>JAWNMK010000124.1:1605000-2977500 GCA_035044105.1 Drosophila nr. perissopoda 5 BK-2023a
ATCGATTTTCGGGCTATAATTTTTACTTGTCTTCCGACCTCAAATTTCGTTTTCAACTTTAAATGTACGATTGATTTAGGGGCAAAACTATGATCAAAAAGCTCTCGCTTTTGAAGATACGTTGAGTTTTGACGAAGTTATGGCATTTTGAAGTTTCGACCTATGCCCATACACCGATATATCGATTTTCAGGCTATAATTTTTACTTGTCTTCCGACCTCAAATTTCGTTTTCAACTTTAAATGTACGATTGATTTAGGGGCAAAACTATGATCAAAAAGCCCTTGCTTTTTAAAATCAGTTGAGTTTTGACGAAGTTATGGCATTTTGAAGTTTCGACCTATGCCCATACACCGATATATCGATTTTCGGGCTATAATTTTTACTTGTCTTCCGACCTCAAATTTCGTTTTCAACTTTAAATGTACGATTGACTAACAGTAAGAGAATCAAGTTAAAAATTTAATATTTCTGCTTAAAACTAACAGTAAAAGAACCAAGTTCAAACTGGTTAATATTTGACAGCTGTAGAATGTTCAATTTGTTACTTAAAACCAAGTCTTAGTAATTATGTGCGAATTATTTTCCATTAAGTGTTAAAATTGTCATCCATGCTTAGCACTTAAATGTTTTCTGCTACTCAAAGCAAGGTGGCATAAAATTATTTAGTTTGACATTTGAATATTGAAAAGTATCTGCAACAAAACTCAACATTGAACTGCATTACAAATGTCAGTTAGTTATAGAGGATAGCCTGGAATGCAACTGCCATTTCTCATTGCAAAATAATCCATTTCGCACTCCCCACTTTTGCGACTAATAAACTAATACAGAATCGCACCTACAATAAATATATATATATATATATATATATATATATATATATATTCCAATTATCTGTCCATTTGTGTGAGCAGACAAATTAATGACAGAGCCATCAACAAATTACCTGGGCAAATGTCGCCCACAATGTTGTCGCTTGCCTCTGCCGAGGATGGTTTCAAGTTGCGAGAAAGACAATGGCAACAACAACAGCAACAACAACAACAACAACAGCAACAACAGCTGCGCTTTTGCGATGCGATGCGATGCGATTCGAGCGTTGACTTCTAAATGTCAATCACAGTGAACACTAACCGATAGCACACCTCACCTCGCAGTCCTCCCAACACCCTCCCTCATTCCCTGCAATTGTTGAGGCGGGTTCGCGCTCTGCATACAAATTTCTTAGTAAATATCATAAAATCGTGTATATGCAAAAAAAAAAAAATATATATATATATATATATACGTGAAGCACTCACTAAACGCAACAAACAAAAACAAATCACGCCACAATGCAAGACAAACACAAGTTAGAATGCACGACTTCAAGATACCCTATCCAGCTCTTATGCAGCAAGCCAAATAAACATGCCTAGATCGACTCAACTGTTGATCTAGATGCAGAACATATATGTCTATATATATTAAATGGAGTCGGAGATGCCACTGTCTTGTTACATAACAGGGTATCTTATTGGGTATCAGAATATTACAAAAGTAGCAGAAGAAATCTAAATAAAGAAGCTTATAAAATTAGTCAAGGCACTTGAGGGTTAAGTGTTGTTGTTGTTGTTGTTGTTTGTGCTGTTGTTGTTGCAGTCATTGTTGTCGCGGCTAGTGCAAATATAAATGATTATGATGCGTTGCCATACGCCATATAAAGACACACATACATACATGCACAGAGCAGCATACGTATACTTAATAGTTGACAACGCATCGCCGCAGCAGCAACAACAATATTGTGAATTGCACCAGCCACTGGGTTCAACAACCAGCTGTGGCAACAACAACAACAACAACAACAACAACAGTCTACTGCGTCTGGCGTTGCACGCATTTTTCTTGACGCTTCCGCGATTCTTTCTTGAGCATTATCAGCCAGCGACTGCTTTGATAAAGCTGCCAATTGCAACAGTTGCTGCCGTTGCTGCCGTTGCCACAGCTGCTGCCACTTCACGCGTCGTTTGCTGGCTTTGCGACTTGCTAAATCTGTTGGGCAAAGCGCCACCCGGAAAACATTTCGCAGCCAAACTGATTGCCACATTATGGCAAAATATAAAAAAAAATATGTATATAAATTGACCAAAGCTTGATTTTTAGCTGCAGCTGCTGAAGTTGTTGCAGCGGTTGCTGATGGTGCCATCAGCAGCAGATGATTCTGGCGACAACCTTCAGGCTGGCGCAGAGACTGCATTAAGCTGAAACTGCATTTAAAAGTAATTATTTTTGATTATAGCTATTACTTATATGACAACTTCACATTCAACAGCTTTATTAATTAAAATAATGTGGTTTTTCCTTATGCCTAACTCAAGTTTCCAAAATTGAAAAGTTCCCAAAAGGTTGTCTCGCCAAAAAGTTGGAATTGCAGCAGGTTAAAGGTTGTTAAAGTCATAAAAATTGGTCATCAGAAATACTCTTAAATTAAGACTATATGTAGAGGTTTCGGGATTAAAAATCGTAGCAGTTTGAAGAAGTCAGCATCTGCATATTGGGGACATAATCAGTTGGACAACAGAGAAAAAACCAGCATTACATAAAAATAAGCATTACAATTTAACACTTAATTCAGATGTGCTCATTTGGACCAACAAAAAGAAACTTGTTTGTCGGACAATGAATAGCTTTGTATGTGTAGCTGAAAAGTAACAGCAAAATGGAGCAAAGTGTGCAACAAATGCATTGCGAGTGGACTTTGTCTGCTTTGTTGCATTGTGCAACAAGCACTTGAGTTGCACTTTGGGTGCCTATTTAATTGCAACAAATTTACAAGCACAAGACAAAAGCAACAAGAGAAAAAAGATTTTGCACAGATCAAAGTGCGGGGCAGACAAGCAATGCATTTAAGTTATGCGGTTGCACATGCAACAAAAATGAGGAAGCAACTGCAAAATGTAGACGGAGACGATTGCAACAACAAATGCTGCAGAAAATGTGGCTGCTGCTGCCTGCTGCTGCTGCTGCTGCTGCTGCTGCTGCTGCTACTGCTGCTGGCAACGCAGGAATCAGTGAAGCGTTTGATTTTTACCAGAAATGCGAAACAAACAACACCCAAGCAGCAACAGTAACAACAAGCCACAAATGGCGGCAATAATAAAACAGATAGACTTCACTTGCAACAGCAGCAGCAGCAGAAGCAGCAGCAGCAGCTTTGAAGCTGGCCAACAAAGTGAACCTCAGCTTTGGCCAGCTTTGCCTGCTTGTCTTCAATTAACACGCCGCTTCGTTAAGTGATGTTGCTTGTTGTTGTTGTTATTGCTGTTGTTGTGTGGCATTTCCCTTTAGCAGCAACAACAACAGCAGCAGCAGCAGCAGCAGAATGCGTTGACCTTTTGCTTGGTTGCTGATCGTGTGCTCTCAAGTGTGGCCACCGCGGCGGCAACTTTTAACAGCGACTCGTTGAAACACCTCCGGTTGTGGCACAACAGCAACAACAACAACAACAACACACACACAACACTCGATGCTCATCCGCTTGATGTTTGATTTAACTGCTTAATCAAGTGAAGTTGCATGTTGCTTAAATTGCTTGATCTCTGGCTGTCATAAGCACCGCTTAATAAGTACATAAAAATACACTCAGAAAAATAACAAGCCAAATAAACAAGCCTTGTCCTGAATCGACAATTACAAAAAAATTCTGTTTCTTATATTTTTCAGAAATATATTTCTAAAGTGAAATTTAGAACTTAGAATTACAAAACTCAGTTTTAGAAATTAACTTTGCTGAATAAAAAGTTGACGAATCCTTATCCTGAAAAATATTGCAGTTTTTTGTTGAGTGTATTTACATCTGCTCATCAAAATCATTATGATTATGATCATTATTTTCATGGGCGCTCTTGTGGTCGTGATCGATGACTGTTTTCCTGCTGCAGTTGCTGCTGTTGCTGCAGTTGCTGCAGTTGCTGCAGTTGCTGCTGCTGCTGTTAGGGTCTCTGTTTCTGTTGCTGTGGCAAGTTTGCTTTTAAATTAAATCAAAGCTGGCAGCGTGTTAAAACGTGCCTGACATGCCAAAAAGGGAGCGGAGGAAATCACCACTTGAGACGCGTGTGCGGCAACTTTGCAGATGCCTCCCCATACCCCTTTCATGCCACATCCCCCATATTCTTTTCTACATACTCCCCTATTAATTCCCTCTTTAAGTATGCGCTTAGTTGCATGTTGCGTGCTGTAAATTAGTTGCTGTAATAGTCGCAGTTCTTGAGCTCTGGGCACCCTAACGGTTCGTTGATCAAACAGAGACAGACATAGAGAGAGAGAGAGAGAGAGAGAGAGATAGAGAGAAGCATTTACATTTGCGCCCATGTTTAGCAACAACTTAAAGCACCAATTAGCTTATAAAACATAAGGGCGTCGGCGTGGCACCCTGTCCTCGTTTAATGTTTGATTAAAAGAACCGCGTTGTAATGCAACAAATTTCCAAAAAGTAGAAAAACAAATTGCAAGTGGGTGTGGTTGGCAATAACTTGAGTGGACAGCAGAGACTCGTAATTTCCTAACTGTTGCAACTTGACATAACATTACAATTCCATGAGGCATAAATGGCTCAACTCCAGTTTACAATAATGTAAAAAAAATCCTTAAAAAATCCTTTAGAATTGCTTGCCAACTTCTTGGCATAGTTTTATTAGACAATCCTGAGCTTTGGCAACATTTCTTTTACTTTTTTTCGAAGTGGTTTAGTTTCTATGCCTGGCGGAAACAATTTAATGGTAGTTTTTGTTGGTAACATAAATTGGCAATCACAAGCGGAAAACTGTCAAGCGACTCATTCTGTTTCCTTCGGGCAACCAGCAAGTTGATCGGAAAGCGCATGCAACATACAACAAAGCTGACATGAAAAGTTACTTCCTTATTGCCAATAACCGAAGACACACACACACTCGCACACCCTTTTGGCTGTGCACGTACACACATCTGAGCCGTCATCTAAATCAAGGCTTATGTAACTGCCAGCAGTCGCCATGTTTGAGTTGCAAACGTTTCTTTTTTGTTGCTGGTGCTGTTGCAAATTGTAAAACGTGCCGCTAGCTACGTTGCCAAATGTGCAGCAGCAGCTTCAAAATGCAAATACATCTAACACCGGTTCGGCAGCTTTTTGTTGCAATCTCACAGATGCATCACACTCACACACACACACATATACAGTCAAAGCAACAAAATCTCGTTACTCAATTTCAATTGGCTTGCTGCCGCTGTCAACGTTAACGTCGACGTCGACTACAACGTCGCTGCCAATGCTAGTTGCTGGCTGCAATGCTTCCTGCTGCATTTGAAAGTTCTGCAAGAAAAGCTCGCTCTCAGACGCTGTCTCTCGCTCTCGCTCTCTTTCCCACTCTCTCACGTTGGCTGGTAGACTCTCTCTGCTCTTTGCACTTCTTTGTTTTGCTTCCCATATTCTTGTAGTGCTACTGCTGCTGCTGGTGCTGCTGCTGTAAAAGCTTTGCGTCGACGTCGACAGCAGCGTGGCTGAAGCAGAGCGGCGCCGCTGTTCGTTCGCGACGCTTCGCTGTCGTTCGTTTGCAGCTCGCTTACAGTTGTCTCTCGTTGCTTGAAGCGCGCGGCACGCGAACGCTCCCCAAAAAAAGCAGCGAACACAGCAGCAGCAACAATAACAACTCGCAGCACCGTTTTCGTGTTCAATTTTTGTGTATTTATCAAAATCCAAAAAAAAAAAAAAAATTATCAAGAAAAACAATAAAATCAATCGAAAATTTTACTTAAAATGTGCGTTCAATACACACACACACATAAATATATATATGTATATAGATAAGACATTAAGACACGCATACATACATACTTGCAACAATTGATGCGTCCAGTGTGTTGCATAAATTGCTAGCGGGCATTGTGATTTGAATTTCAAAATCAAGTTGAAGTTGCCCCTTGAGGCTGCCTGCTTGCCTGCCTGCCAGCCAGCCTGCTGCTATTGCAGTGTGTATGCGTCTGTGTGTGTGTGTGTGTAAGTGAGTGTGTGTGTGGCAGAAGAGAGTTGTTCCCCAATTCCAGCTGCGAAGTGACAGTGAAAAAATCAACAACAAAAAAAAAACAACCTTACAAAAGGGAAAATGTACAAAAAGAAAAAAGCAGAGCAGTGAAATTAAAGCAGCCTTTAAGTGAAGTTTCTGAAATCAACACGAGACAGCAGCAACACCAACAACAACAATAAAAATTAAAAAAAAAGAACCAACGAACGGGGCTTTAAAACCAAACGCAACAAAATAAAATCCGAAATTAAGGCGAACCAAAAAAAAAAGAAAAAACCAAAGGCAGCGCCTATTTTTGGATACCAACCGACGAATTGACGATTGTCAGCAGGACGAGCGCGGCGGGGCGGGGGGTAGACACACGCATTTGTGAGCTGCTCCCAATTGAATGGTAAATTGAATTCACATTTCTTCTTCTCTTTTTCGCATTTCCTTTCGCCGCTGCTGCTGCTGCTGTTACTCTCTGATATCAAATCCTCTCGCTCTCTCTCTCGTTCGCTCTCTCTTGCTCTGCTGCTCCGCTTACGGTATAAATAATGCAGGCCTACACAGCGTATGCTTAATATTAATGTAAGCATAAAAAATCACACACACACACACGCACACACATATCACTTACTCCTTAACACACACACACACACACGCGCGCAGTTAATTTGCAGGTTCATTCACATCAATGCAAACTTCCTGTCTCGTCTCTTTGTTATTGTTGTTGTTGCTGTTGTTGCATTTTACTTCCTACATTTTCCATACCAAAATGAAAAAAGAAAGAAAAACAACAACAAAAAATGTAAAGTAAATAAATTAAAAAAAAAATATATGAAACTGGTTTAGTTCAACACTCTGCTTGCTGCGACTATTGCGAAACTGGTTGCAATTATTGTGCTTTTGCTGCTGTTGCAGTTGCTTTGATTTTGCGGCTGTTTCTGCTGCTGCTGCAGCTTCTTTGGCCAATTGATTTTTGTGGCCAGTTAGTCTCGGTTAGCATTTGCATTCCGGTTTAGGGCGCATCTTCTTCGGCTGCCGCAGCACTAATCAGAACCGGAAACATAAAGATTGCTGACTGCCTGCTGCCTGCTCAAATGTCCACCCATGAAAATGGCTAACGACGATGGCCAACAGGTGCAACGGCTGCAACTAAAACTTGACCAATAGACCGAAAGAGATAGAGAGAGAGAGAGAGAAAGGGGGAGGGAGACAGAGATGCGATCATAGTGTGCAACTTATTGCAGCTGCTCCTGCTGCCAGATTTCTTGTCACAGTCATTCACATTTCTTAAGCCATTTTTGAGTGTGTTGCATAAATCATAAATTCAATTTCTTACTCATTAGCGCGACTAATAAATACTCTGCAAAATCTACATTTTTTGGTTTTGTAGCTTTTCTTAAAGTCAAAGACAAATTGCAGAGATTAATATTAAGCTGCAATATATTTTGCTGGATTCATTTCAAAAGTTTTGTATATACTCGTATATATTTTGGGTCCCGTCGGGATTCGTCTTCAGGAGGAGTTTCACAGTTTCAGAAAACCGCTGCGTCTATTATATAGGTCACTATTAATATAAGAGATTTGTGTCGTAGCCAGAAAAAGATGTAATATCCTAGGGAAATTTGTTTTGGACTCTGAACACTTAGCAGCCCTCAAACAGTAAAGGATTGATGAAGGATTTCTAACTATAATTATCAATCTATCTATGCACAGGGTATCTTAGAATATCGTAAACCCAAATGACCAAATAGCAATGAATAAATTAGCTTCCAATATGCTCTATATCATCTCATATTTAATATTTTCGCACATTTTCAAATAAAAGCTGCTTTATCTATTATCTATGCAAACATTCAGCCATTAAATACACCCCACTCCCTGCAATTTTCCATATGGTATCTTCGAATATCGTAAACGCAAATAACAAAATGTCTATGAATAAATTGGCTGCCATTATGCGCTACACATTTATGTGGATCATTCAACAAACGAATATTCACATTAAATAGTTGACAAATTGGCAACTAAAATTGCAAATACACACACATACGCACAGCAACTCACACACACACACACAAACACACACGCACAAATAGCGAGCACTTGGCGACAAAATGTTTGTTTGCCGAGTTCATTAACATCCAAATTCGTCCTTGTGCGAACAAGTCAACAGAATAAAAAAAAAACAAAAACAACAACAACGAGCCAAAGCGAATTGCAAACATAAATAAATAAATTATATGCAACAACAACAACAAACAGAAAGCAAGTGATTTTGTTTTGAGGGGGAGGGCAGGTGGAGCTTACATAGATTGTCAAGGACAAAGGCGACACGTGTGTCTAACTGAAAGATACATATATGTAACAAAGAGCATACAAATGTATCTGTGTCTGTATCTCTATCTATATCTATATCTCTACCTAAATCTGTATCTGCATCTTAATCAGCAGACGTTCAGCTCTACTCAAAGTGCTTGCAACTAGTCATCATCATCATCATTATAAGTCGCATTATCATTATGATCAGCGGATAATCATCATCATCATCATCATCATGATGATCATTGGCAGCCAGTCGAGCCAAACGCTTAGCTCGGCAAACGGTATTCGTTGTAAAAACGCGGCCAATAAACTGAATGCGGTGCGGTTCAAGGTTTGGCCAAAGCCAAAATGAAACTAAAGCAACAACAACAGCAACAAACAAAGGCGAATACACACACACACACACACACACAAACACACTCACACACAACGAGAAACGAATGACGAACGCGCGCCGCGCAGCCAAATGAATAACAATTAAATCTCACAAAAGGCATGAAATCATCTGCCGAGCGCAAAAGAAACAAAAAAAAAAAAAAAAGAAATAGCAAAAAAACAGATAAAAGAAAAACTAGCACAAAGTCGAGCTGTAGTTAATGTTAAAAAATATATCCATGAGATAGTCGCAGCTCAAGTGGCTCCTGAGCTCAAAGCTCATTGACCAAAACAGTCAGTGCCCCAGTCCCCAGTCTCCATTCTACAAAATTCTGCAGTTTTCTTCAGTCTCCAAGCCGTTTACCGTTAAGCTCAGCTCGAGGCGGCCCATTAACAGTTAAGCGGGCCAATTACCAAGGCGGATAATTGCTTAAGCAGCGCTCAGTTGCCAATTGCCAATTGCCAATTGCCAGTTGGCAGAGGGCAGCGAATTCTCTGCTCGAATTGTTTGCTAGTTGTTTGCCATTCCTTGGAATCATTCATGTTGCGTCAGCCTTGTCAATCAATCAATTCAATCAGCTGGCTCAGCATTGGTTCTCATTCTTATTCTCTTTACCGTTCCAGTTCCAGTTCCAATTCCATCAAGGGGTAGTTCTGCGTGTGCCGTAATTCTATGGCTGCCTCTTCTTCTTCTTCTTCGTCTTCTTCGTCTTCTGCTTCTTCTTCTTCTTCTTCTTGGGCTTGCTGTCGCTTCTAGTTTATTACAAAATTGACCCACATATTTGACGTTGTTTACTCTTTTTGTTGTTGTTTTGTTTTTGCTCTATAGGCGAATGGCCATTATACACACACAGAGATACATTTACGAGTGTCTGTGTGTATCTGTTGTTATTTATTCATTATTATATTATTTTAGTCATTTCGGTTTTAGTTTTTTTTTTCTTTTTTGTTTCGCTTTAATCGGCGATTTTTTCTTTGCTGCCTGTTTTGTTTTATATTTCGCTTTTTGCTTTCGGTTCACATGACAACAAAAAAATGGAGAACAAGAGGAAGAGGCAGAGAAGAAGAAGAAAATTTGAAGTGTGTTGTGTATCATGACATTAATGAACTTATATGGGATGGACAATTTAGATTTGATGTGTCAACAATCCATTTGGCATGTGTGTGTGTGTGCGTGTGTGTGGACTCTTATAATTGTATTGATTGTCTGATGTGCTGTGTGTGTGTGTGTGCGTGTGTGTTGGAAAAGGGTGTGGTTTAGTGTTGAGCAATTAATTGAAAGCCATTACTTTGATCCATACACAAAGATAAACGAAAATTTAGAAATCCATTACATGTAATTGAAGGAAAATGTGTCAGGCTTCATTTTGATGAGATAAAGTTGTAATTTATAAATTATAAATGTAATTATTTATTATGTATTAATGTATATTAAAGCAAGTCTTCAAGGACTTGACTTAAAATTACCATGCAATAATTACAGCAGTTTGAAATGATTTAATTCATGATTGACATTTTGGTGCCAAGAATATACCGCAAAACTGATTTAGTTTAGGTTTCTTTTTGATTCTTGTGTTGCCATGTTGCCATGTTGCCATGCTTGGCTGCAGATACAAAGCACACAGCTACAGATACAGATATGCAGAGATACAACTACAACTACAGATGGAGATACAAATGCAGTGAGCAGCGAGTGACCTCCAAATTGAATAGAATCAGGCAACAGAGACACCTCCACCAATGCAAATGCCTCACACAAAATGTGTGGCAAGGTGCAGGCGAGCATAAAGCCACAAAAGCCACGATGATCATCACGATGATGATGATTAAGAAACAGAGCTTTTAACTGTGTGGTTAATAAGTGCATGTGTGATATATATGCATATGTATGTATATGTATGTGTGTGTGGAGGTTTTCTATATGTGTCTGTTATATGGCTGTCATAGAGGCTTGACGAACCCATTCAAAGCGCCAAACAGAACAGAACCGAAACGGGCAACAAACAGAAGATAACCAAAAAGGAACAGTAAACTCGAAAACTAACCAAACTTTTGTTTAGAAGGGGAGGAGTCGCTACAAGGCCTTGCCTTTTTTTATAGAGAGAGAGCGCCTTTGTAATGCTGCTGCCCTTTATTGCGAAAATGTATTTAAAAATGTGACACAGGTGCTGATTGAACTGAATTAGTAAGCGAGCAAGAAGGGGATGGGAAGGAAGGTGAAGGGAAGGGGTGCAAGGGGCTTAACACGTAGAGTGAAGCAGAGGCCAAACGAAGTCAGCGCTGTTGATGGGCCACTTAAATGCTGTTGATGGCCATTGTTATTGTTGTTGCTGTTGCTGCTGATGAGACATGCGATTAAAATGAATATAGCTTTAGTGTTGTTGTTGTTGTTGTTGTTGCTGCTGCTTGGCTAATGACTGTGCCCAAAAATGCAGAAGACAAGTTTAAAGTAGGTTAAATGCTGTGTGTGTGCTTTAGCTAGCGGAAAGTTGCTTTCGCATGTTTAACTTGAGAAAATACAAACAAAAATATGAAGAAAAAAAATATAATGTGTTATGCCGACAATAAAAAGAAAGAGAGGAAGCAATGCCCTGCACATACATATATATATATATATATATAGAAGAGATCTGATAAAAACAAACAACAAAAGCTGTGCACTTGTAATTCTCAAAGATTTTAAGCTTAGATGCGTTAAATTAGAATGCTGAGAAGAGCTTAACTAATGCCGTTAGTCAAATCTGTTCCAAGCTAGTTTGGATTGTCATAGTTGAGTGTGAGAAAGAGAGAGAGAAAGAGAGAGAAGTGAATTTGAAGTCTTATATATCCCAGCAGCGAACAGGTGAATGACTTCTCATTCCCGAATGCATTCCGTATGCACACAATACCTAATAATACTCTTGTATTCAGAGTTGTATGCTGTAGGTTCTGATTTAAGCCTAAACTTGACTTCGCGAAAACTTGAACATCAAAAGCTGTGCAACATTTAGATGCGTGCGCCAATCTCTCAATTCTTATATGCTTTACAATAGTTGCAATAGTCTGGTATATGGAGTCGTGCCATATTCCGTTCAGCATCCCAAACACACGGTAAGCGAGCCTGAAGAGCGCATAAAATCTTTCGGCAACGCATACTTTCTGTATTACAAAGTAATGCACAACGTAGATTGGTTGCCTTACCACCGAGGCCATGCTTATGGAAAAGTAATACGGGTTGTGGTGTGGCGTAAGGAGTACAAAAGTACAAGGTATAGATTACGAATCGAATTCGTAATGGAAACTTTTCGCTGCTGGGTAGAGAGAGAGAGATTGAGAGGGAGATAGAGAGACAAACAGATACCGTTGTCGAAATTTGTCCGTGCAAGATCATTTTTGCACAAAAAATTAATAATAGAAGGAATACGTTCCTTTTTGGGAGTTATCAGCATAATTTACACAACTCAACGATAAACATTTGTAATGCCAACAGAGTATCAGCATCGTTTTAATAACCTTGCATATAATAAATCGCTCTTTTTATCGGCTTCTGACCCCAAGCGCACCTCTATTATATGCATATGTATGTATGTATGTGTGTGTGTGCATGGTTTACTCTGTATGTATTGAAATGTGAATTGCAGCAACTCTTTGGCCACTTCTCGCAAGCCCTTAAGCTAATGTGTGCCCATTTCGCATTTATGCGTAACTGCGGCTGTGTATGTAGCACGCCTCTGCTCATTAGCAAACGTCAGACTCAGGCGACAAAAGACGAAGGACAAAGGAAGAGAGAGTAAGAAAGAGAGAGGGAGGGGGTGAGGCAGCACTTGGCAACAGCTTAGAGAGCTAGTTGCACAGTGTGTGTGGCTGCATCTGCAATTTTCACTTGCACTTTGCTGCTGCTGCTGTCAGTTGAGTTAATTTTATTTGCAAAATAAAGCGAAACAAACTTTAAATGGAGTCAAATGCCAATACAAACACAAACACACACACACATATACACAATAAGAAGAGGGGGATGGGGAAATAAAGGGCACAGGCCAGACGTCTGCAGAACAAAGATTGCACACACAGCAGCAGCAGCAACAACAGCAACAACAACAGCAAAGAGCAAACGGCAAACAAGAACAAAAAAAGTTCAAACGCCAGACAAGGATGCACCAAAGTGCAAAGGCAAAGAGCAAACGAGCGACCAACGACCGAACAACGAACGAAAGAAGCGTGGAGAAAGAGAGAGGGCGAGAAGAGAAATGGCAAAGCACTCGACGCAGCAGACGACGACGACGGCGACGTCCCAGCGCTTCAAAAGCGGAAAGCCAAAAGGATTGAACAACAACAGCAGCAGCAGCAGAAATTAAGCGGCTGTTGCGTGAGGGGGGAGAAGGGGGTGCAGTCAAAACAGCAGGAGGCAAAGGCGACGCACGTGAAAGACGCAGCAAAGCGCACGCACACAAACACACACACACAGCCATACAGAGCAGCACACACAATCACACAGCGAGACTGACTGAAACAAGAACAAGTGCATTGACACTTTATATGACGATGACGACGACGACGACGACTGCAAAGGGTGAAGCAGACAGCAGTGCGACGATGCGAGCAGCGACACTGGCTGCGCTGCATTTTGATAGCGCCCAGTGCTGTAAATATGCAAAGCAAGAAGAAGCAGAAGACTCGTCAAATGCAGACGAAGAGCGCAGCATAAAGGGATCCAACTCGAGCCAGACCCACACGCAGCTGATCAGCAAGAGAGAGAGAGAATGGGAGAGAGAGTGTGAGAGCGCAAGAGAGTTTAGAATAATGCAAAGTAAAATGCAAAAGGGAGAGAGCGAGAGAAAAACAACTTAAAGCATGCCCGAAAACTGGCGATCGTTGCACTGCGAACAGCAACAACAAAAGCGTACTGCTTTTATTTTTTTTTTTTACTGTTTTCGTCTGCTGGTGCCGGTAGCTGATTATGAGATTGCAAAACGAGTCTCTCATTATGAGCGCGCTCATAATGTCGATGATGACGATGACGTTGCCAAACAAACGAGACAACAACAAAAAGTCAAGAATTAAATGCGACCAGTGAACAAAAATAACAACAATAAGAAGGGGTGGGGGTTGGGGGAAACAACAACAAAGATCACTGACGACTGGCGATCAACGACGACGACGACAACGACGTTTATAGTTCAACGCACCATCAGAGCGTGCGCCCCGCTGCTCGGATCGTTAGCGGTAGCCAGTGGCCAGTAGTGAGTGAGTGCGCTGATGATGATGATGATGATGATGATGGGATGATGAGGGTCTCCTTGCAGAGGAAGAAATCACTCAGACTTTGGCTGCAGCAGCACTTCTGCTTCTTCTACTACTTCTGCTTTTTAATGCTCTTCTTTTCATTGCCCATTGTCGGTCATTGATCATGCTTGCTCGTAATGTGAAGCGAACGACTCGTTGACTCTTTCATTAACTCCGCCGCTCTCATCTCATTATACATACAGAATGAGAGCGATAGAGAGAGAGAGAGAGAGAGAGAGAGCGATAGCGAGAAGTTAACACTCCCTCCCACATTGTGCAATTAAACATTGTGCATAATAATAATGGATCTACTAAAACAGCAACAGTTTTTTTTTTTTCAACCAATCCAACTGGAATTTTCCATTGAATGTAACTAATACGAAGAGAATAAAAAAATTGCAAACAGTTTTCTAGGCACAGTTCTTCAACTTCATTAATAAAAAAAAACTCAAATTAAGTCAATTTTCGATCAACTAAATATTTAATTTATTTCTTCAACTCCATTGATACAAAACTCAAATTAGTCCTTTTTAAAGATTAAGTCCGTTTTCAATCAAGTAAATGTTTATATTACAGTCTATACGAAGACTGTAAACATAATTGTTATTGCTGAGCTTTTATCTGATTTTGCGCAACACCAATAAAAATGTGTAATAAAATTCTTTACAATTGCTTAACACAATTTTGATCAACGATTGCAGCTAAACGATTTGTGTTTTGTTAAGCACAAAATTGGGAATTATTGCAATGACACTGACTGACTGACTGACTGACTGATTGACTGACTGATTGAGCGTGTGGGTAGAGGATCAATGCTGCTGCGGCGGCTACTTGGCTTAGCCTGAGATCATTGATCTTACCTACTTGGCGCTGCTAATTTGTATTATTAATTCAATCAATCACAGTCCGCTTAACGCAGTCCCTAACGATCCAATCGCTGCCGATCGACGGCAGCTGCCTTCGAGCATTGATCTCTCACCCATACACATATAGTGTATATATACACTATATATATATATATGTACATGTATCTCGTCTCGGTCATTCATTCTCTGACGATTGGCATTTCACAAATGCGCAGCGTTCTAGTTTCTCGTCTCGATGTGAATATTTTCGATGTTGATGGCTGATTCGAATTTTCGTCTTGTGGCCTCTTGGCTGGCTAATTTAATTGTTTGCTTTTTCATTAAAGCGCTGCCAGCGCTTGAGTGGGGGGCGAGGAAGGGGGGAAGGAGGAGTGGTGGATGGTCGCCTCTATTTAGCTCATGGAAACATTTATAGCTCGGTCGGCTCGGCTCGGCTCGGCTCGGCTCGGTCAGCGTTTAATTCGCTAATTGCTAATGCGGCCCAAACGCTTATCAAATTGGAGCATCGTGCCGCAGACTTTTATTTAGTTTTACTCCTCCTTTTTTTTTTTGGCTACTGTCTGATGTCTTCGAACTGGCTTTTGCCGTTTGCCATCGTCGTTGTTTGTTTGTTTTAATTTAGCTACACATTTTAGTTCAAATATTTGATAAGCAGCCCGGCAGCGAGGCTGGCATTTGCGTAACTTTCGGCGTTACTCATCCGCCCCGTTCGACTCGCCCCTCTCAACGGTGTTTACAGTGGGAATTGCTTCCGCCAGCTAGAAATAATACTTCGTCTCGACTCGTGCATAATATTATCTGCACTACAATTCCGCTTATTCGTTAAGTATTTATTGAACTATGAACGTTTCTTGCATTCTTAATTGTCATCTTTAGTTTGTTGAATTGTTGAATTTTGCTCGTAATTTCATTAACGCTGCCAGGTTCAATAAACGCTTAATGCCCTGCGGAGGAGTTGTTGTTTTATAATCGTTTCAGCTTTTATTTAAATTTTTATTGTGCTTTGCACTCGGCAAAAGTTCAGTGACAATATCGATGGAAACTTTTGATAGGTCAACAAGGTGTTCTCAGTTACTAAGTAGAGGTAGAAAGATATATCTATATCAGATACAGCTATGGTAGCTTTAACCAGATGTAGCTATGTATAGTGTCAATGCTAAAGAAATCATAATAGTTAAGTGATAAATTCATTCAACACGATGTTTTGCTTAAGAGTATTTTCTTTTTGTATAGAAGCAATTCTTATAAATATAAAATATAACAATAATTAAAAAAGGAAACCAATTGCAGTCTTGCTTATTTAAATTGTTAGTATGACTGTAAAGAATAAAGTGCCAGCTTTGCTTGCAATTCACAATTCAAAGTTGAACTTCTTTTTAATGCTCATCACTATCATTTGCACTTTAGATTTGGTGCTGGCAGCAAAGTTGCCCTCATTTATGCAGCATTCCTGTTTGTACAGCCCCCGTACACACACACACAAACAGACTCTAAGTGGGGCACACACACACATACACACACCCAATCTAATGTTGCAAAGAGACAGAACTAATTCAAACTTTCCAGCAGGCGCCGCACACAATTTGACACCCGCTTGCAGCAGTTGCAGCAGTTGCTGCTTTGCTGGTTGTGCTCTGGCAAGCGTTGCTTCCACATTGGAGCCAAGTAGTGAATGCTACTTTTGACACCTCCCATGGGGCATAAGCAGCAGCGCCAGCCCACTGTATTTTTTTTTTCCTTTTTTATCTAATTAGGTAGTCAAAATATACAAAAAAGAGCTCTATGTGTTATATGTAGAAGTGTGTGTGCGTGTGTTGTGTGTGTGTGTGTGTGTGTGTGTGTGTAAATTAAACTGTGTCACTAAACAAAAATCCGGCGGTGACTGAGGAGGCAGGCAGCAAAGCGCTCAACTCTGCGCTGCTGTGCCCAGCAAATTGTGTCAAACAGATAAAAACTGTTGATGGAGACACAGATGAGAGGCGGATGCGGGCCGGGCTGGGGCGGGGCGGTGCCGAGTTGGATGACTGTCTATGGGCCACTCCTTTGGGGCACACAAAGCTAAAGCAGCAGCAGCAGCAGCAGCAGTTATGATTATAACCTCAATTCCCAAGCGCTTGACGTGTTTAGTGGAGAAAACTGGCCCGAAAATTGTGGAGCATTTGAATAATTTTACAAGAATGCAATAAAGAAACACACAAAAAAAAACTAAAAAAAAAAATAAAATAAATAAAAGCTGAGAGATAAAAAGCGGCTAAAAAAAAACAGTGTCCAAAGTAGGCGGCGACGTCAAACGTTGATTTAAATGGCACCCAAAAAGTCAGTCATGGAACGAGAAGACAAACAGACACAGAGAGAGAGAGGGAGACAGACACACACATAGAGAGAGAGAGAGAGAGGGGGAGAGAGTGACGTTCAGATGGATGGACAACTATTCAAATTGAGGTCATTCATCCCGCTTCGTTGAACGCGCTTAAGTGAATTATATGTGTACGTAGCTTGTAGATACTCATGCCCCGAGTATCTGAGATATACATGTGAGCTAACTTACAACTATATTCACATAGCAGCGATGCTAGCGGGCGGGTTGGGAACGGGGGGGGCATTAAAAACTATTTTTGTCATCGCTGTCAGCGAGGCGATGGCGAGCGAGAGAGGGTCAGAGATCTGTGCCACAACCATTTACACCTCTTCAAAAAGCACTCAACCCATTTTTGAATGTATGCTTAAATGGGGAAAGCCTTTCTCTAAGCCGCTTAACATATTTTGGATTAACATGTCGTACACACACACTCGCACACACACACACTCGCACACACGCACACATAATGAACACGTTAATTGCTGACAATTTGCCGTTTAGCTGTGGCATTTCTGACTGATTGAGCGGCCAACATTCAAAACTATCTAAACGATCCATTCAAAGATCGTTCAACGCCCTCAGCTTGATATCATCATCAACATCAACATCATCATCATCATCAATCGCACGCACTTTACATAAATATATACATATATATATGTATATATTCAATTTGTATGCGAATTTGGACTTTCGTCTGTCTGTCTGTCTATAACTCTTTTGGGGCGTCTCTTTGCGTTCTTCGGGTTCGCTTCGTGCGTGTTTCATTTGCTTTTTTCTTGATTTGGGAGTAGGTCAGTTCAAAATTTGCATATATGCCTTGACTGATTTTGATTTCTTGCTGATTTTTTATTCATATTCGCCACACACACACACACACACACACACTCTCTGCTTTGACTTTTACGGCCCCGCCCAGTTGCATTTATTGACTGATTTAGGCAAAATGAAAAGAAAAAAAAACAACCTTGCCCCTTCTCTGGTAGAACACGTGGCAAAGTGCGGTCATCGTCAGCTAAGGCGATTAGTCGCAGACTCTCGCAATTTGTTGGGCTTTGCCAAATTTGTGCATTTGGGTTGTGGCTTTTCGCACAATGCGTGGGATTTGATTTTTGGTTTGTTGTTCGCCTGGCATTGATGTGAAAAAGGTCGCCGAGTGCTCGACAGACCGCAAAATTAACTTCAAGTGGCTGTCAATGACCAGTTGGGATGTGGCCAACAGTTTTCAAGTCATGGTCTGACTTATAGATCAATTATATTCACTCAGTTTGCATACTTTAAAACGCTTCGCATTTGGTAACTTTCGCTGAATTTTACTTAATTATTCATTTCAGACTGCAAACCTAAGTTGCACTTTTCAAAGTGCATTTTTCATGCATCATATCTTGTGGATTTCCCTTAAAAACATTTCCTTAAATTGTTATCAATTATCTTCTGCCAAAATTCTAATTTAAATGTTAAGTTTTCTACTTGAGCAGTTTCTTCTACAGAATTCCCTAATGCTTCAAATTTTATGGATTATTTATTGAAGGATTTATCATAAAATGAATAGTAAATAAATGATCATCAATTAACTATCATTAACTATTAAATTGTTAATATCTAAGTTTCTAGTTTATTCTAAGGAATTTCGATTATTTCTACAAAGTATTCAAACACAACAAAGTATGCTGGTCTACAAGTAGTGCGTTATCTGTTGGTAAATCACTTTAGCTATGTATCCACTGCAGTCGAGGTGGGTCAACAGCAGAATCAATAAAACTTATCACTGTTCTAGCATTGGGTTATATAATCCATGTCTCTGAAATCCTATAAAATGCCAAAGGCACACGTCGAGCAGCAATCAGTTTAATTTCTTACGCGCCAAAGGCAACAATAAAATCCATTAGAAAATCAGCATGAAACTTGGTAAGGATTTCAGTTGGGGAAACACTTAAAAACAGACTTAACTTTGTGAAAAAAAGTTCTGCAGTTTTGCCTGCTGCTTGCCACCTACGACTTGGCACTTGGCTCGTATCCTGCCACACAGATGTGCCGCATGGATGGCATTTGCTTCTGTGGGGGGCATGAAGTGGGTGATTTGGTGCCAGACTGCGAGGATTGCGTTGCTTACTACAAATGTGGCTTGAATATCATCGAGCGTGAACTTTGCCCCCGCGGACTCGTCTTCGATGCCCAGCTGCTGGCCTGTTTGCCCGGCAAGTGTCCGCGAATTGATGGTCAGTGTCCAAGTGCAATAACACCAATAACACCAATCACACCAATCACACCAATAACACCAACACCGGGTGGCTGCCAAAATGCAGCAGTCGAGTGCGGTTTCCATGGCCAAATCATAGCGCATGCCGAGCACTGCCGCTTCTTCTGGACCTGTGTGGAAGACTGTCCGGTTTTGGGTTTCTGTGAGATTGGCAAGTGGTTTGATCGCCACAATTTCGTTTGTGATTTCCCACAGAATGTGCTCAATTGTCCAGCGGGCAAAGATTAAAATGCATTACAATAAAATTGATGCCAAGATGCCAGTCAAATGACAAAATAATTCACTTTCAACTGCAATTGACTCCACGAATAGTCAACAACAACAAGAGTAATAATAATAATAATAATAATAATAATAATAATAATAATAATAATAATAACAATAACAATACGCAAATTGCTTGACACAATTTTTGTTGCTACTTTTTTTTCGCATGCTTGCTGACTAGTTTGTGGTGGGCGGCTGCCTCGGTGGGGCGTGGCTGCTGTGCTGTGTCTGGTTGTTATTGTTGTTGTTGTTGTTGCTGGCAAGCAGCAAATTTAGCACGCAACTAACAATTTTAGCTGCTCCAGTTAGAGAAACTACCACCAACTCAGGCGCACACACATCAATACACACAGCAACACACACAGCAACACACACATCGACACACCTTAGCGCAAGCCAAATCAAACAAAAGCAAACAAATTCAAGAAACAGTTAATGCACTTAAACAAGTCGACATTTGAATACCCTTTGAAACAATTGCCAAATATTCTTCAAAATGTAACATTTCAAATTTATTTTATTGTATTATTAAGTATTGTGATAAGCCCGGTAAAAATGTCAATCAGACCAGAAATCTAGAAAAACTATTTTTAGCCTAAATTCAAATGTTGTTCTGTGAAGTTTGCCAGACTAAAGGCATGAATATTAGTTCTTAAAACAGTCAAGCATTTTTATAATTCATATTAAGTTTATAGAGATTGATTTAATACAGCTTTAAGCCTCAGGTCTTAGGCCCTTAGGCGTCTTACTGTTTATTACTCAACTACAACTCGTTGGCATTTGCGCTAAGTAGAACAGGGGAAATAATCATGTCGAAAATGCAGCAACTATCAAATGCAGTCTGTCGAAAATTGTGCTAGTAAAAAAAGAGATTTACGGATAAACTGTCAAATCGAGTGACATAGTTATAGCCACCCGATATTGCAATGGCTGCAATGATACACAAAAGTTGTTTATTCTTTTTGGCAGTAGCAGCGGCAGCAACTGAAACACAAATAAACTTTCACCCAACTAAGCCGCAGCATTTTGGACAATTTCGTAACTGGGTAAACATATATATGTCTATATATATATATATATATATATATATACATATGTGCATGCAAATGTGGAGTGCATAAAGTGCAGTCGGGCGACAGCAACAACAACAACAATAGCAGCAGCAGCAGCAGCAACAACTGCGACAGGTGAATGAACGACCTCAAACGAGGTCAGCAACAACTGTGGGCCAAATTATGCCGGTGCTGGTGGGAGCCAGTGCAAGGGGCCGGAACCGAGGGCCAGGCCCGGGCTCATTCATGCGCACAATAAAACCAAAAAAAAAAGAACAAAAAATAAAACAAAAATCAACTATGTATGCAGTATGATTATGGGTATGCTTTGGCTTTGTTGTTGTTGTTGTCGGACAGTTGATGGCTTCAGTTGGTTGCAGTTGGCTTCAGTTTCAGCTTTAGCTTTAGCTTTGGCTTCAGCCTCGCATGCTAATGGTCAAAAGTGGGCAGCATTTGGGCCACTTTACGGCTGCCCGCCGCTTCACATTTCACAGTGACCCAAATCCCGAACTGCCACTCAGTAGTTGCTATAGATGGATGGATAGATGGATGCTTGCTTGAATGGATGCTGAATTCAAACAAGTTTTTTCCCCTCTCTCTCTCACTCGCTCTCTCTTTGTCTCTCTCTCTCTCTCGCTGTCTATGTTTCTCGCAGAGAGTTGGGTCATTTGGGCACTTTGGCTGCACTAAATCACTTAAGATGCTTTTAGCAGGCAGAAGAAGTTTAGGCTTAGTCTTATTTATGTGATTGCTGGCTCGCTGCCTGCCTCTCCATATAATGGATGATGTTGACCCGCACAGTTTGTCGAGTGGCAGCGAGTGGGTGGATGGCTGCTTGAGTGGTTGGGTGGTTGCCAGGTGACAGCCAGCAATGTGGAGCAGCTTGCTTGCCTAAGCTGGCACGATTGAATGCCTAATGCGGTAGATTATGGCCAAAAGCAATAGGAAAAAAAGGAGTCCAGTAACAACATTATTTATGTTTCCCCTGATTAAATGCGACATTTGTGTACGATTTGTGTCAAATAGTTGTTTGACTTGATTTCAGATACTTTAACGAAAAAACGACTTCAATTTGGTTGCATGGTTATCGATAAAGTTTGCAATAAGTTAGACAGCATCGATTGAAATAATTTACAATTAATTTTTGAAATCAATATTTAGTTCAAACTATGATGACAGAAATCACTTTCACTTCAAATGCAACTACACTTGGCAAATATTATTATTATCAGTTATTGTGTCGAGTTTTGGTTGATACAAATTTCCTAAGGCGTATTGATTTCTTTTCGAACTTTTCGACTGCTCTTTGGGTCTACAGCACTTGTGGACAACTTCAAGCTTAGCCTTGAGCAGGGCTGGCAAACAAACTTAAAAAATAAGTGTGCAGAAAAGCAGCAGAAATAACAACAATAACAACAATGGGCCAATGAGAGGCGCTAAGCAAACAAATCGTGCAACTGCCATCAACGCAATGAGCTGCTAATTGACAACACCTTAAATATAATAAAAATAAACAGAGCGAAGCCAAATGCCCGCCACAAACAATTAACATAGTTGAAGGTGGCATAGAACATCAATGTGCAACTCGAATCTCTGTGTGTGTGTGTGTGTGTGTGTAGTTATTATGCCATAATTAATTTACGAGCTGTGACAATTAAGGAGATGAGCCGCCGACTGATGCAAAGCGTGACTGCATCACACACACAAGGCCTGCGACAAAATGGCCAACAGATGTGGGTCAATGTGTTTTTGGCCAACTTAGCCAACAACCAGCAACTTCCCACGCGCGCAAAATCCATTTTCCGTTGGAGCACACGCTGCTTATGCGCAATTTCTTTTGAGCAACACTTTGAGCCTATCCGTTTGACCAGTTTGCACAACTTGAACGGCCAGCCGCACGCTTTCGTCATAAGTGCAACTACAAACATACTTATAAACACATATTTACGAATGTATCTTTTGGATTGTCTGCTGCTGCTGTTGCTGCTGTTGCTGTTGCTGCTGCTGCTGCTGCTGCTGAAACTGACGCCGCCGCTGTCGAATACCACAATAATAATAACAACAGCAACAACAATATAAAGCAAACTCAGGCACACAACAAAATCAGTTGCCGACAGTTTTTTTTTTTGTTGTTTTTTTTCATTATTGAGCACAGTGGGTCAATGTCCCACTGATAAAGTGAGCGTAGAGTCGACGACGCCATCGTCTTTGCTGGCACCAGTTGAAAACCAGCAGCAACTGGAGCAACAGCAGCAACAGCAGCAGACGTCGCTCTGTCGTTTTGTCTGCCAAAAGGCAAATGCGATTTTAATTAATGAAATATGCTGTGTATTTGGTTGCACAAAAGAAATTTCACGTTTACATTTTTTGCAATTTGTTTCGTTATTTTGGTTGAAAACCAAAAACCACGTCAAGCTAATGAACATTTCAAAAAATATTTCCTCTATGATTGTTTCAGTCTGCCAATTTAAAATTTGAGTACACATTTTCTAGTTGAGATAACACAAGAATTTGTTGCTGCCTATTTGCTACAAATTATATATTTGTTTTCAGTTTTCTATGTTTTTGTGTGATTTATGTGTGTGCCACTTCTATTGCGCGTTGTTTAAATTGAAATAGGTTTCAGAAACTAATAAATTGGATTTTGTTTTGGATTAATGCCCAACAAAACATAACATGTTGCTATGCTTAAAATATATAATTGATAATATATGTTGGCGCATATAAATAGAAAAAATATGAAAGTGGAGCACTGCTTGAAAGTATGCAACAATAGTTTGTCGCAACTTTGGCAATATTTTGCCATTGGATTGCTCAGATTTTGTGTAGCATACTTTTGTGCTGTTATGATAAATAATTACATTTGCATTTTACAAAGTTAACCGACATTTCTATCTGATTCTGCTTCTTGCAGCTGTTCGTTATGGTCGCGTACCGAAGCGTTCACGTGAGCTGAACGGCGCCGCAGCAGCCGCAGCCGCTGCCACAGCATCCGCAAGCAGCACGCCGCTTAATGTGGATGAGACCAGTGCCAATAATTTGCATACAAATCTAATACAACAGCAACAACAACAACAACAGCAGCCGCATGCGAGCAGTGTGCGTGTGAATACACCAAGTACACCACAAACGCCACAAATGTGTTCGATAGCCTCGTCGCCATCGGAGCTGGGCGGTTGCAATAGTGCCAACAACAACAATAACAACAACAACAATACAAGCAGTAACAACAACAACAACAACAGTAGCAGCAGTAATAATAATAGTAATGCATCATCAGCTGTGGCTGTGAGCAATCATCATCAGCAATTGGTCAACATGGGCAGCAGCAGCGACATGACAATGACCCAGGTGGCCATGTGCCACTCCCACGATCATCACGATGGCCTTGCCGGCACCGCCAACGAACTGACTGTCTACGATGTGATCATGTGCGTCTCGCAGGCGCATCGACTCAACTGCTCCTACACCGAGGAGCTGACACGCGAACTGATGCGACGTCCAGTGACTGTGCCACAAAATGGGGTAAGTCTGATCTTAATATCTATATTGATAGATACTCATATGTTAAATGGATTTGTATAGATTGTCACCACTGTGGCGGAGAGTCTGGAGTTCCAAAAGATTTGGCTGTGGCAACAGTTCTCAGCGAGAGTTACGCCCGGCGTGCAGCGGATTGTGGAGTTCGCGAAACGCGTACCTGGCTTCTGTGATTTCACGCAGGACGACCAACTGATACTCATCAAGCTGGGCTTCTTCGAGGTGTGGCTGACGCATGTGGCGCGTCTGATCAATGATACGACGCTGACGCTGGACGATGGCGCCTATCTCACACGCCAGCAACTTGAGATACTCTACGATGTGAGTCCCGTTCCACAATTTGTAAATATTTATTTGGCGAGCATTTAAGTAATTTGAAAACATTCGATTGCAGTCGGACTTTGTGAATGCCCTGCTGAATTTTGCCAACACACTGAATGCATATGGCTTGAGTGACACAGAGATTGGCCTCTTCTCGGCGATGGTGCTCCTCGCGTCGGATCGTTTGGGTCTCAGTGAACCCAAGGTGATTGCTCGTGCCCGCGAACTGGTCGCGGAGGCGCTACGTGTTCAAATACTCAGATCGCGTGCGGGTTCGACGCAGGCGCTGCAATTGATGCCGGCGCTGGAGGCTAAGATACCGGAGTTGCGCTCGCTGGGCGCCAAGCACTTCTCACATCTAGACTGGCTGCGAATGAACTGGACCAAGCTGCGTCTGCCGCCGCTCTTTGCCGAAATCTTCGACATACCCAAGGCGGATGATGAACTGTAGAGTTGCACATGTTGCACAGCCAATAAATTCGAGCAACAATTTGATATTCTACAATGTGTAGTAGTATGTTTAAGTAATTAGCGTTAAACGGAAAGTTGTCAGCATCAAATACCAGATACATCAACTACAACTACAACTACTCAACCATTATACATTTTACCAGATACCAATACAGATACAGATACAGCTACAGCTACAGCTTCAGCTACAGATTCAGATACAGATAGTTAACTACGACTACATCTAATGTTATGCATACAAA
Organism: Drosophila nr. perissopoda 5 BK-2023a; assembly: GCA_035044105.1. Lineage (NCBI taxonomy): Eukaryota > Metazoa > Arthropoda > Insecta > Diptera > Drosophilidae > Drosophila > Drosophila nr. perissopoda 5 BK-2023a. Next base: position 1,630,367 of record JAWNMK010000124.1, read on the forward strand.
AATATTTAGCAATGTTAAAGACGTTCGGAAACCCTTTTTAGCTACACACACAACATACACACAACATACACACAACACTCACACATACACCCACAATTATAGACTTTCAGATACTACTCTCTCATCTGAGAACTGTTTCTTTTGTTAATTTTGAATCGTTCTAGCGAATCAACTGCTTGAGCTCAAGCCTTACATATCCCATGCGCAACATACAAATTTATTTATTTCATTGTCAAGCTCATCAAGTCATCCACTCTATCATAAAGCAAAGGAAAAAAGCAAACATAAAAAACAACCCCAAGTCCAATTCCTTTCCCAATTTAAGAAAAAAAAAAAGGAAAAAACTCGACTGAAGTGCGAGCGTTCAAGTTCGAAAAATACTGTTTATTATTTTTTTTATTAAATACTTATTGTATAATTAAAGAACTAATTATAAATATATCAAGTGTCTACATATACATATATATGTATGCATATATATATATACTTTATACTATGTAATCCTAGAGTTATCTAATGTAGTTCAAGCAAAAAGACCCAATTATCTTTGCTCTCGTTTTATTGTATCTGCATGTAAATAAATCTAAATTAATTCTTAACATTTAACAACGCTACGGCTTGATTATTATTTCTTTAAGTTGCTACATGATGCTCTCTCCAAATTCGAAAATGAAGGAGTGTATTTTATCGGCTAATGTGTGTCCTTCTGCGTTTATTGTTTTTGTTTTTTTTTTGTTCTCTTTGGAACGTGTTAATCCAAACTGCGGCCTGTGACGTCACTCATTCGAAATGTGTTCATATTTATTTAAAATTTAAAATATCGCATAATTTTAAGTGCTTTATTTGTATAACTTGGAACAATCAAATAGTTTGATGAATTTTTGAATAGATTGGTGCTAAATTTTGGTGTATTACGTTTTCGAAAACCGAATACATGTTGAAAAACATAAGCAAAAAACTAAAATCATAACATATATCTTAGAAAAAACACAAATAAAAAAAATCTAAAAGCTTCAATGTTGAATTTATATAGAAGATTTTGTAAATTTTATTAGTGTGAACAAAATAAAAAAACAAAATACATATTACAAAAAAAAAATATATATAGAGGGAGCTACGTACAAGGCCTAAATAAATGCTAGAATTGGCGTAGCTACCGTTTTATGCTCCATGTGTACCTTTCGCTTATTGAACTTAGAATATGTATCTAGAATTATATATATTCAAATATATATGTAGTATATTACAATTTGCAATATCTTAGTAAATACACAACCAACTCAATGTTCTAGTTAGCTGCAGACTACGATCCCTGCTTTATCCTACATTTATTTCAAAGCCCAGTAAAGACCCAAGTAAAACAGTTAATAGAACCTTTCCGAAGATAGCTATAATATTTAATTTAATTACATAATTAAATTATACAAGTACACACATATATATATATATATATATATATATAAATTTAATCAATAGATACAATTTTTTACCTACTGTAGCTTTGATTACATTTTTCAATGATGTGTCAAATTTTAAATGGTATTTATATGGTTAGAGATTACAAACAAGCATAAAATACTCCAAATATCAAGCATTAATAAAAGATCAACGTCAAGATGTCTATAATGTTAATAAACAAACGTCGACTTCCTACAAATAAAAAACAAAAAAATCTCTCGCTCGTTTCTAGTTAGTGTTAGCAATCCATAGTCTACTCATAATCCAGATCAATTCAAAATGCATATAGATGTTATATATAAATATATATATAAATCGCTTTTACATTAACTAAAGAAGAGCACAACTATATAATTGTAATAGTCGCGTATGTCGACTATGATATTATGACCAAGCAATATGTATTTATGAAAAATGCAAACCACTGGCAAATAAAGCAGATAATAATACTAAAAAGGAAAAAACCACAAAAAACCCATAAACAGAACCGGTTCAAGCAAGTTCTTGAACCGTTGAAAGCCATCAATTTAATTTGCATGGACAATTTTAAGATTTATCTAGAATGTGGGGCAGATAATCAAGAATTTGTATACCATATACTAAATCGCTTATCCACCATTTATTTTCCTTAGGAAAAACCACAAGTTTTCTGTCTACATGCCATACAAAAAATTATAAAAATCGCTTTACTATCAGCTAAAAAAGTAAAATACAAAATAAATACATATAAAAAATCAACAAACAATATGCTTGACAAAAGTAGATAAGAATACGTCAAAGTGAACAAAAGCAAGCAAACAAAAACTAAATAAATTGCAAAACAAGAGCCGCAGATTGTAATAAAATTACAGAGAAGCACTTGAATGCAAAACAAAACAAATAAACATACGTCTTTGAATAAACTGAATACAACTTCTAAGCCAGTAGTTCTACAATTTCACACATCTATATGTATATATATATATATATATCTCGGTATATATGTGCATAAATGCACACGAGTTTTATTTCTCATTACAATGGAAATGCCTGCAAGTTACTTTGGACGCATAATAATCAAATGCTATTTGGGTTAGTCGTATTTTGTAATAGTAGTAGAAAGACTGGCACAGATCAATGCAGCCTAATCGTCTCGTGGTTGTGGGTAGAACTGTGTCAACACCTTGGCCAGATCCTGGGCCAGTTCGGGCGTGGCAGCGGCTAATACGCGTCGCGACATCACATCAAATTCGCCACCAGCTGGATCAATGACAACGCCGCCCGCTTCCCGCACAATTATATCGCCGGCACAAACGTCCCAGGCATGGATACCCATCTCGTAGTTGGCATCGGCAGCGCCAAGCGCCACCATGGCCATATTCAGCGCAGCCGAGCCCAGCACGCGCAAGCTGAACGAGAATTGTCAATAGATGAGAATTCGCTGATGCAAATTTTAGCTTACCCGTGAACTTGCTTGGCGATTTTGGCGAAATTCTCATTGACCACCAGCATTTTGGGCTCATCGCGTGAGGTGCCAAACTCACTGGTCACCAGAGCCTTGCCCAGCTCCTTCTGTCCACTTGTCTGTATGCGCCGTCCATTGTAGTAGGCACCCTGCCCGCGACGAGCCGTGAATCGTTGCTCCAGCATCGGATTGTAAATGATGCCGATTTCGGTGACTTTGTTCACCTTGAGGCCCACCGAAATGCAAGAGTGGGGAAATGCGTGCACAAAGTTCATGGTGCCATCGACCGGATCGATTATCCAGGTAGGCGCATCGGTCAGCTTATTGACACCTCCGCCCGAGCTGCTCTCCTCCTCGCCAATAAATCTGCAAGCATAAATGTTAATCAATCAGTTGCGCCGTTCGCATGAAATTTGCCGCCTACTTATGATCTGGATAATGCTGACGAATGCCGTCCATGATAAGCTTCTCGACATCCTGATCGGTTTGCGTGACCAAATCGATATCACCCGATTTGCAGACAAAATCCTGGCGTGTCTCATTATTGCGCGCAATCAGCTGAATGAATGACTCTCTTTTTAATTTTTCCATTGGGCGTATGGAGAAACACCTTGCACACTCACCCGACCCGCCTCGGTGGTCAGGTTGTTGATAATCTCAAAGCACTTGCCCAGATCCAAGCCCTCAGCCATTGTGCTTTTTCCACGTCTAGACATTTACTAAATGCGTGTGTGACTATAATTCAATTAAGTTCGGCCTGCAATGCATACAAATTTAGTTGTATGGCTGTTGCTACATCAGCTGATTGCCCAGTGTTGTGTAAGTTTGCCAGATATCAATTCGTGTTGCAGTGCGGCGAAATCAACATATATAGATTGCAATCGACTAATCGATTCTGAATTTAAATGCAATGCAGAAACAACAGTTATTTATCGTACCAAAATATTTACTAGTTTGCAATAAAATTCATGGTGAGCAGCTGGTTGATTAAATTGTGTTAGGATAAATTTTGATGTTTGGACGGCCTCGAGATCTCCGATTCAAATGATGAGCTTGAGTCGGTAAAATCGGTCTGAGCATTAAAATCCCTTGTTAGGGGCTCAATGGGGTTCCTTGGCTCATCGTCGCGTGGCTTGGGATAATTCTGCACCAGATTCGTGGACAACGCAAGGGCAAGTGGTTTCGTTGCTGCCGCAAGGACTCGTCGCGACATAATATCCACCTCGCCACCAGCGGGATCGATGACGGTGCCGCCTGCTTCAGTGACCAATATATTACCAGCAGCCATATCCCAGACGTGCAGGCCAAAGAAGTAAAACGCATCAGCCACTCCAGAGGCAACCATTGCCAATCCCATCGCCGAGGAACCAATCGAACGTAATCTAATAGCTCAAATCTATCATTATGCAAAAACTTTATGTTAATTTCGCCTTCTTACGCATGTGTCTTCTGGATGAGTCGCTTCGTGTTCTCCATGGAGGCTGAGGTGCGGGATTCGCTCATGCCCGAACTGTACTCTTGCAGAATCATGGCACCCCGGAGGCTCTCCTGGTCGGTGGTATGCATTGGCACGTCATTTAGCTGGGCACCAGCGCCCCTGCGTGCCACATAGAATTTCTGCAACGGCGGATTGAACACAATCCCGAACGCGGTCTCCTTATCAACGAATAGCGCCAAAGATATGCAATAGTAGGGGAAATGATGTACGAAATTCATGGTGCCATCAATGGGATCAATAATCCAGGTGGGCAGACTGCTCAGTGTGACTTGACCGGTCGCCGACTTCGACATTGCCTCCTCGGCAATTATCCTATTCGAATAATAATCTGGTTAATCAATCTCAGTCGAATTGATCGCCTGAAACTTACTTGTGATCGGGATACTTTTCCGTAATGGCATTCACAATCATCGCCTCGATCTCCGTGTCGACGCGTGTATTCAGATCCCTCTCATGCTCCTTGGTGGTAAACGAAAGCCTAGTCTTGTTGGCAGTCAGTGCATGTGCCCCGGCCTTCCTTACCAAGGCCACCGCAAAAGCATAAATTTCGTCCAAATCAAATTTTGTTGAAGTCTCCTTTGCTGGAGGCAGTGGTGCTGGTGGTGCAATCTCCTCCTCCTCACTATCTGTGTAGAGTTTGCCCGAAGTGTTTGTGGTCTTGGTGGCGAACTCCTTCGATGGATCGAAACTGACATCGGTGTTGGTGAACTTCGTGATCTTCTTTTCTTGTGGTGGGAGTTTTTGTGGTGATTTAGCTGGTGTATTGTTTGATGTTCCCGCTTCGTTTGGCGTTGTGAAAACCACAAGACTTTGAAGCTCCTCTGGTTGGGCGAGCGGCTGCATAGTTGCAACGCTAAGTTTTGGCTGCTGCATATTGCTTATCCGTGGATCGTCCTTGGTGGCCTTGTGGCCCTCGAGGCCATAGCTAGTGGCCGCATTGGGCGCCAACAACTCAGGGCTTTTAGGATGATGTGTAATCACGCTTGGATTTGCAGTCAGCGGCTTAGATGTTTTCGATGGCCGGCGTCCATGCTGGGAACGTGCCATCCTCAATTCATTGACGCGCGGATCCGCAGGAGTCGCCACGTGATCCTCGAGGCCATAGCTGGTGGCAGCATTCGTCGGTCCTCCTGTTGATTGCTTGTCCTTATTGTCATTTGCGTCACTTTTCTTTTCATCGGCCATGGCAAGAGTTGGCTGCTCAAAAGCTACTGTTATTAAAGTCCAGACCAGCCGCCACCATGAAAATTCATGCTCCTATTCCAAACCAGGCTGTCACAGAACCGAAACGAATGTGCTCGGCCGAATAAACTCAAAGCACACATCACAAATTTTGACTTTTAAAACAATGCCACATTTCATGATCCACACCCAGTCAACGTTTTCGAATTGGTTTCGATTATTGCCATTCCCACAGTTAAAACATTTTAAATTTTCCCGGTTGAGTTGCCTCAGATAACTCGCTATAAATGTTTACTTTTAGCTGGTTAAAACGCTGATTTAAACACATTGAAACAATAAACTTTATTATACACATATACGATTCGATAATTATACATCTGCATATACAAATATTTATATTGTATATCTTTTGTAATTTACATGTATTTATATATGTGTCTGGTTAAATAAATTGTGTGCTATCTCTTCGTTTCGACACTGTAAATATAACCCACATTTTTACAATCAGACATGATTTATCATCATCATTAATAAAGATTAAGAAGCACTGCGTTCCAATCAATCTCGTCGATCCTCTAACAAACTTCTTCGATAACTAACAATAACAATACTTACTTATGGCTTTTGTTCAGACGAGTGTTCAGCAGCTAATCGGATAGATAGTTCAACCAAACATCGAGCAAAACTGGCCTCACAATAATATGATATGTATTTATATATAGATATTTGAGTTTTTTGCAGCAGTAACTTCAATGATATGTTCTCGTTGCAGAAAGTCTTTGTTTGACTATATAGCATACACATAGATGTGTGTAAATCCATTAAATATACATATATATATATGTATATATATCTATATCAAATTGGTAACTAGGAATGTTCATAGGCATTATGCAACATTGATATGTATCGTTCACAATCTTATTAATAACTAACAACAGCTCTCCGAGCAACTAGTAAAATCTCGCAATTACGGTTAACAGATCGTTAAGTTGATTTAAGTATTATCCGGACTTACGTGTTCCTGAAAATAAGTCAAAGATCAACAGATAACGAAAACTACCAAAATTGTACTACAAAAAGAATTGAACGCTAGAAGTGAAAAATATAATTGTGATAAGTGTTCAGTTGGTGGATATTGGTGGAAATTGTGTATATGTATATATATATATATATATTTGTATTTGTTTTTGTATTCAATTCTACTAAAAATACATGAATAATCGATAATTAAATTTGTATCACAACGAATTTAGCAAGAACTTAGGCTAAGACTACAACAAAGAAACGAAATGAACTGGGGAAGAAATGTGCGTGCTCAGCATAAAATTAACTACATATTAAATATAAAGTTATTTTTCTTGATTTTTGAATACGTTACAGAGCAAACCAATACACACACACACACTGAAAATATCAACATATATAAGTCGTATATCAAATAAAACGGGGGTGTAATAATTACTTACGCACACAACTTAAAAACTATGTGGAATATTCGTAAGCCCGGACTTTCATTTGAAGTTAGCATTAGGTATTATGTAGATATAGGGGGCGAGGCGAGGAAGGAGATTTACAAGATTCACCTACTTATGCATACGTATATATATATATATATATATATATGTATATATATATACATATAATATATAAATCGGTGAAGTGCCAGCCTAAATGCGTTGGCTAAGTAGAGAGAGAGAGGGAGAGAAAGTGAGATTTGCGGAGCAAGACAAACTCATGAGGCTATTCAGAAGCGAATCCAATGGAGTAACTCTGGCACTTGTTCCATTTACTTGGTCTCTATGGGACGATTGGCGAACAGCTGCTCCACAATCTGCTCGTCGGCCAGTGTGGATGTGTCGCCCACATTGCGATCGTTGACAGCAATCTTGCGCAGCACACGACGCATTATCTTGCCGGATCGCGTCTTGGGCAAACCGGGTGCATTTTGGATGACATCCGGCTGGGCAAATGGTCCGATGCGTTCGCGCACCATCTTCTTGAGTTCGGCAATTAGTTTTTGATCGAATGGCTCATTCTCATTTGGCGTGATGAAGCAATAGAGGCACTCGCCTTTGACGGGATGGGGTCGAGAAACCACAGCCGATTCGGCGACACGTGGATGCTCCGTGAGAACAGACTCCACCTCGGCAGTTGACATCAGATGACCGGACACGTTCAACATGTCGTCCACGCGGCCAGTTATCCACAAATAACCATCAGCATCGCGACGGGCGCCTAGTGAAAATAATACAAGTAGTTTATAGATGATCTTTATTTGAAACCATTTGAACTCACCGTCTCCGGTGCAATAGTAGCCCGGGAATTTGGAGAAATATGTATCCTCGAAGCGCTCATGATTGTTGTACAGGGTGCGCATCATGCCCGGCCAGGGCTGCGAGAACACCAAGTAGCCCTCGCCCTCGCCCTTGATCTCAATGCCGCACTCATCCAGCAGAGTGGCCTTAACGCCAAAGAACGGAAACGACTGACAGAGAGATTAAGATTAATTATTTAAATCAATCGTAATATTATATTTGACATACAGCAGAGCCCGGCTTCATGGGCGTGGCACCTGGCAGGGGCGTAATGACATGTCCACCAGTCTCCGTTTGCCAGAATGTGTCCACAATGGAGCACTGCTCCTTGCCAATGATGCGATAATACCAGAGCCAAGCCTCCGGATTAATTGGCTCACCAACGCTGCCCAAGACCCTAAGAAATAAATATTAAATATAATAATTATAAATATAATAATAAGAATAAATTTGTTAACTTAATTATGGTTTTTCTTTTTTCTGTCAAAAACGTACTTGAGTCCGGTGAGATTGTGCTTGAGCACCGGAGCATCGCCAAACTTCATCAGCGCCCGAATCGCTGTGGGAGCCGTATAGAATTGGGTGACCTTATACTTGTCGATGACGCTCCAGTAGCGATCGTTGCCCGGAAAGAAGGGAGTGCCTTCGAACTGCAAGATCAGATTAATGAGTACAAATATAGCTTTCCCAGATAATCCCAAGACAACTTACGATAACCGACGTGGCGCCATTGGCCAGCGGTCCGTACACAACATAGGTGTGTCCGGTGATCCAGCCGACATCGGCCGTGCACCAATAGATGTCACCGGGCTTGTAGTCAAACACAATCTTGAATGTGGTGGCCGCATACAGAAGATAGCCAGCTGTGGTGTGGAGCACACCTTTGGGCTTGCCGGTAGAGCCACTCGTATAGAGCATGAACAATGGATCCTCGGCATCCATCCATTCGGGATAGCAGGCGGGCTCCTTGTCCTCCATCTCTTCGTGCCACCAGTAGTCGCGATCATCGGTCCACGGAATGTCCTGCTCCACATGATTCTCCTGACAGGGTGTCACACGCTTCAGATGCGACACTACAATGCACTTCTCCACCGAGTGACCCATCTCCTCGACCTTCTCCAGTGCCTTATCGCACAGGGCCTTCAGGTACAGGGGTTTCTCGCCACGCCAAGCCCCATCGGCCGTAATAAGCAGTTTCGCCTTGCAATCGAACATCCGCTCCGCCAGAGAATCGGGCGAGAAGCCCGCAAAGACAATCGAGTGGACGGCGCCGATGCGAGCACAGGCCAACATCGCAATGGGCAACTCCAGGATCATGGGCATATAGATGGAGACGCGATCGCCCTTCTGCACCCCATGGTCCTTCAGCACGTTGGCGAAGCGACAAACCTCTTCGAGCAGTTTGCGGTAGGTGAGACCACGTGAATAATCATCCGGGTGATTGCCCTCCCTGCAACAACAACCACAATGCGGAAATTCATTAATATTAATCCACTGGCAATTTGCCCATCTCAAGATCAGCATACAGGGTGTTACCCTCCACCCCCTCCTCCATAGGCATGTTGCAAGACAAACGCCTGCGATTTAACTCAATTGGATCACTTACAGAGCAATTTGGGGTTTCCTAATTGTCAACGAGCAACTCAATTTGAATTTGCAACATAATTTGCTCATTTGCCGATTTGATAATGTTGACTTACGGACACAGTGGGCGCCAATTGGGTCTATCCACTCCCCTCCCCCACTCGTGCCTCGAATGCGTTTCCTTTCTCTTTTATTCTCAACTTGGCAAGCAAATCGAATAGCCAACAGAACAATCGTTACAAAAGTCAACAGCTGCATTGCTTTATATATATATAAATATATATTCTACATATATACATATATTATTTTATATACAATCAACGAAATCAGTCTGTGTACATAAGAAAAAAATGCACAAACATATTTCGAGTTTTTAAGATTTATGCAAATGGATTTTTACATATGTAATGACAAAAGAAAATATCTCAGAGCTATAGATGAGAATATATCTGCATATATACAGACTAAATCCATGATAAATTGAAGTCTATAAGAACTGGAGATCATATTTCATATTTAACACATTACAAAAAGCCTGAAAAACAATTCCAAGTGCATCTATTAATAGTGACCTACTATTCCATGATTTGAAGAGTACTGCTTAATGAGCATAATGTGGTGCTTAATCAAAATGCTCTTTAATAAGTGAGCTGGTTAATATACTGCTAAAGAGCACTGTCTTCCATTAAACCGCTTTGCGGGTTTCATTAATTGCAGCCATACACAAAATGCATGAAATTTAACAAAAAATGTAATGCAAACAAGCGAATTAAAATCGTGACGAGGCATACATATATATATATATATATATATATACGACACAATAAAAGGAAGGACAAGCGAACAACAATAGTGAAAGCTACGTTCAGGAGGTCTTGGTCTAGGTCAGCTCTCGCAGTTCTAGTTCTCCAAACAGAAAACACAAACAAACCAAATTACCAACTGGCTGTAAATCATTGACTAAATATTAATATGGGAACTACCTCTTGCGCTTGGTCATGCGGAGCGATAAGATTAAGGCAATAGTCAGCGATCCAAAAGGAACATTAATAAAATTGGCAAAGCAGATCACCCGAACATGACGTCATCTGCGTTCAGGTGCAAGGTTCACTTTCTTTACTTATACATGATGAGTAGTGGGCTGATATTTGTATACACAAAAGAGAGCGATAGCCTAACGAAATACTTGTGAACTCATACGAAATACCGAAATACGAAATTTAATTAGTAATACGTTTAAAATACAAAAATGATCATTTCAAATTTAAAGCGTCGACAAGTTCATACAGTTTTACAGCCACTAGTCAGAATTATCAAACAATGTTTGACTTGAAAGCTGTTGTCACATTTTTAGCAAATGAGTATTTTATAAACTGTTAAATGGCGCGACTTTTTCACATGCAGACAATGTTGAAGTGCTTTCCGTATAAGTGCTTGAGGCACACTTGTCACTTCCTTATCTATGGCTAATCAATTTTGAGTCGCAACACGAGACATCAATATTTCCATGCTGCCTGGAAACTAGTCCAAAACGAGAACACCTTTTGATCTTGACCGTTGTTGTCGAGGCTTCTGCCAGCAGCAGCAGACAGAAGTGTGCCGACGCTTATCAGAATTAATAAATATCGCCAAATATATGCAGCGATTAAAGCAGACACAAAAATCATGTGAGGCAGGCCGAAATACCGATCGACTGATCAGCAACAACACACACACACACACTGTTTTTCTTATCTAAGCAGCTGTTAGTTCGCGTGTCTAACACAAAGCTTATTGCTTGTTAGAAGTTGGAAGCTGAAGCTGTAGCTTTTCGAAAGCGTCGCTGACCCTACAGTTTTGGAGCAACATCGTACGATAATATTTGGCTAGACAGAGTCATTGACTTTGACATTTGTATAAGAGATCGCAAAAAAGAGAGTATTACGCACAATTGTACCCTACAATCAGGCCAAATGCAAATGCGTTTACGAAAAAATGATAACGGAACGTTATGTGGCCAAAAGGTCACCTGTTCAAATTCATTAAATTTTTATTTTTTGTTGTGACTGTTTGCTGATTGTGTTTCGCTCGAACTTCAGTTGTGCCAACAGCATTTACATGAACGTTATTTTCGCTTCGCTTGCACTTACTCGCATCTACAATTTCTTAGTGGGTAATTGCTCTCTCTCTCTCTCTCTCTCTCTACAATTGGTTATGAGTAATCGGACGATTTGATCGCGTGATGTTTTAACGACCCACATACAGTGCTACTCAAACTGTGTGCCTTGAGTTTGCATATCGGATGCTGCACTTCTAAAAAAAAGAACGCAGACTGCTTAACATTCGACACTGGCATTCTTCTTCACATTTGCACCTTGTGCTTGCTGCTTGCTGCTCGGCTGCCATTGCCAGACGATTTGACACAGATTGAGGCGCGAAATATTTAATGCCAACGAAATCGATTTGAATAAACAATTTGCGCGCCCTGTGCACAAATCGTCGTCAACTTAAATAATCGCTTTCTATGTTTGTAAAAAATGAATAATATGTTTATTATATTTATTTGTGCGTATTAGCAGTGTTTCGGTTTTCTTTATTGACCAGTAAAAGTTGCAAATAAAGATTCCTGATTTGGATTGCTTTGCTTTGCTTAACTTTATTGTTGTGGTTGTGTTTTTGTGTGTGTGTTATTTTTGTATTATCTATTATTTGTTTGCAGGGAACTGTGTTAATTATTGATTATTACGTGCAAATTGCTCGGCCTGGCGCCTTTATCTTATCTAAACTGATGAACAAAATTGAGTGCGGGATTTCAGTTGAACAAGTGTTCAGGTGGAGTTCGAATGTAATTGTTATGCCCAGACAGACATAAATTCAGTTTGACCTTGCAACTGCCTTTCATATATTTATAAAGCGATACCTCCTGATACCTGACTTTGTATTCGAATACGATTCACATAACGAAGTATTTGCATTTCTTTACGCACGCGTCCATTGTTGAACTTAAATGATAACCCCGCAGATTAGAAAAATTAACATTTGTTTTACTTCTCTATTTTCTTTTACTTTTTGGCATGACGAACAATAACAACAACAAAGATTTCGACGAGATGTTTTGCACTTTGTGCCCGAAGAAGACAATTCTTATATAATGTCTTTAAGACGCATTTAACGGCAACCTGAGCTGCTTTCATAACTGATGAGCACATTTGAATAACACATTATATTTTTAAGTAAGTGTTCAAGTACCACCTCTTCAAATGTGCGCACACAAAACTAATTAATTCTGATTCTACAAATTAGATTTGTGTGGGAATATTCAGTAATAGTTTGCCCCTTGTCCCTTCATTTGTTTTGTAAGCTTTGTTTTTTTTTTTGTAATAGTTAAACAGCGTGTGCAATAAAATAGAACTGTAGAAATAGATATACAAATATATATGTAATGACAATTCCTGGCCTGACATTGACCTTCTCTCAGAATAGATGTTAAACCTGAGCTGTTGCTTAAGTAAATAAATTTAAAGTCAGCTTTCACTGCTCTTTCTCGTGCTCTACTGGAAGCTCTGTCCTTGAACAGCAAAGTAACGGTTCAGGTTAAACATATGTTTTTTTCTTACTGTGCCTTTGCACTATGCAAAGCTCACCAAGTTTACTTGCAACGAGGGAGAGCAGTGACGGAGAGGAGAGATGGGTTGCGGCAGGTCGCCAACGTCACGAGCACGTTTCGTAATAGCAAAAACGTACGAAAATAAAAATCAATACGTTGTTATCCTTAACGAATTTGTGTGCGAGAGAGGGAGAGAGATAGAGTGTGTTGCTGCTACTACTTTTGTTTTCATGCGACCTACCTAACTGTTTATGGATTGATTTAGGATTAAAATTCTGAATTTGACTTACCAGTAGTATGCTATCTGATCTCCGAGTCCGTTGCGTACATTCCGATCTAGGAGATTGTAGCAAATGTTGGTCGAGGCGCCCTCCATCCATTTAATTGAGATTGGTCCTTTGGAGATATTGAAATTGTATTGCATAAATTTCGTGGGATCTGCGGGCGTTTCCCAGTGGAATTGTTTAGCGACACGCGACCAAAACTCCGCTGGATTGTCCAAGGATTCCTGATAGAATTTCGTGTACTCCTCAAAACTGGATATGTAAGCATTGCGGCTAATTGCCGGATTTGGATTGAATATTGATTTTTCCGCTGGCATTTTGCCTCTGGTTCACTTTGTTTGCTATTATTATATTTAATTTTTTTTTTTTTCGATTTGCGATTTGACAACAATTATCCTTTGCTCATAAATGTATCCGCGTGTTTTCAGTTAGTTTTGTTTGGCTTATGCGTATTTTTATAAGGGGGTGTGTGTTTGTATTTGTGTGTGTCTGTGTGGAACAATGCTTTCGGTTTGAATATTGTTGTTGTTGACCGCCGCAGCGCACAAGTTCTTGGACCGCACGATTCGAGTTCTGTTTGAGCACTGACCGTTGCGCTATTGCGTTCTCAAACTTTTTGGCATTCCTGAGAGCTTTTCGCAAAAAGCTTTTGTGCTTTGTAGCACTATTCGCGCCCGTCGTCAAGTTCAAATTGTGTGCGTGGGGCCTTATCAGCATCTATGTATATGGGCTGAGAATGACTGACAGACAGATAGACTCACCTCATCAAATTCTTATCGCAGGTTTTGTTGTCTTTCCTGCGCATAATCAGGTGATAATCGTCACTGGCTCAGCAACACATTTCTCATTACGAAAATTTCCGCCAAGTCGGAGACACGCTGTTAACATTGACAGAGTTGCTTTTTGAGCTTTGATAAGAGCGCACAAAGCTCGATTGCGTTTTTATTAAGAGCACGGTCTCTTTGATTTTGTCTTATCAATCGCAGTCACGGCCTTTTCATGGGGGGGCAAGGCGGGGGTCATTAGCAGCAGCAGCAGCGATAGTTGTTTTAAGTGTAGTATTTTTGGCATTTCAGTTTATTCTTAATGTTTAATGAAATTCAAATGCAACAACAACGTGGTGTGAAATTGTGGGATGAGCCTTGGTTTGATCAATTTTTAAGGCAGATTGTGTGAGTACAGAAGGCATGGTGTTTTTTTTTTGTGTGTCAAAAACAACAACACATATCTTTTAATGATCTTCGTTGCTGCTTAGGAACGTTTTGTACTGTTCCTCGGTCATGAGTTTATTGAATTCATCCGGATTCTGCAGATCGACCTTGAACAGCCAGCCTGACAAAATGAGAGGAATTGGATTATTATTATTCATATATAATATGTTATTAATATATTCACCCTTTTCGTAGCAGCTGCTGTTTACCAGCGCTGGCGTATCCTCGACCTGAGCATTCTTTTCCGTCACCTTGCCACTGACCGGGGAGTAAACCTCGCTGGCTGCCTTGACACTCTCGAGGGCGCCGCATTCGTCGTCCTGCTTGAGTTGGGTGCCCGCTTCGGGCAGCTGGGCGAAGACAACGTCGCCGAGTGCTTCCTGTGCATAGCTGGAGATGCCAACGATTGCTTGATTCGCCTCCAGCAGCTCGACCCACTCGTGTTTGTTTGTATAGCGACGCTCTGAAAACAACAACAGCACATTAATTGTAGTTACCTGTTGAAGTTTTAGCTGCAGTGATCCAGTGGCTCTTCAACTGTTCTTATTGCATAAATTCAATTTACCTTTTTCAAGCATGCAGCTCACGTGAAATGTACGCCACTGGACTACTGTCAGCGGCGTGGCACGCAGCTGGCGTGCTGCCTGTGCACCAAAACAAGCGAATTTCGTGATGAAAACCATTTCCCGTTTCGAATATTTATTTATTTGGCTTGTAGATATTTTCGTTTGGAAAATCTGTTGACAAGCGCGTTCCGCTTCCGAGCACGTCTCAAACTGAAATGAACAGTTATTCGCAAGCGTTCTACGTCTTACGCTTGATGTATAATGTCAAAATCGAAATCTGTCGTCAAATCCAGCCGGCTTATCAATATTATGAATATTTCTAATGAACTTTTTGTTGACCTGCGTTTCTTGGATATGCTCAAAGTGCGCAGCGCAAGCGCAAAATTGAGCACGTAACCGTAGATGGGCGCATCGAATAATCGAAATATAGTATTTTTGGTATTTTTACAACCATGTATTACAGGTATCGATTTCAATTGATATGTGGCGCGCAGCGGACAAAATTGAAATGTTACACTAACTTTAGCACTATTATCTCCTGTTATATGACGTCGCATATTATCTGACACTGACACTAATGACATCAACGACGAAAACTTTGCTGGGGACATAATTAAATCAGCAGTGACATTTAACATTATCTGTCTGGTTCGTTATCAGCGGCCAAATGACAACAAAAACAAACACTTTCATTAATGTGGGGTATGTGCAAATAAGCAAAAATATGTATGCGTACAATGTTTTCACAGTTGCACATTTATTGTTAATAGAACGTAATTAAATATATATAAAATAATACACATAATTCAATATGATAAAAACTTCAACTGACATTGTTGCTTAATTTTAGCGGCTTTTTTCTGATTTAACTTGTTTGCTGTGGCGCGAAATATTTGAGAATTATATGGATTATTATGAAGAAATGCTTGTGGCGCCGTTTCTGATTTAGTACTGGTGATGGCGCAAAATACCATTGGGATTGGGACTGGGCTGTGGCGAGTAGTCCGGCACCGGGAAACCAGCGGTGGCCACAATAATCGTCTCCTGCATAGGACCCTGCGATGACTGACGGACGGGACGATTGCCCTGATTGGCTGTCGGATACTGCTGGAAGGCGTCCACGTTGCGGAAACGGCGTTCCAAAAGATTTGCATCTCGCGACATGTGCGCAGCTCGGACAATCGCGTCCTCGTTCACCTCGATGGTCTCCGCCGTGGAGCGAGTGTCCGGCAAGAAGGCATCATTGTTATACGCCTGAACCTCGATTCTGAACAGTAATCTTAATATTAGTAATGTGATCAGCGATATAATATTAACTGTACTCACTTATCTGTTTCGTAGGCCCGAATTGGCTGACGGGAGGATAGAATATCGTTCGAATCCTTACGTGGCATGTACAACGTATCCTGCGGAGGAGGCAAATTTATATTTAGCAAATGCAGCTTGAAAGTGTAAATGTGTTTAACGAGGTGAGAATTTTCATTAGATAGAAAATAATATAAGTGTAATTTTTGTATGTGCATGACAAATATTGAATTCGCAAAGAATTATTATGACTGATTCTAAAAAATTGTTATCATTCCGCTGGCTAACGTATCAGCAGACGTTTATTTGGCCTTCCTCTTATTTACACGAATGAAAAACCTTTTATAACCGCTTTTATTAACTGGCAGGAAGTCAATAAAATGCTATGTTTGATTTTATGTTAACCGCATTTATAGGGTATTCATTATACTTGTACGATCGGCACGCCACCAAAGAACATTCTGATTCATTATCAGCAAAGAGCATTAAGTCTGTTTATCGACAGCTGGACGTTGCCAGCTTATCAGTTAGCTATTCCGTTGTATTTTTTTTTTTGGGTACAAATATGCACCGTGCTAACTTTAGATATGCCGTAGTCGAAGTTATTCCTGGCGGCAATTTCATTCCGCTTACATACCAGACAAAAGAATTTCAAATTGGTTGTCAGCTTATTTTCTGAGACAACTCATTGATCTTAGTTAGGAAAGGGGGGGTGCTTAGGTGGCTGACAGTATTTATCAGACACCCTCAAAATGAGGGATGATGTCATCCCGAGTCTGCTTACCGAACCATCCTTATCTTGGCCAATTCGCACAGCGCGCACCATTAAACCGATGAGCAGAATTACGTTGATAAACAGCAAGATGAAACCCTTGAACGAGATGATCATCATGGAAATGGCAGCAACACCGCCAGCAATAAGTTGAACTCCATTCGGAGTATCATCGCCGTCATTTATAGAATTGGCATTAAACTCGGATGCCTTGGCCTGGAAGCGACCATAATCGACGCCAAAGATGACACCCCCAGTCACATCCATGATACAGATGGCAGCCATAAAGAATGCCCAACTGAAGATGATGCCAAGCGTATGCTCCACAGAATCCTTGCGCAGACCTGCAATGGCAAAAAAAAAACGAATTCAGCGATATGGAAGTCATGCGGTAAGCACATCAATCAAAGTGACAGAAGAAGCATTACTGATGGATGATGGAATGTTCTCGCCATTAAGTGGAACAGTTGGCAACAGTAAGGAAGTACTTTGGGGGTGGAAGGAACCAAGACTTTGTGAAGAGACCTCATCGCATATCATTACACAATCAATGCAAACAAACAAATTACTCGCTTAGCTTTGCTCAGCAGCAGAATTAGAATTCGTTTGTGTTGTCTTTTGATTTTATCTTTACATTTATCAACCTGATAATAAAAAATTCTATTGACATTCCACAAGAAGTAGATAAAACAAATTTAACTTGTAATACATTCACAAGAAATGTGAAAACTCCCCGTTCCACACAATTAATCAACTTGTATTTAGACTAAATCCTCTGATTGATATCCTTAGATAAATGAATTCCCCTTAGTTAAAGGGAAAATATCATAATATGTATTTAAATATATATAAATATACGATAATTTGGTAAGTCATTTTTTATAGATTACTCACAAAACAATAGCAAAATGGAAGCGATGAGCCAGCAAACGGAAACGCCCAGATAAACACTATCCCAAATTAGGAGCTGTGTGGGATCGAACACGGTGTCCACCAGCTCGAGCATCGTCCTGTTGTAGTTCTGGTAATCGTCCACTGACATTCGGCAATCACCATGGAAGTAGACATCGAAGAAGACGATCTTCACATACGTGCCATAAGTCATGTCATTGGTTACATAGACATTGCATGTGTACGCAAGAATCGCAGTTATCGTCAGACCTATCCAGATGATGGCTTGTACCTGCAAATCAAAGTGGGAGCAGATGTGTTCAGAGGTGGTAATCACAGTTTACACTTGTCAATGGGACCTTCTGTTATCTCTTTAAACTGCAGCAAGTGACTCAACTCAATGCAGTCTTTGGAGCTAGATAACAACTGTGATTGATTGGCAGCAGCTGATCAGCAGTTGGAAAATGACCATAACCAACTGAGAAGACATGGTCAGTCTTCAGTTCAGAGTCCACTCTACTTTTACTTACCACACCAAGGCCACCGGCCCAGAGTGCCCATGTTTTGAGGGTGTCAAAGTCCTTGATGCCTCCTCTTGATTGTGCGTACATTTCTGATGATTTATGATTTCGTAATCGAATGCGGGCAGACAAAAAATTCCCACCACGCCCCCTTCGATCAAGTGGTGGGCGGCAATTGACGTATTGTTTGCGGCGACGTCCGTTGAACAACTAAAATGGTACCGGACACGGAGAATGTGAATGCGAATGCGAGAATTGTTGTAGCCGTAACATGCGCCAATTAATTCCACTTGTTTTTTTTTGCTCTTTTTTATGTTTCCAATTTGCCTTTGTAACAATAGATTATTTTTCGATAACGCACACTTTGCACAAAAACAACAACAATTGCAATCTCTCAATCGACAATAAAAATTACACTCCTTTGACAGTAAATTTTGATTTTCACATATACTCCATATATTTATAATAGTGTATATATATATTTATGGGTATTTTCGACTTTACGCTCATATGCGTTCGCTTTTCGAATCGTTTGCCAACTGAAAATGCGTGTTTTTAACTGTGAGCTCCGTTACCAAATATGTATCAGCCAGCGTTGGTAAACACTATTATATTATCGGCGAGCAGAGGTTGCTGATAAGCGTGTCTCAATATTGCCAAACGTTAACGATATTGCCTCTCGCGTTGATGGTGCAGTTGCCCCCAAAAAAAAATGCGCCATGGTCGTGCCTAATCGATTGAAGCCCACGCAGCAACAAAGGAATCTTATCGTCACATTATTGATGTATAAAATTGAATAAATTCCCATCGGCCATTTTGGGGTCGTGAATCAGCCGTGAACTTACCTGAATTTTTGAAATTTGCGCACTACACACGCCACCTATTGACGGCAGGCCGAACTTGAGCGACTGCAAGTCGTACGTCGAAATTGTCGCGTGACTTGCGAGAGAGTAAATTATTTATTTATTGTTATTAGTAAATTAAAGTCACATTTTATTAACGATTACCGTATGGTTGCAACAATTCTTATGCAATCCACAGCTATTAAGCCAACGATTGCAGCGTAACACCGATTTGCAGCATGCATGGTGGTCAACAGTTGCTTAAAATGCGTGATTGAACGTGCATGCCCACTTGGACGGCCGCCATTTCCGCATCGTGTGAAAGGGACAGCAGACTATCGCATATACACATATCAAACCGCATGCGTATGCAAGAGTGGGACAAGCATATGTCGCTTTGCAGAATACAAGCATTTAACCCTAAATAATACAGCACTCACGATAGTCTTTAGTACAGTCGAAGTGACGCCGCGGCATATTAACGTGAATTGAACTTCAACAAATTGTTGTTGCTCGCCGAGTAATTGAAGAACAGAAAAGAAAAAAAAATTGAGAACAACTCTGCGTGCAAAACTACTTCAATATTAATTTGCCTAATAATAGTTGCGCTAGTGAATGTAAGTTTTTTAGTTTAGCAAAAGAAAAAACCTATACTAGAATTAATAGCTATCGAGAAGTGCACACACACAAAACACAGACCGCTGCATAGACTAAAATGAACAATCAACTAAACCCGGCCACCTACCGCAAATTTAGTAATTTGCTAAGCAGCGGCGCCGTCACCGTCAGCGGACCCGGTCAGCCTCGCATATTGAAAACGACGCGTGTGGCGACACCTGGCGGCGGCAGTTCCAACATCAGCGCCGCCTCCCAGCAGCAACAGCAGCAGAACATCATGGACTCGGATGGGGCATCACGCTGCTTCATCTGCGACGAGGCACTGCTGGCGAATCAGACCCAGACATCGCTCACGGAGATGTGCACCACCCACACATCGACCAAGTTTCCCAACAAGCTAGCCCAGCTGGTGGGTGAGGGCTTCATGGTCATCGTTTGCAACGAGGATTTCATTTGTTCGCGCTGCACCAATCTGGTCAACTACTACGATCGTCTCGAGAACGATGTAGAACGCGTCAAATCCAATTTGCTCAATTTGCTGAACAAAAAGTATGGCATCAACGAGGATAGCGGCGGCAGCAGCAGGTCTGCCGAATCCGCCAGTCCTCCGCTCAAAATGCAAAAGATGACCAGCGGCGCTAGCAGTCGATCACTGGATGAAGGTGCTGGCGGGGATTTGGTACGCACACGCAAACTGGTGCAGCAGACAACGCCAGGTGAGTTTGAGCTGCTCAAAATAGAAATGAATAGCTTTTGAATTTGATTATGTTTCTGCAGCCTCGCAGCAGATGAAATTGGGTGGTGGTCAGGGCGGCACCGTAGGCGGCACACAGACGCAGGTGCAGCGTAAGGCGACGAAAATCTACAAGTGCACCTCGTGCGATTACAAGACCTCGGACATGCGTCTGTTCAACACGCACTACGAGACCTGCAAGCAGCAGACGTTCCAGTGCAAGACCTGCCGCAAGATCTTCCCCCACTTTGGTGCAATGAAGCAGCACATGGTGCGGGATCATAATACCGCAATGGACAACACCTGTGCCATGTGCCACATTAATTTCGTGAATGAGCTCAGTTTGCGCAAGCACATGGAAGCGAATCATGCCACAAATGTGCTTGTGACCAGCACAACAACAATTCCCGCTGCCGCAGCACCGGTTACAGCTGCTGCTGCTGCTGCCGCCGCTGCGGCTGGCGTCACTGAATCCATTAATGTGACAGGCACGGCTCTTTATACGTGCAATCACTGTCAGTTCAAGTCGACGGACAAGAGCATCTTCGATGAGCACATGCGCAAGCATCTCTCCGGCAAAATGAAACCCTTCAAGTGCCGCCTCTGCTCGCAGCGCTTCGAGACCCGTGAGGCGGCCACCATGCACGCCAAGTATCATCAGAATCAGGCCAACTATTTCAAGTGCGGGCAGTGCGCCATGAGTTTCCCCAAGCGCGAACTGCTTTTGAAGCATGCCGAACTGCATCAGACCGAGAAGATGTCGTCGGCTGGCGGCGGTGGTAGCCAGAATTTGAACACACAGAAACTGCTCCAGGAGACGATTGATGAGGCGCTCAGCGATAGTGTGCCCGCTCAGGGTGCCACAGTTGTGGCTGCTGCTGCCGCCGAGGCTGAGAATAACATACGCTTCTTCTCGTGCAGCATCTGCTCGCTGACGTTCATCCAGGAGTCGTACTACAATCACCACATGGATACGCATAGGCGTGACAAGAAGGGTGTTGCCGCTGGCGGCGGCAGTGGAGGAGGCACTACAGTCCTCAATTCCGCTGCCACAGCGCTGCTCAGCGATGAGCCCAGCGACTCGGGCGTTGGTGGTGTCAAGGAGGAGATCAACGAGCAGAATGCCGAGGCTGATATTGAGAGTCTGTTCGAGAAACTGCACTCGGAGAAGAGTGACGGCGAGAAGAACAAGAATGAAATGGTCATCACCTCACAGGAGGGCAATGGCGGCATTACCTTCAACATAACCATACCACAAGTGGATGCCAGTGGTGGCGAGCAATCCGATAAGCATTCGCCCAACTCGCAGGCACCAGTTTCCGTCAGCATTGACATGCCGGTGCTCGATCAGGCCGAGGAGGAGGAACCCAGCAGCCACGACAACAAGGCAACTGACAAATCAAATGCGGCGCCAGTTTCCATGCCTAGCCTGGATGATGACAATGAGGCAGCAGGTGCATCCGACATAACAGATGGCAACGCCGTCAGCAGCAAGGAGAAGGCCAATGCCAAGGCGGAGCAAGCAGCAGCAGCCAAGGAAGCCAAGGTCAAGGCTGAGGAGGCCGAGGGCGAGGTTGAGAGGCTTGAGGCCACAGGCACGCCCACAGCCGAGCAGCAAGCAGCCGAATCGGAGGCCGCAGCCAATGAAGCTGCCGAGGCTGAAGCAGCAGCAGCTGCCGCCGGTGAGGCCGAGGGGGCAGGCGGTGAACAACAGGTGGCCATGGAACTGGACGAGGCAATGCAGGCTCAAGGCGGCCAGATCAAGTTCATCGTCAATGAGAACGGCCATTTGCTCCAGCTAGACAACCACATCTTGACCGATGTCGATGGCAATCAGATTATCGTAGAGGATCCGGAGCAAATACAACAGCTCCTGCAGAGCGTTGGTGTGCTGCAACCGGGCGAGGGACTCGAGGGCGAAACACTCCAAATGATGACCGACGGCAGTGGGCAGATGGTACTTGTCCATGGCGATAACAATGAGCAGCAGCTGATCGATGCTTCGCTGCTTAATTCCGAGGGTCAAATCATCATACAGCAGGGCCAGGATGGCGAGGAGGGCACCCATGTCATCAGTGAGGATGGCACCCGTATCCCCGTCTCCGTATCCTACACCGAAGATGGCCAGCCCATTGTGCAGGTGCAGCAGCAAGTGCTGGAGGCGGCCCAACAGCAAAACGCAGAGGAGAAAGAAGCGGCTGCTGCCGCCGCCGAGGAGGCAGCCGAACAGCATGCGGCACAAACAAGCGAATCGGCGACAGTTACCGCGTCAGGCGCCTCGGTGACCACCAGCACGGCCAGCAGTAGTACCGGCGGTACCGCCGGCTTCTTTGCCCTGGAGGAATTCGCCGAGACGAAAACGGACTAGGACTGGCTCTAGGCGTGGAGCCGTGCACACTACAATATACGAGCATTCGATAAGGAATGGTGAGTGTCCCATCAAATATATTTTATATATTTAATATTCGCTTATTAATCGAATATTTAATTTGTAGGTTTTAATACATATATATAGACCAAACAGGAGCTACTCCAGCCACTGACTCTGAACTCTCGGCGCGACATCAAGAAGACATTTAACACACCAAACACACACCATATACAACGCACGCATTTGATACACGCACACCCACACACACACACACACACCACAACATTTATACACTTAGCTTATGTATTAACACTCCAGTTGACAGACAGAACATTTTGTAATCGAAATCGATCCACTTTCCACTTACAATTGCTGCCAAAGATCAAATTTTGGCCATCATCTGAAATCACAATTGTTTTTGGCAGTGCATTCATTCATTGCTGGCACTTGGTAATGTTTTTAGGCTTAGTCTTAGCATAAATAAAACAAAAAAACAAAACAAGATTAAACTTAAAATGTAAAAAAAAGGAAACCAATTCATATAAATGTAAACACTAAATAAAATCGACAAAAGCAAAATCAAAATCTAACTTCTAGTGTAACATCCAACTCAAAGTAACCCGATTCGAAGCATCCAGCATCTGTAATTCAAATCAAACCCTATTTCTGTATTTCTGTATTTGTGTACTAAGGCCAATCTGTACTCGAAATGTTATGCAAGATAATGAATAGCTGAACACTCATCCACTTACTCGTATAGTACACACTAACACACACACTCACACACACACACACACACACACACATGATTTGAATTATATTGTATGGCATATGTAACGATATGCAACTGTGTGTGAAAAACGATAACAAAAAGAAGAAAAAGAAAAAAAAAGTAAACTTAAACAAATCTTGTTTTATATTTGTGTGTTTGGTAAATGATGATAAAATTCAATTTGCATTTAGAGATGTAGATAAGGCAAAAATATACACAATACCATACACGTATACATATATATATATATAAATACATATATAAACATAAATACGAATATGAATAGATGGATTGAATTAAAGCGTAGTTTGTAAACACTTTAAAGAAATATTCGTACATTGAACTCGTTGAGGGAAATGTTATATGTTGTATGTTATATACAGCTGACGATTCTCAATTCTTTGCTGTTTGAACCAACAGAAATGATGATGGTAATTGTGGAAAATAACTGCATTGTTTCTTTGTTATGTTAGTGTCTGTGTTTACGCTGAATTTTATGAATTTTTCTTTGCTGATAATTAGTGGCCAGACTTAACTGGTAGTTAACATTTTCACGGGGAATTATTGTTTAACGTGACTGGGCCAACACCTCTTGAGTAACATGTCAGCATTTGGTAATAAATCTTTTAATTGTTGGCTTTAAGCATAAATCTAAGATACTACGATGCAAATTGGCTACTTCAGTGGCTATATTAAACGGCAACCAGTTCCTTTTTTTTTAAGTTTCAGCTGTGTTGAAGATATTGATGTTTGTTTGGCTCCAAGTGGGGCAAAGATACTTAACTAGGAAGCTTTGAATAATGCATAGGCTGATTAATTCATGCATTCGATTCTCCAGCTAATCTGATGTTAATATATATGCAGCTATAAAAATTAGTCATGGTGCAGAATCTTCGATTTGGCATTTTGGATTTTGATAAGCGAAGGACGCAGCCACGAGCCAGTTGTGGGATTACTCCATAGGTTGCATCAACAACAACTGGCATCGGTGTCATTAAAAGTAGTGGACTGACAACTATTTGGTTGTGTGTTTCGAGTGGTTACATAATCCCTCGCTCCAAGACTCGGTCAATACTATGCAATGGCCCCAATAGCCGATCCATATGCAAATGTGTGCCATCAATTTCGAATTTGTCTCGAAAGGCGTTCTAGCTACGAGCAAGGTTTTTGTTCGATTGCCATTTCTGTTGACCCGAAGGAAAAAGTGAAGATGTGAATATTACGATTTTGATAAAAGACAACAGGTTTTTTTCGTAGATGTAATTTGAATACCCACTCATACATAAATATTTAACAAGATGACCGTTAAATCTCATTATTAAGAGCGAGGTGTGACAAGAAATTGAAAGTTGTTTTAATTAAACGATTATAGAATTAGCTGAATTAATCTTATAAACTGCCAACATTTAAGTGCTTTTGAAGTTACACCTTAAGGCTTTAATTGCTCATATTAATTTGTGCACGAACCCGGAAATGAAAATCTAAAAGAGAATGCAAAAATTAATACAGGTGTCAAGAAATTCAATAATGAATAGATATCTGTCTATTTTAGTGGGCTATTTCATATCTGTAGAACATTTTCAACAGGTTTTGAGAGTTAAAACGACAAATTGAGATATTTTCTGGATAGTAAAGTATATACAGTCTACAGTCTGCGAGTTGGCGAGTTGGGCTGCAAGTTCCTTTAGTTTATATTGAGGGTATTTCCCCGTCGATCATACTCAACTAGAACATGCCGCAGAAAGTTGTTGCCAAAATGGAGTGTATCTGATTGATGAGGTCTTCCAAATGAATTGGCTATTCAATAATTTTATTTATCATGTTGCTATATTTTGGTATGCGATCAAAGCGGGACGCTTTTGTTTTGCTGTACTTTTTTTTTTGGCTAAGCTTAAGTTAAAGGCATTTGCATTTAACAACGATAAACATTAATTCGCATTTAAATTGGCCAATTTACAATAACCTTACTGCCAGTCGTTCAATTGACAATTTATCTATTTATAATTGATTTACGACACTACCAAGTCCTTGACTTGGGCTCATCCACCGCCGGATGTGTTCGTATGTATTCCAGCTGACGTCTCAGATGCGGCTGCTCATGATCCCCGCTCGGCTGATAGCCATTCTCATCTGCTACATAGGTGAATGTAATGGGTATTCCCTCTTTGGTAACAAACTGGACCACGCCCACGGCGCCGTACTCGTTGCCAGCCCCCTTTGTTGTAATCCCATTGGAGGTCTGGAACTCAAAGCTATAGTGTCCATATGCATCGGGCGTCTGATTGTCATAGTAGAGTGTGCGTTCCACTGGACGGGCAGCACATGTCGTTATCAGTAGTGTGGCCAACAAGAGCAGCGGGAACAGTTGAAGCTGGTCAGGATTTGTGAGTAACGGGCAAGCAGAAAATGGAATCGACGAACAAACCTTGACAAACGGGCGCGAATTCATTGTTTACACTTTATATACACACTCTATATACATATGTAGATATGATCCGATCTGATCTGATTTCAACCGAAACGCGTTCTGTTTGCCTTGACAGTTATTTTGCAACTGCCAAAAATGAATTTGGCAAATGCAAAAAGCTACTTTTAATTAACATTATTCTAATTTCAGCAGATTGTCTCTCTCAGCCAGCTGCAGTCTCTTGGCAAACTCATTATAGAAATTTAAACCGCTCAGTAGTAATTTGTAGATTTATATGCATGACAAGACAATAAACAAAAAGCCAGAAGTTTTTTTTATGAAGATTTTATAAATATCATGATATATTGTCGCATAAGTGAGCATAAGCAAATGCAGTCAGAGCAGCAACCTGTTTGAAATAGGATCCGTTAAAATGCGACCGATATTTGGATAAAGTTGAATTTGGACACCCAAATGGAGAGCCATCTATTAAATCAAATGATGTTGTGGGTCTCTTGATAGGTGTGCCATCGACAACCGAACAGTGGGTCAACGTTCATGAAAAGTATGTGAAAGCAAAAAATAAAGACATTGTGGCAACTTCAATCATGCCGCCCATACATAACTTTTGCATTATAAATGGCTTTGAGTGTGGTATTAATTTCAAATGCCACAGGGAGTTCAAGGCCAACAAACTCTGTAATTACTCACAGTGGAATGAAAATGTTATAATGTGATAATTTGCCAAACAAATAAAACATGCGAGCTGTCAGATTTGTGAGTGATAATCCGGATTCTTTCAATTTCAGAATCTTGCACGCCAAATGTAAAAGGTTTATGTTTATTACGTTTATTATTAGCAAGTATTTTACTTACTAATGATGCCGTTTCGCTAACTAAAATATGAAGATTGTCTGTTAAAGACTAATTATCTTGAATTACTGCCAAGCAATAATAACAACCAAAATTCAAAATTATAATTGAATTACACTGGCTATTTTATTCATTATAAAACCGTGGCTAATCGTTCATCTAAATCCGAGAAAGTCGGCACACGTTTTGGACTCTCGAATGGCTGTCAGCCACTGCATTCCACTGTACAGTTGGCATCAAACGTAGGCCTTGCACGTCTGGGCCACACCCGTCAATCTGAACCAAATGCATAGCTGAAAAGATGTTTCCACGATGACCAGTCGAAAATCAATCAGCCCATCAATCAATAATGTATGAGAGAGCCGTGTAACATTGGCATTGTCTTTGAACATGGTTGTGTTCAGCTTGTCGCAATGTTCGTGAAAGATATTAAATTAGAAACACCAAGGACAAATCAACATTTTATGGTATAATTTTGTGATAACTATTTGATCTAGGTTGTCACGATTCAATCGTAGATCGTAGGTCTTATTATGTATGAATAGTTTTAGCCTTAGAATTATTTCAATGCGCTGCTGCCAAAAGACGAAACACGAAAAACTAGAAATATAATTAGTTAGTTTTGGTTTTAGTGTCAGTTTGCATGCTGATTCGCATTTGCAATGCGTGTCTAAACATTTAGTAGGAGCTGCGATGCGGTTCTGACTTCGGTTGCTAGCTGACTTCATATGAACCTATGCAAACAATACAAATGCGCCCAAAGTTTATGTGTTAGCTTTTGATTCCAGTTCTCAATCGAATTTGCATAACTGGCATGTCACACCTCCCGATTGTTTGACTCATATACAAATGAGTTTTGTGCTAACTGCCTCAACGATAGACTTACGCAACGGGCTGCGAGAACTCAATTCGAAGTGGAACTGAAGCTGAATCAGATGGACAATCTCGATTCTCGAATTTAGAATCAGTCGTTCGTTGCCTCTGAAGCGCTTTGGAACTCAGCTGGTGGGCTACTTTTTTTTTTTATCGATACGGAAATTATTCGCCTTTGCTTAATTAAAATGCTGATCAAATAATTTTCATGTTTTGTTTATATTTCGCGTCAAAAGTCGGTGCTATTGCTTTTTACCTGATTTGTTGATTCTACTGTTCATATTATAGTAGTTATTCATAATGCAGACTATGACGTCTTCGAACGTTTTTATTTTAGTTGGAACCATTAAATGATGCTTCCGCATTTCGCAATCTACAAAAAACGCATATAAGTTATGCAAGTAAATTAATAAATACTTGTTAATTGGATTAATTTCGAACAGGGACTTATGTTTTTTCCAAGGCTGTAAAATTTGAGGAAGAACTAAATTCATTATGTAACTTTTGTGACTTTTGAAATATTTATTAACGTTTAAAATACTTCAAAACACTGACTGGCCTTAATTAGCCCGTAACACTGAGTGGAAAATTGGCCAAGTCGCTAAGAGATCTAATCTAGGCTGATGCATTGGATGAATAAAATTCGTTGAACGTAGAAGAAAATTTCAAAACATAAAAACTGGTTCTTGAAGTCGTGAGTTTATTGGCCTATCAACACTATTTAATAGAAGCCGCCCGTTTAAGATTCAAATTCCATTGGATATACATAAAATGCGCCTAAATTTGATTCGGAACCAATTGTTCTTGACATTTGAAGTTTTTTTTGTTAATTAAACAAGATTTTGTCTATTGACGGAAATGGATGAATGACCGTCGCGAGCCAAGCGATTCTTTGGTCATCACGCCCGATGCTGGGCCAAATATAAAAAAAGAAACCTACTCGTTTTCGTGTTCACAAATTATAAACGAAGATAATATATTGACATTTGTTGATGTTTATTAGTTTTTCATCGATTTTGCTTTGGGCCCGCTGTTTTTCTCATCTATAAAGTTAGTAACACATGCTCGACCAGCTGGCAGTCGGGTCTTCAACTTTATACCTTACAGAGCTCGCGGCAAAATCGTAATCGAAATCGAATAAGCGAACATAACGAAGATTACACAAAAAAAATATAAAAACAAATCATAGTCATTCATAGTTGCAAGTGTGTGTTGCCTCGATAAATATGCGAAATGTTGTAAGCTAATTATGACCTTGTGATAATGTTGCGACCCAAAATGATTCAAGTTTACTGATAAGCTCCTTGGTTTTTCCGTTTCGTTTCTATGCAGTTAAGCACATTGTTTTGCCTGGTGTTGTTGTGGAGTCAACTGGACGCGAGGCTAGTGCGAATCCGACGAATTCGTCGCCTGGTTGGCACCAGTGAACGGGATGCACAGATAACGGATTACCGGGTGTCGCCACTGGACGAGGAGGGCATCTTTAAGTTTGCGTTCAGAACCAGCAATGGCATCGATGTCCAAGCAGCTGGCAGTGCTCTGGAAACGATTGGCATCTTCAGCTATACCTCGCCGGAGGGTGTGCCCATCGAGACACGATATATAGCCGATGAGCTAGGCTTCCATGTGGTGGGCAAACATCTGCCACAACCGCCACCCACACCCAGCTACATCCTGCGTTCCCTGGAATACATACGCACCCACAACGAGGACGGCACCTTGAAACAACATGTGCTGTGAACATATTCGAATCAAGTGCTCCAGAAGAAGGCTGATATACATACTTAACTTGCTCTTGGGATTAGCTGCGCATATAACTCACGTCATCCACAAAACCAAAATCATATTCTGTGGCACCTGCTGTGGACGATGTCATATATTTATGTTGACAGCATTAAGCGCATTAGAATAATTTATACTTCTAAAACATAAACTGTCATTTACATCTAAATATAGCAACAATTTACTTAGAAAATATCCAATGTATATACGATTGTTTTTTGGGTATAATGACTCAAATAAATTAAGTATTGTTATTACTTCAACGGCTGTAAAAATATCAATCTGATAATCAGATGGCGGCTGTGCTAGGCTTGTATCTGATGAATATTTATCTTTCTCGTTAGGAATCACAGTGATAGGCTGAATGCAAATCAAATGATATTGTTTTTAGAATAGTTTTGTCATGTTTTCCGGTTGGCATTCTATTCAAATTCTAATGCTATATACATACATATATTAATTCGATAATTCGATTTATGCGCGATTTTCAATACTTGTTCACTGGATTATTCCAACTAATTTTGTATTGAAATATTTTCTTTCAAAAATTAAATGACAATAAATTTAGGAAGTTATTTGAATAGTGTCTTAATTATCCGCTTTTTAGGCTTCTGAAACCTTTTAATTGGCCTGCTTAATCTAATTTTGATGACTACATAAAAAAGAATATTTAAACATGTATTTTTAGGAATTTATCTTCAAATCCCCTGGGATCTTTGCTAAGTTTATATGCAAGCAGATATTGCCACGGCTGTTGGGGCTGAGAGAAATGATGTCGAATGCGACTGGGAAGCTTGCAACAATAATCAGTCAGTTAAAACTGTTAAGTTGCAAGTCCCTTAAGCAATGAGCTAATGATTGCTTTGCTGATTATTAAGTGCATTTGATGATTTGGTCTTGCATCCAAGTTCAATGTATGCGACTTTGACACGGTCCTTGGCACTGGGCCACAGTGAGAACTCATCAATTTCTGAGGCATCCGGAATGATCATTCCGAATGTTGATGATCATATTTAGTGATGCTGATGATGTTCTTAAAAATAGGCAGCCGCTGCTCGGTTCTCCCAATCTCCCTACGGCGACGGCGACGGCGACACTTGTGCTCGACTCTCGCGCTAATTTGCTTTATGACAGACATGAAAGATCAGCATAAATATATCTTTTGGAGACAAATTTCTTTTTCCCTTTACGATCTGTCGGGCGTTGCTCAAATGCCTCAGTCTTGCCTTGGCGCTCGTCGAAAACGGTTCGTTTTCTTTTCTCCACATCCTGGAAATAGATCATAAGTGAACCATTTAAAAATCCTTAGTGTGGATCATCAAGTCCAGGCTATTTGCTTATACATATATGTCAATTTATAATACGATCTGCTGACATATGTCAGCGCATTGATTAATAGTTTTCAAGTTTTGCATGCGGTTAATGTTAATGGTTTGGAGTTCTTTGATTCTTTAACCGCGTTGACAAATGTGAAAAAAATAGTTCTTTCCACTAAAATATATATCTGTATATACATATATATATATATGTATATATATATATGCAGATGAAGTGCTGTGCTGTGCAGTGTGTGCTATTTATAATGCCGCCTTAATCTTAATGGATCTTTATTCCATCTACCTATACCTATCACATTTATATTTTCAGCCTGCTCTCGCCTTCGGAGACGTTCTGAAATCTGAAATTAATTAATGGCTTGTTATTTTTAAAAGAAAAGAAAAAAAACTAATAAATTATAAAGGTGTGAAGGAAATATTTCCGATTTGGAATATTAAAGCCATCAAAATGTTGCCAACACATCTTGTTTTGTGTGTGCTGGGTTGCATTGCATTTTCTGGAGGTAAGTGGGCGTCAGAATGTTTATCTGTGATTGGGAAACAGGGAATATATTTCATATTCAAGAAATTTGACAGCTAACATGCGACAGAGCGCCATTTGTAAAGATTGAGGTACGAAAGTTCACAGCTCTTCAGCAGGAAGCGATGAATAATTTTGGTATATTTAGAATTATTATACTGCCCAATGCTTGTAACCTTTCCTAATGGGCCATAAACATATCCATTTGTGCCATAAAACCTATTTGCTATCACACCTAATGTACAAAATGAGTAAGCTGTAGATATATGCAGTTTTTATGACATCGTGTTCTGTATATGTACGTATATATACATTGTATTCTAGATCTAGGTTGATACGGATGATTCATTGCCAGTTTGTCTCTGTGACACATCTTTAGCATTATGACTGCCCCCTTGCCCAATGCTGTCCTACAAATAGTCCATTTAAATGCCGGCCGGAATTTACAAACGATTAACATAAATAATGCTCGTAAATTTCGGAAGAGACAAAAATAAATATGTGCGACAATTAAAATTGCCTTAGCAAAAGTTTAAAAAAAACTTTGCGTAAATCTATACAACAAATTCTAGAGACAACAAATACAGAGTTTTTAGATGACATAAAAATAAATTGAGTGATGATGATTAATATTAGTATTAGTATTATAATACTGGAGATTAAATCATTGCCATTTTGCAGTTACACATGCGGTCTATGAGGATTGTAAGACTCCCCCGCCTGTGGATCATGCCAGAGCAGAGCTGTTCGAGAGCGAGAACAATAATACTGCCATCTACACCTGTTCAGCTGGTTATGCGATGCAGGGCGACAATAAGCTGATCTGCGATGTGGAAACCGAGGAATGGCAGGGTGAACCACCAGCCTGCATCAAGAGCAAGGGTAAGAGCTATAGTAAAGATAACTCTCTGCACGATTTACTGATAATATATATACATATTTATATATATAAATATATATCCTTCCACAGTTAGCTCCAATCAGACAGAACGAAAGAAAAATTTAATGGCCATTGCCGAGGAGCTGAATGTGCCCAAGCAGCTGGTTCAGCAACTTGACTTGAGCTGCATTGAGGCGATGGTTGAGGCGCCCGAGATTAGCCATGGCATAGTCGCCAAATACGAACGTCGTCGTCGCGGCAACAGGATCTTCCTGGTTGCCTACTACGCCTGCGTTGACAACTATGACTTGGAGCGGACGCAGGGGAATGCGCTTTACTGCAGCGCCAAGCAGTGGGTGGGCGAGTTGCCCACCTGCCTGCCACGCGGCGAGTATCCCTATGATGAGGACGAACAGGACGGTGATGATTATGATTACGAAACGAATTCAAATAGTGCAGCTGAGGAAATGGATGGCGAGTCGGATCTGGATGAGAGTGAAGATCCTGTTGCGCCACCACCACCGCCGCCACCCGTCGAGAAGGAGGAGCAAGTGGATGGGCTGAAGCAAGTCGACGAACAGCCAGAGCCCAAAGCAGAAGTTCTGCCAGTTGATGAACCCGAATGGGAGCCGGATCTAAGTCCACCTGATGTGGAACCAGAAATTGTGGTGCACGTCATAGAGCAGGAACCGGAGCTGAAGCTAGAAACACAGCCGGAGCCACAGCCGGAGCCACAGCCACAGCCAGAGCAGGGTCCTGCCACCGACATCAATATCGTTGTGGCTCCCACTCTGGATCCCTACTCGCCACGAGTGCTGGACGAGAATTGCGGCAAGGATCGCGGTGGCTGCGCCCACAAATGCGAGCGTTTGCTGTACCCCGGCGAAAATGAGCCCCGCCTCAAATGCAGCTGCAACGAAGGCTACACACTCAATCTCCAGGACTATGCCAGATGTGATGGTAAGTCCAAGCAGCAATTGCAATAATGAACTAAAAGCCCCAAATGATGCCTGCTTCTCATGCAGATATTGATGAGTGCCAGGAGTCAAATGGTGGCTGCTCTCAAATCTGCAACAATCTGCCCGGCGGCTTCGAGTGCTTCTGCGAGAATGGATATCAGATCGATCCAGCCACTGGCACCACCTGTGTGGGTAAGTATCGATTTTTACTTTTAAAAGACCAGATTTTCAAAATCTGTGTTGCTCTATAAAATAAAATGACCTTTTTACTTTTTATATATTGAAACCCATTGAGAGCGAGAAAGAGTGTGTGATTGAGAGAGAAAGCGAGAGGGAGAGAGAGAGAGAGAGTTACTTGAATTTTTTTATGACCAACAATAAAAAGTTCGAATAATAAGATTTTAATAGCGTTTTTTTAATTGCTTATTAGACAAGTTGAAAAAGTTTTTAAGTGTTCAAGATTTCTACTTAAAGCCAATTTATATTTACTTTGTTCAAAAAGAATGCCAATTTATTAGATGATTTGTCTTGTCTAACATTTTTTATTCATGCATGTTGCAGATATTGATGAACTTTCAAACACCAAGAAGGAGGAGGCGAAGGAGGAGGCGAAGGAGGATGAGGAACAGGATAATGAAATTGACCCAACGCCAGTCGCTCAACCAGAAGAAGTGCCGCCCACCGCCGTCGAAGAGGTTGTGGAGCCAGCTGTGGAACCCGCTGTTGTGCAGCCTAGCTGCAATGCAGGCTTTGTGCTCTCGCGGGAGGACGGCGAGTGCCATGACATCAATGAGTGCGTCATCGTTGTGGAAGACAATGAGAACGCTGAGCATGTGCCGCATCGTGTTTGCCAGCAGAAGTGCAAGAACACTATCGGCTCGTTTATCTGCAGCTGCGACGAGGGATTCCATCTACTGGACGATCAGAGCAGCTGTGCGCCGGACGCCTGTGACGATCTGGACAATCCACAGCTGAATCGCACTCGTTGCGCATACCAGTGCAGGAATCTAGATGCTGGTGGCTACGAATGCGTCTGCCCGGAGGGATACGAGCTGGGCTTGGATCTGCATAGCTGCGAGGTGCTGGAGACTGTGTGCAGTCGGGAGCTGGGACACGAGCGCTGTCGCCCCGGCAGATGTGTGGACAGTGAGGATGGCAGCACGTTCAGCTGCCTGTGCCCCAAGGGCTACACCAGCGAGGTGTTCAGCTGCCAGGATGTGGATGAGTGCGCCACGGGCACACACAAATGCAGTCACGATTGCTTCAACACGGATGGCGGCTATCAGTGCCTGTGTCCTCGTGGCATGTCCTTGCAGGAACAAGACGGACACACCTGCGTCTCGCCCGATCCTTGCGCAGTCAACAACAATGGCTGCGAGCAGCTCTGCCTGAGTGCGGACGGCGGTGCTTGCACCTGTGGAAAGGGTTATGTGCTCAGCTCGGATGGGAAGAGCTGCACCGATGTGGATGAGTGTCAGTTGTCAAATGGTGGCTGTCAGCAGCTCTGCCGCAATCTGCCAGGTTCGTATGAGTGTCTCTGTGCGCCCGGCTACGAGCTGCTCGACCTGGATGGCCTCAGTGGCTATTGCTTCGATATCGATGAGTGCGCCAGCAATACGCACAACTGTGAACCTCCAATGCGCTGTGAGAATCTCAATGGCTCCTACACCTGCCTC
Organism: Drosophila nr. perissopoda 5 BK-2023a; assembly: GCA_035044105.1. Classification (NCBI taxonomy): domain Eukaryota; kingdom Metazoa; phylum Arthropoda; class Insecta; order Diptera; family Drosophilidae; genus Drosophila; species Drosophila nr. perissopoda 5 BK-2023a. The sequence goes on from JAWNMK010000124.1 coordinate 1,665,630, forward strand.
TGCGAGCCTGGCTTTGCTCTGGGCGTCTCATCATCATCTACATCCCAATCTTCATCTTCATCTTCATCATTGTCACCTTCATTTGCTTGCTTGGACATTGATGAATGTTCGCTGTCGAATGCGAACTGCTCGCAATTCTGCTTAAATCAGCCAGGTGGCTTCCAATGTGCATGTGCGGATGGCTTTCAGCTAGCGTCGGATGGCTTCAGCTGCCTGGATATTGATGAGTGTGTTCGAGATTTTGGTAATTGCAGCAGCATTTGCATTAATCTTTTAGGTTCACATACCTGCGCCTGTGACAGGGGCTACGAGCTGACCGCCGATGGACACAGCTGCCAGGATGTGGATGAGTGCGATGGCCTCCTTTCCGGCGGCTGTACGCACGAGTGCATCAACCAGCCGGGTAGCTACGAGTGCGGTTGTCCCTTGGGCTATCTGCTGCAGGAAGATGAGCGCAGCTGTCGCCCAGCTCTGGTTGGCTGTCCGCCGGGCACAGAGAAAACGGACAAGGGCTGCGAGCCCATCGAATGCCAGATGGGAATGTTGCTCGGAGCCGATGGCAGCTGTGTGGACATCGATGAGTGCAGGGTAAACAACGGTGGTTGCTCCCATAAGTGTGGGAATTCACAAGGATCCTACAAGTGCGAATGCCAATCGGGCTACGCTTTGGCTGGCAACTCGCGTGACTGCGAGGATGTGGATGAGTGCGTAGAGAACAATGGTGGCTGTGAGGAGAGCTGCATCAATCTGCCTGGTAGCTTCAAGTGCGAGTGTGCGGAAGGCAAGAGTTTGTCCTTTGACGAACGCAGCTGCTATACGCTGCCAAAGATGAAACCCATAGTACCAGTGAAACTACCAGCTCCAGTGGCTCCAATTGCTCCTTCTGCGCCAATTGCTCCCCTTGAGCCCATTCGTCCCGTTGCGCCCGTGATGCCAGTGCGACCAATGGCAACTCTTCGTCCGGTTACCCATCCAAATCATGTTGCCGCAACCCTGCCCGACTTTCAGGTGAGAGATCAGTGTCCGCGCTTCCAGGCACCGGCGAATGGACAGGCGCACTGCAACCGGTATCGCCACAAGCGCAACTTCTTCTACAACATACGCTGCAATGTGCGCTGCAATCCTGGCTATCAGCTGCTCGGCCCCCACATCCGTAGCTGCGGCGTCTCCGGTAACTGGGAGGGACAGTCCAATCAGTGTGTGCGTAAGTAATCAGTGCTTAGTTCACTTTCTCGCCTCCTCTCTAATACTTCCCCTCCTGCAGCGATTTCCCAGCAACGTTCTTTCAGACCGGGTACTGCGCGATTTGGGCCAGCATCGCTTGCATGTCCTGCCCTACCGGCGCCGCGCAATGGCGTCATCAGTCCCGCCAGGTGTACTCAGGGAGCCTCCAGCTTTGGCTCCTCCTGTCATTTGCAGTGCAACATGGGCTTTGTGCCCGTCGCCGGCATGATGACTTCCTGCATGAATGGATGGTCTTTGGGCAGCATTCTGGAGTGCAAACCCTTCGCCGCCAACATGTTCTTCAATCAAATGAGCCCTCGCCTGCAGATACCCTGGCAACAGCAGCCAATTGGCCGCCAGTCGTCCGTCTCTATTCAGCAGGTCCGCAGACAGCCGCTCCAAGGCCAAAGAGTTGCCCCGACTGCATACATCAATTGCCCGGAAAATGTTGTCATTCTGCTGAAGCCACAGCAGAGCAGGGCTCATGTCATCCTCCAAAGACCTCAGACAAATATAGACTATCGTCATGTGAACGCGTTCCCAGCATGGGCCAAACAACTGCAGGGTCATCTGCCATCGGGCAATCACAAGATCTTCTTCAGGGCTCACGATCCGGTGTCGCAACAAACAGTTGGATGCGAGACCATCATCACCATCAAGCCAGCATATCGCCAAAGTTCTCTACCCTCTTTTCCCGTTTTTAGGCCAACTGCACCGCCAGCGTATAGATCCGCTCCACTCCCAGAGTTTAGACCTGCCAGACTTTTCGATTTTGCGAGACCCTCAGCCCGTCTCATCGATGCATCGCCACTGAAGACTAGTCGTTCCGAGAATCTGATTGCTGAGAGACCCGTGGAGAACACAATCGAAGAGACCTCAACTTCTAGGCACTTGGAGAGTACACGCATTGACCTGGGCTCATCCACATCGAGCTATTGTCCGCCCTCCTTCGAGGTAACCTTGAAGGAGAATCAAAATCTGCGCTCCGTTGTCTGGGAAGAGCCACGCTTTGAGGGCAAGCTTCTAAAGATCTACAAGTCATCAGTAAGTCATATTTAAGGAACATTTCTTGAAGAACCTTAAGCTTATATATATTAAGTTTTGTCCCGTTCCCAAAAACATTTTTAGGGGTATAATTTTTTTTTTTTTAAATTTAGCAATTTAATTTAATATTACACCGATATTTCGATTTTCGGGCTATACTTTTTACTTGTCTTCCGACCTCAAATTTCGTTTTCAACTTTAAATGTACGATTGATTTAGGGGCAAAACTATGACCAAAAAGCCCTCGCTTTTGAAGATACGTTGAGTTTTGGCGAAGTTATGGCATTTTGAAGTTTCGGTCTATGCCCATATATCGATATATCGATTTTCAGGCTATAATTTTTACTTGTCTTCCGACCTCAAATTTCGTTTTCCACTTTAAATGTACGATTGATTTAGGGGCAAAACTATGATCAAAAAGCCCTTGCTTTTTAAAATCAGTTGAGTTTTGACGAAGTTATGGCATTTTGAAGTTTCGACCTATGCCCATACACCAATATATCGATTTTCAGGCTATAATTTTTACTTGTCTTCCGACCTCAAATTTCATTTTTAACTTTAAATGTACGATTGATTTAGGGGCAAAACTATGACCAAAAAGCCCTCGCTTTTGAAGATACGTTGAGTTTTGGCGAAGTTATGGCATTTTGAAGTTTCGGTCTATGCCCATATATCGATATATCGATTTTCAGGCTATAATTTTTACTTGTCTTCCGACCTCAAATTTCGTTTTCCACTTTAAATGTACGATTGATTTAGGGGCAAAACTATGACCAAAAAGCCCTTGCTTTTTAAAATCAGTTGAGTTTTGACGAAGTTATGGCATTTTGAAGTTTCGACCTATGCCCATACACCGATATATCGATTTTCAGGCTTTAATTTTTACTTGTCTTCCGACCTCAAATTTCGTTTTCCACTTTAAATGTACGATTGATTTAGGGGCAAAACTATGACCAAAAAGCCCTCGCTTTTGAAGATACGTTGAGTTTTGACGAAGTTATGGCATTTTGAAGTTTCGACCTATGCCCATATATCGATATATCGATTTTCAGGCTATAATTCTTACTTGTCTTCGGACCTCAAATTTAATTTTTAACTTTAAATGTACGATTGATTTAGGGGCAAAACTATGATCAAAAAGCCCTCGCTTTTTAAAATCAGGTGAGTTTTGACGAAGTTATGGCATTTTGAAGTTTCGACCTATGCCCATACACCGATATATCGATTTTCAGGCTTTAATTTTTACTTGTCTTCCGACCTCAAATTTCGTTTTCCACTTTAAATGTACGATTGATTTAGGGGCAAAACTATAATCAAAAAGCCCTCGCTTTTTAAAATCAGGTGAGTTTTGACGAAGTTATGGCATTTTGAAGTTTCGACCTATGCCCATACACCGATATATCGATTTTCAGGCTATAATTTTTACTTGTCTTCGGACCTCAAATTTCATTTTTAACTTTAAATGTACGATTGATTTAGGGGCAAAACTATGATCAAAAAGCCCTTGCCTTTCAAAATCAGTTGAGTTTTGACGAAGTTATGGCATTTTGAAGTTTCGACCTATGCCCATACACCGATATATCGATTTTCAGGCTTTAATTTTTACTTGTCTTCCGACCTCAAATTTCGTTTTCAACTTTAAATGTACGATTGATTTAGGGGCAAAACTATGACCAAAAAGCGTTCGCTTTTTAAAATCAGTTGAGTTTTGACGAAGTTATGGCATTTTGAAGTTTCGACCTATGCCCATACACCGATATATCGATTTTCAGGCTATAATTTTTACTTGTCTTCCGACCTCAAATTTCGTTTTCAACTTTAAATGTTCGATTGATTTAGGGGCAAAACTATGACCAAAAAGCCCTTGCTTTTTAAAATCAGTTGATTTTTGACGAAGTTATGGCATTTTGAAGTTTCGACCTATGCCCATACACCGATATATCGATTTTCGGGATATAATTTTTACTTGTCTTCCGACCTCAAATTTCATTTTTAACTTTAAATGTACGATTGATTTAGGGGCAAAACTATGACCAAAAAGCGTTCGCTTTTTAAAATCAGTTGAGTTTTGACGAAGTTATGGCATTTTGAAGTTTCGACCTATGCCCATACACCGATATATCGATTTTCGGGATATAATTTTTACTTGTCTTCCGACCTCAAATTTCATTTTTAACTTTAAATGTACGATTGATTTAGGGGCAAAACTATGACCAAAAAGCGTTCGCTTTTTAAAATCAGTTGAGTTTTGACGAAGTTATGGCATTTTGAAGTTTCGACCTATGCCCATACACCGATATATCGATTTTCGGGATATAATTTTTACTTGTCTTCCGACCTCAAATTTCGTTTTCAACTTTAAATGTACGATTGATTTAGGGGCAAAACTATGACCAAAAAGCGTTCGCTTTTTAAAATCAGTTGAGTTTTGACGAAGTTATGGCATTTTGAAGTTTCGACCTATGCCCATACACCGATATATCGATTTTCGGGATATAATTTTTACTTGTCTTCCGACCTCAAATTTCGTTTTCAACTTTAAATGTACGATTGATTTAGGGGCAAAACTATGACCAAAAAGCGTTCGCTTTTTAAAATCAGTTGAGTTTTGACGAAGTTATGGCATTTTGAAGTTTCGACCTATGCCCATACACCGATATATCGATTTTCGGGATATAATTTTTACTTGTCTTCCGACCTCAAATTTCATTTTTAACTTTAAATGTACGATTGATTTAGGGGCAAAACTATGACCAAAAAGCGTTCGCTTTTTAAAATCAGTTGAGTTTTGACGAAGTTATGGCATTTTGAAGTTTCGACCTATGCCCATACACCGATATATCGATTTTCAGGCTATAATTCTTACTTCCACCACTTCCCCACTCCGTGGAAGTGTGCTGTGATTGCGATGATTCCGAAACCTGGCAGGCCGTATAATCTAAGATTGTCGACAGTAAGTGGCTTCCAGAGTGCCATTCCTGATCATCAGTTTGGCTTTAGGCATCACCATGGTACACCAGAGCAAGTTCATCGAGTAGTTCAGCATGTCCTCGAGGCCTTGGAAAATAAGCAGTACAGCTCTGCTGTCTTCCTGGATATCCAGCAAGCGTTTGATCGCGTATGGCATGATGGCCTGCTTTTTAAGCTTAAGTCCCTACTACCTTCGGCGCAGTATTTACTGCTCAGGTCCTACCTGCTTGGCCGTTCTTTTATGGTGGAAGTTAGGGGCGAGCGATCAAACATCCGCCGCATCGGAGCGGGTGTACCGCAGGGTAGTGTCCTTGGACCTGCCCTGTACACATTGTACACCGCGGACTTGCCGATTCCGGTAGCCAGAAACACGCTGCTTGCCACATACGCAGATGGCACTGTGTTCCTCGCTAACTCCTCTACTGCTTGGAGAGCAGCAGCGGTTACGCAAAGATTCTTGGGTATAATTTTAGCAAGGATATCGATCCAGAATCGCATTTCTAACTTTATATGTAGAACTATTGAGGTGGTTTTGAAAGTTTCTTTCTTTTGTTCACAGTTCCCTGGTGCTCTGTTTGGTCAGGGTGATCATGATGTGAAGTACGAGGTTACCACCACAGATGGTGTCATTCTGCGTTGCCACTTCCAGATCCATGTCAAGGGTAAGTTGACATCGAACACAGTCCAACCCCAGAATAGGTAAAACTTGCATTCCTCCCACACAGCCGCCTCAACCACTTCCCCGTCCAAACGCGTCGATATTAGTTACCCGGATTTCTCCTCTGGTTCCGCTGCACTAATGCAGCCAACGCATAGCAATCTCCTTGACGGCCACGGGTCTTATGTGATTTGTCCCGGCAAGGAGCCGGTTAAAGTGACCGACGGCCAATCCGTAAGTTTCGCATCAATCCCATTTCAATCCCAAATCCCCTTTTTATTAATCGCTTGAATACTAATTACATTTATATCGAATCTATATATTTAACTGCAAATATATCTGCACCTGTATCTGCATCTAGGTCGACCTGCCCGTGGGCTGTACTCTGAAGAACTTGCGTCCTGAAGCGAAATCACAAACGCATCCGAAACGTGGTCTTCTCACCTCGCTCTGGCGTCAATTTAATCCTTTCTAATTACGCATTTATTATGTACGCCAAATTGTAAAACTATATGAATTTTTGATACATTTATTTTGTGTACTATTTTTGGATATCTTTTGTGAATAAATTTAATAAATATTTTTATTTCATGTAAATTCTGCACATTTTGTTGACACTGTTAATTGATTTATTTTTTCCACATTTTTCGTCGGTGTGAGCAAAGTTGAAATAGAACTGCTTGACAGAAAGCAGTTTTTAAACTGCTTCTTTGTAATAACTGCTTGTCTAAGCTCAAACTCAAATGAACTGCTTTCCATCCATTTAAGGGCAAGAAGTGCAAAAGACAATGCAGTAACGAACTGCTTCTTCACAGAGTTCAGCTGAGCAGTGCTTGTCAAGTAAGCAGTACTCCAAGCAGTTTCCTGCGCTATTTTATCTTGTAGATTTTCTTTGTTTACCATTCTAAGCAATATAATGTACAAAAAAAATGGCTGCAACTCGGCCAAATACTAAGAGATTTTCTAAGAGCATGGTGCTTTAGAATTTGAAGGACCTACAACAACACAAACACCATAGTCAAGTACCCAGAAGATAGTGCCTTTAATCAACAAAGGTCCACATATTCTACAGCTAAGTATAATATTTAAACAAATGTTTTAGATACATTGCAATATTTTATAGCTACACAATGCAATATTTGCATATGATAACTTAATTAATTATATCATTGAAGCATTATTAATACTTTAGCAGAATTAACCTTATCATATAAAACAATAGATTATACTTAGGTTGCTAATAAAACTTGATTTGTGTAGCGCAGAACAAAACTGTACAAGCGACTTAATTAAGTACCTATTTGTGGCTACATTTTGTGCAGCTGCAATCAGAGCATTGAGTACGCGTTCCACAAGACACGTTCCACGCGTTCTCGCGTGTGGAGCCCACAAAAAACGGCCTCGCTGACTGAATGAAAGCTGATTTTGCACATTTGTCAGCTTTGAACAGTTGAGCTGGTCAACATTGTTGTTGTCGGCTACTTGATAAGCGGAGCGACGCAAAAGCAGAATGCTGTGCCCCTTGCTAAAAAGCTAAGACAGGTTGCTGATTTAATCAAAACATTATTTTGATAGCTGTTTTTTAGCAATAGTGTCCGGTCTTAGAAAGCTCTGAAGCGTTAAATGCCGCCTTTAAAAACTTTATTTAACCCCTATAATTGACCAGAAATGCCGTTAAACTCGTTTGGTTACAACTTGTCAGTAGAATTTTGATTTTTTCTAAGTTATTTTAATATAATTATTTTTTCTATGCATTCGCAAAAACAAATTCAGGCTATCCAACAGTATGGAAGACCACAAGCAGCGTGTGCCATAGATATATATATTGATAACAAAAAAAAAATATGCAAATGCTATAGAAATTGTATATGATCGTGGCACATCATCAATAGGCCGAGTGTGCCGCACGGACGCAAGCCAGCTGATAACCCCCTGAGTTCGGTACACAAGTCTTGTTGTACCATGTGGATGCTGTTCTCAGATCATTGGCCGCTCCCCGCTCTCCGCTCCGCTCCCAATCACCAGAGTCACGCACTCGGTTTTGGTGTTGAGTTGATATTATTATTATTGTCTCAAAGATTAGCTGCGAGCGAAATCTATAAAAGCCTCTGAACAACTAAGAATCCAAATCAGTCTTAAAGCTTATATTGTGTGGTGTGTTTGCATTGTTTTGCTTTTTATTAAGAATCATCCGTGTGACGTACAAAAATGTATCAGCGGCAAGCTTCATTCGATAAGGTTGGTTCACTACGCAGTTCCTGTTGATGCCTATATAAATACGTAATGTGAAAATTTAAAATTAATCTACAAACAATTACAAATAACTAATTAAGAAGAGTACTGTGTATGTACTATGTACTATGGAGATTAGCAAAATTGATAAGCTTGCAAAAATATTTTCAATAAGCTGACAAAGAATCCTAAAATTAAAACAATGTTTTTAATATTGCAAAGGAGCTAATTAGAAACTTAATTATTTAAAAAGGGGACAGGAATGTAAACTGAAAGAATAGTTTTGCTTAACCCATTTCTAATTTGTTGTTTTTGAGAAAAGCCTTAAGCAAACCTTGCTGAGAGATTGACAAACCAAGTACTTGGTTAGATACACAGCTTTGGCCATGCAATCGAGCATTGCGGTTAGTTGGAAACCTTCGATATGCAAAGCCACTCAAAACTAAGGCAAATTGTGACCTTTGTAAGCTGAGCTGTGAGGGGTAGCAAAAAATATCCCATTTCGTTGATATCTGTTTACAATGCCAAAGTGAAAAGATACAGTTTTTTGCACTCGTCTAAATGGAACATTAACTGATTGAGTGATGGGCAGTTCAGTTCTACTGATTCCAGTCTGACAGCAATTGTCTGGCCATTGTGCAATGTCATTATTTCTACGAATAAAAAGCGCTTCTACAGATTACGGATTTTTATTAATATTCATTTGTTGTGCTTATTGCTTGCTGTTTTCGCGATAAGCCGACACGCATCGTGGACTCGGCGTATATTGCGGAGGGGGTGGACATGCAGGAGGCTCGCAATACCTGCCTGTTGTTTTCGCCCAAGGACTCTTCGCTGAGCAGCGGCGCCTTGGCCAATACCCTGGCCATTTTCAAGAAGCACGACATCAATCTGGTGCACATCGAATCGCGCTCCTCGCTGCGTGTGCCTGGCTACGAGTTCTTCGTGGAATGCGATGGCAACTCCGGCGCTCTGGGCAAGGCCATTGAGGATGTGAAGGAGGAGTGTAGCTACTTCAATATCATCTCTCGCGATTACAAGGATAATGCGACTGCAGTGCCTTGGTTTCCGCGTCGTATACGCGATCTGGATCGCTTCGCCAATCAGATTTTGAGCTATGGCGCCGAACTAGACTCGGATCATCCCGGCTTCACAGATCCCGAGTATCGCAAGCGTCGCAAGTACTTCGCAGACATTGCGTATACCTATAAGCATGGGGAGGAGCTGCCGCATGTGGACTACACCAAGGAGGAGATTGAGACCTGGGGCATCATGTTCCGCAATCTGACCAAACTCTACAAGACCCATGCTTGCAGGGAATACAATCACGTCTTCCCACTGCTCGTGGACAACTGTGGCTTTCGCGAGGATAACATACCACAATTGGAAGATGTTTCCAATTTCCTAAGAGGTAAGTGACGCAAATATCTGCTCTCTGCTGTGTGTATATTAACAATGTTCTGATTGCCAGATTGTACTGGCTTCACTCTGCGTCCGGTTGCTGGTCTGCTCAGCTCTAGGGATTTCTTGGCTGGCCTCGCGTTCCGCGTCTTCCACTCCACTCAGTACATTAGGCATCCCAGCAAGCCGATGTACACTCCGGAACCAGATGTCTGCCACGAGCTGATGGGTCATGTGCCATTGTTTGCCGATCCGGCATTTGCACAGTTCAGTCAGGAGATTGGCTTGGCCTCCCTGGGCGCACCAGATGATTACATTGAGAAGCTTTCGACGGTACGCTGACCTTCTCTTATCAGATTGGCAATTAATTAATATTTGTGAATTTCATCCTGAAGATCTTCTGGTTCACCGTGGAGTACGGCATATGCCGTCAGGAGGGTGAGCTGAAGGCCTTTGGCGCCGGTTTGCTCTCATCCTACGGCGAGTTGGAGTACTGTTTGACGGACAAGCCGCAACTAATGGACTTTGAGCCGGAAATCACTGGCGTTACCAAGTATCCCATCACACAGTTCCAGCCACTTTACTATATTGCCGATAGCTTTGAGAGTGCCAAAGAAAAGACTATGTGAGTGATGAATCTAGGAGATACCTTCAAGTCGTTACCTTAATTGATATTTGACCATCTTTTAGTAAATTCGCCAACTCCATACCGCGTCCGTTTGGGGTTCGCTACAATGCCTACACGCAGAGCATTGAAGTGCTCGACTCGAAGCCGCAAATCTCGAATCTGATGAACAACATCAACAGCGAGTTTCAGATACTCCAGAATGCGATTGCCAAGCTGCGTGTTTAACTGCTTACTGTATATGTCCAACAATAGCTTAAGGAATGTCTTATAAATTTTATGAATGGAATATGATATTGATAAAGTCTTCGTAAATGATTCGTTTGAATTTTCACTTTTATTACAACTTGCTGTACATTTTTCTAAATTACACACATCTTCAAGAACAATACATACATACATATATACATAAACAATCCTAATCGAGTTTAGTTACATCTGTATAGGTATGTACAAGTTTTTCCTTATAGCTAGGCTTACATTTAGTTTGAGTTGAAAGCGATAGTTTATTTATAGATTTTTATATATATTTATGATAAATAATTTAGAATGCTTGTTAAGTTGTTAGCATTTGGCTACTCATCGGCTTGAATTGAGTGAATGTTTAAGTGAGTGTGAATGTTATTCATTTACATATTCATTTTATAATACACTTTAAGCATACATATTAGACAGAATTTAGTGTAATAATCACATACAGTGTCTCTCAACTGAATATGTTCAAGAAATCACGTTTGCAATTTGTGTTGCATCTCATCTGCTATTGCACTTTCATTTGTTTACTTTGCTTAGGGAAATTACAAAATAATATATTATATATTTGTTTATAATAGATAATGCATTAATTCACACATAGCAGATCTTCGAGTGAGCTAAACGTATGTCAAAGATTAATTGCATTTTTGTATATACAATTTGCATAGTCCACAAATTTCTGCTAATAAAAAAAAAACGTAGAAATTTAATTCAGCTGCAATCTCAACCTGAGTTTTGAATTATGAACTACTTTCTTGAACTAATCACATACAAATATACTTCGAATGCACAACATCCGATTTATCTTACACATTAAACTATTTGTTTGACTCAAATAATCGAAGCGCAGTCTTCAAAATAATATACATATATCAATCCGTAGTATATAGAAATGATATGGTAAAATCTATTGATTATATTATGAATATTTACATTTTTGTTTTAGTTGCTTTTCTACATGTTAATTGAACTAAATTGTATCTATTAATATAATTGATAGCTTGGTTCGTATTATACATATCAGAGATCCTTATTGGTGCCTTATAGCACTTACTGGATAATGATAACTAATGGAATATTATCTATCAATAACTAACTACACCTAACTTAAATTTGAGAACTTACCAAATGGAACATATCTTACACATATGATTGGTTAGGATTAGTTAAGGATTAGAACAATACTCAGTCTGTTGAGATCTACAACTAGTTGTGGGTATTGTGAAAGAGATAGAGAGAGCCATGTGCTGAAATCTATGATTGGTCCTTGCCTAATACAACAAATGGATTGGATAATCAGCCGCCTGTTTTATGTCTATCACTAAGCATACCACTGTCAGTAGAACTATGTTTAAGGAATTCAGATATCAAGATATATGCCACGACCCCGTGCCGGCCATTTGTTATTGGCTGCTATTGGCCGTGTGCGGCGAATCGAACAGATTCTGCGATTGCTCCTGCGACATTTGATATGGCAATATCTCCAGATCGTTGGGCAGCTGACTTTGGTTCTGACTGCCGCTCAGAGATTGAAATGGATTCGAGCCGAAAAAGCTGTTCGATTGATGCTGATGTGATTGTTGCAACAATTGTTGCTGCTGATGTTGCTGTTGAAATACCCGCTGATTATGCTGCTGCTGCTGTTGATGCTGTTGATGACTGCTGGTTGAGTGCATCATTTTGTTGTCCTCGCTCTGCGTCTCGCTGCCATCGTCACTGATGCCCATGTGAAAGTTGAGCGAAGGACTCGACGCGGTGGTCATTTGCATGTAGGACAACAGCGAATCCTCATTTGTATTTTGTGGCACATTCGAGTTGTTGTTGTTGTTGTTGTTGCTGCTGCTGTTGGCGGTGGCATTGTTGGTATTGTTGTTATTGTTACTGGCGAGCGTTTGCAAGGGCGATAGATTAAGAAATGCATCAATATCCTCAATATCCTCCCGCGACAACATGTTGTTCTGCGACTGCTGCTGTTGTTGCACTTGCAGCTGCAACTGTTGCGATTGCAGCTGCTGCTGCTGCAGCTGTTGCAATTGTTGCTGTTGCAGGTGCTGCTGTTGCAGCTGACTCTGCTGCTGCTGATGTTGCTGCATATGATGATTGTGCTGCTGTTGATTGTGTAGATTTTGCTGCTGTTGCATCAACATCTGCTGATCCTGCTGATTCAGCATCTGCTCCGAGTTCAACGCGAAGCCATATTGATTGAATTGCGGCTCCACAGTGTTGCTGCCACTGAAATTGAAGTTGCGTTGCATGTTGACGCCACTAGCACTAGCTGCAGCCGCTGAAGCCACATTACCGGCAGCAAGTCCCATTGGCATTACGGGCTGCAGATACGTGTAGCGTGCCAGCAACAGTTGCTCGGAGACGATGCGCAACTCGTCCTGCTGCTGTATGATCAGCTTCTGCAGTTGGTCATGCTTGCGCTGCAGCTGATCCTGCATCTGGCTCTGAGTCGACGTCATCACAACGGTGCCCGGCAGCAATTCCGATTGCGATTGCACTGTCATCGGGATGGGCAACGCCACCGACACCGGCACTTGCACTGGCACTGGCAACGGCAACGGCAACGGGGACAACACGGGTGCCACTGGAAACGGCGCCATCACCGGTTGCATTGGTATCGCCGCTAGATATTGTGGCGGCTCCAGGAAATTCGGTGCCACCATCTGCGGGTTGGCCAAAGGATAATTGGACTGCGGAAACGAACAGGGATTGCTGGTAACAATCTGCGAGGGTGTCAGCGGCAACACTGGCACCATTTTTGACTGCAACTGTTGTTGTTGCAATTGAGGATGGCTGAGGTGTTGTTGTTGATGTTGCTGCTGCTGCTGTTGCTGATGCTGCCGCTGTTGCTGCTGCTGGTGATGGTTCTTGCCAATGCGTTCACGTCCATGATGCGAGCGGGAGCGTTGACTTTGCTATGGAAATGAGAAAAGATGTTCGATTGAAGATATATATAGAAGAGCTTGTTGCCACAGCCGCTTGCCACCCACTCACCGAACTGACGTGCGTCATGAGCGACTGCCTGCTCGTAACTGACTCGGCCGACATCGATGTGGAATCCGAGTCGTTGGCTCGACTCGGGTAAAAGTAACACTTTCGCTTGGCCTTCGGAGAGATGCCCGTTGAGCTGATGTTGCCGTAGCTGGACGCGGGCCTTGAGGTTTTTAGCGGATTGACGGTGCCGGACTGACTGGCCGCAGCAGCTGTCCCCGCCGACCACATGGGCGAGGCATCCACAGCATCAGCAGCAGCGGCTGCTGCGGCAGCTACCTCATTGCTCAGATTCTCCAGGGTGGTGTTGAGCAGCGTGCTGTCCAGATTCTGGTGGGTCAGCTCAAAGTCACGCAGTGTTGCGGTGGCCGAGGCGCATTTGCTGCTGCCATTGGAATTGGGTGTGGGCCCCTTGTTCGCCTTCTTGCGGTCCTTTTTGTTTTGCTTGAGGACCTCCGCATAGCTGACCACCTTGTGCGTGCAGACGACATAGTCAGGCTTGGAGTTGTACTGATGATAGTTAACGTAGTAGTTCGTCTGCAGCCAAATCCATTGTTGGCCCTTGGTTAGAAAGCGATAAAAGCATAACTTGCCTTCGCCCGTCTGACGCACTGGAAGATGCGAGAAGCATGGATTAGAGCTATGCCTGTTGAAGAGTCACATCTTACATACATTCCTCGTGGCATGCCACAATGCTGTCCAGGTCATCGAAGTGATAGTAGTCATAGCCCGAGGTGCCCAGCACCTCAAAGGGCATATATCCAATGATGGGCGGCGCTCGATGATCCAGAAAGAGAAACTTCCACTCCATGCTGTGCTTCGAGATGAACTCATTGCTCGTGGGATCGATGATGCTCATCTCGCGTATCAGCTGCGGTGTCTGTATCCGGCCCGTGCCCACAAACACTAGACTCTTGTCCACCTCCACATTGGGATTCTGCTGGAAGATGCGAGGCAGCGTCGGTGAATTGCTACTCTGACTATCAGAACTGGAGCCAGTATTCACATTGGCATCGTGACCTATCGGATCAGAAACTACAATAAGAACCTATGCTGGCATGCTGCTGATCGACTACCTACGAAAGTAACCCACAAACTTGATTAGCTCGTAGGCATTGGTCTCCGCTTTCTCCATTCCGCCTCGTTTCAGATGCACGTAGAAGGTGATCTGATTACTGGCACTGATGTCCGTCTGGCGGGCCTCGATGAGGGGCGTGGGATTCAGGAAAATATTGAGCAGAGCTTCGTGCTCCAATTCATAAGCCAGATCATAGATGCTCATGTTGTACAGTTCGTGCTGCAAGCGAAATAAGCTCGGCTATAGTAAATAATTCAATTAGTTTGCGTATTGGCGCCACCTACCGGCAAATAGCCCAACTGGGCGGTAATACTTTCCGATGTGTAGAATATGGATCCCATACTGCTAAAGACCATCATGAAGCCATCCAAGGACTCCAGCATTAAGTGCGTAAACTCATCGTTAGTCAGAAATGTGGGCTTCCAGTCTTGTTGTATCTCAAAAACCCTCGAACGATCCGTTGCCTCTGCGTAAATATCACATATCATATTACTTAGGATTGGCGATATTTAAATGACAGCTCAGTATTTACCATTGTGGTTCTTCAGGAATGCTATTGTCGACTTGAGCACTGTGGACTTGTCCATTTTGCGATTGGAAGGGGTTATCAATGCACTCAAATCGTTCACCAGCGAATTGAATTGATCCCGACGCTTCTTCTCGCTTAGATTTCGGGACTTTCTGCAAATAAGACTGCGCGGATTACCAAAAAAAAAGCGCTTGTATAATTCTCAAGTAGTCAGGCAAAAAAACAAAACCCATAAAACGTTAAGATTAGCTCAAGTAGAAAAAGGATTGCACAATGACTCACCCCATCCCCCAAAAATAAACCTCCCCCACACATACTTACACACACACACACACTCACACACGCTTACGCTTACGCACACGCACACGTTGAACAGCTGCTCACCTTTGGCTCACGTGTGTCCTGCGATTGATGCTTTGTCTGGTGTCTATTAGACCAATCCACCCACATGCTCTCAACACACACTGAGCGCTGCCCCATGCGTATGTGTGTGCTTATGTGTGTGTGTGGGTGTGTGTATAGATGTGGCAGGCACAGGAACAGTATCCTTTCTGTTGTCGCTTTGCATTTGTTGCGCTAGGACAAACAATTTTGGGCTCTGTTTATGCATTTGACATTTGCGTGTCAATAAAATTAATCCCAAAGAGAGACAGAGAAAGGTAGAGAGAGAGAGAGATAGAGAGAGAGAGAAAGAGAGCTATATCCCAGAGACAAAGACAATGCCCGATGGATACACTAAGCGGGAGTTGGGAGTCAGTTTGGATGCGTTCTTGCCTTTTGTCAGCTCCTGGAGTCCAGTTTTGAGTTAATACAAAAGTAACTTCATAGAAAATCCAGTTGCCCTAGTTTCTTGTGGCTTAGCTACTCCCTTAAATCGCATCTGCTAAGTCAATCATTCCTTCAATCTTGTTACTCATCTATCCACTACCATATCTTCAACTCTATTAACTCTTCTTGATTTGCCTGTTCAAACGGTTGAGCAGATTTTTAGAAACTGAGAAGGAATTATAAGGAATTATTTAGTATATTATTAGTTGATTAACTTATAATATGCTAAGCATAATTTATTTAGTTTATTTGTCTGACTAAAAATAATTGAAATTAATGTATTTAGTTAGACTATAGCTGGTTGAAGGATCTTCAAACATGGTAAATGGTAGATTAAAAAAAAAATGGACTGTAAATTATTTTTGTTATTTGAATACATATTCATTGTCTTCAAATTTAAAGATTATCAATCAAACGTATTTATTACGTAGGTCTCATGACTTTCATAAACATATATTTATTCATAAATCTGTTTGTATTATCATCGCTCTCTCTCTCTCTTTTTCTGACTATCTATCAAAATCTTTTTATGGTTTATTAACTTATCACTGTTTCGATTGTTGTTGTCTTCAAGCTGATGACATCTCAAATAAAACCATGTTATGCAATTTTACCTACTCTACTCCTTCTATATTCAACTTCCTGTAATTAATCAATGTGCAGCCAAATCCGAACTGAGCTTTAAGTGTGTCCATTACAATAATGTTATAATATTTAATTAGCATGACGCAAGTTGTGCACCTCTTTCCACTCAATGAGTTTCTCTCTCTCTCTCTCTCTCTCTCTCTCTCTCTCTCTCTCTCTGTATCTCTTTCTCACTCTGTCTATCCATTTTTCGCTCTCTTTTCGTGGCCATTGGAATACTAATTTGATATCTTTATTCCAAGACACCAACTCAGCGCGTTTACATATTATGCAATATCAAAGAACAAGCAGAAAAGAAGACAATAAATATATATATATATATATATAGATATATATATGTATATATATATTTATACGCCGTGGTCAGTGTGCAAAAATCAAATCACACTCAGATTACAGTTAATTGAAGTACTAAATTCAATTTGACTCGACATTGATTTGAGGTTTATGTTACCTGAACAACAACCCGTCCACAAAATGTGGCCAACTGTAGCATTGTTTTTGGTATTTTTTTTTGGCCTGGACTGGAGTTGGGGTAGCTGTCAGCGGGAACGGAGGGCGGCATGCCGATTATGACATATTTTGCTGGCATCTTTTTGCTTGTACGCGTCATGGTCATTGTCAGGTTTTTCAGCATTACTATCTATTTGAATATGTTAAACGCCACTGCCTACATATGTTTTTCATTTTATTTTATTTTCGTGGTCTGCACATCATAACTGTCACTTGCAGCGCAACCCCGTCTATCTGGCTTTCTCTTACGTATTTTCTGTATTTAGATACAGATACTCGCTGTTGTGTGTAGATACTCTTTCTATATTCTCACCTTTTCGTGTCATCCTTATCGTCGCTCTCGTCGTCCATCTTCGTATCTGTTTGATAATCCTCTTCCAAGTTGGCGATTTGAAAACAAAAAAATTCCAAAAACCAAAAAAAAAAACACTGCCCAAAATATTTTAGGTAGGCAATTTAATGTTTACATATTTGTTTTTTTTTTTGTTTTATTTGTCGTTTCGATTTTCATTGAAATTGAACACTTTGGTTTTTCCACTTTACTCACAGCAGCTATTTGCAATCGTGCCACATTTTGTATTTGTTTTTCAGCTGCTTGAAGCAATTTTTAGAGAATTATTTAATTGAATATTGTGCATTAAGTTTTAGTTATTAAAGCAATATTTGTTGTATAAATAAATATATATTTTATGTATTTTTGGCTGCGACGCGTTTCACGTTACCGTCAGCAACAAGTGCAGTTGAGCTTCTGCCCTGCCTTTGCCTGTCAATATGCTTAAGTCAACACACACACACACATTCTCACACACTACAGCATACAATGGCTTTGTGCTGCTGGCAGCAGCAGCATCCTTTGCGAAGGAGTCGACGCTGCTGCTGCAGTTACGTAATGCTTGTGACACTCGATTGTGCTGCGCCTGCGCATGTGCCACACTACGTGCCCCGTGGTGAATACGCTGTGCTCGAGCGCCAATCAGTGCAGGCATCGCAGATGTTGCACATTTCCAACCCCTAAAAAGTATGCTATGCTAAATGCGTCGGCGAATGCCATAACAACCTATTCCCAGTCGCTGCTGCTCCAACTCCCGCTAACAGTGTGTGTGTGTGTTTGCGTATGTGTGGGTGTGTGTGGTGTGTATGCGTGTGTGTGCGTTTGTGTGTGTGAGCAGCTGCTAACCAATTGCCTGGCTGCGTTGCCTTTTTCCACGACGCCTATTTAAAGAGCAGACACACACACACAAATACACACATTGCATAATGTTTGTCTGTGTGTGTGTGTGTGTGTGTTTGTTTGAGTGACACTACATTTTGAGCAGTTGATTTTGAACTTGATCTTTTTTTATTTGGTGTTTTTGTGATTTGAATGTAAACGTTTACCGCAATTTAGCATATGGGTAAACAATCGTTTGCTTAATTGCCAATTGGAGGGCTTCGCGTGCAGCAATTTGTGGCAACTTGCCGCACAAAACTTTCACTTTGGCCCCAAGAAGAAAATGTCAAAGAAATTGTTCTGGAAATTCGCATTGTTGTTGCTGAAAGCCTGGCAACTGCTTGCCACATAAAAGCAGTGGTTGTAGCAAAAGGTGCAAAACGTTTCTGCTGCTTTTACCCTTAATTAAAAGCGATTCCAGCGACGGCTTTAAATGTGCAGCTCAAAAGCGGCTTAAAACGCACACAAAAATACAAACATACCTGTATATATAGATATATGTAGATATATGTAGATATATGTATATATATATATATACATTGTATATGTGTATTTGTAGCTGTTTAATTAATCCGTTTAGCTGCTTGTCCGGCAAACAGCCAGTGAAGCATTTAACGACTCATAATTTCCCACATGTATTCCCACAGATATAAATCCAAGCGACCAGTCACATTTTAAATCAACATCAAAGCCAAAATGCCGACAGCTTTTCCCAGTCTCACATCCCCTGACTCCAACCAACCACCCACCCCCATCCCCTTAAGACTGCAAATGCTGCTCCTGGCCAAGTGTTGCTGGTTAACCCTAAGTAGCTGTTGTTGGTGTTGTTGTTGTTATTAGAAAGACAGGTTGGGTTTTGGCTTACAGACTGTGGTTTTGCCAGCTTTAAAAGCTGTTGATAATTGGCAACAAGTTATTTAATGGCTCGTGTTGCAATTAGTGCGGTTTGCTGGAAGCGGAATTGCCAATAGCAAGAATAATGAGTCCAAGACGGAAGGAGTCAGGCAAAGAGAACGCGCAAAGCTTGCACAGATTATTTTACCTTTTACATGTTCGCTCCAACTCGACAGTAATAAGCAATCATAAATATATCCAAATGTAAACAAAGCAAATAGCTGCAAGAGCTTTTGACAAGCTACCGCCTAAACCCCCCGCCCCGGTCCCTCCCGATTTTGAAGCCCAAAGCAAACAGCATATTTTCCAATGCTCATTTGGCATTGATAAAAGTTGTTTTCATTTTTGCAATGCGGAAGCAAATTACTCAAAAAGCCGGTTGCCAACAAGATCGTTGACTGACCTACTCATGCTAGAAAGCGTAAAGCTCTCTTCTGTTCTCTGTTCTCTGCTCTCTGCCCTCTCAGGGCTCTCCCGCTCAAATGTTCCCACACTCTCGCTCTCTTGCTCGCATGCCGTGGCAGCTAACGTCATTTGATTGCATTTCTAAAGCTTCGCTCAGTACGAAAATTATCGCATAGTTACGCTACATGTGTGTATGTATGTTTGTGCGTCAATGTGTGTGTGAGTGCTTGTGTCGGTGTTTGATTTCTTTGTCAGTGAACTTGAGCTTTTGCTGGCTGCGCTAATTGCATTGCGATTACAGCATAGCGAAACTGTGTGCGTGTGTTTCTGTGTATAAATCGGTGTGTGTGTGTGTGTGTGTGCTGTGTGTGTTGTGTGTGATAATACCTAACACTTATTTGCCCCCTTCAGCACACAGCTCTTCGCTACGTTTTCTTTGGCTACGTTCCGTCTTTTATAAAGCTTTGCGAGACTTTTGTAATATTTTTTGTTTCAATTGCACTGCTGCACTTTTGCACTACTCACATATACGCTCTCTCGCTCGCTCTCTCTCCATCTGTGTATATCTCGTCTTCTCTTGCGTTGTTGTCTTCGCTCTCTTTGCTTGCCTTGTTTTAAACTTGACTTAATTAAATTTTTCCTTTTTTTCTATTGTGGTTGCGTTTAATTTTTATTTTCTTCCAATTGCCCGTCATTCATTGATTTATTTTATCTTTGTGTTTTTATTTTCATTTCCGCTTTGTTCGACAAATGTTCGATGTTTGTCAGACTTATTGCATTGTTGAACCCACTAAAAAACAATGTTAATTTCAAGCAGCGGCTGAGCTCAGGTCTAAAGATACTTTTCCCTTCAAATCTTCTAACCTGTCCCACTCGAAAGTTACTCGTACATATTAAGTACTAATGCAACGATTTGCCTTGTTGCCATAAATAGACGAGGCATGATGCACTTAAGCACCTCATCTCCCAGATGAACATTCGATGGGGCAAACAAAGCGGATGTCTCGCTACATTGCACATACTCAACGACAAACTTGCTCATTAATTATTATTTTTGTTAAGTGGCGAACTTAGTAATTTTTGTACTAAGCTATTGAATAATTAAGAAAAAAATGAAAGAAGTATTACTAAGTTAATCTCTATAATTTATACAATCTCTTTAAATTGCTTACTTTTAAATCTTTAATTATCTAAAAGCTGTGTGGCTTAAGGGATTTTATACTTTTAAACTGTATATTTAAATTACACTTTGTTACAGTACCAAGTTTACAATGCTTATGGACTTTAATATTAATTGGTTCTTCTAAAGGGGTTCTTCAAAGTTCTGCAGATCTCCGAAGACAAGAAGTAAAGTCTTATTCAGAATTCTCATTCAGCTTTTGGTTTTGTGAGGCAATAATTAATTTCTCCCTTTTCACCTTTTAATGATATCATTTAAATAGTTTTTGCTGCTATTTTTTCAGCTGGCTTGCTTATCTGACCAAACAATAGCCCATTCGAGCTTATTTTATTTTTCTCATGTATTTGTGGCAAACAAAGATTTTGACTAGCTAAATAGAACAAAATAATGTCAGCAGTGTGGTTTTGATAGTATTTGTCAGTTTCATGACATATTTAAGAGTTGCTTGTAAGACTTATTGCAGAGATTTTGAATTATCTTTGTAAACTATTTGTTTATAATTGAATAGTAGTCAATTGAAATGCATTTACGCTGGCATTCTATCTGCCTGGCGCATGATCACACACACACACACACACACAGGCAATTAGGCACACCACTGCAGAATGCACACGCGCACTCATACAGAGACACAGCGGGTAGCAAACTGACACACACAAACACACACACAAACACTTGTAGTTGATTCGACTCGACTTGACGCTCAAACGCTGACGATGACGTTTCAAAAAGACGCTACTCAAAGCCAGAAACAGACCCAAAAACCCAGGTGCCCGTGCCCACATATAAACCAAACCGCGCACCCTCCTCTCCTGCAGCACCCTTAAGCGACTTTGACAATGAAGGAAAGAATATACAAATATAAAAAAAAAATTAGCTAAAATACTTAAGAAAAAAAAACTCAACAACTTATATCATTTTTCCAGTTGTTTTTAGTTTTACTTTTTTTTTTTTTCATTTATATATTTGTTTGTTTGTCAGTCACTTATTTAACTGGCACCTTTGAGCTTCGGTTTAGCGTGCTCTCTCTTTGCTCTCCTTTGCACTGCATACGTAGAACATTTTTGGTTGAATGCACTTTTGAGTAGTTCTCATATTTTTAGTGTTTGTTTGCTTACCCTCCCCTCCCCCTCGCCCAACCCTCTCCTCCCTCATTTCATCTTGTTTGTAGTTTGTTTTCTAATACATGTGTTTAACGGTTAGTTTGCACATCTTTTCCTTTCGCTTGTTTGCTTCGCATCTGGTTTTTAATTTAATAATTACTTTTTAATATATTTAACGTAATTGCTGCAATAGTTGATTTTGCTAGTTAGACTTGAAGTAAATTTATCACTTGATATATATATATATTATATATACACACACATTTCTTATCAGCACTTGATTTGTTTTGCAGAAATTACACAGTTTTTAAGATTTATTGCCGCTTCTTTTTATGTGATTTTTGTTTACTCTGCTTTTCGCGTTCGTCGGCTCACAAAATATAATTATTTAGTTGTGTTTAGTATGTTTTCATAATATTTGCATGGCTCTTCAATAAATCACCACTTTGAACATTTTTTTTATATTTTTTTTTTTGCCAACGATTTCATTTTATATTTTTATATTTGCGACTATTACTTTTACATTTTCATTTTTCTACCAACAACAACAAAAAATTACAAAATGTTGAGGGAAGATACACAGAGAGAATTACGGGCGCACTCTGCGCAGCAGGCAAGACGACAGCGTGTAATTTACGATCGAGTTACAGCTAAATGTCAGTGTTAGGCACAACGAATTGCACATTCGAATAGAGGCGAGTTATAGAAGACCGTTATGAAGATACAGCGAATATAATAAATACTATATGCGAATTCTATATACTATAGTTAGGTACGTTTTGGGCTTGTCAAAGCAACCGCTGGCAATTGCGCCTCGAGCTTTTGGAGCTGACTGACTGGTGGGAGGCTGCTGCTGCTGCTGTTGCTGCTGCTGCCTCACGCTTTTGTTGATGATGTGCAACTGGGTACTGGGTACTATATACTGGGTATGGGGAGACGCGTTCGAAGCTCGTTGTCGCTGCGCGTGTCAAAATAAAACTGAAAGAAAAGGCCCCAAAAACGGTCGAGTACGAGAATTGCAATTTCTAAGCTGCACCGCTGCGCTCGACAAAATAAAAATACAACAACAAAAAAATCGTCGTTTTGTTGTGTTGTGGATAAACGTTGAGCGTTGAGTACGCGAAATGCGAGCGAAAATGCAATAATGTTCTCAATTCTCACTCACACACACACACACACGTACATACACACATGCTCAAATGCCTTTTTTGCCGTATTGCTTTCGGCATTCGGTTCGCTAGCCGGCAGCTAGTAGTTCTGCTGTCCAACGGTACGTATACGCGATTTGCCAGCGCTCTCTCAGCATTATTATTACCTGACATTTGCGAGCAGCGACCGGCTATTATTTAATACTCACTCAACGACGATCGCAGCGACGCCTGCAGCGACGCCTAAGTCGCCTGCCTTTGCCCACTAAGCAGCAGACAGCAGACAGCAGTCAGCCGACTTCTCTGTGTGTGTTTGCCTTTATCTTTCTCTCTCTCTCTCTCTCTCTCTCTCTCTCTCTCTCACACACACTGTCTCTTTCTCTGTCTCTTCCAATAATATACAGCTGCTATCAGTTATCAGAATTGCTCGATTTTTTAAGAATAAAATATAGTTGTAAACGTTGCCCTTCTGGCGGTTCAAGGTCTGCAAGGTTTTGTTGCCCTATAATTAATGTGCACTTTATGTCTCTGCAGCAGGCATTAGCAGCCTAATAATACCCTTTGTTTTAGTCAGGTGTTAGCAAGCTATACGACATATTAATTATTCATGATCTTTGTGAGCTGAGATCATAGCTTTGCAAGACTTCTAACACTGATATAAAAAATGTTTTATGTAAATTAAATTAATGTAAATATTATGCTAAAGATACCAAACTTATCTGAGCAAATGATTTATACTTACGCAGTATCCCTAAGTTGTTGATTGTGTAAGAAAGCATATTCAAAACGAAATCTTTTGCTTATAAATAACTAATAATCAAAATTGGGATCTTAGAACTTCTCAAGACTTAAGCTATAATCAAAAAAGAACTTTAAAATTCTTAAAAACGTTTGCCAGCGAAGGATCTTTAAATTTTTCAATTATTATTTTGAATTGCCATATGGGATTCAATTTTGGGGCACAGTTGCAAGGTCTTGGGTAAGCCAAATTCAAGTTTCGTAGAACAAGGTGCTCTGAGGCATCTCTGCTGCTGCACCATTAAAGAAGATTAAAGCGTCTCCATCAATGTGCAACATTTAATGTATTATCTGTTGAAACCAAACTTATGTTTGTGTTTTAGACTTGAAGTTCCTGTTCTTATTGGATCCATGACAAATTTATGTTTTATAACCTTTCAAAAAGTTGATTAGAAAAAAAATATAGACCGATTGAGCTTTATCAGCACATCAAATAATTGATTCAAATGGAAGAGTTGCTCAATTCTCCTGATTCGGATCAGATTGCACCACCAATTACGTATTTATCATATGCTTACGTAATCTGCACCATGGCAGGGATTTGCATATTGCTTTGAAGTCTTATGCATTTCGTTTGCAACACAGGATGCATTGAAATTGTATATAGTGCAGTGAGTGGTGGCCACTGGGTCAAGCTGGGCGCTAGACCTAGTGTTAAATATTTATGGGTAAATCGTATATCGGAGTTGGTTTGGTGTTATTGATTTGATTTGAACGTAGCGTTGAACTCAAATTGCAGTCGAAGGCTATGCTGCGAACGGATTGCAATAGCATTAGTCTAAAAGTGGAAAGTGGAATAACTGTACGATTTGGTTTTAATTTGTATGTGTTTGTTGTAAATTGCATTTTATTGGACATTCGATTTTGTAAATGAAGGAAATACGAAAAAAAAGTAGAAAACTGAAATATCATTTATCATATATCGTATATCGTATATGTATATATGTATACCATAGTCATATTCATTCATATATTCATTTATTTCTTTTTCGCTTTTTTTTTTTAGTTTTGTTTTAGTGTTTTCGGTATAAATTAGACACAAAAAACGTTTACAAATTATGTCGAATATTTCAAAAACTTAGCTGACAAAAATCATTGATTATGTTTGTATAAAATTACATAGCTAGGTGCTAAATGTGTGTGTGTGTTTGTGTGTGTGTGTGTGTGTTTGTGTGTGTGTGTTTACTAAATTAAATTCGTGATCATATAAGAAAGATGCTTGTTTATAAGGCGTAGTTCAACAAAGTCCTAACTATATACAAGGATTCTGAAATGAGCTGACTGGCAAAGCAAATTGTTGTTTTTAAAATTGATTTGCTTCACAATACAAAATTGAAATGAGGCATGAGGCTTACAGTTAATTAAATTATTATTAAATTACTACTTAAAGTTCTTGTGTGTTCTTTCGTTTATAGGAATGCGGACTTTAGATACAGATACAGATACAGATACAGATACAATTTAATTATACAATATAATAAGTAGTTACAGATACAGATACAAATACAGAAAAAGAGCATTGGCATTAGCCGATCAATCAATTTGAAATTGGCATATATATAATTATATTATATAGGTGAGCACACATACAATATACAATACAACTTGGATAGTATTTATAGCTTAATTGAAAAAACATTTACAGAGAGACAGAGTTTGTGTGTTTGTCGGAGAGTAGAAGTTAATTATATTATAGAGCACAATTTAGATACGGGGAGCGAACAAAATAAAAATAATTCATTTGCAATTGAAACTGATTTTGTAGACACGAATTCTAACTACACGCTAATTGTGAGAGCTCTCTCTCTCTCCCCCTCTCTCTCCCTCTCTTTTACACACATTAGTTACGGTATTTCGTATGTATCTATATACATTTATACTTGTATCTTTTATCATTTTTTTTATAGTTATACAAAAAAAAAAATAGTTTCAGATTGTCTTATAGTTCCAGCCGCTTATACTAAGTTAAGCCAAGAGATACTCCCGGGAGAGAATTCTCAGCTCTTCGTCCACTAAATCTTCTTGTGTTTGTTTTGTTTTTGGTGCAAAATTGTTTTAAGTATTTGTGTTATTTTTCGAGAGTTGCATTGAATTAATGAGTTTTTCTTTGTTTCAGTGTATTTTATTGTTGGCCTTTTTACATTCGTTTAAAATTTGTATTTGTTTTTGTGTATTTGTTTGTTTCAGAAACCATTTTTTTTGTTGTAGTCATTAAAGTGAAATATTTGCAAGGCCAAAATGATATCGAAGTGTTTTCTTCATTTTTATTTTGATTTTGCTTTTGTGGAATGTGGTTCGTTTTTTATGGTGGAAACAAGAAAATTGGGGCTCTCTCGATTGTTAAAGGGGCGTCGAAACGACTTTTGATTGTATGTGTATATATATGTATGTACATATATATATATATATAGTTATAAATTGTAAATCTCTCTCGTTAACTACTACACATCGAGCAAGTTGAACTTTTACACACAATTTGTTTACACTTTCAAGTGAACAACAGTTTTAAAGATTACAGTTTAAAGTTTACAGTTTACAGTTTACAGGTTACAGTTTATAGCTACAGTTTACAGTTACAGTTCTAAGTTTTACAGTTAACAGTTTACAGTTTACAGTTATGTTTTCAACTACTGATAATTTGGTTCTGCTAAGTTATTATTATTATTATTATGTATATCTTTTCGTTTTGGCCCCTAGGATAACAGTAACGTGTAATACGAATGGCTTAGACACAGAAATTACGCATGTTGTTGTTGTTTTTGTTGTTTTTGTTGTTTTTATCTACCACATTGAGAATAGGTTTCGACATTTATTACAAATACTACAACTGCACTACAGCATCAGCTCCTCATCTGTGTGTGGCTCTGCATACAAACAGCACTCATCCACACCCACACCCACACCCACTCCAACACCCACTCCGACACCCACACCCACTCCAACGCGACCGGCTGCCTCATCGCCCACCTGCTCCTCACAGTCGAGGCTCAGATCATGCGGCTGCTGCGGCGCCTGCTGCTGCGGCTGTGGCTGCCTCAGCTCCTGCAACCAGTCCAGCATCTTATCTATGGCCCGCAGACGCTTCTCCAGCAACGTGGTGGCTAGTATATCCACCTGCAAGAGGCAAAAGATGCGGATTAGCTACTGCTAGACAAGGTCTCAAATGGAGTCAAATACACAACAAAAATAAATTAATAAATATTACTAAAATGTTAACATGGGAAATAAAAAAAGAGCAATCAAATCAAAAGTGAAAGATGAGAGAGAGGGAGAAAAAGAGAGACAGAGAGAGACGCGTACCTTCAGCTGCTGGGAGAGTGGCAGCAGTGCAATGATCCACCAGGCCCAGGCTGGTCCGTCCGTGATCAGTTGCCAGCTGTGCTCCAGCGGCGGCATCTGGCCATAACTCTGGAGTATCTCGTGCTTCTGCTCGGTACTGAGGCTCTCGAACCAGCCGCTCGCCTTGTCCATCACCTGGGACTGCATCGTTGCCAGCGAATCGACCTGATCATTGGCAATCGGCTCGTCACAGATGTACTCCACCTTGGCCGTTTCGTAGCCATCCTTTTCGCTGCGCGCAAGTATCTTGAAGCGTTTGCAGCCAATGGTGCTGAGTATGGAGCAACCGTCGCCGAGGAGCACACAGTCCCTGATGTCCAGTATGGTGCCGACGTCGTAGTAGCGCGATTTGCCGCTGTGCGGCTGGACAATGCCGAACGTCTTGTCGCCGGATTCGAGGGCGCGACGCACCATGAGGCGATAGCGCGGATCACAGACGAACAGTGGGCAGGGCACCGATGGGAAGGCCGCGGTGCAGATGAATACCGGCACCGACGGCTCCAGATCGATCTCCTGGCGAAAGCGCGCCTCGTACTGGTCTGGAATGAATCGTTTCATTGCGGCTTCTAGGAATTTCGTAACTGGCCGCTTGGCCAGCGCAAAGGGTACTGGCGAGGATGAGCCCTGATACAGATTATTATTGACATTTAGTTCCACAAGTGGTGACATGCACAATGGACACGAGGAGTTGTAATCCATGCAACGATCCAAGCATACCAGACAGTAGGTGTGTCCACACGGCGTCACCACCGGCTTCCACAGCGTCCGGCAGCACAGCACGCAATCAAAGTCGCTGGCATCGATCAGCTGACCACTTACAGCACTCAACTGCCGCTGACCAGCAGCACCGAGCTCTGCAAGATTCAATGGAGAGAGAGATAAATGGATTAGTAAAAGAGTATTTAAATTTGCTTGTACACTATGTAAGTAGTAGTCTAATAAAATACTCAGAATAAGCAAACCATAACTTTATCTAAACTGAACAGCTTTTTTGAAGGACCTTTTTTTCATCCCGGTTTGGTTTCAAACGGCTGCTGTGACTCTCCCCCTGAAGTCGTTTCCCAATGAGATTCGAAACATATTGAAATAAAAAACACTTCACCAGCTGCCAGCTGATTTACCAGAAAGTCCATTTGGCACTGGTGTCAAGTTTACCACAGCCAGAAACTCATCAGAACTTAACTCCATTTCAAAAGTATTCTTCATCTTAATTGGAACTAAATTCATAATGCCTCACAGGACAGTTGAGCATTTCAACATGGCCCAGAACTCATCCTTCTCTTATTTATACAGAACTAATCAATTATCTTTGAACTAAGCTGTCAAAACTTGATTATTAGAATTTTACTCGACTGATTAAGGAAACTGTCTGAAAGCTGTTTAAGCAGCTGTAGCGATTGTTAAATATAATCCAAATCTTATCTGTTTGGCTGTTGGCCCATTGCTACCTAAGCCTAATTTTATCTTTTAGACTTGTATCACTCCTTCAGCTGTTATTAAACATAATCCAAGTCTTGCTCTTGGCTCTTGCCCAATTCGACTCACTTCTCAGTCGCTGCAACTCGAGCTGGGCGCGTTCGAGAACGACGCTGAGCACGCGGCTGCAACGTCGCTTTTCGAGAGAGTCTCGCTCCTGGGGCAGCTGTTGCGTGTCGCGTGACGCTTTCCATTTTCTGCGGCAATGTTTGCGATTTGCGTGGCGACGAGCCTGCAGCTCGAATTGCTTGGCGCTGTGCAGCTGATCGTAGACACTGTGCTGATCGATGTAGTCGAGGGCGCTGGGAAACAGAAAGTCGCCATTCATGTGCAGATGCGTCGCCTCCACCTCGACCTGCTGCACATCCTCCTCGAGCTCAAGCTCCTCCTCCTCGTCGTCCTCGTCGTCGGCCATAATGTAGTTGTTGTCATAGTGCTGCTCACAGCTCAAGCCGAACTCATCCTCCACATCGTCGAGGTGCACGTGATGATGATGCTGTTTCCTGCGACGACGCAGCTGCTCCCACAGCAGCGCGTATGGTGTCTTTGATGAGGCATAGCTGCGCTGCTGCTGCACTGCCGATGCAGGCAGCGCATCAATTGAGCCGCGACTTTTGGGCACGAGAGCCAGGAGACGTTGCAGTATCTGAAAAAAACCGGAGTGGAATTTAGTTGGAATTCAAATAGGTATAAGCAGAAACACTCACCTTGGCGAGATCATGTTGAAAGATTTCCGAGTTGCTGAGATTTGTGTTTTTGTCGAGGCAAATGGCCAGAAAGGCATTGAACAAGGCCTCCTCCAGATGGCTCAAGCCGCTGAGCGCCAAAGCGCGCAAATAGTGCGCCTGTTTTAAATTGAGATAATAACAATTAGCGAGTGTTTACTGTAGACGATTTAGTCTAGCCTACCTTGGGCGATGTGCAGCGCGTTCTGAGCGCATTTTCAATGTCCGCCAGAGAACTTTGATAGTGATTCAGTTTCAACAAAACCTCGGCACGCAAACAGAGACTTTTAAAGTTGCTCGGCGCTGCAAGATAAGGTGCAAGAATGATGTTAATTAATATGCAACGCATCCGCTGTAAATGTCATGCAAATTATGAAAACTGTGATAATCATTTAACGTCAACTATTTGAAATGAAAATTGCCAAAAATTATCATCGCTCATCAAACAAATTTCTATATTTTTTCTCTTTTGGAGGCGATATTTGTGCTGTGTGCCAAAGTGCTTTGGCAGCTAATTATAAACTTTTACGTTCACGTTTACGTTTGCCTCAAACCATCCATTCAACCAGACAAGCCACCCACCCAACCGCCCACCCACGACGACGTTCAACACGCGCGCGAATTTGACAATTAGTTCGATGTCGACGCTGTCGCTGATGCTGATGCTGACGTTGACGTCGCTGTCGCAGCGGCTGCAATCGCCGACGCGTCGCAGCATCTTGTTCGTCTAATTTGACAGCACTTCTTTCGGTCTGCAGTCAGCGTTAACATTTGCGTCTAGCAGCAAGCGCTTTAACAGCGGCCGGCACGCGCCTTTGCTTATAATAACATATTACGGTAGCATTGCTTGTTGTAAATTTATATATTTTGAAATAACAGCAACTGGTGCGTAAAAATGAACTCAAAGGGAAATAGGAGATTAACGACTTTGAACATTTATATTTGTTGCATATTTAAACATGCTTGTTACATCAAGCTTGATTAAATAACACATTTTAATATTTGCCATTTTTATGCCAGTTAAATTAATGTCTAGACATTAACTAAATTCAAATAAAACACGTATCAAGTTCAACAAACAAGTTTAACATAGTTATAGCTGTTAAAGCTGCAGCAAGTGTTGCTAGCGCCATGGTAACATGTTGCCAACAAATAATTGTGCGACTGTTAACTGGCGTCTGGCAACATGCAAAGTAGCCGAGCTGATGTTTAACAGCGCTAAGAAATTGTGCACTGCTCCCACATTAAGCAGTAGCGTTAACACAGGTTAAGAGCAAGCGCATTTAACATTAATGTGAAATCGCTCTTATCGCATGCGCGCTCTCTTACACTGTTAACAGTTAAGAGCGGCGCTTATGGGGAGGCGGCATATTGCAGGCAGCTGCTGACGCTGCTGTTAAAAAAATCGCGATTATGTAGCCTAACATTACGCAACATAAAAACAAGCGCAACAACAATCAGCGCAGCGGCAGCCTCAACGTAGATATCAATAAATGTCCGTTTGTCTGTCTGTCTGCCTGTGTGTGTTTGGCCCTCCGATTGCTGCTGTTGCAATTGTTATACAAATTGTTGCAAAAATGATTACATATCAGCCAATATACGCAGCAAATGCAGCAAACTCTTGCTGCTCCTCAGATGTAAGACTTCCAGCTTGTCAGCTACAGATACAGATACAGATAGAGATAGAAACATAATGATGTTGTCCATGTTCAAACTTATGTCTGCTTATGTCGCTATGCTCGTTGGTTATGTAAAACACTCCCTGCTCGGCAATGTTTGTCAATATTGTTGTCTCAAATTGATGTCAAGTGTGTGTGTGTGTGTGCAAAATGATAATATAGATAGATAAGGCAGGTAAATTGAGGATGTGTGTTGGGTAAGTGTGCTGCATGGGGGCAACTTGATGATAGAAGGCGTTTATTTTGCAGCTATTTAACTCAACTCACACGATTCAGATAAGTAGCTAATTATTTTGGTACTTATTTAAGGAATTAGTCTTTAAATAGATAAGTTATGCAATTTAAATATGATTCAAGCGTTATAAAAATTGAAAAATGTGAAAATATTTAAGAATGGAAACTGCATAATATGACAAAAGCTGGGAGGAACTTTAGTTATAATAATGGAAAAGGTTTCATTCGTTCTTCTCATCATAGCCACAGCTTTATTCTAAACTTGTTGACGAGATAAAGTAGCTGGAAACTTTGACATAACTTATATGGTGTGTTTTTCTCATATGGACAGATAGGTCTGCTTATCAAGTCTGTCGAAAATTGCTCGATTTCAACTTGATATAGTGGCACACTTATCATTTGCACACTTGCTTTCTTTCTTATCAATACCTTAGATTATTAGGTATATATATATATTTTCTGCTGAAGGCAGTATATAAGTCTGAGATGATTATATCAAAAGTTTCATTTTTATTTATAGCATAGTTCCGATCTATTATATTTTGATTGGGAATCTTGATCAAGCTATTGAAAAGACAATTTCTAGTTGTATTATGCATATTTTGCACATATAACAACTTTATTTTCTTTCGTTTTTTAAGCCCATTATCACACGTTTAGTTGTTGCATAACAAAGTTAAAAAAAAAAACAAAAACAAAAACAAATCGCAACTGTTTAGCAATCGCCAGCATTATCCCATCAAGCAATTAAGAACATAGGGAAACTTAGATAATTGGAGACAGAGCTCGCATCGCTATCAACTTGAGCAGCTGGGAACGTGCTCAGCTGGCAAAACATGCTATATCTACGTAGTATATATATATATATATATATATATGTATACCAAATTTATATATGTATATATATTTACAAATATATATCTCATTGCTTTCGGTAGCCACGTTCAGCAATCGACTTCCCGTTCCAATAGCCAGCGAAAGAGACAGAGAGAAAGAGAGAGAGAGCAATATACATACAGACAGTGAGAGAGAGAGAGAGAGAGAGAGAGGGATTACTTATATACGTAATTGCTTACAATGTAAGCTGCCCCGAGCAATCGTTGAGCAAAGCAAATTCAATTAATATTCAAAAGCCGCTTGCCTCAACATTGTTGCCCATGTTGCCCATGTTGCTGTTGTTGCCGCTGTCACTTTGCCCTTATTAGAGCATTTAACGCTAAGCCAACATACAGCAACAAAAACCAGAACAACAACGCAGACAACGATCCAAGGAAAGAGAAAGAGAAGGAGACTCCCTCGCACTTTGATCATCCTTCACTTGATCATTTTTCCTTATGGCTGCAGACAATTTAAGCCCAACTGTTGATAAATTGCACTTCTGCATTTGTCGTTCTATATATATACTATAACATACTACAACGTACACTCAGAAAAAAAACCCCCGTTAATTTAAAAATGTTGCATAAATATTTATAATTTGCGGCGTGTTTCTTATATGTTCAAGCAGAAGTTTAAGATTGGGATTAGGTTTCTAAGATCTAAGATTTAAGTTTATACAATAGAATTCGAACATAACAGACCAAATTTTATGGCAATTTTCTGAATTCCAGTAAAGTTTTTTTCTAAATAAAATGATTTCCAAATATTTTCAATGATTTAGAAGCATATTTCTAATAAAATAGAAAAAAATAAATGCCATGTTTTATTTTTGTTTGAATTATTTACATTATTATTGCTAAAATTAAATACGATTCTTTTTCTGAGTGTATGCGTATTTATTTGTATATATATTTCTTGGCCAAATGCGCGAGCCGCTTGCATTGAAATCGGATTTCGTCACGTACATTAGAAATCATTTCGCGAATTTTGCGATGCTCGTTGACAAGTGGCCGCCACTTGCAGATTACATAAGCAACACAGAATAATATGCGATTTATATATATATATATTTATATGATATAGAAATCTGGCAACTGATTCATGAATCAAGTGTACTATAACCACAACCGAATGACAACAATAACATACGAGTCTACGATTTCAGTTCATGATTCATGTCTATTTAAATAAATTACAAGGGTGCTGCATATTTAGCATGTGCATATTTTGCACCACTGTGCGATCCAATTGTGGGTCAGCATATCATCTCCAACATCAGCCATGTCACATAAATCAGCGTGTTTTTTAATGCTAGTCTCCAACCGAAACTTAATTGTGCAAGCCGAGAGAAAGAAAGGAACGTCGTCAAACAATTTGCTAAAAATAAATGTTGCGTATACGCCGCATCGTACGACGCTGGTCAATCGCTTTGATTATTATGCTGTGCAAATTGCTGGGCACAATGCAAATACACACACACACACATGCACACTCGCACACACAGACCACACACAAATGCTGAATGCTGGAGCCAAACTGACCCAAATACCAACATGAATGCCCATAAAATTGCCCCTCAATTCCCACTGGTGAGCGAGCAGGGGGGGGGGGGGGGGGGCGAGTGGCAAGTGGCAGGCGAAGACAACTTGTTAAGGGAGCTATTGGGCCAACTTTATGCCAGTTAGAAGGCCAGACAAAATGGCGTAGCTGAAAGCCGCTCAAAACTTGAAGCTGCAAGTCGCTTGGGAAACGCATTTTATGCGTTTTAGATTTCGCTTTTGTTCTTATTCTTGTGTGTGTAAGTGTGTGTGTGTGTGTGTGTGTGAGTGTGTGGTTTGCCGCATACGGTTTGTTGCGGTTGTGTGTGTCAGAAGATATGCGGCTAAAAAGTTAATTTAGCTTGTTTTATGACACACTTAAGTTCACTTCTGGGCAGAAGAGTTAAGCCAAAGCGGCGAAAGAAAATGTCCG
Organism: Drosophila nr. perissopoda 5 BK-2023a; assembly: GCA_035044105.1. Taxonomy (NCBI): domain Eukaryota; kingdom Metazoa; phylum Arthropoda; class Insecta; order Diptera; family Drosophilidae; genus Drosophila; species Drosophila nr. perissopoda 5 BK-2023a. Next base: position 1,699,670 of record JAWNMK010000124.1, read on the forward strand.
ACTAACAAATACTCTATAAAGCTGTTGTCACATAAGCCTATTGTAGTGTGAATTGTAGGGTATACCCTGAGACCAATAAAAAGTATTTAACAGGCAGAAGCAAGCATCTGAGAAACCATTAAGTATATATATTCTTGATCTAGATCAATAGTCGTGTCAGCGAGCATGTAGTAAACAGCTGTGTTTAGGGTATCTTCTAGTCGTATTGGTAGCAAGAGTCGACTGTTTACAATGGTTTCACATAGTACCACCAAAGTAGAACTTATTTATAATTACAAGAGCAATTTGCCAATGAGACGTAAAAGTATTAAGAGTATATAATATATGATATAATATATATATATAAAATGATAGATATATATATAATATAAATTTGCATTATTTAGTAGGAAATGAAATGCTTTGTCTGCTCGTCTCTGGCGTCGGTTGTTAAACGTTTCATTTGCAGACCGTTTATTTGGGCCCATTAATTATGCTTGTAGGCCACAGCGAGAAATGGCGAATTGTGCAAATTAGCTTTGTGCTCTCATTGAAATGACTATTGTTGCAAATGTTGTAAATGTCATTTATGATTTTTTTCAGTGCATTAATAAACCGCCTTTTAAAGTGCAAATTGATCAAAATAAAGCGACAAATATATTTAAGCAAATGAGTCTGAAATGTTTATTAATGGACTTGTACACGTTTTGCGTCTTGTGTGGGCATGCCACGCCCCCAATCAACAGCTAAATGTCAACGTCAAAAGAGAGTAGAAAACAAAGGAGAGACAGCAAAACAATCGCTGCGACATTTGCTCTTTGACTGCGCCCCAGTTGGAGTATGCGAGACGGAAGCAAACGTTTGCCAAATAACAAACTACAATCGAAATGCTCACTTTAAACATTTTATGGCCAAAAAAACAAATGTTAACAACTGCGTTTATGTGCACCGTCATTTATAAGCCATATAGTTTTTTTAATGGCCAATAATGGCCAGCCTGTGGAAATGTGCAAAGCCAACTTTACGTCCAATTCTCTCGAATTTTTATCTTCATTTTTATATGCACATTCTGGACATAACGGGATTCCATTACGGAAACTCGGCAGTCGTCAAATTTACCGTTTGATTTGAATAAAATTAATGATCGACAACACAATTAATTCCAATATATGATAATAATAAAAACAAGAATTTCATTTCTAGTTTGCTCTTAATTCAAATAGTTAAATTTAAAATTGTTTATCTCTTGTATTTTAAAATAAAATAATAATAAAAATAATAATAAAAATAATAGTAAAAATAATAATAAAAATAATAATAAAAATAATAAAATAAATAAAAATAAAATATTGGCATTCTCTTAAGCGAAATTCGATTAATTCAAAACGGGCAACAACTGAAATTTCATATCTATTCGCGAAGGCCAGAAATGCTCATAACTGAATCAGATCACATTCAGTTGAAATGACGGCATTTAGCAAGCTGTTTATGACTCTGCTTTTGCGCAGTGCATCTAAATGTCGGTTATTTGCCAACTTTTCAACTTGCTTTATCGGTTCTTTGGCGTTACTTGTTCAGCAGCAGCGAAGTCAATGCTGGCGAAAGGTCAACCCAACGCCTGTGTGGGTTCAAGGCAAGGGCAACAGGAAGCGGAGTGGGCGTTGATAGTCTGTCAAGGAATAACATTAAAGCTACAGCTACAGTTATGAGTGGAGGGATAAAGAGAGCTGCGAGGGTAGGATGTGAAGGGGGTAAAGTGGCTGCATCTCATTTCTGTGTGTGTGTCTGTTTGCGTAATATGATTGCTGCCTACGCCAATGGGTGATTGACCCACACCCAGCAGCTTTTCATGTATTCCTTTGTTCCGTTGTTGTTGTTGTTGTTGTTGTTGCTGTGTTGCGAGAATTGCGACGCAATTTTATTCACTGTATAGCAAAGAGTTGGTGGGGTACGTATGCGTCAATTGACAAACTGCCACTGCGACTGCGAGTGAGAATTATCTGCGTTAATTACTTAGCCAGCCAAGTGTATTTAAAGTTGGCTTTAAGCCGAGTTGTGCTCTTGGCTAAGCCAACTGATTTCAAGGTAAGCCAAATAAGCAAACAGCAAAATAAAACAAAACAGCAACAATCCCCAAATAAGTGTGTGGCACTTATATAAGCAGCGCTTAGCACTTGTTTTTTTATATGTTTATTTATACATGTGTGTCTTAAAGTCAGCCAGGCGCAACCTTCGAGCAATGTGGAGCGCCAACACAAACAGCAATTAAATTAAAGTCAGCATTTTTGGCAATTTGCAACACACGCAAATTAAACAAAATATTAAAGCACAAATATATATAAATATTTATGTGGCGTTGTTCCGTGTGGCAAGTGAAAATGCAATCAAGTCATTCTTATGAATATTATTGCATATGTTCCAAATTGCAACAGCAGAAAAAGTGTACAAAATAATACATTTTATGGACCGCACAAATTTTCGACTGGAAAATGAGCGTGCAATAAAAACAAAACAGCAATAACAACAAAAATCGCTTCAATGAGCACGCCACAAGCAGCGCAGTCGACGTCGACGCAGTCGCCTGTGTTCAAGGTCAACCAGGCAGTGCGAGATCTTGAAACTGGCGACTGGAAAGTGAATAGTGGCAGTGGCAATGTGCGGGGAGGGGCTGGAGGTGTGATGAAATAGCCAACCACACAGTTGGTCATTATTGTTATTGTTGTTGTTATTGTTGTTGTTGTTGTGGTGTTTTTTTCTGCGTTTGCTGCTTCCTTTTTATATAAAGTTTTGTTATTTATATTTTGTAAATTATGTGGGGCGTAAGATAGAGGCAAGTTTTATTTTTATGGCTGCCTTTATTGTCTGCTGCTGCTGCTGTTGTTGTTGTTGTTGTTGTTGCTGTGGCAGCTTAACATTGTTAACATTGGTGCTGTGCGTTGCTAAGCCAAGCAGCTTATGCAATTGAAATAACGACAACAACAAAGACAACCAGCGCAAAGCGCACAAACTTCAAAGCCCACACAACAACAAACAAATGTTGGTCAGCAAATGCTTTGAGTGCCGACACCTACAGGGGCATAGTTGTGGTTTAGTTACTAATAAGTATGCGATATTCATAAATATTCATAAATATTCATAATGTACGTTCTTATTATTTTGAGCTATGCTTACTTAACACTTCACATAAAAGGCATTCAAAGCGAATGAAGCACATTCATATGTTGCAACATTTATATACCTTATATATCGAACTAAGCTAATCATATGTAAAATCAAATGTTTTATACAATCTGATTCCTTCTCTCACAATTAGCATTTCTTATAGACCGATTCCAGCATCAACATTTCTTACCTTCTCGAATGTGTACAGAATGAAAAGATGTCGCCCGTAAAGTTTCCCTTAAGGGATAACATTCTGCACAGTCAACATTCGTAAAGTATGTTGCGAATCTTAGAAATTGGCACTCAGCATTTAATTTATCAAATTTTGGATAAGTATACCTCAAAAATTAGGTGTTATTATACAAATACAATTTGTATGCTTTTTAATAACAATATAATAAAAAAAATGATTATTAATTATAATATAATAATTATTATATATTTTAAATAAATGTGCATTTTAATAAGTATTTTTTCGATCTACAAAAATAGCTCTTTCAGCATTTAAGGGTATACAAAATTCGTTATTTGAATGTTAATTGTTATTTAATGCGGACGCCCGACAGAAGTCTGCCGCGTCGAGATATGGGGCAGAGTTACTCCAACCTCACCCCACCCCACACAGCATAATTCAGAGCAGCACTCCACACCACACACACACACACTCCCCGCCACACCTCGCCACACACATCATTCGCTTGTTATGCCATGTGTTGTGTATTGACTTTGCCCAGGCATTTGCCATATGTTGTCGTTGACATTTGATAAATGTTCTCTCAATGAATGTGTCTGCTGTATGGGTGTGTGTGTGTGTATGTGTGTGTCTGGTTATGGTGTCGACTCTATCTGACACACACACACTTCCACTTCCGGTCGGTGGTTAGGCATTTTTGACGCGCAGTTAATTGATTTCTGAGACCCCCTTGAAAAAAAAGTATATACATATGTAATGCCTATAATCCACTTAAAAATGTATGTGAACTACAAATGGGCTCTGTGATTCTGGCGACTATTCTCGTGTGGCCGACTATTTTCGGACAGCGACTCAGCTCGACAGAGAGAGACAGCGAAAGAGTGAGTGAGTGAGTGAGAGAGAGAGAGAGAGAGAGAGAGGAGCAGCTTATGTAATGACATGGGCGCAAACAGCCCCTAATGTTGGCAAAGAGTCGCAACAAAAAAAATCGAAATAAAAAAAAAACGAAACCGGCTTTTTATGCAAAGCTGCCAAAAATGAGGCGCTCAAACTATGTGTAGGGTAGGGAGGTGGGGGCACACAACAGCCATTGCGTGAGCGTAAGCCAGCTTGTGCAACAACAGACGACAGCGAGCGCGAGAGCGAGAGCGTGAGCGCAAGAGACAAGTGAAGAGTGCGGCTTACGAAACGAAACGATGGCCACAGCAACAGGGCCAAAGAGGACCCACTAAGAGAGTGCTTCACGAAGAGAGCAAGACAGACAGAGAGAGAGAGCGCAAGCTTGGCTTGTGTCAAAATTTGGACAGCGCAGCTCTCTCGATGATGGCGCTCTTGTTAATGCTGCGACGGTTGGCAAAGCCAAAAAAGTATGTCAAAGTCAAACGTTACTGCCGCAGTCGCTGCCGCTGCTGCTGCCGCAGTCAACGCTGACGTTTACTAAACATTGCTGCTGCTGGCTGTTGCTGGCTGTTGTTGTCTTTATTATTGTTGTTGTTGCTGTTGTTGCCGACGTCATTTTTATTATGTTTGTTTGGTAAGTGGAGCTCTGGTTATGTAAGCCCAGCAGCAAGCAGCAGGCAGCAAGCAGGCAGCAGCAGGCAGCAACCAGCAGCCAACTGTTGGCCATCGTCGTCATCGTTTTGCTGTTGTTGAATTCGTTACGTTAAGCACAAGCCCAAAGCTCTGCCCCTCGTCTGCGCTCCCCCCGCTCATCAGCTCTCATTCAATGCGCTCGTCTTAGCCAGCCTTTTGTCTTTTCACGCCGATTTTTTTCCTCATCTTATTGTACACCCCCCACTTCCTGACCCATACTCCTCACCTTCCACCAACCCCTCTGCTTCTTGCAGCTCATTTGTTTGTTGCCAATTTCAACGCTTGACTTTTTGCGTCGGCGGCGACGGCCTGAAAATTAAATCGTGATTTGTAAATGCGCTCAATTTTTCGTCTCGCTGGCAACAAAGTGATGGGGTAGGGGGGCTTTTGTAGTGTGGCAAGCAGTGAATTTGGCAATTTTGTAATAAGTTTTGGTTTTTTTTTTTTTGTTTCGGCTGCGATTAAATAATCAACAACAAAAGCGGCAGCAATGTGGCAACAACAGTTGAAAGTGATTGTTGCTGATATCTTGTGTCATTCTCTGTTCAGTATTCAGTGTTGTATAATTGTTTTTGTTATTGTTTTGTTTTTTATACTTTTTACTTAAGTTCTTTATATAAGCTTGCTGGCCTGTGGCTCACTTGCATAACAATAGATTACTTGTTGAGTTGTTTATTTTTTTTGTTTTTTTTGCATGTTTTAGCAGAACTAATTCCCGTTTTAGTCGGGCCTTTTAGCTGGCGACGACGTCGTTGCTGTGATATAATCGACAACTTGAGTTGCGTTCCGTTCCGTTCCTTTCCGACAAAGTGTTCTTAATGAATACGTCGTCGTAATGAGCTTTATGTCAAATGGGTAAAAGCTTTATGAACTTTTTCATTTAATTTTTGACGACTGCAGACTGCTGCTTCTTCTTCTTACAACCACCTGCCATTCTCAGGCGGTGGGGGAGTGGCAGCAGCAACTGTTGCATAACTTGCCATTTGTTTATGTGGCAGATAAAGACTATTTGATGCCACATTTGTGTATGGAAAATTGAAATGCTACGATTTGTTGGCCAATATTACGCCCATCTCTATCTCTATCTCACTTGTTGGTTACGGCCCTTGTCTGAACTTTGCTATTAGTTTTTTTTTCAGCTTTAGCTTTGGCTTTAGCTGGTAATTGAAGTTTGCACTTTGGCCTCATTGTTTGTTTGCCTATACATTTTACTCGTTGGGTGTTTTCCTCTGACTTTTGTTTGCAAAATGTCAGCGATGAGTTGAGATTGAGAGCTGTTTTGCCCAACAAATTGATAGGCCAGCGAACTTGGCTAATGGGCTAATGGGTGCTAAGCGCCAGACAAGTAAAAACACAACAACAACAAAAAAACAGTTTAGGCTTAAATATCTGTTGGGCACTTGGCGGGCTCGTGTCTGTTACTCAATACTGATTGTTGCAATTGCACTTCGTTGATTGCCGTCAAATCGCCAGCGACAACAACAACAGCAACACTCACTCACAGTTACTCAGCAGCAATAAAGTGTACAGCAACAACAACAACAACAACAACAGCAGCTGCTGCATTGCTTACGAACTACGTTCTATGACATAACTGTAAATGCGCTCACAAGAGAGCCGCAGTGAATGGCATCAAGAGAGGCCGAAAGAGAGCGAAAGATAGAGAGAGAGCTTTGCATTCGAGTTGCTGTTGTTGCTGTTGCTGTTGTTGTTGAGCAAGCGATTTACTTTTGATTTTGGTTGCTGCTGCTGCAGTCAATTGAGTAATCCACTGTTGTTGTTGTTGTTGTTGTTGTTGTTGCTGTCGTGTTTTGTTTACAAATGTTGAAAGTGAATTTTGAATTGCAATTCACAATTTACAATAGAATATTACTTAATCGGCATTTGGCGCAAATCTGACAGTAAATGTGACTCACAATAAGAGCCCAGAGTTGCCATACTGTGTGTGTATTTTCGTTGTTGTTTATTATGTTTGCTTTTTGGCAAATGAGGACAACAATTGCAATTGCTGTTGCTGTTGTTGCTACTGCTGCTGCTGCTACTGCTGCTGCTGCTGCTGCTGCTGTTACTGCAACTTAGTTTCAATCGCGCACAGCCGCCATTTGCTTTTTTTTCTTTTTTATTACTTGTATGTGCGCCCGCCGTCGGGCCTCATTATGCAATTACAAAGCGAATTTGTGCAACAACAACAACTGCAGCAAAAATAAACACAAATATCCAAAGACTGGCAAAACATAAAAAAAAAAATAAAAAACACCCGCGCGCGACCATTTTTGCATGCTGTGTGGGGTTAGAGTATATTCCATAATTAAGACAAGGCGCCAGAAAATGTCCACAGTAAAAATGCCCACATAAACTATATATATATATATATATATGTGTGTGTGGATATGTGGATATCTGCTGTTGTAAGAACTGGATATCAGAGTGGCGCACAAAGCCCGAGCCAAGCCAACTGCTGTTTATTACATCATTCTGCTTGCTCAGACAGAATTATTTTCATTTACTTATGATTATTTTTTTCTTTTCTTTTCTACGTTTTTCTTCTTCTTTTTTTTTACTTTGACCACTTTGGCTGTTGTCAGCAATATTTTACGACAAAACCGAGGTGCCGATGGGTTATTACTGCCGTGTTTTATTATCAGTATATATTATGCATTCATTACTGGTTACGACTTCTTCAAGGAGGCGGGCTGCATGTTCATAATACAATATAATCATACATAACAGGCCCATTGCGAAACAAATGACTTGCGTATCGAGAATCTTATATTATGGCCACATTAAAGGAAGAAACTTACGAATTGAACATTTCTTTTTTTAGACACTGAATGCTGATTGTATTCGATATTAGCATATGGATTTTTATTGCTGAATGCTATGCAATACACAATCAAGGAGCTGAAATCTTGATTAAATAAGAACTTATGCTCTAAGTTAAAGTTCAACTTTCCCGCTGCCAGTTTCAATTACACGAGATATTGCCTTATGGCTTGCCACGCCCACTTGTCCATACCGCCCATCGTATAAATATTCAAGCCAAACAATTTCTGGGCCACGAGTCTCATTTCAATAGTATTGTAGAATTTGTGCAGTGTTTTTTTTTGCATTTCTCATTGCCTGCAGCTGTAAAACTATGCAAAAATGTGCGCCGGCATTTTAGAAATGTGCGCCAGACGTTTAACAATGCGGGGGTAGGTGGCAAAGGGGGTGCAGAAGGGGCGGAAGGGGTGGTGGTGGTGGTGGTGTGTGTCAGACATTGTCTGTGCATTGGGCAAATAAATAGCAATCAAACACACACACAGCAGCCAAAGGCGACGCATGCCATAGCAAAAGTATCTACGAGCTACACACCGGGAATGCCGGCAATGCAACGTATGGCATGAAGTTAAATCCAATGTGGCGTCTACAACGACATCAAATAAATAAATCAAATCACAAGCAGCTGCAGCAGCAAAAAATTAACACACTTTTATACTCGATGTGTTAAGAATGGGATCAATAAATATATATATATATATATCTATATATATGTATATGAGTGTGGCATGGGTTTGTGCTTCCATCAGGGTTCAGCCAATGAGACAGGCACCTGGCTTCTGTCTCAAGGCCATCTCAATTTGTTGGTCATTCAACTTGCGCCAAGTCTCATCTCTCTCTCTCTTGCTTTGTCTCCATTTATCTCTCTCTCTCTCTCTATTTCTCTCTCGCCTTTGCTTGCACAAAGAACTTTTTTACGAACTGCGCATTAAGTAACCAAAATAAAGAATAGAAAAAAAGACGGTTAATATAAATATCGCAGCGAGTATACACAAATAAAAAGCAAATGGCCTTCTTCCTCCACCCCACTCCGTTTCCTTCCTTCCTTCCGTCCGCCTGTCTGCCTGCCTGCCTGCCTGCTAGCCTGGCTAATTAAAAAGCAGCAGCAACAACAACAACAACAGCAACAACAAATGTTAATTAGTGCACTTACTTTTAATGATTGCAGACCGAAATGGAATCAAAAACTTTTGCGGTCTGCGGCTTTGGCAACAAAAAGCGACAAACAATCAAAACATATTTTCACAGCGAGTTGAGGGACCTCCAAAACAAATAAATATGTATATATATATAGGGGCTGAACCCATAGAAAATAAATACTAAATAAAAATAATAATAAATCGTCTACGAGCACTGAAAATATATAAATGCCTGATCTAGATAAACAGTAAAGTCTGACTGAGAGACATATGAGGAATATAATTTCATTTATACCATCAGCGAAGCTCAAGTTTATTTCTTTTGAACTATCGATATATATATCGATTTTTCCTAAAGAGATGCAACACTTCACAGCTGGATTGAATGTATCTTGCAGTCGAGCTGACTCAGCATTGCTACTTGTTTTTTTTTTCTTTCTTCAGCTGACAGCCAAGAAGTCACATGGATGTGTATACCCATGAGGTGTATTGTTGTTGATAGCGCTACGATTATCGGACATGTATTTGGGTTATATATACATAAATATTTAAGTATGATAACCCACACAGAGGCGCTGAGGCGAGTTTGAAATTGGGTGCGCAATTAACCGATTTACCAATTCCATAGAAAGTGCAATCAAATTTCTTATCAGCGTTCAAATCGCCGAGCGAGTCGGCGCTGCGGAGAGGCAGTCAAGTTCAGGGCTAAGTTTTTATCAGACAACGAACCACTTGGGCATTATGGAGCGAAGTCATTTTATCTATATTTGCGTGTGGCATTAGCAACTTAATGGGCAACTCAATGCAGCGACTAACTAAGCTGCAATTATCCAAACACTTTCACTAATCAATCCCTCAAAGTAGTCCTTTGGCAGCGAACAAATGAATCATTAGCGATCGAATGAATGCCACAAAACTATACAAAATATCAATTCAGTTAGCTGCTTATTAAAGGCGACCCATATTAAGGCCATAAATAGGGGGGTTACCGGGAAATAAGGGGGGACAACGGAAAATGATTGCAGAGCGCGTGCTAAATTCTTTCAGCTTTTTTCACATTAAATGCACATTTTGGTCAGCCTAAGCACACGCCATCAAATTCTACGAACTACGATTGACGATATATGCTATACATATATATATATATATATATAATATAATATATACATTAATTAGCCTAGAGCTGCGTGCAGAGAACTGGGCCTGCAAAAGGCCAATAAAAAAACATTGCATGATATGTGGGCATTTTCAGTTGCAACAGCAAACATCAAGCGGCAACCAGCAACAATAAGCAACTTTATGTATACATATGTATATTAGAGTACACACTTCACTCCCCTTTCCACTCTGCCTACACACGCCCACTTATTCATGTATTCAGGCCAAGTCCTCGCGGCGGTTTAACAACTCTTTATACTTAGCCATGCCAAAACGGGCAAACAACCAAATGCTTTTGCCATACCCTGTAGCCAAACAAATGAGTAAAGAGCATATTGTACTAAGAAATTAATCTCAGAGTTTTCTTTTAAGCCAACATTTTAAATATATACAAAAGTTGGTTCTTCATTTCATTTGAAACTTGTCAACTCTGCTCTACTGATTTGCTCATAGGGTATGTGCTAGTCGTTCACATTTAGTTGGAGCATTTTGATTTGGTTTATTTCATTCGTGTTGTGTACTCGTCTCGTCTGTCAGTGTAATTACAAATTCGCCATGCCTCATGTGGCAACAATGTATGAGGTCGACGACTACATTAACAGCTCTTTTTTTCTTTCATCTACTAAATCTTTTCTGCGTGTGTGTGTGTGTGTGTGTGTGTGTGTGTGTGTGTGTGTGTGCCTGTGTGAGGTGTGTGGGTGTTGGTAATCTTCATGTCTGGCACGTGTTGTTACTCATTTAGTGCCTGGCAGCTAAGTGCCACATCTGCCACGCTGCTGGCAGGCGACTGAAGCTGCTGCGGTTGCACTCATGTCTTATTTGATTTAAAGACACACTTGCCACAGTTGCCACAGTTGCCACAGTTGCCACACTTCTTGTCCTTGTCTTGGCCAATTACGGCTGTGGATATGGCAACCCTGTACATTTTGGCTGCCTCAAATTCTTATTTGAATTTCTAATTGGCTTTCGCTCTTCTCTTGTGTCGCGATGACTTTGCACTCTGTTTATCAGCAAATAGCGCTAAGTAAATGTTTATGTCCAGCTTATTTTATATATGTTTATATATATAGAGGGGTTTTTTTTTTCATTTTCTTGCTTGGCCTGATTTCGCTTATGTTTTTTCTATTACTTTTTTATTTTTGGGGCTCTTGTTTATCAGCACAAAAAGTCAATAACTGATTGCGAGAGAAAAACAATAATAACAGATAGAACGCAATGAAGAAAAACAAACGGAGCTTATAAATAGCATATAAATAATACTATATATATTTGTGTGATCAGCAACTTTTTAACTACTGCCCTTAATTGGCCATTAAGTTCTGAGTATTTTGATTGAACTTCATCTTCTTCTCTGTTGCATTTTGGCCAGGTAAACAAAATTGTGCGATGATGCGTCAGCTTTGACTTGGTGGCCTTATCAAGGCACTGAATCACAACTGTGTACAAAACAACAACAACAACAACAAGAAAAACAATAACAGTTCATAACAAGCACAGCAAATAGTCAGATAATAACAATTATGAAATCAACACGAGTATCCCATTTAGAATGCGAGCGACAGACCGTAAAAGTCACGCAACAATTTTACAATACACTCAGCACTCTCAGATCCTGCATACACACATGCATATACACACATATATACACACATATATACACACATATACAAAAACACACACAAATTGGCTAAAGACAGAAGTAATCAACTAATTAAATACGATTCGAATAAAAGCAGAAAAATGAATCTCTTTGAAGTGGGCCACAAATATTAAGTAGCTGAACTGAATCAATAATGTCCTTCAGCAGTAATAATTAAAAAGGATTTGAATACTTAGCTGATCAAATAATTCCCTATAATTTAAAATATAAAGTTTTGTAGATCCCATTTTGAAGTGTATCAATAATTCATTAGCTTGTAGCATAATCATTTCAGCCATGCCTCAATTTCAGTACTTCCAGTAATAAAATCGAAATAGTTTAACTTCTGTAGATATCAACATCAATCAACAATATCAATAATAATATTAGTCTGTGAAAATCTACAGTTAATTTTTCTTCATTTCTAAAACATTTCAGTTTCCATTTATTATTCCTAATAAGCAATAAGTATATCAATAGTGAATAGGTATTATTATTTGAGTATATAGTTGGGAAAAGGATTCCAATAATATTCGCTAAAATATCAATTATTTCTCCTCTCTTTTGCTGATCTCATTCTTCTCTTTATTTCAATTCTATTTTTCACATTTCAAACCAATATTTTCCTTTAATTGATCTGGTTAATTTTAGTTTTGTTTAGTGAGAAAATTGCCCATCAGCTGTTGGCTGACATTCGCTCTGCTCTCCCTCAAGTTTGCTACATTTTTCACGCCCACCTCGCCCCTCGCCCCTCCCTCCTTGTTAGGTTAAACGTTTAATTTTGGCATCTGCCATCCAGTCAAGTGTCTCGCCTGCTTTTTTTCAACTTGTTTGATGGATTTCTAAGTGGATCGTTGTGATTTTTCAAAAGAACAAAAAGTATATTAAGAAACCTAAGTAAAAAAAACTTTGGCAACCTATTTGTAGAGCTCGTTTGGGGGCGACAAAGTGTCGCGTTAAATGATTAATTAGCTGTTATTTCGGTGCTTTTGTTGTTCTGTGTTGTTGTGTGTAGTTCGTGTGTGTAGTTGTTGTGTCTGTGTGTGTGTGTGTGCGTGTGTGTGTCTGTGCTGGGAACTGGGAAAAGCCGCCAATGAGTTGACTCAGCACCTCAATTATTCATGCATAGTGGCCCCTGAAAGTAGCTGTCTACAATTTGCTTATTTGGAGTGTGGCAAACAGTTTCAAAGTTGTAGATCTTCTGCTGTTGCTGTTGTTGCTGTTGCTGCTGTGTCCCTTAAGTAGACATTTTAATTTGGTTTGCTTTGGCAGCTGTCCCATGTGCTTGGCCTTAACCCCCTTCCGCACTCACCTCTCTCATCGAGCAGCCATGGCATGGTTTATTTACTTTGAATTTGCGACGTAAATATTTAATAATCGAGTCCTTGGCACACAGAGCAAAATACACAGAGAGAAAAAGACGAGAGCGAGAGCAGGAGTGTGTGCAAATAGTGGGCACAACATCAACAAGAAGAACACACAACACAATTAGAGCAAAATAACAATAAACAACAACAACTGGCTGACAAATGATGCTTAGACTGTGTGCGATGCCTTTTCGCACCCACTGTTGACAGACTGACTCCCCCTCTCTCTCTCTCTCTCTCGCTCTCTATCGCACATGCATAGGACCCGTGGGGCAGGACTCAGGACCCTGAGCACTTGACAAATGGGTTGTTCGATTGGGGGAAGAGAAGGGGAGGGGAGCTGTGTGGGGTTTGTAGTCCTTCCATTGAAAAACCTGTTGCGTAGCTAAAAAAAGGCGACTGACGTCAGCAATGAAGTCGGTATGTGTGTGTGTGTTGTGTGTTGTATGTGTGTGTGTGTGTGTGTGTGCGCTCATCCCTTTATTGATTATTCGAGCGCAGACATCAAATAAACCAAAGCCGCACTTTAAACACTTTAGCGGATACACTGAGCAAAAAGTTGGACTACAGCTAGTAGAAATGTGTTTTTTTTTCAAGCTTTCTTATGTTGCTGGGCAATCAGAAGCATTTCTAATTAGTAAATTATATATATATATATATAATAGGTTATATATATACACGGTTTTCCCCTACAATTAACAACAGCAAGAGTCCGAATTCTGGCTAATCAGATATATATATATATATATATATCATTTCCTCAAAAGGAACGCTTTGCAACACTTAAAAATCAGCTTTAAGCCCAAGTAAATATCTTTTTCAGTAAACTCTATTTTATACTAGTTAAAACTCACCTTTCTCGAGGCTGGCGTTGCAGAACTTGAGCGCATCGTCGAGATGATTGAGATGCATGTAGCTTGTGGCACGCTCGAGGATCGCCTTGGCCTGCAACTCGGCGCCCCACCACTTGTCGACGAGTCGCCGCACGAGCACGTCGGGCATGAATTTCATGGCTGTGGCGCCACCACCCAGCGCATAGCCACCCAGGCCAACGACTAGCGACGACGATGATGATGAACTGGTGGCTGCCATTGTTGTGGTTGCCGTCGCTGTGGTGGATGCCACAGTTGTGGTTGTCACCGTTGTCGGTGCGGCGACAACGGGCAGACGCATATCGAGGCCACGGGGAAAACTGCTCACCGTCACCGGTGGCAGACGCCAGAGGCGCGTCGCTGAGAGCTGTGAGCCTACGGAGGAGGAGCTGAGGCTGATTGCGGTGGTGGTGGTGCTGCTGGTGGATGTTAATGCCACGCCCTGCGGCATACGGTCGACACTGCGCGGAAACTTTGTGTGACAGATGTTGCACTGCGTGATCGTCTCGCAGCACTGCCCGCAAAAGGTGTGTCCACAATTCGCGGTCACCGGAACACGCAACATATCGCCACACAGTGGACACAACAGCGGATCATAATCCTCGTTCTGCGCGGGACTCGGCACACGCAGCTCCCGCCTGGGTTCATCGTCGAGGCTGAGAAACAGATCAGCCGATGCCACATCTGGCAACAGATCCAATCCCAGCGTGTTTGCTGGCCAACTGTTGACATGTTGTCGCTGGCGCTGGTAACGTGACTTCAGACGGGACTCCAGCACGTGTCCTGCAACTGCTGCCAGCCTGCTGCCGCTGCCGCCCAGCTGGCGCAGGTGTGCCGTTAGAGCGCTGGCCAAAGCAGCCAGCTTATCCAGCGGCACATGTCCATCCTGCTGGCGACTGGCAATATGCTCATAAACAGCAAACGCTTGCAGAATGTTGCCCGAACGGGCATACGATTCACCCAAAAGAAACGACAACTGCAACGAACTGTTATTGTTGCTGTTGTTGCCGTTGTTGTTGTTGTTGTTGCTTTGCAGCAGCGCATGCAGCGTGTGCGTTGAGCTGGACAGCGGCCGCATTGACGGCTGGCTTTGATGATGATGATGCAATTGTTGTTCCCGTTGATTCTCCTTGCGCAACGCTTTGAGAGCGCGCTTGGCGCCCAACGAGGGCTTCATGCAATAGCCCTGAGAGAGCGGCATTTTGACAGCTGTTGCTGTCCCAATTGCCGTTATTGTTGTTGTTGCTGCTGCTGCTGCTGCTGTTATTGCTCTGTTGTTGCTCTGTATAGCTGGCCGTGGTCACGTATGCGACGACAACGGCAACGTCGCAGCGACGCCCGATTGACGACGCTGGCCAACGTCACAGAAATTCCCACTGCTAATGAACTTTGTTGATTTTTTGTTCTTGTTGTTTTTCTTTCTCAGAAATTTTATTGAGTTAAATTTTGTTTTGCGTTTTATTTTAGATATTTGATTTTGCGTTTTATGCACTTCACTCTGGCCCCAATAAATATCACACAACACTGGGGCCCACACTTTTTATAATTTAATTTATTTTACTTGTATGCATGAATTTAGTATTAATTTTTTTTTTTTTGGTT
Organism: Drosophila nr. perissopoda 5 BK-2023a; assembly: GCA_035044105.1. Classification (NCBI taxonomy): domain Eukaryota; kingdom Metazoa; phylum Arthropoda; class Insecta; order Diptera; family Drosophilidae; genus Drosophila; species Drosophila nr. perissopoda 5 BK-2023a. The sequence goes on from JAWNMK010000124.1 coordinate 1,715,194, forward strand.
TCTGCGAGTGACAACGACGCGAGCAGTTTGGTAGTCATTGACTGGAGTAGAACAATTATTGTTGTTGTTGTTGATGTTGCTGGTCAGCGGAAGCGACGACGACGCGCTCGGTTGGGCATCTGAAAGCAGAAGACGAGACGAGAAATGAAATCAACTGAATGTGTACTGGGCAATTTACGTAACGTACAAAATGCCGTTTGCGTTTCTGCCGCCATCGCAGCTTTTGATTCTGTTTTATAATTCGCACGCACACACTCGCACACACGCATACACAAACAAAGCGCGCAGCTAAAGAGAGCGCGAGAGTGCGACTCTCTCTCTCTCTCTCTCTATCTGCCGTTCGCTCGCTCTTTGATTTGATTTTTCGTTTTTATTGCCTGCGCCTTGCCTGCCTATTTTATGACAGCTCCAGAAGAAGAGGAAAGAAAAGAAGAAAAAAAAAACCGTATCTATTACTTAACCTGTGCACAGGTCTGCTATCTGTCCCATTACTTGCATCGCTCTCAACTGCGCTTGCTCTCTCTTACTTGCACTCTCTCTCTCTCTCTATATATCTGGCTCCTGCATTGACGTGCCATTTGTCGCGTATGCTGCTAATTGACTGCCCTAAAATTCTGAGCTTTGCAGCTGCCAGCTGCCAACTTTTGAGACTTTGGCGCGTTACATAAACGGTCAACGAACTTGCTGCAAAATGTTAATTCACACAAACGGCGAATGTTCTTTCTGTTCAAGCAGCTTTACTTTGAATGTTAATGTTAATATCGCACTCGCACTCAATTCTCAGCTGTCCCCGCCGCACATGTTGTTACATAATGTTATGAAAATTAACACTGAATCACGCAGCCAACTGACGCAAAGTAACGAAATCAAAATCAAAATCTTCGACACATACACAGGCACACACAAACACACACAGACACGCACACAGATAGAAGAACGTCCGCCCGCCTCTGACTGATGCCAAGCAATAACAACTCAAACAAAGCCAACACAATCACATCTATATTAACAGACACACGCTCTCTCTCTCTCTCTCTCATTCGCTCGCTCTCTTAACTCTTGTGCTCACGGCACTCTTTAGAAGTGTTCTCATATTGAGAGCTGTTTTGCTTCAACTGCTGCTGCTGCTGCTGCTGCTGCTGTTATTGCTGTCAAATGCGCACGTTTTTCTTTGACGTTCGGTTTTTGTATCTTGAAGATAAACAATGCCGGCACAACACACACACACACACTCGCAAACATACACACAAGCAGACGGCCAAAGAGCGTCGTGGCTATTGGCAACGTTTGAATGTTTTTGGTTTTGTTATGTAAACAATCGTTTTTTTTTCTCATTTTTTCGCTTCAATTTTTTCGTTTTATTTTTTTGGGTTATAATTTGTTTACATCTCGCACAAGCTACACAGATAGATAAACAGATACAGATACAGATACAGCTAGAGATACGTTTTCACAACGCGAGACTGAAATCAAAGTGTGCCAAAAAGAAAAATGCTTGCAAATAAAATCGTTGATTTCTTTTTTTTATGCTATTTGTGCGTTTTTTGTTTTTTTTTTTTGACGCATTTGGCCCAGTTGCTTTCGGCCAACAAAAATTTTGCATAAATTTGATGTTAAGTAATGCCGCAGCATTGTCTATGCTAGTTGGTAGTTAGCCAAGAAAATTATAAATTAGAATATACGCTCGAGCGAAGGTTCTTATAGATATTTATATATATATATATATATATATTTTTGATTTCTTTCTGCGCCCCAACTACAACAATATAATATTGAATGATTATTTGTTGCAGCGTATTTATTTATACACACACACACATATATATATATATATGTATATATTATATTTATTTTACGATCTCTTCAAATCGAAACGTGTGTCAGATTTGTGGCCTTACATAATTGTTATCTAGAATATTCCCGAAGGTGAATACATATATGAATAAAGTGTTTACGGCTTAAGCGCAGACTTGTGAAAACAAATGAATCACAGACGAGGAACGCTAATTAGAAACAACTGTTTCATGTGATTCACAAACAGTCCTTGATTCAATTCAATTTTTAATTTATATTCTTTTTCTGGCACGTCTACTCAAAAGTAATGTTGCCCAACTTAATTTGATATGATTTATTTTGGCTCTTACTCACTTTTATCTGTCTCCTTGAATTTACCCTAAAATTCTACTAACCGGAAAGAACTTATTGGTAACACCTGCTTATTCTGTTGCAACACACCAGCTAATTCATAACCGCTGAATGGAATCGCGTAATGCATTACGTATATCTATCTATCTATCTATATATATATATATACAAGTATTTAGCTCGTTTGTGACGCATTTTGAGGCAGTAAAAGTTGGTAAACAACTTTCAGTTATCCGATTCTGACTTTATTCTTTTTGTTTCACCTGAGGACTTTGCGTAAGTACATATTATGTATACGACACGTGTAACGAGTGCGAGTGTTTGGCAGTCTGCGAGCGATTGTGAGTGTGTGCGAGTGTGTGCGAGTGTGTGTGAGTGTGTGCGAGTGTGTTCTAAGTGCTTACATGGGCTCTGATATTGCATAATAGTTATAACGACACTGATAAACGATCCTAAATGAATTGTAAATATGTCATTCCAATTGTAGCTGTTTTATTGTCTGAAACTACTACTTATTTACACAAATACATAAACAGATATATATATATATATTTCATTCTTTCATTTCTGGTTTTCATTTGCAATACTCGCATTATGCAATGTCAATCATATTTCGCGATTGCATTTATCGTTGCTGAGTGTTGTCGTTGTTTGGTTTCTTGTTGTTGTTGCTGCCATCGGCTCAGCTTCAAGCTTCAGCTACAGCCATCAGACGACAGACGACAGAAAACAGTCGACAGTCGACATGGCAGCAATGGCGACAACATTCTGAGACGGAGACTGGAATTGGAACTGTGACGGAGACGCAGACGAGGACGGCGCTGGGGGGCACGAGACGACAGACGACGTTGGCAGAGAACGAGACAAAAAACCAATTACGACGACGGCATCAACTGCTTTTCAGTTGAATACCCTGGAATTTTCGTACTTCTTTTCATTTTAATTTCCTCAGATATCATTTTTTTTATCTGAAACTGAAACGATTTTCCAAAGCAACACTTATTTTGTCAATGGTTTGGCATTTACATTAAAACTGCATTTAAATTTTGGTAACAAGATTTTAGGTCGAAAAATACATCTCATAAAAAATGCGCACTGCCATCAGTTCAGCAAAACTGAAGCGATTTTCAAAAGCAATCGCTTTTGGCCATCAAAAATTGTACAATCTTAATTGCTGGTGGGTTGTGATTTCCAGGGTATCTGCTAGTCGCAGCGCCTGAAGTGAAACAAACGCTCAGTGTTTGTAGTAGTTATTATTACTTAAGTCAATTGTTGTGGGTGGCGACAAGAAATTGCCATGAAATTGCAATGTCAAATGCAAATATAGCGAAAAGTGCTCAGCCCAATTGAAATCGACTCTACAAGTGAGTGTGCGAGTGTCAGTGAGTGAGTGTGTGTGTGTGTGTGTGTGTGTGTGTGTGTGTGTGTGGAAAAAGCATGTGTTTTGGGCCTAATGAAATTACATAATTGCTGTGATTGTGATTGGCATTCAATAAAAGGCGAGCAGCGAGAAATGTGTTATGAAATCGACTGCGAACTTATTATACAATTTTCATAAGCATTTTTCTTGGCTTTTGTTGTTGTTGTTGTTGCTGTTGTTGCTGCTGCCTTGTTGCTGTGTGATTTGTGCTTTGATATTGTTTTATTTGCTTTTTATTTGTTTTTTTTACGGCGTGTTTTATGATGGCGATAAACGCCACAAAAAATAAGAGCATTAAAACAACAAAAAGAAAAACAGCTGCTGGAATTATTGACTCAAGGAAATTGAGGAAAATTCTAGTTGCGTTTCAGGGGGCTGCTTTCGAGTTCCACTTTTGATTGCCACAACTCCCACCCCCCCATCCGCTCGCTTATATAATGCCACATTACTCAAGATTCTGACTAATTGTTTTCATGGACTTATGTCAGGCCATTCGCTTATAGAGGCAGCAATTGCGACTCACGATTCGTTTTAGCCGTTTGCTGATTTGCCTGATGCATTTGGCTTTTTGCATAATGCCGAAGGAAGTATTTGCAATTTTCAGTTAAAGGTTTTACAGCTTAACAGTTTTCATTTTGCTGTTGCTGTTGTTGTTGTGGTTGTTGTTATTGCTGTTGTAACTGGTCGCATAATGCGTCGCGTGTCGTAACGTCAACGTCAACGGGGCGACGATGCAGCCCACGTCACGTAAACTGCAACGAGCCGGCATTCGTTGCCCCCGGTTTGTATACGTATGTGTGTGTGTGTGTGTGAGTGAGTGTGACTGTGTCTGTATGTGTGTGTTGTACCCTCAATGGAGACGATAATTCGACAAGCAATTTGCCGTCATTTGCACATAAAGATCCAAGTGTAAATAATATCCAATATTAAATATTTGTTTAGGCAAGTAACTTGCACCATTTTGGACTTAAGTTATGCGTTCTGTGGCGTGTCAAGAAAGTGTTTATATTATTTTGCAATTACCTTATCATTTTGTGTATATTTTTTTGTTAGCTGATTGTAATACGATCAGCATGAGAATATGTTTTCGATTATAACTTGTTGGTTTCCTCACCAATCTTGACGAAATCCAGTTGAACAATCATTTATCTATCAAAATTTGCATCTATCAAAATTTATCAATATTTGCTGAAGGGCAATTAACACATTTTTTATGGATTCAGTGTATAAAAAAAATAAATATACATATTTATATTATAAGACGAGGTCACCAAACAATAAACAATAAATAATTGAAATATCATCAGAAAGTGTCGACTGATTAATGTCATAATTATATACATATATATAATTATATTTATCATAAATAAATATATATTTTAGAAATGCAATTAAATAACGTTTTATAATAAATGGCACAAAAAGTGAGTCAATTATTATTATAAAATTCAAATTGTGACAATTAATTGGACATTTTTGTATTTCGTAGTTAGCTTAATTACACGTTTTACTGTTGACTCATTGGGAAGTGTTACGTATTTATTATTATATATATATATACACATACATATGTCACAATTAGACAAAATTACAACATTTAAATATATTGAAATCATATGTCAAATATTTGTGTGCAACAAAAGAAAAATCAGAAATGAGAAATGAGAAATTCAAAAATTCTACAATGCTTTTATCACAAATTAAATATAAATTATTATCAAGTGCTGCCAATTTGATTCGCCAGAACATTCACAATAACCGCGACGAAATGCCAACGGCAACAATGGCAGCGGCAGCAAAGGCAGCAACAACAATTGGCGCAAACAACTGAAAAAAAACCGCTTAGTAATGCTTTTAAAAATATGGCAACACGTAAGCGGCGCGAAACGACCCCACAAACATGCCCCCCACTCTCCCCCTTCCCCTTAGCGAATTTTGTTTTCACAATCAATTCGTAGAAGCAGCAAACACAAATGAAAAACTGTTTTTCCGCTGCCGCTGTTTTTGCCTCTGCCGTCGCTGCTTTTGCTTCTGCTGCTGCTGCTGCTGCTGTTCAAAGAGCAATGCAACTTTGTTGAGCGCGCGTTCATTCACATTGCCCCCACATACACACACACACACACACACACACACACACACAGAGCAGAAGGCGTGTGGCGTGATGTCGTAACATAGGCAGCAAGAGCAACGTAAGGCCAGTGAATGCTGTGCGCTCTCTTAGCGCCACTCTCTTAATACTTTACCTGTCGCTGTCGCTGTTACTGCTACTGTTGCTGCTGCTTCTTCCTCTTAATTTACTGTTACTGCACGACCGCGCCTCCTGTTTGAGGAGGCACTCACGCTCTTACACGCACACACACACACACACACAATAAATTCTTTTGTGTCAAAATTTATTGCCACACGCGAGAGACAACAACAAAAATTGTGCAAAATTCTTTGCTCGATTTAAGAATTTTTTTCTATATTTTTTCTTTTGTATTTTGTTTTTTGTTGTGCCTTTGCTGGCCGCTTTTTTCGAGGCGTGCGCGTAACTTTTGACTTTGCTTCTTTTTTTTCGTATTTGTATTTGTTTTGTTTTGTAAGAACTGAACGGCTCGGCTTTACGTAACCCACAGACGGGTTTAACACATTTCGCGCGGAGAGGGCAGAAACAACAACAAACTTTTTTTTTTCTATGTTGTGCGGCACTCTTCACATTTCAATTTATGTTGCCTTAGCATATACACACACACACACACACGCACACGCACTGATTACGTTGACAATAAAAGCAAAAGCGTTTGTCGTTGTTGTTTTGTAATGCGCTTACGTTACGGTTACGGCTACGATTACGCGACGAGCTGCTAGCGGTTAGCGTTGTTCAAAGGCAACGTGTTCGATTGCTGCTCCGAGGGCGGCGAGCGCTGTTTTGTGTGCGCTCCGCTATCAGTTTCTTGCTGTACTTGCCACGGCCGCTGTTCGACAACAAATGAGCAGCGAACAAACAGCAACGAAAACCGAACCAAAGGCACAACAACAGCAGCAGCACGAGCAGCAGCAGCCACGATTCACACATGTTAGTTTATTATGTCATTGGTCTCTTAGGCGGTTAGCAGCGCTGTTGCGTCATCAGTTTAAGTCGTGCGCGCGCTCTCTTAAAATATTTGTCACTGTTGCGATTTGCCGGCAAAGCGTCAACTGTCAAACTTGGGCAGCTGGCGAGTGTGGCTAAAGGGGCGTGAAGGGTAGATGGGGGGCGTATGTTTACGCCCACGTTGGGCTCATCATTTATCGTATGTTTTTGCGCGCTTCCGGCGCCACTTAACATGGGTATAATTAAGAGAAATACTCGCTGTTTGATTTCATAAGTTTTTTGTCATTTAACGCACATTACGTATGCGACGTGTTGACCTCATTAGGCGATCAAAAGAGAGCCAAATACAGCTGCGGGCAAACAACATTGCAGCTCAGCCAACCAGACAGAGAGGGAGAGAGAGAGACAGAGAGACAGAGCGTGAGTGAGAGAGAGATGGTTTACCGCTTGGCCGCTCACATTTCAAGCTCAAGTTCAACGTTGGCCATTTCGTTGCATATTTCCAGTTTAACGTTTCATGATTGTTGTTATTAACATTTTAAGTGGCTGTTAGCTGTTTTCGCCGTTGCTGGTGCTGCTGTTGTTGTTGCTTTTTTTTTTATTTATCATTTGCAGTTACCATTTTCGTAATTTGGTAATTTGTTGCGTCTGGTTTGTTAGTAAATCAAAATACAAATGTATTTACATGCACACAACCAAACACACACACGCTTATATGGATTTCATGTGTTAACATTGCTCGCATTTGTTGCAACATTCGCCACGTAGGAAGTAATCGACAAGCGTTATGCGGATCAAGCTGTTTTTGTTGTTGTTGCCGTTGTTAATCAACGGAAATTGCATCGGAATTTGCAAAATATGAGGAAATTCGATAACGCTTTGCATAAATTGGTAATGCGCGGAGTGTGATCTGAATTTATTTGCTACTAACTGTAGAGTTATATTTTGTTGCCATGAGTACTTTATGTTAAAATCTGCCTAACAGAGCTGAGCAGATGCGCAAAAATGGTGCGGAAGACCTTGACAACATTTCCGTTGCTTGTGATCCTTGAGCTGGCCTTTGCAGCTGTCAGTATGACGTAACAATGCACAAAACCTTTAACATGACTTCACCATAAACATGTTCAAGGTCATCAGCGTCAACATTCTTCAACGGTCTGCACTTGACACGTCGGAGCATACTTTTAGGCAGCGTTTACAGCGGCGCTAACAGAGCAGGCCGCTGCTTAACAGCAGAGCTCTGTTGTTGGTCAGCCTAAGAGTAGGCAACAATTTGAGAATTTGTTGGTTGCTTAAGGAATAAATCAAAAGATTTGTTTTGCTTCTTTTTTTTTTTGCATTTATCGTTTCAAAATTTGTATCTAAACCTTTATTGTTTTGCAGTTTCAATAAAACATATATATATATATATACCACTCCTTCAAATAATGCCATCATTAATTCCAATAAATATTATTCGTCTTATTGGTTTAATTTCTGCTTGCACTTCACAGAATTTTTCGCTTGTCGTTTGTAACTTAAATATTCGTTAAACAATGAAAATAAATATGTATGACTTGAAAATATTGGAAATTAGTTCAACTAAAGCAATATGTTTCAGTTTGCAGCAACTTAACAGTACAGATTAGAGACAAGTACAAAAATGTAACAAATCATTTAGTTAAAATTAGAAACTAAACTAATATCTGCAGCATTTTTGCGCCTTTTTTCATTTCCTTTTCTTTTTTTTTTGTTTTTTTTTTTTGTTTTATTCGAGCACTTGTGTTTAGTTTGTTAGCATTTCTTTTACGCTTTTTATAATGTAGATTTTGTTCTTTAATTTTTAGTACGTCTTGTTTTTTTTTTTTTGGTTTTTTGTATATATATCTAGGTACATGTTAGTGTCCTTGCATAGGCTGTTTTTGTTTTTACTTGAATTGTTATTAAATTTAAATTTAAGTTGTATTTTCATTTTGTATGCCAACAACAACTAGGCGCATTTTTTTTTTTTTTAAATTTATTTTTATCTTTATTTCTATTTTTTTTTATTTGCATTGCACTCTATTGCCGCAAGCGGATTTTGTTTTTTGTCCTTTTTAGTTTTATGTTACTAATACAAACGCTTTACAAATTGTTAGTTCTAAGTTATGTTTAGCTTTAGCATTAGCCATTTAATTTATGCCTTTCTTTAAGGTATTTGTTGTATTCCATATAAAATTATTTGCATTCGTTTCAATCGCAAAATTCTCAAAATATAAGTAAAGGCTCTAAAACGCATGTGGTGTGTGTGGGTGTGTGTGTGTGTTTTGGGGGTGTTTAATTCTTTTGTTTAATTTAGGGTCTTTTAGCATCTTTTTTGCAACAACTAACATATTTTTTTTTAGTATTTTTAGTACTTTTTTTTGTCCTGGTTTTTACTTTTAATGTTTATCATTCTGCTTTCTGTTTCTGACTTTTTGTTATTTATTGATTTTAAAATTCAACAACGTTTTCTCTTTAATAATGTGTAAGAATATATATGTATATATATATATATACACACACACATATATGTAAGTATCTTATGTGTATATGTATTTAATATTATATATAATATATAATATATGTATATAGCATTTAATATGTTCGCATTGCCGACCTCCCTTATCCTTACCCGCTAAAAACACTCAGCACTTGCTCAATGGCCTAACTCTGTGTCTAGGCTTAGTTTTATATGCATATCATCTAGATAGATACTATATCGTATTCTAGATATATATATATATATATCTCCATTTGCTAATCCCGTTTTAGCGTCTTTGCTTTGCACTGCAACAATTTGTGTCTTTAGTTACTATTTATACCCCTGCCTACGATTACGATGCGCAACAGCTCCATTGCTCTATGTGGTTTTATATAAACTATATATATACTATATGGTAGTATATACTAGGTATTGTAATGTATATATGTATATAAGTACTTATAAAAAATCATCAGCTACAATATTGGATTTATCTACAAAAGTTACTCCAACTAATCATTATAATTAGCATTATAATAGTTCTTGTAATCATAATCAATAACATGCAATCTCCTCGACTTCCTCGACTACTGTCTTCTTCTTCATCTTCTTCCGCTTCTGCTTGCCACCATGTATGTGTATGTATTGTATATAATAAATATATATGTATGTATATATGTTTATATTGTATATTAGACATAACTTCGATTTTCATTTTTAATAACAAAAGGTTTTTTTTTTACTTTCAGTTTTATCGTCTTGTGTTGTTGCTAAAGTCTACATTTTGTTACGGAACATTCTTATCAGAAATATTAATACATATTTTCGTTTTTTAAGTTTTTCTTTCTTTTTTTTTTTTGTATTTAAAACCTAATGTTCAATCACTAACGAAATAAATGAAACTACAACAAACTCGTTGCATACAATTTTTTTTTTGTATAATTAATTTTATTTATTTTATTTCAATTACGTTTTTTATGCTTTTGCTGTGTTTTTGTTGTTGTTGTTGTTGTTATCTATTTGCCTATGTTGCTCGCTTAGCGGCTGTGCGAGGCGTCCAACAGTGCCGCCTGAAAGTATGCTCTAAAATGGCCAACAAATTACGAGCTAACAAAATCAAGTTTGCAACTTTTATTCGAATTCAACAAAGAAAACATTCTACAAAAAATTAAATGTAAGCAACTACAAACTACTAAAATACTAAATAACTAATTATATGCTATAAATATATATATATATAAATGTTCAAATATATATATATATATACATATGTGTATATATATTTTTATATATATTTATTTTTGTGGGGTGGTCACACTTTCTGTCGCATCTGCATGCCTGTGGGGGAGGGAGGGAGGGGGGTCACACTCGACACAGCCGCCGCAATGAATATTTGTTTTCACCTCTATGCGCATCTATATCTTAGACATAAATATCTTTATATAAATATAACACGATTTCCATTTTCATGAACTTAATTGAATTTTTATTACAAATACGTAGCAATTGCTTAGTTTGTCTCTTTTGTTTTTTGTGAAGTGTATTTGGGCCAAATCCACTACTGTATTTATCGTTATCGTTATTGCTATCGCTATCGTTATAGTTATCGTATAATTTCTGTGTCAGTTTACTCAACAACCAAAGCTCAAACATTGACTCAACTTTTCTAAATGAAACGAGTACATTTTTTATAGTTCCTTTTTTATTTTTTTTTTGCTTTTTTGTTTTTTTTTGTTTTGTTTTCTAGGTGGTTTTCATAGCAGTGCAAAAGGCTTTAAGGTTCCATTTATTTATTGTGTGTGTGTGTGTGGGGGGGAGGAGTTGTTCTTCATAGTTGCCAACTTTGCGCAGAAATTCAGGAGTTGTATACAATTTCTCAGAATTTGAATTTTGTTTTTGTTTCGACGCTAGGTGCACTTCTCTATTCATGTAGGTGTTTAGGTGTACGTAGGTATCTACTGGATAAACATCTAATTAGTTAGCTAGTTGTATGTATAGAGATATATCTATAAATGTAATTGCCTTGCTTTGTATTATCGTTAGGGTTAGTTTCGGTATTTTATTTCGTATTTTGTTAAACCATACTTGCTGTGAGATCCTTGCATTGCATACTAGTTAAATTGATTATTTCTTTTGGGTTGCACCACGTCAAATGGGGAGTCATATGGAAGGGGGGGGGGGGGGGGGCGGTTTCAAAAACATAACCAAAAAATCGAAAGAAAAAAAAAGAAAATTTCAATATTTAAAAGCAACGCTTAGATTTTTATTATTACACAATTGTTTTTAGCTTGCTCTTCTCTTTTCGTTCCTCTCTCATTATTATGATTTTTGTATCATCTTTGAATGGGTTTTTGTTTGTTTTCTTTTTTTGCTTTTCTTGTTTGTTGCACAATTTCCATTAAAAAATAAATAAAACTTATTGAAACGTTTAAAGTGCTTAAAAATTAATTGAAATTTTGCAAAATTAATTGAAAATTAATTGTATTGGCTTAAATGAATTTTTGCAGTGTGTTTGTGTGTGTGTGTTTTTTTTTTGTTTTTCATTTTGTGTATAAAATTTATTTAATTTTTCTTGTTTTTTTTTTTTTACTTTATGTTTCTTTTTTTTATTTTGTTATTTATAAAGCTTAGAATGCTAGGTATGCAGGTAAATGTAACTCAATGTTTAACAAATAAAATTAATAAAACTTAACTAAAACTGTAAACAGTAATAAAAATAAAAATAATAATAATAATATAATAATAATAATCATAATAATATTTATGTGCAAGATTTAAGATCTTGCTAAATCACACCAAAAAAAAATTAGTTTAAACAAAAAGAATAGAAATAGTGAAAATTGTGGCGAACTGTAAAATGTTCTATAAGTCGGAGAAGGAGGAGTAGTTTTGAAGAGGGGGGGTTGCGAGTGTGGGGTGTGGGCTGTGGGGTGTGGTTGGCGATTAGTTACACTAGTAAGAAAAGTGGGCTCACATCGAAGATTGAGCAAGTGTTCATGCTCGCTGACTATATGTCCGGTTAGTGCTGCTTAAATAGTTCTTTTTCTTATTATAATTCTTCTTCTTCTTCATCATCTTCTTCTTCTTCTTCTTCGTCTGCCTTCATCCTTAACATATTATTGTAGTTATCAACAAATAACAGAAACTATGAAATAATAGGTTTTTTTTTATGGGAGTACTGTACCATAATTAAATTTATAATGTTTTGTAACGTGTTTTTTTGTTGTTGTTATAGCTGGTTTTATAATATAAAAAAATCATAGATCGCTTAAACTAACAGCTGCCTGCCTGCGACGAGGCAACTGAGGAGGGAAGTTCTTTGCTCATTTCTAAATGGTTTTACTTGTAGTAGTTTACTTCTTCTTCTTCTTCTTCTTCTTCATCATCATCTTCTTCTTGTTTGTTTATTATAATCATTAATTTTGTTATGTTTTCATTTTTTTTTTGGGTAGGGGTTTTCATTTTGCAATTTTTTGTTTGATTTTTTTTGTGTAGAGTCAAAAAGGAGGCAACGAAATTATTTACATATGTATGCACGATTTATGTTATAAAGGAGAAAAGCAAAAATATAAACTAATAAACCTTAACAAAATAATTAAAAACTTAGAAAATTGGTGCACTGAACACACATATATATAGATATATATATAGATGTGTTTAAGGGTTTAGAACTCTGGTTTGCTACAAACTAGGTAATAACAAAAGAAGCTACGTAAAAATTAACAACTCCTAGATAACAGGGTTTCAGGTTATAGTTATCAGGCCAGAGCCAATCTTAACGGTACATTTTGCTTAAGGGTTGCACTTGCTGGTTATCGCATATCGATTAATCGATAATCGATTTCTGCTTGCTTTTCGCTATAATTGGTGAGAGACATTTGTAGTCGGCTGTTTGAAGTTGATTTGTTTGCTTTAGGCTACACTAAAAATGTATTTTAAATGTTTTAGTTAATTTGCATTTCGTTTTTTACTTTAAGTTTAAAATAAATATGCGGTGCAGGCCGCTGCGTACAAATGTGTGTGTGTGTGTGTGTGTGTATGTGTGTGTAAGCAGAGTGTGTGTTGTGGGTGTCTAGATGCGTGTGTGTGTGACTGGCTATATATATATATATATATATATATATATTTTGTATTTATAAGTAGATATACATATACATGTGTATATATATTTATGTTGCATATGAATATGCATGGTATCTATAGTGTACTTTTCATGTCTGTTTACTAAGAGTTATTAGTAGTATTTATCAATTATCGATAAACAATAATTATTATTATTATTATAATGTAATTGTTGATGTGGTTTCGTATCGCATCAAGTCACATTTTGTATTTTCCTTTAATTATTATTACACATCCTGGAATTTGGATAGACGTGCACGCAAGTCCATGTTCTCCTGTTTTAGCTGCTCCACCTCCTGATGTAATGTTGCGTTCTATCGAAAGAGATTTGGATTTAGTCTAAGTCGGATTGAGTTTTCGAAATATTGATGACTCACTTCCTTTTCCAAGTAGCGTGCACGCATCGCAATTTGATTCTCCTTTTGGCGGCGCGCATCCCGGGATCTCTTGGCGGCAATGTTGTTCTTTCGCCTGCGGGCCCAGTACTTGTCGTCCTTGAGCTCATCTGGAACAAATTGTTTGCGTGACTTTTTAATCATCGGCTGCGGTTTGAGCTCTTCATCGGAGAATGCTCTGGTGCGCGGATCAAAGTCACGCCCCGACGATGCGAATGAAAATGCTGGAATATCAAATACTAAATGTTAAAAATGTTTCTCACAGACTGTTCGTGCTAAATTAAATCAGAATCAGAATCAGAATCAGAATAAAATGAGGAGCACACAACTCTTTCGAGACAAACAAAAATAGAAAAGAAATTAGACAAGAAAAAAAAAAAGATGGAATTGTAAAGAATAAGAAAAGACTTAAAGAAAATGATGTAATAAGGAATACAGAAATTTGCCTCGAAATTTTGCACAAATTGGAATGTAATCAGCCTTTAACATTTAGCATTTGATAAAACATGAGCAAAAACATTTCTCTGTTTTTTATTTTATTCTTATTTTCGATTTATATATATTTTTATTTTTATTCTTTTTTTTTGTTTTTCGGGGTTAGGGTGTTTGCTAGATGAAAAAGTTATATATGGTGTATATATATATATATATCAAAATTATAATCAAATATATATTGTAATTAAATTCAAATTTCAATTCAAGTTAAATCGGCGCAATGTCCATTCCATTTGTGTTTTTAATTAAGTAAATAAAGAAAGTTAATAATAAATAATGATCATTTAAAGGATAAGGTTGTGACGACTCTAAGGGGTGACTGATCTTTCTCACACTTTCTCACTCTCTCACTCTCTCTTTCTCTTTCTCTCCGCTTGGCATACTCACTTGATTCGGCCGGCGATGGGGGATTTAGCGTATCGGGACTAATGCAATCCGATGGCGATGGCGATCGCTCGCGTTTTGTGGTTATATGCCCCAGACCCAGGGACAGACCCGCTGCATGGCTCAGTGAATCGGATCGATGACCGAGGCCACCGGAGTGCCCCAAATGGGGGCCGGGCAGGCCGTCAGGTATATTATTCTCCGACAAGAACTCATCTAGGTCCGCATACTGCATTCGAAAAAGATATGCACAATTGTATTGGATGCCTCAAAATTCATATTCAGCAAAAGCATTCAAAAATGGCAACAGAAACAGCAAACTTCACAAAATGCACATCAATTGTGTGTGATCTCAACTTTCAATTACTATTCAATTACCATTCGCGCCGATTTCAGTGGGACATAATCTCTCTTTGATTTTTGCAATTATAAATTCTTAAAATTCACATTTTTTAAGGATGTAATTAACTGAATTACTCAAGTAATTGCAGCCAAATAATGGGAAGTAATTGCGTACGTAACTGAAAGTTGTTAAGTATCATTTACGAAATGTTATTAGTCAAATTGAAAATTGGACAAACTATGTTGTTTATATATATACAATATGATGAGAAGACAATTCTCGCACTACGTTAAGCACCAAACTCAGGTTAATTGTTCATGTTCTGTTCTTTTGTGTTTGTGTGTGTGTTGTTTGTTTTGTGTCTTCTGTGTAACTGTTTCGTTTGCAATTTTTTTTGGGATGTGAGGCTGGGGTAGGGGGGTGTGGGGGGTGGGGGGTAGTTTGTTTGGGAGTAGTTAAACAGACGCAGCCACTACGCAGCGATGAAATGATACTAACTTGTGTTACCTTGAGGTCAGCATCGTAGGGCAATGTTTTGTCCCACAAATTGGGGCCGAGAAATGCCGTTTGCGCCTCGACATTCCAAATGTCGCCCTCCTCTTTGTATTTGTCATCCGGGCAGATGATTTCTTTGCTATTCGATGTGGATTTGCCTGCAAATAAAATAGAGTACACACACTTAGTACAACTTGAAATGAATCAAATCTAATCAAGAGCACAGTTAACTATTGTTTTTTTTTTATTAATCACAAATAGACGTCGACAAATGGGGCTGATAAGCAGCGCTTGCCACTTTGCCAATAATTGTTGTTGGTCTGTAAAGTGCAACGAGTGTGCATTTGATAAGGGCCCGAGCACTACTTGGGCGCCTGTAAAGTGGGTCAAAGCTGCGTCTCATACATATACCCATAATACACACACACACACACTATTATTAAATATTACAAAAAGCAAACCACAAAAAAAATAAACGAAAAACGGGGCAATTCCTGGCCAAAAACCAACACAAATTTTAGCCAACAATTTCCGCATGCGCCTCAAACGACAAACAAACAAAGCAAAAGCAAACACAATGCAAGCGTATGTGTGTGTGTGTGTGTGTGTGGGGCAAGGAGGAGGAAGACAGGCAGGCAGGCAACAGCAAACAAAGCAAACAAAAGAGGAAGCAGCGCAGCCAGCAGCAGCTAAAAGCGAAAGTGAAATTTCAGCTTTCAACTGATTTTTATCGTCATTCGCTCTCCGCTCGCAGTGCAACTCACTCAAAAAAAAAAAAGCCAAAAGAAAAAAAGCTGCGCTCAGTGGACGCTGCGCATGCGCAGCTGAGCGTGCTTTTATTGCTGACTGCGCAGTTAACTGCGCTGCGACTGCGCTGCGACTGCTTCTGCTGCTGCTGCTGCTGCTGTCACTGTTAAGCATCAAGCGACGCGCTCTTTGATTTCTTGCACATTTCACATCAGTAGCACAAACGAGTTTTGCCGAAGTCAGCGCCGAAACCCGTTTGTCGCCGCCGTCGTCGTCGTCGTCGCCGTCGTCGTCTTCGTCGTGCAGCGCTTTTTGGTTTCGCTTGCATTAGTTTCCGCTTTCTTATTCACTCTCACTTTCATTTGGTTTTGCAAACTTTTGTTGCTGCCCGCCCCGTTACTCTTGTTGCGTTTTTTTTCTTTTCCTTTTCTTTTCTTTTCTTTTAGGCGAATTACCAACTATTGCGAAATTGTATGCGGCGACTGAGAGACGACCACATTTCTGGTCTGTGGCAGTGAAGTAATATTTTGTTTTCTTTGCTTTTCTTTTCGGTTTTATGCCGCTGGCAGCGAAGCGTAAGTGAAAAGTGCGCAAGTGTTTGTGTGTGTGTGTTGCATGTGGATTGTGAAGTAATAGCAACAGACACACACACACACACACATTAAATTAGGACTTGCAAATCTGCATGCGACAACTGTGAGACGGCTTACGATGGCGTATGAGCAACTTTTCATTTGGCATTTTAATTAGGCATTTGTATTTGATGTTGCTGCTGTTGCTGTTGTTGCTGTTGTTGTTGTTGCTGTTGCTGTTTAGTGTGACTAGTTGAGTGCTTGTTGTTTAGCGCTTGGATTTATGTTTGGGAAATTTTCGGTTAGTTAGTTTTGTTTAACTGATGCTCGTTTTATGTTTGTCACGCAAGAAAGCAACAGCTTACAAATGGGGTTCGCTAAAAGGTTGTGATTTGGCCAGCAGCAAAGTTTAAGGAAATGTATTTTAGACACGATAACAGTTGCATTGCTACCATAAATATCAATGAGAACACAAAGCAAAACAAAATCAGAATGAAAGGAACGAAATAGCGCAAAACAAAAACTTTCGCAAAGTGCAAATAATTGGAAAACAAACATTACATATTTGCGAGCTGCACATACAAATCAAACAAAAACAATCAACATAAGCTTAAGAAAAAAATAAATAAGCAAAAAAATAAATAAACAAGTAAATAAACAAAAAATAAACAAAAAAATCAACAAGAACCACAAAAATTACCGTTTGCTTTGCAAATGAAACCCAAAAATGGAGATTTCCTGCCTGTAAAAACATAAGAAAAATGAAAGAAGATAGAAAGAAGGGCAAAACCAATATTTACATACATATATGCATAAAGTGTAATGTGAAATGAAGCACAGAACGAAAACGAAAGCGAAACAAAAAACAGAAAACAGAAAAACGCAACGCAACATAACGAAATGAAATGGAATGCAACAAAATAGCAATGAAAACAAAAAACAAAAACACAAAACATAAGACATAAGCGATGAGCTTCGATTCCAAAAAGATAAGAAGAAGATGTTCGCGAGATACATTTGTATCTGTGTATCGCTGGTGTCACTTTCACTGTCGTCGCTGATAAGGCGACTCAGGAGCAGAATCTGGCTCAGTGTTTATTTTTAGACACCGGTGACTTAAGC
Source organism: Drosophila nr. perissopoda 5 BK-2023a (assembly GCA_035044105.1). Taxonomy (NCBI): domain Eukaryota; kingdom Metazoa; phylum Arthropoda; class Insecta; order Diptera; family Drosophilidae; genus Drosophila; species Drosophila nr. perissopoda 5 BK-2023a. Next base: position 1,732,992 of record JAWNMK010000124.1, read on the forward strand.
CCGCTCAGCTCGGGAGTCGGCTTCGTTTTTTTTGGCTCGGTTTCTCTTGCCATTTTAAGTGGGTCAACTGTGCGTTTTGTTGTTGTAGTTGTTGTCGTCGCTGTTATTACTGTAGTTTTGGCGGCACAGCAACAACAAAGCACAACTCGCACTTTTTATGGCCATTTTTTTTATACACAGTTTCAGTTTGTATTTCTTTTTTGGAGTTTCTCATTTGTAATTAAAATAATTTGCATAATTTTCGTGACTCTTTTGCATTTGGTTTCCGCTGAGGTTTTTTCTTCTTCTTTTTTTTGGGCCTTTTTTCTTGACCACTTTCATTAGAAATGCTGAGCGCATGATAATTTGGGGAACACACGCACCCAGATCGGGCCTACGACAACAAAATTTATGGTGTTTATTTTCAGTGGTGAAAATAATGCTGAGAGCTGGTTTTTTTTTTATAATATTTTGGGGTACTCTTTTGTGTGTGCCCTATTATTATTAATATTACTATTATTATTTCTATAATTTGTTAGCCGCTGGCCTGGGCCTTTGTTGTGTTAATGGACAAGCGCTAGAGTTGGTCACAATTTTTAGTAGGTTTTGTATTGTTTTTTTTTATTATTATGATTTTAATGCCGCATTAAACTTTCACTTTTGCTGCTGTTTCCATTTAGTTTGAAGTGGCGCATTTTGCGTGAACTTTTAGTGAATATGTGACAATTTTTGATATTTTACTAGACAAGTCTTGATTTATTATAGAGCTGGCAAATTGGATACTTAAGGTGAGTTCGAGAGAGAAGCAGAAATAGAGATCTCTTAAGCCAACCTGCAACTTCATGTTCACAACACATTTTTCAGCACTTGCTGAAGTCCAGTTGCTTTTTTTTGCCTCTCAATCTCAATCACATCCGTTTCAAGGCAATGCAAACAAGAGCCCTTTCCCCTAACACTGTCCTCCTTGAAGCTGACAGTGTTTCAAAGCACGCCTTGCAATAAAATGAAAGTGAGAGTAAAATCTCCTGCAAGCTGTGGCAGCAGCAACAACCACAACAACAACAAACAGCCCAAACAACTCGCTACGAATGAACACTGAAGATAAAAGAAAATCCCCCCCAAAAAAAAAATAAAAAAAAGCCAAATACCACAAACATGGAATTGAATGAAATACAAAAACCAGTTGCCATAAAAGGCAACAACAACAACAATAACAGCATGCCACAGCATCGAATGCCAAGCCGCATTCTAAAAAGCATAAAGTAGAACAGAAGCACAACACAAAAGAGACCGCGACATTGACATCCAAGTGAAGTAATAGTGTTGTAGAAAGCAGCGCTGGGAGATAGCTGCCAGAGTTGTCAAATACACATATAGTATAACTGCTAAAATGGAGACATAATAGCAGAAGCGTAAGCGACAAATGTAAGGCTAGAAATGGAACCACTTATATCACTAAACTATCTGCAATTAGACAGCCAAGTGAGGTAACCGAGTTGTAGAAAGCTATAGCAGAGTTGTCAAATATACATAAAATACAACTATTAAATCGCAGGCAGAATGCGACATTGACATTGTGTGATACACACATGTAAGGGTGCAAAATGAACTACTTATTTCAGTGAAAATTCGGCACATTTACAGCTAGTTTTTCAGTGGTCAACCAAAGTTATGCAATGCGCACGATTGTTTATTATTTTGAGTCCAGCTCAACAATTGAGCACGTACGTCACAGCCGCAGTGTTGCACGCCCCTTTCACCTGTTTCAGCGCAGCGGCTAGCAGCGCTGCTCACGTCACAGTCGACGTCGCTGTTTGCGCATGCGTCGCGTCGATGGCGCAATTGCGGCAATTTTTACAGCAATGCTGTTGTTATTGTTGTCAGTTGTTGTTGTTGTTGTTGTTGTTGTTGGTTGTTGGCTGTTGGTTGTTGTTGGCTGTTGGTTGTTGTTGTTGTTGGTTTCGGTGTATTACATGGCACTCGTTTATGGCTCGGTTGGCTCTGGTTTTGTTTGAATGCCTTTTGCTGAAGTGCAGAAAGTGTAACACTTTCGATTGTTGTGTTTGTCTCTAGTTGTTGTAGCTGTGATTGTTGTTGGCTCTTGTTTGTTGTATGTTGTATGTTGTTGGTGTTGCTGTTAGTTGTTGTGTGCATTGCATTCATTCCGCACTTGCGCTCATTTGCATAGCGCTCGTTTTATGTAGCACTCTTTATGTTTAATTTTTGCTTTATTTTTACTCGCTTTTTGTTTTCCTTCAAATTAATTATGTGTGGGAAAATGTGTTGGCCATTTAATTTCCGGGTCTGTTAGCATATAAACAAAAAAGCCAAAACTCTGGGCTATCAAATACTTTGCCACACACAATAACATTTCATATGTTAATTGTTATTACAATAAATCAAACGATTATTTCGATTAGCTTTCGCTTTCTTTTACATATCGGAAAATTAATTTTAATTTTTAAACGATGGCAAAAGAAACGAAAATTGCCACTTAACTAAACATTTTTTGTCTTTTCTTTTCTACAAGAAAATTCCGTTTTAAATCGATAAGATGATTAATTTCAAATATTGAATACAAACTGCTGCAAAAATGCCGCTAATTTGATAGATATTTTGCAATAGTTGTTAATGGTTGGAAAACTGTTACGAAGCGAAAGTGAAAACAAGATGAAAACAGTTTGCAACACGCCCGATTTGTAACATATTTGACAAGCGACACAGATATGGATAGCAGCAGGCACAGAGAGTGAGAGAGAGAGAGAGAGAGAGAGAGGGGGAGTAACTACCCATTTCTCACTCCCCCTCCCCACTCACTCCCCGATTAGCCGCAACTTGTTGTTGAGTGAAAGAAAGCCGACGGCGTGCAGTTAATTAGCTAAAATAAGGAAGCAGACGATGATGATAATGATAGTCATAGATTCAGTGCTTCGACGCTTCGGCATATCGCGAGCAAACTATAAAATTACAGCCCCATAAAACAGTAAAAAAAAAGAAGTAAAATAAAAAACTAACAGACACCGAAACCCAAATATAAAATTGGCCACAACCCGGGCTGCGGGGTAGGCGGGTGTGGCAATGCTGAAAATAAAAACGTAATCGAAAAGAAAAAATAAAAAAAAACAGAAAAGCAGAAACAAGAAGAAATATATTGAAATTCAATCAAGTTGGAGCTAGAGTGAAAAATAAGTGCTTCTGGTCTTTTTGGCAATGACAGGCGCGACGACGTGTGAAACAGTCACAATTAAAAGATTGCCCATACGCCGCGTGGTGCGTTTATATTGATTTAATGTCGCTCCGAACCACTTTCACTGATACCTGAAACGACGCAAGACGAAGCGACGATCGGACAGAAGAAACGAACCAACCCCAGCAACGGTTTCTCACCTAAACACTAAACGATGTCGCATTTTGCACGTTTTTACAGTTGCTTGCGGCTGTGTTGCTGTTGCTGTTGCTGATGCCGTTGCCGTTGCTGCTGGCGTCGATTGCGCAACAATTGCTGTTGTCCAGGGGGGCAGCAATCAGTGCAGTGCAGCAGCAACAGAAGCAGCAAAGACGAGTAACGGCCGTCTTTTGGCTTTTTGCCTATTTCGATTGAAGTAACTGTAATAGTGCTGCGCTGCACTTTGGCGCACATTTTGGCGTATCTGGGTAAGTGTGTGACGGCAGCGACTGCGCAGTCAGCGGCGCTGCCTCGACAATTTGTCGTTTTGTCATGTCTGCGGCACATGCGCAAAATGCATTTCAAATATCTCGCTGCATAAACGTTTAATGGCCAACAGCACGCAAGGAAGTCGTCGACAACTACATATATGCGATTTGACAATATATATATATATATTTATTTCTTTCTTTTTTTCAGCCAAACACTCAATGGAGTCAATTGGCAAGTTTTGGTTTGATAAGCAGCGCATTGGAGTCGAACGTGGCATTGTGAGTTATTGCTGCAGTGCCAGCAGATACCAGTAAAGAGCAGAACTCATGAAAATTGAGTGATTGTACATTTGAATATTTCTTAAAGCAAGTATTCATATATTTATATATATATATATTTTATTTTTTATATTTTTAATAGCATTAGCAGCTTAATTTAAAGATATTTCGAGCCTTTTGTTTAAAAAATGTTGAGATGTTCAGATCAAAAGATTTGGTGTTTCTCAAGATGTGTGTATTGTACTTTAGCAACATAATAAGTTTGAACAACTTTCGAAATAAATTGTTCATTTTTGGTATGGATGAAATTATGTTTCCCAAAAGCAGAAGCAACAACAAAACCGCTACACAAAATTTGTTGCCAACAGCCAAAAAGCCAAAAAAAAAAAAATAAATAAAAATTAAATAAAATGCCAGAAAAAAATATCAACAAAAAACCAAAAACAAAAAAAAAAAAACGAAGAAGAAAGAAAGAAATGAATTTAAAAACTGCCGAAAAAGTGAAAGTTAATTTTTGTGATGTTGCTTAGCTGGCGCCGACGCAGCGGCAGCAACGGCAGCAGAGGCAGAGCAGCTGACGACGACGTCGCTCAATGAAAGTAAAAACGCATTTTGGGCAGCCAAAAAAAAAAAAAAAGAAGTCAAATGAATTTTGATAGTGTTGCTGTTGCTGGACATAAATTAATTATGTGGCAATGTCACACGATGGCGGGGCGCGTTGGGGCTGCGGGGAATGCCAAAAATTGGCCTTTTGTTGCGATTGTTAATTGTTGTATTTGTGGCTAGGCCGTAAAGGCTGGCCTTTTATCTTGGCCATAAAGCCAAAAGCGGACAACGCGCAGATAAAAACGATGATAACAAAAAAAAAAAGCCGCCAACGCTGTCGCCGAGCTCAACTGGACTCGCTTTTGTATATAAATAAATAAAACAAAAGTTGACTTTTTGGCCATATGGAAAGCACCCCGAAGACCGAAACCGAAACGAAACGAAAGTTGTCTGAAAATGTCGCTGGAAGTTGGTAGTGGGTAAGTTGGTAAGTTGGTAAGTTGGCGGCCCTTGCGGCGACACCCGAAGTCAAAAACTGAAAGCAAAAGTGATTGTGTGTTGCCAAGACAAGAGTCGGCCTCAAGAGTCGCAAGAGAGTCCAAGTCAAAAAGGTTTAGTTGAAAGTTGAGACTCTTGACTCTGCAAATACACCACCCACCCCAACCCAGCCCCGTCCGCATGCGGAAATGGGAAATGAAAATGAAAATGTTGGCAAAAATGTCAGCGCACCGCAATGAACCCATAGATCAGCTGCCAGACCTCGGCTAGCATGTCATAAAGCAGGAAAAATACACCGATATCGCCCCAAAACAGACCAGCTAGCTGCTCGCAATCGATATAAGCTGACTTTGACACCTAATCATGGTCGTTGGCGACCGATAATTAGTCGAGCATGCAATCAATTTGTGGCCAACACAGCAAATGGAAGCGCCGCCAAAAAACGAAACAGGAAAACAGAAAAAAAAGACACCCAAGGCTGAACAACAAGTGAAAAGCTGAGCGATGATTACTTAACTGCTTGGGAATTATAAGGGAGTGTCAGCTGTGGGTTGAACAGTTCTAAGAAATTAAAATGCTTTGCAGCTTGTCTAATTGTTCTCACTACTTTTGAGAGCAGCGCTCAAATATTTCCATATGTTGCTGGCGGAGAATCACTTAACTATTTAGTGATGGCAACATGTTGCCAAAGAACACTAAAGCAGCGTTAGCAACAAGTTGCATTTTGCGTATGATAAAAGTAAAATACCAATTTTCAATTTGATTCGTTGCAACATGTTGTTGTTGTCGTAGTACTTCCGGTTTTAAAAGTATATCAAAATACATCAATCATACCATTTAAATAGTTAGCATGTTGCTTCCACAGCTGTTGCACCTGAAATTGTGTCCAGCGATTGTTATCATCGCCATTGTTGTTGCTGCTGCTGTTGTTGTTGTTGCTGTTGTTGTTGCTGTTGCTGCTAGTGTTGTTGTTGTTGTTGTTGTTGTTATTGCTGTTGTTGGTGTTTCCATTGATGACGCCCACCAAACTGTTGACCAAACTGTTCTCATGCGCCTGTTGCTGTTGTGCCACAGCAGAGGCGGTGTTCACAGTGGGCGTGGCAGTTGTTAGATTTGCATTTGGTGTTGCTGGATTGTTATTGTTGTTGTTGTTGTTATTATTGTTGTTGGAGGTGTGATTATTTATTATAATGTTGAGATTGTTGTGGTTAAGTATAGTGTTGTTGTTGTTGCTGGCGTTGCTGCTGTTGCCATGTTGCAGATTGTTGCTGAGATTGTTGGCGGCAACAGCGACAACTGCTGCTGCCGCATTCACATTGACATGCGCCAAATGTTGCAAGTGATGTTGCAACAGTTGCGTGGGCGGCGGCAAAGCGCCGTTTGCCCCATGCGGCGTGATGCCAGAAACTGTGTTGCCATTGTTGTTGCTGAGATTATTGAGCAGCTGTTGATGTTGCATGCTGTTGCGCAGCAGGTTGTTGTTGCTTGTCTGGCTAGTGTTGTTGTTGTTGCACGACACATTGTTGCCATTGAGATTCGTATTGCTGTTGTTGTTATTGTTGTTGCTGCTGGTGTTGTTGTTGTTGTTGACATTGCCTGCCAGCAGGTGTGGCAAATTGTGCACTACTTGCAACGGCAGGCTGCTTAGAGGCGGCAACGCACCCGCTTGCGACATGTTGCCCAACATTTGTTGCTGCTGTTGATGCTGCTGCTGCTGCTGTTGTTGCTGCTGCTGCTGCAACAATTGCAGCTGGTTTTGCTGATGCTGTAGCACATTGTGTGTTTGTTGTTGTTGCTGTTGCTGCTGCTGCTGCTGCTGTTGATGTTGTTGTTGCAATGCCAATGTTGGCGGCGGCATTTGATAGTCCATTCTCATTGCTGAGGCGCACAATTTGTTGCCACTTGCCAGTAGAAATTTACTATCGATACCACACTTCACTTTTGCTAATATTACAATATGTTTGTCTTGGCTAATTTAAAGCGTGCTGCAACATTGCTGCTGCTGACGCTGACGCTGCTGCTGCTGCGCTGTCCTCAAGTTGATTGAAATTGAAACTAAAAAACTGAATGCCAAAATAAAAGAAATGTATACAAATAAAAAACGAAGCAATCATAAAGCTTCAGCACGCGCGTTCTAAGAAGAAGAATGGCAACAACAACAACAGCAATATCAACTAGCAACAACAACAACAACAACAAGAGCAACAATTGTCGCCGCAAGCGCAGCTTTTGAGAGAGCTTGCTCAGAATTTGCGAGCGCGTCACGCAAATTAATTTTTGCACAGCACGAACAATTTTCTCAATTCTGCTTTTTGTGCACCTCTGCTGCTTGTGCTCTTCACCTGCCGCTCGTTGTTTTGTTTGCTATTTGCTATTATTATGTGTGTTCGCTTTTGTTGCTGCTGCTGCTGTTGCTGTTGTTGCTACTATTGTTGTTGTTGTTGTTGTTGTTAACTATTTCGCGTACTTATTGGCGACGGGGCTTTGGCTGTCGTTTTTAAGGGGTTCTCGCGTCGTTTTCGTCGTTGCCGTTGCCGTTGCCGTCGTTGTCGTTGTCGAATGAGAAAAGTTTGACCTTGAATTAGCCAGCAACAACAACAACAACACAATATAAATAATAAAAATGTTGCTATGCGCTATTTGCTATTTTGCTATTTTGTGGGGTTTTGTTTTATAGTGGATTCTCTCGTTGGGGTTTTCTTTTGTTTCACTTAATGTTTTGATGCAATTCACTTTTTAATACTATCCAAAAATAATTATTTATGTGCTCTAAACTAATATTCAGGTTTTGTATATTGATTGTGGAATTTGTTTTTTGGAATTTTTATATGCACTTTGTATCACATAATTTGCATATTTTAAGATTAGGTTTTAAGATTTATTTCAATAATTATTTGCTTTGCTTTTGCCTTTTAGCGAGATCTTTAATTTGTAGTATAGAAATTTACACTGCACTGCAAGGTGTAGTTTCAATTTTCACTGCATTTCCTTGTAATTTGCAATATAATTTGTACATTATTTGTTTAGGGTTAATATATCCAAATATCCAAATCCTTCGGGGTTCGATGATGATGCTGCTGCTGTTGGTGCTGCTGCTGCTGCACAGTTGCCGATAAGCGAAAGTTCATAAGTTCGCACGAATTCGAAAGCAGTCGAAGACGAAGACGCAGACGTTGGTTGACACGCGCCGTTGTTGTATTCAAAGGGGTGGGGACGTTTTTCAGTTTTTTTTTGTTTTTTGTTTGGGGGTACGACTTGGGGACTCGCTTTCGAGGGCTGTGCTTTTTTTGTGTGGTGTGAAGCCGTGAACCGAACCGGTGCCGCCGGACTGCAAACGTTGAGTGAACGCGCGCGCTGTGCGCCTCTTGCAACGCAGCTCAGATCGGCTCCGAAAAAAAAAAACAAAAACAAAAAAAAAACAGCAATCCAAAAACAACAACAACAAAAGCCCCACGCAGAAAGCGCCAAAGCCAAAAGTTAAAGGCGACTGCGCAGCCGCCGTCAAAGCCAAACTTGAAACCGACAGCGACGCGTCGCTGCTGCCCGCTCTCACTTACTCTCGCACTCACACTCAGAGACTCTCTCTCTCTCTCTCTCTCTCTCTCGTTTCCCATTAGCGTTGCTGTTGCTGTTTTTTGCGCATTGCGCTGTTTACTTTCTTTCGCGCAGCCTGCTGTGTGTGGTGGACAAAAAAGCTGCCGCTACGCTTCGTATGAGCTGCGCTGCCGCTGCCACTGTCGCTGTCGCTGCATGCGGAAGCGATGCTGGTTTTTAGATTTTCCACGCACTCAAAGCGACGCCACCGTCAACGCCAGCGTCGACGCCAACTGCGACGCGAGCAGCATTTGGTTTGAGTGATTTTGTTTAGCTTTTAGCATACGATTTTGCTGTGAGTGCACAGCTTCAATTGTGATTTATAACTACCTATGCATGTACTCACTATGTATGCGTGTATGTATGTATGTATTTATGGACAATGATAACGAGCTTACCAGAAACATTTAACTGTACAAAGCTTAAGCTAAATGCAGTCCTCAGTCACGTTTGGGACCCAACTCACACACATCGACTGACAACGTGCACCGACACTCAACACTCAACACAAGCCATGCGGCAAACGATGCTTACCTGCAAATAGAGTACAATAAAAAATATGGTAAATATTAATAAAAAATAAATTATATATATATACACTCTGACAATGACAAAATGCTAAATAAACGACAGTTAGGCTTATTTTACTACAGCCACAACTACTTGCAACCCACCCATGGAGATCAACGAAACGCTGCCGCTCCCGTTGCAAAATTGCACATTCAAAAACCCATTTCCCTATTTTTGTGTTTGCCATTGGCATTGACAGTGGGGCCACCCCATGGCGCATTCGCATTCGCATTGGCATTCGCTTTCCCCTGTCCCGCCCACACAACAACAGCAACAGTAGTCTGCCTGTAAAAGGTCATTTTTGCAATTTTCCCTGCACAAAAAGCAACAAAACAAATAAATAAATAAAAATATAAATTAAATTCAAGCGGCGCAGCGAAAATGAATAAAATGAATTCGATTGTTTGCAATAAAATTGAAAACAAAAATTTCACCCGAGCAGCGACAGACAAACTACTAAGATCTGAAACCGCATCCAAAACCATATCATACCGGATCGGATCGGATCGGATTGTATTGTATCGTGTCGAGCTGCTCTCCTCTACTGCTGCTCACATCTGTCGCGAGTTTTGTAAAAAAAAAAAAGAAAAACACAAAAAGAACGCCTACAAATCGCATGCCAGCCGATGATGATGGACTGACATCCAGAGAGCGGTGGGGGAGGGGCAGGGTGCAAGTATGCAAATGCGACACTGAAATGCTGTACGAGAGGGTTGTTGTTGTGCATCAAGGGGCGCAGAGCGGAAGTAGCTGAATGTGATGAGCACAAAAGTGCACACGTTGTGTGGGCAGTTCAAATGCACTAGGAAGTATTCAAACAGGGCTGCAGGAACTGCCCACAGATGCAGCTTCATCATTGTTATTACCTTTTTGGGGATGCAACGAGCGAAGGAGAGAGGTGTCGCCACAAGGATGAGGTGTGTCATCCCACAACTGACAAGTTGTGCATATATCAATTGAGTTTCAGCAATTTACCTTAAATATAGTTTTCATGCTTTGGAGCTGACCATGAAAATTTAAAAACTATATTTATACGAAAACTATACTTAAGTTGATGATGAGAATTTTGTTAGAATGAAGATTCAAACTTGGATTTACAATCAAATGGCAAGCATACTTTTGCTTACTTTATTACAGGGTATCATTTCTAGCTGCCCCTTTGATTGACATTACCCAATTCAATGTAAATTTCATAAGTATAATTTTTCCATAATTTAGCTCATCACATCAGCGACTAATTTCAATATGTGGCCGTTGGGCGCCCTTCTTTGTACTGATTTTATTTGCCGCCGACCGAAAAGCTAATCAAAGCGAATGCATTTTGAGTTGGTCAAAAAAAGAAGAAGAAATGAAGGGTGGTGGCTAGCACAAAGGCTGACCTCGTCCAGCAGAAATGGTGGCTTGGTCAAAGGCTCGATATGCGATGAATGAGTGGAAAGCCGCAGAAAGGTGGCAACATTTGATGCCAATTTGTCAATTGGTCTTTTAGCCTAATAAGCTCTGCCTGTACGCTGACCCATTTGTCGAACTTAACTGTGAATCTGTCGCAGCATTGCAAATATACAATAATATTTACAGTTCATTTATGCAAATCGCAAAATTTCACAATTATTTTAAAGCACGAAACAAGTGTGAAACGGGCAATTTACAGAGCGTGCAAATGAGATAAGTAGTTAACAGCAGAGAGAGATAGGCATACAGATAGAGATGGAGATTGAGATAGAGGTAGAGATTGAGATAGAGATAGAAATAGAGATTGAGATAGAGATACAGTTAGAGGTAGAGATTGAGATAGAGATAGAGATTGATATTGAGATAGAGATTGAGATTGAGATAGAGATAGAGATTGAGATAGAGATACAGTTAGAGGTAGAGATTGAGATAGAGGTAGAGATTGAGATAGAGATAGAAATAGAGATTGAGATAGAGATACAGTTAGAGGTAGAGATTGAGATAGAGATAGAGATTGATATTGAGATAGAGATTGAGATTGAGATAGAGATAGAGATAGAGATTGAGATAGAGACAGAGATAGAGATTGAGATTGAGATAGAGATAGGCATACAGATAGAGATAGAGATTGAGATTGAGATAGAGATAGAGATAGTGTCTTTATTACTAATATAATAAGTATTTTGACGTAGGTCGTCATTTAACAATTGATAAGCAAAACGTCGTAAAACTTTCAGTTAGCATTGTAAAAAAAAAACTGCAAGCTTAGCAAATCATTAAAATTTATGAGTATATTAATTAAGTTTGCACTGCGATAGGCAGCTATGTGTGTGCGTGTGTGTGTGTGTTTGTGTATAGTTTCGAGCTTTATTCTGATATTTGACTCAAAGTTCCCACAGTGACAATCAATTGAATTTTTCGATGATATCAGCAACAGTCAGAGAGACAGAGACAGAGGGCGAGTAAAACAGTTATAAGGATAGGGAAATAGAGAGAGAGAGAGGTAGAAGAGAGATAGCTGGCTATTAAAGTCTAGAACAGCTCTATGAATACTGCGACTTGGGAATATAACAACAATAACCAAGTGCACAATTTATGATAATGCGAAAAATGATATATTTATCTTTAGTTTTGTCAGCAATATAATATAAAATATATGAAAAAAAATATAAATAAATATATATATATATATATGACGAATAGTCGAGTCTTTATCTATTAACTACAGTTGAACTTATATTTATTTGAATAATATTAGTGACAACAGTTTGAATCGTTTGTTGCAAGTGTTCTAATTGGTAAGCTTGTAGCTCGGCTCCTTAACCAATGTTATTTGAGGGACCCACCTGAGCTGGATGGTTGAAAGCGTGCTTTTAAGCTGTTCAAATGGTTTTGATGATCATTGGCGATTGTTGCAGCGGCGACCGCTGTTGCCACGTGTTGCACTGGGGAAATGTTGTTGTTGCTGTTGTTGTTGGTATTGCTGCCGTTGTTGTTGTTGTTGCTGCCGGTGTTATTGCTGTTATTGTTGTTACTGTTGTTGCTGGTATTGTTATTGCTGTTGTTGTTGTTATTATTGGCAATAGCAGCAACCGGATTGTTATTGTTGCCGTTGCAGCTGGCATTTGTTGCCGCCGCAGCGGCAGCAGCAGTTGCAGCAGCCGCAGCAGCAGTTGCTGCAGCCTCATTGGCTGCACTGCCAACATTTGCACCATGCCCCTCCATGAAAGTGTTGCGCTGGTGATATTGCGGCGAGTCCTGATAGATGCGCTGATAGTTCAACGTTGGCAGCGTCCACGAGTTGTTCGTCTTGTAGTGGAAGTTGCCGGTGCCAAAGATCGAGTGAGTGTTGGTGTTGGGAGCGACAGCAGCAGCAGCTGCTGCTGCGGACGACAACGTGTGAGCTAACTGAGCAGCATGATGTTGCTGTTGCTGCTGTTGTTGCTGCTGCTGATGCAGGTGTTGTTGCTGGTGCTGCTGTTGTTGTTGCTGTTGTTGCTGATGATGAGGGTGGTGCGGATGCAATTGCGGATTGTGTCCAATTGAATGATGAGGATGCTGCTGCTGTTGTTGCTGCTGCTGTTCCTGATGTCCATGTTGGTGCGGTGCGTGATGTGAGTGCTGCTGTTGCTGCTGTTGCTGGAGTTGCTGTTGTGCTGCTGCAATGGCAGCCGCATGTTGCTGCTGTGCATGATGCTGTTGCAGCTGCTGTTGCTGCTGTGCATGCTGCTTCTGCTGTTGCTGCTGCTGCTGTTGCTGCAGATGATGCAATGCGGCCGTCTGCTGCTGTTGCAAATTCCATGCATCCGCTGCTGCTGCCGATGAGGAGCCAACAACTCCGCCACCTCCGCCAGAGCTGCTGCTCTTGCCGGAATCATTGCTGCCGACGCTGCTGCGATGGTTGTCCAATGTTGCCGTTGAGCCCGTCATGCTGCCGTCGTTGCCGCTGTCGCTGTTGCCGCTGCTGCAGCTGCTGCTGTTGTTGCCGTTGGTGCTCTTATTGTTGTTGCTGCTGCCGCTGCTGCTGTTGCTGGCGGAAGCTGTTGCTGCCACCTGCGTGTTGAACTGTTGAAAGTAGTGCGACAGCGTTGCAGCATTCGTATGCTCCTGGGCATAAAATCTTTCGCACGAATTGGTGTCGGACGGCATTTTTCACTGGTTCCGCAAACTGGTTCAGTTGTACTGTATTTTGTTCTTATTGCTGTTGCAACTTTAGGTTGCCACGTCCTTGTGATTGGCGTTATTGTATTTGCTGAACAGCAATGGACACTTTGAGCACCGGCTCAAAGTTGTGCGCATTTTTCACTTTTCACTTTTCAGTCTTTTCCACTTTCCACACTTACTTAAGTCCACACATGGCTAGAATTAAATGCAAACTGCATTAATTTGAGAAAGGCGTCGATTCAACTGTTGTTGACCTTTGCAAATGGTTTTTGGGAATTTCGAATGCGAACGCAAACGATGACGACTGATTTTCGATTGATTAGAGAATTGATATTGGGAATGATAATGATAATGATATTGATAATGATAGTGCATGATCGTGATAATGATTAAGTGGCTTGTTAACGATGTCTGTTGAAATGCAGGAAGATGAATGTTTTACGATATTGATTTTTTATTTTTCGTTCTTTATGAGCTATAATTCATTGGTGGTGGTTTCGATAAGGAATAAGAAAAGGCATTCTTCATATATATTTATACAACTATAAATTAGTTACTCTAAGCTTCATCTACGACTCTAATTTCTTTAATTATTATTTATTCAATTTATTTTTTAATACAATTTTGAGAAATTTATAAAACGCAGTTTAAATTAGAACAAAAATCATGTAAATAATTTTTAATCAACTTTTTAATTAATATTCATAGCAGTCAGTTAAACGAATTTATGTTAATTCTATTAAAATATATACTTTTTTCATTTTTTTCTTCTCTTTTTTAATACCTTTTCTTATTCGCAAAAATTGTGTTTTGTTTTGTATTTTCTCTTAGTGTAGTTGTTTTTCTGTATATTTAGTTTTATAGTTAAATAAAAACAATCAGATCCGTAACTTTGGTGCTGCAGTATTAGGGCAAATATATATATACGTAGCTATATATATATATATATATATGATTTGCCAGTTATCTATCCGAGTGTTAACTACTTATGCACAGACACAAACACAAATAGATATGCATAAAAAAACACTTTGCACAATTGTTGTTTTTCATTTGAAACACTTGAACGATTATTTTGCATATATATTTATACAGTAGACGTTGTATTCAAATATCGCTTATAGATTTTATATATAGTTGCTTTTTAGAACTTGGCTCCGAAAGACTTTCTTCACATTGACTTTGACTTTTACATAAATTGCAATGCGCTTTTCCGCTCTTTCCGATTGTTGTTTGACGTTTTACTATTAATATGTTATTCTTGTATTTATTGTGAATTTTTCAATAGTTGATTTTCACAGTTTCCACACGTTAGAATCGCACGCGCAGTTTGACAACGATTTGGACATGAGAACGCGATGCGACCGAATGCCGGCCATAGTCGAGACTCGGTCTCAGAACTCACGGGGCAGAGAAAATTCATCGCTGCGAGCACACGCTGTCGACGCCGACTGCGACTGCCGCAAACAGTCAGCGAGACAAACGAGCAGCGCTGCAGCAGAGTGTTTGCAATTTTCAGCAAGTAGGTGGACAGGAAAAATGAACCCCAACTGAAACTTACGTAAAGTTGAGGTCTTCCAGTCCACTGTGAACTGTTTAAACACATACTCTGGAGAAGTACAATATTAATGGTAAATAGAGAGCTCTTCAGTTAGCTGCGCAATTGGCAGCAAAATATTCACAAAAACATAAATAAAAAAAAGAGCCAACAACCAACCAATAAACACAAAAATAAATAATAATAAAAATGAATTGCTAGCAGTGAGCTATCGTCGACTGCGCAGTTGTAGCTTAGCAAGCAGCAGCGACTGCTACTGCGGCGGCGACAGCGATGTCGACGTCGACAGCGGCGACAAAGTCACGCGGATTTCCAGTATGACCCAAAGCCCAACGTCTGGCAACGTTCTCAGCACGTGTTGTGAACACACCGGGACACCGACACACACACACACACACATGCACACGACAGCTGAGACCGGGAGACAGTCAAGCACACACACACATGGGCAGAATATCGCTCACGTTGAACGTATTGCAGTTGGCATACTTAGAGATAGAGATAAAAAAAACACACACACAACACACACACAGAGATACTCTCAATACTCAGGGCACTCAGAGTGAGCATTTTTTTTGCAGTTGTTGTTGTTTTTTCTTTTTGATTAGCTTGTGAGACTCTCCTTGGTTACAGTTAGCAGTTAGCGAAAAATAAAACGCTAAAGTCCAGGCACTGTCCGCGATTTGGTTTGGTTTTTGGTATTGTGCCCTCGGCTCATCTTCCGTTTCCCGTTCTAATTGCCATTTCGATGCTGTGTGGCAAGAGCAATCTGATTAAAATATCGATGACAGACAGCGTGTTGCTGCAGCAGCCACCAAATTAATTGGCCTGCAACACGTGACGTATGCGTAATTTAATGGAAAACTTCCTTTGACGCTTGCAGCGCACAAATTAGGCAACCAGGTGGGATAGAGGGAGAGCGAGAGACAGATAGTTGCCTAGACAACAATTATAAGCACATCTTAACGTTACAAGTGTTCAAACATTACAGGCATTAATTGTTGTCTTGCCATTTAGGCTCAAGTTATTAAATTTCCATTGAATTTTATGGATGATTGCATTGATAATCATTTTATTTCAGCTTTTAAAATGATTTTTCTACGTGGGAAAAACTAATTAATCATTATAAGTAATCATATAATGTTCTGAAACTTGAAAGGGAATTAAGTATATGAAGCATATAACGAAAATAAATGAGGAAAGTAAGTAAAATCAGAGAATTTCTCAAAAGTAAAATACAAAATCATTGAAAGTTAGTTCCGATTATTTAGTTAAGACTAAAAGAGACTAAGAAAACAGCTTAAATATTTCGAAATATCAACATAATGACTTAAGCAAATGGATTTTAGATTAGTTATAAACATAATTATTGTTAACAATTTGTTTAATATTCCGTAAAAATACACACATTTGATGACAAAAGAAATCTTATAAATATTGTAAATCTTTCTTGTTAGATTCATCTAAATTAAATTAACTTTAGCTTTAATTTACTTTTCGTATATATATATTTCTGCGTTGACTAACTTTAGTTGATTTTAGATAAATATGAAAATAGGCTCGCCATTATATCGAGTACTTAAAAATATTAACGCCATAAATAGATTTTAAAATGCATCTCCCCTTGCAGCTCGACTTGCTGTTGTTAGCGATTTTACAAAAGCAGCTTAACTCGTTCCACCCCATCCCCTAGCAATACGCATCAGCAAACCCAATCAAGCATACGCCCCGTGATGCATCGTCTATTTTCGAGCAGCAACAAGTCGAACAAGTCGTCAACCATCTATTGTTGTATTTAAAAATAAAGCCGAATGCTTAACGTCTCCTGCACGACTGCCAATTGGGCGGCAGCCGAGCGTAAAGGATGCCCGCTGCGTTGTCTGCCATTGGCGCAGCTGCCTCGTGTGCGGCCAGAACCAATCAGAGCAACAGGCGCCCAGGCAAACAGTTTAGTACAATGAGTCGCTGCTCGCTGCTTGCTGCTCGCTGCCTGCGTCGACGCTGGCGACAAACAGCAAAAACATCTGCGACGACGCCGCTGTCGCTGTCGCCGTCGTTGCTGTTGCTGTTGTCAGGTTTTCTATTTGTTTTGCTGTCAGTTGTATTATTGTTGCTGTTGTTGTTGTTCGGCTATCACGTTTTGCTACCACGTGCGCCGGCCCCCGTTTTGTGCATGTGTGCATACAGTGGCGCTCCAAATGAATGAGCGGCGGCGACGTCATCGAGAGAACGAGCGAGAGAACAAAACAAACGTTGAAAATAGAGCAAAGCAAGAGCGGCGCCCAGACTTTTGAGCAAGAATAAAGCAGAAGCAGAAGCAGAGACTGAAGCAGAAACAGAAACAGAAGCAATAACAACCGCAACAACAATAATAGAGTATGCGACTGCGACTGCGACTGCTGCTGCTGCAATTATTTATTGTTTATAAATAGCAAATTAAAGGCAATGGAAATGCAGTCAAGCACACACACACACACATATAAATGAGTGTGACTCACACACATAGAAAAAGCAAAGTTTCATCTGAAGAAAAATCAAAATAAATTTGTGCACAAATATATAAATATTTTCATCTGCATCTAACTAAATTGAAAGCTTTGCTAGCTTTAGCAGCTGGCATTTAGCAGCCCTTTGACAAAGTAAACAAAATAATTGTAACAATTACAAAAAAGGGGGGGGGGGGGGTGGTTGTAGAGTATGGATGGGGGCGGTGTATTGCTGTATTTATTGTTAATTTACAGCTTTTGTTCAAAGTTTAATTGAATAGCGTCGCATTTAAGCGATACTCCAACACACACACGCAATCACACACACACAATCTCACACACATTTGCCTTGCACTCAATTTACATTTGTTTTACTGTGCTGTTTGCGATATTTATTAATTTTGTATTTATTGGGTGAGGGGCATAGTGGTAGGCATAGGCTTACACTCATATTACACGTGTTAATAAACAACCCTTAACTGCTCAAGTTATTTTCCTTTGACTTAACGTTTATTTTAGAGCCATACATTTTACAAGTAGTATAGGTATAATAAGCAACCTAACCCAATTAAAGCCTGTTAATTAACCATATATCATACAGTATAAACGATATTATTATATTAATTATTGTTAGTCATTTGTGGGGATCTTTTGAATTTTATAAGTGTACAAACAAATGGGCATATTAGAATTCATTTGAAATATACTATATTCAAATTAGATTGCCTCAAGCTAAATATTATAAATAAATATTATAAATAAATCTTATTTAGTTCTAGTCAAGTAGTTAGTTCACATATTTGAATATTAATCGAAAACAAGTTAAAAATGTACACAAGAAATATAAGTTCTATAAATTGAATTTCAACAATCTGCAACTTAACAATCTGGCTGTATCGTCGCTCCAAATCTCGTTTAGCAAACACCATTCGAATACCGTTAGCAGCGCACTCAAGTTGCCACGTGCCTTTGAATATTATGATACGGTATTTGTATTTGTTTTCGAACTGAGATATTAGATATGATAAAAACGAGACTTATGCAAAATTCTTAAGATTGCTTATCAGCAACCGGTTCCGGTTGAAACATAAAACAATAACGAATCCAGACAGAAAGTAGATACTAAGCAAAATATACATTCGACATTCAAATGTTCAGTTTTAAGGGGTGCAAAGTCGCCCAAATCAATTTGCCTAGTTATCGAAAGAAAGAAAAAAAGTTAAACTTGGCCGAATTAGTCTGCAGCCTTTTGGCTTATTAACCCTTGGAAATTTCGAGCTGCAATTCGAAGCGTGACAAGCGAAAAGACAAACAAAAAGCAACCGCAAAAAAAAAACACAACTGCAACTGTTGCTGACGTCGATGTTAACGCGACGACGACACACTGCGCCAACATGTGACTGAGAAAGAAAGAGCGAGAGAGAAAGATAGAAATAGAGAGAGAGAGGGAGAGAGAAAGAGGCAGACAGCAGTGGAGAAGCAGCCAAAACAAGCAAGAACTCACACACAAAATGTTCATTGCAATTTGTTGTCGTAGGCAACAAAACAAAAATTGAAATTAATTGAGCGGTGGCTGGGGCAGGGGGCGGGATGCCCCCCCGCATTGTGAGTTTGCTGTGGAGGCGTTTATAAAGCGGTCGCGCACGTGTTGCGGCCAACGGTGCGAAGACGTCAGTTTGTTGTGGGAGAATCAAAAAGAGAGTGGAGAGAGCAAAGTGTCGCGCCAGACAAACTGCCTACGGCATGAGAAAACGAGAGAGAGAGAGCGCTAAATCGAACGAGAGCAGCAGTTGTTAAGCTTTAAAGCATAAGCTTTGACAGTAGTTTCGCCAAACAGCCGCAAGTGGGCGCTGCTAACCGAAAGCTTTAAGCTGAAACAGTGTTGCTTGCATGGCACCTAAAAATAGTAGTAGTATTTTTTTTTGTGACCCCGAAAATATATTCATAGTGTTCAAGTTATCGATAAACATCAATTGCTTATCAAGCGTTGTATGCCTTAATTAAATGAATGTGACAAATTGATTGAAGCACAACTGCCAGCTGGTTAGTTAGCTTTATAGAGCATATAAATAAATATAATTATCAGCACACACACAAACAAAAAACGTATATGTTTATTTGCAGTAGTTGCGGGCAAATACAAAGTACAATTCATTCAAATTGAAATTGGGGCGAAAACATTGCTGGCTCTTAATTGTGCGTGTGCTATCTCTCTCTCTCTCTCTCTCTCCCTCTCCCTCTCTCTCAATGTTATTAATAGGCACACAAATTGCGTTTCATTCACAAAAAAAAAAATGCGAAACTGCATGCGGAAAGAGTTGGAGACAATTGCTTGCCGCTAGAGGGCGTCATTGAGCTGCATTCAATTATTTGTTTATATCCTGCCTGTTGACAACAGTTACAGTTATCAGCGATTGCGATTGGCTCAAACTGCAATCAATGACATTATTTATGCTCGAAACGATTCCAGCGAACAATTAATTTTGCAGCTGAGGTCATCGCAAGAAATTTACAGATTTTTCACACACTGTTTTTTGAGTGACTTGCACTATTTGGTAGACAAAGCGTAGAATTTTAAACAATTACATTCAATCAGTAATCACAAGCTTTAAAAGTGATTTTAAACATTGCTAATGGAAAGTTAAGGAAGAGTAAAAAGCTTTTGAAGACTTAAAAAACTGTACTGAAACGTTTAAGAAATGGGCACAAAGCGAAGGGAGGAGAAGCGAGCTGTAAGATGCGTTGGACTATTGCCTTTGGTCTAGAAGTCTCTTTGTCTGCTGCCTAGTTTCTAGATGCTCGCCTATGCTTATGATTTATTTAAATAGACAAATTTATGTACAACCTTCTGTGGCCAGAAACACAAATATTTCCAATTTTTGTTGCTGCCATGCTCGATTTGAATCAAGTACCGAGAAAATGCGTTTATCTTTCACTAGTTCTTAAGTTTTCAACGGAAATATTTGCGACACTTGCTTTTGACAGTTCTAAAAATGTGTAAAAACAAAAATCAAAGAAACAAAAAAATCGTATGCCACATAAATAAATTCAAAGACGCGTGTTATATTTCAATTTTCATGTAGCTGACAGAAAAAACCACAAAAAAAATACATTAAATGTGTGAAATTTACTTATAAATGCCCTAGCAACGACAACAAGTTTTTTAGTGGCGTCGGTTTTTGTTTGTAAATAAATTTTTTAATTTTTCATATACATTTTTTTTTTCTTATTTCCGTTTTAAGTGGAAATTAAGCCGAGTCGCATTTTCTAATTGCCCGTAGCACAGTCGCATGTGAAACTACTCGAAACACGTAATTTGTCTGGCCTATGAATGCATATACCCCTGCACCCGCTCCCGCAGCAACCGAACACCCCTATCGACAACCCCTGTTGCCCAACCCTTCAATGCCCGTTGATGTGTATCTGACGGGCGTTAATTGAGCTGTTTATTGTTATTGTTATTGTTATGAATTGTGTGTTCTACGAGTTTCGGGTTTGTTCTCTTGCTGCTGCTGTTGTTGTTGCGTTCTTGTTGTGCATGCGAGTGTTAATTAACTGTGTTAATCGTTTTCTCAGCGCCCCCTTTTCCCCCCCCCCCCTAGCAATGTGCAATTGAGCAAAGATTTCAGTTGAGACGCTATCGATAGATTTGTATAATTTGCAATTGCTGAAGTTGCATTATTTCGAACAAATATTTATTTAATGATCTCCAGATACACCCAGCTGGTGTAAACATATACTTTTGCCTGGTGAGATAATCGAGTAAAGTGATGTTAATCATTTTAGAGTCGATGATAAATATACATTTTAATGAAACTTTGTACAGCTGTTTTATTGAAGTGCCGCTTATATATTTATATATATATATATATATATAATATAGGTGACTGCCTTGGGAACACACATTTTGATGAATATCAAATCGACATATTGAAACAGTTTTTCTATTTAAAAGCTGGCTGTAGCTATATACTTGAAAATCAATCTAGAGTCGGTTCACTATATCATATAATTATCGGTCTAACAGTTGTTATGTTAAAAGACTTTCTACAGACATCAATTGGTCAAAATTGAAGCTATTTCAATTTTCAATTTTAGCATTTTTTATAATTCTATCTGCAAAATTCCAGCTGTGCTTTTAGTTTAATTTGAACACTTTCATTTAAAACCGAGACTAGTAATTTATGATTTTACTTAAACTTATTTAATCCTTCTTTCCTCAGACTACTCGGCAAAGTGTTGACAAATTGCTGCCACTTATCAAATTAGCAAAAGTTCTTCGTACGAATTATTTGTGCCTGACCTTTTCACTTGCAGCTCGCAAATTGCACTTAATTAATTAATTTTTTGAAACTTTACACATTTTCATTTGTGAAAGCGACTGCTTCGACTTATACATATGTACATATATATACTTACTCAACTTGATTTATACGGATAAGATATGTGCACTCACCTGCAAAGAGCCAAAGCAAATGGAAGAATTTCAATTAGTAAAAAATAATGCAGACCAAAACAAAACGAAAATTCAAGCAGAATAATTAAATTAAAATAATAATAAAATAAAAGAAATGAAATGACATGTGCTTCTTCTTCTGCTTCTGCTTCTTCTTCTGCTGCTTCTTCTTCTTCTTCTGCTTCTGCTTCTGTTTTTGCTGCTCTTGCAGTTTTATTTTTGTGTAGCAATGTTTGTACAATTTGGGCAATTAAATGTACAAATTTAATAAGCAGAACTAACAAATGCCCAAGACACTCGGCTAATACCGTTAGAGCAGACTGCAAACATCAAAAGTCATTTGGCCAACTCACGGCTAGCGAGGAGCTGCGGCGGTGGAGTGGGGCAGATATGGTTTTCTATAGACCAAGACCAAGGAGGTGACTAAATTCATTAAGGCAAACACAGAAATCACAATGTTGCCTTTTTGTGCAGTGCATAGAGAAAGATAGATAGATATAACGAGCGAGAAAGCGAGAGAGAGAGACAGAGAGAGAGAGATAGAGAGAACGAAGAGAGAGAGAGATAGAGAATGAAACGGATGTGGCACATACATCAGCAGCAGCAGCAGCAGCAGCAGTAGGGAAGGGTGTCTATTTGTGTGTGTGTGTGTGTGTGTGCCAAGTGGACAGCAATCATTTAAAAATGTTGCGCACCGTGCCAAAATTTCAACAGTTTGCTCGCGACAAAGTGCAAAAATGAATTTCATCAAGAAATTGTCAGCGTTTTTTTTTGGTTTTGTTTATTTTTTTTTTTTTTTTTCTTTGACACTTTTACTTAACGCATTTTTTTCTCCCGCTCACTGCCAAGTAATTAATGACAACAACAACAACAACAACAACAGCAACAGGCAGAGATAAAAAAAGCCTTTTGTTTATCTTAACCATTTACATTTTTAGTGTTCTTAGACAACGACATAAGGCCAAAACCAACTGCACTTTTCATCGAATTCAGCTGCGCAAAACTAAACTCGTTTTATTGGCTCATTAAGTATGCAAACATTTGGCAGCAGCTGATACCTTTCACTCCACTTTAATAACTCATAACAACAACATTGCAGTTGCCTCAATGATCAAAGTCGAAATGGCCAACAAACAAATGTTGGCAATACAAGAGGCAAGTGTGCAAAACAATTGATCATCCCGATGAGTTGTAAGAATTTATGTCTATATACATATAGGCAGCATACACAAGATATATGAAAAGCAATTAAACGCAATTCGCACGGATTCAAATATATATTTTTAAATATTATATTTAATGCAACGATGTGAAACAATTTAAAGGGATTTAATTAATCATTTCAGCATTTCAATCAATGCTAAGAGAATGTTAAACACTTTACAGGTTCGCGGAACAGTTTCCATAATTAATATAAATTAATTGTGATAATTTTTAATATTTGACAAGCATTTTCCAAAACATTCCATCTTAATTGCATTAGCGCAAAAACAATATTATTGTCAGGCATTAATTTCAACTTCCCCGTGACAACGAAAACAGTTTCGTGGCCAACTTATTTTCCGGCTAACGTTGAAGTTCTCTTTTCCGGCGCATCGTTTTTCTTCATTTTCAGTTTTCACATTTACACTGACCACCCACCCCAAATGACAGCCGCCCGCATTTTGTTAGCATTTTCCTGCCACTAACCGCAACTTAATTGAAATGAAAACCAAAAAAAATTAACTGAAGCTGCCATTGCTTTGGCCTTAACTGTTTTGGGGGTGGCGGACGCGGGGTGAGGTTGGACAGTGGTGCACAGCATTTTCATTTGCAAGTGGCTGCCAGTTCAATTTTTATTTTTCTTTTTTTCAATTTTCTTTTATTTGACTTTTTTTTATTCTGTCTTTTGCACTTTTCTTTTTACAACATTGCCGCCGTTGCAGCTGCTGCTGCTTAAGTGTTTTTTATTTCAATGAAGTGAGTGTGGCAAAGTCAACTGCAGTCCATGCCTCACACACACACACACACATACACCTACCCCTAGCCCCCCAAAGGCTGCCGCTCGACGCAAAGCATTCAAAATTTCATGTTTTCTTGCATTCACTTTTGATCACTTTATTCATACGATTCTTTTTCATTTCTTTCTATTTTCAATATACCCTGTAAATCAAACATACTTAAACTAATGAGAGAGATATACCTGTTGCAACTCTGGTGGCAAAAGAGCAAAATCTGTTAAATTTTGTAGCAGTAGCAAAAACAGGCCAATATCTGTAGTGCTCTTGCTGCTACGTGGTAGCATTTGTTAGTTGCCCTCAAGACATCTTTTACAGGGTATTCGCCAGTCGATCGATTAAGCTTTATTGCCTGTAGCTCTTGCAATTCATCTTTTTACCAGAGCACTATTCTTGCTCAATGTATTTGATGCACTTTTATTTTTACAGCTGCTCCGCACGTGGGGTGAATTGTGTGTGGGGCGATAGTGGGTTAAGAGTGGGTTTTTAACACATCTTTCTTGGGTTAAACGCAGCCATGCACGACTAATTATTGATGGTCGCCATATTTGATAAACACTTTCTTATTTGGTATTTGTTATTCGTTATTTTGATTGTTGTTCTAAAAGTTGTTTTTCTCTAGCTGTCGACTTAAATAAATTCGTGTCCCTTGGCGAACACTTTTGGCACGCAGTGTGCTAATTGAATAAAAAGTGTAGGATGTGTACCAACCGAGAGGGGGGTGTTGGTGGTGGGGGGTTTTTTGGGGTGCACAAGTTGGAGGTGTGTACTCAAATGTGTTGATGAATAACTTACAGCTTGCTATGGAAAATAGTTGCGAGCACGCTTTAGGCTCTCAAGTGCCGTTTGCTGTTTGCCGAGCTGGTTGCCAGCCGGCTGAGACCCCTGCAACAACAGCAACAGCAACAACAACAACAACAACAACGACGACGACGACAAAGTTGCCCTCATCTGTGTGCACGCTGTGAATATCTTAAAGCTACACTCGTTGCCGTATCTGTATCTAATGCTTGCTGTGTGTGTGTGTGTGTGTGTGTGTCTAATAAACGCAAATTGACTAGCGTGCTCGCTCTCGCTCTCTCTCTTACGTATATAGTATGTGCCTCTCGCTTAAGGGCAAGGGGGAGGTGGGAAGTTGCTGCTGACAGGCTGCTGGCAGGCAGCTCGTGACACTTTAATCTGTCGGATAAGGTAAATAGACAAACTAGCGCATTAGATCACAAAGCACACATGAAACAAACACACTGGACACTAGTTGCAATGTTCGTTGCTGCTCTTGTTGAGGTAATTAGTTTGTGCCCCTTGAGTCAGCAGTGACTGGTCTAACTGATCTCAGCAACAGCTCAACAAGCAGCAAATAAATTCTCGTTACGAGGCGTCAAAATGTACGGCAATTGTTTCATGAGCTTGCTTGATTGCCAAGTACCTAAAATTCTTTTGGTATAAGCATTAAGTATAGTGACTATTTCATATGCTAAATATCCAACATTCGCAACATACTTTACAAATATTACGAATGTGCAAAATGTTGGCAGAGAGTGTTAGAAATGTTAACAGTGGAATCTGTTTATAAATATCGGTAGAAATATTGCTATTCTCTGCTAATAAAGCACAAATAGCTGAAATTATTATTCATATGAGTACATGTAGTAAAAGCATATTAATATATATTTTCATAAAATGATTTCAATCTCTTGCTGAACATTTCACACAACTGCTAGTCAAAGCAGACGACTTCTTCTGCTTAATCAAAAGCTTATCAATTAATCAATCACTCAATTTTTAATTGTCTTCCGACGTAAAATCACGTTTTCAACTTTAAATGCACGATTGATTTAGGGGCAAAACTATGATCAAAAAGCCCTCGCTTTTTAAGATAAGTGGAGTTTTGACGAAGTTATGGCATTTTGAAGTTTCGACCTATGCCCATATATCGATATATCGATTTTCAGGCTATAATTTTAACTTGTCTACCGACCTCAAATTTCGTTTTCAACTTTTAATGCACGATTGATTTAGGGGCAAAACTATGATCAAAAAGCCCTCGCTTTTTAAGATACGTGGAGTTTTGACGAAGTTACGGCATTTTGAAGTTTGGACCTATGCCCATATATCGATATATCGATTTTCAGGCTATAATTTTAACTTGTCTACCGACCTCAAATTTCGTTTTCAACTTTAAATGCACGATTGATTTAGGGGCAAAACTATGATCAAAAAGCCCTCGCTTTTTAAGATACGTGGAGTTTTGACGAAGTTATGGCATTTTGAAGATTCGACCTATGCCCATATATCGATTTTCAGGTTATAATTTTAACTTGTATACCGGCCTCAAATTTCGTTTTCAACTTTAAATGCACGATTGATTTAGGGGCAAAACTATGATCAAAAAGCCCTCGCTTTTTAAGATACGTGGAGTTTTGACGAAGTTATGGCATTTTGAAGTTCCGACCTATGCCCATACACCGATATATCGATTTTCAGGCTATAATTTTAACTTGTCTACCGACCTCAAATTTCGTTTTCAACTTTAAATGTACGATTGATTTAGGGGCAAAACTATGACCAAAAAGCCCTCGCTTTTTAAGATACGTGGAGTTTTGACGAAGTTATGGCATTTTGAAGTTTTGACCTATGCCCATATATCGACATATCGATTTTCAGGCCAGAATTTTAACTTGTCTACCGACCTCAAATTTCGATTTCAACTTTAAATGTACGATTGATTTAGGGGCAAAACTATGATCAAAAAGCCCTCGCTTTTTAAGATACGTGGAGTTTTGACGAAGTTATGGCATTTTGAAGTTCCGACCTATGCCCATACACCGATATATCGATTTTCAGGCTATAATTTTAACTTGTCTACCGACCTCAAATTTCGTTTTCAACTTTAAATGTACGATTGATTTAGGGGCAAAACTATGATCAAAAAGCCCTCGCTTTTTAAGATACGTGGAGCTTTGACGAAGTTATGGCATTTTGAAGTTTCGACCTATGCCCATATATATGTATATATATATATATCGACATATCGATTTAAAAGTGAAAAACGTTCTTTTTCCAAGTGAAAAACCTTACTCCAAGCGGTCAAAATGTCTGAGCTTATCGGCAAAGCGACAGTCATTCGTTCAACTGCAATCCCATCGCCATTCAGTAACCTCACCTGGTGTGCAGGTTGCGTTATTTACAACCTCCGGACAGAGCAAACTATTCACACCTGGTGTAAATAGCAAGCTATGTGCAAATGACCCCAATAAATTACACAACATGAGAACAACAGCGAGAACAACTAACCACCCCATATCTGTCCCACTTCCCTGCAACTTTACTCATACGTCAAACAAAAAAAATATAAGGTAACACATTGTAACGGAGAGATACGAGCGGGTCACTCGAGTCGAGAGAGCTCGACTAGGAGACACCCTAAACCCAGCTGTTATGTAGCTGAATTCGGTTACTTTCTTCTGCCTGTGACATACTTTTATACCTTGCTCCCCATTCTGAATGGTTCAGGTTTAAGGGAGAGAATACGAGCAGCTCAGTTGGACAGATTCTTGTCTAGCGTGGATGTAACCTTAGCGAAGAAGAAGAAGAAGATAAATCACTAGCCCCTTGCAGTGTTTGTCTTCAACTTAACAAAAGCAGATAAATACGGTACATGTGTAAAGACTCGAAAACTAAATTTGTGGCAGCCAAGCAATTAATGAAAATGAACAACTAACAGACTAAATTATGATCAAGTCTATTCGACTCAGTAGATAGAATAGAATCAGATATATATATTTTTAGAAATATTTGTATAAAAATAAATAATTAATTATTTAATGATTTTATTATAATTTCAACATATTTTTTACACAAATTTCTTGTAATTCACATAAATGTATCATTTATTGTTGCTTGTGTTGTTGTTGTTGTTGCTATCATTGTTGTTGCTATTATTGCTGTTGTTGTTGTTATTATTATTGTTGGCACTTCTACTTTCTGTGATATCACGCCCGAGTGGCTGCCTCTGTTTTCATTTTATATACGAATTTTGTTTCGTTTTCATTTGCAGTCGCATTTATTGGCCCCATGCCAGGCAATCTCCTGGTATTGAATAATATTATCCATATCGCAGTCAGATATGTATATACACACACATATATACATATATATATATGGTTATATATATTCCAAGTTTATCTGTATTGCTATATTACATATGTATATATGCTATATGTATACAAAGCTGACGATGACTCTAATCAAGACAATAAAAATAATAATAAATACTACACAATTTTTTTTTGCATGGCCATTTTGGCAAATTCTTGTTCAAATTTAATGCCACCTCATATTTTTGGAATATAGTATATAGAATTTTAAATATATTATATATATTATATATATTTTTCTTTATTTTTTTGGTATTTGTTAAATTTTGTGGGAAATTTGTGCTCGTAAATTTGAATAATGTTTTAACTTTTTTGTTGCTATTCTTAATTTTAATGTCAAAGTTATTGGCGGTCCATGCTGACATATATTTGTGTGCGGATTAAGGAATACACATAGAGCATAGTAAAAGAAAACCACATCAAATAAAATACACGGAATATATGTATGTATATACATATATAGTTCTTGGGGACATCTGTACTGCTGTGAATGGACAACTATTTATTGTTGTGCTTCTGTGATGGAATCATTTATTCATTTATCTCCACCCACCATCTCTTTAAGAACGCGTTCGCATTTGTTTATAAAATGCTTAAATGTGTGTCACAGGAGAAAAAAAGAGCAGCATAAATTGTACAGGAAGTGCGAAAGAGAGAGGGAGAGAGATGGAAATAGTGAGAGCTTAACATGCAGCTGTGCTGTCAACTGTTAAGTTGCGTATGTTATTTAACATGCGCACAACTGTAACTGTTATCATCTATGGAAATTATAATGGCGTAATAAAACTCGCTTTAAGTCGCAGTAATTAATGTTTGCCCTTTTGTAGTGCAAGGCCAAGGCAAATAAGCATAAAATTGGCCCAGCTGTGTTGCAACTTCAAATCAAAGTTTTGAGCTTGATAGGAACTGAAATGTGGCATGTTATTTGACGCTGCTGCTGTTGCTGCTGCTGCGCTGAGGCTGTTGCTGCTGCTGCTGCTGCGCTGCTGTTGCTGTTGCTGATGCGCTGCTGCTGCTGCTGCTGTTGCTGCTGCTGCTTCTTCTTCTTCTTCATTCATTCATTCTTTGTGTCATTTGACTATCTTATCACCGGCCTTGAGCGCCTCCTGCGCCTCCTGCGCCAACGAGCCGCAGCCCTGCTTTATTGTCGGCTCACAAAACACTCAGAACTCGGGGCACGGAGCCTTGTTTGTGTGGGTTGTGTGTGGGGCACTGTGGCATGACACAGACGCCTGCACACAGCAATTTTCACATGACTCTTGTGACGCCGTCACTGGCACATGCAGACTGAGAGATTCGTTGATGGTGGCTGTTTGCAAATAAATGTCAATGAGTCAACCAAAAATAAAAAGTCGCGCGCTAAAAGCGACGCCAAAAACCCAAAAACTGCAAACAAAAAAAAAAAACAGAAAAAGAAAACAAAAAAAAAAAGAAAACAAAATAAAAAGAAAAACAACACTGCTAAATTTAATTTGGGAGCGGACAACACAACAGAAATGGCTAAAACCAATACCTTTAACCAGGCAATGGTGTGGAAAAATACAAAAACCAACAAAAAGAAATGAAAAAAACAAACAAAGTAAAATGAAAAGCAAAAGAAAAATAAAACGAAAGCAGAAATAAAAACAAATCGTTTGAGTTTCGCACAGAAATTATGAGATATGAATGACGTCTAAATGCTCTTGAAGGTTAAGACAAATGGCCCACGTTGTCGCCAAGGCGGGGGGAAGAAGCTGCTGCTGCCAGGGGGGCGTGATCTATTAGCAATGAATTCCAGAGCGGAATGGTGGAGGCAAATAAGCTTCTATTTGGCATCCGAATGCGAAAAAGTTCTATTTGCCACTCAGCGAAAAATTGCTCATAATAAAAATGCAAAAATGCAAAAATGCATTTCCAAATATTTTATTCCAATTGCAAACTTCACAGCTGACTGAATCTCTCCAACAGGATTCGAAATATATTGGAGTAAATAAGAAGTAAAACTTGACCTGGAGCCAGCAAAAAACACATACTTAAATTAAGCTGCAGTTGAAATATAAATTTGAATTTTATAACTAATATTATAAAGTGCATGCCCAAATCTGCTCCTTTTTTTAATACTATTTTTAATGCACAAATTGATTAATTTTTGCATAAATATTTTGGAGATTTCGCTTACTTTTCTCATACATTTATAAGGCAGGATCGCAAACTGGCACGCCCACAAGCTGACTCATAATTGGGCTTGCAACAACAGTTCTCTGCCTGCAATTAGGGCAAACTTTCGAGTTGGCCCATTTGACTTTTAATCATTGGGGTGGCAACAAGCAAGCTACTATTGCAGCCAGACAGGACTTAGGCAACCAGTGCACCCCTCCAACCCCCCTCTCGGCCCCAGCGTCGTCGTCACCCTCGCGCACACTTTGCATATGGCTAGGTAACATTTTATAGTTTTGTGCATTGCTTTTGGCCCGCTGCCAAGGCGTCTGCCATCTTGATAAAGTGTTAGCCAAAAAAAGTACGGCACATTAGTCGGACGATGGCG
Organism: Drosophila nr. perissopoda 5 BK-2023a; assembly: GCA_035044105.1. Classification (NCBI taxonomy): domain Eukaryota; kingdom Metazoa; phylum Arthropoda; class Insecta; order Diptera; family Drosophilidae; genus Drosophila; species Drosophila nr. perissopoda 5 BK-2023a. The sequence goes on from JAWNMK010000124.1 coordinate 1,763,409, forward strand.
ACAGCAACAAGGAGAGCGAAGGAGAGTAGCTGGTGGGCTGTGTAAGAGGGGGGGAACTTGGGGGTAGCGTGAATGGGCTGCCAATACACAAACAGCTATAGCCAAAATTCGGTTTGGCCATGTGTGTGTTTTACTAGAACAAATAGAAATGTCATTTAACAAAACGAGCACGAGAAAGCAACAAAAAAAGCAACAAACCGCAACAACAACAACAAAAACTACAACACTAGCCACGTTTGCCAAAATGTCAAACGAAATGTAGCCACAAACTAATTGCCAAACGGCTAAAAGCAAATGAAAAGCCAACTAACTTAATGAACTTAGCTGTTGTTGTTGTTGTTGTTGTTGTTGTTACTGTTGTGGTTGTTGTTGTTGTTCTTGGCGTAGCATTTTTGGCATTTTGGACAAATTGTTTGCAAAATGGCTAAAGCATTTTGTTGCATATTTTATAGATGTACCCCAAGCCTCCCATTTCTGCCCCACGGGAAAACTGCAAGTGGCACTCATCTATAATGTAGGTACACAGCTAGCAGAGAGAGAGAGAGAGAGAGAAGTGTATGGTTGTTGTTGCTGCCAACTGACAGACAGTTGACGGGCCATCTTTCATTTGTGGCCAGCAGTCAGAGGACAACAAAATTATAAGCCATTCTGGCCTGGCTCATAGCCTAATGAATATTTAATACGCTTAATATGGCTAGCTACACACGTATACATGAATACATACACTCACACATACACACACACATATGCGTTCATCAATTAGATACAAATGTATCTTTGTCTTGCTTGCCGGGGCAACTAACGACAGTTTGACAATATATGGGACATTTGACACAAATGGGTTTTGAGCTTGCAACAGCTCGTGTCATGTTATTACAAGGGAGTTGTTTGTATTTACAGGTAAATTGCCGCAAATCGATAAGCTTATTGAGCCGGGACAGCAATAAAGTGTAAAGTTTCTGGTCGTTTTCAACTGTTAAATACATGAAATAGGCTCGTTTTATGACCACACAGAGGCAGAGAAGCATGCCCCAAAAGGCACCAGCTATAAAACTAGCCAAATGTTTGCCCAGCAACAATTTAAGCAAGAACAAGCTTTGAATATGCTCTTGTCCCTGGACAGGACACTGTTGACTAAGATGTCGTTTAGCCAAAGTAGGCATAATCAGTAACAGAATCTGCCAACGACAATGAGCAGGAATCTTCGAGGCGCCTCATGGCAGATTGTGCAAAAGTTGCAATATCCTATGCATGCCTCTGATACATATGTATGTCAATATATGTAGCTATTTACTTTTTATGATCATTGATCTAAAAGCAATTCCTATGAATGTATCTCTCTCAATCCAACGATCTATATATATAGATATATATATATGTCTATCCATATCGCCATCGAACTCCTGCACATCTTTTGCAGCCTTTACCAGCTCTTTTGCCTGCATCACCATTAAGATCAATACTTTGATTTCCTGTTGAGTAAACTACACACACCCACGCACACGCACACCCACGCCGGCACAACAAATTCGCTGCGTTGCTCATATTTCGATTGAAACAACAAAATGTTCTTTTGTTTAGCGCCATAATTGTTTGTTTACAGCTCTTTATAATATACAAATCGCCTGCGCTCAGTTCAATATTGATATTGCAGAAAATACATTAAAAAAAAGGCAAAAATAGTAATAAAATTGAACCCCATTTAAGAGATGTCTGTGATATAATATTGTTTGAAAAGCAAATACATAAATAATATTTGCATTGCTGGCAATTTCTGAGGGCTGTCGCTATTGATTTATGCACAAGTTTAGCTTAAATATTAACGACACATTATAAATAAATATACAAATCTAAGATGGCTATTTATGTGCATAGGCACTCTTGTTAATTGTTTCTGGGAAATGCGCCAGTTAGTGATGTGATATAGCTACAATTATATTTATACCATCGAGTAATCGGATAAGGAGAACTGTCGCTTTGCCCGCATATATATTATATATTTACAGCTTATCGACCGGTTGTCGTTAGAGGTAATTCCCGGAAACTCTAATCAATTGAATCATAAAAACTTCACAGAAAATAAAACTCCCCTTTGCAGGCGCCTCGTTCTTTATCAGTTTGCAATTTATAAGCCACAAAAAAAAAGTAAGAAGAAAGCCGCAATCAGTTTCCGGCGCTTAACGCAACAATTTAACTTTATGAATGCACTTTTTTTGTTGGCTTAAACGCACATATGGCCATAAATTAAAAAATTGCGAAGATTAGTAATCAATCGCAAATTGTTAGACTAGGTGAAATTCCGAAACTAAGCATGCTGCAGTCGAGTGAACTCGACTACGAGATATCCTAAACATTTTGCAATTCAGTTTTTCTAATATTCATTATACCCCGTTTTTATTGGATTCAGCGAATAATAAGCTTTGAAAGCCTTGTATACCACTTCAAGCAATGACTCTGTCTACAGGGTATACAAATGAAGACATCAACGCGCATTCAATTGATGTGTCTTATGCTATGCGCCACAAAAACGGCTATTTAAAAACAATCGATAATTACGTCAGCAAAAGAAACGCTAACAAAGAGCAAAAATTTAGAAATGTTCAGCAACATATGTATAAATAAATACATATATATATATATATATATATATATCATGTACAGACTTGAAATGCTATTGTACACAGAAATATTTGGTAATTAACAAAGCAGCAGCGCCAACATCAAAATTTGAAATGAAATGAATTTTAAGGTAAATTAGCTGCGTGGGCGTGGAAAACATGAAAGCAGCAGAAACACACACACACAAAGGCAACGAGGGGGGCGGTGCACTCTTACAATATGGAAAGGGGATGGGGGAGGGGTAGAGGGGGATGGGGTCACTTTTGTTCCAAATTGCATTTTATATGTTTGCTGCAACTGCTTGCAAAATGCTGCATTAAAATAGCAGCGGTCAAAAAAAATAAATAAATGCTTTTAATTTTAGTCTCAATTCTGGCTGAATGTGAATTTTTGTATTTCAAATATTTGCTTATATGCAAAAAGATTCTTGGCACCAGCCAAAACATAAATGAAAATACATTTTTTATATGCCTGAACAACTTGCAACCCATCTCCGCATTATCATCGCCGTTATCATCAACACTATCATCAACAGCATCAGTTTACGTCATTGGAAATGGGTTATTGGGCTGTGTTTTTGTTGTTGGCCGTATTTTGTTTGCTTTTGTTAACACCGAGACCTGAAGGTCGTCATCTTGATTACGTCAAGGCGCCACGAGATTTTCTTTTTTATTTTCTATTTGTTATAGCCAAATGGCATGTTTACTGACGCTTTAAAACTAAAGACGAACGCGCTTTACTTTTCCTTTTAGTTATCATAATTCATTATTTTGTTGACACCTCAAAAAAACTATTAAAAATGAATAAATCAGTCAACTGAAAATACAATCGAAACACAAAAAGAAAAATGGAAAATGAGAAATTTTGCGATTATTGTTCGTGTGCATTATGAATACTTAATGTCAGTAATTGAGGCAGCAAATTTACTTTGATTGCACTCGTTTTTTGTTGTGCAAATATTGGGCAAACAACCGTGCGTATGCTTAATGCTCAGCCCTGAGAGCTTGTTAGGGATATTTACAGATAACAGCAGCAGCGGCAGCAGCAGCGGCAGCTATTGTTAAGATTAAGTGCTTTTTGCCCCCCAGCAAAAAGGCATATGTAGCCAAAGTTGCGTATGAGTAATGTTTGCACACGCACACACACACACACACAAACACTCACACACCCACACTCATACGCAATGTTGTACCGAACAGTATCTGGCTTGTTAATCTACAGCGTTCACTCTCAGCCATTATCTATTACCAAATACGTTGCGTACTCTTCGCCTTGCCCGGCGCACTTTAAGCTAATTTTTTGCAGTTGTTAAACGAAAAATTAGCGTAACAAACAAGCTAAAACTTAAGCATACATAAAAACATCTACACACACACACACACACACTCGCAATCACACACACACACGGATAAATATACGGCGCATGAAAAGTAAATGCTAAACAAACTGTGAGCCTTGCAATTTATCGTGGCTGTTAAACTGAAACTCGTGACGGAACTAGTTAAAAAAAAAAAAAAATATAGATGCCAAGTTAGTTAATAATTTAAACACGCGCTGCAAATCACACAAATTTGGCTAATATGGTGGGTTAGGGGAGGAAAGGGGTAATCGCACACGTAGGACGCCAACTTGGCCTAAGACGCTTAACGTTGACTTACTTTTACAAAGGCACATAAGACACACACGCACACACTCACACACACACACTCACACACGCACACACTCACACGCACACACATACACACACTCACACACACAGCAAGCAGTGCCGGCATACAATAATATAATAACAATTACAACAGCGAGACCAACAAAAACAATAGAGAGCAGCAGGCAAGCAGGCGAGAGAGTGCAAGTACGAGTGAGAGTGAGAGCGAGAGAGAGAGAGACGCGTGGGAGAGTTGTAGAGTGCGCAGGTCTACAGAATAGCGTGTAGAGTTGCTCCCAATGTGTGTGGGCGTCAGGCAGGTCTTTTCGAACATGTCCTTCGAATTTCCGGGTTTTGCTACTTTGACATTTGCAACATGCTCCACGCCAACAAAACGAAAGAGAGCGAGAGCGAGAGCGAGAGCAAGAGCGAGACAGACTGAGTTCGAGCCAAAGCGAGTAAAGGCGAATTCGCTAAGCAAAAAGGACATGCCGATAGTCGTTGCTGCTGGTGCGGCTTCTGCTTCGGCTTGGGTTCCAGTTTACAACCAACACATGTTCGGCACAGCTGTCGGCAGAGGGAGCGGGGAGAGGGACTGCCGACAGTTATGTGGGTCTGTGTGTCGTTTCGAGCCGGGCCACACTCACACGCACACACACACACACACAGCTATTAAGAGTGCCGAATGTGGGTGGAGTTGGGCATGGTTTGCTTTGGCTTGGTTGTGTATGACGAACACAAAGTTCAACAAAAGTATTTATTTTTTTTTGTATGCCTTCTTTGCCCATTGTATTTCGATGTTCAGGCATGTCCTTATTTTAATATTTCTGTTATTTTTTATTTTATTTTTATTTCTTTTGCTTAGTTTGTGTTCGTATTCGACGTTTTTGTTTCTTTTTTTTTATTGTTTTTGACGTCATGCGCAAACAAATGAAGTCAACATTATTTCATTTATGGATTTTGTTATTAATGTTGATTTGTTGTCAAGTTTGTTGCTGTTGTTGCTGTTGTTGATGTTGTTGCTGTTGCTGCTGTTGTTGCTGTTGTTGCTGCTGTGTACTTATGGTGCCCTTTTATTTTGGCCGCGAGCGCTTTCGTGACTGTTTTCAACTTCCGTTTGTTTGTTGTTGCTGCTGTTGTCCATCATTTTGGCAACACAATTCAGGCGGCAACGCCTACGGCAGCAGCAACAACAACAACAATTCTAAATAACTAGAAGCAAAGCAAAATGCCAAAATGTGCTGCCTGCTTTCAGGCGCCGCCGCCAGCTGTGTCTGTGCTGTGTGTGTGTCAGTCTTCTGCATGCTTTTGGCTTAGTTTGGATTTAAGGCATAACTATACATACACACACACACACACTCACACACTTATTTACATACACACGTACACATATTATATGCTGCTCGCTTTGTGGTATTTAACCTTAATTTGATTTTTTTTTTTCCATTGGATTTTTTTGTTACAGGTAGAAAAGTTGCCGACTGGCAAACGCTTTTGTTGCCGCTCGTCCTTGCCATATCCTTATGCTGTGCGTGCGTGTGTGTGTGTGTGTGTGTGGGCTCATGTAAATGTGTGTTTGTAAGTGCCTTAGCATTCCTCCATTTCTTGTTAGTTGAGTTGTTTTTGCTTTCTTTTTGCTTTAAAGAGTTTGGGTTTGCTGCATTGATTAAACAATTTCCCAGTGCTTGTTGGCCCGCTCTTAACTGTCAGTTGGCCAAAAAGCGCAAGAAATTTACTATAAAATGTGGACAGCTGGTTGTTGCTCTTGTTGTATGTTTAAAATAGCTGCATAAACAAATTGTTTGACCGCATTCTGTGACAACAAAACGCGGCAAAACAACAAATGAGCATCAGCTGCTATGCTTGACAAATTCACACACATCAACACACGCACAACCATACACTCTGCTTGCTGATCACCCATTCCCCTGCCCGGCATGCTGCATGCATGCAACATTAAGATTATGAACAAATATTTGTCAACACACACAATATGTTGTTTCATTTCGTGGCATCTTTTTAGTGCCTTAGAAAAAGATATTAATTAAAAAAATGTGTGAAACCAAAATTTTTAAATTCGAATGAAACAAAATGCATAAAATGCAAAAACTTAAGAACTAATTGCCAAAGCCTTGACTGCTTAAGCCTTTAGTGCATATTGCTAATAAATTATAATTAATACAGCCAACAGTCTGTGCACAATCTACAAACATGTTAATATAATGAGCAACGCTTCGATTTGGCCTATTGGCTTTTGAAACTAACATCAATTTATGCTAACGAAGTTTCAAATTATTCGTCCGATGATATATAGAAAAAACAAATTGAAGAAACGCTCATCTTAGGCAAGCGCTGAACTAAAATTACAGCAGATTTACTTTGATCTATTTCGGACAGGACTCAACTCGACTGCTGATCGAGAATATATATACTTTACGGCTTAGGAGATATATAATTTAATGCTCTATAAGGATAAAGTGAGATACATGTACAAACATTGCGCATACGCAGCGTGAAACGCTCTTTGAATAGCATTCAACATTTTCTTAACAAGTTTTTAATTATTGCTTGTGTTTGAAATGGATTCCAGAACTTTTTTAGATGTGCATCTGAAAGTGAGTTTTTTCTGTTTACCATTTTTATTATGTTAAGTAAAAGGAAAAAATCTTTGCATTGCATTAAGAGGCTCAATCCTTTTGTGGACTTGGCTTAAATGGATTTTCGCCACACTTATGAATTACACACATTTCCTCGACGGGCCCAAAGCCGTTGAAATGTTGTTCTTCCTGTGTGTGTGTGTGCATTGAACATTTTCAATTAAAACTTTTAATTGCAAAAGTGGCCAACTTTTGGAAGAATAGATGCAGGTAAGGAAGCGTGAGAAAATCTTTAGCAGAATTATTGAAATTGCTCAGCTGCAACATTTGAGATCGATATATGCTCAAAGCGAACTAATTGGCAAATGTATTTGTCATGCTGTCAATATATTGATTGCGTATTGCAATTGTGCGGAATGTGCGCTTATCAATATCACACTCAATAAATACGCACACAGCGCCTGCCCTTATCAATTGCAGTTGAGGGGCGGCGTGTGCAGTCAATTAATGCGATTATGTCAGAATATGTATATATATATATATATTTGTATATTTGTGATTAGCTGCTAATTTGCAATCAATAACAACCACTGTTAATTGGCCTTCCGCATCGATATTTGGCTGCCAGCATTTTTTGTTTATGATGGCAAACAAATTTTGATCATTTTTTCGCTACGTTATTTTTGATAGTCGTTTTCTGGCAATTTATGTGTGCCAATTTTGTTGTTGCTGCTTGATTTTTATGCATTATTGACATGCACATTTGAATTCCATATAAACATGCAGCTCTCAGCCAAACAACGAACCAAATGACACGCGAATCTGCAAATGGCCAGAGTTCAACGTTTGGCTTCAAAATGCTTCAATTGCAATTTTGTAACAGTTGTCAAAGTGAAAAAAGTACAAAAATGATGACTATTCAAATGTAATTTAATTTGAGTTACGATTATTACAACTGCCCATCGCTTAGGTGGGGGAGGGGATAAGACTATTATTCCTTGGTTCTTGCAGATTTACCACAACTCCTCTCTGATATCCAGCCAAGGAATGGTGCCTCATAACTCACTTATAGCACAGCAGTAGCTAAAATTAAGGCGATTATGGCCAAATGTGGCTGAAGTGGGTCGACAGTCGCCCTGAGTATCTTTGGCATACTCTTTTATTAACTTAAAACTTATTATAACCCACTTTAGGCCACCAATGGAACGCAAACTTGCATAATCTAGTGCCCACCCCTCTAGGAAAACCCATTCTAAGCTGCTCCACAGCAAGGTATGAGATGAGAGTATCTTGCCTCATGCCACTCAACTCCACACAAACTATCATAAACTCACAGAGTGATTTCCCTCTGGGATACTCCGTTGCAACTCGCTCCACCTCGAGGCAAACTTATTGTAACCCAATTAAAGCTGAAGCTTATCAGAGTATCTCACTTTACGGCACTGTGGCTCAGTCTCAGCTGAATGACAATCTCGAACATAATCTAACGCTGTCCAATCTTATCTGTATGTAAGATTTATCAACTTACTCACTCGCCAGCTGGCTGGCTGACTATCTAGCTGGCCATATTCATAATCGCTCAGTTGACCGCTCCACAAACTAAACTAGCTTATCAGTTAGCGTATATTGGTTTTTTATACAAAGTTTTTAATGCGGTAATCAAGCCCGGCTAGCACAGGCGGCGCAACGTGTGCACGATAAGCGACTTTGGGACTTGAAAGTTATGCTACAATAAATTAAACTGGGTATATGGCAAGTGCGACGGGCTAGAGGGTGGGTGGGGATGGGGTATGCCCCTCAATTGCTTGGTTTCCGCTTATTGATTTATGCGAGCCGAAGAGGAAGGCACTGAAGCGTTGTGGGGAGGTGCACAAATGCACAAAGTCCGTTCTTTAGTTGGTCAAACGCTGTACACAGTACTTTCCCCCCTCAAACAACCGCTTCTCCTCCCACCCAGCTAGACATGCAACTACTCTTCATTATGCTGACCGATTATGACACTTTTTAATGGCATTTTCTCGTTTGCCTTTTGCTTTTTTCGTTTTTATGCTATTGATTTCTGGCTGTTACGACGCCACAGGCGTCTCCAACCAATGCAATCGAAGGGGAGGCGGAGCGGGTGGGTGCGGCTGTTGCAGAACAGTGCCGATTGCTGTCTGCACAACAACAACAAAATAATTGTCACTTCAATTGCGAATATTTGCAGACGTCTGCTTAAAATTGCTGGGAAATTGGTTGGAAAAACCAAAAATGTCTGGCAGCGCAGCGTGAAATTGAGCGGAAAACTTTTCAATATGTCATTTATAATGCATTTCCCTTACAACTTCATATGTTTAACTTAAGTAATAGTTCTCAAGTTGTTTTAGGTCGTGTAGTTTAAGCCTAAAAGTTTTCTACAGACTACAGCAGAGCTAAAAGGAAAGTAAAATGGATTCTGGGTGCTTTTTGAACTTGCCACACAGCTGACAAAGTATCGGCTTAAGTTTATGCATTTTCATAAATACTTTATTATCGTTATTGGGGCGACCTAGTTGGGTGTACTGTAATCCATGCATTCCCTCAACCCTTTGCACAAATGCAAGTCTGCCGATTTCGATGTCTCATGTGCTTAAGACATTATTCCCAACGATCCAATCTACTATAATGTGCTATAAGGACTCCTCATCATTGCCACCAAATCGACAGATTTCGATACGGATTACATTTAGTTTAGCAGTCCTCTTAATATAAAGTGTTCTGTGTTCCAAGTCTGTTCTTAGCCATGACAATTACTTGCTTAAATCGTTGCTGATTGTGGCTGTCTGGGAAGACATTTGGCTTATCTTCAAGATTAATAAAAATATTGTCTGAAAATAACATTTGTTAATGACAAACTTCTACGTTTAAGCTAAGTTGAGTAAGTTTCTTAATTTAAAAACAGTCAAGTCATGGCATAAAATGAAGCTCACAAATTAAGAAATCTAATACTTATAATGAGTAATATCAACTGCTGCCTCTATATATATATATATGTATGTATATGTTTATATATCTTTCTCTTATCCAGCTCATTTATTTAAATATTGCTACTAATTTACACTGATAATGAGTATAGATGATGATAGATGATTACACTGATAAATCGTTGAACTAAACAATTTTGAATTCATTTAGTTTAATATTTATCTCTTATCTCTCTCACATCTTTAATCGCTATCTCTCTCTCTCTCTCTCTCTCTCACTCGTTCTCTGATATTCAAACTACCTTCACTTGTTATTCAGCTTCTGCTTCTACTATAATTAAAAACAAAAACATAAATATTAAATACAGTTTGATTCAATTGTAAAATAAATATAAAAAAAAAAAATGCCCTTGCCGTTGTCCATGGTTGAATAAACTTATCAATCGAAAAATCATTGTTGCTTTGAACTTTGCCCCAAAGTGCAGGTACTCGTTCTAGCTCAAGCATATATATATATATTATTAATATTTTATATATATTTATATATATATACCACTCACTCTGATTCTAATCAGTGGAATGTCTATCGCCGCACAAGTGCTACCAATCGATATTTGTGATTTTCTTTTTATTCAACTGCTCAAGTCGAACTCAATTTTGGTGTCATGCAACTGTGGTTTTTCGCATTTTCGCATTTGATTTATGGTAGAGAAAATGTCCCAGCAGAATTTTCCGTTCTCCATTTTTTAGACATTTTATAAATTTTAAGCGTATTATCATGGATTTAGTATAACATATGGGCTAGACGAACAAACCAAGGTCAAGACATATATATTCATACTTGGTAAACAGTATGAGCAAACAAAGGGTATATTGCTATTGTTAGCGAGTTTGTAACAAGTTCGAAAAATATATACACTTTTCCATCAAAATCAACGTTTTATTTCGTTATATTTTTACCCCCGCAAAGCAAGATTTTCTGTAGTATTTTATTTGTTCAGAAATAAATTGTAAATTGTAATTTGTAAACGAAAAAAATAAATATGATTTACTAGTCTGCGCTGCTAGAATGAATATTTTGACTGCATTCCTGCAGAATTAATGCGGAATGTTTATGGGGCATAAATAGTTTTCAAGTGGCAGCATTTCCATCTATTTGATTTATTTATAAATCTGTATCGGTTGGATACAATTTTAAAGTTATCCATTTGAACTTACCATTTATGCCGCTGATCAGTGGATAATTACCATCACGGCCGCCGATTAAGTTTTTTAAGCCAGTTTCGATCAGTGTTGGGGACGATCGCTCCCTGTCGCTCATTTTTTCATAAAAATGTTGTCAATTTTGTGATTATACACGAAATATCAACCAAAATGTGTGACCAAAACAATGTTTTGGTATTTTTTTGTCAACAGTTAAACAATTTTTGGAGTTCACGTTAAAAAACACTGGGCATTCAGCCGACTCACAACAACAATAATATTTATAATAATAATTGCTTAATTTTATTTAACAATAGCATTAACGAAAAAACACTTTTTGATTTATTTGCTGGCGTTAACTTATTTTATTATATATATATTTTTATATTTTTAACTTGGTTTTGTTTTATTTTTTTTTTTTTTTTGTAATCACAATGTACAAAAAATTAATGTTTATATGCTAAATTCCATGTAAACTTTAAATATTGCACGTTAACGTTTCTTTATTGCTTGGCTAATATGTATGTCGATTATACTATTAATATTTTTCTCGTATGTATATATATATATATATGTATATATATATTTTTAATTATTTATGCTGCTCGCTATAAATAAAGGCACCGCGAATTCATTCAACAATTTGTTCGTTTTTGTATTTTTTTTTTTGGTTTTTTATTGTTAACAACAACATGCGAGTGGAAATAGTGGCAACAAAATAGTAGCTCTGCGTTTAACAAAAATGAAAAAACAGAAACCCAACAACAACCAAAAAGAAAATCTTGATTCTCGAGTCGTTTTTTTGTTTTTCTTAGTGTATTTTTGGTTTCAAAGGTTTTTTTATTGTTAGTTTGTAGTTTAGTTTTAGTTGTAGTTTAATTTAGTTGAGATGCGTTGAGCTGTTGTTGTTGTTGTTGTTGTTGTTGCTGCTTGTTCTGTTGATTTGTTTCATTTGCTAATTGCGCTATTTTTATAGCATTTTTTTTTTTTTGCTTTGCTTTTTTTTTTAGTTGTCTTCCGTCGTCGTGCGTTCTTTCAAATGCCGTTGCGTTTGAGTTTTTCTTTTATTTTTATTTGTATATTTGTTGTTGACAGTTTGTGTATCTCATGGCTGCTGTTGTTGTTGTTGCTGTTGTTGCTGTTGTTGCTGCTGTTTGTTGCTGTTGCTGTAGAACGTTTAACGTTGAATATATTTGTTGTAGGCTGTTTTTAATTTGGTGTGGCACTAAAAATAAAATCAATCGCTTTGCTTCTTGAGAGTTTACTCGTTTGTGTATGTGTGTAGATTTGTTGTTGTTGTTGTTTTTGTTTTGGTTTTTGTTGTTGTGTTTATTGTACAGTTATAAAGCACTAATATGGCAATTGCATTTGCATTTGTAGTTTACAAACTTAATAACAGTTAAGTGGGTAACGACGAGTGGGCACCAGCCAAGCACATAGATGCGCGTGCGGGGGGTGGCGGGGCGGGCGGGTGGAGTGGGTTGCGCCTTCACAGAAATCAGCGCCCGGCGTGCGACAGAGATAGCACGAGTTGCGCGCAGTTTGTTTTTTTTTTTTTTGGTCGTATATTTTGTATTTCTTTTCTAGCTTTTTGCTGAGCTTTGAGCCTGATCGAGAGCGTTGCGCGGAGGGGGGTGTGTAGGTGTGCTCTGACACACGCGCGCACAGGCACTCACACAAACACACACACACACAGGCACAGGCACAGGCACACACAGACACAGAGGCGAACAGACGTCGTGCTGGGGAGACACACGACAGGAGGTTGAGAGTTGTGAGTCGCGTTGTGAGCGACAACACACGAAGACGACGAGCCGAAAATCGATGAAAAATGTTGACAGCTCACCGACACACACCGAACGCATACGCACGCACACTGACACACACTGGCACACACACACGCACACGGGCTGGCAGCAAAGTGCACGCAGTATTTTTTTGTATTTGCATTTGTTGTATTTGCCCACAAAATTGATTGGCTATTTTAAAATCGCGCGCGCGTTTCGCTAGCGGTTTTCAATGCAGCTTGTTTGTGTGTCCTTGTTGTGGTCAAAAATTGGGCTGCTTCTGCTGTTGTTGTTGTGGTTGTTGGAGCGCGTGGCGTGTTGTTGTTGTTGTTGTTGTTGCTGCTGCTGTTGTTGTTGTTGTTGTTGATGTGTTGTGGATTTGCTGCTGCTGCTGCTGACGCTGCTGCTGCCGCTGCCTGACGACGACTGTTCGCTTTGCGCTGTCTTCGGGCGTTGTGGGTGCTGTCGACGTAAACGCTGCCACTGCCGCAGTCGCTGCCGCTGTCTATGCTGACTGAGCGCGCATGTGACAAGAGCGAGACACACACACAAACATACACGCACACACAGTGACTAAAGTGTGTTTCGAAGTTCGAAGGGTCGCATAGGATGCGGAAACTGTTAAATCTCTACACACACACAGAGCGGAGGCTTTTTTGGTTCAAGCTGCCGCTGCAGCCAGGATGCACTTTTCACTCAGAGAGAGAGAGAGACTGAGAGAGAGCGCGCGGCGGGAGAGAGTGCGCACGAGTCAGCTGATTTGCAGTGCTTTTGCATGTGTGTGTGTCTGTTGTGTTTTGTGTGTGTGTCTGTCAGTGTTGTATATTTCCTTTTGCGTTTTCGTTGTTTGCTTTACACGCTTGCCAAAATGTTAGTTTTTGTTGCTAATGCTTTATAGCTGCTTTTTGCACCACACACACTGAGAGAGCGAGAGGCAAGCACTCGCAGTTTGCTTTGGTTGTCAGGCTGCCCAAAAAAAAACAATGAATAAAATAATCAACTATTTTTGCTTCTTGAAATCGACACACACGTGCTGAGTTGAGTTGCGAATCTTTGCTTCGAGTGCGCCTTGCGCTTTATAATTAATGTACGAATAACATGTTTCGTGAGCAATTAATTATAATAATAGCTTTTGTATACATTTCTCAATATAATTTGTCAATTTTGCATCGCACTTTTTTTTTTGGCCAATTTTTTTGTTTTGCTGTTTTTTTTTGTTTTTTTTTTGTTTGGTTTAATTTTTGCGTCCACACGGCTTTGACTGTTCATCTGACTCTGACTGGGCAACACGCGCTCGTTGCAAAGTGTACAAAAATGCGCTCGCTTGCGACCAGCCACACAAAAGGCAGAAAGAGAGAGAGAGCGAAAGAGCGAGCGCGCTCCAAACTAAACTAAGGGCAAACCGACACACACACACACACTACAACAACAGCAGACGAGTCGGCACGCTACAGATACAAATACGTTTTACAGCTTAGAATCATGCTAAAAACACTGTGCCATGTGGCTGCCGACGCGTTCTCTCACTCTCACTCTTACTCTCTCGCTCGCTGGCCACATTGGCGCGCTCTCTCTCCCTCTCTCAGTGTGGCCGCGTGTTGTGCACATTTTGAACTTTTATTTTTGGCAACCATTTTTTTATTAACGCGCGCGCAACTCAGAAAAGTCGAGCGACGGCGGCTGGCAATCGAACGAAGCTTAGCTTAGCACAGCTGAGATGCTCTCTCTCTCTCCCTCTCTGCTCTGCTCTGCTCTGCTCTCAATCAGTTGTTTCTAATGTTCTATGCAGGAGCAGCAGCGTCAGCATTTGCTTTGGGCATTTTCCATTGAGTCTCAAAGTTCAATTTGATATTTTTAATAGCGCGCCGCTCTCCGCAACACTATCAGCTTTGGTTGCTCTCTCGAGTGGCGCTCGCGCTCACTCTCCCGCTCTCTTCTTGCTGTGTGTGTGTGTGTGTGTGTTTTAATCTCTGAGATCGCAACCGGCACTCGTGTTGCTGCCATTTTATTTATTTGTGTTATTTTAACTTACTCGGCGTACTATAGCTTTGCTATTACGTCAATGCGACGGCAGCGCTGACGTCTACGTCTGTCGGTCTATGCCTGTGTGCGTGTGTCGCTGTATGTGTGTAACTGCACCTGTATGTGTAGCGCTAGCTGTGCGGCACTGCGGCAAGCGGCATTTGCTGTTCATTTCAATGTTTTTAGGTTTTTTCTCTGATTTATCTGCTATACGCGCCGATTTTTTGTTCCTTTTGTTATTATTATTTCTAATATTTGTAGTTGTGCCGCTGCGACTGCGACCGCTGCTGACAGCGAGCCGTGACGCTAGCGTCGCCGTAGCAGCGCTCACGTGAGTCGATTTCATAGCAAAAAACTTTTAATGTATGGAAATTCTTGATTTTGTTTGCATTTCTGTGTAAATTTGTATAAATAAACGCCACAAAAAAAAAACCACAAACCACCCCTGCCCCCAGGGCCAACAGCAACACCGACGCGATTTAGATATGTTTTGTTTTATTTGCCAACTGTAATTGAATTTGCCTTTCACGTAGCGAGAAGACGCGTGCAATTAGAGCGCCTTGAAACGAACGATTGTCAGGGCGTGGCAGGGAGGGTTGCGGCTGGCTTATTTGCAACAAAATAGATATTGTTAAGCCGCTAATGAGCAACATACGTTTTACACACTACTCAACTATTGTTGCTAGCTTCCCAATCAAACAGCTTAGTGTGTGTATAGAATTAGATGGCTTAATTGCAGATCTGAGAGCCCATTTCAATTTATATCAGTTGACAACATCATTGCAGATAAGAGCAGCGCTGCCTTATTAATAAATACACTTAAGAATATATTAATAACTGAAAGGTAATCAATATTTGTTTGCAAACGTAATACACATACTTTTAAACTGATTCTTTACGTTGATAAAGCAGACAAATCAGACTTTTATTTGTCGTAATCACAGTGCTTACACTCGAAAAATAAAATGAGCATGAAAAATAATTTAAAATTATTTTTAGAGCAGCAAAAAAGCTAATGTTTTAGTAGAGTTCTTTGAACACATGCAATTTGACATAGTTCTAGAGATATATACATTCTGAATAATAGGTTGCATTTTTTTTTCTGAGTGCATAAAGTGATTAGGAGTTTCTTAAAGTAATTGATGTTATCGCAACAGCTGCGATCCACATAAGCAGACTGTAAGCCCCAATGTGTAGCACTTGCCAAGTCGTAATCTTTGATTTTGACATAATTTAGCCCAAAAAAGAGACAAACTTAATCCCATTCAGATATTTATAAGATACTTAACATTTTGAAACGGATGTTTAGCTGTGCAACTTTAACTTAAATAACAAATAGATGGTCATAGAAAAGAATTTTAGCCTTCAACTGACAACAACTGAAAAAGACGCACTAAATATAAATCGTACTGCTTGAAATTATCTAGCTATTTGTGTGTGTGTGTGTGTGTGTGTGTGTGTTAGTTGTGTGACTCATTCCAACACAAAAATATGCACAACTTAATACCCAAAAATTGAAAAAAGTTTTCGAAAAATACATTGTATGTATTTGTTGCATATAGACCGAGAAAAAAACCAAAAACAAAAACAAAACTGTCGCCTGTCATCATGTGACATGGCTGTGAATGTGAATGAAGCAACTAGGAAATGGGTAGCCAAAGGAGGCTGGGCAAAGGAGGTCGCTTTCGATATATGTATGTATGTATATATCGGTGACAGACAAGATATGGCATATATATATGCATATGTATTTAGTTCGACTTGCGTTGGACCAAAAACGTGTTCAAGCGCAATAAATTATAAATGAGCCTCGAAGCGACGTAGAAATTTTTGACTTGGCACAACCCCCTCCGCGACACCCTTCTGCCCTCTTCCCACATTATGCCAACGGCAACCCCTGCCCCCGCCCTTGTCACCTTTTGGGAAGACAAAGCCAAATGTGTATTTGTGTGTGGGTGTTTGTCGCTGTTGGAACGCAGCAACGCATTTCTCGTCAAAGATATATATATACATATATATATATATATATATCTGTAGGAAAGATATACGACGCACCCAAAACTATACATAGATAGTACAAGTATCTATATGCATAAAGCTTAGCATTGTGGGAGACAAACGCTCGTCAGTCAGTCAGACAGACAGTCCGACCAGATCAGCTAGTTCCAACAATGTTGCCAGCTCTTGTCAAGGAACTGGCCAGCCAGCTAAATGTGTAGCATGTATGTAGATACACTTGGAACTAGCGTATTTGCTTTGGCATTTTTCGGTATGTCGCAGCCAACAAAAAGACAAATGTATTTCGACTACCAACAAAATTCCCTCAGCTGGCTAAGCACTCTGCCTATGCCAACCAACCTGGCAAATAATGCGCTCTTATCAAGCCCAATGCATATCACTAAATAAACATGCGACGACAACGCTGACGATGACAGCCAAAAAAAAAAAAAACTAAAGAAACACAAATAAATATTTGAAAAAAAAAATAAATATGAAAAAACGTTTTTATTTTTTATAACCAGTAGTACAAAAGTAGTCAGTGGGAAGTCACTCCGTTCTTATAAATGCCATTATTATATCATATCATATAGTGTAAAAGACATACTTACCCAATATTTGAGTTATAATGCACCTAAAATCGGACTACTATAGTACTGTTAGTAATACTATACTATACGAATCCCAAATCTAGTATTTTTAGTTCGCATAGGAACTGTTTTTAAGCAAGTATAAAAAATATACCAAACGAGGCTTAACGGCAGAGCCTTCCTTGACACTTTATTGATAATTTATTGTTAACTGGACACAGGGTATCTTGTTGTCGAGCTCAGCTTTTTCACTTACATTTTGTATTTTTTTGTTGGGTTTTTTATTTAATATTTGTTGTGTTTGGGCTTACCTTTTAGAACGCACATCATGCGTTTTTTGTCGGTCTGGCCTCTTATCAGAAATCATTAAACGCAAAAAGAAAAAAACACACACAAAATTGCCTTGGCTACTTCACCAAATAAAAAACAGCAAAACTGTTGTTCTGAGTTACACAAACAATTCGGAAAGAATTTGCTTGGAACTTGAAAGTTTTTAGTTTTAAAGTTTTAAATTATTGCAAGCCCAAAGGAATACTTAAAATTTTGTATAATTTAATAATTGCTGGAGAGAGGGCCAGATTATAAATGCCACATAAATCTATGTCGTATTTGAAATATGTTTCATTTGATTTATGTGGCAAATATATCGAGCATTATATTGCTTGATTGCCTTATAAAATTACTGTTTATGTTAGACATGCCTCAAGTGTAAACTAAAATATAATAATTCAAATACAAATATATGAAGTTTGACCAAAGTTGGTAAGAAGCAGAGGAAATCATCTTCGAGCAGATTAAGTCTATATATTCTTGATCAGCATCAACAACCGAGTGAATCTAGATTATCACAGAGACTATAAGAACTCGATATTAGTATGCTTATTTAATTTTATCGATAAGTTTTCGCTTTTCACAAATCGATCAAAATACGCAGCGAAAAGCGCAAGATTTTTCAGTAAATGCAATATTAAAACAAGTCAGAAAGTT
The DNA here is from genome assembly GCA_035044105.1 of Drosophila nr. perissopoda 5 BK-2023a. NCBI lineage: Eukaryota > Metazoa > Arthropoda > Insecta > Diptera > Drosophilidae > Drosophila > Drosophila nr. perissopoda 5 BK-2023a. Next base: position 1,781,802 of record JAWNMK010000124.1, read on the forward strand.
AGTCTTACGATTAGTCTTACGATTAGTCTTACGATTAGTCTTACGTACTCTAATAATAATAATAATGTCCATAGTGCCGACCTTCTGACTGTACTATAAATACCCCCATAATCAAAACAGATAATACCAGATGCAAGGCTTCGGCTAATTGAGTAGTAATTATTTAAGTTAAAGGTACAAATGTTTTGCCCCATCAGTTGGTGATTTTATTTGTTTTACATACATTCTCAGTGTGCTCTGTGGATATGATAATTAACACAAAGTTGTCGGGCAGCTGTGTGGCACGTATGTATATGTAGCAGCAAGTGATGCATTTGTGTAGGTAGGTTGCCGCCTCTGTTTGATTCTCTAATTTGCCACAGAGATTACAAACGTGCACAGCGACTGGCCCATTATCAGCTATATATATATATATATATATACACTGATCTGAACTACATTTTGCTATATTTGAAATCTCGCACATTTATACTTAAAAACAACAACATCAAATTTGTAGACGACGCAGACAGCAACTTGTACAAATTAACGTACAAATGGATGACGGAATCAGACCGTGTGTGTTGTGGAGGGTAGAAGGGGTGTCATGGGGTAGGGGCAGGGGCAGGTATAGTGGGTAGTGGGTAGGAGCAGATTTGGAGCGAGTTTTGTTGCTGCTGCGATTAACATTCGATCAATCATTGATTTAAGCTCGACTCCTTTTTTTTTTTTGTGTTGCTTTCCTTACTCGTGTTGCGTCAATCAATTAGTGGCACTCTAATGAATAAATAACACCGTCGCCTACCGGAATATCAGTAGTTTTCAGTTTTTAGCATCCAAATTGCATCAGCTCACAATTTAAAACACACACACAAGAAAATAATGAACACGTTTGAATATTGAATTAGTTTCAGTGTACTTGAAATCTGCTTCACGATCCGATATTGATTCTTTCGACATATTTATGTGGTTCAATGATTATACATTCAGTGTTGGGGACGGACGGCTATATGGCTATATGGCTATATTGCTTAATGTGGGCATAATTATGCTGTTTTCATGAGCAACTAGGAATGCTCTAGTCGAGTGTGCTCGAATACGAGATACCCTGAATCCAGCTGCTACATATATGCCAGTTTTATGGCCGAATTTTCCATTAAAAATTGCTTCATCGTGGCCTTAAATGTTTGGGTGGCTATTAAAAAAAGTACTTTCAATATTTTATGCTCAGCAAAAAACTAAACAGACTTTAACTTAATTATAGAATATTAATGTGTAAATGATTGTCTGGCGAGTGACCACGCCCCTAACACTGCAGAGTTTTGCACTCAAATGCCACTTTGATTACAATGCACACAAAAAACGCAATTTTCCAATTTCCTAGCAAAAGCAAGGGCCAAAAAACATACCCCACAAGAAAAGCAATAATGCGAACAGTGCTGGTTGCACTGGGTATAATAACAAATGCAAACACTGCACACACACACACACGTACACATACAAACACACGCACACACACAGACACACACACACTGACGCATAGAGCACGTGATGTACACAAAAAGGCGACTCTAGTGAAAGGCAAACAAACACGCACGACTTAGCCTGTCAAACAGAAACGAAGCCAGCAGCAGCAACAACAACAACGCAACTCGACTTGCCACTGCTTATCAGCCCAACTATCTACCACCCAACTGCCACCCACCCTCGTCGAATATTGCCCACCCCACGCATGATCATTTATAAACTTCTTTGGACTGTCAGTTGCAAGGACAGCTGTTGCGGTTGGGCGGGGCGCGGAGTGAGTTGGAGTGTGCGGCAACAGGAAGTGCCCTAAAGCAGCACACGCACACACTTAACACACACTCTCACACACTCACACACACATAGCAACACACCAATACACACACATTGACTGCGTTTTTATTGACCTCGCAAACTGACAAATTATATCGAAAAAAGAAAGGAAAATAAAAAACAAAAGAAAAAAAAAACACACTAGTTTGATTGAGCCACCCAAACGCCACCCTCAACCCCAACCCCCAACCCCCTCCCTATTATGCCTGCCATTTTTATGGCCGTTGCGTTAATTGAATTAAGTTTTTTATATTGCCTTGTGTCTTTATCAAATGGCAAACAGAATTCTCATATCTATTTTGTATTTGTATCTATTCTTTGTGTGAAATGTAAATTCAATTAAAATTTGGCGTGTGATGTTTGCAGACAACAACAATGACAAACAAACAGGGCGCGTGTGCTTAGAGGCGTTTAACTGGGCGTGTCCGAGCCGCCCACATAAATAGTTTTATCCTTAAAGTAAATATTATGCCTAGAAGCTAAATATTTTATATACACAAATAAATCTAGGCTTGTATTGCCTTCTGCTGCTTCTTCTTCTTCTTCTTCTGCTTTTTGTTGTGTTTGCTTTAAATTGTATAGATTTTAAATTTGGCAGAAATCTGAACAATTTTTCAATTAACTGTCAAACACAACAAATGACACTGATGAAGGCGAAAACTGTCAATTAACACGAGCAGCGCAAAGATTACAAGGCAAACGAGCGAAGCAGGGGTGGCTAGGGGATAGGGGGTAGTAGAGGATAGTAGACGTGGGGTCTTAGCACGAATGATGGATCACATACAGGGTTGGGGAGGCGGGGGGTTGACAAAATAATGGAAACACCAATTCCAACGCAGCCAAAGTGTCAGTTACAAGAGTTCAAAGCGAAAAAGCTGAAGAAAATATTGAGAAAATTTCAGTGGGGAAAAAAGTGTATCGCATGGCCATAGCCAGAAACTGTCAGCATTGAGACGCTGCTCACCTTTCACACACACACACACAAACACACACACACACCCACTTACACACACATTTGTAATTTAGTATCCTAGCGGCCCCTGCAGCGTCCTAACCCTCCCTCCATTCCTCAATTCCTGCTGCTGTCAATACATCAAAAAAAAATAAAATAAATATCCCATGCGGTCCTCTCCGGTGGCACATTTCTCATCAGCTGGCTGGCACTTAGTTGCTCCACTAACAACAACAACAACAACAACAAGTGTGCGCCCACAAAAACAACAAAAACAATACACTCTCAAGAAACGCTGCTGCTGCTTCTGCTGCTGCCGCTGTCAACGTCAACGTTTTGCGTTCCACAAAAGTAGTGCTCAAGTGCTCAAGAAACAATTGAAAGTGCACCGCATAAGCAACAACAACAACAACAGCAACAACAACAACGGTATCACGCACCACGTGGTTATTAAAGTTGGCTTTTCAATTAAACTTTTGCCGACGCTTTATCGTTGTACGGCGCACAGTGGTACAAGTTGCGCTCTGATAGTAACTCAACAAAACTTTGAGCATTTGCTTAATTGTATTTGTTTTTCCATGATATAAGCTCTAGTTTATATTAAACACATTAAATAGCAGCTTACGCACAGCTTTCACTAGCTAAATGTATTTTTGATCTTTATAAATAATTATCTAATCATAAATTAAATTCACACATAAACGTCATAATATATCTTTTTACCACTGTAACCCGTTTGCTGCCTGTTCTCCTTTCAAGCGCTCTCTTGCTTTGGCTTGGCCTTCTCTTCTAATTTTTTATTTTTTTTTCATTTTGATATGTGCTAATTATTTATGTATGTATGTTTTTGCTTAAGTTTTGCACTCTCTTATGCTCACACGCTCTATCTCTCTCTCTCTTAATGTGGCTCTCTGTTAGTGTCGTGCAATTGATGTTAAGCACTTTTCTATGTTTGCCACAATATCGAGAATCAGAATTGTAATAACTTGAGAATTAATTAGTATCTTGTCTTTTACGAGTTTTCCCCCCATAGCTCTGTGTGTGTTCTGTGCTTTGTAAATATATGTTTTATAGCGTTTGTATGTAAATATTTTGCAAATGTGTTGCTTGCAATTTATATGCGTGACTGGTAGACAAAATATACCGTTTTATATATTTTGTAGCACATTTTAATTAAAGCACACTTAAAATGTAAACACACGCTCGCACACACACACACATAGTTAAGGGGCCTCTGCCAAACAATCAAGCAATGAGAGCTTTCCGCTCTGTAACTCTCTATTCACCTTGCTCTCACTTTATGTTAATCAGCTTTCAAGTCTCGTCTGCGTGGCATTCAGTGATCATTAAACAGCAGACGCACGTGTTTAGCTTCAAAACTTGACTTGCAAAGGTAGTCCGTAAAATACACAGCCTGTCCAATATTCACACACACACACACACACACAGTGTAATCACGCTTGGGCACAGACCACAAAACATGTGTATGACATAATAACAATTTCCCCGTTATTTGCTTTGTTGTTCTTGTTGGGTTGTCTACGGCGCCAAGCGACGCGTCGGCTTCTCCATTAAAGCACACACCCCTCCTCCATCCACACCACCACGCCCACAATCGTATTTGCATTCGCTTTCGCATTCATATTTGCATTTGCTGTGCAATTTCCAGTTCTCAGTGCAATTCAGTGGTTGCTTTTATTACGACCAATTTTAAAAGAGCTGTGTGCGAGCGTGATAGTCTGCTTATTACCGCACTTGATGGCGCTGCAATTTCTGTTGTTGTTATTGTTTTGTGTACTTTACTGTTGTTTTTGTAGCTTTCGTTTTTGTTGTTTGGAATTGCACATTGACGTAATATCGGCGGGATAAAGTTCAATTCATTGTTGAGGAATGGGTAAAAAAAAAGTTAGGTGAAGCGGATGGTTTTTGCTGATAATTATGGAGAATCGGTTAGAGTTCTAAACAAATCTTTGTAAGATGCTGAATAATAAGTTTGTCTGAAGTATTTACTAATTACTAATTGCGAATTGCTTGGAATATAAATTTTAGCATCTTGTTGATAACTGTACTTAATGTATTTTATCACGCCACTTGATTCCATCCCAATGTCTCCGAGTCAGTCTATGAGCTTTGACCTCAGCGCCTGACTCAATCTTATTGTACAACAGCTTTTCTAAAGCTGCTCAGACGCGTGCCAAGGCTTTGTCGTCGCAGTCTGGAATATTTTTGGTGTCAAAAGTGTGGAAGAGATTAACGAAATTAGTGGTCAAAGCAAGCTGGATGACAAACAGATCATCATTTTTGGCACGCTGTTCCTGCGATAAGTGTGTGAGCATCGCTCGTAATCCATAAAATTAAATGTGCCAATTTTTCCATGTTGATTGTGGGACAGCCAGACTGACAGAGAGACAGACAGATGCTATCAGGGCAAGTGAACGGGGCCGGTCACGTCACGAATATTCCATTCCCACTGCGACAAATGTGAATGCGACCATGTGATCTGATTGCCAAGCTAGCAACAAAAAAAAAACGAGAGCCGCACACAGAGAGAGAGGGAGAGTGAGAGAGCGCCATTTTGGTGCAAGCTTTTGTACTGAAGCTTTAGCATAGGCTTTGCTGATCAGTTGAATTCCCTTTTTTCTTTTGACTTTGCACTTTTGGTTGAACTGTTTAACAGCAGCCTTATCAATCAAGTGGGCGTGGCTATTATTGTGTGTGTGTGTGTGACGGTGTTGTTAATATTTTTAAACTTTACACTCGCTTCGGTTCCAAAAGGTGTTTGGTAATTGGCGAATTTGTACAATTGTTAAGCGAATGTAACTCGAAAATATAAGCTAATTATAGTTCGTTTTTTTATTTGCTCAACGACTCTTTCGTCAGCCACTAGTCAACTTTATATGCGGACCCCAGCCAGAATAATCAGAAGAGTAAATATTTATAGTCGCGTGATAATGATAAGAGCTAAAGATGACGGTGCACTTTGACTTTAGACATTTTTTTGGAGGGTGGCGACAATCAGCCACGTGTTCCGTCAATGTGAAGACAAAAGTCTCAAAATTAGCTGCCAACTGCTTGAAGAACTGCCCAATAGTTTATCGAGTTGCGGCGTCTTTATAATTAGCCTGATATCAAAAACCATAAAAAGCCACAGCGAATAGAGGCCATTGATAACCAGGTCAGTCGTCTATCAATCACAGGTGCTCAACAGGGTATTCAGGTATTCAGCAGGGGAGGAGGTGAGTATCAAATAGACTGGGGAATAAAAAGATACCAATTAGTCGAGCTAAGGTAATTCATTTTATTATGTTCCACATTATGTATATACAAAATATATGCATAATTTATTAAGCAAGCTACAGTAGAACTTGCACTTCATCCAGTTACGAAAAAAAACAGTAAAAGAATTTGCCATATTTCGAAATGTGTCTATACAAATAATTAAATCAAATTGCTATATTAAATACAATACAATTAAATGGCAATGTTTGTTTTGCAAGCTTTACAGTTGAGCTTAAAAGCTTTTGCTGGTCTCCACTGTCTTTGCAATGACATCGGCGCTCGCATTCTCTCCTACCTCTCTCTCTCTCTCTCTCTCTCTCTCTATGTCTGTCTCTCTCTCTCTCTGTCACTCTCTCTTTCACTCTTCCTTTTGCAGCTTATCTGTTATTATTTTTTAATATCCCATTTAACTGTTCAATTCGCTTCAGCGAACACAATTGGCCGCAAAATACAAATAAAAAGAAGAAAAAAAGGCAAAGTCAAATACTTTGTCACATGGTTTGGCGATTGGGGGCTTAATTAACGCACACACACACACATGTAATTCACTGCCTGTCACACACGCACACACACACACGCAAGTAAGTTGGCGCAATTATTGTGCATGTATGTGTGTAAACAAATCACACACACAACAAGCTGCACGTGATTTGGTGCCGGAGAATAATGAAAGCAGAATCTGAATGAGTGAGCTTCTGTGATTGTTGTTGTTGATGTTATGGGGGCGGCAAAACTCACCTCTAATTGATAAATCCATAATGTTCTCACGCTCTCTCTCCGTTGCGCTGCTGCCGTTGTTGCTGCTGCTGCTGCGACTGCTTGTCCCGGCAGACATGACGTTTAATATTCTCCACACACTGTTGCGCTCGAAGAGCGAATGACAACAACTGCTTAGCAACAGAACTCAACAGTTGTAAAGGCGCTGAAACAGTTGTAAAATGAAGACCAAAATTATGTTCGCAACGATCAAATCGAGAGCAGCGCTGCTAATGCCTCTGCTAATTGCTGCTGCTGCTGCTGAGCTGTTCGGGGGATAGCTGCACTCACGTGGTATCGCTACGTCATTGCTGGAGTGAAGGAGAGCGAGCTCTGTTTTGAATGTTAGACATTTTCCAATTCGAGAGATAGAGAGAGAGAGCGCAAAAGAGAGCGAACTTAATCCGTTAGTAGTACACAATTATCAGCCAGTGCCGGCGCACAGCAGTCATCTCGCTCGCACTATTGCTTGCGTTATATAAGGCTTATGTAATTGAGAAAGAAGAAGGCATGCGCAACAAAAATAGATACGACGATATTTTGATGGGATTTCATGTATATAGCAATTGGCTCTGCCTAGCTGCTTTGGCGGATGAGTAATCTTTGCGATCTCTTTCTCGGTCTATTTTTGGTAATGGCCAGCACGGAAAGGAATTCCTAGTGCCGGCTCAAGTTGCTACAGGATGGCAGATAAGCAAGCAATAAAAACCTAGAAAAATAGCCTTGAGCAACTACTGTCAAAAGCTCACATGACATTTGAATTTCAGTTGTCAGTTTGAGTTGTTGTTATCATCGAATAGCAAAACAAAACAAATAGGCGACTGCCTCACAATCAATTTGATTGGCAAGCTGTCTGCCTATATGGATCCGGGGACTTATGAGGGGATTATGTTTGAAACACTGAATTTTGTTGCCAAATTAAAAAACGCTTGCAGACTACGAATATGTAGTAATCAAATTTGTCACAAATTGTAGTTAAATACACTTTACTAATTGCTGCTTTCTTTGACAATTCGTTATGTTATCTTGGCAGCTGGCAGGGTGGTTATTCCCACAGGACATCAATTTATTTCTATAGATTTTGGTGGTTTAAAGTGATTGCTTGTGCGTAAAACGATTTAAGTGACATATTCTTGGGGGTAGCTCACTTAAATGAAATAGCATTGATTTTCATTGCATACTTTTACTCATGTAAAATATTCGCTGTTAAGTACAACAGATCTTTTGAGCATAACATGATATTTATTAACATAACAGAGTGTTAACACAGAGTGAGCAATAACAGCGTTGAATTTGTCGCTCTATTTGAATTATCGGCGCCCAGTTCACTCATTTGTATGGAAGCAGCCTGTTAACAGCTTATATTTATTAATATTTGTAAGAAAAAATCATAACTATATGAAACAATACACGAAGCTTTCTTATACGCTTCGAATTATTACCGATGAGCTGCTGAGCAACGGCCAGTAACATAGTGCTGTTAACTTAACTACAGTTTGAGTTGCGCTGCTGCAAACCATCGCGTCGTTTACCTTGCCCGCTTATTCTCTCGAAAAAAGCTGATCGTGGCGGTTGGGTCTGCTGCGCGTTGCAGTTGTGTGATTTCTTGTCGTGAGCGCGCGCGTATTAAATTTTTGTTGTTGAAATTGATGTTGATTAAAAAGTGTCAGCCAAATAAATAATTTATATAGTAAATTGAAATTGAATGAGAAAGAAACATGCTTGTATTCGACAAAAAAAACCAACTTGTGTGTAAGTGATTTTGTGTGTGTGTGCGTGAGAGTGTGTGTGTGTGCTGTGAGCGTGCGTGAAAAAATGCACTAAACAAGAAATCAAAGCAAATTAGCGAAAACAACAACAATGCCAAACTAAAAGGCGCTCAAAACCAAAATCAGAAGTAAAACACAATTAAAAATTACGGTTTAGTGTGCAAAGCAAAAAAATGCAAAACACAATGCAAACTTTTCCCGCTGTTGCCGCTACTACTGCTGCGGAGGCGCCAGACTTTGATTTCCAGATGCCGTGTCGCTATTTCAAAAGTTCTTTTGCGCGTTCGCTTTCGCTGAACAACAACAACAATAACAGCATTGCTTTAACATTGGCCAAGAAGTCGCCGCAGATTGAGGCCAAGCAGCAACAACAACTGGAGTCGGCACAGGAATCGGCCTGTTTAACGCCGCCGCCAGCGCTGCCCGCTCGACGTCACACAGCCAGCAACAACAACAACAACAGTTTTCCACATTTCAACGCAGCGCCGGCTAATCAGCTGCAACAACAACTGCAACGGAATCTTAACTTGGCTGTCAGTTGGTCAATGCAGGTTCGTAACTTTTCATGCTTTCATTCAATGGCATCGTCTACAGCTTCTGCTTCTTCCTCTCTTTTATGTGCTGCACTTTTTTTTGTATGCCCTGTATTTAGTTGAAGTTGTTTAGCGGGTATATTAGTAATTACATTTACTGCAACCACATAAGAGAATATAATAGTATACTTTATATATATGAGCAAAATGAAAAAGAAGATAACTGCCTAGGCTATAATAGTAACAGTGTGCGCAGCGTATCTGCTAGTTGAGCATGCCCAATTAAAGATTCAACACTTTGGTGTTTGTATTTGTGATAAAAGTTGCCTTGGCAAAAAGTTTAGTTTCCTTATTGGAGCAACTGGATATTTATGTCACCTTTTTTTGTCTCTCTCCCTCTCGCGCTCTCTCTTCGCTCTCTTCGCCGTCTGTCCTTGCGTACGTGCATTGCTGCTGTGCCTTGTATGGCAGCATTTAGCCTTGACAGCTAAAAGCAGAGACGCAGCAGCACCAGGACTGAGAAAGCTTCAAAGCTGTCGTTTCTTCGTCACGCTGGCCGTGTTATGACAAACAATTTTTTTTTTAAGGTCAACTTGATTTATGTGCGAACATTTTATGTCTGTCAATTTATGTGCGAATATGTGTGTGTTTATGTGTATGTGTTAGAGAGCTGTTCGATCCATGTGAGAGCTTATGCAAAAGTATGCTAAAAATACTCCCACTTAGCGGGTGGTCAAAATATTAGCATTCAAAGCGCTTTCAATTAATCTCTCTCGCAAGAAGAGCTTTTCATAATTAGTTTATTTTCTGCATATTTTATGTGTAGAAGGAAAAGAATGGTTAATAGGTTTTTATAGCTCTTATAGCTAGTCATTAAGCATAATTGACCTGTTTACTTAAAGTTTTCAACATTTAATCATTTTTTTCTTATTCTCAGTCATTAGATGACATTATACTGTCTCTTATAAGTTCACGTTCGCTTGTTCTACTTGTCAACTCGCAGCTCAATCTTTTAGGCCTATCGCAAATTACGTCAATTAGCCTAAATGTCAATTTGGTAACAGCAAATAAAAAAGAGAAGAAAAATAGAAATCGCATGACTTATTTTGGTCATGGTCTGAAAAGTGCTGCAAAATGATGACATTTGATAGGATAATCTTTAAGCTCCACGCACTCTGGCAACTTGTGTGATTATAAAACGAGGACGGCCCAAAGATGGCGCCAGCTCTTTGTGCACTCGGCGAAAATGGAAAAAATAACTTCACTTTTGGCTTGTTGCGTTCTTTTTTGTTTGTTAGACTTTTCTAAATTTGAGCATCATAGTTTTTCAACATGTTCAAAATGTGTTTTGCTTGCTACTTGGGTACATATATATGTGTCTATTTTTTTGCTCAGTGTACATGTGTGTTTGGATAAACTGAACTTCGTCGGTCAACGCAGATTGTGCGTCTGCTTAATCCAGCTGTTGCCGCCGGTGGTTGGTGTGGCTGGCGTTGTTGTTGTTGCGATGCGTCGTCATGTCGTTGCTGGGACAACAGCTGCCAGCGGCGGCGATGCAACGCTTGCAACGCTGCCACATCGTTGCAACATTGCGACGACAAGCGTCGCAAGGCTTGCGGTTTTTGCCAATCGAAAGTGAAAATCCAAACCAAATGCAATGAACTCTTGGGCATGCCAGTGCGGCCAAACAACTCCTACACAGTTAAGAGGCAAGCAGCAAGGGGGGTGTAAAATGGGGGTGGAGGTGGTGTGCGCGTTGGCAACAGTTGGCCAAAGACTCGGCGAAAGCGTCAACAGCTGCGTTAGAAAAATTCAAATTATGCACCATTGAAGTGTTGCCAAGAGACCAACAACAGCAACAACAACAACAAAGAGTATCGAGTGACAATCATAAAGAAAACTAAACAATGTAATAAGCTGCAATTGTTGCTATTGTTGGTGTTGCTTCTGTTGTTGCTTTTACCCATTACGTTTTTATCGGCATCTATTAAAGCCACAAATCTTGGCGACATTTCGTAATGAGGCAAAACTTTGGCGCGCATATAATGTTACAAGCCAGAGAGGGAGAGAGAGTGGGGTGAGTGAGAGTGAGATAACAATAGAGGAAGAGAGAGAGAGAGAGAGAGAGCTCTATGCATGCGAAGTAAAATGTGTTTTAGGCTGCAAGACTTTAACAAAAGGCCATCAAATTGCTGTCAACTGTAAATAAATTGCACAGCTTTGTGTTTTGTTTCCTATTTCCAGTTCATTTACATATTTAAGCCGCTAACCCTAAACCTACCCCACCCCACACCACCCCACCCCACCCCACCCCACACCATTCCGCCTCTCAACGAATCATTGAAATTATGTTTGACCTTTGCCTTGCCTTTGCCATTTGCCGTTTGCAAAGCCGTCTTAATGATTGAGAAAGGCGTTACCATTGCATAAATAACAACAAAATTCTATGGCTAATTACGAAGCTTAATCACTGAAAGCCTTGGTAACCCCCCTCCTCTCACCTCCTCAACCTGCCGCCCAAAAGCCCATAAGCAAGTGAAGTTTGCCTCAGTATTTGGTTTTTAGTAAAGGAAAAACTTTGCTGCATATGTTTTTCCCTTTTTTGGTTTGTAATTTTAGTCATGGCCAAGAAAACAGCAGGGGAAATCAGCTAATATATTGTCGAATATTCAAGGGCATTACAGTATTTCAATCTTTTTTGTAAAGCTTTCCGAATATTTACATGATAAATTGGAAATTGTTTATGCGAACAGCTCTCAAGTGTTAAACAACGAACAACATAAAACTCGTATGCCAAAAAGCAAATAAAAATACATTTTCCACATACATGTATTCAGTGGAAGTGTTCATAATGAATTTTTAACGAGCATTAAAAGTCAGATAGATCAGAAATAATATAAACAAGCACGAAAAGTTCTTAAAAACAGTAATCTTTGAGAATTCCAGAGAAAATCTAATGAGATTTTTAATTGGTTGCAATTTTCCCAGAATTCTTAAAGATACGAATCAAATTTGTAGGTGTTGGAATATTTTGCATTTTTTCAGTCTTTTCAAAAATACCTATTGATATTTATAATGTATTGTAATTAGGGCTTTGATTGATTGGAATTTCTGCAACATTTTTAAAAAGTTATATCCATATTCAAAAGTATATATTTGATTCCTATTGGGGATCCACATAATTTATTTAAGTATTTTTCCAGTATTTAAAAATATATAAAAAATAAGATGAATATTGTTGAAAGATTTGTAGCATTTAAAAGAGAAATGCTAGAAATCTTTCAACAACCTTTCAAATCTATTTCAATATTTGTATTTGGATCTTTTCATGCATCTTCTGCTTCTTCTTGCCACACTTAAAGTCACTTTAGAAATACAGAAAAATGAAGGGAGAAGAAAGCAAAATAAATGCTGGCACTTCGTTAAAAGCGCACATCAAATCCCTATTCCTATCATTATGTATATATATATATATATATATATGTGCAGTAGCTGTGAGACATCGTACTTTGCCAACATTCAACATTTTGAGGGCGTGGCACTTGCCGGCGGGTTATAAGGCGCAAAGAAATAAATGTGACTGTTGATTTTTGCACACTTTTAGCTGCAGGGCAGCAGCAGCAGCAGATGGGGAATGTGGGGGGGGGGGGGTGGTAAAGGGAAGGAGTTGAATACAAATTTGGACAGGTCCCACATAAATTTATCGACGAAAGCGGCGAATTTGTTCAGCTGGCTGTCTGGCAAGTGCTATATTTATTTATAGACCAAAATTTGCTGCGAAAAAATAGTTTTTATGTCTATATACAAAGAGGCGAGAAATGCATCAAAATGTTAGATAAATGGAAATGGGTTAACTCGGTCGCCCGGCCGATGTTTTATTCATGAGTTTTGCAATGCAGGAAAATGTTGTGAATGAAAATAAAACTAACAAAAATTTGCGAAAACTGAGGGAGCGAAAGCGCGAGATAGGGGGGGGGGGGGGGGGAGGACAGGGAGGCACCAACATATCATAACAATTTAGATTTTCATTGAATAAGAGGCTCGCCTCGACAATTGCAACATGTGGCAAGCAACATGTGCAGCAACTGTCAAGGCAATTTCTGCTGCAACCGTTCCAATAAATTCCCCAAAACATAACACACACAAAAATGCCATCGCAGATATTTTACAAGCGGTGCGTGCCTCAGCGAAACGTAATTAAAAACCAACAAAACAAGTTGGCAATTTAATTGTTTGAATTTGTGAAGTTATTGCAATAGGAGTCGTCGTCAATGCGGCCACTATCTCGACGAGATCGAGTACAGTTAGCTGCCGGCATTTCATGGCACGCATGCAACATGTTGAAAGCCACGCGCTTGCAACACTGCACCAGACTGTTATCATCTGGATTAACTCTGAAAAATCACACAAACCTGCTGGCCTTGCAGTCACTTAACGTTTTTTTTTGCTCCAATCTGGCCAAATGTGATAAGGCTCGAATTAGTTTTGAATCCCAATTGGATTATAAGTGCCTGGCAGCACTTATTAAAAAACCAATTGCTATTTATCATAGAAATCCCAAAAAATATCCATTTTCGATTTTTAAAATGTTGTTTGTCAAATCTGGCCAAATTATTAGTTTTGTTTAATATATACAGCAATGCCTATACATGCTTGATGGCTCCTATTAAGATACCAATTACGGTATATCCTCACAAAACGTTTCATGCAAAGCAAAATAAATTTTTTTCCCAGCTACAATTTCCGAAATTAAACTTTTTCTTTTTGCGTTTTGCTTTCAGCAAACAATTTGTTGCTGTCAATTTTGTAGATTCAAAGAATGCACTTAAAAGCCAAAGAAAGCCGTTGCAAACACAGCGACTAATTAACTGAAGTATTTACCATATACACACACGTATATATATCTCAGCCTTGATCAGCGTTGGGTGCTTGCAACCCGTTTGGGGCGTTTTTGGGCCTTGGCTGTGTGAAATCGTCGCCAGCTCATTAGGCAATTGCCATACCGGAAACTATTTGGCCATAATATTTGGTCATTTTTCCTGAATACTTGCTCTTCTTGTTGTTGTTGTGGTTGTTGTTGTTGTTGTTGTTGCCATACCTTGTTGGCCAATTAAGCCATTTCCATTCGCATCTCCATGTGCTGCATGACAGTCTGTCTTGGCAATCTGTCAGTGTGATTGCAGCCTTTGATTGACACATTGATACAGTTTGTTTGATTGTCGTTTTGGCCATTTTGGTAACGTAACGTTTGGCAAAGACCAGCTTGCTTCCCTCCCCGGCCACATTTGGCCAGTGTGTCTATACGCCTAACATCATTTTGAATGCCACCTGAGTTGAAGTGCAGCGCACAATTTTCAAGCAAAATGGCCAAAACAATTTGTATGTTTTGCCATTGAAAACGTCTCAAGTGCGGAGAGATTTTCAATATGGCCTCAAGTGGCTGCCTAAGAGCCATAAAATTACTTTGGCCACAATCGTAAATGCTTAAGTGGGCGTAATTAACAATAAGTGTGTCTAGCATAGAAGTATCAATTGCAAAAGGGCTCAGACACACATTAAGTGATACACTGTGAGAAATATATGCTTAATTCCTCATTGTTGTTCGCCATGCGTAATAAACTAATGAAAAATTTAAGCGCATTTAGAAATAAGACCAAAGTTCTTTGTTTTGGCTAGATATCTAGATTAATAATAATAATAGATAAATGGTAAGAAATGTTGTTAGTGGAACCCGTCTATAAGTAATGTGGATGTTGTTGTTGCTTCTGAATCATAATCGCAACACCTTATTACCATTTGTCTACCGTTTCTGGTTCGTTGAGTTCCTTACCAATTCTTTATGCTGCGCATTTAACTGAAATTACGCATTTTTTTGGTTAGCTTTACACCTCCCCTCCCCTCTCCGCAAACACTCTGCTTTACAATCTTTCACACGCTTTTGTCCAGAATTCACCCTTATGACTCACAGACCCAAAAATACGAAAAAATGGAAACAAATGCAATTGAAAATTTCCCACAACTTTATTAAATGCTCGCTGCTGAGTTGGTTAAAGGTTTTTTGCTTCCTCTGCTGTTGCTGCTGCTGCTTCTTCTTCGTCTTCTTGTTTAAATGCGTTTCAGCTTAAACGCTGTTAATTTAGTTGTTACGCTTGAGACAATCTTAACAAACGAATCAAAGCATCTAGATAACATATGGGTAACATAAAAAAATAAAACTGAAAAAGAAATTTCCCAGTTACATGAGCAATACTATTTTCACCGCAGAAATGAAATCAAAATTTTAAGAGGTGAGTGTATGGGGGGCGTGGGTGGTGATAGAGAGATGGGATTTGGCGCATTTGATGACGATATCAGTGCAATCCTTTTGATTTCTTCTTGAATGCTGTCATGTGTAATTGTTTGAAAGTACGTCATGCTATCCAACAACAACAACAACAAAGAAGCTTTCCGCTGCTGTTGTTGTTGCTGCTGCTGCTGCTGCTGTTGTTGTCGAGCTAGAATTTATTATTTCCGCCAACATGCTTTAGCTGCACGACGACAAAGAAGCGCTGCCCCTCCAAAAAAAAAGAGAAAGAGAAAAAAGTTGAGAGCCGTGCGATGTTCCATTGAGTCATGCGAGCAGGCAGCGACGTCAGCAGAGCAACAGGTACGCATGCGCAACGTCGCTGCTGCTGCTAGCGCTGCTGCTGTTGCTGCTGCTGAGGGTGGCCGCTGAAGAGGAACGCAGCAAACGCAGCGAAACGCGTTCACTGCGGGCTGCTTTACTTTAATTTGGTCTACCTTGTAGTTGTTTTTTTTTTGTTTTTTGTTTTGTTGTTTGTTTCTGTGCGCAGCTGTTATCGGCGCAATTCCGCCTTTTTAAATTTGCTGCTCTGTTGAGCTTTTTTCTAGTTTTTTTGTGTGTTGTTTTTGTTTTACACTTGATGAACTCTGTCAGGCAAGTGCAGGCGAAGAGTTGAAAAACGAGAACGAGAGAGAGAGAGAGAGAGGGAGAAAGAGAGGTGCACTTGTTAAAGCAGAAATATTTTTTTTGGTGATTCAGCACAGTTATTATGAAACTTTGAGTATCAATTTACAGGAGATTGTCAGCTTTAAAAGCTTAACATTACTAGCAGTGCCAAAAATGATGGTGAAAAATGTAAAGTTGAGTTTTGAGTAATTAAAGGATTAAATTTGGCATTTTAGAAGAGCAAATACCTGCTAATATCTGCTAATTGTTAATAAAACACCTAAATATTTATTTGATTGGAAAACAACACAAATATAAATCAAGTTAAATACATTTTTTTTTATCATAATAACGTTCTTTAAATAGTATTTGCTTAAGAGTCACACCTTCTTGACTCCAAAGTTAGCAGATTGTTATCATAATTTCAATTACTCGTTAATCTGCAGCTCAAATTCGCTTGTAACGCAATTTGCCAAAAGCATCTTCCGCCATTGTTCAAGCTTAAGACCAGCGCAGCTGAGTTAGCAAACAGACAGACAAACAATAGCAATAATAATAAAAACAAACTTTTCCTAGGTCAAAGCAATTCTCAGCAAATATCTGCACGCCAAGAAGAGATCCAAAATGTAAAATCACAATCTCAAACAATTTGGCATTACACTTGGTTTTATGGCAACTGCTCAAACCTAATTTCATGGCTTTAGCGCAGTGCACAACAATAAGCAGCAACAAACTGAAATGCCCGTAATAAGGTCAAATGTGTTGCTTCAAAAAAGGTCACGCAAACGAGGAGTGCACTGTGTGCACTATCGGGCGCCATTCAGTGGTTGGGTGGCCGCCCACTTCCTTGCTCCTTCCTCTCGGCATTTGAATGCACTGCTGAATGCGCCCCAAGCGGCCAAAAGCGACGAAAAGCGTAGATAACGTTAAGACTGAGGAGAATGAGGAGACCGAGACCTCGGCATCGTCGACTTTGTCGCTGCAGTCCTTTCCGAAACAAAACAACACAAAACCAAAAACCATACAAAGACCCCAGAGGAATGTGACCGTAAAGCAGCTAGTGACTATAACATACCTTCTACTTGAATCCGTATAATCGTTGAGGTTTTTAAAAAAATATTGAATAAACCTAGATGGTTCTTCAAACTGACCTTAACTTTGAAATATGGTCGAAAATCACAGAAACGTGACTGTAATGCTGCTACTGTCTATACAGATACCCTGTATTTGAATGTGAAGGAGTAGAAATTTTATGTTTATAGAATTTTGATTATAGAAGACAAAAATATTGAAAAACCTAGATGAGTCCTTAACCTAGCTTTAAAATATGATTAAAAATATTGATCAGTGAAATTACACTTAGACTTGGAAGGTTGTTGAAAAGGGATTGGGTATTTCCGCATTGATAAAGATTGTTGATAAGAATTTGGGAATTTTCTCATTGTACATAATTAATAAGTAAAAAATTTGAATTTTAATCCTATTCTGGAATTTTCCGAAATATATCTTCCACATTTGTATCCCTGTACAGCGTTTTATATACATTTTTCCAGCCTATCATGCTGCATCTGGAAATAATGTGCATAAATCTTTTGTAGGATCTAGCTGCTTCCGGTGCTCGCCTGGCTTACGCCCTCTTTGAGACCGTTTTGTGCTACAGGGTATACAATATAACTAAAAACAAAACAATGCCAGAGAAAAACGTTGAAATAATGACAGCCCCAGGAAGAGGGCTGGCTTCAGATTATTTTTTTTTTGCTGGCTATTTTTTTGTGCTTTTCTTTTTCTGCTTTTGGGGAGGCGGCAACTCTGACAACTGTGATGCTGAAATCAAAACACGCCTGGAAACAATGCAACAGACAATAAGTGCAGCATTATAACAAAGGGCGAGCGAATAAGGGGGTGCTAACGGGGGGTACGCATATTTTGTATGTTGGCCATTAATGAAAATGGCCAACATGCGACTTGCCTTAAGTGAGAGGCACAATGGGGCGGCGGGGCAATAAATGGGTGGGCGAGAGGGTGGTTAGGGGCTTTTGCAGTCTGTGCCCGCATTGTTTTCATTTCAGAAAACTGCTTAATTATGGCCATTGACATGCAACGTGTTGCACGTTGCCGCATCTATGAGATACTAACTAATATGCGGCCGATGCCAGTTGACAGTTGTCAATTGTCATTGCTGTTGTTGCCACAGTTTGCTGCAGGCATAGTCGCAGATGGGGGAAGCAATGGGGATTGGGGCATCGTCAGGGCCTATCAGATTAGTCATGCGGTATAGCATTTCGCCCCAAAACAGCCAACAGCGCCAGTTACATTTATAGCTCAATTCGTACGTTCGCTGCCACCCATTTGTGCCGCATGTGCCACATCAGTTACAACACTTGCTGGCGATTTATGTTGCTTTTTTGGCTGCGACATAAATTACGCTCGCATTCGCGAAGTGGTTTCGCCTGGGCAGCAACAACAACAACAACAACAACAACCACAGCAACCGTAGAAAACAGCTCTTTAATTTTAGACTCTCATCATATAGTTGTTGCCGCTGTTGTTGTTGCAGCTACCGTATCTGTGGTATTTGCGTCGCTGCTCATAAATCAGCTAACTTTGCTTACGCTCTTTTTTTTGCCGTATTTTAATTAGTTTTCTGCACTTATTTCAACAGTTTTGCTTTGGAAAATAAGCAGTTTAGTTTTTTATTTTTTTTTTTGAGTGTCAACAATTGGTTTAGTTAGTTAGCCAACTTCCGTTGGCAGTTAATGATGTAAGCCATGAGTGAGTAATTATAATAGTAAACAAGATATTAAGAGCAGTGTTTTAAGCACACAACTTTTAGTGGTATTCACAATCATTTTGCAGTTTATATTTGCTATAATTTTGGAATCTGCATGTTTATTGAATAGCTGAAGTCACTTCCTCAGTCGAAAATATACGAATATGTGACTTACCATTGGCCAATGAAGTTGCTGTTTAAAATTCAAAGAAATAGTAATAACTATTGCAATTGCAGTCACAGTAGCACATTCACAATCTTAACCAGCTCATCTAACCCGACCATAACACGCCAAATTATAGCTGTTTTATAGCCAGATTTTCAACTGTAGCCGACTGGCGCTAATGAGCCGCCGCTCGGCTTAATAATTTAATTTAAAATATTGTTTAGCCTGGCAGGCAGCGGTGCAAAAAGAAACAGAACGCTGTAGTTGAGAGAGCGCGACTAAGAGATACCCTGCAGCCAGCTGTCACATACATATAGTCTCTTTTTTTTGGCATACTCAAATGTATGCATGCGTAGAAGTACTGTCATTTCCTATTGCATCTCATGTTTTTATTCACAACAATCGTAATGAGAAAATATTTATTTTTAAAATAACGGTCACAGTTATCGATAAAATAAATTAATCTTGCTCTGCGTAGGGCATACAAGAACTTACTAGCTCTTATAGTCTCTGATCAAAAAGCCCTCGCTTTTTAAAATAAGTTGAGTTTTGACGAAGTTATGGCATTTTGAAGTTTCGACCTATGCCCATATATCGATATATCGATTTTCAGGCTATAATTTTTACTTGTCCTCCGACCTCAAATTTCATTTTCAACTTTAAATGCACGATTGATTTAGGGGAAAAACTATGATCAAAAAGCCCTTGCTTTTTAAAATCAGAGGAGTTTTAACAAAGTTATGGCATTTTGAAGTTTCGACCTATGCCCATATATCGATTTTCGGGCTATAATTTTGACTTGTATTCCGACCTCAAATTTCGTTTTCAACTTTAAATGCACGATTAATTTAGGGGCAAAACTATGATCAAAAAGCCCTTGCTTTTTAAGATACGTGGAGTTTTGACGAAGTTATGGCATTTTGAAGTTTGGACCTATGCCCATATATCGGATATATCGATTTTCAGGCTATAATTTTTACTTGTCTACCGACCTCAAATTTCGTTTTCAACTTTAAATGCACGATTAATTTAGGGGCAAAACTATGATCAAAAAGCCCTCGCTTTTTAAGATACGTGGAGTTTTGACGAAGTTATGGCATTTTGAAGTTTCGACCTATGCCCATATATCGATATATCGATTTTCGGGCTATAATATTTACTTGTTTTGTCTCGACAGCCATTGCTTATCAAGAATAAAGATGCTTCCTCTTGACTGTTACATACTTTTGGCCAAAACCATTATACCCTTTTTAGCCATTTGAGTTCCGTGTAGAAGCACACACACACACACACACAGTCAGATACACACATAACAATGGCACACACATGCTCAGACTTTGAAATATGTGTTAAAAGGCAATTAAACGCAATTAGCCAATTAGCATGGGTCATCAGCGCCAGCAGACAACAGAGAGTTGCCAATTGTCAGTGCCCCAAAGAGCTGGCTAAAAGCTGTTGCAACAACAACAACAACAACAGCAATTCAAACATTAGCAGCGACTTCCGTTAGAATAAAAACAGAAAACGTACATATTTAAAATTTTGTGCGCCTGTATTTATTTATTTTATTTTTTTTTATTTTGCTTGTTTTTGTTGGTTTTATTTCCATTTTTTTTTTTCTCAACTTTAAAGCGTGCAAATCGCTGTCCCAATTTTTCAAGCATAAAAACTGACGACCGCTAGAAATAGTGAGCTCGAGAGCGACAGAAAGAGAGAGGGGAAGCGATCAAAGAGTTACTCATAAAGTTGCTTGAATATGGCTTTAAAAAAACTATAGCAATAATAATAATATTTTATTTTGCAATCAGCCAACGCGGGTAGACACATAAAAAAGAATTGTTATGCAATTTTTTGTTGTTGGTTTTCTTCTTTTTTTTTTTTTGAGTCGGTGACTCGCTTAACGTTGCTTATGGTTATATATATGAGTATAATGATCATAAGTTATTTTATAAGGTGGCCCGCTTGGTTGGGCAAGCTGCCTGGCTGTCTGTGTGCAAAAAGAAAAGATTTTAGATGACCTAACAGAGGCGAAAGAACCTATTTAAAATATGCTAAATATGAGTTCAGGTTAAGACTGTCATAAGTTAAGATCAGTTGCGAGAGAGAGAGAGAGAAAGGCAGTGATTTGACCAAACAAAGCTAAAAAAAACTTATGAGATGAGTTGAGCTGATATAGAGAGATTCCAGCTTGGGCTTCCATAAGGTAAGATTCGTTGTAAGATGGGAAGAGTGAGAAAGGGCGATAGAAAGAGAATGATATGTCCAATGTGCTTGAGTTAAGATTAGTTACCAAATTTGTTACTCTCTGCTGGCTTAACATCAAATTTCGTAGCTCAAGATGTTATCATGCATCATCAGAGAGCGGAAAGCTCTAATTTACCATCTTCAGACAGTTATAATACAAAATGTCACAGCTTAAGATTGATAGCAGTTTTCACATCAAGATAGTTCATCTTATCTAATGTCTTTGATCAGCTGTGCGATAGACAAAGACAGAAAATACAGGAAAAGGCAGCTTCGAGCAGAAAGTAATGCTCGTTATGTCAAATGTAGCAGCTTAAGATAACCATCAGTAGATTGATGATAGTTTTCACACAATCGCCGACAAGTAATTCTGTTTAAAAAATGGTTAGCACTGATACTTATCAGTTCCAAGATTGACAAAGATTAGAGAATAAGGCGTGGGGAAATGGATCGACGAGCAGAAAGCTACGCACATAACAGCAAATTTCACAGCTTAAGATTTCATCGGTTTCAATTTAGGAACAGAAAGTTTGCTTTCTTCGCAAATCGGATGGCTTCACAATGTCTCCGTCTTTTTTCTCAAGCATTATTTGTGATGCCCACATCAAATCAGCATATATTAAATTAATATGATGATCAAATTGGGCGTTTCAGTTGTGCAGCTCTTTTTTTTCGCACATGAATCTTTGATGAGTTCGGTTCGTTGAACTGGTTTTGCCTTAAAAGTGAATTCTGCCGAAAATCACAAAAAATTCAAACACATAGTATATATGTATATATATATGTATATCTATATATATGCATATGGATGTGTGTGTTCAGCAACATCGCGTGTGCTTTTATAAATAATGTAATGTAGGATTCCCGAAATTTCGCCCAAACCAAATTGACGACGCGTTCAGCATTTTAAAAGCAATTTCCACAGCTATTTAAGTTTATGGCCAGCTTTAAAATTTACTGCTAACGGGCCGTAAAGTTTTATGAACTCAATCAGATGCTAGATTCGAGGAATGGAATTCAGTATTAATTTGAAATTGAAATCCAACTCGGACGCTTTCAAAATGTATCCTTGACTTTTGAGTGGCAAAGGGTGTTGTTAACACCTATCCCCTGGATTTTAGAATAAGCCACCAGCAGTACTCAGCCAAGTGAACCAATTAAATTGCAGTTGCAGTAGAGAGAGAGAGCGAGGGAGACGGATGGAGAAGCTCACTTGCAGCAGCAATAGCGTCAGTGGCAAATTAATGTTACTTCACACACTGAATTATGAGGTTGCCACAAGCGGCGCATAAATAAAATCAGTCTACCGAACCCAACGCCGACACGACCCAAAAGAATCAAAGCACACATATACAACACACTCACACACACACACACACACCGGCAAAGTGCAAAACGCAAAAATTGCAAACAAAAAAAAAATGTGAAAAAATAAAAACACATTCGATCAGTTGAACGAAGTTGAAATACCCTCTCTGAATTAATAACAATATTGGGCTTTGGGTATTACAATTGCTCGTAGACCACCCTTAAGTGTGATTATAAAATAAAGCAGCTATAACAAACTCGAGTTCTTAGAGGCGACTCCACTGGAAATCATTAGCTAATAACAACTGAGCTGACTGCTTGCTTGCGTGTGTATTACGTATTACGTAACTGAATTCTAATACCCTTGTTCCTCGACAAAAAAAAAGGTATGGAAAACCCATGTCCAAAAAGAATAAATGAAAAAAAAAACCTGCACAACTTTTGTTCGCGTCGTCATCGGCACAGCAGTTGTCGTTGGGGCTCCAAGCTCATCACGTATGCAGGGCTCGCATTATGTTTGGATTTTTTTTACCCCCCACCCTCTTGCGACCCACCACTTCACTTCAGCGCAGAGCAGCGGTAAAAATTTGCTGCACGAGTGTCGAACATATTTGTAGTTATCAGAAAATGAAAAAGAACGTTTGCCAAGGGGTAGGGGAAAGGAGGGGGGAGGTAAGCATTGGTAGACGCTGAGTGAGGTAATGCGCAGTCGTGCGATTCTAACTGTGCTTTTGCTGTGTTGCTGTAAGTGAAATGAATTTATCGACAGCAGGCAGGCAGAAGGTTCAAATGTTACGGCAACGGGACGGCGCACGACTGAAGTGCTCGCTTTAAAGCAAAGCTTGTAAAGCAATGCGTATATACAGAATAACAGCAACAACAACAACGAAAACGCAAACAAAATACCCTGCTCGGCACCGTTATAACAGCAAAGTAGCTGTTTCGTTGGTTGCCTTGAGCCGAACGAAAAGCAATCTTAGCACGTTTTACGATGCCTAACGTCGCGTAACTGCTATTGATATCAATTTGCATTTAATGACTTTATAAGACAAGCTTGTAAAACGACAACAGTCACTTAAAATCCCACATGCCTGCTGAACATTACTTTTAGTTATTGTTTAGTTCAAAATAAAAAGAACGCTTTCAATTGATGTAAACTTT
Source organism: Drosophila nr. perissopoda 5 BK-2023a (assembly GCA_035044105.1). Classification (NCBI taxonomy): domain Eukaryota; kingdom Metazoa; phylum Arthropoda; class Insecta; order Diptera; family Drosophilidae; genus Drosophila; species Drosophila nr. perissopoda 5 BK-2023a. The sequence goes on from JAWNMK010000124.1 coordinate 1,805,525, forward strand.
TCACCTTGAAAATGCATCAGCAGCAAACTCACCCACAATTTATGCAGTGCGGGAGAGAGAGAGAGAAAAAGCACCTCCTTACGCCAACTCACCACGTTAAGCTCGTGAATTTGACGCTGGTTACGCTAAATCGCGTATCCAAACTGCAACAGGAGAATTTATGCTCAATTTTGCCGCACTGCTAATGAGAGTAAGCGAAAGGGTGAATTTGTGAACTAATTCACCGCTCTGCTACTGAGAGTAACTGAAAAGGAGAATTTGTGCACAAACTCACCACACTGCTAATGAGAGTAACTGAAAAGCTGAGCAGCTACAATTGTGTGATTGAGCGACACTTGAGTATCAGTCTCATGGTCATGCATACATTTGCCTATTAAATGGAAATCTCCTCTGGTGACATTTAACAGAGCGAGATGGTATGCCATTCATATAGATATATATATATGCACACATGTGTGTATAATCATATTGTTGGGCCCCCCATCAATAGGTAAACAATTTTCAAGTTCCGTTCAGCTTATTGGCTGTGTTGTTGCGCTTTGCATTTCCGTTCTTCGTGCATGACAGGCACTCCCCTCACGTTCGACGTTCCGCCGCTTTGGCTTTGGTCACCGAAGGCCAATGGCTTTGGCAAAGCCAACTTCAACAGGTTGGCAGCAGCAGCAGCCCACCTGCAACATATATTTCACTCATTTCTATCGAGCATTGTTAAAGAATTGAGCTCTGCTACGAAAATTGATTGGGCCTTTTGCCAGCTGATAATTGGCTGTACAGAATGGAAAATGTTGGTTTGGGCCAGAATTTCTAAGCGTTTCCACGGCCCGTTAAGCGAAAATTTATTTTATTTTGCGAATTTGGTTGCCTTTTGTGAAAGGTCTGAGTTGCTGCGAAAATCTATTTCACATTTTTTCAAATTGTAATCTCAAGCATATAAAACAGAACTTCAAAGCGTTTTGGCAGGCGTTGGCAATGACGCAGCGTCATTCGAAACCGTTAGCAGAACCTGCTTGAGGGGATGGGAATGCTTTATTCCACTATGCACATATAAAATGAACGTGCTGTTTCTATTCCGCTCCTATTAATTCAATTAAATTCCGCTGCTTTCAGATCTATAGAATATTTTTGTTCTCTCTCTTTTTTTCGCCTTTAATTTTTTTTTTGAAAGTTTTCGACCATGCCAGCAGCAATACAAACAACAACAGCGAGCGATATTAATCAATTTGAAGCGTAATCAAACCATTTGCGTGATTCGAAAAAAAAGGGGGAAAAAAACAACTTGCGAAAATTTCTGAAGTGTTGTCTTTGGCCGCAGGGGCGAACCAAATTGAAGCTACTTGAAGCATGAGAAATGCTGGCAACATTTTGCCTCAGGCCCAAAATTAAAAAAAGCCCAATTTCAATTGGCTAAAATGGAGCAACAAAAAAAATATTGGCTCAAGAGACGGAGCAAAATTGTCAAAATGTAACAAACAAAAATGTTTAAAAAAATATTTGTCTAATAAAAGGCTTAACGAAATTTGCTTACTCATCGAATCAACGGCAAAAGGTTATAAACTGTTTAAAAATAGAAAACAATTACTTAAATTTATCATTGTGTAAAATTTGTTGTATTTTGTATAAGAGTATTTAATGTTTAAACTGTAGCGTTTGCCAGTTGACATTTTGTGGGATTTTGTCGAAAATTCCAGTTGAATTTTGTATTTAATTAAGCTACAAGCAAATCAACAGCAACAAGCACAGACACGTTAAACAACAATTGAAACTGATTGTGCGTAAACAGCAACAACAATAGATGAACCGCACCACAACGTACCGCACCGCACCACACCACAGCACACCGCACCCACAATGGGAGAACCACCATCACAGCGGCTACGAAACAAAAGGGATCAGAGTGAACAGTTGGCCATTAAGGTGCCATTTAAAATTACATTTTGCCGCCCCCAAAATGGCCAACAAACAAAAGCAACAAAATGACTGTCGGCTCTTGTTCATTGTTGCACTGTCAATACAGATTTGCCATGGAAATGAGACTGATATTTAAGCTGAGAGCTAAATGTACACTCAGAAAAAATTTAACTGAAACTAGAAAGTTTTTCTAGATCTTACGAAACAATTTCGAAAAAAAAATTCTGAAAATTATACAAGTTTGTTTTTAGTCATAGAAAATTGTTCAACTCATGTTGCATATCTTAAATGCAAGTTTTAGTTCGCTTAGAGGGATTTTTCTTCTGATTGTACTTGCAACATGACGACGACGGCGACAATGAAAATTGAAGATTGTTGGTTAGTTAATCAGCAAAGCGTTGCCTCATCAAGGTCGAACGTGTTGACAAAGATGACAACGTCTAGGCAGGTTTTATATATATATATAAAAGTATATATATCTGGTAGTTAGTCTCTGGCGGATATCGAAATGCGTTCCACTTCGCAGCGCGTGCATTTAAGTTATGTGCGGCCCTCCACATGTAAAATGTATCTGTGTCTGATAGATGCACACAAACACGCTGAAACGCTCCCCAACTAAAGCGCTAAATGCTGCAATTAAACGCAAATGCGACAACTAGTCGTATGAGTAACCTAATTTCAATTTACAAAAAACCCCGCCACAGATAAACACACCTGGACATTATAATAGGTGTGACAAAAATAACATCAGAATTAAAAAAAAAAAAAAATTGATGTTATTGGCTAAAAGTGATCCTTTTGAGTCTGCCCCAGTGATTGCAGTACAAATTCAGCTAGTAGAAAAATGCCATAAGTTAATAGCTTCACACCTGTCTCCAGGTGTGTAAATACTGAAGTCGCGACGTACAAATGGCTTTCAGCATTAACAAAAGATGTTTGTGGCAAATGAATTGAATCGAAATGCCTCAGCAAAATGGCAATAAATACTAATACTAATAGTAAAAGTAATAGTAATAGTAAAAGTAATAGTAAAAGTAATAGTAAAAGTACTCTGTAATTATGCTCGAGAGCAATCAGTTGTCAATTGCGACAAATGCCGGACAACAATTGAAGTCTTCAAGTTTTTTTTTTTTTTTTTTGATTTATTTTTGTCATTGTTGTTAAACTTTTGTGTTGTGCGCACTCATGTGAGAAAGTTGTGCTGAATGCAGATTTGGCCATAATGATAATGTGTAAAATGATAGCGCAACACTCAATCTTTTTATACGCTTCATTTTGAAAACGAACTTTTTTTTTTTTGAAATTTGTTTTTGTTTTGTGGGCGTCGTTTGCAAATGGCAATCTTAGTGGGCGGCTTCTTTTCGTATTTTCGTATTTTTCTTTTTTAATTTTAGTCTGTGCATAATTGTAATGACATCAATTTGTCGAGTTGTTGGTCAAGTCGCAAAACAATTTGCATGACATTTTCAAGAGCTTCCTTGCCTTGAAACAAGCCAAAAAGCCAACAAGCCAACAACCAACAGCAAACACAAACTGATGATTATAAATATCACAGTGTGTTGTGTGTGTGTGTGTTGCAAGCAAATGGTTACAGTTGGTAATGGTTGAGTGTATAACAATGGCATTAGATATGCCGCATATGATATGCTACAGTTTGTATTTTTATAAATTTGTGGCTTGTGTAATCGAAATGCTTTTAAGCCACATGGCTCATGCCATGTTGCAAGCGAATCAAATGGCAGACTGATTTTAATGTTCAGCTTCAATTTCAAATTATTATAATATGTGCTGCATCGTTTTTGGATATTAACTTAAAGATACATATTTAGCATAGCTTTCGAGTATTAAACCTTAGCAAGCGTCCATTATGAAAGATCCGGCTGTGGAACGTAAGCAATTATTTGTATTTCAGTTAAGACCAATTGCCAAATTTACTTTAAACAGACTCCATTTTATTCTGCTGCAGCTTGTAAGCCTCGCAAAACATATACAAGATTTATGGTCAAGAATATATTCGAGATAAATATAAATGGTTTTCATAGGGATCGAAACACAGGACACCAAAGGAACTCTTAGTATCAGATAAGCTAAGAAAACTCAAATCTTCTTAAGTATAATTAAATTGAGTTGCATTTGCCACAATAAATGTAAACAACCCCATTTAAAATTGCTTAAGTTGCCACATATGCCACATATTCAAAAAGTGTTGCTATTTCACATATTAACTTAATAAATATTTAAATATATGTTATTCTGACTTTACTAGTTTTTAGCTTAATTTAAAATGCAACCCTTTTTCTACACACTCTTACACACACAGACAGACAGACGGACAGACAACTTCCTGTTTGGGTTGTATCCACAGCTGTGTCTGTGTCTGTTTCTGTTGCTGGCCCAGCAGTGGCGACAACTTCATTGCGCACACATCTGCTTAATCAAGAGCAACATTAAACACTAAACTTCATCATCACGATCAAAAACAACTGCAAAAACAACAACAACAACAACTACAACTGAAACAATAACAACAACAACTGAGACAACCTGCCAACAGCAACCATTTCTCAAATGCTTCTTTTTTTTAAAGCCCTTTTTTCTCATTTCAGCTCAGACACACCCGCAAGCAGTGTGTGTATCCCTCTCTCTCTCTCTCTCTCTCTTGCTCTTTCCCCCGTATGCCCTCTCTCGCTCTGTTTTACTTTACACATAACTTCTAGTACAAAACAATTTAAATAACAAGTTGGTAATGGAGCCGCATTTGGCCTGGGAATCTTCTCTCTCTGCGCCATATGTGGCAACCCTATGTGGCACTTGTTGATGCATTTGTTGTTGCCATTGTTGTTGTTGGCCAGGCGAAAAAAATTACTGGAGCATGCAATTGTCTGTTGTTGTTGTTGTTGTTGTTGCTGTTTGCTGTTTGTTGTTTGTTGTTGTTGCTTTGGCGCTGATTTAAAATGCAGATTTCTTTTGCCAAGTGGAAACTGGCAGCAGTTTTACTGAGGTTTCCATTGCATTATATGCCGCATAAAATAGCGCATTGATGAGCTTTGCAACTAGAACTGCACTTGCCACTAAGTACAGCTTCCTAACCGAGTTGCAGTTGTTGTAGTTGTTGTTGTTGTTGTTGCTGCTGCTGCAAATGCAATTGACATTTGTTGGCAGGCAACAAACTAAAATTTACATGCCAAAGCCATTTTTGCAATGAGGTCGCATTTTAATTAGATTTTCCCTGAAATGAGGAAGCTTACGGGAGGGGGGGATCTAGGGGATCTAGAACTGACTTTATGCAGATTGCATTCGCAGCTGCCAAGCGTGCCCCTAATGATGGGCCAATGCACAACTTTGGGAAATGGATTTTTAAAGCGTCACACGAGCTGCATTTATTTCATTTCACATATAATGGGGGCTATACATATATCATACATATATATATATATATATATATATATATATATACGTATTGCATGTGAAGCGAACTCGCTTAATATGCTAATTTTAATTGCAATCACAAAAGTGCATATTTTGTGCAGAATATTGCATTATATAAATTAAATATGCGCTCTTAAGCAAATAGTTAATGAATTCAATTGGCAAATTATAAATAATTATATAGATTATATAGATTATATACCACAGTTGATCGTAGTCAAATGTTGGTCATCAGTTCCGAATATTATTATTATTCTATGTTCAAAATATGGTAAGAAGTGTAAACTAGTTTTGTGCAGAAGGAGCTATTCAACAGAGTTATCTGGTTTTAATTTTGAATATAAATTTCCAAGATATACCTGACAGATCGAATAACTGTAAAGATAAACTAAAAGATTCAAGTTGTTTCAGCAATTTCTAACTTATCTCAACTCTTATCTGAACTTCATTTAGACTTGAACGTGGTTCAATTAACTTAAATTAGTTTGACCCCATAATATGCACAGCTGTTCCACTTCAATGGGCGAATACCGTATTTTCGGATAGTCCAAATCAAAACCCAGATTTCGATTGTTATTAAGTTGAAAACGATTTGTAGAACGACTGGTAATTAATTGTCCCAGCTCAATCCTCATATGTAAATTACTGAAGAAATACGCATTTTATTTCCTATGTGGAGCACAATTAAAGTAGCGCTTTATCTATTCGAATTTCATCTGTGGCCTTTTTTGTGTTGCACTCTTTGACGTGCCGCGCTTGTCTAGCCACAAACGGCCAACAACAACAAGTTTGTGGATTAATTTGTTAATGCACTTATATGCAAACTTGGCCACCACAACAAGACCCACAAATGATAAATCATAATGGACAAGCACATTAATTAACAAATTGAGTTGGCGGGCGGGGCGTGTGGAGGCGTGGCAAGCGCTCAACCGCAAATGGTACATTAAATTGTGGTCAGATCGATTGTGTCTCAAACAGATTTCGTATTAAATTAGTAGCTCAGTTTAGATTGAGGAGATAATAATCATAATACTTGCTCAAATTGTTGCTGCTTATAGCAGTAACAGTAAATTACTTTTACTTGCAACATAAATTTCAATTTAAATGCCGCAGATTTTAACTTGACTCTTGCAACGAAATGCTAAAAATTCGATTTTGATTTTCGCTGCTTAAACAAATGTTCTTTCAATGTGCGCTTTACTCAGCTCATAATTCAGATACAATTTTTTTGGTTTTTGAGTTTTGAGTTTGAGTTTTTGAGTTTTCGATTTGAGTTTGAGTTTTGAGTTTTAGTTTTCGTTTTGAGTTTTCGGTTTGAGTTTTGGTTTTTGAGTTTTGGTTTTTGAGTTTTCGTTTTGAGTTTTCGTTTAGAGTTTTCGTTTAGAGTTTTCGATTTGAGTTTTCGTTTTGAGTTTGAGTTTTGAGTTTGAGTTTAGAGTTTTCGATTTGAGTTTTCGTTTTGAGTTTTCGTTTAGAGTTTTCGTTATGAGTTTTCGTTTTGTGGTGTGGGTCAAAGTCTTTGAAAAAATGACGTTGTAAAAGAAAAAGTAAACCATGCACATAAAATACAAAAAAAATAAAAAAACAAAACAAAAATGTTGTTAACAACAACATGGCGCATAACTGACAAACGGGTTCTGGCAGCCAGATAACAACAGCAACAACAACAACAACAACAAATAGTCGAATAAATATAATAAAAAAGCGCGCTTGAATAAATGTAAAAAATGTTAAGTATACCAGAAATTTATTGCGAACATTTTTTGTTGTTTCTACATTAAATGTGGTGTGAAAAAAAATGTTGGACATAAATATAAATGAAATAAGAAGAAGAAAGAAAAACAAAAAAGTAAAAAATAATGGCAAAAACATTGTGAAACAATTTCTCTAATTAATTGTGGGGCCAGCGGGTTGTCAGGTGGGTTGCGAATTAGTTGTGTTTGTTTGTTGGTTTGTTGGTTTGTTTGTTGTTGTTGTTTGTTGTTGTTGTCTTTTTATAACACATTTTCCGCTTTTGGTTATGCGAATTCGTTTGAAAAGCGCAACGAGCAATGCAATTGCAATTGCATTGCTGTTAATGGCGGCGCCGCCAAGTGTGGTTGCAACGTACAACTTGCCACCCAGACACTGGCCAAATTGCCAATCGGCGCGACAACATTTTTGAGATGGCAAAACTTTTAGCTAATTTAACGCGCATTTTTCAATTTTTCTACTGTGTTTATTTATTTTTTTTTTGTAATCTGTTGACAACATTTGCAGGATGCCAGCCATGTTGCCGCACCCAACAACAGATACAACAACTTGCCGCAGCAACATCAGCCATCAACAGCAGCCGCAGCAGCAGCCGCAGCAGCAGCAGCAGCAGCAACACACGAGCAAACTTTAAATGTCGAGGCTGTCATATTGCAAAATCAGGTGGATACGTTGCATTGGCAATTGAAGCAGGTGAGTGCCACACAAAAGACTTAAGACACATACTTGACAATCAAGTCTAGAGTCTAGACTCGTAGACCCGCAATCAGAACAAGACACAAACTTGCCAACACAACGTCCAGAGTTTACACTGCGAAAAATTCAACTTGTTGAATGTGTTCAACTGCAACAATTAGTCTAATTGGCCACGCCCTGAACTCCTTAAAAATAACTCTCCTGCAAAGGATTGTAACAGGCAGAAGAAGTAAGCAGTACCGATCCCATAAGCTATATCAGCCTCGACTCGATATTATCATGTTCTCAGAGCCAGAGACTGATATTGAATATGAGTTCTACTGCAGATCAAGTTTTATCGATAACTGCGCCGTTCCGCGAATATCGATAACTATAAATAAAAGCCAACAAATTAAAGGCAGATTCTTTCAATTGATATTCGTTGATTTATTATTAATCAACCTTGCACATTTCACACACACATTTTCTCCGAGTGTTGAATCGCGGCACTCAGCTGTAGACTCTCAGCGACACATAAAACGTGACTTTAAGAACGCCGCCGCTCACTTTATATTGTTAACTATGCCTTACACCTTACCCATACCCCCACCTCACCCCACCCCTCCCCTCCCCCCACTCCTCCTACTGCAATACACTGCTCTCTTTACAGCTGCTCCAAATACCTTCAACTTCAACCTGTTCCTCTGACTTTTGAAGCCATGTCTCTATTCTGGGCAGCTGTTGTTCTCACGCCTAATACACTCATAATTACCACTCAATGCCAAAGAGACGCTGTCATGCCAGCAGCAGCAGCCCCCCTCCCCACCTTGCCCCCACCCGTATTTCTGCACGCTCCTCTTTCTACTTGGCTTTCAGCGCCATGTTAAGTGGCTATTGTTTTGTTGTTTGTTGTTTGTTGCTGCTGCTGTTGCTGCTGTTGCTGTTGTTCTTTTTTTCTTTATGTTGGCGCATTTCCTTGATTTGTTTTCTTTTATTCATTCACTCTTCTTCTTGTGTTGTACATTATGTGTTCCGTGTTAAGTTGCCCGACTCCGGTTTCGGACTGCTGGACACTGTCGGACTTGGGACTACTGTGCTGGGACGCCTCAACATCCAGCCACAAACACAACCACAATTAGGCGGCACATTCTTTTTAACGCTTAATTATAGACTCCGGTGGTCGTCAAGCTGCCAGTTGTTCAATTCTTTTCTATTCTCTTCAGTCTCTCGTCTCATTGTCTTTTGGGTTCTGGCCATTTCCTCGATGGCTTGGCATTAATTTTATATTTCCTCCATCACAAAAGGTTGTCAGCCATCAAGGCGGGGCAGTTGCTGAAATCTTTTAGATATTGAGCAAAGATTCCAACTTGAGAAATTGAGGAAAGAGTTGTTAAAAAGTTAAATGACTGAAATTGTTAGCAACTATAAATTCACTTACCAATTTCCAATATTGTCAAGTGTTGTCACTTAATATAGACATATTATAGGCTTATACAGTTGGCTTAGTCATAACCAAAAGAAAATACTTGAATCAAGCTGTCTGCTAATCAAAACACAAATGTTATTCAAGCTATCAGATATCCAGCTGTCTTTAATACGTATATTTACACTCATTACTTAGCCAAAGACTGAAAGTTAAATGAAATGCATTTGGATCTGTTTTGGGATTCGTTGTGGCTCCAAGCCACTTCCTGTCAAAACAATTTGCTTCATTAAAAACTCATCTCGAGCTGCTGCTGCGCCGCGTCGCGCCGCATCCGTTCGGATTGGGAGAGAAAACTGGGCGCATAAATTAAAGTTCCTGGCTTCAATCAATCGGCGCCATCAATCAAAGCGGCTCAGGGTTTTGTGGCATGTGGCATGGGTTGGTGTCTAGTCTGTCTCAGCCCACGCTTCATTCGTGATTTGTTTGCTGTGTTTAATGAAGTTGTTGTTGTTGTTGTTGTTGTTGTTGTTCTGGTTGCTTTTTGCCAGTTTGCTGCTGACCGCCTTTGGCTGTAGTCTAACCCAGTTTTTGCCTTGACTAAGTTTTCCGGCGGCATTCCAAGCAGCAGAGAAAGAAGCGCGTACCAATAACAACAACAACAACAACAACAACCACAACAACAACAACAACAACATCAGAGTGTGGAAAATATTTATCACTGATTATTTTGCAATTTTCTGGCCGCCTCGTCGACTGCTGCTGCTTTCCTTCGATTGAGGCGCATTTAAAGCGCATTAAATCGAAATGAAAGCGTAAATATTTTGCCATGGTTGCTGCTGCTGCTGTTGCTGCTGCTTGTTGCAACTTGCTGCATTATAGAATCTGAAATCAGTTTGTTGATTGAAAGTGTTGCAATGTGTGTAAACAGCAGCGCGTCATTTGCCCGTCTATGTGAAAGTTGAAGGTCAACACGGTTCAAATGCGGCTTAGAAACAAACAAAACAATCTACTAACTGAGCTGAGGAATGTTATTAAGCACAAGCTGCGCTTAGATATTAGCCAGGTTGGTTGCCAACCAATTGACCCAAATATTTGTCAGTTGTAGTTTTCTTATATACCAGATATTAGAGCCGCAAATTGTTTGGAATTTGTTGTGGTTGTTGTTGTTGTTTGCCAACAGAAAATCTTCTTTGATAGAATTTTGAATGGAACTTAAACTCTTCGCTTTTTTTTTTTTGGTTGAGTTAACTTTAATCTAAATTAACGTTAAGAGAGAGAGAGAGTTCCGCGTTATGTTTTCCGGTACAGCTTTTTGTTGATCGGTCGAAGAACCTGCAAATTCACCTGAATGATTCACATTCAAAGCAATATATATTTTATTTGAGTGTAAAACACATAATTACATTTGAATTAAATTAACGAAATGTGTTTTTTTAATCCGCTGAATTGCGCATAAATCTAAAGTTGCAAATCTGCAAAATAGCTGTAAAACTGTGCTGCACTCGCAACTCGCATCTTCGATCCAATAAACACGCAGCAGGAAAACTTTAAACGGCAGCTGCTACCCAACGGAAAAGCGAACACCTAAAAAACAGCTAAAACAAAAACAAAAAAAACATTAGCAACAATTTGAAAAACCGCAACAGCAAAAACAACAACAACAACAACAACATAAAACATTTTGTATCTTACGTAATCAGCAGACGACTGGCCAAAAACAACAGCAACAACAACAACTGCAGCAGCAGCAGCAGCTCAGATTGCTGCTGCCCAATTGCAATTGCCAACTTTTTGTTGGTGTGCTGCCTCATTTGGGCGTCGTGTGAAGTTTTGTTGGCCAATTTGGCCACATGGCAGGCAGACAGTCTGGCAGTCTGTGGCAGCATGTGGGTGTGGCACCATTTTGGTCAGGTGGCATCTTTACACTTTGACTTGCCAATTTGGCAACGCCTCAAACAATCAAACATTTACCACCCGAAGCCTGTTAATTAAGCCAGCCAATTTTGTTGGCCTAAATGTGGCAATTTATATCTGGGCTCAAAGATATTCAAACGTGGCACAAAGACCGACTTACAATTTGTGCAACAAATATGTCACTTAGGTGAAAGTGTTTCAACAAGTTGGAGGGAGCAGTCCAGATGGGAGACACTGCTCCACAAATGCCACAGCAAAAACGATAGAAAATGTTTGATAAACAAATTAACATAATCTATGAATTATTTACAGATTACTATCAAATGCCATAAATATCGATGCACATTAACAGTTTATTGTGGCAACGACCTTGCCACCAGGGAGAAAGGTGAATGAAATGCGAAGAAATGCCAAGAAAAGAAAACAAAAGAAAAGAAGAGAAAAGTCAGAGAATGCGTTGAATCGACTGAGAAAACAGTTAAGAAAGAAAACCAAACACATGTGTGACATTCCACAAAAATTTCCAGTTTAGAAAATTTCCAGCTGAAAGACAAAATTGATGAAATTTGCATGGAAAATTACTCAAAATAATTAACATAACAAATTGCGGCAAATGAATTTAAAATAGAAGCAGTCGAAGCGTAAAATGATATCCCAACCAAAAACAACAGACAAACAGGCAGAACAGACAGACAGACAGACAGACAGACAGACAGAACAGAACAGAACAGAACAGAATAGAATGGAATACATATATGGCTAGATTACTAGACAATCGAAACTAGAGATTAACTACATTATTATGTAATCTCAATTGCGGTTAATTTGCATAATACGTCAAGAATTATTATGCAACTTGGCTACTTATATTGTTGCAAATACTTAAATTACATTGCGATTTGCTTATTATATTCAATTTGTATTATTCAAGCTGAGATGAGATCAAATTTGAGCACAACACGTTCAGAATTCTGTATTCTCTGAGATAGCATTATCCTTGGGGAATCCAACATAATCCCTAGACTACCAAAAGGAAAACAATTCAAATTTGCTTTTACTTTCAGACGGAAACCAATTGTGAAATGTATCGCGCTGTCATGGAGGAAGTGGCACGCTTCTTTGAGCGCTATCAGCAGCAACAACAACTGCAACAGCAACAGCAGCAGCAGCAGCAACAACAACGTCAGCAACCCACGAATCGTTATAGTCTGGGTGGTGTGGGTGAGCAAATCTCCCGCTCAAAGAGTCTGCATCATGTGGTGCAGGGTGTGCAGAGTGATCCGAATGGTTGTGTCGATAATGCCACCGGCGGTGGCAGCAACATCAGCAGCTCATCGGCCAGCAACTCCGCCTCGTATTTGCGTGCGCGCAGCAGCACCAATCTGATGCTCAACAAATCGATGCTGACAATGAATGAGGAGCACAGCTACGACAGCATTGCACCAGCGGGCAGCTACAATGCCTTCAAGGACTTTACCTGGTAAGTGGCAGTGGCAATTTGCTCGTGTTCGACTGAACTGTTCATTTATGGTTTCGTATTTTGCAGGCGACGCTCACCCAAAAAGCTTGGCGGCTGCAAGACGCGTCTCTCAACCGCTGAAGCGGCCGAGGAGAAGCTCAACCAGGAGGCCTTCCGCCTGGCGCGCACCATACGCAATCTTTTGCACACATCGGAACAGCAGCCGGATCTCACCCAACCACGCCATTCGATTGTTGGCGGTGTTGGTCATCGTCTTGGCAAGAATCAGCTGACCCACAACTCTGTGGTGACAATCCACACCCCACCGCTGCACAATTCGACCAGCCTAAATGCCAGCATAGATGCTAATCCCGGCAAGAACGACAACAGTAGCAACAACAACAACAGCAACAACAGTGCTCCCAGCAGCGCTGAGATGCTATTCTTACGCTCGAATACAATGAGAGATTCACGTCTATCGCTGCGTAGCTCCACCGATAGCTCTGTGCATTCCACCATCTCCTCGACGGCTTCATCCTCATCCAAAATAGAAACCGATGAGGAGATCACAGCCAACAACAACAACAACAGCAGCAACAACAACAACAAGCCAGCTAAACCAGCTGGCAATGGTTCCAGCACAGAGGATGAGAGTGGATTTAGCTCCATTAGCTCCTTTCACGATGTCGGTCTGCCGCTCAGCTCGACGTTACTTGAAGGCCGTCTGTCGCTCTCCACGGAGAGTCGCAACTCGACGCTGAAGTCGGCTCTGAATGTGGTGGGTGTGCCACTGCAACCACTGCAACCACTACAACTACAGCAGCCAATGCAGCAGCCATCGCAGTCTCCTGCAAAGACCTATCGCAATGCCAATCGTTATCAGCGCTTCTCCACGCTCTCCAACGAGGACGCAGCTGCTGTGCTTTGGGTCTAGACGAAATAGTAATCTTCTAATTGTACACCGTACACCACCACCCCCCCTTCCAGTGGAACTCTGCGTTTAAGTTAAGTTTTAGTTATTTGTGCCTTTCGCTAAGCTCTTTTAGCTGTTGCCTAAGTTAAATTGAACAACTTTTCGAATATGTACGATATGTTTTGGAAACCGCCTTTATTTTATAATTATCTATAGATTTTAGTTTTCAGTTTCTTATCGAATATGCCGCATTTTTACATTTAACATTTTTGTAAAGTTGTAATCTTAAGTTTTGCAGTATTTATAAAATTTTGCAGCTCTCTAAAAATAAAAGTAGATTTAAAACATGCTTAAAATGTAATCGATTTCGATTATTTTCTATCGAAATGACTTGAGACAGAGTTGTCCTCAAATCACATATACTTAGTTTTGATTGTCAAATTGCTTTATTTCCCAGCTGAAGCATTCTGTTGTCAGTAGCCCTCGTTTTGGCGCGCATCATTTCATTATTTTTCGGTTTTTTTCCGCAAATATTTCGGCGCACGCTTCAAACACAGCGTTACTTATTTGAAGGGGAACTGAGCACAAGAAACAAAAAAAGCATCAAGAATTTCATCAGCATGGCCAGCGCCCAAGCGGAAACACTTGAGACTTCGGTCTTCGAGCCAAATAAGTTTCTGGAGAGCCGCCTAGTCCAGTCGGCTCACGATGAGAAGAATAATAACGTGGCTGTTACGGTGCCCGAGCACGAAAATGGGCAAGAATACAAAATCGCATACAAACATCCGCTTGAACATGTATGGACGCTGTGGTATCTGGAGAATGATCGCAACAAACACTGGCAGGACATGCTGAACGAAATTACTCAAATCGACAGCATCGAAACATTTTGGGGGTAAGCCATAAAAGACTCCACACAAATAAAACAAATTCTAAGCATCCTCCTCCTTAGCTTATACTATACCATTAAAACACCGTCGGAGCTCCATGCAGGCAGCGACTATTATTTGTTCAAACGTGGCATACAGTTGGTAGTTCTCAATTTAGTATAAGATCCATTCATTATATTTGATTGCACTTTAGGCCCATGTGGGAGGATGCGTCTAATATAAATGGCGGTCGCTGGCTGTTTACAATTGGCAAGAGCGCCAAATACGCCTTAGATCGCATCTGGCTGGATATTTTGTTAATGATGGTGGGCGAGTCCTTTGAATACGCCAGCGATATCTGTGGCGCTGTCGTTAACATACGTTCAAAGAGCAATAAGATATGTAAGTCCCTCAATACCTCTATATTGGAAATACCTAATTTCCAGCTATTTTGTACTTGCAGCTGTTTGGACGTCTGATGGCACTAATGAGACGGCAGTTTTAGAAATTGGCTTCAAGTTGAAGGCATTATTGCGTTTACAATCGCACAATCTTCAATATCAACTGCACTCGGATGCGATGTCTAAAATGAATTCTGGTGTTAAGTCTGTATATAGTCTATAGAAACAGTTATTACATTACGTGTGTGAGATGAAAGTGAAACTCGTGTAAGAGTAAGCAAAGTACTGATAAAGCCCAAATTGTATTGTATAAATCTAGAAATTTTGATTAAATAAAATAATTGCAAATTGTCACGGGCAATAACACACTTTTATTTACATCAATATTCTGCATTCGACAAAGAGTAAAGAAAAAGGGTATTTTGATTGATTTTTATATTTTATATCATGGTTCGTATATTATCTCTTAAACATCATATCATCATCATGCTCTACGATACGACTTTGGGCTGTTCGCCTGCCTCAAACAAATTGAATGGATTTAACATTAATTGTTATGCATATTTTTAAAAAATTTACTCAGTAAACATTCACAGCTTTTGCAGTGTAGCGGACAAGCCGAACAAATATGAAATCGAACCGATTTTCATCGATCGATCAATCGTTTTTAGGGCGTGAATGCGATTTCAAGTCACTAATACGATTAATTACATTATACGAATACATAGAACAGTTACATATATAGTAAAGTATATAGATAGGGTTTCTTTTTTTAGCACTTTAGAAATAACTATTTACAATTACTCATAGAATTGAGGGTTACATAATTCATCGATAGTCGCAAACGCTTCAACATTTGCGAGCGACAATGGCGACAAAGAAACTTAGAAAAATTCTAAAATTACGACCTTAAACTGATTGGACGCGTGTGTTTTTATGAGATTACAAAATTCTGAAAGTTTGAATTACATTTATGATTATGTATGGGCACAAGCGAGAGTGTTCTTTTTTGTGTGTGCGTGCGTCAAGAGATACTTTAAGCCTACACGAAACTGATTTAAATGGAATACACTTATTGGAGTTCAGCATTAGGCTCAAACTTTGCTGGCTACATTCGGCCAACGACGGCCTTGTTTTTACGCGTAGGCTGCACGGAGAGCGGCGGCACGACCAGCATATCGGACTGCGATGATGGTGAACTGCTGCGCATGCTGGAGCACTCCTCATCAGCTACTTCCTATAATAAGCAATCAATTAGTAAATATCAGACACGATTTTTACTTTGCAACTCACATTGATGTTGGTGCAGCTGGCCAGGCGCATTTGTGCCAGCTGCGATGCGGGCGTTAAAGAGTTGGTGCTGCCAAATGGCGATGTCATCATTGTGGAAACTGCACGTTTCAGCTTATTGGGTGTTTTATTAAAGGAAAAGGCGCGTCCAACCTGCCAAAATGCAAAAGAAATTGATTATTTGATATGATTATGCGCTAAGCTGTGAGGAAACATACCTTGAGACGCGTTTTGGCCGCCAGTTTGAATGCCTTACTCAATGTGCTGACATTTACATCGCTGATGTCAACTTCCAGTTCCAGAGATGTGCGACTCATCAGCATTTTGTCCTGCAGAGAACGATCACATCAGTCTTAGTGTTTATCTTAGTAGGCAAGTTTCTCTGTACTTACCGGATCTGTGCGACATGTATGCGCAGTAATTTCCATGCACAGCTTTTTAAGATAGACCAGCTTATCCGTCTCCTCATCGATGATGCTAAACGTGTACAGCTTCTCCTTTTCGCCACGCTGCAGCAGGCCAAAGGCTCGCGGACTATCTGTGATGTCGATGACAAAGCGTATCGTATTCAGCGATATCAGTTTAATGTGCTTATGCGTCTTCGCCGTGCTCGGCGATTTGGCCGTGTTGAAACCGCGTGAGCGTCGCTTGCACACCTCTATGGAATCGGAAAACAAGTAGAGCAAAAGGCTATCGCCACGTCCACTCAGTGAGTCGGAGAGCTCGTTGACCTCACATTTGGATATGAAGCTGCGATTGGAGCTAACCAAATGCGCTGGACAGCCATCGATATCATTGAATATGTCAAAAATGGCCATGCGCGACTCTGTGCGACGCTTATCCTCGTTGATGTGCAGCGTCACCTGCTTGATGGCCTTCAGCGCTTCCTCGAGACGCGCATGATCCTTGTTACTGCTGCTCGTATGCTTTAAAATATCATTGAGCAGTAGACTTATGCTAGGCAAACGCTGCACGGGTCTTATCATCAGATCTTGTAGACTCTGACGACCACACTCTGGTTTCGTTTGATTAATCTTGAGGAAGGCATGGAAGCGTGGATATTCGCGATCACAGTAGAGCAACTGTTCCTTCATCTGCTCATAGAAGTTGACATAGGGCGGGTAGGCCTTAATCAGCTCATCGCGATGCTGTATTATGATATCGCCAATGAGGCAATCTTCACGCCAATTGGCATGCAGCTTCCGCAAATGCTCCAGCATGCTCTGATGCACCTCATGAATGGGCAGAAAATTTCCAAATATGGTCTTGATCTCTGATTTATTTAGCAGCGGATCATTCGTCTCTGCCAGCTCCTCCAGTTTATTCTTGAACAACTAAAATGGAAGCGGCGAAAAGGGACTTAATAATATATTACAAGGATAAATTGCGGAAACTTACATTGAGTATGGTATCCATTATGCCCACATAGTTGGACTCTGTGGTAAAGAAGTCCATAAAGTGATTGTAACGCATGGATTTCTTGGTGGGCGTGGCTTCGCTTGTCTCTGGTTCCACATGCAGCAGTTTATCATTCTCAAGCTTATCCGGACTGGTGGTACAGTCAAAAAAGCTATTCGAAACGGATAACAGACCCGCATCCGACACCGAGGAACGTCGCTTGCCCGAACCCAAAGGTGTCCCCTCCAACTGTATGCGCTGTGAGAAACGCTTGCGTTTCCGCTTATTGAGAGTAATTGGCAGCGAATCGCGACGTTCTGTGCTCGGCGTATTCGTAATGCTATCCAAATACTGCAGGGGAATAAACAGAGTTTTATTAAGGATACAGTTTCAAGCATTTAAAGGGTGCTCTTGCTTACATCGCCAAACAGATAATCCATCTCGTTGGCATAGCCATTCTGGATTGTGTACCAGAACCAGTCCGATTTCAGAATGTGCGTATTATGATTCTTGGGCTCCGGCTTCGACACAGTCGTGTGCTCATCAACAACCTGATGGAGAGCGGTCAAATTAGATATTGTTCGTAAATTGTTGTTATTGCCCATAAGTGGTGCAATAAAACGATATATGTGTGATGAGATGTGTGAAATGTGCAAAATGTGATGGAATAAAAATGTTTTGTTTGTTGCCAAAATCATTTGTTCAAACTTAATGTTAATCAAGCGTCTAACTAATTAGATCTATTGTACAGTTCTCAAACGCAGCATCAGCAGCAGCAGCACAATAAATTATTCATTTAAACATTTTCTGTTTCGGAATCTGTTTCGATTCTGCGATCAATAATCAGAGCAAAAGGGCCAAACAAAACATTTTTAATGCACATTTTTGGCAACACTTTGAAACGGGCAAAACCAAAATAATAAAACAAAATTGAAGTAGAAAAAAAATGAACAAATTGTTTATCTGGAAATTCCTGACATCGAGAATGTACTGAAACATTTGTGCAAATATTTGTTAGTCTATTGAAATACTTTTGTTGTTGTTTTTTTTTTTTTGAATAACTAAAAAACGCTGCAGAGCGTCATACAGTCTGCGTTTATGTATATTATATTTCGCCTTTGGGAATTTCAATAAAGCATTTTAGCATTTATTCGAGCGGAACGCATGCTGCTATTCGTTAAGCAAATAAATGTTTATCAAATATTTATTGTGCTGCTTTCGATGTTGCTGTTGCGTGTGATCGGAAACCAAAGGAACGGAAAATAAAGTGAGTGTGATTACAGAAGAGGAAAATATAAAAACCAAAAGAGCAAGAACAAACAAAAAAAACAAAAAACACCGCAACCAAATTAGGCAAATGACGTGACTTAAACTATAAAACATAACCATAAACAATTAACAATTAATGTAATTTAATTTAATTTTCCGAAGATGTTGAGGGGGAATTATCAATTTTCTGAAAACGGACAAAAATCAGCAGCTCGTTAAGCAACTGGAAAAATGTTGAAAATGCGAATCGAATATAAACAAATGATTAATTTTAACAAAAAATATATAGCACAAAATGTTTCAATGCACGATGAATTACAGAAGCTGCCAGTTACAGATGAACTTCAAAAACTGCTCGAGTTCAGTTATCAGAGATTTTCAAGAGTCAAATTTGATTTTAAAGCCCTACACATAGATGAAATGTTTGCTGTGCCGTTTCAAAGCGTATCCAATTTTAGTTTGTGGATATATATCCAGTAAAGTACCATTTGCATGGGCTCATCTGTAGTTGACGCTGTCAGCGCAGGAGCAGCGTTATCAATGACAGCTGTTGATGATGTTGTTGTTGTTGTCGAGGATGATGATGCTAATGATGATGAGGTGACTTGCATGGGCAGCATGGATGTGGCTGCCACAGAGCAGGCAATTATGGTGGTTGCTTCATTAACTTGTGTATTTGCATTGGAATTGCTAGCATGGTTAGATGAGAATGTCAGGGAGCAGCTTAATCCACTAGCCACCGGGCCAAAGAGACGTTTGGCTGCTTTCTTAGTAGTCGAGGCACTGCCACCACCGAAACGCTGCAATGGTGCCTTGGGCGTCTTGAAACCACTGTCCAACAGACCACATTCGGGCGTCGCCTCACCTCGCTCCGCACGGCGACTGCTGCTGCGCGTGATGCGATCGCAGATGCTGCGCAATGCCTTGACTGGCTTCCGTATTGACTCATTCAATGTGCTATTAATGCTGGCCAACGAGCAGACGGAGTCATCTGCCTCGATGGTTTCGCTGCCCCGAAACGTGGACGTATCGGCGACAGCAATCGAACTGCGTCGCGTGCGCAGCGTTTTAATGATGGGCGTGCGATCGGCCACAAAACTCATGGATCGCTTGAGGGTGCGCGTTATGGATCCAGTGCGAATAAGTTTGGGTTTCTTTGTGCTGGCGGGCAAGGCAAACGAGTCCACAGACATTAGGGAGACACTGTCGAAGCTTTCACGCTTTCGCTTCAGATCATTCTCGACGCCTGTTTCCATCAAATCATCCGTTTCCATATCGCATTCGTTGATGGTCTCAATGGTCAGCAGTTTGACAGGCGCCTTTAAAATGGGCGACAGACTTTCGGTTTGCGACTGAAATTCGCATGGGTATAGGAGGCTGCCATTGCTGGTGGTGGGAGTGCCGGCAGTTATTATTATGCTTGGCTGTTTGCTGCTCTTTGGCGTGCTGGCCTGCACATCCTCCTCCTCGTCGGCCAAGTCGTCTGGCAGCGGTAGCTCCTCCGGCTGTTGTAAATCGGCTTCTTCCACAAACAAACGTGGATCAAAGTGTAGGTCATCCAGTTCATCGCTTTGATTCTCCTTATCAGCTGTAGGTTGTTGTTGCTCTTGTTCCTGCTGTTGTTGTTGCTGCACTGCCTCATCGGTAGCTGTTTTACTGGGTGTGGACTTGGGACTGGTGCTGGTTACTTGGGTTTTATTGTTAGTGCTGTGGTTAGTATCAGTGCTAGTTGTGCTAGTGCTATTGCTAGTGCTTGTAAGAACAGCGCCCGTATTGGGCATCACCTGCAAGATGGATACATGAGATTTAGCCATAAGACACACAAAAACAAACAAAACGCATATTAAAAGCCAAATGCCAGTGAATTGCATGCAATTACAACTAAAATGGGAATATGGTTGGTGGATATAAATGGGCCATTATGGATGGGAGGGCGTATTGATAACTCACAACATGCGAGCACTCGGGATCATCCAGTTCGGCACAGACGCCGCCATTCTCCAGCAGCACATCGACCATATGCTGATGCTCCTCGGCGGGAAAGCCAAAGAAGCAAACCTTCTGCCCCTCAAATGCCTTCAAGCGATGCGCTTTAGTAAAGCTATCCTGCGTCGCCTCAAACTCCAATGAATCGCGCGCCGACCAAGCGGCATAAACCCAAGCGGGACGCACCACCGTCAAGCGAAAGGTTTTGGCGTATCTATTGGTGAATGGATAGAAAATTAGTTAATAATTATAGCTACTATTGTTGAGGAGGAGTACTGCTAATTAAACAAATTAAGTTGAATACTTACTGATACTTTTCACCGCCACTGTGATTGCATATCAGATGCGTGGTCTTTGTGTTCAAATCTTTCTTGATGCAGCCACCCATGGAGTGTATGAGATTCACGAGTTTTGTCTGCCGATTGGAAGTGTGTTATTTAGTTGATTGCACAAAACACTGCATGCACTGAATGGATTGAAATTTGGAGCAACTACTCACCAGCTCATCCTTCTTGCGTATGCCCGTGAAGCAAGTGACTACGCCGCGCATTGCGTGGTTGTAAATGGGCCGAGTGTTCTGGCCCAATGTCTGCTTCATCTCAGCCGCATACTTCAAAGCGGGCGGGCCCAAAATGCTGCAATGCCACAGAGAAGGAAGAAGATGGAGAGAAACGCAATTAAATATTTATGTGGCACACTTTTGAGTTATGCAAGGCAATATCATCTCTATGTGTGTGCGTGTGTGTGTGTGTGTGTATTTGTGTATCATCCTCTTTAATGACCCAATTGACCTTGGCCGTTGCGATGCTGTATGAGCCATATTTCTTAAATTATTTCGAATTAACCAAAGACTATAAATCGGTTATAAGCGCAACATTCAATTGCAGCTAGAGCTGAAACAGAAACAGAAACAGCAACAGCAGCAGTCGGAGCAGCGACGTACGTACGATCAGGCAATCCACGAGTGACTGTAATTTAACAATCAGAAATCGACTCAGTTGCGGTGCGACGTTGCCACACATAAACACACACACACACACATATATATGTGTATACACACACATAATATAAACACTGACGACACCAGGTGGCAATTGCTCGGCTGGTGTAAACAACAATCAAAATGCCAGACGAATTCTCACTGAACTTTAACTTGAGCAGCACCCACCCAACTGCCCACAAGCTCAATCTCCAATCCTCCACCCGACCCCACAGCCACAACCAGAACCTCATGCTGTGATCAAATTGTTTAAGGGCTTTTTGTTTATGGCAGGCAGATGCCAATGGGGCTGACTGTACTGTACTGTACTCTACAAACCGGAAGTTTTTATAAACAAATCAATCGAGCGGAAGTGGGCGGATGCTGCAGACTGCTCAAATGCCGCCGCCCAGCCTGCCTGCAGATGTATTTATGATTTTATTTTTTTTTAATTGAGCATGCCCCACAGTATAAAATATTGAAATTAATTTATGTACATTTCATTCATCATTCAAGTATGCGTTATTTGTGCCTGCCACATTAAATCGTTGAGTAACAATGAGCGATAATCAAAAAAATATAGATGTATCTGTGTAAATATAAATAGCAAGTACCAGGAAACATCAGTCTGGCAAAGGCATTCTCGGAAAGCGCAAACATACGAGGTAACATTGATAAGGGACACACTTGAAATGGGGAATTATATTGAATTTTGCATTTAATATCTCCAAACTAAGAATCATAAATATAACCTCAAATTCTAGCAGTGGAACTAAGTTGATCAATTTTGTGTCTAGGCTGACTGAAAAATAATAATCATAATATTTAGTGTCACACACGTATTAGTTGGGATTAACCCATAAATGTGACCAAAATATTTGAAATTTCTGTATGACACAACACGTTTGTCCGTCCATTGTCAATTGGCCTTATCTCCGACTCCATTACACAATGCCATTCCATTTGAGTTGAGTTCGAAAACTGTTTCACAGCTCAACTAATCCGCACTTAAATTTCACTTGATAAGGCGAGACTTCTCACAGCTTTCACACCATACAAAAGAAGACAGTTTGCACTTGTTTCACACACATAGTCATTTTCCACACACACACAAATCACTTCTCCCTCTTACCACAAATGATAAATTTCCATGTGCAGCGATAGATATTTGAAGTGACGTTAACTTTAATCAGCATAAGCTGAACTTGTATAAGGAAAATCAGTAGCAAATCACGAATTTATATATATTTCCTTTATTTAGTGTTGTTGTGTTGTGGAAATCCGACAAGAGATGCGATGATTCTAACGGCACAACTAAATAAACACAACTGTTGCGTTGTTGTGGCCTGGGGAAAATGATTGAACCAAATGCCGAACGACGACGGCGACGGCTGCTTTGGAACGAAACAAATTGTGGAAATAGAAAATGCCACTTGATGGCACATATACTCAAGTGTCACACACACACACGCACACATATATACTGACACACACACACACACACACACACACACAAGTACTGCTGTAAGCTGCGCAAACATTTGAACGGTAGAGAAATTCACGGGCCAGATGACAAAATGGTAAACAATGCGCATAGCTGAGCAAATTTTTGGGAGAGTGGATGTCTCCGTGACACATGGATTTATGCAAATATATATTTTGTAGGAATTCCAAGTGGGAAACAAGGAAAACCCATGCGAAAAGCGCTTAGTCAAAGCTGAAAAATGCGCAACGCGTGCTGGCCGAGCTGGGAGTGACTGATATGAACTAAATGAGATGAGCTATTTATGACCTTCACAAATAGATGGGAAAACCATGGAACAAGAAACTTGTTGCTTGTAAAGTGCGCTGATCTTTCACCATATAACCACTCGAACTTTGCGAGGGTCAAAACTATAGAACAGTCAATGACAGCGATGCGATGAGTTCTTCTTTACAGTCAGAATGATTCCACCCCCACCCCCACACACACTCCTCCTCCTCCTCCACCACATTTCACACACAATTAATTTGCCATACTGAAACTTATAAATTATATATATGCACGCATACTTTGCATATATCAAAAAAACCATAATAAAAATTTTATATATATATATTTATATTTTCTGTTGCTCGCAAAGCTATTTTTTTTTTTTTCTTCTCATCTTTTGAATATTTTCTGCTTGTTGTTGTTTTCTTCAAGAATTTCCGACTTGCTGGCGACGCTTTTCACACTTTCTACGCATCTTGACATCTTGTTCCATATAAAACACATTTTTTATAGAATCTTGGCGCCGAACGATTGCTGCAATATGACGCAACCCCGCCACCCACCAAACTGAACGCCCCCCCTCTCTCTCTCTCTATCGCTTTTTGTACCGAGTAACCACCTCTTCAATAAAAATCACAGAGGCAAACGATTCATTTCGATTTCATTAGAAGTGCTCAACGAATTCGGCTTAACGAATTCCTCAAAGAAAAATTGTCAAATGTGTTGTCATGCAAATTTTCTCGTTTCCTTCGTTTCTGAATATATTTTTTGTGTGTAAGTTGTTTTAGTCGTCGAATGAAGACGCGCCCCAAAATAGGCAATGTTCTCAAAGAGTCAACGCAGTGCAGTCAATTGCTTATGATTCAGTTTGGCTATATATATAAGAATCAGTCTTTAAATTTCACACATAAATACAAAAATACATATGCTTATAGTCATGCTGTTGGTGAATAACAATTAACTTTGTGGCATCATTTGTGTGAGTTTAAGTGGCTCTTAAGTATGGCGAAATTCTCAAGAACCGTTCAAGGAATTTTCTCATTAGCTGATCCAATTATGCCACTCCCACTCCCCCTCCCTCCAGTCACCTACTTTGCATTTCGCGGGAAGCCCCAAATGGTTAACATGAATTTATAGATGCATAAATATGTTTAAATGAAATACTTAAATTGCAGTCGTTTTCTGAGAAAAGGTTGTCTAGTTTTATGGCCATCGTTAAAGAGAGTGGTAACAATACATTTTTAGCATTTTATGGCAAATACTTTGTGTGCGATAATATTGGCTTATTTCTAGGAATAACCGGGACTTGGTTAGTCGTAGTTAAATATATAGTCAATTTTCATTAAATGTTTACAAAAACTTGACAAATATGAATGACTTGCTTTCTTTCCACTTCCTGCAACTGAAAACAAATATTTTTGCCAATATAATATCCAACTAATTAAGTACTATTTTTAAGCTTTATGATCAGTTTATTTTGAGCGAAAAACCGTAAAAAATCATCCACTTATGTATTTACTACCTACTAAAAACAATTTTATGTGCACAATAATAGCAAAAAAAAAAAGAAGAGGAAAAAAAATGTATACGAAAGGAAAACAAAACATTTGAAACATGAATGAAATTTTGGTAAATAAATGATAGGTATTTATGTTGGATGAGATGAGTTGACTCTTCTAGCCAGCCTCCGTTATTTCTTACAATATTTTGGCCAAAAACACAAATAAGAAAAGAAAAGAAATATATAAATGTTGAACATGAAAGCGTCGCAGAACAGGCAGGCAACAGAATCGTCACGCAACCTTCTCCTATGCCCACAATCTGCAAGCCGCACACAACAAACGCATTTCTTGACCTTGAATATGATCGTAAATAAATATATACACCAACAAAAAAAAAATAGCAAAAAAGAAAAAGAAAGAGTGTTAATCGCTAATGAGGCCTGTACATGTTTTTTCATGTTGTTAACGTTGTTGTTTCTATTATTGTTGGTGTTTCATTTGAATGTTGCCATTACTGCGCAGCGGGCAAATTAATCAAGCGTGGCGCATTATGCCTCAATTCTCAAATTTGACAACAATTTGTAGCAAAAATGTGCAGAAAAACATTACTAGCAAATGCAGCAGTTGAGTTGGTGCTAAACTACCAAATACCCTGTACGTAGATAAAAAAAAAGTTGATTTTGCTTTAAATTCTCTTTTTTTATTTTGGAAAAATAGTTTAAATTACAGAATCTACATAATAAATGTTATATCTGTAGCTCCCATAGATTCTATGATTGATTGGTGATCTTAAATACTCTTTTCATATTTAGGGAAGAATGTAGCAAGCCAAATGCTAGATAACAGCTACAGCTTTTATAGATTCTAGGCTTTATTGGTGATGAACTCTATTTGAACAGATACGGTTACAGGGTATATGATATTGGGAAGGGTGGATTGTCAACGGTTTGGCGCTGTCAATCTACCGCAACTGTCTGAGTGTGGTCCGTGGGGACTGAGGGTGTCTATTTACCAGAGGGAGATGGAGGAAGGCAGACAGCCAGCACATGCGGATGTCTCAGTTTCAAATTTGGCTGCTGCTGCTGCTCCACTCGTGGCATTCCCTGTGGCGACAAGCCGTGTCTTGTCCAATTTGGTGACATTTTTTTCAAATGTATGTATTTATTTATAAATGCAGATCTAGTTCTGGCTCTAGTTGTAGCCAAGTAGTACTTACCATTCCTTTTGTTTGTGTATAGCATCGAAGATCTCGTCCTCAAAGTCCGCCAGCACGTAGAAGGTGCGCCATTCCATATCGTTGATGATGTCCAGACCAGTCTCCGATTGAATGACGGGCATGCCAAAGCTCTCGGCTGCCTGCAGCGTGCCTGCATCTTTACCAGCCTCGCCCACCAGACAAATGCGCGTGGGCATCTTCGACATAATGGACATTTCTGCACGAACGCGAATAGGAATAAGAATTGAGAACGAGAATGGAAATGGGAATGACAAAGGCATTAGTACTGATGTTCTTGTGCCTCTATATATAGCCTAAGATTATTATAATGTTTAAGTGCTCAGTGTTCAGTGCTGCTTCCGTCACGAGACTCTGCGTATGGATACCATTCACTGTTTTCGACTTTAATATGCTCTGTAACTAAACTTAAAGGTATTTATGTAGATAAGCTGAATATTTATAAAAATATATATTAAAGTGTATTAAAAACTATATCGCAGATTAGCATCACATACTATCTATAAATAAGTTTAGTTACTCTAACTTAATAATAATTTGCCAGGCAGCCAGTCCGTGTAGGCTTGTGTATAATTGATGAGATCGTTGCTGTTTTACCTTCACCCACCACAAACATCTTATTAAGTACTTTTGCGCAAACAGCCCACTAAAGTTTAAGCACACTTTGTTCAAGAGTGTGAAGCAAGCGTATTCAAAGTTTGGTGCTATGATTTATGGCCATCAGTTTTTGTTTGTTTATGCAAATTTGCAAATTGCGAGGCAAAGCCGCAACGCGGGCGGGGGCGGGGCGGCACAGGAGCAGGGGCGGCAGACTCGAACCAAGTGTACATCAGCCAGAAAAAAACAGAGGGCAAAAGAGAGAAAGAAAAAAAAAACAAAACATACGAATGCGAGGCAGAGATAAAATAGTAGAACTAAGAGTAGCATCTCGTGCAGCAGCAGCAGCCGCAGAGCTGAAGGGCGACGTCGCTGTCGATCATTTAGCAGCATTTTGTGAGCTGTTGACATCAATTTTAATTGTGATCGCCAAGTGCTGATTGTTGCCACCATTATTGTTGCTATTATTATTATTGTTTGTTGTTGCTGCATGCTACATGCCCCGCCTCCCTGCGGTAACCTTCAGATCATTGCCATCGTAGTTTTGACAAGTCGAAAATTTAGAAAATAAAAAGGAAAATGCAGCCGCCACCCACACATACACACAGACACACATGATATTCAAGTACATTCAATTTTGCAAGCGAAACCCCCCCCCCCCCCCCCTTCCTTCTCACCAATCAAACAACTCTGCCACAGCACCCATAGTTGTGTGCATTAATTTTATCCAGAATTGTGCAGCTGTAACTGATGCCAATTGCGCTTTTGTATCTCTGCTGCTCGAGACGACATCGTCGTCATTGCACGTCGCCACTTGTGCAATTGAACAAAGTCCAGAATCATCCCCCTCTTCAAACCCCATTGGCATGCTACAGTGATGCACCCAGCGAGACAGGAGATGCAAGCAGCACTCGCGCCACATGACGCATGGAATTTTTCAAATAACTAAATAATTTAGTTCTTGATAAACATGGCAAAATTGTGCAATGGAAATTTATGGGTACGCTACACGAAATATATATATTTTGTTAGTTCTATTATGTTTGTAAAGGTGTAAAAATGTCTGAGGAACGCATCGCATGCAATGTAAACTAATTGCCAGTTTTGTTATACGTTAATGTGCTTCACGGAAAGATTTTTGTACAACAATAATTGAAATAATTATACAAAATGAAACACTTGTAATCACATGTGCAGTCGCAGCAACAACTGTCACGTTAATAGGCGAGGGATACTTTATAAACAAGAGTCACACAAGTTGTAAACAGCTATTTGTCAGGCCATAAGTTTATTGGCATCCAAGCTAAATATTTAATCATACGCTTATCGAATTCACAGAAAAAACGTGTCATGCAACATTTACAAACTTAACTGGGAATACGATATTTACAAAGCTTATAAAACATTTGCTGGAAATTTGAGATAATGTGTATTTAGATTACAAAATTCGTTATGGCAGAATGAAAATCATCGAAATGGCTTGGATTCTGATTTTTAGAATATATTTCAAATATTGTTTATTCAATTTTTCTATCAGTTCCAATTTTAAATTTAAAAACTACGTAAATACATTATCATTTATCTGATAAACAAAAAACGTTGTTCTGCTTGAACTCCAAATTTATTTGGTCTGTTTACGTTCATTGCCGGCAAATTCCAAACTTTGCGAACATGTTTTCCATTAAATTATTGTAAATCTGTTTGCGCATTCGTTTAAATAAACTTAATATATAATTTCTGTGGACTCAAATATGAGATCTGTGTGTGAATATTTGAATAGCAACAGAAGTTCAAATCCATCCCCTTTTATACCTGGAATAGATTCCCTGTGACATCCCTGTTGAAGGTGCAACGAAATAAATACCTGTAAAATCCTCATACACCTGACAGAGTGCAGCGGTCTGCTTAAGTTTTGCCTGTTTGACTTCCTCCTGCGCTGCATACGTGAAATACGAGCACGCCCGACGACAAACCGTGACCAAATTGTTGCTCTTGCTGCTGTTGTTGCAGCCACTGCCAAAACTGAGCACTGGCAATTGCAACATGGCGGGGCGATATAGTAGAAGTTTAAGGATCAAACTCTGAACAGCAACTAACTGCTGACGAGCAGCGACGTTTTGCATGAGAACACGCACGCAGTCAAGCGGAAGCCACAGGTGTTCTCTTCCTCTTCCTCCCTGTTGCAGGCGAAGGGAAAAAACGCAAACGCAAATACAAACACAAATACAAATGCAGG
Organism: Drosophila nr. perissopoda 5 BK-2023a; assembly: GCA_035044105.1. NCBI lineage: Eukaryota > Metazoa > Arthropoda > Insecta > Diptera > Drosophilidae > Drosophila > Drosophila nr. perissopoda 5 BK-2023a. The sequence continues at coordinate 1,834,518 of JAWNMK010000124.1, forward strand.
TTAAGGGCAGTGTGCGAAAAGACCTCACACAGGTGGTGCTGCAGCACAGGAGGGAAATAATTGCAAGCGTTTGCTTTTGCTTTTCTCTTTATTTTTGGTTTATTTTATTTTTTTTTGGGAATTTCCCTTTGTCGTTGCCAGCGCTCGTTTACTACTAATGCTGCTGCTGCTGCTTCTTCTACTGGTGCTCTGTTTCTTCTTCATTGCTGGCTTAGTGCCAGAAACATGATGAAAAACTAATTGAGTGGCGTTTGAATAATGTACATTTTGCTGGGCTATACGCACACATGCCTTGGGCTAAAAGATTTTTGTCAAATCGACTCATCAAAGTGGAATCTTGTACCAAAATTACGTTGTAAAAGTGTCAGAGGAGGAGCCTTGACGCAAAATCACACGCAGTGAGACTTTCATACACAATGCATACACATGCTGCCGTTGTTTGTGCGTGTGTGTGAGTTTGTAGAAATGTCATTAACATTGAATCGTTAGCCGAAAGCGCTCACTGTTAAGCATATGTCTACCCGGAAAGAAGGAATAAGGACAGGGGAGGAAAGCAGAAATGCAAAAGTGGTAGGTAAATCTAGTAACAATAACAGAATACCAGCAGTCACCGTATGAGTGAGCGAGATACACAATTTACCTAAGGGCAGAGCAGAGCACAGGGCAGCGCAGCAAGCAGGAACTGAACTGAGCTGAAGGCGGCGGCGGCTGCGCCTTGTTTTTAGCTGCTCGCTGCTTGGTACAGTGCCGGTTGGTGCGTGGCAAGGGGCGAGGAGCGCAAGGCATTTAGCACACATTCGCTATTATGCGAGCTCTGCTTGTGCCTGCAGTTCACTTAATACACAAAAATATGTGTGTTCTATACCGAAATAAATTCAGAAAGTAGCTTAAAATTCCCTGACGCACTGCCTTTTTTTAGTATCTACAACAACAACGAGATAAATGTACTAGCAAAGATATTTATTTGTTGGCAGTGACATTTTTTATATGAATGCTATGTGGTTTTTTTTTGCCTCAGCAACGACATTGAAAAATTAAAAAAAAAAATAGAAATACACACACACATATGCTTATGTATGTATGCATGTATGTAAATGCGAGACAAAACAGCTGCTGTCCCCCATTCTCTTTGCGTGCTTCGCTTATAGCGGCAACTCACCTGTTTTTGATTGTTCCTCGATGGTCTCCATTTCCTTTGAATTGCATTAAACACACACTCACACTCTTTCAATTATATACACAAATGTAGAGTTTGTGTTTTTATTTTCTTTCAATGCTTCAGTGATGGTTTGGTTTGCTATGTTTTTAACTCATTGCCTCAATAAGCCCAATGCCAAAGCATCTTTTGTTTTTTGCACACAATTGAATTAAACAACGCTTTGGTCAATTAAAAAGCGGCGCGCAAAGAACACAGAAAGCGCCAAAAAACAGTCACAATTTACACACACACATAAGCAGGCACGCATTAAATGAATTCCATTGAGTGCGGCGGCAGGCGGCGTCGCTTTTTTTGTTTTAGCACTTTTCGCAATCTTGATAACTAATTTGGTTTGTATTCACACGTTGAATTGCACGAGTCTCGATTGTAATTGTTAAATAAATAATTACACTGCGCCTAGTACGTGTTCAAGATGCTTTCTTTACAGCGCGTCGGAATTGAAAATCAAAATCAACGGTCAAACACGTCCGGTCGCACGGCTGTTCGTCTCGCTTTATTTTACATAAATGTTAATGCCGCTCACTCTTCTGCTCGAAATGGCACGGTTAACTCCCCTACATTAACACGAAATGTTAATGTCATACTCAAAATAGCTCTGAAATGTTAATAAGCTATCGATATTCGATTATTGAAACAGTGCTGTCACACGTACCTAACAATAAATAGTATCGGACAACACTTGTTGCTGTGACGTCACACACACAAGCGCAGTTACGTCAATGTAGCAATATGCCCAGCAATCTGTCAAACAACCCACCACCAGCATAACTACAACAACAACAGCCCACTGACATTTTGTCAATAGGTCCATACATACATTTCTCACTTTTTCACACTTGGACGAATCGGAAAAAAAATCCAAAATTAGTTTTGTTTTGCTGTTTTTTACCGCCCAATTTTGTGGGTCTAATTTTTGAAGTTGTTTTTGAATGATGCTTCATCAACCGCCGCCGCCGCCGATGCCGCCGACACACAGCATAAAATTAATGTCCGGGGCGGAAGAGAATCGCCATTACCTGCGTGCCTTCATCCACACATATCGCGACATGCCCGTGCTGTGGGACACCTCGCTGCGCGACTACACGAACCGAGAGAAGCGAGCCGAGGCCTATCAGCGACTGGTGCCCATCTATCACTACCTCAAGCGGGATGCGACCGTCGAGGATGTGAAGAAGAAGATCAACACACTGCGCACCAATTATCGCAAGGAGCTCAAAGTAGTGGAGACCGCGATGCGTACGGGCACCATGCATACGCCTCGTTGCTGGACATTTCAAGAGTTGGATTTTCTGAGGAACACCGAAAAGTTTCTGGCCGTGAATCCCACGTTCAAGAACGAACCATCCTTCACGTTTAACGAGAACTCCAGCTCGTCGGCGGCCTTTATGGAGCAGCATGCCAGCAGCTCGTATCCATATCGCAGTGTGTCGGGACAAACGCCCAACATATCGGAAATGTTTCACAAATCGTTTGGGCATGTGCAAAAGGTGGATCCGCTACCGCCACCGCCACCTCCTTCGACGGGTGTAATGCACCAGCCGCCGCATTCGCAGGCGGACTACACGAATGGGGCGAAGCGGGCAAGACAAACACCGCCGTGCAACAACAGCAGCAGCAGCGGCAGTAGCAACAACAACGTTGTCACCAATGCACCAGCTACGAGCACAGTGAGCACTCACAACACGGACGAACTGCTCAACATTGCGTGCGAGTATCTCGCCGGCACCTATCCTGAGGAGGAGTCCATCTCACGCACCTGGACGCACAAACTGAAACGTTTGCCGCGCGAACAGCGACTGCTCGCGGAGCGCTTTATCAACGAGATCCTCTTCGAGGCGGAGTCGAATAATTTGCATCGCGGCTCGGTGCAGATCAACAACAGCTTTGAGCCGTATGTGCGCTTTGAGGAGCCGCCGGCGTGTCACGAGGAACAAGATAAATCACAAAGTCCCAGTGTGCACACCTCATCGGAATCCACACCAAAGACCAGTGCCGGCGCATCCAATAATCCGCACAATGAGCCACCAAATGGGACGGGCATTCGAGATTTCTAAATTCGAAAATTGAAGCTTAGCGATTAAGTGTTATTTGGTTTTTATTGACTGCAGACATGGCACACTCTAGATACAGCTACACGTTAAACATTTATTTGAATATATACGTAGATTTATATATAAGTATTTGAGTTACGAGAGAACCTGTATGTATTTTAGGGATAGACGGCTTAGCTCAATCCACGCGCTGATAATCGACTAGATTGCGGGTTAGCCAAACGTAGGGCGAGGCGCCGGCCATAAAGAGGCAGGCACCGATTACAGGACGATGCAGAATCCACGCGATCGCCGCTACCGTCAATGCCAGCGAGAAGGCAATCACAAAATTCCCAGTCACAGGGAAATGCAAATCCGGCGCCAGACCCATCAGCGGCGGCACGCGCAGCACTGCAAACGAAACGATATCATCATTATCTTTATATTTATGTATTTGTAGTATTAGCATATCTTTAGCATGTATACAATTGTTTTGTATTGTAAAATAATATTTGACAGTCGAAATATGTTGTTGGTTATCTTTACAGCATGAGACAATGAAGTCAAGATAAGCTCAATCTGTCTTTATTTTCTCTATATAAATCCTAACATTTCTAACACAAATCTGAAACTTAAATATGACGTGGAAGTTGTTCACTGAGGAAGAGGACTATAAACTCAATCTGTCTTGAATCCTGGCAAACTAGGTTGTTAATTGAGGAAGATTAACTCTATTAATCTATCTTCGCATAGATCCTTATTTTAAATAGCCGATTCTTTTTTAAGAACAATTTTTACAGAAGTTTTTTATTGCGGAAGGGGATAAGGACTTACGTAACAGGCGCAGGATCTTTGTGTTGCATGTGACGCCAAAGAAGATGAGCAGCCAGCCGACGAAGCGCCACCACCAGGTGTACAACGCCTGGGCACGATACTCCATGCGAAACAGTTCCGCTGCAGTTGCTTCGCCGTGATGTAAAAGGAGCACGGTCACACCGCGTGTGGTGACATACGGCTCCAATTTGTTGCCCTGCAATTTGCCTACTATGCTATAGATTTCACCCTCCATGCCGGCGTAAGAGAAGAGTATGCGCAGATCACCCACCTCCGGATTGAACACATCGTTAGCATGATAGTAGAGGCCCAGGTGCATCTTGATGCTGCTATCATCCGGCCGTATATCGGAAGTTAGTTCGTGATAGTTGTTGAACTTGTCCTTCACATCGCCGCCCAACTCGTATTTGCCAATGTAGACGGCATCGGCCACATGTAAAACGCTATCGATGGGCAAACGCGGCGGATTCTGGTGACCACGACGGATGTTGAAGCGTCGTGAATCCACCAGACCATCGCGCCACTCGCGCTTATAGTAATAGCTGCGAGTATCCGAGTACACCGCGTCTTCGCTGTCGCCAAAGTGACTATCAAAGGCCTCCTCCACCCACTGGTACATTTGGACGCGTCGCAGCAGCTTCACGGCCATCAGCTGGATATTGTAGTCCGGTTCGGTGAGCGGTTCACCGCATATAATTGGACCCGATAAATGCACAATGCGATTATCGAACGTCTGATCCTGCTCTTCCTCGGTGAACTTCATCGAGTAGACATCGGCATAGGTCTCATCCAGAGCCATCATTGTGTGCACAGCCCGTCCCTCGTTCCAATAGAGGACGCTGGAGCCAGCGATGAAGAGTGTCAGGCCAAAGGCACCGATTAGCCAATGGGCTTGCAATGTCTCCACAAGCGTGGCCATGTGCAATCCGTTGTTCCCGTTTAGATATGCATTTAAAGACTATGTTATTGGACAGCAATAAATGCTGTAGCGTCTGCACTGAAAATTATCTCAAATTTTCAACAAATTGTGTGTTACTCAGAAGCCGCCAATTTGAACACTGCGCAACGCCGTTGTAAGCAACCGCTGTCATAGTCAGCTGTTCCAAATTCGAGTGTCAAAAAAAAAAATAGAATTAAGAAAATAACATTAGCATTAAAAAGAATGTGTAGCAACAGTTTGGCCGATTATCAATTTACAAAGGTCTTAAGCCATGGCAAATTCAGCTCGGTCTACAAGGCCAATTGTGTTGGCAGCAATCACTCGATTGTTATCAAAAAGTTCCCGCTGGAACATGGAAATGATGCCGAATTGAAGAAACTCTTCGCAGAGATTCAATGTTGTCGCCAATTCAAGCACCCAAATATCAATAATATCATTCATTGTTTCACAGTGGAATGTGATATGTTTGTCCTATATCCGTATATGTGCTTTGGAGGGTGCCAAATACTGCTGGAGAGTATTTTCACAAATGGATTCCCCGAAGCGTTGATCGCATTGCTTTTCAAAGATGTTTTGTTCGCTTTGATGTACATCCACATGAATGATTTTGTTCATGGATCGGTGAAGGCTAGTCATATCCTATTGGATAACCAAAAGGCAGTATTAACGAATTTCCATGAGAGCCGCAGCTTTATAAAACATGGCATAAAGATACCAGTATTACATGGAGTTTCTCAGGAGAAAAACCTAAATTGGGCTGCCCCTGAAGTGCTGGATCAGAATATCAATGGGTATACGGAAAAGTGTGATATATACTCGGTGGGCATAACTGCCTGTGAAATGGCTAATGGCATTCAACCCTATTTCGAGACGCAGCCCACACTCATGTACACGGAGAAGATACGGGGAAATGTGCCCTCTCTGCTCGACAGATCAACGTATACAATGCTCCTCGATGATCAGGGTAAAATGCCATTTGAAAATTCGACGACGAGGAGAACCTATGAGATTTTTAGTCAACGCATTCTTTCCGACGATTTCCATCAATTTGTGGAAATCTGTTTGAATCGCAATGCCGAGAATCGCTGGAGTGCCAAGAAGCTAATGACCCATGCATTTTTCAAGCAATGCCGACACACAACTATCTCGGATCACATCAAGAAGTGTCGCTCCGAAATCGACAATAATTCCATAATGGACGATGAAAGTATGGGACAGCTGGATGACCCAGATGAAAATGAATGCCGTGAAGAAGTTCAGTGGAATTTCTAATTAAACATAATTGTAATGATCTAGACATTTAAGTTAATTCAAATAAACAAAGGTTTTAAACAAATATCAAGTTGACTCATTCAAAATGTATCTATTTTTCCTTCGAGTGTTTTCCTTGTTTTCATTTAAATATTAGTCAAGACACGATTAAATTGAAATCCATAATTTATTTCACATAATTTACTATGATATAAATGTGGCTTTATTTACAGTACATATCCTTGTGTGTATTTATTACTATTATTTTGCATAGTCATCGTTAATTAGTTGCTCGAATCAAGCCAAAGCCATTGCGAAAGTTTGCCATGTTTTTGCCATATTTTGCATTTAAGTTTTTGTAAAATGATGTCTGCCACAAAGGTATTTCGCAGAAAAATTATATATGTATCACTTGGCGCCTATTCAAACGGGATCTAAATTATATATATAAAACAGGACAGATGTTGGTCACGTATTTTGTTTATTACGTATTATTATTATTATTATTATTAAACAAATTAATAACAACTAGGCAAAAACTGTTCGACTAAAATTAAAATTATTTAACAAATAACTAATAAGAAATTGCTTACTTTTTCTCGTGTCGATTCGTTTTGTTAACTTAAAAGAACTAAAATTGAACTAAATATTTGGACAAAAATCACGCACAAATTGCTTCAAACAGGGCGCTTCTCTTTAGTATGTGTAAGGTATTTTTTTTTTGGACACTTTGTTAAATATATAAATATAAAAACATAACTTTGTCTGTCTGCTGAGCGCATAAAATGTACAAATTTAAATCTTAATATATATACTTCGGATATAAGTATAGTTTTGTAATATTTAGTGGGCTATCACTGACAAATAACGTTTATGCTTTCTGCACTTAGTATATATAGATTATGTGAAGCTAATATGTGAAGCATAATTATTAGCACAAATTGGATTGTTTAACTAAAATTTGTTAGAACCCAGTGGTAATCATCTATCTCCTTGCGTGTGTTTGTTACATAAGTTGGATATTTAAAACTAAATTAAGGTATTCTTTTCTCTAGCCTGCGAAATTTGTAGCTGGTTAGTTCGGATTTCCACATATATATATATTATATATATGTGTGTGTGTATACTATATATGTATAACTTGTTTTTATAAATATTTCACTTAAAACAACAAATTAGTTTTAACGTTGACTAACATGCCACACAATCAAATAACTCTTATCGCCTCGATTTTCGATTGTTTGATTTGGTTCCAGTTGTATACTGTTCTCCATGTCATTGTCATCTGTAAAATGGGCATAATATATGTGATTAGTAAGTTGGAAGTTCAGGCATAGTTATGCATATTATATACACATAGTTAGTGCTGCAGCGACACAACTACAAAGGCATTGAAATTGTCGTTTATAATACATAAGTTTGTTATTATTATCGTATATATTTAATCTCTTCTGCACATTTAGATAGATATTATTTAGTTTCCTTATGATTTAAGCTGTGAAACGTTATAGTTTGGATTAGTAATTGTTTTTTTAGTGAGAGTGCGCGATTTGTTTGGTAGTTTGTGGTATAGCCAGCATTTTTTATAAATAATATTAAGCAAAAATAATAATAAAAAAAACTATATATAAAAAAACTATATATAAAAAAAACTATATATAAAAAAACTATATATAAAACAAACTACATAATACAATTAAATTTAGCGATAAGTCAATAACTACAATTAAAACAAAACGTTTTTAAAATATTTTTCTTTTTTGATTTTTAAAAATTAAGTTAATAATAATAATACACCATCGGAGGTATTCTTTATACAATGGTTTCCTTTACAAAATTCAGAGGGACAAGTAACATGGACATAATTGGAACAAAATACAATAAATCCACTGGAACTGTGACAAGTGTGCATAAAAACCATATAGAGGGGATAAGTGATATCTTTTGCAACACAGAAAGAAAATAATAACATTGAACATAAATTTGCATAAACCTTAGGGGTCTTGAGAATCAGATCACACGGCTCGGACAAAAGCTGCATTCCAATTATTGAGCGTGGCGGCGTCGCGACGCTCAGCGGAGCACTACAAATTGAAGGTACTACACGGGCGGCAAGTTAAACAAACAAAAGAAAATGCGATTAAAACCACAAATACGCATAGCATACGCAACAGTACAAAACTAAGCAAAAATATAAATCAAAATATAAATATGAGCAGCGCAAAAAGTAAAAAAGATAAGATTAAAAAACCGAATATCAAAAATGAAAAGAGCAAAGCTTACGTATCGACTTTCCAAACTATCAAATGCGCTGCATTATCACTAGCATCGAATTTATCATGTCCTGCAGAGGAATATGGAATATTGTATAATTGCATATATAAAGTGAGAGCGCTCGCTCGCTGATTTTGGGCTGTCAACTGTTTAAACTAGAGCTTGGACGGCCGCTGGCTCCACTTACTTATGCGAAAATCAATATAACCCTCTCCGCCGCACATGACCAACATATCGGGGCGTTTATTGCTGAAGGTGAGCGCGCCATTCGGCTGCTGCAGCATGGGCACCGATACAAAGAACTTGACCGCATCGCGATGGCCATGGAAGGACAGTTGAGCATTGGCCATGCAGCACAATGGCATCTGGCCGTGAGGATCAGCTGAGGAGGAAATTAAAAACAACAGTTTAAACAAATGTACGGTTATGGATTAACTGCTGCTCACATGACTTTTGCTGAGTCTCCGCGAGCGGCACAGAGATGATGACCCCATTGCTGGTGCCAATCCAGAGGCGATTGCATGACACCATCAGCGCTGTGATGCGCACAAAGCTGAAGCCCAGCTTGCCGGTGCCTAGCATTTTGGACACATACGGCTCAATGTCCACATCCTGCTTGTGCTCAAACGTGTACGTATTGTAGAGACGCAGTGTGGAATCCAAACTAAATAGAGAGGTGATACAATTAGTACGATTCGGTTTGGGGGGAATATTGAAAGTGCTACTCACCGTATGGATACCCAGACGCCGGCGCCAGTGGCTGCCATTTGGCGCACCTGGCTCTCCTTGCGCGGATGCGCGTCTAGCGAGTGTACAATGTTTAGCGATATGGGATCAACAATAAAGATTTTGTTGCGATGCGCAGCCCAAATGCGCTCGCCGGCCACACAGAGGCAACGTATCGAATGATTGCGATCACCGAGCGTAACTAGGTGATAACTATTCAGATCCCATTGGCCGTCTGTTTGGCGGCGGAACACGGCTAACTGAGCATTGGCCAGCGCAACAACAACACGCGCCTCCACATGCACAATCGCCAGCACAGCATCGGGCAGGAGCACCCGGTGCAGACACTCATGCCATCGTCCCACACTGCTGTGTACGTACAGCCAACCATCTTGGGCGCCCAACCACATAGTGGGACCCACTGAACTCATGACCGGATCCTCGCGCTCCTTGGTGCCCAGTATGGGATTCAGTGAATTAATGCCCAATGGCACATTGTTGCCACCATTGGTGTTATTGTTGTTGACGTGATTGCTGCTATTTTCGGAGTTGTTGGTCAGTCGCAGCGGTGCTCCTGGCAACGCCTGACGTATTTTAATGGCCTCTACATTGCCGAGTGGTTCGCTGGCATCCACAGCGGGCAGCTGCTCATTGGATTTCTCGGTAGCTTCTTTGGCCTCGGCCACACCAACAGCAGTAACAGCAGCCACCTCCTCTTCTGCGTCCTCTTTTGAGTTCTGTTTGCTGTTGCTATTGCTGTTCTGATCCGCTTTGGGACGGACACGGACAAACTCCACCTTGCCGAGTAGCTCGGTGCCCTCACCTGGCCGCTGCAGCATCTCACCCGCCTTGACCACCTCCGATTGCTCAAGCAGCGCGTAGTCACTCTCCATGGCACCCTGCACGGATGCAATGCACAGCAGATGCGATGCGCATATGGGAAAAGCATCCAGCACCGTGGCCGACTGATTCGCATCCACAACACTGACTGTGCTTGCGGCATGTGTGCTTGTGCAGATCCATACAAACGAACTGAGCTGTGTCTCGGGCTCCAGCGTTTCGAGGCAGGCACGGGCCATTTGGCGATCCAGCGCCTCGGCACTCTGCTCAGCAGTAGGGCTTGTGATCTCAGCTATTTTGAGGGTGGAGTGCGGCGCATAGGGCGAGTTGGCGGGTATCAGCGATTGGCCATCCTTGGTGAAGCCGCCCTGCAGATTGACACCGGCCGCGCAAAACACTTTCATGTGTGGCGATGCCTCCGCCAGCGGATTGCAATAAACAGGCACGGGAACACCGCCCGAATGACGACTCGGATTGGCATCTAGATTGGTTTTGTTAATGGGCAAGCTCCAGCCGTACGCATGAAGGCGTCCGTCCTCCTTTTGCACATGGGCTCGCAGTTGTCGATATTGTTCGCGCCGCCTGGCGCTGATACGCTCTGAAGTGCCCTCCTCCGCATAATCCTTGGCCATGATTAAAGCATTGGCAAGACCGGCACTAGCCGGATGCGGCATTGACTGTCCACTGGTTAGGGCAAGGCGATTGTCGCCTCCTCCACGGCTAGGTGATCCATGGCTGTGGGCAGGGCTTCCTCCGCCTGTGTGACGAAACATAGGCCCCCCTCCAAGACCGTCAGCGACGCGTTCCGTCGGACGATTGGAGGGGCTGCAAAGGGAATACGAAACGATTAATAAAGGTCTATTGGTAGATACTTTCAAGTGTCAAGAAGACTCACGTAAAAAGATTACTAAAGTATTTCCAAATGCTCTGCTTCGACTTCTTGTCCAAATTATCAACAGTGCGCGATGCGCGCAATATTTCTGTAAGGCGCACCGCCTCTTGCAACTCCATCAGGCGCTCCTTGTACTGATTACGCTCCATCAGCACCATGGCCATTTCCACACGCGTAAAGCGTTTGCGCTGAGCCAGCGGCACATCATTCTCCTCCTGCTCGGTGTCTATCAGGGCGAGGGCAAATAAGTATTTCGATTAGCTTGTGTATCTGCGAGCGGTGAGCAACTTGGTCCACTTACTTTGTTGTTTCACCTGCTCCTTGGTCTTCTTGAGGTCATCCTCCAGCTCGCTGATGCGCTGCCTGAGCTTCGTACGTGACTGTTGCATGGCGTTCAGCTCTTCGCGCACAATTTCAATCTCACCCGTCAGCTCATCCACTTTGACAATCAAATCGTCCTTGACAATGTTGAGTGCATTTCTGTGGCAAATGATTGATTGACATAAGTATATCGTTGTCGATGGTCGTTGTGCACTCATCAAATTAGTCACACTTACTTGGTCGCTAGCAGCTCATTGTTCTCCATGATGAGATTCTCCACCTCCTTGCCCATGCCTGCAAGAGCATTGATTAAGCAATTAGTAAAGAAATAAAATTTATATGCACAAACAATATGAAAAGAGATTGGGTGTGGAATGCAAGTAAATGTTATGTGGAATGTAAGAAAACTAAAAATAAATTATGCGCAAACTGAATTTATAACGTTCACAAATTTAATGGGAAATATTATGTTTGACGTGCATGAAATGTGAAAGTAAAAGGAATATTAAATATTAATTGCAGTGGCATTAATGTAATTTGAAATCAAAGCCAAATCGTGAACCAATATAAAGTAATCTCTAATCAAAATAAAAATAATGAAAGCTCAAATACAAAAATGTGAATAATTCAAATATGGCTAAAGCACCCACTGACACCAACAGAGAATTAAACTGAAGTTTGAAGACCAATGCAGACGAAGAATAAGAATCGGAGACACTACTTACATAGGAGAAGACTACGAATAGTTAGGAACTACTATAGCTATGTATGCATATATATATATATATATATATAGTGTCGCACTGGAAAACTTACCAAAATAGTTGTCGTTAGCTTTTATATGTTGTAGGTGTCGGTGTTTTGTGTTGTTGTTTATTTGAACAAAAGTTTTTAAATTTTTTGGTTTTTTTTTTTTTTTTTTTTAATTGTGGGTAAAAGGTAGTTTGGAATAAATAAAATTGTATTGGTATAAAAAAGAGAAATTTGAAATTTCATTAGAGGTCAATAAATATGATATTTTATTAGGCTTTGCATGATGACAACATTATCTCGAGCACATTAATTCCAACACATTTCAGAAAACCAATATCGATTGTGGATCCGATGATTTATTTAATTTACTTTGTTTTCTTTTCTTATTTTTTTTTCGTTTAGTCGATTATCGTATGATATTTGATGTATTTATAGGTTATATAGATGAAACCATATATGTAGGAATTATATGGTCTTGTTGGTGGAGTTTGTTGTGGTTGTTGTTCTTGGGCATGGTCTTGTGTGTGGTACCTACCTGAGGATGCGTACTCTCCGGGATGTACCCAGCTGCCTATTACAGGAAAAGGGAGAGAGAGAGATTGAGACAAGAGTGGTAACCAATGAGTCCCGATTTCGCAGAGAATAGGTATTTGTGCATTTGTTGTTGTGGATTGTTGTGCATGGAAAGAACATTTAAAAGATAGTTGTAAAAATTGCATTTGAGTTTAGTTTTAAGAGACCTTTAAAGCAAACCGTGCGAGAATTCATTTGGAGTAGGCCGAGAAGGCATTCAACTCTTACCTGTAACAATCTCATTCTCTTCGCTCTCTTCGTTATCCGGGAAGGACAATTCTTGGTATAGATTATTGTCCGAGCGGTGCTCCTTTTTGGTAGTCGAACGACCAACTGGGATTGGTTTTTTTTATTTGTAATGAATTTTGTGGGTTCGTTTCGTTACGTTTTTTGTTTAGTGAAGTTAACACAAACACAAAAGAAAATAGAAAATTTGGAAAATTAGTACGAGTTGCAGTAGGTTAGCTAAAAGAGGAGCAGCCAGATGGTAAGAGCCTCTCATCACCTACCATTTGCGGGCACATTTGGCACAACGGGACTCATGTCGGGACTCTGTGGCGAGCTGGCCAGTGCATCTGCTGCACCGGCGCGTTCCACGCTGCTAGCCAAATTGTCCAGTTCATTCTGCAGCGATGGCGGTCCCGATTCATCCGACTGACTGCCCGCACTGCAAATCGTCTCCGTATCTAACATAACAGAGTTCTCCAGCGAGGCAAAACCGTAGGAGACGGGGCCAGAGCTACGCGCGACTGGATTGAGTCGCGCCCGACTCACCTCCATGCGATCGGAGGCATTGCTCATTTGGGAGTGAGTTGAACCCATCAGCATTTTGGTGCGTTCCATGTAGTCCACATGGTTCTTGAACAGCTCCGTATAACGTTCATGCAGCCTGGCATACTCCTGTAAAGTTACAATTAAGCCACGTCAAAGGTCAACTATTTGCTTGTAAACAGCTGCCTACCTTTTTGAGGTCCGCCTCGCGCTCCTCCAGGCGACTGGCATGCTCTACGCTGTTCTTGTGCTTTAGCTCCAGCATGCGCACAATGCTCTCCAGGGCCTCCAATCGGCTGGCGAGTTCTTTGTTCTCCTGCTCGGCCAGGTCCTCCGCCTCCAGCAGCTGTCGAGAGAAAGGTTTAATTTATTCTGATTTCATTCGGGTTTTAGCAACGAACTTGTGTGTCTCACCTTTTGCTCGGACTGTTTGCGTGCACTCTTCTCTCGCTCATATTGTGTTACCAACTGTTCATTGTCCTCGCGCAGCAACTCCACCTCCACGTCCTGTTCCTGATTGATGCGATACGAGGCATCCAGGCACTCCAGCACGTTCACGAGTAGTGGCATCAGGTTCTTAACCACATCCTCGTCATAGCGATTGATCATCCGCTCGAACTCCTGATAAATGCTACCAGCCAGCTGCTGCACCTGCAGTGTGAGGAGAAGTGGGTGCATCAATTTCAAATACAACTCAATAACAACAACAACAGGCAGGTGCAATTTGGTGCGAATAAGATAGATATAAAGAGAGTAAGGTGTTAGAGTACGTTAAGGGCTTAATTAAAGCCGTATCATAATTGCGGTTTTGCGGCTGCTTTGTTTTATTAATGAAGAATCGTGAAATGAAAGCCCAATGAAAACACAAGTCAAGCGTGTTCGGCCGCGAGACGACCCAAAGATGGTTGAGAGCCAGACAGACAGTGGGAAAGCTGAGAGGTCAAAGTTAAAAGCTTTCCATTCTACTTTTGGTTAGTAACAGGAAAAAAAAAACAAATAAATAATGCAAGACTCAAAGTGCAGGGCGTAACAAAACGAGAGAGTACTTAGAAAAACCAAACACAAACAAATGTAAATATCGTGCGTTTAGGTAACAAAAAAAAAAATTAATTATTGAGAGAACATTTATAAAAAAAACAACCAATTTTGAACTCACGATGCTGACAACCTCTTCATTCTGAAAGAGAGAGAAAAAAAGAAGAGAAAAAGGGCACATAAAAAACTAAAGTTTATAATAAAATTAAAATTATACACATTTAAAAACTAATAAACAATCGAAACCCATAAAGTGCACCGCCTGTTTTAGGAAATGAGTGCGTGTTAAACATAAAACATGAAATTAAACTTAATACTACATTTCAGACTACATATAAAAATAACCAATCACTTAAAAATAAATAATATCTAGCTATCTTCGGAGTGCCGAAGAGTAAATACTCTTGCAGACATATTGTCAAATAATCTATATATAATACTGGAATATTTTTCGCTTGGGAATATTTACCCTGCATCATAGAGGAAGTCGTAGAGTCATAAATATAAATAAATGACATATAGGGGTATAAAAGGGTATACAAATAAATTAAAAGTCAATTTAATTGCAATCGTGGCTGGTGTTCCGCATTTAAGAGACCCCTTAAAATAATGTTAAACCCAAGGTTGAGCTGTATACGTTTTATGAGGCCAGCCAATGAATAAGCATAGAAGCTAATTCAACACCGAAAGTTGTTTGAAGTTTAACCAGTTTCATTGCTCAGCAACAAACAGCAAGGAAAGCCAGCAATATGCGTCACAGCTGTGACGGAGCCGCTTGAATGAGTTAGTTGAGTTTGAGTTGGTAGGCGGCTTTTAACTCAATTAACAGGTAGCCAGCCTTATTTGAACAAGTGAAGCATGCCGCTATCTACTAAAGGGTTTGTTTTCTTGTTTATTCTGACGCTCGATGAGCTCATGAGCGCAGCATTTGCATTGAGGTCGTCCCCAAGCGAAGCTGATAAAGTGCAAAAATCAATGAAGCTGCTTTGATTGCCAGAAAATATCAAGAAGTGGATTGTGGGGGGTGGTTGAAAAGGGGGTACATAAAAATAAACTGCTGCAAATTGCGTGAGTCGACATTAAATTAGGCAAACGGACTTTTTATTGATTTATATTTTTTTCTACTTCTCTCTCTCTCTCTCTCTCGCTCTCTCTTTCTACCTCTTGCTCTTTCTTAACTCCTTTTTGGCATTTGGTGAATGTGAATGTCAATGACTCGTACTGTTGGTCAGCTGATGCATAATAAACAAGCCCAAAAAGCGATTGAATAAGAACAAGAGAGAGAGAGAGACAGTGACGGAGAGGGAGATAGGAAGCAGAGAAAGATAAAATGCAGACATTTGTAACTGTGATTGTGGCACTTCCTGCGGAGCATATTGGCATTAATTATCTTGCAGTGAACAGTGAAAACTACTTGTGTTTAAATATGAATGGTCTTATCAACAATAACAAAAACAAAAGCAGCAAAAGCCCGCATGAATCACTTGACAACAAAATGTATACCTTCTCGGACATGACCATATTGTTGTCCTCGGTGCCATAGACTGTCTCAGCGCCCGACTGTGGTCCACAATTATTGAGCATTGTGTCATCGTTGTCCATCATTTTAGTTGTTGTAGTCGTCGTTGTCTTTTCTCTCTGTGTTTCCTAGTCTCTGTGTTGGCTTCTCCTTCTTTCCTCCTAACTACGCATCCGAGAGTGGGTAGCAGTCTGTAGGTGTTGGTGTGAGTGTGTCTGTGTGTGTTTGTGTATGGGGTTGGGTACACACACTGTCACACGTACGTCACGCGTTATGCAGCTTTCAACCCCACACAACAAAAGCAACAATCCAGCTACGTGTGTGATGCGACCATAGAAGCACACACATACAGGCACCACCAATACAGGTGCAGTGGTTAAAATATTGTGGTTGTTGTTGTTTTTTGCTGTTATTTTTGTCGTGTTTACGAATTTTTCTGTGTGTATATATATTATTTAGCTCGTTTATTTTGAATCTAATTGCATATTGGGCTTGTTTTGCGTGTCACTTTTTTTTTGGCGTTTTTCGCTGTGGCTATGTTTGGCCATCATCCTCTTTCCCCCCACCGTTTGCGACGTATTTTGGACTTGATTTCATTTTTTTCGCGTACGTTTTTCACACATTTCCACTACGTGTCGCATCTACCTAACATAACAACGGTATACACGCATAACTCGATCACAAGTTTATGCACTATTATTAACGAAACACTTTGTTTTTAGCACATTTTAGCAACGAATATTTTTGAGACTAAAATACGAGCGACCGATTTTCATGATGAATGAGAAATGACTGCAGTGCTGGTAAATGCGATTATCACTTAGAGTGACCATATGAAGCATATAAGTATCGATATATCGATTTCCCTTATGACACGCTGTCTTTTTGACGTTCGAGTTGTTGTTGCTGTTGTCGTGTTTCGCTTTCGCAGTTGTATTTCTTTTGTTTTTTTGCATTTAATCCACCATCCAATTCGAAATGGTTTATGTTAAAAACTGGGAGGACTTTGAGATTGCGGCCGAGAATATGTACATGGCGAATCCACAGAATTGCCGGTACACCATGAAATACGTGCACTCCAAGGGACACATACTGCTTAAAATGACTGACAACGTGAAGGTAAATTCATAAATTTTGCCAAGCAATGAATAACATTTTTCTTGATTTGTATTTCGATTTTTTTTTGCAGTGTGTGCAGTATAAGGCGGAAAATATGCCGGATCTGAAGAAAATTGAGAAAATCACAAGCAATCTGGTCGGACATATGGCGTCCAAGGAGTAAAGTTAACATTAAATTAGCCACGGCAGCAAATTTGGCATCGCACCGAGCAACAACAAAAACAACAAATGTGATCCGTGTGTTATTGTTTTTGGTATCCGGTATACGTTATCCGGATTGATCGCCGTGTGTTGCACCTGAAATTGTTTAGTTTGTAAGCGCACTGAGACCATTGCCAGCTGTTAAGCGTGTGTTAACACGAGTAGTTACTGTTTAAATAACATTTTATAAATGTTAGCTCCTGTTCACAGCCAGCCGGAACGGCGCCAGTGCAGATTTTTTAAATTTATAATACTTTTGTATTTATTGTAATGTAAAAATGGGTTCACTTAGCTGCGAAAATGTGACATATTGAGAAAGTCGTGCACATTTCAATGAAATGCTTTAAACAAAATGAATGGTGTTTTATTTATTAGTGGCATTTGCTATCGATTATTGTGCTATAGAAATGAGTTGACGCATAGCGTTTTGAGCTGTAGAGGGCGCTGCAATGCCGCTGACATTTGAATCTTTCACTTGTCATGAATTACGTTTTTTTTATTTGCAACATTGCTTGTAAGCTAAGAATTTTGTTTGTAATTTCTTCTTTTCAAGCCACTTTGGTTGAAAAATGTTAATTGCCTAGCCATTAAAGCGATTAAACAGCCAAAGCAAACAATTTGCCAATGGACAGGTGTCGCTGAGTCAGTGGGATTCCAAAAAACGTTGTTGTTATTGTTATTGCTGTTGTTTCTGCTGCTGCTGTTGTTGCTGCTGCCCAGTCGCTGACCGCTGTTACTCACTTAATAAGCGGGGAGTAAATATTTGACTATTTGCATATGGGGAGGCACTCGAGTTTATTTGCCACAGGAGATTGACAGCGACTGCGAGCTGTGCAAGTTTGATGCCTCAACTCATGACATCACACACAAATACCGAGAGAGTGAGAGAAAAAGAAAGAGAGATAGATATATATATAGAGATCGGTAGCGCGAGCAAAGTGTTTGTTGACCAAAATGCCAGAAGTGTTTGCGCATGCAGAAACAAGTGCCTGCAACTAGGCAACTCAGTAGCCACTTTGGATTAAGGCACCTTCTAAATGACAAAAAAAAATAAGAGTTTGTTTGACCTAAAGAAACGTAAAACGTTTAGGCCGGTTTTTTGTCTTTTGATCGGCCGTCGGTTGCAGCTCAAGCGGCTCCACTTCGCTTTGATTAGAGATGCCGCCAAAAGACGCGTCGAGAGATTGTGGAGAGAAGTGGAGGCGACTCCATTTCCGGCAGCAGAGAGTTTTTTGCGGGACAAGCTCATTTGGCTTCTGTTTGCCGGGGTCTTCTTCTTCTACTTTATCGGATGTTTGTGTTTGTTTTTGTGTTTGCCGTTTTGTGCTTTTGAATATGTTGTTTACCGTGCCTTCATTGCGATCACAATCACTTCGAGCACAGCAAATGCAGCCATCATAAACCAGAGCTCATAAATTTTAAAGCACAATCGAAATCTACAAATCAAGTAAATAAACATTCAATCTGAATATATATATATATATCTGTAAATTTATATATGTGACAGCTACTGGTATTTGAAAATCATAAACGTTCAACATTCAGCGATCGTTACAAGTCGATAAAGTAAGCGAACCATTGGGTTTAATTAGGCACAATGTATTGGAGATAGTCACGATAAACTTGACAAATAACATAAATGCATTTATTGCGGGTGGCTTTCACGCCCCGTAAAGCTTGCTCAAACATTGTCATTGAGTATAATATATATAACAATATATACTACCAGTATTACGCTGCGATGCGTTTATTTTTTATTTTTTATGACACCCACTGTGGCGTCAATTATAAAGATATTTAAGTACAGTTACCTAGCAATTAGACAGGGACTTAAAACTTGCACACATGCCACGAACGAAATCCCTGAGGTTTCACATATAAATTACGGCCATTGATAGTCGGTCATATGACAATTAGTTGTAAATTAAGACCATGTCGGCGGCAAGTGCACAAAACTTAATAACTAAGCTTAAAATGTCCCACTACAAAAATGGCTGACAAAAATGTGATTTGTGTCGGCCTCCTTTGGACTTTTGTGGGCAGAGCAACAGAGTTTGCACTGCTCAGTTTTCCCACTTCACTCGCCACGTCTGTGCTCACTTCAGTTATGCAAATAAGCCACGTTTAATTATGACCATTAGCCACTGTTGAGCGGCTACCGTTTTGAGTCAATACACTACAAAACGAGTGGCGAATGCTTTTCGAACTTTTTCTTAAGCATTTTTAAGTTGATTTTAGTTGGGTTTCGGGGCGGCATACATTTAAGATTCGCTTTGTTGTTTAAATGGTAGGCGCAACGGTGACAACTCGATGACGATAATGGTCATTAATGACCGCTTTATTGACGCAATCCATTGACCGAATTGCGATATGCCGAATTTATAGTGACGCATCATGCTGAATCGGATAAGGTGAGGCACCTTATTTTTTGAAGGGGTGCCATGATTACATTTGAGATAATGAATTTAGTTGGTTGTTTTTGAAAAGATTTGGTAAGATACGTTTTAGCAATGGAGTATATTTTGATATTAAAAATGTATTAGATTAATTCTGTTGTCTATCAGGAATGTTGTATGTACGAAACTTTGAAGATAATTGTATTTGTTTCAGTTAATTTCAATTAAACAATAAGCAAGAATCTGTTTAAAAAAAATATATGTAGATATTATCAGTCAGAGGAGGTTTATTGAAATTGGTTTAAAATAAGTCTCAGAAACTGTTCACGCAAAACTTGCTAGTTACAAATACTTATGTTTTTATATACTTTGCTCTGGTTTTCCGCTGTGTATCGTTTCTTGAAAATTATATCAAATTATTTGCAGTCATAATACCGTAGAACACCCATTACTATTATTAAACATTGACCCATTCAACACTAATTCAAAAGATTACTTTCCGGCTTTTTCACATTTAAAAGCGTAAAGAAAACAAACATGAATAACACCGGAAGAGGCGCAACGTCCGGACTCTATTTGACGTAATGCGCTGCCCTTAGTAATAAGTTGAGTTATCAATCTCATTCATCATTTTGCCGTAGCTGGCTAATCAATGTCAGTGAGCAAATCAGGGGTGACACAATGTCTATAAGGAAACAACAAGTATCATTTCATTATAATTGAATCACTTTACAAGCGGCACACAATTTTCGAGAAATCGCTGAGCTATCAATGCCTGACATAATATGATATTAAAGTGCCACAGCTAATTGGAAACCGAAATTTAACTCAAGTCGGGCAGGTAAACAGATTTGTCATACATCCCACATATATTTATATATATATTTTGTTTTTTTTTTTTGGGAGGAGGCTTGTTCTGCTTTCGGTGCTCTCCGTATAATCAGCGCAGTCAAATCAAATAGAAACATTTTCGTCTCTTTTATCGATTTCCAAAGTGTGTTGATAAATGCAATTGCTGTTAATAATACATGCTATATACGGGGTTATATACGACATTTTGGTTGCCTTGTATTCGTAACATGTTATTTATAACGAGGCATGTCCAGTGTCGGTTGCCTTGGTAAATCAACGTCTATGATTAGAGCTTAATACATCTTGATAGGCAGCGGTGGCAAATTGATAAATCAAATATTTTTACTATTATAACTAGTCTGACATCGGCATAGCTCGGTGTGCTTATCGTGGAAAACCAATCTACTCTATTAAAACGTGAGTTAATTGCTGGATTTGCCCACACTCATGTGACCATTTCCGTGCAGTAGTTTTCCTAAAGCGCGACGCGTTTTTAAACGCACACAAAACGCGTTCATGTTCAACTTCAACTTCAGATTCAGCTTTGGATCTTCACCGCATCCGCAGCTGTTTACCCATTAGCGTTTTTGGGCGACTAAAATGTTTGCGCTGCGGCGTCGCCACCGTCTGCCTCTTGATGGGGATAGCGTGGATATAGGGCGAGTAGGGGGAAGGGGGCAGTGTGAGGGGAAGTGTTGAGGGTGCGGAGTTCGCAGCATAAAATCATTTTCTCTAAGCATTTTTGGCATTTGTTTACCTTTGAATTATTGCAAATGTAAGTACAGACATCGTACAGACGTACAGCGTAAGTGCGGTAGCTTCACTATTCGCACCGAGTGTGTGGACAATGATTGTTGGACTTTAAAGCAGAGTGGTTGCCACTGGCGCCACAGTGCCCCACATTGAAATTCCATTTTAATGGAGATTAATGCGCATAGAGGCGCCCCCTTGATGTTGATTTTGCTAAATGTTTTCGAAAAACTATTTGTACTCCTATTTATTTAGATATTTTGGTTTTGTTTTGTTTTTCGCATTGTTTATGACAGTCGGGCTAATTAAGAACGTGGGAAAGAGCAGAGATTGTTATAACTGCTTAGTGTCTACGTCACGTATACGCAAATTGTAGCTGAGAGCAGCTGAGATTCAGGTCAGTTCATTAGATGTTTCTAAACGACACTCTTGCAAAATATCGGGATAGAAAGCTGTAAGTTTACTAAAGCTTTACTTTTTTACGCCCCAATTAATATCATATATTGAGAAATGGCTGCCTATACTTTTAACCCGCTGTCGTTGTTGCCTCATTGCCTCATTGCTCCCGACTGCCAATGGATCCACTTGAGAGCCGACAAATCAAGCGATACAACTATAACCCACATTTTATTAATGCCCAGCCGAAATAAAACGATTAACACATAGTGTGGGCTAAGAAATGCTTTCGACGCCTAAGAGTATTTCACGTTTATGAGCAAATCAATCAATTTCAATGCAATTTCAATTAGAGTGCCACAAAGTAGAGGACCGATTGATAAGGCAACCAAAGGCTAGTATATGGCGACTGCGGAGCGATCACAAACCAATCAAGTTGACCGCAAGGTGGCCATAAAACGTAGACCACAATTGAAATTCCGTCCGAGCAGATGAGACTCCGAGTGGTGTTATCGCAGCAGAGTTCCTCCCCGCACAGTTTCTCTATGTATAATAAACAATTTTAATATTTTTTAATTATTAAAACAAGTTGATTATATAAATTAAATCGCGGAAGCGATTAGATAACGAGTCTCGAGTGACACTACGACGCTTAAAGTGCAATTTAAACGGCTTTAAACAAATTTCTATAATTTTTGTTATTTTTTGTATACTACTTAGCAATGCTATCGGCTCTGACTAAAAATCGGTGGTTTCTTGAGAGCGACGAGTCTCGCCGCGTGATATGCGGTTTGAATTAATTGAAAATTGATTATTAGCGATGGCATAGAAAATGATAAGGCAAGGGGCCACTTGCGCCCCTCTCTCTCTCTCTCTCGATAAGTAGCTGTGGCAACGGGTTTCAATAATTGAAAATTAATCCATCATAATAGAAGTCAAAGACGAGTGAGAGAACGACTAAGAACTGAAGATAAGTGCGCGCACAAAAAAAAACCCATAATAAATTATAAGCAGACTCAAAAAAAAAAGTATATATATATAAACATAAATATGTATATAAATAAAACGAAACGGGAGGCAAACAAAGCCTAACCGAAAATAAAATATTGATATGTGAGCACAGGCACAGGGTCTGACCAGGATACGATGATAACCAAGACCAGCAAGAGCGAGAGCAACAGCAGCAGCGTCGTCATCATTATCTGGCAATTGAATTTACAAAGCAAATAATTACAATATGCAGTACAAATATGTATGGAAAAATGTGACTGAGTAACTCGTAACTCGTAACTGTCTGATCAAATACGGAATACAAATCAAAATGCGATTTTCAGGCAGCCAAAAGGTAACCTTATCTCACAGCACAACACAACACAACACAACACAACACGTTTATGTACCTTTCGAAGTCAGACTCTGGCGCTATAAGGAAGTGTGTCCCGTGTGTTGCCGTGGAAAGGTTAAAAAACTTTGTGGCAACAACAACATTACCACTGACAACGGCAGCAAAATGTATCTGAGCAAACAACTGCCGTGCATTGCTACACATTTTGTTCCACTATCCAACTGGTTGAGTGGTTGTGGTGTGGTTGACTCGCTGGTTCATTGGTTCGTTGGTTGCCTGCTGGGCTGATGGTTTTCAATGGCACCGAATTTGTTTACGCTGCGCCTAATGAGCCAACTTTATTTGTGCAGCGCAGCAAGACGCGACCGCAGGTCTCAGACTGAATAGATATCTATATGCAGATACAGATACGGATACTCAGTCCACATATATCGATAGATACAAGATACACACAAGCAGCAGAGCCGCTTATGTGGTGCAACTCTTAAAAGAAACTAAGCTAAAACTGTAAAGGATAATGCTGACATTTACATTATTACATTGTTAGATTCCAGAGATGCTTTACAGAAAATACTATCTATACTATATCGTATCTTCTGCGAACTCTCAACCACTGTGTCATCATTAGTTTCATATACTGACAAATACTTAATCTGATTCAGTGCAGTGCGTAGCTAAGCTGATTGGAATAATTTATAATCGCTTAGCAATCTCTTATCAGTTAGCAAAGCAATTTCCTCTTTAAATTGTAATTTATAGCTCGCAAGCTTTACGCCGAAATGCTTGTCACTGATGAGAATTTTATACACACCCCAATTTCACCCGGAGGCTTATCGTCATCATAATTTCATAGCACCTATATGTGCAACTGTCATGCAAATGTATAAATAATAAAAATTCAATAAAACTCATTTATCAGTTTTAAATAAGTTTGCTCTGTATGGAAGTCGCAGCAAAAACCAAAAACAAGAAGCAAATCAATTCGCGCACTTAATGATAAAAACACAACTCAATTATAAACTTTATCAAGAATGGGGCAAATAAAAAAAGAAGAGGAAGAAGCGCGCAAACATTAAAAGTTTTTTTTTTCCCAATGTTGAAATTGAATTAAAATTTTATGTCAATAATTGAAATTTACTTTATTAATGCCAATTCCCAATGTCTATAATGATGAAATGCATAATGATAATGATAAAATGTATACTGGCTGATTTTTAATGAAATTTTAACAGCTGCTTGTTGATAAATATGGGGATATAACTGATTGATTGATGCTTAATTAAAGAACTTTTTATGGTTGAATAATTAAAATTGATATTCTATATTTATATATGAATATTTATTAACTGCGTAACCGATACGTGGAAAATTATGATATATGATTTAACTAAAATATTCTACAATCTTATAATCGTTATTCAAAGATAATAAGCCCCACAAAAATGAGGTAAAACCTGATTAATGCCCCTTCCCTCTATGCACACATGTTGCAGTAATTGCATTAATGAAAGTCTCGCCTCAGTTTGCATTGTAAGCTGTAAATAAATAAAAATACCAACAGTAATATGATTATCATTATATTTATTTTCAAACAGAGTCTCTTTGGGTGCACGCAACTCGTTGAACATAGTTGGCCAATGCTTGAATATGCAACGCGTACTTGTGCAAATGTGCAATCTGCAAACTGCAATCCGCAACTGCAAATGTTTCTGGATATGTGGCTGTATCTGTGTTTATATCAGCGCTGAGTTGTAAAAAATTATTTATTGATAACGCAATTTAATGCCAATTATTTGTACACAAATATTTGTTTAATTATCAATTGCATGTCGCTCTCAATTGAGGTGCGTGGGTGGGCGTGGCAGCAACTTGGCCGCGTGATTAATGACATCGAGCACATTCGTACTGCACATTTAAAATTGTTTTGCAAATCTTGTCAAATTTGCTGGCTAAACAAATCGTTTGGCTTTAAACTGATGACTTAAAATGCCAACCCTTGCGCTGATAAAAACCCCTCAACTGGGCCAACCCTTAAATCGGCATTTGTTTGCTCGGCTAATAGGCTCTATCTGAACTTTTGTTGAGCATTTGGCTGGGTGTCAAAAATTTTTATGACATTATTGTGCACTTATCGGATGAATTAACACGACAGAAGAGGGGTTGCCATTGAGCTTGGCCACGGGGGTTGTTGGCTTCGGCACGCCTCCGCCCTTGACCGCAAAGCTAAATTGCAGCAGCATATGCGACAATTTTATTTTATTTTTATTAGTAATTCAGTTTCTGACATTTGCTGGGCTTAATGCCTGATTAGAGTCATGCTAATATGCCGGAGAATTCACTGACTATTTGAAGTAGCTGGGTGGGCATCATATGGAGGCGGAAAGAAGCAGGTGCAGCCACAGCTAGGAAAATGCAACTCTAATTGCGTATTTACGCAACCATTTCCACAAAATCAAAATAAAATCAGGTACAAGGACACTGACATATCCCCAAAACCCAACTGACATTCAGGACTGTATGTGTGTGTGTGTGTGTGTGTGTGAGTGTATGTGTTGTTTGTTATATAACGTAAACTATTTGAAACAACACCAATCATAGAGCACACAGCTCACAATGTTCTGGCTGATGGCCAGCTCTGAAAACCACTTTCCTTCTGCTCCCCTTGCTGGCCGTAAATGTTAGTTAAATGCACGTGGATGAGTAGATAAATATCGTATAATGAAAATAAAATAGGAAAGGGGTAACAACAATAACAACGCAGACAACAAGCAGCTGCAAGAACAACAGCAATCAGTCGCAATCCTCGTTGCAGTCATCGCACTAATTTGGAGCTAGTTTTTTGGGGTTCACTTTGGATTCGTGTTGGCTGAGTACGTGGCCAAAGAAAATACACTTTAGCACGTTTCTTGTTTGCAACTGCTACTCCAGACTCGGTTGGCGCTCTTCCAGACAGCCAGCTGCATAGTCCGTCGTTGTTTATTTTGGCATAGGTGAATAGTTCAAATTAAGGCGCAGACATTAGATGAACAACAGAATTTCAACTACAATAGAATAGTGGGAGTGGTTGGGGATAATTGTGCTGGAAAAGCGTGCGGGGGAATGGGAAACTGGGCAAATATAATGTATAGACCATATGAAATATCCATACAAAAAACCTGCAGATCGAATCTGTATGCTCCTTATTTATTTGTAGATTGAGGAGAATCTCAATTGCGGAGTAATATGGCTTGTATTGCATTTATAAGTCGAATATAAATGGCGAATATTAAAAAGCGTTTTATTTGTGTTCTCCTTTTAGTGTTTCTCTTCAGAGTTGCCAAATTACAGAAGCTGATTAGTTGGTCATTGAGCAATGTCATCTAAAAGATCACTTAGTAATCCATCAAGAGCGCAATAAATGTCAACACACACATAGAATTGATGAGCCAAGCGTATGGGCCATAAAACGCTTACATTTTGTGTATTTGTCCACGGTATAAAAATGGTCTCCCAATGCCATGGGTACTTGATATAAAAAATGCATTATTTGGACATTAGATGCTGGCCGAGAAAGTTATAAAAACCCAACGTTGAAAGGAATCATTTATATCATTTATTGAGGCAGCCAGAGACGAGACACCGATTTGTGTGGCCATAACAATTGAATATCAATGAGCGGAGAAAACGGACAAAGGACATTATTGATTTTCGGTCTTAAAGCGTAGATTTAACTGAAGCTTGAAAACGAATGTCAGTCAAGTCAACTAACAGCCTCCTTAATTGCTGCTCTAATGATGTGCCGGGCTAACCAGACCAGAGACAGTGCCGTCGCCGTCACCGTCACCGTCGCTGTCGTCCAAGTTGATTATGAAGTCGAGGTCCCCCAAACCCAAACCCAAACCCAAACCCAAAACCCAGAGACGATGCCCAAACCCGTCTGCAGCTCAACTGGCTCAACACTCCATAATGATGGCAATTATAGCTCGTTTTTCCAACAATTTATATGAAATTTTACAGCCAGGAGCGCCAGAATCAACGGGACAAGGCCACGCCCCCGCACACACCGCCACACGACATTTTTTTTACGCTGCGGCCCCAGCAGCGACAAATGGCAACGCCCAGCATTTGCTGTCAGCTCGCTCGCACTCACATTGGTGCAAGCGAGTTGGCATGCACTGAGCGCCTCCATCTTGAAAGCGTGCTGCGAGAAGAGAGCGAACGGAGAGCGAGTGGATAAGAGCAAGAGAGTTAGCAAGAGAAAAGAGAGAGAGAGAGAGAGCGCAGCCAAGGTGCTAACGACATTTTTGGTGGTGGGCATTTAACGAAATACTCGACTATACACTGAGAAAAAATCTAGCAATTAACTGCAATAATGCTAAACATTGTGAGTTTCATTTTAGTAGGAATGAATGCATTTATTCATTTTATAAGTCGAAAAAATATATATACAATAAAAATAAAAACGCGATTGCTTAATTAAAAAGATTATTGTATACCCTCGAAGAAAAAATCATAAGTCCCTGTATTCTTCATATTATTGTAACTGTTGCAATGTTTATTAAGTAACGAAGATGAGGTGAGTATATATTTGATATTAATGGGATGGCAGTTATATGACATCAATTTGCACATACTCATAATTTGGGTATACTCTTTTCGCTCAGTGCACACAGCACCATCGCTCTCACTGCGTGCCAGCCCACCCCAAAGCAACTGCTCTCAGCGCACGCACACAACCACAGACAGACGACGACGACTGGCTTTGGAACAGCCCAATCAATGCCGATATGCGGCTCTAATACTTACTATATGATACGGGCACGGGCCGGCGTTGAGCACAGTCGTTGATTAGCGCTCGTCGCGTCGAGTTCGCAGTTGCAGTGAGTCAACTATTTAGACGCGGGCTTTCTAACCGAAAAACGCAAGCAAATCGCTCGCAAACAAAACGCCCGTAAAGTGCCAAAGCAAAGTGCAAAGAACAAAAAGAAATACAAACAATAAAAATAACAATAAGAGAGAATATAGTTATTACTATAATTAGAAAGGAGGAGCGCGCGCGTAGACAAAGCATGTCCAGTGCACAAGTGTCACAGCCACCGCCGCAGCCGTCGCCACAGCAGACGCAACAGACGCCTCACATTAGCCAGTTGCTTATTAGCCACATTGCCGCCGCACAGCAACGAGCGACAACAACGCCACCCACCGCTGTCGAATCCGCCTCTGATTACGATCAGTGCAGCAGATCGAGTGGCAGTCACAGTCCAGCAGCTGCTGCAGTCGCCTCCAGTCCTACGCACTCATCGGCGACGACAGGTTCACCGCACAGTGCCTACGCACCTACACACAGTCCAATCGTAACGCAGGAAACGCCAACGGAACACCACCAGCAGCAGCACCAGCACCAGCAGCAGCAACTCCAATCCCAATCCCATTCGCAGCTGACAGTTGCTGCACCCGTCATGCCACTTCTGGTGGCGCCCATTCCCATGGGCTGTCAGGCGACCGGAGTTGGCCCACCTCCAACACATCATCAGCATACACACGTCCAACATCCGCGTCTGTACGTCGAGGGCAACTTTCCACCCCATCACATGACACATCCTGCTCTGGTGAATGGCGCCTATCCGCTTCCCAGACTGCCACTAGCAGCTGTCATGCTGCCCGCCAATGGAGTGGCACCTGCAACAACGCTACCGCCGCCACCGCCAGTGCCCATGCCGAATGCCAGCTGCTCACCGCCCTCAACCACAGCAGTGCATCAGGCGCAGAGTCAGCCCAAGAAATCCTTCTGCATCGATGCATTGCTCGCGAAGAGTCAGCATCAAACTGGAGACAGACCACAGCCCAACGCAGCAACTGATATGATTGTGGATGATCATCGTTTGGCTGCATTGCATTATGCTCGGGATCAGGCGGAACTGAATCACGCCTTTGTGGCAGCTTCGAATGCGGCTGCGGCAGCGGCTGCCGCCGGCATTAGCGAGCAGGAGGCACTGCAGCGGATACGCGAGTCGCGGGAATATGATTCACCCAGTCCCGACGGCATGTCCAGGTAGGTTTCAGATTAATATATATTCACTAAATATCAAATATCGCGAAGATGCAGCTAAGATGATTTTTAAAGAATTATTTGTACATCATTTTCGAACCTAGATGAAACATTGAAAAATAATTGAAGAATATAAAAGATTAAAATCAGAAAACCATTTAAGAACATTTTAAACATTTTAAAATAAAAGTATCTACTGTGTTTAAAAATAAAATAGTTTCCTTAAAAGTATATTAAAACTTTTTCTAATATTTAAATTCTTTAGTATTGAACTTTTTAGATAATCGGCACAACATTTTTATAGAATTTTAAAATGCAATATTAAGATAAGTTTAAAGGTCTCACGAGTGTTTTTCCCATCAGAAAACAATAATGATTGGTAAGAAATTTCGCAAGCAGTGAAAGATGTAAATTATCACGTAAATTATTGAACACTTTCGCAATTGTTTTACCACTTTAACCATTAACCGATGGTAATTCCACTCATAGCAGTAGCTTTCTGTTAAACCCAACAAAATGCCAAGCGGGAATACCAAACAATGCTTTTGGGCTTTAAAGTAGCTTTGTTGGCACTCGACACAACATGGCCGAAAAGCTAACAATGGAGTAGAGTAACCTAAACTGGTCACGTTGCCATCATTGTGATTGCGATTACGTATACGCCCGTTGTGCGCCCCGATGCGAATATGTTTAAGTGTGCGAGGTGGCAAAGCAAACAAATTAGTTGTGCAGCCAGTCGGCGTGCTTTTAATTGTTTTCGAAACTGCAGCGTAACCTGAATTTGTTGTGTCTTGTTGATGCTAGAGCTTTGTTAATTGGTGTAAAGGGTGTCCTAATCAATGTACAACTACTTTTACAGATCGGAATCTCCCAGCTCATCGCATCGCTCCAGTCCGCCCATCAGTCCCGGTTGTGAGGATCAGCAGCCACAGCATGCGCATCATCCTCAACATTTGGGTGTTATGCGCATTTCCGACTTCCATGATGAGTTCAAGAAACCGATGACGCCACACAGTCCCATCCGTCCACAAGATTTCCCACTCTATGCTGGCGGACATCCCTATCAACTACTGGCGCAAAGTAACTCCGCCTTTCACAGGCCACTGGATCCGTCCGGGAAGCCCATACCGGTAAGCATCAGAGCTGCTTCAAATATTCGGTATCTTCAAATATATATTTCTTCCTTGCCATTTGCCCTTTGCAGATACCAATGGGTCACAATTTCATGCCATCGCAGCTGCAGTTTGAGTTTCTGGCACGCGCCGGCATGCTGCATCATCGCATCCCAGAGCTGGCTGCCTATCCGCATCATGCCATATTGGGCAAGACGCGCAGACCCCGCACCGCGTTCACCTCCCAGCAGCTGCTCGAGCTGGAGAAACAGTTCAAGCAGAACAAATACTTATCCAGGCCCAAGCGCTTTGAGGTCGCCAGTGGACTAATGTTGTCGGAGACACAGGTGAAGATTTGGTTTCAAAATCGACGCATGAAATGGAAGCGGTCCAAGAAGGCGCAGCAGGAGGCCAAGGAGCGGGTCAAGTCACAGCAGCAGCAGCAACAACAAAATGCACAGAGCACCACCAGCTCCAGTAGCACCACCAGTTAGTTTCGCTTGGAGCGGCAACAAAAACCACTTCTAGTCATGCCATGAACAACAACCCGTCCGCCTGGTGAGACACCCTGTATGCGAATCACCAACACTCCGCCCCCGCCCCTATACCACAACATTTCATGTGATTGCGCAAAATTAGCTTCGCAATTAGTTGAAATTATTTTGGTCATTGTTGTTGTTGTTGTTGTTGCTTTGATTTTGTGTTGCTCGATGTGGGAATTGATTTCGCGAGCAACAGCCATAACAACAACAACAACAACAACAACAAAACGCTCTGTGTGATATATGTAAACTAAAAAAATATAAATTAGACACTGCTACATAAAAGTATTTTCCCATGTACATACATCAACATACACAAACATCCCATAATTAATTTGAATTATGTTAAATATGTGTAACACAACCAATACAATAAATGAGATTAGTTTAGTTTAGTTTAGTTTAGTTTTGTAAATTGTAACGATCGTTTCTCGTGTAATTGTGTAAATAATTGTAATTATGTAATTTTAAACAAAATGCCGCCATCAATGGAGCGTTAGTAAATTTTATTAAATTTATTTTCAAATTTAAAATGAGAAATAAAATGTGCTCTACAAATTGCAAACGGGTTTGTTAATTGTAAATTTGGGATGCAGCAGGTGGTCAAAATTCCAATAGAATGGAATATATTATTAATATAATCTATTGCCTTAAATCCAACAAGAGTTGATCACAAAACTCTGTTAAAAAAGTTCATAAAAATCCAAAATGCTTAAAATGTCTTCAAAATACATACCTAAATTGCGAATAGTTATTAACCAAGTACACAGGCAGTTTCCAGAAGTTTCAGAAATCGCCTAAGTGCTCTTGAAATCAAAAGCTCATTATTGTGTTTAAGTTATTTTTAGTGGAATATTTCAATCAGCTCACAATTTGATTTGATTCTTCAAAAACAAGGTACTCATACCTTCTTAGGCCCTCCAAAACCAAGTATCTAATCGCATGCCCAGAATTTTAGAGCTATCTGTGTATGCCCCCCAAAACTATTAATGGTGTATTTATAAAAGTCATATAAACACACATATATATATATATATATATATATATATATATAGGCTATTCAAGTACAATTTTTTAATTTTATACGAGCCTCGCTAGCTGATAAAACTTATCACTGCAAATAAATCAAATGCGCGGAGATAATTTAATCAATTTAATTGTTCAGACAATAATTATGTCTAAATTTATAATGTCACTTAAGAATTATTTCGCTAATTAAAATGTAGCTCTTATTGACAGCAACAACAACAACAAGAAGAAATCAAAAACAAAAATCATGGTGAGCCTCAAAATGAAATACTGGTAGGAAAAAAGAAATAAACCGTTTTTGGGTTTATCAGAGACAAAGAAATCATTTAATTTCTGATATGTGGCCTAATCGAAGCTAATGGCTAATCAAAGGTGGCAACATCGAGAAGGTGCTCACAATATTTGGAGTAATACCTGATCGATTGAATGGCTAACAATCAAAGTTAATTGGGACAAAGTCCTTAGATTGCGACATGAGGTAATAAACTTTTTTATTTTATTATTTTTAATTGAATCTACTATCTAAAATTAATAATTTGTAATCCTTTGTATATGTGCCTAATACAACAACAAAAATAACTCCTCTACCTAACCCGCTAGATCCTCAGCAAACACCCCTAACAATTAGCCATAGAAGATTATAATCGAAATGAGAAATAAACGACGAAAATTCTCATATTCGGTGAAAATTCAATAGAGGCAGAATTCTGGCCACTTTATCACGTAATTCTCAAGTATCTTTGAGCATGAAACACATAGAGAAAGAGAGAGCTCTGTCCTCGAGGGTGGGGTGGGGCATGGCCCGAAGTATGCTTTATATTGTTGTTATTGTTGTTTGTTTGATATGCTCGTGTTGTTGTTGTTGTTATTATGCAGCAGTTCTTGTTGTGTTGATTATGCGACTGATGGGCTAATAAAAATTCATTCCTTACCCGCCAGACACTAGCAGAAACTCACAAAACACGTAACGCATTGCGTCAACATAACAACAGCACAAGAGGGAAGAAGAGGGGAGAATGGACGAGTCGGGGAGAGCACACTATTCACTGAATGTTTTTCTTGGGTTCTGTTTTCCGACTGTGGTTTGAAAATAAATTCAAGCAATTAATTTTAAAGAAGCCAGATTAAAATTTATCTTAGTAAATAAATATTGGTAAAATTTGAATTTTTCATCTTGGTTTTTGACAATCTGTGCATTATTGACAAAGTTATGGGTATGAAAAATTGTATTCCCTACCTATAGCACTTTTTGAGAGTATACTATGAACATGAGTTTTGAGCTGAAATCGTGATTTCAACTTTGAATGGAGAATTACTATAGGGGTCAAACCTTCTTCAAAAAGACCTGGTTTTTGAAAATCGGTTAGGTTTTTAGAAAGTTATGGGACTGAACAGGATTGGGATTCTTGCCATCTAAAGAGTTCAACAGAATGCCATGAACTATATGAGCTAATTGTGATCAACTTCTAACATGCTATCTTGAACCACTGTGCAGTGGCCTGGGAGGCAGAGGTGACTGCTGATGCTGCGCTATTTGGATATGATGCCTTGAAGTGGCCAAGTGTTGAAGTTGAACCTGAATCGGAGCACAAAGGATGTCACAATGGCGAATGCCAACTGTCTAATTCAATTCATGAGCTATTAGCGGGTAATTTGTAACAATTGCACAGCACAATTTCCTTTCAACAAGCTGAATAAAAAGGGTGACAGAGTTCAAACCAAAACCGGAGCTACAACTGGGGTTTTCAGTTTTGTGTATTGCTTAATTGTCGGATTGAGCGCTGTTTGGATTTTGGATGCTGTCGCATCTGTTGCAAATTAAATTTGAGTTATAATTTTCGTATAAACAGGCACACAATAAACCAAGGACTGTGTGTGTGTGTGTGTGTGTGTGTGTGTGCACACCCAGTAAATTGCCATTTGAATTGAGGGTCGCGTCCCCTTCTCATGACTTTGCCACCAGTTTAGCTCGGCCGCTGTTGCTGTTGTTGCTGGTGTTACAATTTGGTTACCCTAGGGGTGTCTGCATACCCGTTGATCTTCATGTCAACACAGATGATCACATTTTATGCTTATAATTGTGTGTGTGTGTGCCCCCCCGGCCCCTGGCTCGATGTGCACTGTTTACTTTTGTGATTTTGGGCATCCATCGAATTTTGCTAATATTCAAACGGCTTTGGCCAAATGCATTTTTGCCCATTTTCCACATTTTACGCATTTTCCGCACTTTCCATTTGATTTTATTGTCAAATATGTGCGATTATTTGTCATATGTTGCATTTTATTATTGTCAAATTTGCATTCGCCCCGAACAACAACTGAAATCGCTGATATGGCTCGTTAGTTAGTTGCCTCGTTGTCTAATGGCTGTTTGTTGCTGGCAAGGGAAGGAGCGGGGATTGATTGTTTGGCATGATAAATCGCGAATCTGATATGACAATTTATGTGACAATTTTCATTTAATTGCGACTCAAATGAAAAATGTTCCGAAACTGAATTTAAATGCTTTGAATCGAAAGGCTTAAAAGGTTTGGATTTGTTGTAAGAAATATGGAAATATTTGTAGATACTCTTCTTTTATCTAAACAATATAAAACAAATTCTAATAAAACTCATAAAAAAAGTATGAAAAACGTCTTTTCATATCGCAAAATACACTTATAACAATTTTGTATACAATTTAGGTAGCACAGCAGTAAAAATCGTAATTTTCCCCAGTCCAGCAATTAATTTATTGATTTATGAAACACACACGCATATGTAGATAGACAAAAACTACAACGCATATTGCTGCTTAATGCCATAATTTCCAATTTGTTTACACAATCCATCTGGCTATATTTTCCAATACAGAGACACATGTCAATGTCCGTTGGCAATCATCAGTCCAAGCCGTAGTCGTAGCCATCAATCTATTGAAGAAAATCCGTGCGTGCGCGCAAAGTAAACAAAAATGCACACCAGAGACAGAAAGACTGAAAGACAGAAACTGAAACCGGCAAAAGGGCCATTAGTTTACTGTGCACACTCGCACACACACACACATACTCTCATCGATATGCTTTTCGACATTGGCATAGAATTTGTCAAATGATTTCGATTTAATCGCCAGGAAATTTTGCAATCAAATTTCACGAATATCAACGATAATTGTTAGCGATGCAATCGGGCATGCCCCGAGTCCACAGCGCATTAGATCCCCAGAGAGAGAAAGAGAGATAGAGATAGCGATAGCGATAGTCGCTGTCTGAGGCAGATTCCATTGGGATAGACCAAATTGTCACCATATGCGTCAACACGCAATAATTCACCAGAAAAAGTAATCCAAACAATTGACCAGACGAAGCAGTGACATCTAATCGAGGGGGTGTGTCTGCTCTCCTCCTAATTCTCTGATTCTCTGACTCGGACTGAATGCCTGCTTGCCTGAATGGCTGCCTGCCTGCCTGCCTGCAGCAAGTGCGGCACACCCCTCGGCTAGTGCTCTCCCCCATCGAACTCTCGAGCTCAAACTGTGCTATCTGGTGTTTTGGTGCTAATTGAATTCATTGCCGTTGATCAAGTGCGGCCAAACAACAAATCATCCCCGGAGGCTAATGATACGGACGAGCGAGCTAACTGACTCACTGACTGACTGCAAGGAGCAGACACACCAGAGGGTGCAATGGCGAATACGGTGAGGGGTGCAAGGATTGCGGGCGGGCTGCTAATGGCGGGCTCTGCATCCTCCTTTGTGTTTGAGTCTCTCGATGTGCGTTAAATGAAATTAGAAAACCCTATGTTCAGTTAATTAGCAAATTTAAGAACATTGTGGAGAGTTTTGGAGTGGCTTATAAGAGGGAAGCTACGGGAAACGGAGAGCGTAATATTGTAATGGGGAACTTCTATTTTCAGATGAGTTTCGACTTAAATAGATAGGACAAATGATTAAAGAAATTATGCAAATTTGAGTGAAAGCAGAAAAACATATATATATGGAAATTATATCTTGAATAGCGAAACCTTGATTGGAAGCTGCAAAAATTATATTTTAATATAAATATATGAAACCCCATTAAAATTTAAGACATGCAATTTACAATAAGAAGTTTCCTTCACTTCCTTCTCTTGCCTAACCTTAAGATTCTCCTCAGACAGTCTCAGTCTGAGCCTTTGCCATTAATTCAGCTTTCTGCCATACCTTACATCCGTCAACTGCTGACAAATTGGCTAATAAGTTTGAGACCTTTTGTTGCAGCCCTTTTAATTGCAACAATTAAAATACAAATGTTTTGCCGCAAAAGTCGTAGCGTATGCAAATTAACCCATGTGTCAGACATTGTGCCTACCTTTTCCAAATTGTGCTCTAAACTCTAAACAAACACCGGATAACAACTACAACAACAATAGCAATAACAACGACAACGGCGAGAACAACAAACAAAAATATTAAATTGTAATCCGCTTAAATGAGTAAAAGGCATTAAAACGCATTTGCATAATTGCTGAAAATGCGCGAGCTCTGAAATCAGCCAAGCCCAAGGGGGAGACTGACGAACGTTGTCTCTGGGTTCTTACTACGTGGCAAAAGTTTTCCGGGGCAATCCAATCAAAAGTGTGCCTGAACCCTCAAGGGCCTCGCCAAGCGATGCACGTGAGGACAATATTTAAAAATGTTTAGCATAATTAATGCGAAACCCGGTCCCCGATTCGCTTCGGTTCTTTTTTGGTTTTGTTTGGCGGCGTCCGTTTTCAGACAAGTGCACAAAAAGTTAACGAAAATTTGGCGTGCCTAATCAACCCCTAAAACGGCGTTAATTTGCGAGCCGCTGAGCGGGTATGCCGCAGGGTCGCATTATTCACACATACGCTTAACTGAGCGCGCTCACGCTTTCCCATTTCATTTAGGCATTTCCCTAGGGTCTGGGCATGCTCTGCGGCTCCCCGCTCAACAAAACCAGAATCCAAAACTGGGTCCAACCGCAGCGTGTGCGTAAAATTGAATTTATTTTATTGCCACTAATTGGCTGAAATACCTGAGGGCGCTTACACCTTTCCAGGAATCGCAATCGCACCGCATATGTGTGGGTGGATGACACCGGCTAAGGTGGCTGCAGATGAGGCTTTGAAGTTAGAGCATTACTTAGCTTTTGTTTAGAATGTTTGGCAAAGTTCGGAGTACGAGTCAAAAATGCTAAAGCATGCCAAATGAAATACTATGATTATTATCAGTATTGATATACACAAACATTCCTGAAGAATATATTTTTTACTTAAAAACAAACTTAATATTAAGGTTTATCTTAATAGATGTAAAGAAGACTTCTCTGGCATTTTTAAAGTAGTTACAATCAGTCTGAATAGTACTCCATTTCCTTCTCCTGCATCAACTGGTTACAGATAAGTTTACCAACATTTTGCCCAATTGGTAAAATCAGACAATCTAACTAACCAAATCTGAAGCACTCACTACACACATTACATAACATAGCCTGCAAAAAATGAGCTTTCATTTTTTGCACACCCAGATGATATGATAATGGCAATAAAAGATGATAATGCACTGAATCCTTTGGCCAGATTCGCAAAATCAGCCCCACAAGCAGTGGGACACACACAAATAATTTACAAAAAACTTAAAAAAAAGGAGCAAGATGAAGGAAAACAGCAACAGCAAACTACAACAACAGCCCGTAAAAGCTATTAACATATTAAAGCAATAAAAGAAATGGCATATAAAGCGCAGCCACAGACAAAAGGGGCTGCGCTGCCTTCACTCCACTCCATCCCCCTCTCTGGACACACCCAAATGCTTAGTGGCAAAGTGGCATTTACCCCCCAAAGGGGACGCACTTGTCTCACTGTCTGCCATCATCAACATCAGCGCCGTCGCCATCAGCAGACAACGGCATCCTGGCTGCTCCTTTTCTCTGTTTCCAACCACAGCTCTTTCATATCCCAAGGCTAAGAAGGGAGACGGAGGGCGGAGGGGGGCTGTTGATAATCATACTAAATGCTGCCATTTGCCATTTGTGAGGTTTTGCCACTTGCCCTATACAACGATATATGTATGTGTGTGGGGTTAGCTGGAATGGGGGCGTGTTCGGGGTGGTTTGGCAAGCAAATTGTGAAAAGTTCGCCTGAAAGTACTTCTAAGCTTTGTGTAAACACCCACTAAAATCAATTTGCTGGATTTTCTACCACCAGAAAATGTGTATTTTACGGGTTACGATGAGAGAGCTACCAGCTCAAGGAAGGAATATGGGTGGTGCCACTCAGCTGAATAGTGTGAGGTGATTGTGCTTTTTGGTATTGCTCGGCCAAAATGGGAGTACAACTGGTTAAGATTGGTATGAAATGGCACATTAGATGAAGGGATATGATAGGAAACGATAAATACTAGATAAATATAATGATTATATAGAACTGAATGGATTTTATTGTAGCGGATTGGTTTTAAGAAGAAACCCTAATCAAAATTAATGATATTTTATGAATGAAATTGAAAGGAATACAATAGACTAGACTGAAATATAATGCAATTACATAAAATACAGTAGAATATTAAGTGAAAGGAGTGGAAAGGATGCACTGAATCCATTGAACAAAGATTAGAATACTACATAAAATGAGCTTATAACCAATTCACAGAATAACAGATTCAATTCTCGAACTGCCAACGAAGTCGCCAGCTATCTATGGATATATAATCTTACATAATGTTGCTGCAATTTGTATTGAGCACAAAACTTTTATTTGAATTTTTTGCCATGAAAACGAATATTTGCAGAAACTTTTCTCTTGGCAAGGAGCTTGTGTGCGTTGTGTCCTGCTGCTGTGTTGACTGTGCTCTCTGCTCCCTTTACTTAATCTTATCTAATAAATGGCTTGTCTTGTCTCGTAAATCACTTAACAATTTGCAAAAATTGTACGGTATGCAAGTAAAAATCGTGCTAAGGTTTCTTGATTTTGGATTTTTACATGTGTTCGCATAAGTGGCCCTAAATCGCATTCATATGAGTATATCCCCCCACTTAACCGACTCCCATCTCACTCTCTCTCTCTGTCTGTTTTGGGGGCAGCTTTTTTGTGTGACCTGCCATTTGATTTATTTATTGTTGGTTTATGCGTGATCTTGCCTCAAATTAGCATTTATCATTTTGCACGCCATTCGTGCCAGCCCCAAAAATAGAAGAAAAAAAAACAGCGCACACATAAAAAAAAGGACTCTTTAACCGCTTTGTGCAAGTACTTGGAGCGAAAACCAACCCAGTTCGACCATAAAGAAAGGCAGCAAATTGTTTTTAACAAGTGCAACGTAATTTTTCAAATGGTTTCGCTTGTTTTTCCCTCGAAACGGTGATTGATTGCGATTATGCAAATGTGCGATAGACAATGGAAATTGCGTGGCTCTTCCTATAAATCGCAATGGAAATGGATATGGAATTTTCGGCATTTCAGCGGCACCTACTAAATACCGAATGGCCCTCAAGCTTTTGGCGTCACAATTAGCGCACAATAAATTTCAAATAATTATGCAAACTACGCAGGTACAGGTAAGTATATATATATATATATATATATATATATGCTGTAGATAATCCAAACAGTAGCTAACGTCTGCCTTTGCCTATAAGCCGCTATGCCAGCCGCTGCCTGCGCTGCTGCCCCTCTTGCTGACTCTCCCGCCGACAGGCGACAATTTGTGTCACTAATTGCGTGCAAATGGCGATGCCTTCTGCATTTTGGGCCATGCATATAAATTGGCCCCAATCGGACAGTGGAGGCGGGCATCTGATTATAAGCAGGGAGCTTAAGCCTAAGGGAGCAGCATTGAAAATATAAAAAAAGGATTAAATAAAGGAGCAATCAAAGAATATGAAATATCTTTAACTATTCTTAAATATATTCTACTAAAATCTACATTGTAAGTCTTATATGTAATAAATATATAATAAACATAATAAATAAAATAATATTATTATTTTTGAACCATTTTTCTCAAATATATTAGAAACAATTACCAATAAGTCTGCTGGTTTCTCTTTAAATATACTCTATAATAATCTGCCAAGTAAAATATATATTAAATAGAAATCAAAAAAATATGAAATATCTTAAAATATATAGTAGTCAGGGTTAAAGTTTTCGAGCCCTTTTATACGTACGCTACTGCATCTATCTAACTATCATAAACTATCGATTAATTATTAAAGCTGCCACAGAACCAACCACAACATATACATTTATTCTATGCGTGATTGGGAATTATTATTATCCTGGCTAGTAATAATATTTAATACTTTTAGTGCAATAATTTCGCTTAATTTGTTTATTTATCTAACTAAGCGCTGAGCTGGTTGCCATCGATATAGTTTATAGCTTAGCCAACAATAAACACATTTGTTTAGTTAATGAAGTCGATAAGACTACTGGGCCATCATAAAGATATAGATATATGAGCACATGCCGGCTACGGTAGCCAATGAAAACAATTCACGTTCGGATCGGAGGCGACACTTGCTGCCA
The DNA here is from genome assembly GCA_035044105.1 of Drosophila nr. perissopoda 5 BK-2023a. Taxonomy (NCBI): domain Eukaryota; kingdom Metazoa; phylum Arthropoda; class Insecta; order Diptera; family Drosophilidae; genus Drosophila; species Drosophila nr. perissopoda 5 BK-2023a. The sequence goes on from JAWNMK010000124.1 coordinate 1,874,774, forward strand.
AGATTTATGACCAACTGCCGCATATCAGACAGCTTTAATTGAAAGCAAAGCGTATAATTTTCAATCAACAAAATCCTCCAAAAAAAAAAAAAAAAAGCTATAGAGATAAAGCTGGTGTATGTGTAGTGTATATTTTTTGGATGTGGGCATGGATTATACGGTAGTCAGTTGGCTGACTGTTGGTAACCATTGATTGCCATTTATTTGAATGTTTGCCAAGAGGAACGACAATGATGACGACAATGATGATGATGATGACGAACCTGGGCACGGATATATTTCTATTGATTTTAAAATTATGCGCACAAACAAAAGTATGAAATGTTGTCAGCATTGTTGTTGATGTTGTTGTTGTTGTTGTTGTTGCTACTGTTTGCTCAAAGCTAGCGAGGGAGCTGCTCGGGAGCAACGGCAGCTACGTGTCCGTCATCCGTATACCGTACGGTTACCATTTTGACTTTACATCAATGTTGACTCGCTGTTTAGATTTTCAATTAAATTTGTTGACAGAGCGCCAAGCAGAGGGGTAGCTGCTGGTCGTATACGTAATATAAATTGATTATTTCAATTTATTTAAGCGCAACGATAGCATTTAATTAAAAACTCATCTGTGCAAACAGCGAATGGGAACTTCAACAGCCAACAACCAACAAGCAACAGTCTGTGACTACGACTACGACGATTCTGACACGACTCATTACAGCTCAAGTACCAGACTGAGACGCGGTGTTTAAGGTGTTACGGCCAACCTGATAAGCCCCCATCACAACGACAACGACAACGACGACGACGACGACTGCAACATTATCAGACCTTTTACATCTGTTTCTAATTGAAAATGCAGCTACTGTCGTTGCCAGCTAGCAAATGTGACACGAAAATTGACGCCAATCGTCGCCATTAGTGTCAACATTGAAGCAGAATCAGAATCAGAAGCAGTAGTCTGAGTCTGAGTCTGAGGCACCCATGTCCAGCTCAGGTAAATACTGACACCTCTGTTTACGATAAAAATGGGCAACTAGAAGGCACGCATCGACCTATCTCCCAAGCTACTTCACAACCTTATTTCACTTCACTTCAAGTTTAAATAGTCAATAGCAAAACAATAAAATTCCTTCAGCCATCGAATGCAGTTAAAGTTGTTGACTGTCAGGTGAGGCTTAGAGATGGGTGCGTGTCGTGACACGAAGTAAATGGGCAACTAGAATGTACGCCTCCCATCCTTACTTCACTTCAATGTTCACTTAAATGTTTTTCAGTCATCAAATGCAGTTAAAGTTGTTGCCTGTTTAGTGAAATTTAGAATTGATCTCGTGAGATGAAGTTTGAGTTTAGAATTTCAACAAGAAAATATAATCAAAAGTAAGTCTGTTAATTATTATAATTAATATTTGTCTGAAAGTAAGATTAATGTATAATTATTTAGTGACACAAATGAGCATATCAACAAGAAAATCGAAGCATAAGTCAGTTAGTAATTATACATTCTATCTAATACAGGTTATGTCTGCTTAGTGTTTCTATCTAAATATTAAAACAGAAAAAACTATTGTTTATTTATTTATTTATTATTTTTTAATTCAATTTGTTAATTTATCTATTTATTCAATTTGTAAATTCATCTGCAGGTCGCGTTTTATTAATAATAATCCAACACGCTACCATCTCTAGTTGGGAGTTTGCTTTCTAAGGTTTCTCTGGGAGCTGTCAGCTACTCTACGACTTTTGTTGACTTTTTCATATTTCTAAATGATGACATTTTAATTATTAGTAAAGTGCTTTCAAATACTGATAAGATATCGCATTGGATATTTATGGTTGTTTGTATGTGCGAGTGTGGCTATAGAGTGGCTGCTTGCTGGTGCGAAGTTCAAGTTGCCACCGTGTGTGGGTTTGTGGAAAACTGTAGACATAGAGAAGACTTGAGGTGGGGCCGCAGCTGCTGAATGGGCAATGATAAATAATTCTTTTGAATTAACACAATAGCTAACTGAAAATGAAAATCAATGTATATATTCGAGGACTGCTGGACTAAAATTCAATGTCAATATCTTTCGTAGTCTAAAATTCTGTAAATTTAGGATAGATTCGAGCAGTAATAATTAAAAAGAATTGATGTATTAGAAGACTGCTAATATGGACTGCCTATACGAAGAAATAACTTACATAGTCATTTTCTTAAGATAAAATATAATTACTCTAAAATCCTATTCTTACGTCCTTCCTCGAAGACTCGCCCAATACTTTCAAATCTCCAATGAAAATGAAAAGATCAAGCAACTGTAAGTCTATTTGTGTAATTTGTCAAATTCTTTAGATTTATTATAGTAGAACTTGTACAAACAAGCGAATAGAAGCAAATCCCGGCCAGCACATGCTGTGATGCTCCAGGGAACACATGAGGCAAGTCCTTAACGAACAACTGGGGGACAACTTGGAGGACTTTGGCTGACAAGACCGCAAAAGGCGTACAAAATGCAAACAGACAAATGGCACGCGTTGTCATATTTCAGAGCACTTGATGTTGACGTCTTGAAGATTATGATTTGTTTTACTTGGCACTTAACGAGCGCATGATACAATGAAAGAGCAAAAGACCTACTCCCCACCCCAGCAAAGCAAACCCCCACTCAGTGATAAGTATGCTAAACATGCGCGAAATCGTGTGTGGATGGGTGTGTGTGTGTGTGTGAGTGTGAGTGTGTTTGTGTTAGCCAACGACAGACGACAAATTTTTACAGATTTGTTAGAATTTAGGCAACATCTTAGCACGGACTTGGGGCCTGTATCATATTGCTGTTGGTCTTGACATATAAAAACAAATGTTTCTCTTATGTATGTTGTTGTGCTTATGTGCTTCTATGTAAATAAACGTTTGCACTTAAAAACTCAAGTTGTTGAGGGGAGTGCGGCGTGGTTTTGGATTTATAGAAACGGATGCTGACATCATGTAAGCAAATTGCGTAAGTAGCAGGCAGCCTGACATTGATTTGACATGGCAAACCCAAAGACTCGACTCAGGCACCGACGACCCCTTTAATCTTGAGTAACCAACCACTACCCCAACCCCAAGCCTTAACCCGCCCTGGCGTTATAACAAATTTGTTTGTTTTCGCATTTCTTTGAGCCTTTTGAACGTCTCAATCAACCCTTAAGATAGTTATTTTTCTTAACCCTTTCAGTAAATTGATATGACAAATCCGGGAAAAATGTTTAATGAAGTGAAAAATGGCAAAATAACCAAAAATTAAATGGAACCCAGAGCGTCTTGTATTTGCCGATTGCTATTCTTATTGTTGTTGTTGTTGTTGTCGATTTTTGTTTTTCATTTTAAATTAAGCCTAGGGTCACTGGTTGTTGTTATTTTTATTGTTGTTCTTGTTGTTGTTGTTGTTGTTGGACTATCTGCTATGCATGACAATTTTTGGGGTTTTCGTCCACGAACGATAAAATTGTGTAAACAAAAATTGGGCAATTTACAGTTGACTGGCTTTGTGGCTGGCCATTGCTTTGGCGCCAGTGGGCGGTTTGGGCCTGGCCAATATAACAATATAACAATAGTAGCTAGAACCGACAAATCTACAATTTGTATTTATTTGTGGATTTTACGAAAATTGGGTGTGTCTTTTATTATTATGCGAAATGTATAAATATTTGCTGACAGCCAGACAGAGACAAATGGCTCAAATGTTGCTGTACTGCTCTCCTTCAAAATACGCCCAAAGAAACGGGCAACACTTTTGGTTATTTGCTGTACAGTTGCTGCCAGTCGTAAAACAAAAATCATACACAAATTTGCGGTTCCCACTGCCCCCCAACCGCCAATGGACGCTTCGTTAAACACATACGCAAATTTGTAAACTGAAAATCGCATATCAAAATACATAACTTGAAGTTTGCTTAGAGGAGAGTATCTGGAAGTTAACGCACGACTTGCCACAACTGAAAATTGCGTTGCAGAGCTCATTTCCACTAACTACAGCAGTTATGGAGTGGGGCCAACGGCAACAACGAGCTGTGCAAGAAGTGAGGAAAAGGGCACATTGGGGAATTTGCGAGCCAGTAACGAAATTGTGCACAAATTGACTCCATGACAGTGCTAACAAAGCAGCAGTAGCAGGGGCAGCGGCAGCGGCAGCTCCATTTTCCATTTTCCGAAAGCACAAAATCAGAGCTGAGGACCCAGACAGACCCAAAAGTGCAAACCAAGATCATTGCTATGCTCGCAATTGTTTGCCCAGCCAAACAGACAACTTGACTTTTCACACCACTCCACCCACATACCCACACACACTCACACACACACCCTCTTCAGCTGCACTTTTGAATCTGGAAAATTTGCGTGCAGATAAATTGCAATCTGGCCAAGTTATCTGTGTAGGCAGGACTTTGACTTTCTCTACTTGTGAGGCTGTCAACGTCGTTGCAATTGTTGTCTTTTAATCACCCAGCCAAAGTTGAGGTAACACACATATCCATAGATACTCACGATTGCACTTCATAATTTTAATTGCCTGGATATGATACTGGTCTTGGGGGCACAGCCTGTTTGGCCAACGCATTAAAGAGTCGTACGTGACTGGTCAATATGGCCAGATTGAGGGGGAGCCTTGTTAAATAAACAAACAATTGCAACTGCAGGCTATTTGCTTGGGTCAACACAGTGAAAGCTGTTTAAGCACTTGATAAGTGACCTGTTGAGATACAGATACTTTTGGAGGTGTGTAAATCAATCGATGCATCTAATGGTGTTTCTCAGAATTAGGTCCGGCGGGCTCTCAGACACTGTCCGTTCAATTAAATACAAATATTTGGAGTACAAATATATGTATAAGTATTTTTAATAAAAAAAAGGATTTTCTTTTCTTAAGTATTAAAAAAGATATATTTATTATTTCCAAAATGTGCCTCAGATGTGTAGAAAGAACTCTGATTACATTAGCTTCGTTTCAACTTCAAACATTTCTACTAAGATATATTCTTAATATTAAGAAATATATTTCTAATTTTTTTTTTTTAATTTTTAAAAACTATTATTAAAATCAATAAAACTGTCTAATTTTCAGGTGGATTTATTTCTGAGTGCAAGAATGTGTAAGATGCAAGAGAATTGGTATTCTGTTAGTTCTATTAGTGATAATTTCCAACACATTTGTAATTCAAAAAAATACGCATGTATATTTAAATCAATGGCATCAATCAAAACATAATTTGATCACGTTTATGCCAGACATAGATATACACAAATTTACATATTTATCAGCTACACTTTATTTTTCTTCTCTCTTTTTTTTATAACCGCAGCGCAAATTTGACTGGTTGGTCGCGCTTATTGATGTGTAATAAACCAATTGGATTTGTTTTGAATTTATAAACAGACATAAAAAATGCTATACAGTTGAATAGCAGCAACAACAACCACAACAACAACAAATGAAACTGACGCCATTTTTTTGTTTCTCTTTCAGTATTTCTCTTTTTTTTGTGTTGTTTTGTTTTCAGTATTTGGATATATATTTTGTTATTTTTTTGTTTGTTGAAACGTGCGTGGCATACTAATTTGGACTAAATGGATACAAGTTTATAGACTTATATGTACTACATGCATATGTATACATATATATATACTGTACAAAATATATTTATGTATCTTCCAGCTACCCCTAACTTGGGGGCCCCCTTTTAACGGCTATGCGTGTGTTGGTTGGCATAACGTTTGATTAATCAAACAAAAAGTGTTGAAAATGTTATTTTTGCCAGCGCTGCAAATGGCGCATTTGGATTTTTATGTGCCACACAGATTTACACACACAAAAGATACACATACATATACTATATGGTCAGTCTATATAAAAAGCCACAAATGGCGCCATTTAGTTGTTCAGCAAATGTAGCTATAAACTTGCCAAGGCAAACATTTGCAAAACATAAAACCGGCAGACAGAAGGAGCAGTCAGCACAATTGAGTGCCTGCCCGGGATTTCACTCATTTGTATATAAAAATCAATCAGCCATAAAAGCGGTAATAATTCGGCTTGTATTTGGCTATTGAAAGTTGAAAGTGTGATAACAATTGCTCAAGCTACTTAATTAAGTCAACGAAAAGCGCTTTACAGCCCCAATATGAAAATGAAAATTTGCAGAAGGGGAAACCCCACATGGCCAAAAAAAAAAATAGAAAAAAAACATAATGAAGAAAAGCGGCTTCATTAATGCCAGGCTAACGGCAAATGGGCAGACATACATACATACAACGTGGCTGAGAACGTGCCGCGCCCAACTGCCACTTTGTCATTTAACATTTGGCAAACGTATTAAAACACCCCATCATTGCCTTAATTAAGAGCCATAAAAGCACATTTACTTATTGTACCACGGTTCAGACACTCGGCTACCTACCACCCGGGCAAATGCGGCACGTCTTTACGCTTTATTTATGCCCGGCTCGAGCCACGGCCAACCAGTCAAAAGCGGCCAAACGCAACCACCCAGCGAAACCGCCCAAACAACCCCACCACCACTCCCCACTAGTCAATGGCCGACGACTCCTGGCAACCAACATTTGTCGTGCTTAATTCATGGCTAAAGTTGGAATTAAGTGAATTTTACGTTCATTAACGTGCGAGGGTGTGTGTGCGTGTGTGTGTGTGTGTGTGTTTGAGTGTGTTGGATCTTACTTGTAGCCGGAGTAAGTGGTGGGGTTCACTTTATGGTTCCTTCTGCTGTATGGGCACTTTTTGTTGTGGCTGCTTTTGGCAGACATTGTTGATAATTAGCAGTGCGTCTAATGTGGCCCTAATAACGTAAATTTGTGGCTTATTGCAGAACAGAGTCGAACATTAGAAATAAAATAGTGTTTGGTGTGGGTAAGCAGCATCATAAAAGTATTTGTGAAATATTTTCAAAACAATTTTATTAGCGCAAATAAAGGTAATGTAATTGCAGAGTAGATAAAAATAACAAATTAATTAAATAATAAATGAGTCAAGATAAGGTTTATTTTTGGATAACTCCTCAAAAACTGTTTAATTTAAAATCTAATTCTAAATTTATAGCAGTTTGTAGCATTTTTTATGATCCAACTCAATATTTAGTGTTCTATTTATTTTATAATAATTAAGAAATAAATTCTTTCAATTCTTGAGCTTCACATTTGATAGTTAAAAGTTTATCCGAAAACTTGTCAACTAATTGGGCACAAAAAGTTTAGCTACAAAAAAACAACTTAACGGAAATAAAGTTTTTAAGGGGTTGTGTGTGTCTCACGGCCACTCTGCATGCTATCAACCAACTAACTAGCCCAAATTGTTGACTATGCTGGCCACTCAAACATCCAGTTGAAGCTCTCACACAGAGTGAAACTAAATCCAAACTCAAACCCTCCAAAACTGCGGGAAGCGTACAGAAATGTGCCGCAATGCTACGAATAGCCTGTTAATTAGTCTCACTTAGAAAATAAACTGCAGTAATTAAGAGAAGGCAGGCAAAAGCTCAAACGGAACTCCACCCACTGAGAACGCCCGAAAAAACTACTCGCAAATGCTACATAAAAATAAATATAGTTTTTTTTTTTGGTTTTTTTAAATTCCACAGAGTGCACAAGTGGAATGGGTGGGGAGTGGGAGGGGTGGGGAGGGGAGTAGAGTGGTGTGGAGTTGAGTGAGCATTTTAATTTCAACGCTAGAATTCTAATTAACAAACAAATCCGACAAAATACACAGCAGTAAAGAAATGCCCAGGAGAGTGACAACGAGAGGCAGAGACAAAGAGAGAGAGAGAGAGAGCATCAGAGAGAGCCAGAGAGAGAGAGAGAGGGACGGAATGAGATGAAGCTGGAGTCAGCAAAAAAGTATGCTATATAAAAACGCTGGTGAGTTGGAGGGGGAAAAAGCGAAACGGAAAACCCTGTGAGCCATGATCTCCCAATTTAATATTATAATTGCTACAATTATCATTCTCATGCCATTTACACAGCAATTGCACAAAAACAAAAACAACAAAAGCAACAACGACGTCGGCGACGTCGTCAAGAAAGCAACAAAAAAGGGCAGCACGTCAAGTGACTGGCTACGGGATATGTACGGCGAAATAGAGGCAATTACCGGAGCACTGCCTACCCTCCAGTTTCCCATACATATATATATATATAATATATATATATGCTCTATATAATGCTGACTCCACCTACAACATTCTCGCGTGCTCTCTAACTTTCTCTCTCTCTCTCTTTCGCTCGCATATGCATTCTCTCGACGCATGCGTTGCACAGACACAGGCAGTGGCAGAAACAGAGGCAGCGACGCCAACAGCTGCAGCAGCCGTCGCAGCATCATCATGGCGGATAGAATGAAGATGATGATGGCGTTGATTATGCGTCGATGCTGGCAGCGGCAGTGTCAGCGGCAACTTCTAATGGGCGCATTTTTAAATTAATGGCTCAACTTTTCTGGTCTGCCTCGGCGATTTTTTGACTATTTGCGCTAAATAATGATAATTTTGTCAATTTGAGTGCAAAAAAAAAAAGTTATACACTTTTTAGCCTTGTCGTTGTAGTTGGCGTTTTAGCTAAATGATGCTATTTGGTTGGGCTTAATTAAAGCTCGGAATTCATGTGCAATATGTTAGCGCATTCCACACAAAGTCCACATAAAAAGTATGCCATTAAAATTGTTGTTGCAATAACGAGAACAGCAAACATTAATTGATTGTACATAGTTGATAATTTGAGCCGAGCTAAATTGATTACAAAATGTTTGCAGCTGTTATTATGAAATTAATTTGTCATCAAACAAACAAACACACTGCGACGAGTATACAATATAAAAATCTGCATAAAATCAACCCCCAGTTGGGTCCCACAGTTGTTCTTGTCTAAAAATCATGTAGTTTCAGTTAGAACGCAGCTAACATGACAAAATAATCACAAATGTTATGATAAAGTCGGTGACAAGGGTATATGTTTGTGTGATAACACTCATTGAGCCCATGTAAATGAGTTTTATCGCTGGGGTGGACTAATTGAATTTGATAAAATTGCTGACACTAAGTGTTAAAGTTGCCATAAGTGGTGACAAATGCTTTCTAAGAGCCCCCACTCGGTTCGAATGGGGGTTTTTTTTTTTATACTCCCCTCTCTGCCGTTTGGATAGCCTTGATAGTTGGATCATCAGTGGAAAGTACAAAGTACAGTTAAGCAATAATCAATTACTTAGCAATGGTTGTATTAATTTCAGTAGCAAAAATAGTTTTGTTGCTCTTCTTGTTTGACTTGTCACTACCTTGTTGTTGTAGTTCTTGTTGTTATTGTAGTAGTCATTGGGTTTTCAACAGAAGTCGTTTAGTGTTTGGCTACATGTCATGTTTGTATTTCATAGATAAAATAGCGCAATTGTGCCAGCACAAAATATGTGTAATTATCGTTGTCACTAATTAAAGCGCTTGGGCGCGTGTTTGTGTGCATTTTTTTCTTATTTTGCGTGTATTCCGCAGACCAAAAATTGCATCTTATCTATGTATTGGGAGAAGCCTAAGACAGATAATTATTTTCAATTCTCGGATGATTTGTGCTAACAGAATCACAGCAGACAAACTGTCGTATTTATTACAAATCCGGACTACGTGCAATCAGTAAAAACACTCAGTTACTCCCAATTAATATAGCTTTTGCGATAAAGTCGTCTTATCAGGAGAACAGGTATCTACTTATTCTTTACTGTATAGCAAACTAAATATGTGATAGTTGCTCACCTGCTAAATACAACTTAATCACAGCAAAGCGTAACTGTCATTTAACATCAAAATTTGAATTCGAACCTCTTGCACCGATATACCCGACTTATCGATATCATATAGTGCAGCAGTGTTGCTACAGCTATCGGTAATAGTTCATGTTATACAGCACTTTTTTCATTTACAGTTTCTCTTTACAGCTGTTAGCAATTCATTAGCAGCGCAATAGCAAAAATAAAAGGAGAAACAAAAACAAAAGTGTATAAAACAACTTATCAACTTATTTCTTTGGTTACAATTAAATTTGTTGGGTAGAAAGTCAGCACAAGTGCTACTCAATATTATACAGCAAAAAGTGTGCGGCTTGCATTAACCAGAAATGCATAAAATCTCAACATAAAATTTTGCTTACGATACGATTTTTTTGAAAAAGTGTCAACTATGCAGAAGCAACAACAATTTCTACTTACTTTTACGCTTTTATTATGCAGCATTGTTGTGACAAAAACGAGTCCATTCAGGTGAGTTTGTGTTTTTGAATTGGGCATATTAGGCAAACAAAACGACGGGCGGCAGGCAGGGAAATTTCCAGCGCTTTTGTTTGCGTGGGCGGCGCTAACGAAAAAAAAAACAGAAATAAAAACAAAAACAAATGCAAATACAAATATTGGCCAAGATTGCCATAAGTCTTAGCCAAAAAAAGTAAAAAGCTACAAAAGTTGAAGCAAAGCAGGAACCGCAATCGATATTTCGATAAGCCGAGTACGCTGCGCTCTTTCTTGTAAAGGCATCAAGTTCAAGGTTACCCCCATTTACCCACATTTACTCACACAGCACCTATATATATATATATATATATAGAGAGAAAGAACCACAACAAATTACTCACCAGGTGTGATTTTCTTTATTTTTGCAGCGCCCTTGACATATCAGATGCGGGCATCGCTTTGGGCAACGCCTCGGATGAGTCGAGCAGCTCCGCCGAGCAGCCTTTGAAAAGACCCAGCGCCGCTGATTTCTCCGATGAAGATGACGACGATGATTATTCGCTGTACACGAATGACTTGGGCAGAGATGCACAGGGCTGGGATGTTTTAATATTCACACAGCAATGGCCAGTTACGACCTGTTATCACTGGAGGGAGCAGAATCCGTCGCGTGAATGCACCCTGCCGCAGAAGAAGGAGTTTTGGACCATACACGGTATTTGGCCAACGAAATGGGGTCACATTGGACCCAACTTTTGCAATAAGACAGCTGAATTCGATCCGGATCAACTGCAAGCGATTCTCGACCGTTTGAACACCTACTGGATGGACTTGGACGGGGACGCCTCACAGGAAGATCTGTGGAAGCACGAGTGGCTCAAGCATGGCACCTGTGCCGCTGTCCTGGCCGAACTAGACAACGAGCTAAAGTACTTTGGGCAGGGCCTCAAGTGGAGGCAGAAGTACGTGATATCCGATCTGCTGGATGGGGCCGGCATACATCCCGACTCCAATAACACAGTCATCGCATTGAACAATGCCATTGTGCGCGGCCTCGGCAAGAATCCCTCCATCCATTGTATATTCGATGGCAAGCATGGCATCAGCTATTTGTCAGAGATACGCATCTGTTTCAACAAATCACTGGAGCTGATCGATTGCGATGGCGTCAAATTGGGCGATGTGGTTGCCATTAAGTATCCAGGCGGCACGGTGAACACCAATTGTCACATTGGCAATCCGGTGCATTATCCCAGTCTGCTGCCGCCGGTGCAACGCAAAGAGGATTGGAAATTCCCGCTGGTCAACGTCTACAAACTGTTGCAATTTCTGATGTGGTTCACATTGTAGATGGGATCTGTCATTGAGTTTGTTTTTCTTTCTTTCTCCTTTGTTTTTGTTTTTTGTGGGCCGTCTCTCGACAGAAATTAAGATAATCAATCATTTGTTATGTCCCACACATAAAGAGATTACTTCAAACTACAATTAAAACTAATTTCACCAATTTTGCATGGCACTAAAAAGCACATCAGCTGCAACGTTGATTTGTTGTTCCCCAGACTCGAGGCTAAATTGTATTAAAACTTAGACACACGTGATCGGTACACCATATCACAATCACTATATATGTATATATATATATATATATATATATATATTTAAATATATATATATAAATAGATCTTGAGAAATGCGTTTATACGGTTGCCGTGAATTGCGATTATGCATGGAATAGAAGGAAATTCATTTTTATTCCTGTATTTATGTATTTGTGATCACATTAAAGGAACTCCGCATAAACGTGTTTATGAATGGAAAAGTAATTAAGAACGTTTGAATTACATTTAGAACAAATTATTGAACTATGTTTACTCTTTGCCCATTTGATATCTTATCACAATATTGCGTCTTTAGACCAAACTGCTGATAATAATATTCTTGCTTGTTTAAACAATAATAATATTAATAATAATAATAATAAAAAAAAGACACGACACACTCACTATATATATATATATATATGTATATGCATATATATGTGTATGTTGTTTGAATATTGTAGATTTTGTATCTATTTTATAATTTAAGGCTTCATCATAGTTAGAGAAGCTGTGAATGTAACGGTTATTTTTTGAATATCGAAAGCTTTAACTGTTTGTTATGGATTACTACTGCTGCTGCGTTGAGTTGCCATTGTAGGTGGCCTTATCCTCATCCTCGTCCTTAGTGTCCGCCAAGCGGCGTATATTCGATTCACCATAACGCGGCGGCTTATATCCAACGGAACGGGGTTGCGCCACTTCCGGCCCTTGAGATGTATTTTCGCTCGGCACAATTTTTGGTGGCTGCGATCCAGATTCAGGTCCTCCCGCATTTTGTGGCGCAGATTGTGGTAAGCCCGGTCCATGTGTCGAACCTAATAGAAACATGTCCATATTACGTCGTGCGACACTGTCAAGGCTAAGGCGTAAAAGACTTAATAAATCAGATTTGAATCAGAGTGTTTTCAGGCTTAGCTTACGCATCATCGCGAACTTGACGATTATCCTCGGCTGGTTTTTTCCAGCCCATCATCTGGCTGAATCGCTGGCGCAGACGCTGCAGTCCCATGCGATTCATGTAGTCAAAGGCCATTACAGCGGGTGTGAAGATTGCCCAGATTACGCTGGTCAACATGTTGAACAGATTGTTCCGGCTGCGCACCACGCGATTGATTTGCTCACTTTGGAGCACTAGCAACACCGCATTGGGCACCAAATTCAATTCGATCAACGTTTTCGCTTCGTCGTCCGTTTTGAACTCACGCCTCGGATAGCTGGTGGCCATTGTGAATTCGCGTATATTGCTCCCGGCGAGCACATACTCGCGCACCGTCGACAGCGTATCCGCGGCGGGAAAGGTTTTGGTGCGTGTTGTGCCACCGGGCAGACGGATTTGCAGACGCGTCTCCGTCCCGGAGCTGAGTGACCGATCTGCTGATCTAACTGAATCTGTGGTCGCCGTCGAGTTGCTGTTGGTGCTTGGCACGTCTGCCGTTAGGGATCTACGATTCGCATGCTCCTCACGATCGGCGGCTATTTGGGCGAGAATCCGTTCCCGATTCTCCTGATCCTGCTGGCGTTCCCGCTTAATGCGATCCTGTTAAAGTTTGAAAAAGAATTTTGAATTGTTGGTTTAAAATTATTACTTTTTTTTTGTTTTTAACTCACGTGTAGCTTTTTTAGCTCCTGATCTCGGGTGAGCGTCTGCTGGACTTGCGATTCACGACCCTCGCGTCGGCGTCGCAGCTCGTTCTCTTTGTCGTGACGCTTTTGCTCCTCCTCACGTTCCTTTCGCCTCTGTTCGACGAGACTCTGTATATCCGTAGCCTGCAATTCCGCTTCCTCGGCGGTCGAACGTGCTGCCTGTGCCTCCCCTGGCAGAGGTGTTGGCACCAGCGGCAATTGTAACGCAATGTTTTGTATAGGAACGGGCAACCTCGAAGTGGCGGCCACGGTTGCTGTGGCAGCAGCTGCTGATATCGACGATGCAATTGGCTCTGGTGGAACAACATCAACAGGAGCAGCTGGTTCAGGCAAAGCAGTTGATTCCACTGCAGCTACAACTGGTTTAGCTTCAGCTTCAGAAGCTGAAACAGATTCCTTATCTGTGACTTCCGATTCCGACACATCTGCTGCCTTTGCCAGCTCTGTTTTTTGAGTTGGTGCATCATCATTGTCTGCCCCAGCAATACTCCGGCTACTTTCATTATTAACTACTGACCCGCTGCTGCTCGTTGGGGCATCCGGATTTGATTGTTTGCCCGCCAAGAGCAGCACTTTATCGATTTTGGTTACGAGCTCCTCGACGCTGGCAACGACGCCCGTGGCAATGTCCAGCGGAGTTCCAGATTTTCCAATGAAGAAAATTGATGGCACTGGCACCATTTTGTCTGCAATCAGTTAGGTTATTTATATGTAAAAAGATAATAATAATATATATTGAAGTGAAGCCAAGAAAAAGCAGAAAGAGGGGAAACTCATCGAAAAGTTTTTGATAAGTATTTCTTACTAAAAGTGGAATGTTGATTGTTCGGTTTAGGAACAATTACCATCTTGGCAAGTTCTAATTCCCAAGCCTTTCACTCTTATCGAGTGTTCACTGTACTCACATAGCGAACTAAATTGAACGTATGTTTCACTATTGCCCTGTATTTTGACAGCCACAAAGTCGGAAGTTTGCAGCTTCTTATGGATAAGCGGGTCATTTAGCAGTCTATCCAGATTGGCGGACATCTCATCCTGACCTATGATTTAAATACAAATGTCCAATTAGGCGAACATGACGTGGTGAAAATTGATTTTCGTATCATATTCGATTTACATTCTATAGTTATTCATTACCTGCAATATACACAACGAAGATGGCATCTTTGGCCTTGGATTCTGCCACAGCTTCAGCAATGTTGCCCGTGTGCCAATTCATGTTTGTTTTCTGTCTGGGCGATGTTGTTACAAGGAATAATTTTAGACTAGTATTTCACAAATAACTTTTTTCCATCTGACATTTATGGGATAGTGATGAACCTATCGAGCGACCGGTGTTATCGATAGTCATCGGGTCGACTTTCAAATGTACCAAGTCAAGACAAATTTCTGAATGTATTTATTAAAAATATATTTCTAAACATTGAGAGTAACAGCTAAATACATTTAGACAATGCGGGAAATCGACGCATCTTCAAATCCTTTGTCCGTGTCAATTACAGCCTTTACTCAGCAGGAGAATCTGCAAATACGGAAATATTAAATGTCTGCCTTGACTCCCAAAGAGTAGACCAAATACCATCGGCAAAGTCCGAGCAAACAATGGAACTGGCTGGCGTCACAGATAATTCTGTGCGCTCTACGTTCGGCAGTCGAGCAACTCGAACACAACATCGTTTTGGCTTCGCTTTCATTGGAAACGAGCGTCCTCCTCCTCCTCCATCTGCTGGTGCCTGTTGTCCTTTGATGCGCTCCAAATTGACGCGACATTTGCGTACCAACATATGCTCCCGATAGTTGACATCGCTCTGGGCAATTATGAAGGGGTGCCGAGGGATTTTAATGATAATTTTCTTAATTTTATTTTGATGCGGCATCTTGTGAGGGAATTGAGGAAAACAAAATGGTTCAAATGACGCCATGCGATCAGCTGACGTGTTATCGATATCTACCGTCAAAGAAATGCTACAAGAATTTTAGATTTATTTATAATTACTCTGTGTTGACAATAGTTATCATTATGTCTAGTTTTTAATATTGTATAAATTGTAAATTAGTTTATAATTGCTAAATACAATTAATCGATTAATACGAAATAGTGATTATAAACTAAGTTTACGCGTTGTGCAACACTAGTTAAGAGGCATTGTTTTTGTGTGTCATTATTGCAGAGGAAATATTGAGAGAAAAAATTAAATACTCGCAAAATTTTGCGTATTTATTGAGACCCATATACCCCTAACAACAGCCGACAGCAATGAGCGATATACAAACACTGATGGACATGGGTTTTCCCAAAGATAGAGTGTGAGTGCATCTTCAATAAATATTGTCTCTCCGCCGGCTTTTCAATTATATTTTATTTTGAAGTGAATACGCCTTGAAGGTAACTAACCATAAGGGCGTCGAGATGGCCATGGAATGGCTGTTGGCCCATGTTGACGAAGAGATACCAAGTGCAGTGAGTGCCGCCGCTGCACCAGCAGCAGCATCCACTGCCACTTCAAACGAAGACTCGGCGCCGAGCAGCAGCGGCGCCAGCGAAGATCCCATTGCCAAATCGTTGAAATGTGACGATTGCGGCAAGGTGCTCAAAGATCAGACAGAGGTGGAATACCATGCCGCAAAATCGGGGCACGCCAACTTCTCCGAGTCCACCGAGGAGAAGAAAGCCCTAACCGAGGAGGAGAAGAAGGCCCAACTAGCTCTCATCGAGGAGAAGCTCAAACAGAAGCGCGTCGAGCGCGAGGAGCGCGAAAAAGGTGAGGCTCTGGAGCGTGAACGCAATCGCATACGCTCCGGCAAGGACATGACAGAGGCACGCCGCCGCATGGAGGAGGTCGAAATGAAGAAGATCGTTGATCAGCGCAAGCGCGAAAAGGAGGAGGAGAAAGCTGCACGCGATCGCGTTCGCGCCCAAATCGAGGCTGACAAGGCGGCTCGGAAAGCCAGGTAAGTCAATGAACCCAATCTTAAAAAGAATCCCTTGATTTACACAAGCATCTTGCAGGGAATTGAAGAATAATCCCGCTGCTGCGTTGTCGGATGCCGTGCCCTCGGTCAGTTCGACTACAACGGCCACGTCGCCGACGGGTGTGAAGTCACCGCCTCGGGATTACACCGAGACACGTATCCAGGTGCGACTGCAGGATGGCTCCACACTCTCCTCTGAGTTCAATGTGAAGGAGCCGCTGTCCGCTGTGCGCGTCTTCATCCAGGTCAAGACTGGCATTGAGACACCCTTTGCCCTGATGACCACATTTCCGCGCAAAATCTTTGCCGATGATGACTACGAGAAGCCGTTGGAGGCATTGGGCCTGGTGCCCTCCGCTGTCGTCATTATGACCAAGTCGACTGCGTAAATCGAATCCCACACAAACTAACAACTAGAAACACAAAACCAACAGCAAAAACTAAAACTAATAAACATTTATAAACGATATTATATTCGTAAAAAGTATGGCGCGATATTTCCAGCCGCCCTCTCCACTAAGGGCGTTAAGTGTACGATTTTAAATAAAAGCTTAAATTAAAGTTTTACAATTTATACAATCGGTTGCAGCTATTTCATTCAATGAATAAGCAACAATTCTGGCCAACAAACATTTGCAATTACCAGTTTCCTACGAAGGCGGCTGGCTTAAATTCATTCATTGGGAAACGACAAAAAAAGGATAAATTTCAATTTTCATTTATAGGCAATGATTTTTAAAGAAAAGCTTAAATTAAAGTTTTACAGTTAAAGGCATGATTTTTAGATAATTTCCTCATTTCCAATTAAGACACGATTTTTATATACAAATTTAAACTAAAATGAATTACAATTAGTTTTCGTTTTCATATATTTTTGCTACATGAAAGGCTTCACATAGCCTTTGATTTTCTTGACGCTGCGCTCTGCTGGCCGCACATTCAAATGCTGTCCGAAAATGGTAAGCTCCATGTTGCCCAAGTGCATGCCAAAGACGCACTCACTCTTTGGCACGGTGCGAATCTTGTGATCCTCGCCCAGGAGCTTGAGCACGTTCTTCGTGTCCATGACACAAATGCCGTTGAGGCCAACTAGAGTGGAGCATTTGGATTGAATTACACGCAACTTGGCGCCATGCAGATCCATCTTGACCAGCTGTTTGCTGAAATCGTCGTAACGCTTCTCATGCACCTGCGGCACCTCATCCCCCTCTTCCAGCTCCAGATGCTCACGCATGTAGCCCCGCCACAGGCGGTGCAGTGGCAGCGCCTGCTCATATCGCATCTGGCGCGTGGGCAGCGTATTCAGTCCTAGTTCGGCGTATTCGCGGCGAGTCAACGTGCTTGATTTGTGGGTGCGCCGCTTGCGACTGTGTTGCTTCTTGATTTTGGGCCCGTGCAGCATGGTTATGTGGTCGGGTATAATGTTCACATTGCACCGATGATGCGGCACAACGAGATCGGTGAGGAATTCCTTTACGGTTTCTGTCTCCCTTTCCATATTGAAGCCTTTATTACTTTGTTTACAATTTACAATTTCAAATGCGTGCAGCCAGGTACGCAGCTCACAAGCAAAGAGCACAAATTTTGTCGAGTGTTGCCAATTGACGCTCACTTCAAACTTGGTCACTATCTGCACTTTTGGCAACTTATTATAAATTAATTTGTCCTTGTAAATTTATTTTTGCCACGTGGTTGTGTTTTTTTTTTTAAATAACACACCAAATCGGCCTGACAAATTTATGTTTAGCTTTACCATCCTTAGCACCGATAACAATCGCCGAACTTATCGAATGAAAACAGCTGAATATGTTAAATAACATCCAGCTAATTAACAGTTGATCCTTTCGCAGCATTGGCCGCATTATTAATTTACTATTTGGAAAATTAAACATATTACTAGAATTTTAAAATTTATAAAAATAAATGGGAAATTGTAATTATACCTATATGGTTATGTTAAATTACATGCTGTTACAGCGCCAACAGACTTGGCGACATGTTGCTGGTCGTAAAAGTGAGGCAACATGTTGCAAACAGTCAGCTGTTGGCAAAATACCGAAAATTGTTCGCTTGGTCACACTGCTCGTGTAAGCCCGGTCACATTGCCAGAAATTTTGTTGTTGTCAGTCCTATCACGACTTTCGCATAAACGACACGCATAATATCGGTAGAAAGACGCCGCGTGTGTTTCATGCAAAAGGCAAAGGAAAAATTTAATACATACACACATATGTATCGCAAAAGCCATTTCGCTGCTGCCTACCAAACTTCGGGCTAGTGTGTGTGATAAATTGTTATTAAAAAATAATATTGAGCCCTCCTCCAACCCGCCCCCAAAAACGTGACAAATGCACAAGTAAAACAACAACAAAAATTTTTATACAATTGATTGCTGTCGGTCTCTCTCATTCGCTCGCTCTTCTCTCTCTGTGTGTGTGTGTCGAAATTAATGTGTGTGTGCGCCAATAAACCACAAATAACAACAACAACAAATTCGAGAGACTTGCTGCATTTTAGTCGCTGTCGCGTTTTAGTTCGCTTTGAATTTTGATTTGTGTAAATTTCATATGATTTACATCTCTCATTCCGTCGTCGCCGTCGCAGTCGCTGCTGCCGTCGCCGTCGCTGCACACACACACACACACGAACGTAGTTACGTACACAGATAAGCAGTCAAACGCACCCAGGCAGACAGACAGACACGCACACAAATGCGGAAGAGTCGCCGCAGTCGTCGCAATCAGCTTCCCTCCCACCGTTGTTGTTGCCTTCAAACAAAAAAAACCGACGCTGCCGGCGCCGCTCAATAATTTGTGAATTTTTCCTAAGGTAAGCCGCTTGTACAACAACAACAAACAGCAATTTGTCATTTTGTTTAATGTTTTTTCTTCATTTCATTGCACTTTATCCTGTATTACACTAATTTCACATTGTTTCTCCGGCGTGCAGCGGAGACGGCGTTGCCGTGGCGTCGGCAACTTCGCAGCAGCAGCATTAGCAAAAAGTGTCAAGTGCGCGACGTTGACGGCGACGCCGACGACGACGCTGCTCTCATTCGCTCTCTCTTCTGCTGCTGCTGCTGCTGTTGTTGTTGTTGTTGTTAGTGTTGCAAAACATGTGCACGTATTAAATAAGAAATTAACGTTTTTTTAAGTTGATTAAACTGTCTGCGCTCTATGTAAACAACACTTTCAAAAAAACGCCATACAACACTTTGTATTTTTGTTCGCTCTCTTTCTCTCGCTCTCACTCTTTTGCTCAACTGTCTCACGCATACATGCGCACACACATACGCACACTTTTAAACAGCTTACACGGACGCGCCCCGGTCGCAGCTAACGGCACTTTTCTTCTTATTTTCCTTTGCCTTTTGCCTGACGAAAAATGCGCCTAAAAATCTAATTCTCTCTAATTTTCTAATTGAAATTGTCTTTTTTCTTGCAGTCGCAGCGGAAAAATCTTCGAAATCATTCAAAATAATATGAAAAATGTGCACTAATTAAATTCGATAAAAATAATTTTTAATGTGTTAAATCAAAAATAGATAACAACAAATTTGTGTGCGTTGAACAAACAAACAAAGCAACAACAACAAAATTACAACAAACAAATGGGCAACTATTGAATGGCGGCCATTAGTGGCCCCAAGCGGCATCCATTGAGCAATCAACACCATTTCTCCCATCCAACTAACAGCAGCACCACCACCAACAATACACCCAGCCACACTACAAGCACCACCAACATCCGAAACAACAACAACAACATCAGCAACAACCAGAACATCAGCAGCAGCAACAAGCTTTATAGCTATAAAACGCCAGCTAATCCCCAGCACCATCAGCACCACCAGAATACAGCACCAAGCTACTGCACCACCAAAATCATCAAATCCTCCACTGCCAATCCCATCAGCAACACCACCACAAACGCTGAGAAGAACAAGAGCAACAGCTGCCCAAATTCTTCAGCTGCTGCGCCGCGTAGCTCGATGAGCGTATCGATGTCACTGGTACAGGGTGGTGCTGCCGGTGGTGCGCCACAGGGCGCCAGCGCAATACTAGCAGCTGCGGCTCCATATTATCAACCGCCAGCGGTGCCACAGGATGTTCAACCGGATCGTCCAATTGGCTACGGTGCATTCGGCGTTGTCTGGTAAGTTTTATATAAAAACTTTATATTTTTCAAATAACTAAAAGGTGTTAAGGATTATCGGATCTATAGAGTTTGTTCTTCATATTATAATTTTGCAAACCCATAGACTCGATTAGCTCCTTGATCTGAAAGATCTACATCTGTAGGATATATTAGAATTTGTTTTGTGTCCATAAGTTTTGAGATTTATTTATAGTGATTATAAAACCTGGGATTCTGAAATGTCAAAAGTGTGTTCGTAATATTCTAAAAACTCGAGAAACTCACTGGTCTGTAAGATCTATAAGAATTTGTTATTATGTCTACCGAATTGATAGTCTTAAAGGCAAGATTTTAACTGTTTTGAATAATCAATATAATCTTTCAATTGTCAGTGAAATAATTATGTCCTCTTAAGGATGTTATGTAAAAGTACGTAACCGATGCCTCCTAGAGTATATACATATTCAAATTGCTTTAGTATACAGCTTCTCGACAGCCCAACCCAAAGCTAGTTGCATATCTGATACTTGAAATATGTTTCGCTTAGTTCTTTTCATTTCTTTTGTGTTTAGTTTGTTTATTATTGTTGCTGGGTAGCTGCTTACTAGACTTTAGAACAAACATGTAACTGGGTTCAATGCCTTTTTGCCTGGCGGCGACCTTTGCCTATGTGCGCTGCAGTCCTTTATGCATTGTGCCTTATCCTTAGGCCTCACGTCCGTTTCGTTTCGTTTTGTATTTTTGTTTTTTTTTTATTACCCCCTTTTTTTCTATGCGGTCTGTCGTCGCAGCGTCAACATTAACATCAGCTTGGTCGTCCTTCGTCCTTTGTGCCTGATGCATTTTGTCCCAAACGTAACGTAACGTAGCCTAACGTAACGGTAGGGTGGTTTTTCTATAAAATGTTGTTAACCCCCTCAACCCGCATCCCACCTCTTGCCCACCCTCTCTCTCTCGCTGTTTTGTTTTTCTGTCTTCTCTTTTATTTTGTTCTTTTGTGTGTTGCTGTTTTTGGCTCGCGGCTGGGCAAAAGTTTTTCCGCATCCTTTGATTTCAGATTTTTGCTACGAATGAAAATATTTTTTTACAATTTTACATTAATTGTTGCTAAACGAGTTTTGCTTTGGTCGGATGTAACGGTTGATAATTTTGACTGGTTTTTGACAGCTGAGACTGAAATTTGGCAACGGCGCATAAGAAACTTACAACAAATATTCATTCACGTGTAAAACGGCATATCCGGCATACACAACAGGAGGGGAGGGGTGTGTGTGTGCAGAGGGGCACAGGGGCTTGTGTTGAGTAAACACCGAAGAGAAGCCAGTGAAAAACTGGCACACGCTAAGTGACGCCAAATAGAAGCAGCAGGAGTAGTCAGAGGAGGAGTAAAGTTGAAGTTGGTGCTTAAAAGTAGGCACAAGGAAACTTTGCAGCGGATAAAGACGACAACGAAATGTGCCACAAGTGGTGGGAGTGTGGTGAAGAAGGAGCGGAGGTGGGCAGGCAGGCAGGCAGAGCAGAGCAGAGTCTGGCCCTAAAGACGGAGCTGAGAGAAAAGCCGGCTTGGCTTAAAGCACACGAACAGAACCCGCAGAATAGAGTCGTTGACGTTGGATTGGCTTTTGAAAGCAATCATCATGTTCTCGCAGTGCTCTGGTCTTTGGTCTCTGGCCTGGGTCGCAGTCGCAGTCGTAGTCATAGTCGGACTTGGAGTCGTCGGAGCTCAGAGAAAAAAAACTATATTAATATATTGCTACGGCGCACTGTAAATGCAATCAAGCGTTAAATTTAAGTGCCAAATGTCGAACTTGTTAGATGCCGTGTGGCCAGATGCCAGGCTAGTTTTTTAGTTTATGGGCACTACGGAGCAATGTGCCGTTGTGCCGCCTAGTAAGCAGCAGCAGCAGCAGCAGGTGATCAGACCTACCTCTGCACACCTATTTATACCTATATATTAACATACATATATATATATATATATATATGAATGTGGCAGGAAGTTAAGCAGCATTGCTGCGAGACAGTGTCATAGACTGCATTTATTTTTTGGGGTCGTTTCCATTTGATATGCCAGCTTAATGAAGTTTGGCAACAGGGCAAAGGCATGCACTTCAAATGGCTCACAAATATGCCTTGAAATTGGCAGCAGCTTTATGTTAATTTTTGACAATAGACTTTGAAAATAATTAAGAGAAAACTAATATTTTGTCCCGATTAATCGGTTTACAATTCATTTCGTCGAATTAGGAAATCATTTATGTGCACTGCTTAGGCGCGCACAACAAGATTAACCAATTAATCCTAGGCAAACTTCTACGAATTTTTCTCACTGCATTCAAGACAACAAACATAAACCAAGCTCGGCGGAGGATGGGGGGAGTATGGAGAAGGGATAGAGTAGGCAGTCGTGGGGGGGGGGGGAAATGGGCAATGAAAAACGCTCGTTTCGGCCAACAAAACAAATATAGTGGACACAGACCCAGAGTCCGCAGACTCCAGTGCTGGATAGCGTCTTTTTGGACTGTGCTGCTTGCTGCAAATGCCGTCGAAGACGATGAAGACGAAGAGGAGTACGATGAAGGAGAAGAGGAATAGGAAGAAGCAGAAGAAGAAGCAGAATTGTGCGGCATGAGCCGAAAAGAGCCGCAAAAGATGACCGAGCGAGCAGCGCACATCTTGGGCTTACTTAAACTACCTGCAACTGGTTTTTGAAGCAGCAGGCAGGCAGACGAAGACGACAAGTCCAAGAACGGACAGTCGCGACAAACAGACAGATAGACGGACGCTGAGACGGTGATAGAGGAGAGGAGAGATGTGTGTAAAAAAAACCTTTTGCCTGAATACAAAACTCGCTTCCTGCTGCACGACTTGTGGCCTGCTCTCTGAGCTCTGGGCTCTGGCTAAATGTATCTGGCCTGGTCAGGCACCAGCACCAGTACCAGACACAGGCACAGGCTGTATGCCTTCGCCTTGGCCTAAGCCACAGCCTCTGGCTAGCAAGGTGTCGTCTTTGTCGACGTCGTCGTCTTCGTTGTTATCTGTTGCCCAGGCTAGCCTAGCCAGGCTTGCTTTTGTGCAGCGCGCGCCTCTCGTGTTCCTGTTATTTTAGATACCCTTTGCACTAGGGGTACTCTCGTTAATATGCACAAAATGTGTTGAAAGAAGAGATCACTTTAAATTCTATTGCTGCTAGCATTGCGTATGCAACTCAAAACTCTTAGTTATGGAAGTTGCAACCTTGCCACTTGCTAACTTCTTGTTGCACCACGTCTTTGCAGCTTAGTCGAAAATTTATTTCTTATCTGCGTTGTTCAGTTTAGTTTTTTTTCTTATGAAGTACTTATCGCATCTACTTAAATCCTAGCAAGGGTATTCCCTGTTCGTTGGCGTGCCCTTAAATAGCTTGGCAGTGGTGCTCTAGGCTTTTGGTCTTTGATCAGGCGCAAATCCTGCTGCTAATCTCGAGTCCAATGGCCCTGCCCAGCTCAGCTTAGGCCCGCATCGCTGACGCGCGATTTCGATGCGATTCCCTGGCGTTAATCGACGCTGCTGCTCGCTGCTTGCTTTCCCTCTGCGCTGCCTGCCTGTTAAGTGATTCCTCTCGCTCTCGCTTCCCCCTCTCTCTCTCTTTCCGCTGATGCACCACCGAAAACAAATGCAATGCAAAAGCCGTGCATGCGACAGAGCATTGACTACATTGAGTACTACTGGGACACGTAGTTTTATTTTACCATCCACTATTTCTTTTCACATCGCTGTTGTTTTTTCTTTCAGCAGCCGCCGGAACAGCTGCTCTGCTCTGCTCGTGGCTGATGCTGTTGTTGTTGTTGTTGTTGTTGTTGTTGCTGTTACTCCTGGTGGTTGGTTGAACAACCTTCGACAGTTTTTAGCTATTTTGTCTGTCGCACAAACACACACACAAACACACATACATGCTGCAGACAGGCCCGCTTACAGGATATGTAGTCCCGCATATGTTTATCGTCTGCCACCACATTTCCATGATTCCTCTCCTCTCCTCTGCATCCTGTCCCGTTCCGTTCCGTCTCATCTCTCGCTTCGCATGAATTGTAGTAAAAACTTCCCTGAAAACAGTACGACCATCCCTTGCACTGCAGTTTTCCGTAACTAAAGTTTTTCCCAGCCTGTCTCTCTATGCTCTCGTTCATTTTCCCAAAAAAAAATTAATATTTTCAGTATGTGTGTGTGTCTGTGTGTGTGTTTGGGTTTGTATTTGACTCTGAAAGTGTTTGAATAATTATCCTGTTTTTCATCGCATTCGTTGCTCTTCATTTGATTTCCCCCCTCATCCTGCTATTCCATTTTATAACTGCCATTGATGGCACTGGCAGCCAGCAAGAGCCAACGAGTTTTTTCATATATATTTTTTATTTGAGTTTTTATCCATTTTTGAACTTTGTGTTATTCATGGCTACAGTTGGGCTTATGCTAAATCCCTGCATATATTATTAACTATTCCAGCTTATAGTTCACAGAGAAGTTTCGGTTTTAGCTACCGACCACTGAAGTTTGGCAACAGCGCACAAACTTTTTACTACAAAGGCCAATAATTACTTTGATAGCACTCCTTATGCACTCCTCCTGATTACATTTCAAAATTTAGATTCAATTCTACGAAATGTATTATGCATATTTCAACTGAATCTATAGATTAATAATATTATTTTTCTAGTGAAGATTGTGACGCTTGCTGTTATTCAATGGCATTTGTTTCTAGCACGTATTTCCCAGTATAACCCCAAGTCTTCTAATCTTTCTGATTGCCTGCCAGCCTGTGAAATGCGGCAACAGCGATAGCAGCAATAACAACAATCTTTACCAAAATACAACGTTCAACGCCTGCTTGCTGTAAATGCAATTTTCGTCCATAAAAACCGACTCAAGTGCTTCCTCGGCTTTAGGTAGGTAGTCCTGCTCCGGTCCCAAAACTATTTTCTGCTCTACGCTCTTTTGTTTTTGGCCAAACATTTGCCGTACGTTGGCAAAGAATTACGCACGCAATTTTGTCTACAGCTTCATTGCGCCCTCGCATCACAAACACACAATTTATATGTGTATGTATATATACACACACACACGCGCACACACACACACTCACACATGTGAGTCACTTGCTACGGCCAGCTTAGTTTACTTGAATTACGTTCTATGGTTCAAGTGAAGCGCAAATGTATCTTTGAGGTTTATATTTTCTATCTTTCTCTATTCCGCTCGCCAGCTCTCTCGCTCTCTCTCTCTCTCTCTCTGTATAGTTCAGTCGCCAGCAGCTGCGGCTTTAGGTATCATGTAACAGTCGCAGCAAACACTCTGGCAATCTGGTATGTTTGCACACTGAGCGAAATTCTGTCTTAACTTAGCACTGGTTAAAATGTGTGTTGTGCAAAAGTATGTAACAGAGAGCAGCAAGTATCTTCGACCTCATTGAGTATATATATTCTTGATCAGCAACAACACCCGAGTCGATATAGCCATAGCTACCCGTCAATCTATCTGAGAATATTTGGAATATGGGCTCTCGTATACCACACGCAGATCAAGTTTCTTTCATTTAATCGATAGCAGCATTCCCACTTGTTTCAACTTGATTGATTTTTTCTCTCTGTGTGTGGCGTATCATGAAATAGTTTTCCATTGCGTCTCGCGCCGCCCAAGTTGGCTTGCTCTCGTCGCAGCAGCAAACCTTCTGCGTGCGTTCAAAATGAAAAATAATAGTCAACAAAGTGCCACCAACGAAAAAGCTTTAGCCCAGCGAGACTTTAGCTCCCTGCACTCCCCGCCCTGCCCTGCCCTGCCCTCGACCTAGACTCTTGCCTCAGTCAGTTGCAACGGCAATAGCAGCAGCAGCAGCAGCAGCAGCAAACCCAATTCACCTACAGCAAAATGCATTTACACGCGCAGGTAGCTGTCAAGGTGTGTGTGAGTGTTTGTGTGTGCATGCGTATGTGTGTGTGCCAAATAAATCATCGTGTGCTGTTGTTGGACAACAGAACGAAACGACGAGCGATGAACAAAACTCTTTGCCACAACCAACGGATCGTAAACTACATTGGAAAACTGAAATAGACAATTCGTCGAGTCGTAGAGACGCAGAGGGCGCAGAAGGTGGGCGGGTGATGGGGGCTAGCGGGAGGAGGGAGCGAGGTGCAGTTAGACAGCTGGACAGTTGAACTGGCAGCCGGCGGGCAACTACTTGAACCCAAACTTAATGAAGCCACTCGTACACAGCCGGTCCACAACCAAAGACAGAGAGAGAATGTTATCTGGGGGGGTGAGGGGTGCGTGTTGTGGAGTAGCTGGCAGGCGTTAAGCTGACTAGAGGGCACAGCCGCCCCTCTCCCTAACCTCCCTCCCCCTCGTTCTGTGGGCCAGCGAGAAACTAATTAAGTTTTGCGTCAAACTATGAAACAACTGGAAAAATGTTTGAGACAATTTATGTATACGTTTCCGCAGCCAAGATTTAAAGCTAATAGCACGCTTGTCAAAGGCGGCTCGTCACCATTATTTCAAGCCACTGTTTTTGTAACACATATTTATGACGCAATAGAATGCACTGGTTGAGATCTAGAGAGAGAGAGAAAGAGAGAGAGAAAGAGAGAGAGAAAGAGAGAGAGAAAGAGAGAGAGAAAGAGAGAGAGAAAGAGAGAGAGGCAGAAAGAGATAGAAAGAGAGAGACGCAGAAAGAGATAGAGAGAGAGAGAGAGGGAGAAAGATATAGAGAGAGAGAAAAAGAAAGAGATAGAGAGAGACAGAGACAGAGATAGAGAGAGATAGAGAGAGATAGAGAGAGATAGAGAGAGATAGATACAGATAGAGAGAGATAGAGAGAGACAGAGAGAGAAAGATCGAGAGAGACAGAGAGAGAAAGATCGAGAGAGACAGAGAGAAAAAGATAGTGAGACACAGAGAGAGAAAGATAGAGAGAGAAAGATAGAGAGAGAAAGATAGAGAGAGAAAGATAGAGAGAGAAAGAGAGAGAGAGAAAGTGAGAGAGAGAGAGTATTTTTATTTTTTATTTTATTAATGCTCAAATCACATCCTTTTTCATTTCGCGTTTCCATTGTTAGACTGCTTGGTCAAATGCACATTTATTATTTATTTTTGCCTTTTTTACAGATTTCGATTTTCTAATATTATTATTAATATCGTCAGCTCTTTAACTTTCATAATTTAATTGCTGCTTATCAAGCATCTGTTGATCATAATCGCTATTGAACATGTGCACTTTATTCACACCATTTCCCTTGGAGTTTTCCCTCCAACTAACAGTGCTATTTATAGCCAAAAAAAAGACGTGCTAATTAAACGCCGCAGCTTCGTCATCATCAAAACGTTTGCGTTTTCAGTTATGGGGACAGGATTTGAGGTGGCTTTCAGCAGATGCTTTGGATGATGCTGCTCCATTGAGCCATTATATTTAGCACAATGCATGAGTCTTTTATTTTATATTTGTTGTTGTTGTTGTTGTTGCTGTATGGTATTGCTGTTGTTGCCACAGGCACGACGGCACAAGTCAGTCAGCCGCAACGAGAAAATCGTGCGAGCGTTTAATACGAGAAGTATCTGAAGTTGAAGTTGCAAACAGCCGCAGCAGCATCAGCAGCATCAGCAGCAGCAGCAGCAGCCACCAACTGCTGTCATTGTCTGAGTCTGTTGCTGGGCCGGCTGTTTATGCTAAATGAGGGTTAAAAATGAAACGGCAATGAGCCAAGCTTCTGCCTCGTCTTTTGGCTCGCTCTCGCTCTGTCCCAGCAACTGCAACTGTAAATGTCTGCGGGCTGCCCCAATCTTTCCCCGCGCACAGAGTGACAGCTGTGTTGGACTGTTGCTTATGCCCTCCTAACTGAAATCTTTTGTTGTATGAGTTTTGACAACATTTGCCACAAACACCCACCCACCACCCCCTTCGCTCTCTCTCTCTCTTTGAATTGGTAATGCGGTGCAACTTTGATTTATCTGCTGCGGCTTCTGCTGCTGCTGCTGCTGCAACGTGCTCTAAGCCCAATTTGTTACCACAATTTGTGCAGATATTGTGCTGTGTGTTTGTGTATTGCCTATGGCAGTGTTAATTACCAATTGTCTGATGCCTGCTTTCGAACGTTAATCGATTTCGATTGACAGACATTTGAAGTGCCTCTTGGCTAAGTTTGCCGCAAATGTGTGGCAAACTCAAAACTTTTGCCATTGGCCTTTTGTAAATTTGTGTGTAAAATGATTGCTTAGCATTCGAACTTGTGCATTATTTTCTTTGGTAATTATTTATAAAATGGATTTTCACGATTCAGTTTTAAATACAATCAACTTGATTACGGTGCCAAGTTTTCCAAGTCTTATATTTAAGAGTTATAAACAAGAGCTGTTTACAGTAATGCCAAGTTTATGATAATTGTACAAACAGTGAAGCTTGCCACCTGAAGTTTGGCAACATTGCAGCTGCCTTCTCAACTGCACACACACACACACACACCTTAAGTATCTTCTCAATACCTTTGTCGCACCCAAAAAACCAAAATAAAAAAAGCTTAATTTGTAATGCTTTATAGACTTACCTTTTGCCCGCATCTAAAATCGCTTTTAACTGATGCTCTTAACATATTTCCTTAACCTCAATAATGCCACAATCAAATTCTGCCGCATTGCCGATTAAAATTCCAGTCCCTGGCCGGTCGCCAGTTGCGTTTGACTGCAACTGCAATTGAGACTGCGGCAGCGACTGCTGCATCATTGTGCCTTGCCACACTAAACGCTTTTGACATTTCAATTAAAATTCTACAAAGTCTCCTCTATTACGAAGCGGTAATTGCAGTCGCAATGACGACGACGACATCATTGTTATACCCTATAAAATAATGTATCCAGGAAATATAGTACTTATCAGTCTAATCCACCTTATATGGATATTTTAAAAGATAAGTTCTTCCAAATTTGGCTTACTTGCTTATCAGCATATTAACTTGATATCCTACAAGTTTCATTATTATATGAATAATGAACAAGCTTAGATCGATGAGTTCAGCATGTATTTCAACTTACAGGGCATCTGCTAGTCAATCATCGCTTGCCTAGTGGCTAAACATTTGGCAAATGTATTTGAAAATGGTTCAGTTGGCGCCACTGTCTGCAGTTTTGTAGGCTGTGCTGTTTTTCTCGTTTTTCTTTGCACATTTTCCATGTGCTGTCAACGCATAGAGATAATTAGACGGACGCGTTAATTGTGGCACTTTCAAATGTTTTGCGACATGCGTACGCTGTTGCTTGTAGCTTTGACTCATCCAGAGTTGCATGAGCCACGCCTCAAAATGTGGCACATATACATTTATGTGATTCCTGCTTATCTGCAGCTGCTGCTGCTGCTGCTGTTAATGTCTTATGACAAATGAGCAGCCGCAGTGACTGTTGCAACAAGCAACATCCCCATCCTCCTCCTCCCCCTCCGCATCCTCCTCCTGCTTAATCCCCTTCCGTCTCCAGCTGCAGCTTTACTCGTAACTTCATCTGTTTCCATTTGCTTTGTCAGTTTTCCCCATTTAGGTGCCGCTTCACATTGCCGCTGCTTTTGCTTTGGTTGTTGTTGTTGTCGTTGCTGTTGCTGTTGCTTTTGTTGTTGTCATTGTCAGGCTGCTGTTGCATTTTAAGCCGCTGACATTTGTCTAGTCTGTGGATGGCAATGGGCTGATCTGGATTTGGACACACCCAACAGAGGCAAACAATGCTGTGTGCGCCACCTGCAACATGCCTCAAGTTATTCTGCCTTCGATGCTCTATAATGTATGCATATCTTCCTGGGTTTTTGTTTGTCATTGCTGCCTCTGATTTGCCTGACATGTTGCATTTTCATTACATTTAAAAATAATTTCCATTGGCTTCTTTCTTTTTCATATTTATTTGCATACTTCCTTTTTTGCATTTTGAGTCATCAGCAGCAGCAGCAGCAGCAGCAGCAGTCAGCTTCTCATTGTCAACTGGCGTTATTGATGTATGATCTTGATTTCCGTATAATAAACAACGCATGTACATGACAAAAGATTGCCAACCCGCCTCCTCCTACGTTAACTCTTGTTGTTGCTTTGTGTGTCTCAGTTTTTTATTTATTATTTTCTGTTGCCTTGGCGCCTCCTCCAGCTGAACTGCGTCAGCTGAAGATTTGCAATGGGAACGCAGCGATGACTGTGCAACGCGGCGCTTTTTGGGGCTTTGGGGGGTTAACGTTGCGCTTTGTTGCCACTTTTCAATAAACTTCAACTGCTTTTCTTTACATATGTACAAATGAAATGCCAAATGCCAAATGCCAAACACAGCAGAATATCTCGATTATTGCGCACGTAATGAAATGTGAGCAGCAATGCTGTTTAAATTGGAAGCCGTCGAATTTCCCCACAATCAAATCATTTGTATTGTTTTCCAAAAAAGGTGTTCTTAATTAGTATGCGTTATTTTCAATTACGTTGTATTTAATCATACAAAGTGAAACATTTGTTTTAGCTTATATTTAACATAAGACTGTCAAGCTGGAGATTGGAGTGTTGATAATACTGATAAGGCTGTTGCACTAGCTGATGTTGATCCTGTGAGGGCTGCTGAAGTGGTTGACGCAATGGCAGCTGGTGTTGTTGTTGATGGCTTAGTTGCTGTTGACGCTCTTGCTGGATGTGCTGTTGCTTTTGGAGTTGCTGCTGCTGGGGTTGTTGCTGCTGGCGTTGTAGCTGCTGGCGTTGCTGCTGCTGGTGTTGCTGCGAGTAATTCTGCTGATGCTGAGCATTCTCTCGATGCCTAGCCATCTGGCGAACTCTATGTCGTCGCGTTTTGTTCGACCGCTGTTGCTTAGGAACTTGCGGAGCATCTTGTTGAGGCCGCAAAGTTTGTTGTTGCTGCTGCTGGCGGTGCTGAAGTTGTGGCTGTTGTTGTTGGTGAAACTGCTGCTGAAGGGGACGCTGCTGCTGAAGGGGACGCTGCTGCTGAAGGGGACGCTGCTGCTGTGACAGTTGTCCAAGTTGCTGAAGGAGCTGAGGAGTCGTGTGCAGTCTGGCGGCATCAGGAAAATTGTGCATTGCAATTGGGCAAAACTATGATCAAAAAGCCCTTGCTTTTTAAA
Source organism: Drosophila nr. perissopoda 5 BK-2023a (assembly GCA_035044105.1). Taxonomy (NCBI): domain Eukaryota; kingdom Metazoa; phylum Arthropoda; class Insecta; order Diptera; family Drosophilidae; genus Drosophila; species Drosophila nr. perissopoda 5 BK-2023a. The sequence continues at coordinate 1,906,456 of JAWNMK010000124.1, forward strand.
ATCAGTTGAGTTTTGACGAAGTTATGGCATTTTGAAGTTTCGACCTATGCCCATACACCGATATATCGATTTTCGGGCTATAATTTTTACTTGTCTTCCGACCTCAAATTTCGTTTTCAACTTTAAATGTACGATTGATTTAGGGCCAAAACTATGATCAAAAAGCCCTTGCTTTTTAAAATCAGTTGAGTTTTGACGAAGTTATGGCATTTTGAAGTTTCGACCTATGCCCATACACCGATATATCGATTTTCGGGCTATAATTTTTACTTGTCTTCCGACCTCAAATTTCGTTTTCAACTTTAAATGCACGATTGATTTAGGGGCAAAACTATGACCAAAAAGCCCTTGCTTTTTAAAATCAGTTGAGTTTTGACGAAGTTATGGCATTTTGAAGTTTCGACCTATGCCCATACACCGATATATCGATTTTCGGGCTATAATTTTTACTTGTCTTCCGACCTCAAATTTCGTTTTCAACTTTAAATGTACGATTGATTTAGGGCCAAAACTATGACCAAAAAGCCCTTGCTTTTTAAAATCAGTTGAGTTTTGACGAAGTTATGGCATTTTGAAGTTTCGACCTATGCCCATACACCGATATATCGATTTTCCGCCAAAATTTGTACTTGTCTTCCGGCCTCAAATTTCGTTTTCAACCTTAAATGTACGATTGATTTAGGGCCAAAACTATGACCAAAAAGCCCTTGCTTTTTAAAATCAGTTGAGTTTTGACGAAGTTATGGCATTTTGAAGTTTCGACCTATGCCCATACACCGATATATCGATTTTCGGGCTATAATTTGTACTTGTCTTCCGACCTCAAATTTCGTTTTCAACTTTAAATGCACGATTGATTTAGGGGCAAAACTATGACCAAAAAGCCCTTGCTTTTTAAAATCAGTTGAGTTTTGACGAAGTTATGGCATTTTGAAGTTTCGACCTATGCCCATACACCGATATAATAATAATATATTATATTATACTAAAAATAAAAAAAAAAAGCTTATATTTAATTAAAAAGCCATGAATAATTGTCGAGTAAGCCACGTGAGCAACAATTTACTAACTATGATGCATAATAATTGTATTTTGCGTACTTCTGTTCATTATCCTTGAGTATTGGTATATGTATACAATATGTGTACAAATATTGCCCAATATTACAACCCATTTATGACGAATTGTTCAATTTAATTGCCGACAATGACAAATCAAAGTCTCAGCCCTAAATCACTCTCATTCTTTTATTCTACAGTCCAATTAGCTGTGGACTACTTAACATTGTAAAACCGATAAGAATCGAACTGAAAAGAAACACTGACTTGAAAGCAGGTGCAAAACTGTTTTACCAAAACTGCGGCAGGTAACAAAACAGATCCTCAGAAAACCGAAAATGTGATGAGGCAAGGATAAAGTGTTTTGCTTTACAAGAGCGAAACAAAAGCCAGTCGGGCAGTGTACACTCAAATTACAGCTAGGGGTTGTTTTCACCACGGGATGCTCAGGCAGCGATCCGAACAGGATACACAAGTAGCTCAAGTACCTGTGTCCCTAAACAGGACTCTCTCTCTCTCTCTCTGTGAAGCCATTGCAGCTGCTTATTGATTTTATGCACATGTCACAAATCGATTGGGTTGCTCTGTTTCCCTCTTTCAATGTGTCTGTCTCTCTTCTTGCTGCTATTGTGGGGGCAGAGAAGTTATGTCGGTTTGGACTTGATCTTGGACACGGCAGATGTTCTGAGATAATATCGACGACACAAGTGGGCCGTTGACCCTGAGGGGTAGCAACAACAGTCAGCGAAAAAAAGGATGAGCATGAATGTTAATATTGACGCAAGGTGGAGTTTGAAGAAGCTGTGCGCAAAACTTTTATTGTGTGTGTGTGTGTGTGTGAGTGTGTTGCCTGCACCGTTCGGTTAGCCAATTTATTAACGAATTTTTCAACGAACCGGGCAGACGACCGACGACCAGTCAGCTACATTGTTGCTGTTGTAGTTGTTGTTGCTGCTGCTGGCACGCATGCGCAGCAGCGCCAACGACGCAACGTTCATTGCACCCAAAAAAACAAAAAAAAAAAACTAAAAAAATAAACAACACAAAAATATAAAAAAAAGAACAAAAAAAAGAAGAATGAAATTTTCGTTGGGGTTCTTATTGTTGTTGTTGTTGCAGTGTTTTTACGACAACAACTGAGAACCGGATGGTTTGGCAGTGCCCAGCTTTCTTGTCTGGCACAAGGGGTGTTCTGTGGGGTCTGCGGAGAGGGAGGGTTCTACATGGGCAGCTGTGGCCAGGGGGGTCGTCAAACGTTGACCGATGCGGCGGCTTATGGCCATTGCGAGGCGTTCGCTGTGCAGTTTTTCATTGGAGTTGCCTTCCTTTTTGCCTGACTGCCTGACTGCCTGTCTGGCTGCCCGTTGCAAGTTGTTGTTGTTCTCTTTCTCGTTGTTGTTGTTGTTGTTGTTGTTGTTGTTATTGTTGCCTTGCGGGAGCTCTCCAACCTATCCCAAGTTGAGTTTTGACACGCATCAGGCAAAACGAATGGGTTGCGGATGCGCACACTATGTTATGTGTGTGTGTGTGTTTGTTGAACGTGTGTGTGTGTGTGTTGCCCCTCCCCCAGGCGGCAAAAGCGCAGTTTAAAGATTTTTAATTGAACTTTTGCCTCCATACAGCAACAACAATAACAGTGGAACAACATGAACCGACAGAACAACAATGCGTCTTAACTTTTCTTTCTACACTATCGAAAACCGCAAGCGGGGGGGCGCAAACTTCTAGCGTGGTGTGGCAAGGTGGTGCTGCTTCTCCCTGCTGTGGCGAGGAGTGGCTTTTGCGGTTATTGATTAGATAGATATCATAAAACATGCATAAAGTTAGGTGGTAAACCTCAAGACGACGACCCCCATAGACCCCCTAATCGAGCCCACATGTTAATAATGGGTACATACCCATTTACAGTTAGCCATTGATGAGTCACAATTGGGGCAAGCTAATTACACGAATGAATCGTGTTCAAGTTATTTAGCTCAGGTTTGCAGCCATGTGATAAATCCATGAGTCAATTGTTATTTATAGCTAATGAAATTGGTTGGTTTCTTATTATGAAATGTGAGACGATGGAATCTTGAGAATTTTTATTATTATCTTGAAACGGATTCCTGTTTAATACAGGTAATAAAATTAGACTCCATTCGAATTCAGATAAAAGTATCTTTATTCAAAAATCACATAAATACAAGTTGGGCGTTAAATTCGTTCTTTTTATTTGGTGTTCACTAAATAGCACTAAAATTTTATTTACAGTCTATATTATTATATTGCTTAGCTTCACATTAATTAATTAAACTCGTTTTCTTAATTGCCATTCCATAATATTTAGTTACTAATTTTGTGCCTTATCTATTTTACAGGTAAGTCGATGTTAACTAGTATATTGATTCTTGGATTCTTAAGTAAGTGAAAGAACTGAACACAACAACAACAACAACAACAAAACCCACATCTGCGTTATGTATGACTAATTAATGGGTATGCACAAGGGGGGGTTGGTGGTGGTTGTGGTGGGGCAGTGTGCTTTAATTTAGTAACGCCTTAAACCCGCATGCGACAAGCACTCAAAACGTTTGCGCTTTCAAACAAAAAGTTTCTAAAAGTAAGTAATAAATGGGGAATGGGTAGGAAGGGGGGAAGAGGGGGGGGGGGGGGGGGCTGTGTGTGTGTTTAAGGAATGGGTAGCCAATCAATAGACACGACACAACTTGCATCGTAAAACGCATTCAACGAAACAACAGGAACAACAACAAAATGCATTAAATTTTCTATAAAAATGCGTCATAAAATAAATGTAGAAATACATAACAAAAATGCACAAAGCACATAAATATAAATAAATAGAGACAGATATATATATAAAGAGAGAGAGGGAGAGAGAGAGTGAGCGAGAGTGAGACGTGCTGATAGTGGGAACATCTTTTTGTACATCTGTATGGCAAAGTGTCGACAAAGTGCTTTAGCTCTCGGGCTCTAGATGTATTCAAGAAACTCAGGCTACAAAATGTTCTTCTAGGGTCAAAAAAATGCAGCAGAAACACGCATCAAATTGACACGCACATGTGAAGAGTGCGAGTGTGCGAGTGTGTGTGGCCATAACAGAGGGTATGGGGTTAGGGGTTGTCTGCCTTATAGCTAAGTGGATGCCAACATATGTGCACACTCTCACACACACACACACTCACACGGGTCTTGGGACGCGACTAATAATGTATATCGTACGTCGGAATGCATGTAGAAGTGCAGTAAAAATAGCAAACAATGCGAGTCATCGTGAAATCAATAAAGAAAGTAATTTGAAACGTGGCAACCGACAACGAAGCTGCGACGTGGCAGCAACAGCACCAAACAGGATAGAGAATGAAGCACCCCAGCAACTGGCCGACGAACACCAACTGGCAAATGGCAACTGGCAACTGGCAACCGGCACTCGCTCAGTGTCCAGTTCATGTCCAGGCCAAAAGGCAATTTATCTAATGGTAATATTGTATGGGCTATAAAACAATATTGGTGAAAGGCGAGGCAAGGCTAACTAATCTGCTGGACAAGGTGTTGCGGGCGGTGGTGCTGTTGCTGTTGCTGTTGTTGTTTGCTTGCGGCAGTGCTAACTATTTTTAGGCGAGGCAATATGCAGGCTTCATTCTTGAATTACAGTTGCTGCTGCTGTTGTTAGCCGTAATTAAAAAAACTACTTCTCAAATGGTGCATAAAATGTTATATTATCTGCCACAACGGACGACAGAACAAAAACCAGGATGGCTTTTGGCCAATTCAGCGAACACAATGGTTAACAGCTGTTGGCAGGACTTGCTTCAATTTGGAATAGTATTTTTCTCTTAAATGTTTTTGTTGTTTTAAGTTCTCTTTACGAAATCGTTTTTAGATTCAAAGAAAATAGTTTTCAACGAAATTTCGACACGCACATATTGCTCGCATTATTAACAGATTAACATTAATTCGGTTTCAGCAGCGCGGAAAATGTTGACAGATATGTGTGAACGCCAAGGGAGCGATTTTTCCAACGCTAAACATTTTTCCTCTACATAAACTATGGGGGTTGGGGGGAGGAAGGTTATCGATCTTATAGCGCATATGTTGTTTGTCTCTTTGTCATAGCAATGGGTAGGAAAGGTATAATAGTTTTGTGCAAAAGCATGTGACAGACCCCATGAAGTATATACATTTTTGATCACCAACAATAGCCAAGTCCAAAGTTGATATATCTATTGGGTTTTTATCGATACATATCGGTTGCCGATAGAAATAAATGCCACAATTTGAAGGGCAGAGCTTTTTTTTATGGATTTATCATAGATCTTGACGTGTTATTGATGATCTGGATAAATTTGACCAATATCGATTATACATATATTCTCATACAGCGTATCGATCTTATAGCGCATCTGTTCTTCGTCTCTTTGTCATAGTTTTTCCAGTTTTTTGTTTTATTTTTTTTTCTTTTGATATTTGCTAAATTTAAATGTGGCCCCAAAAGCCATTGATTTGTCAGCACGATCTCCATTGGCGGCATTCGCTTGATAATTTCTCTTGACTCATTCTCATCGTCATTATTATCTATATTGAACATCATCATCATTAGAAACTTTGTTGTTGTTTTTGTTGTTGTTGTTGTTGTCGCTGACTTTCGTTGACTTTTCTCATCTGCTGCACTCTGCACTTGGTATTTATCCAGCTGTTAATTGTGCACCCAGCACAACTTGGAACACATTTTCACTTTGAGGGCACAGTTTAACTATTTTTATACACACACACACACACACACACACACACATATCACACATACACATCACACACACATACACTTGAATGTTTGTATTTAACTTTGCTGCCATATGTGCTCGTATTGCTCGTTTAGATCTTTTCTGCCTGCCTCGCTGTCAAAGTTTGTTGACCTTCGCAGTGAAAACTGTTGTGCGACGAAAACTGAAGTGACTTGGGGGGAAAACTCATCGCTCCCTCTCTCTCTCTATCTCTCTCTCTCGGTCTGTTGTGTAAACAAAACATTATCTTGCAAATGGTTTTTAGCTGTCTTATCTTCTAGACTTCATCTAAGCATCTCGTTTCCTTTTTTTGCTATTCCTTGGGTCTTTGATAAACATCTGGAAACGTAAAAGGTAAATTTCTCTGTAAAATTGATCAATTGATATTTTGGTTGCGAACAACAGCAGCAACAACAACAACAACAGCCATTTTCTTTTACTCTCCTGAGAAAACCCAACATTATCGGTTTTTTTTCCTCCTGTGTTTTACCTGCTGTGCGCTAAATTTTCACATTTCCAACAATTTTCATTTTTGGGTTTCCTTTTTCTCATATCTTGATATCGTTTTTTTTTGTTGTTTTGTGAGTGCACTCAATTTTCTTGTGTGGGCGTGGCAACTGCAGTTGGCTAGTGGTAAAAATCTTGAAATGTTGCGGACATGATGCTGCGGCTAGTTGGGGGTAAATGCAGTGCTGGGGCTGGGGGTTGTAGGATGTGGGCTGTGTGGGCCGTGTTCTTACCCCATTCAGCTGCTGTTGTCTTTGCCAGACTTTGCCAATTCTCAGCAGCACAATGAAAATTTCCACCCAATTTACCCATCGCGTAGCTCATTTTCGCTTTGCAATTCCGCATCTCTTTTTCTCACTTTAACTTTTCTGCTCGTTGCCGTTGTTGTTGCATTATGCTATGCTGCTTTTCTCTCAGTCTCCGGAGAACTTTTGGCTTGGCTGGCAAAACTTTGTTGGCTGCCAGCGCGCATTTCAATCAAAAAAACAAAAAAATGAAAGATATTTTTCTATATATATATATATATGTATGCTATATACTTTACACTCTGTATGTATGACTGACTCGGCCGCTGCTGGCCTCGTTACCCACAAGTTTTATTATTTGGGGGCGTGGCATTTTGTAGAGCTATTGTTTTGCTTGTTGTGTGCGACGCGGCACCGAAAACTCATCTTGAAAACTCATTAAACAAAGTACACACTTCAACGCCAAAGCCAAAGTCGCTGATGTGCAATGTTATTGTTTATGAGTGTGCGTGTGTGTGTGTGTTGCTGTTGCTATACTTATTACTGTTATAATGCCTGAAAGTTTGGGCTCTCGACTTTGCCTGGTTTTGTTTTCACACCTTTTTTTGTTGTCCTCACTGCTGCTTTTGTTGCTGTTGCTGTTGTTGGTGCTGTTTCGTATGCTCTAACAAATATGTTCAAAATGAAATTTGCATACCTAGGAGTGCTTAACAAACCAACACACACACACACACACACATCTTCAACTTTACCTATTCAGCTGCATTTGAGCGGCTTTAATTGTGGACACAAACACACACACACACACACAAAAAAATATGTAGCACAGTTTGCAGCGTTGCAGCAACTGCTGCAGCTCATTGATGGGGTTTCCTTGGTTGCTGCACGCATGTTTATTGTTTTGCTTGTTAAGCACAAGCCAAACAACTACCCCTGACTGCCCCTGCCCCTGCCCCTTCCCTTCCCTTCCCGCAATGCTCGCTCGTTAAACTGATACCTTGTAGGTGCTGCATTGAAAACTTTAGCACATAACTCACATGTAGCTCTTTGTTGCACCACACTTAGGTTCTCCACTCTTTCTTGCGAGGCATAAGTTGTTTTGCTGTTTGTGCCCACTTGCTGTGCATTCCTAGAACACCATTTCAATTACATTCGGCGAATTCCTAGCAATGCCTTTAGTTGCAAAAAGCGTTTAAAGCAAATCACAAAAGTTTCCTTTACTGGGTTTTTGCTCTCTTTCTCTCTGTCTGAATAATTGCCACGCCCACAACTCAGTTGGGACGCAAGGATAAAAATTATGCACATAAATCCAAGCGCTGGTTTTCCAAGTCGGAAAATGGAATTCACTCTAGACTGTCTCGTTGAATTTCCCCCTATTTACCATTAAAACAATTTTCTTTGTTTTTCGTGTATTTTGTTTTTTAGTTGTTTTGCTTACTCATTGCTTGGCATTTGAAACGCCTTTGTTGGATTTTCCAATGGCCCAGTCATGTTTTTCCTACTTTCATGTCATTACAGATAAATATATTTATATATCCACACATATACGTGAAATAAATTACTTAAACTTTAACTGCAAACAAAAACATTTTATACATTTTGTTGTTACTAGTTCTTTTTAAAGTTTTTCGAATTTAATTTTGCAAAATGCCAAAATGGAAAATGGCAAATTTGTTGGATATACATTTTTAACGGGTTGATCAGCGTCGTCATTGTTGGTGGTGTTTTGGCTGGTCGCAAATTCATGGAAAATGTTTTGAAAAGTGTAGCAACATAAATAAATATATATATATGTATAAATATATATATATGTATATATATATATATATATATATGCACATGTATGCAAATTAGTTAGGGCGAGAAAATGTTTACCAAATTGTGGGCAGGATAACTTTTCTCATATGCGGGCAAGAATTGAAAATTTGAAATTGAAGTTTTAATTGGATTCCTCGAAAACTTTATATGGTTAATCAGAGTGCAAAAATTTAGCAATTCACGCAAAAAATGCAGCCATAAATAGCAAAATTCAAACAATAAATTTTGCAGCATATGTTTGATTAAAAACAGCTTACGAAATAATAGTCGCATTGCACTAAGCCAAACATTTGTAAGCTGATGCTACATCATCTAATATTAATTGAAAAATATATTATAGAACCGGCCTGGTGTATTCTGTGAGATGAGAATGGAAATTTGTAAAGTGTTTTTCCGTGTTGAGAGTCAAAATTCAAGGGCCATAAAGCAAAACGAACATATTTAAGGACAAGTTGATCCGGGATAAACAATAGTTTAGCTTATTTTTAATTGATGTGCATTTTTACTGTAGTCTTCCCTTAATTTGCGTAAGTGTTCCAATTTAAAGATTTGTACGCCCTCTTTCAAGCTACATTTATTTAATAGCAGTCACTTGAATATGGGCTCGTTTATATTATTCCTGAGCTTAAATCTTGGCTCATGCTAGCTATTTTCGCTGTTGCCTCCGAGATGCTTATAAAACTTTAGAGAGCTGCGCGCAAATAAGAGTCACTGTCACCTTCCCCCCCACCCCACCCCACCCACCACATCCAACAACCACTGCAGCAGCATGTTGTAACCCCACACCCCGTTAGCAAGTTGATTAAGATCATAATCGTTAAAATTACTTGAGCGCAACTATTTTACGAGCAAATTACTATTTTTATTACTTATGCAGACCAAGTCGCCAAGTTCAGTGCCTTCAGTGCGAAATTATGTATATACATATATATATATATATATATATATATATAAATATATATATGGCATCTCTTTGGTCAGGTCTTAACCCCATACTCTCTATCTCTCTTTCACACACACACACCAACACACACTCGCTGTCGCTTATTGGGCTGTAACTTTTATGGCTCCACGTTGCAGTCTTCGTTGTTGCCTGCTAAAATTTATGCCGCTCGAGTAGTTGCTAGATTACGCAGCAATCGGGGGCGTATGAGGCAGCAACAGCAGCAGCAGCAGCTTGGGGGCGTGGCTGCTTCCGGGTGCCTGACTTTAGCCGAGATTCTCGTTGGCCTCGACGCTGCCTGCCCTGCCCTGCCCTGCTCTGCCTGCCAGCTTGTGTTTTGCTTAATTTTAAGCGACATTTTACGTCCGTCCTCGCACCCTCCCCCCCCCATTCCGCCCGAAAATATGCAAAGTTGAGGCAAAAGTTTTTCCAAGCGGTGATTATTTAACGTATTTCGCATTTTATTTTCTCTTATTTCTCTTTTTCTTTTCCTTTCTTTTCTTTTCTTGTGTGTGTAATTTTGTGTGGCGACAGATAATCAACACGGGAAAAAGAATCAACAAAATGCACAAAAAAAAAAATGATACAATTTTCTGCTGAACATTTTTATATACACAAAAATAAAAATATTTCATATTTGGTTGCAGCTTTCTCTTCGATTTTTGGTTTTGGTTTTGTGTTTGTTTAAAGCGTATTTGGCTCTTTATTTAAATGGAAATTGCAAATGCGACCCCAAAAGCGATTCACCAGAAAGCGCTTGAAACTAGGCAAGAGCGTTTTATTTTCGTCATTGCCAAACAACAACAATAAACAATTGCTCTGCTTCTTGCTGTTTTTTGAGCACACACACACACACACGCGGCGTATGCGTAACGTAAAATTAGCCAACACAACAGTGGCTGGAGAGATAGAGAGCGCTGGCAGACCAAAAACTCACGTGGCTTAAAGCTGGCCTAAAGGCGCAAAGGGAGGGGTGGGTGACATGGGTGGGCGTGGCACTGGTCCGGGGGTCGCGCAAAGGACAAACAGCAGCAGCTAACAGCTAGCAGCTAGCAGCCAAAGCGACTTTGTAGAGGGATGCGCACAGCGAGGCTAGGATGACGATGGGAAATTGGCGGTAACGACGGCGCCAGCGGCGCGTGCACACCCAGCAGGGTGTGGGTGGGTTTGGAAGGGAGGTAGGGGGCACGATGTGGAGCGATGTTACGAAGGTGGATTTGGGTGTGATAACGAAAGGGGGGTGCGTGGCCAGACTAGAGGCTGCCGGGGCATGTTCGAAATTTAACCGCTTATAACACCCTCGTTGTGTAGTCTCACACAAACACACACACACGCAAGCACACACACACACATACACCTACGCATACACACACACACTAAAACACGCGCGCACACACACATTTTTGCACCCTTCGCAGCAGCAGCTGCTGAGTAGATTTTCATGTTTCACTGTGTGTGCGTGTGTGTTGGTGTGTTTGTTTGGAAAAGTTGTGTTGCGAGTGTGTGTGTGTGTTTGTGTGTTTGTGCTTGTGTGTGTGTGTGTGTGCTTGTGTGCTCCTGGACGCAGCAAATGCCCGGGCACACGAACAAAATGACAGTTAGAAAGAAGCCAAGGCAGCTTCAGTTGGAGTCCTTGTCCTCCGCTTTCTCTCCAATACTCTCCCCTCAGCCTAATGCTCATTTCCTTTTTGCTCTCTCAAGCTCTACTGCCAACGATTTTCCTTCTTCGATTTTCCTTCAGTCTCTGTGGCGATTTGTTATTGTATTATTTTAGCTATTGTACGTGTTTTGTGGCGCATTTTCGCATTGCTTTCTATATCTCGGCGTGTATGTGCGTATATGGGTGTGTGTGTGTGTGTGTAACTGTGTGTGTGTGTGTATTCGTATTTATGTATTTACATGATGAATTTTTAGCTGGCAGCTATGAAAATTTATTGGTTTTTTAGTTGAGTTTTATTCGCCTGATCAGCTGAAAAATTATTTGATTTACTACTGATTTTAATAGCATTGACAATCCATAAAATTCTTTGATTTGCCAATGGAAATGAAATCAAATAAATCATGATTTCTGCTTGCTGCAACATTGCAACAAATCTAAATTAGAGTTTTAATAAAAACATGAAATCGAATTGCCAACCACAAATAAACAATTTTAGATTTAGTTGAAGTACATAAGTAAATAATATTGTTATACCAATCGATAAATCAACTTATCAAAATGATTAAATGTTAAACCATCATTTTGTACAATTATATAAAAATCATATAATTTGATTAAACCTGAAAGCTGCATATATTCATCAAATAGTTAATAGTACAATTAATTTGTCCACTTTCGCCTGTTTACACAAGTTGTTGTTGTTGTTGTTGCTGTTGTTGAAGTTAAAGTGCACTCAACTTTTCTCATATTAAGTGTCAGTCTCGCAAAGCACTTATCAAACAGCTTGTCACTACTTGGGAGAGCAGCCTTGGTCGCTATTTTGTTGGCCAAAGCTTCATTTAATCCAAACTCCCCAACTCCTATGAATTTTGCATTTTTTTATGCGCTGTTGTCGCAATTTTGAATTTTGCACATTGGGGGGGGGGGGGGGGAAACCAGAAAACTGCGAAACAGGAAACCCAAACTTCTCTGATTGTAACTGTAGTTCATAAAGCAACCGCTGTGGCTGTTCAAATAGAAATCAGTAGTTCATCGGTCGTACTATCTGACTTGACTGTCTGTTTTTCGTGTCTCTCCGTCTGTCATTGTGTCGGCGTCCTTCAGCTATTTTTCGTTGTGCTCCTCATGCATATTTACAAAAAGACGACGCTGCAGGCAGTCAGAGCCCCCATTGGCAACACCCCCTCTGTCCAGTCTCCTGGGACTTGCCATACGTCTATCCCTCTCTCCGTGAGTCCTCGCTTTATATCTCTGAGTCTCTAGCTCACTCTCACTCTCCCTCTCTCGCTCTCTCTCTCTCTGTTTCTCTCTGTCTCTGGGCTGATGTGTGTGCATAAATTTCAACACAATTCCAGCTCGCCCAAGTTCTGCAGGCATATTCACTGCTATCTATTTGCTACCTACACCCACTCTCCGCCACGTGTGGCGCCCCCTTCTCAGTGTGCCATACGCACACACACACACACACACACACAAATAGATTCCACTCGCATTCTCTTATTTGCTTGACATTTTTTTGTTGCTTTTTAGCCAGCAGTTGACTTTTTGCTTTTTGCTCTGGGGTAATGCCTTGTCGTCTATAATTCTTTTATTTTTTGTTGTATTTTTATTGTTTTTTGTATATTTTGCTGGATTTTTTGTTGTTGTTTGTAGTTTTGCTATTTTTTCACAGGCTGTGCATCTGCCTCTGTCAGGCTCAGTGCTTTTGTTTTTTTTCATTGAATTTACTTTATATTATTTTTTTTTTGACTGCGCCTTCCCTCGCTCACTTGAGACCATTTTAAGTGTTTGCTGAATTTGCTTTTGACAGTTTTGTTTCAGCGTGCTTGCCTCTTCTGTGCCCCTCCCTCCTAAATAACATACCCAAATGTTGTATTTCATGTGGCGACTGCTGCTGCTGCTGCTGTTGCCTGCAGTCACTTGAGACTAAGGTTCTTGTTTTATGAATTGTTTTCATAAAGCTCCTGTGCGCATTTATGCCAATTGAGTGAGATTCGAAGTCGATAACTATGCATTTGGGATGTCTGTCTGTCATATTGTTGTGTTTTAAACTTATAGTTTTTAAATGAATAAATCAATTTTGAAAGGCAAATATCTTAGATTTAGATTAAAAACACTTTAACTTGTTTGCGTTACCTATAATGTCTTTTAATTAATATAATTTACTTGCCAAACATTATGTTGTACATAGTGTTAACATTGATTTCTCTTTGTGGCCAAAATCAAAGTTTTCTTGCATTTTCTTCATGCTCTCTTTAATACAACTAGTCATGTGAACATCACATAGTATTTTATCATTTAGTTGTAGTTCTAATTAAATTGTTGTTTTCGCCTTTTTCACATGTGTATTTCTGTAATTCATTTCACTCATGTTTCCATTGTATTTTGTTTGTCTTCTCTTGCAGGTAAGTTAAAAGCTACAATTCGCCATTATAATTTCTGAGTAGAGACGAAGATCAAAACTAACAATGTCATGGATCGTTGGCCAGTTTAGCGATGGGGCTCCCAAAAAAAAAAAAGTTTGTAAGTTTAAAGTTGAACATACTCACAAAACCGCAAAGATAGCAGATGAAAATCTAGAAAGCTCCCTTTCGGCGCCACCCCCTTTCCACATGTGCGTGCGTGTCTCATTAAAATTATACAGCTAGAGCGAAAAACAATTGGAATTTCATACACTTAGTTGGGGAAGTACTTGCGGCATCTCCATAACCGCAATAAAAGTTGTAAAAAAAAATTTAATTTCATTTTTTTTTTCTCTTCTTATTTTGCTGTCGTTGACTTTTACGCGCTGCTGCTTGGCGGCAGTGAACCACCACCACCACCACGACCACCACCAGGCAGCACCAGCAACAATAACAAAATAAAAGTAACTCTCAGCAGTAGCAACAACAACAACAACAATAAATTTAGCCTAGACTCATTTACAAACTTTATCTATGCAAACGCAAAAAAAACTTGCAACGTTCGCATCCGCAAAATCCGTTGTGAATTTCCTATATTATAGTTACAATGCATTATGTTAATGCCAAGCCATGCCCCATGCCCGCCCTCAACGCTCTAATGCCTTTCGGCAGTGCATTTTGTCAGCTATGTTTTTGGCTAACGCTTTTCTGAGCAGCGCGTTTAAAACGCGTTTTTAACGCACTCAAAACGCAAGGAAAACGCGCGTCTCTTATTTTTTTTCTGGGCTTGGTTTCCAGGAAAATAATAAAAGTACGAGTGGTAAAAGCGTAGGTAGCTTGGAGCAAGCAAGAGATGAGGCAACAGGTTTTAATTAATTCTGTATCTTCTTCTAACTCTTCCCCCAGACACACATAAAACACCCCATTTGTCTGTCTGGCTGTCTGTCTTTTAATGTCATTTATATTTGCCGAAGCGCCAGCGAGCGCGACGCATATTAAAATTTTATAATTTGTCGAGCTTGTGTTTGTCACACATGGCACTGAACCCTCCTCTATGGTTGAGCTTTGGTCACTCCCCTATCAGTGTTATTTTTCATGATTATGATTATAATTGATATAAGCAAATTTAATTAGTGAACTGGTCATTAAAAAATGGCTGTTGTTAAGTGCAGTTCGTTGAACCAGCAGCTGGTTGTTGACTTGGCTCAGTTGCTGCCACTGTTTGTGTGTGAAGATGTGTGTGTTTATTGTGTGTGGGGGGTGTCTGCTTTTGTTTAGTATATACTTGCCACTTGCAATTACTTACCTCGACAATACACATATATTTATATATATATATCTATGCATAAAGTCACCCGCTTAAAGTTTAGCAGCTATGCGAAGCCTGCTAAAAAAAAAATAACATGTTACACACAAAATAAAGAAGTAAACTGAATACCTAAAAATGTGGCTAAAGTGTGTTGTGCTACCAGACACGCTGTAAAGCACAATAAACTCATGAAGTGAGGCTTTAAATAATTTGCAAATTGTAAGCGAGGGATCAGCGGAGCTGCAACATTTTAAGCTTGCCCCGGCAGTAGCTGAAGAGTTCAAAAGAATTCAGCATGCCCGCTTCACTCATTTCCATAATGAGTAACTTAAACAACTGCAAAAAAAAAAAAAAATAGACGAGAAAAAAAGTAAAGAGTTGTGCAACATTTTGAAAGCGAAAATGCAACGCAACTTGCAGCTGTTGACAAAGCGTTGAATCGAGTTGAAATCGCGTCGAGTTTTCGATGCAATAGAAAATTATGTTTATTTTTATGGGCTGTGCAGTTGAATGGCAGCTCCGCTGTCCCGCATAAGGGGCAGGAGGAGCGGCGAGGGCTGTTGATGAATCAGAGCAGTCCAAACAATGGCCAACCAACCACTTGAAGTTTTATTTTATTTTTTTTTCTTTAGTTTTTTGATAGTGCCAAAAGAGTTTTTGAAATGCGCTCGTGTCATTATCTTTATCTTTATTTTTGGAGTTTCTTGTGTGTGTTGCTCGAGCACTTTGTGGTTTCTTTCGGTGACTGTGTAAGTGTGGTCAAAAGTGGTTTTGTGGTTTCCACACACACACACACATTCAACCTTTTTGGGTCATAACTGTCGACGGCTGTCAGTGTGATGGGGCCTATAAATAAGGTTTCAATTGAGCTGTTTCTTCCCCCCCCCCACAACCTCCCCTTCAGCCCATCTTTTTTCTTATTCCTGACAGCTGCCAAATGCGAGCCATTGAGCAAATGATCAAATGGCCAAAAATCGTATTTCTCAGGCTGCAAGCCCTTCAAATCAATCAACGCCTTTAAGCTGCTAATTCGTTTGGGGAATAAACCAACACCCCCACACCTCTGACCCTTCCCCCGTAAACAGACGCCTGATTAATTGAATGCTTTTTAGGCATTTCTGTTTTTGAATGCAAAGAATTTTCGTAATAAAATGCAAAAAGCGAAGGCAGTCGCGTTGTTGTTGCTGTTGTTGTTGTAGTTGTTGCTGTTGTTGTTTTTGTTTTTGTCAACGTTTCACGTTGCGCTGTGCAAAAGAGAGAGGGAGAAAGAGCTGCAGTGCGCCAGAGAGAGATAGCCGAGTTGAGTTGTCTTGAAGTGGGTTAGTGGCACAGGCAGCGGCAGCGGCAGCAACGTGACTGCGCCGTCAACGTCGCGATTGTTGCATGTAATTTATTTACATTTGTGTGCAGCGTATTTTTGTTAACATTTTGCTGCAGCTGACAGCGAAAAAAAAGAAAACCAACAAAAACAAAAAACTGCAACTCAAATCTAACAGCAAATATTTTTTTTTGCTTTGACATTTTATCATTTATTTTGAAGTCTCGTATTTTGTTTGCTGTTTGTTTGCTGTTTCTTTGCAATTGTTTGTTATCAAGGCCATGTCTGCTTTTATTTAATTTTTCACTGTTGTTGTTTTAGTTGTTGTTGTGGTTGTTGTTGTTGCTGTTCTTGCTGTTATAATTAGCTAATATTTATAGTTTGGCCCTGTCTCTAATTTCCACAACATTGCTATGAATCAAATGCCCAAATTGGTTTTCATTTCGGTTAGTTGTTAAATTGTTGTTCTTATTGTTGTCAAGGCGCGGTTTCTGTTTTTTTTTTGTTTTTTTTTTGTTTTGGCAAATACATTTTTGTTAATTAATGCTGGCAAAACAGAAACAGGTATGGTTTCTGTGCAATTAGTTGCTATTTCTTAGTCATTGAGGATATGCATCAGTTTTGCTGAGTAATTTGCATAAAATTGTAGTTAACACCTTCGACGACGACGACGAGATCTAGGCAAATTAATTCAAGATTGCCAATGGGGCTTGGCATTTTTAATTTGATTACAAATAGATTCTTTAAGACTACAGAATTCAATAATGAAAGCGGATAAATCCTAAAGTAATTAAAGGTTAAATACTAAATATCCGCAATGTTACTCGAGTACACTATTTTTTCTAGTTATCAAACTTGTTTTCAACGCCACATTGAAGGTCGTTTTTATAGTTTATATTTATACTTTATGTTTCTTTTTCGCACGCTCTCTTAAAGCTGCTTATTATTATTATTCATGGCATATTTAACAAAATAAACAAAGCTTGGCAGGCAGCGTAATTAACTTAGTTAGTGAATAAATGCAGCATCATTGCTTAACACCCGAACCGAAACTGATATGCTGCCTACCACTTTGCAACCCCCCCCCCCCCCCCCCCCTGTGGATGGCTGGAATGCCTTGGGGCACAGACAGGCAGACAAATAGAGGAAAAGGCTTTTGCACTGCAACATTTGGCTGCTTTGTTTGCGGCGTTGCAATAAAACTAACACAAACAAAGAGTAAATAAAAACTACTAAACAAAATAATAAACAAAATGTACAAAAGCTGTGCTCGCTGAGGGGGCGTGGGCGGGGGCGGCGGAGTGCAAATGTGCAACTCTTTGGCTGCGTCTGCCTTTAAAGTGCAGTCTGCGTTTGTATATATATATATATATATGTATATGTATATGTGTGTGTGTGTGTGTGTGTGTAAACATTCGTCTCGCAGTCGCCGTTGCAACGTTGTTGCTGGCGCTGCTTCTTCTGTTTTTCTTTTTACGCTCGCCAGTTTTCTACACTTTTCTTTTTACTTTATAATTTTTCCAACTTTTGACCCAGTTTTTTATGCGCCTTGCCAGCAAGTTGTTGTTGTCGCTGTTGTTTTTGTGCTTAGCTTTTTGCTTAGCTTTGTCCAAAGTAGTTTCAATTTAGATCATTACAATTCACAAAACTCATAAAAATTCAATGAAAAAAACTATAGCAATATTTTTTTTTAATCAGAATACGAAAACGCAACGAATAAAATGCATAATAAAATGTTATATATATGAAATGCCATACGTAAAGCACAACTCGTAAATAAAAAAGCAGCAATAATAATAAAAACAACAGCAACAAAACTTGGACTTGTTTGCTGTGTGCGTGTGTGTGTGTGTGTGTGTGTGTGTGTCTCTCTCTGCGCACGCTTTCATGTCATGTGCATAAATTGCAAACAAAACTTATGGCCCCCCTTCCCCGCCCCCAACTGTCGCCCTCTGCTCTGCTCTAATGAAACAAGTTGCCAACAAGATGTAGCAGTGGCCAAGAAGAAGAAGAAGAAGCTGCTGCAGCTAAAAGAAGAAATTGCTAAGTGCATTAAATGTAGATTAGTGCGAATAAGATTCCTGGGAATTATGTGGCACGTAAATTGGATACACTCTTTTTTTTTTATGTATATACACATACACATACACATACATATATATATTTATATATACATAAATATGTGCATATGTATGCGTATAATGCCATACTCAAAGCATAACTAGACTGTGGCTAACTTTAACTGTAATTAAATGGAAACTTTATTTGACTTTTAATTGGCTTAAAGCACAGTGCTAAATGCTAGAAAATTCAATTCGCAAAATCTGTAACAGTAAATGATTAATAACAAATCTGAAATATATAAATATATATATATATTAAATTATATTTATCGTATAAACTTAAAGCAATTTTCAAAATATGTTCATTAGCCACTTTGGCAATTTAAATTTGTCATATAATTTATATATATATATATATATATAAATAATTATTATTATTATTATTTGGCTGCTTCCTGCTGCCTGTTACATGCCTTCTCACAGAAGCATTACCCATTTTTAATTGGGTTTAGGGTATAAGAAGCATGCTTCTGGCAACGCCAATCAATAATTCAAATCACATTGGGGAAAAAGTTGTTAAAGCCAAGTTCTAAAATTACAATGCTCCAGCAAGTCGTGTGTACGTCAATGGATTTGCAAAGGGGGGGGGGGGGGGGGGCACGTGCTGCAAAGCACAGAAAACATTGAAAAACTTACCAAACAATGGGCTTGAGATCCCGCTGTCTCCCACTACTCCCCCTTTATCCCAGCCCTTCCTCTGACGCTTTTGCTGCCTCTTGTATTGTACTGTTATCTTAGCTGACAAGCTGCAAAGCCGCCAGAGTAAATCTATTTAGAAGGCAGGCACGTCAAGCGATGCACAAAACTTTTAGCCAACATATGCAAAACTACGTCAAAACTATTCCACATGGACAAAAGATGAGAGATCGAAGGAGAGGCGAGGCGTGGCATGCCCAGAGTATAGAACAGAGTAGACAGAGGAGAGCAGTGCCAGGGCCAATAATGTAAAATCGCATAACACTTCAAAACTGTCAAAGCAGGAAGTGGGTTTGGGGGAATGGGGCATGGGGCACGGGCCCATAAGCCACTCAAAAGTTGGCAACCAATGCCAATGAAAATGACAATGATGGGGCTTGTGCTGGGGTCGAGTAGAATGTGAACTGAAGTGAAGTGATGTGAGAGCCTGGATGCAGTGGCAATGCTTGTGGCCAAAAGGAAAATCATTTGATATAATGACACTTGTCGTCGTCAGCATCAGCGTCATGGCGCATTGCGTGCGAAAGCCGCAGATAAAATGGAAATGAAGTAAAGAGTAAGAGCGGCGACGGGAGGCAGCAGACGCAGCAGACAGAAGGAGGAGCAGGAACTGAGTGCAAAGATTTTTGGTTGTTGCGATAACGCGTTTAAAGTCGTTACGCATTCGAGTTATTAACAATTTGGTGGCCACTTCAATCCCACCCAATCCGCCCTTTCCCACTGTTTGATAGCCACCTCAAATGGACGCCGACAAAATCCTACACAATTGGCCTGCGGTGCAGCATCTGATAGAGCTCTGACTGTTAGTGGTGCCCATAAGCCTTAACTGCTAATTGAATGGCAGCCGCGCGAGACTCGCATCGTTCCCATCAAATGTAAACATTGTTATAATAATTCAACTTTAATGGTATCTATTAATGCGACTCCCTGCGGCTAGATTCGTGTCTTAATCGTTTAAGGACGCCTCCAGTTAGTCAGTCAGTCGAAGGTTCTGGTTAAACCAGTCTGCAACATTATTAATTGCTAATTGATTTTTCGTTTTATTTTTCCTTGGCTTTAATAATTTGTCAAAAGTATTTGGCATTCAACATTTTATATTGTCTTGACTTTTTAGCTTTCAACTTGACGCGGTTCTGACTCGAAAACACTTTGGTCCCATGCCCTTAAAGGTCATTCGGTTAATAATCTGTTGCTGCCTGCTGCCTGCTGTGCTACTTCTTCCTCTGCCCATTCTTCGGTGACTGCGACTGTGACTGAAACTTGAAATGCCATCATAAGTTTTTGAAGGGCCATCATAATTAGCAGCATATGATGGACCCGCCTCTTTGCCCTGCGAATTAAACAAAGTGGAACTGTGCGGGAACTTATTTTAATCTAATATCTTTAGCAGCTTTTTTACAAGTTGTTGTGCTTAAATGATCACAAGTTTAAACCTGACAAGATTTGACTTAATGACTGCTGCTGTTCAAGTACAAAACATATACTTAAAAAAAAAACTAATAACTTTAAATTAATTATGCTATTTTTTTTAATATAAACTAATCATTTATTATTAAATGGATTTTGTGTTGCTAATATAATTTGAACCACGAAATTTTATTCAGCATTTATACAATAACTTTTTGATTGTTCTACTTACCGCCGTCTGTCTACTATCTGTTGGTTGATTAGAGAATCCCCCCTCCAATCCGTGGAATGTGCCTCAGGGTGGATATATCGCTCTGGAGCCCAACTCAACTCGCTTTAACACATTTATCAGCAATCGGCGTGGCTTAGTCATTTGCCAGAGACAGACACAGAGACGGACAAGATTAACCCCTAGGTGGGTTCGTTTCGTTTGTGTGTAGCCTCTATTCTTCTATTCTCAATTCTTTTGTTGCACGGTTTGGGCCAATAACTAAGGCATTTGGTCGGTATTGCCTTGCCGCTTGGCTGCCTGAGTGGCTTATTGAGTGGCTGGTTGGTTGGCTGGCTGGCTGGCTGGCTGGCTGGCTGGCTGGCTGGCTGGCTGCTCTACTGCCCATTGTAGCATTGCACCAGCCGTTGTCAATTACCCTACAAACCTCAACTGCTGCAACAACTGCAACAAGCAACTACAGCAATGAGGCGGGCAGGCACAGCTGATTGTCTTTCATAATCATCGTTATGTTGTTGCTGCCACACAGTTGTTGGAGGTGTGGCTAAGGTTGAGACTTTTGCTGACTCAATGCCTTCCACTGCTGCTGCTGCTGCTGCTGTTGTCACCTCTCCTCTTCCCTCCTTAGCTTGCTGCCGTTGCTTCTTATTGCAGCTGCAGCAAAGTTCAAGTGTTGCACTTTTTTTCACCAGCTTCTCACTCGCAATTTGTTGTTGTTGTGGTTTTTATTTCGCACCACGCAATTTTTTATACCTATTTTTTTTTTCTTGCTGCCATTTCGCAGGTGTGCAATGATTTCTTGTAGTTGTTGTTGTTGTTATTGTTGTTGTTGTTGTTGCTGCTGCTGTTTTTGCACTGCTTCCGTTTGGCTGGTCTGCTCACTCAGTTTGTGCTGTCCTCGCTCGCCTGCTTGTCATAATTATTTGCACTTCACATCGCATCTGCATATATGCGCCTGACGACAATCTTCTAACTTGCTGACTTTTTCTCACCCTTTTGGCCAGCCACAGGCACGGAGAGCACTCCATTTGGCCCAGCTTTGGTCTGCTAGCCATGTCATAATCAGCAATCAGCTTGGATGTGGTCATTTTTGCCGTTGCTGCTGGTGAGACTGCTGCTGCTGCTGGCTGCTGCTGCTGCTGCTGCTGGCTGCTGCTGCTGCTGGCTGCTGCTGCTGCTGGCTGCTGCTGCTGCTGCTGGCTGCTGCTGCTGCTGGCTGCTGCTGGCTGCCTCTTTGTGTTTGTGGTCAGCTCCTGTAAATTGCCACTAAAAGTGTTGAAGTGCTGCACTTGGCTTGTCATTAAGACTGCTGCAGCCACACAGGAGTTGGGGCAGCTTGTGCGTCAAGTGTGGGGGGGGAAGCGACCTTTTTATATACTTATAATATTCATATTAAATTATGTACGATGCGAGTTTCATGTCTGCAGCTTACACGGCACTCATATTACACGATATGTTGCCGATCTCATTTCTTGGTCTTCTTCTTTTTCGTCTTGTTCTGAGTGTTATATCTGGCGTCTTCAAATCAGTTGCTGGCTCCTTGAAACGCTTTGCCTTGCTTGACTTTAATTTTGTATTTATTTTCTTTTGGCCAGGAAACTTTGCAGCCAACAGCTGAAGAATCAAGCTGCTTCCTGATCTGTAATATGAGCAGATGATACTTTTAATGCTTCCTCAACTTTAGGAGACTACAATGTTTGTTGTTGTTTTTTCTTGTCAAGGAAATTGATTCATTATTTTCGATTTGCTAGGAAATTAGATATAATTTTATGTTAAATTGTCAAAAGAAAGTGTTAAAATTGTGTTGAACTGATGATAATTTGAAGAATTTTACGTTTAATCAAATTTGTAAAGCAATTTCTCACTTTTTATAGACACACGTCTCGATCATTTCCAATTTGCCAAGCTAAAATAGAATTTTCATTGGCAATTCAATTCAATTTTTCCGATTTACCCAACAATTTCATGGTTCTTCATTCGCATTTGAGCTCGCTCGTAGTACAAAATAACCCAACTCTATAATTGAATAATGATTGTTGCACCCCCTTTTTGATGCCACTAGCAAACCACGCATTAACTGACTGGCTTTGCCCCTTGCCCAACGGCAAAACGTGTGTAATCAATAAGAAAGCTTGCAACTGGCTTCGAGCGAGTGGCATTTTGTGGTCCTTTGTAGTGACAAATCGCTTAATTAAAATGCGCAAACGCCCCAATAAATATGCAACTGCTGCAGTTGCAAGGCTGCAGCTCATCGCTCACCGGCTCGCTTGCTGGCTCGCTGGCTCGCTGCCTCGATCAATGCTAATAATTGTCTATAATTTTAGTTAATTTATAGCAAATGCTTTCAGCAACGTGCTGCGTGGCAAGTTATCTAGCTAGCTAACTATAGCGAGCATGATGCAAACAAAAATGTTGTTGTTGTTGTTGTTGTTGTTGTTGTTTGTTGTTTGTTGTAGTCGTGTGCGTGTAATCGAAACCGTACCGAACCGAAGCAAACCGAGTCATTGATTTCCTGCGCATTTCATGAGCTTCGAAAACGAAGACAACAACGACAACGCATCGATTTCACGCCCCCAACACCGCCCCTGCTGCTCCTTCTCCAGCCAGCTGCTGCTACTTACCAGACTGCTCCTCCTCGTCCCCTCCTCCTCTACAGCCGATCTCTGCTGCGGGCATCAACTGCAACAGTTTGTATATTTGCTGAACTGGTTCTCAAAGCCAATGTTTAGTCTGGTTTTGTTTCACTTTTCTCAGTAGTTATAACTACTTTTTTTTTCCATTTTTTTTCTTTTTCACATGTGCTGGTTTCTTTTTAGAACTCGCCTGTGACTTTGTCTGCGCTTCAGAGAGTTCTACAACAAAGTCTCATATAGAATTCTCTTCGTTGTTGTTGTTGTTGTTGTTGTTGTTGTTGCTGCTGCTGTTGCTGTTGCTTGCTCTGCGCTTCTCTTTCATTTTGAGACATGGAAGTAAAACTAAATTCATTGAACTTTCGCATGAAAATGCTCTCAAGGTTATCAACTTTGCGCCGCTGTCCGGTTGGCGATCGTGAAACGACAACAACAACAACAACAACAATAACAACGAGACAAAAACAACAGGCAGACGATGACGTCGTCAGTCGCACAACAACGTTGTTCTCTATGGTTTAGCGACTTGGCCGAGTCCATTCAACCTGACATATCCACTTGGCGTTTACTTGTTTTCTTCTTTTTCTTTCTTTTTTTTTTTTTTTTGCTCAATGCACGACACGCCCTGTGTTTAGCTATATAGAAAAACACCTAGCGCAACCCGCCCCCCTAGCCACATACTTGAGTCTTTATTTAGCAGAGGGTTGCTTCAATTGATTTAGACCTGCTTGTGAACTCCTCCTTCGACTTTAATATTAATACAATTGAAAGCACACAGAAATACATATATATATATATATATGAAATATATTTTGGCTGCCCACCATCAATAACTAATTTTATGTGCTGTTACACACTCAACCTGCCCTCCCCCATAATATTTATGCTACATCAGTCTTCATCTCTCTTTCTGCCTCCCACTCTCTCTCTCTCTCTCTCTCTCTCTTTCTGTGTGTTTTTTTTTCCCACCCTTGACGCATTTTTTTTTGGCCTGATTTGATTTAAGGCCGCACATTAAATTGAAATGGTTTTCATTTTCGGAGTGGCTGTGCCGCGGCAGCTTGTTGAAAATTTCTAAACACATTTTGTGTTTTTCTTACATGTTATTTTTTTAAAATGATTTATCAAAATATTTGCCACATTAATAAGCCCCAGAAATGCAATAAACTGAGCGAAAAGCCTTCGACCTTTGTGCTTGCTTGTATTATTTATTTAAAATGTTTTCAAAATTGTTTGCCCCCAACTGTAATTACCAACAGTTTTCATTTTTTCCCTTTTAGCTTAGTTCCAATTTTCCAACAAGACAGACTGAATACGAAGTTGAACTTGTAGTCTTGTAGTTGTAGTTCGCTAACCATAATTACGTGGCGGGTTGGCTGCTAACTCAACGTGTCTTATATTTGTTAACCAAACTTCTCGCTGTTAAACAGCATAATTACATGCCCCAAACACAACAACTTGGCAACTGCAGCAGCAGCAGCAGCAGCAGCACTGCAACGGCAGCAGGTAGTCAAAGACACACGAACAAAAACCTAAACCAATGAAAGACAGACATAGACCGGACTACGAGGGACGTACGAGTTTTGTCTAACTATTGCGTGTCAGTTGAAGTTACATAGTTTCAGCTTGAAATCGTCTAGTTGACTGACTGTCTGTCTGGCTGTCTATCTGTCCGCTAGAAGTTCTGCCTGACAGCCCTTCTCATGTGCTTAACTCTGTGATATACATACAGCCTTTTTTTTTTTTTATTTGGTATAACTCTTTGTACGACAATTTTGAATGCCAGACACGAAAGAAACGAAAAACGATGCAGCAGCGGCGGCAGCAGCAGCAGCACAAGAAGAAGCTATTGAAGCAGGTAACTTCCTGTGCCACAAACTACTTACACATACCTGTATGTAAATTCCGAGCCATCTAATTTCCACCAACAACAACAACAATTCAAAATAAAGCTGCATGTGTGTGTGGCTGTGTGTGTTTGTGTGTTTGCTGTAAAATCAATGCGTCTTTGTTTGTAGAGTTTGCGGCACGTTTTCGATATTATGCTATAGATAAAATATTTTGTTGGGAAATTTTTATTTATTTTTTTTTTGTTTGTAGCTAGCACGTAAATAGAATTGAAATGTAAAGAAAAATCAATTGAAAAGGCTAAGAAATTGATGAAACTATCAAATAGATACACAAATGATTTACACAGAAGATAAACTTAGTTCTGAATTTTAATCAAATAACTTGAAACTTGAAAAATATCAGTAGATTTAGCTGCAATTATTTTGTAATCTACGTTAAGACATTATTAAGCGCTTACCCTTCTTTTTTTTTTGTATCACAGCTTTCCGTTCACAGTCTTATAGCTATCTCTCTTTTTAACAAATCCTTCATTTCCTGCTGCTGCTGCTGTTGCTGCTTCATGCGACAAGCTTGGGGCAATTGCTAAGTTCCAATTATGTTGCCTTATCGTCTAATTGTGCCGGCACACGCCCTTCTGCTGTCCTTGAGTCAGCTTCTCTGCTTTCTGTTCTCTGCCTCTGCTGCTGCTGCTGTTGTTGTATTATGTTATGTGGCATGTGCCACAGTCGACATCCGTTTCCGCTTGCTAGCTGCATTTGCGCATAGGAGTGTGTACTAGTAGACAACTTAAAAGGCAATTAATATGTTGTAAAAACCAGCACATTTTTCCTTTTACTATTTCTATTTTTAGTTTAATTTTGTGAAATTGTTATAGAGTGTTTATAAATTTAAATGCAGTTCGCTGCTGCCGACCAACGGAAATGCACAAAGTGCATAATTATAGATATTACGTATACGCAATGCCTTTGAGCCTTGTTAGCCAAAGGCGCTGTATCTAGCCTTAAGAGACACGCACAGCAGCAGCAGTCGCAGCAACAACAACAACAACA
The DNA here is from genome assembly GCA_035044105.1 of Drosophila nr. perissopoda 5 BK-2023a. Lineage (NCBI taxonomy): Eukaryota > Metazoa > Arthropoda > Insecta > Diptera > Drosophilidae > Drosophila > Drosophila nr. perissopoda 5 BK-2023a. Next base: position 1,932,482 of record JAWNMK010000124.1, read on the forward strand.
ACAACACCAGCAACTAAGCAGGAAAAGGCGTTGAAAGTAAACTTAAGAGACAGTCAACAAAAAACGTTGGAATGGTGGTGGGGGGTGGGAGGAGTGTGGCTGTAAGTAGAACTTGGCTGTGGTTAAAATACCAGTTTGCACATGCAGTTGCAGTTGCAATTGCCATGGCAGTTGTTGTTGTTGTTGCTGTTGTTGTTGTTGTTGCTGTTTGGCATTCATTTATTTAACTATTTATTTATTTTGCATTTGTCGTTTTGCTCTTTCTTTCTATCTTTCTTACCTTCCTGTTGGTTTGTTTTTGCCATGTTGCCCCGCAGCAGTTAACTTGTTAAGTTGAAAGGATTCTTATTTCCAACTGCGGGCAATAGTCTAAGTTGTTGTTGCTGTTGTTGTTGCTGCTCTTTTATGTGTATGCAAAAATTCTCAAAGAGTTGTTGTTGCTTGGCTGCCTTTTCATTCGGTTCGCTTTAATTTGGTAGTATATCTCGCTCTCTCTCTCTCTCTCTCTCTGTTGGCTCTAACGGCTTCCACTGAGATTTGATACGAGCGAGAAGCTGCAATTGTAAACAGTTATAATTACATAGCTGACTTATAGTCGAGTACCGCTGTCGTGGGGAAGGGGAAGGGGAATAGGGGTTAGGGGAGTGGCAAGTGAGGGCATAGCTATAGCTGTTGTGCTGTGGCGGTCACTGTCTGGGGCATAACCTCATCAAAACTAATCAGCAATCAACGGCGCGCAGCACTTGGCAACAAAAACAAACATCATCATCATGATTATGCCAATGATGAACGTGGCAGTTCACCTTTATGTGAGCGTGTGTGCGTGTGTGCGTATGTGTGAATGGATTGTAATGAAATTCAATTCTAAAAATGCTTAGCTGCCTATAACGAGTTTAGAATTGCAGAAATTGGGAGAGAGAGTGTGCTTGTGTGGGTATTTTCAATTCAATCAATTTGTTTGCCACACAATGCGGCAATTAACCATAACCAATTCATAACTCCTTCGTTCGTACAAGAAATTTAATTTATTTATGTCGAGAACTGCTGCTGGGCAGCTATCGATTATAATATAACTATAATTTAAAGCTGTTATTGCTACTACGCATAACTATTGCTTGGCTGCAAAACGTGCAACTTAATTTTATAGTCAAGGAAACAGGTATTGTCTACAATTATAATTATACCATTAGCCCATTAAGAATGGGTAAAAGTGTATGGTTTTGTGTAAGAGGATGTAACAGTCAGAAGGTCAGTCAACAGCTGAGTCGATATAGCCATTTCTGTCTGTATGAATAAGCGCTTCTCAGAGACTATAAATGCTGGACGCTTCAATGTGCAATCGTTATCATATATAATTTGATCAATAATTGCTCAGTTTCGTACCATAACCTTATGAGCCACAATTTTAAGAGCATTTTATTGATGAACTGAACAAATTTCATCAAAATCGGATAAGAAACACAAAAGTTATCCTCTAAAATCCACAACACGCTTGCTTCCATCTGAGTGTGGAGAACTTTAACGAGGGAAAATTTGGCAATAAACCTAGAATATATTTGACAGCTTTTGTCTCTAATGCGGCACATTCACATTTTTGTGTGCAGCTTTGAACAACTTTCAATGACAGGTAGAACTGAAATTGATGATGGCTAATTAGTTTGGAATTGAACAGACATATATGGCCAACTCTGATGCGGGTCGGCTACGTATCGCATCGAATGATGATTGCATATTGGCCAAAACAAACTGATGACTGCAATTATCAGTGTGTGTGTGTATGTGTGTGGGTGTGTATTGTATGCTCAAATTGCAATTAATCATTAAGAGCCAAACAAAATTTCATTGCAAATTCAGCATGTTTTCAGACCATCCAAAACTAGTGAAAAGAAACAACTGCAAATCAACGGAAAGAATAGCAACAGCTTTTTATCGATTTTTTTGTTGTTGCTGTTGATGTTGTTGTTGTTGCTGTATTTTTGTTATTGTTATTGTGACGACAACAACTCAAAAAGCTGATTTTGTAAATGCATTTTGTATGTTAGCTGCCACTTGGGCCTGAGGCTGAAGCTGAAGCTGAAGCGAAGCGAAGCGAAGCTTGCTTAATTAATGAGTTGAGTGTGACACTGAAAACACGCTTGTTTCTTTCGCGACACATGAAGTGAGAATTGTACAGCAATTGCTGCCACACACTCATTTTTAGATTGTTTACTCGTTAAAATATTTGCATTTGATGTGTTAACCGTTGCCGTTGCAGACTTTCAGTTTTCATCTGCTAACTATAAGTAATCGAACTGGTTGCCCACATAACTATTATAACTATCTGTTGGATGCATACAGACACATAAATTATTACTACACTTGTCTAACAACAACAACAAAAAAGAAAAAGAAAAGAAAATAAAACAACAAAGTTGGTCCAATCTATGAGTTTGGCTAAAAGCGCCGACATGGTGAAACGATTTAAGATTTGTGATCTTGAGTCGAGCTCCAGCCTCGTTTTGGAGTCACTTTAATCGTAATTTATGACACTTGCCACATGATTTGCTGGCTAATACTCATAAAACTGCATAACTGTTTGCACATTTTGTATTTCATTTATTAACTATACCCTTGTAGAGGGTATCATAATTTTCTAATTTATTCAACTCAAAGCAATTCGTGAAACAACAAATATCTAGACAAAATTTAAAAGTATTTCCTTTTATTACATTTCCGGGAAGCCTCTCTATGCTCTTTCCTGCTTTTCTTAAGGTATACAATACAAGGTATACAATATTCGGCTTGCCTAAAATAGCCATAATTCCCTCATTTCTCATTTTGCCTTACAATTTATGAGTATTGGCAGTGCACATAAAATGTTGTAGATTAATTAAAATGTTTCTTTATGTTTTTCTCATTGCAGGTAAGCGAAATACTTGATTTTCATATATATGTGGCTGAGCAGTGCGATCGGTGGGAACAGGTAGGCACAGTTGACTTAACTGGCTGAGAAGTGTGTTCAATTTTATACTTGTACTTTATATTCCGAGGAGCAGACGAAAAAGTAATCGTTCCAGCGAAGCAATAACCATTTTTTATTAGTCTTTACCATCTATCAATAACTCAGTAGGCTTTTGCGAAATTACAACAAAATCGTTGCACGTATTAGAGCCAAATTTGCACACATACAATTGCATTTAGATGACTTGCACATCGAGCGAAATAATCATGAAAAATGAATATAGTCCAATTCTTAATTCTCAGCAACGACTTTTATACGGATTTGGTTTTGGGGTCGTCGTCATTTCTTATCGTATCCACGATTTTCTGGCTTTAGAGATACTATGTGCTGTGCAACGTTTGTTTGTCGTCTCATTTTTTTGGTGTACTTTTTATACCCTTTTCAACCCATTAAAAATGTGTAAAAGGGGTATATTGGTTTTATTTTATTAAAGTGTGTCTCAGAAAGAATGAAGCATCTCCGACTCCATAAAGTACGTATAATTAGTATATCATATCGATTATCGATAGCAATAAAATTCACAATTTATCAGTTAATACATATTATTGATCAACTGGATAAATTTGATTAAGATCAGAGAAGGAAATTTAACTGCAGAGTTGTGGGTATATCGTAATCGAGCTCACTCGACTACATCATTCTTGATTTTTGTGTGGCATCGCATTTATTGGACTAACGCAACTCAAATGACTAATTTGGTTTTGATTATTTGCCTTCTACGTGCGCTCTTTTATCGCTCACCTGCAAAGAGTGCATTGAACCTTTTATTATTGTCGTCGTTACGATTTCGTTATCTCTGGGCAAAAACCCCAAAATATAAAAATAAAAATACTAAGCTAATGGATACTAGCTGGAAAGCAGAACCCATTTTAAGGGTTGACAAATGCACAAAAATAAAATAATAATAACGCTTGGAATCAGACTCAATGAGAAACCCCACGCGAATGGTCATAAATCAGCTGGAAATCAAATAAAACATCGATTGATATATGGTTAGACAATGACAACATCACAACGAGGAAGTTAACACGCTGCTAATGGGCTAATGGCTAGAGAACAGCGTGGGAACATGAATATATAATATAACGATTGTTCTTTATAGATTTCTCATACTTTCGATCAGCTGATAAGAATTCAATTTTTGTTTCTGATATGGGAACCAAATTATACAAGGTTTCTATATATATATATATATATATAAATATACCTCATTTATACAAATTGAGCAACTTGACAATGAATACAAAATTAGCAAACGCAAAATAGCAAATAAAAAAAAAACAGGTAAGATGAGCGAGACTTGCGCGACTAGTCAATGCTCTGTAAAAAGTTGAATGGGGTGAACAAAATGTATTTCATATATTCAATTTGTTGTCTTTAGTGCTCACAGAAAAGCATGTTTATATAGCTGACAATCAAAATGAAGGATATGTTCAGCATGCCTTTTTTATAATATTTATTTGTACAGGGTATACAAATTGCTCACGGTTGCAACGCAACGTTTGCTATAGTGGGGCATGCTGCTAGCTGGGTGGAGTAGGTGGTCAAGGGAGGCGTTGGTGTCTTGGCAGTCAGCCTGACAAGCAGCGCAGTGACACACACACACACACACAACAAGCACACACACAACAGTCATACACACACGTGCTGAGATACTTCAACAAATTGCAAATGAAAATGCAACCTTGACAAAGGCGGCAACAACAACAAAAAACACATGCCAAATTACAACGTCAACGTGATTGTTGTTGTTGTTGTTGTTGTTGTCATTGCAGAGAGTTTTTCTTTTATTTCTATGCATTTTGTTGTTGTTATTTGCCTGCTGTCGCGCATTACTTTTGTGTGCACTTCTAGTGTCTGTTGCTGCTGTTGCTGTTGGTTGTCAGCGCGTTGTCATCAGCAGCAGCAGCAGCAGCAGCAACAACAACATCATTATCTGCTGGCCAACCATGACACGAACGAGTGCACTTTTCATTTGTGGTTGTTGTTGTTGTTGTTCTTACCTACACTTTGATATGAGTGTGTGTAAGTATTTATTTATGATTTTCTTTCTTACATGTATGTGTATTTCTTTTGTGTTTTGGCTGCCAGCCCCAGCAGCGCTTGCCAAGTTGACATACAACTGCAACTGCACCGGGCAATTGTAACGCTGAGCTTGTGGCATGCCACAAGCAGGCGATGACAACAATGGCGTACCAAACACAATCAGTGTGCCCCAAAAACAGCAGCAGCAGCAACAGCAGCAGACACAGAGGACGAGGCAACAGCTGAATGAGTTGAATGCATAAATTGGGGAGCGAGTTTTGCCAATATAATTATTTAGCCTTTTAAATTAAGTTATGTTCCCTAACCAGCCAGCACCCTTGCAATTACTGATAAACAACAAATTATGCGTGGCTAACAGTAAATTAATTAATATTTAGGGGTGCGGGGCAGAGTGCTCTCTTTTGTGACATTCATTAGTATTCCAACTGAGCATTCGAATATCATATTATATACTCAAGTGGCTATCTTTAGATTGCTTGCTTCTATTATTTATTTATGTACATCTCTAGTTGCACAGAAAAAACTTATCTCTACTGACACTTACAGGCCCCGCCCCCCCAAATCCACATGCAATTAGTCATCTTGTAGTATAATTAATTATACTCAACTCTTATGTACAACAGCCCCAAACACCCCCTGCAAATTTTTCTTAATCTTGTTGCTAAGGTCAAATGCGCAACCGCACCTCGTCTACGTTGTCTGCCGCCTCCCCTCTGTTGTGGTTCTGCGTCACACACATTTCCCTTGCTATTTTCACATACATCTTTGCTGCCACCCCGTTTTCCATCGCTTTCCCCCCACTCTCCATCCCCATCGCACACATGTCATTGACTTTGTGCAGAGCAATAAATTAAAATACAGCCATAAAGAGAGAGACAGAGGAGAGGGATAAAGAGGGGCCAACCAAAAAGCGACTATTTTTAAGTATAATACATAAAATTTTATACACTCATCGTACATCAGATCATGAAATTATGTTGATATATATTATGTACAAGCCTATATGGCAAGTTTCGTTTGTTTTAGGCTTTGATTACGTTGTTGTTCTTTGTGGCTTTCTATCGAAGATGCCGTATGCATTTTATGGCATTTAACGACAATTTTGATTGTCATTTTTTATGAGCTTTTAATGCAGCACACACACAGACAACAGTTTGAATAGGTTAAGCAAACACACACACACACACACATCTACACATCCACACACGACACACGCCCACCCGCAAAGATTTCATCATCATCTGCAGCATGAGACACATGTGAACTTTTTCTTATTCATCTCATTTTATTTTATTTTATTTTATTTTGGGCGTCGTACACTTGACACAATTCTCGAAACACTTCTCGAAATAGTTTAAAAATAAAACGACAGCGGCCAATCAACTAAAAATGCTTGATGGGGCAAGGGTTTGGTGCTTTGGGTGAGGCAGGGCGATTGCACGCAGAGGCGTATAAAGCGCGCATACAAATTAAATTTAGGCACGAACATCGACAGAGGAGCGAAGAGCAATGCAGAGCAGAGCAAAGCAGCGCAGAGCAGAGCAGGGCAGAGCAGCGCAGAGCAGAGCAGGGCAGCGCAGCGCTCGACCACATGGCGTGGCGTCGACGTCAACGCTGCCATCAAGCTTGGCAGGGGAGCAGCAATAGAGAGAGAGAGAGAGCGATATATGGAGAGAGAGGTGCACAACTTGGGCAAGGTCATTAAACCACACAAAAGCAAAAGCAGCGACGCGTCGTCGTCGTCGTCATCATTATCAACATTTTTGCCTCTGCTCTGCGCCTCCTCGCTGCTTGCTCAGCTGTTTGGCTCTTGCCTGCCTGCATGTTGTTGTTGTTGCGTTTGTTTTGCTTTGATTTCCGCTTGCGTTGCATTTTCAACACATTCGCTAAACTGGAAACACATTTGAAAATTGTGTGCAGGTCGCAGCAAGGCGGCTTTTTATACTTTATTCCCATTTGCATACACATAATTAAACACACTCACACATACATATATATATATGCATGCATATACATGTATACACTTACACGCCCACCGAATCATCGGCTGTTTAGCCTTCCGCACCAGCTAATTTGCATTTGACTTTGCTTAGGCGAAGTTAAGCTGCGCTTAATTTATGCATTTTTAAACATGTTTTAAATGTGTTGCTCTTCTTTTCCTCCCTTTCGTACGGAATGTGCCCTGCTCCGTTTGTAGATCCTCTGCTTCTGCTGCTGCTGCTGCTGCTGCGTCTCCTCCTTGCCCCTTTGTTGTGACATTTGAAAGCTGTGAGAGAGTGTGGGCTGTTGTGGGAAAAAAATAGATGTATATAAATTCATATATATTGTGGCAGCGGCGACAAGTTTTTTGCATAGTTTGTTTATTTGTACTTTGGCCATGGCTCTGGATTTATTTTTGTATTTATTTATTTTGTTCCATTTATTGATTTACTGTGAATTGCAGATGAGCTCATGAATCAGCTTTGGAGCAAAAACAGCGAGAGAAACAAAAACCGATTGCAGTCGTATTTAATATTTACTCCTCCTCTTTCACACTTGAGTCGTTTGTAGCATTGTCGCTTTTGCCTCAGGTGCTGCCGCCTTCTTACAAGCAAAAAAAAGTCAGCAATTTCGACGTTCAAATGAACTCGCTAATTAATTAGATAAAGAACAAGCACCAGGAACGCTAAGCCGCAGCTCATGGCTTTTGTTTAAGAGAGCTATAGAGAGAGAGAGAGAGAGAGAAAGCATCGCAGTGAGAGAGAGAGATGGCTGCTTACATAATTTGACACTTGATGTTAAAAGCCAAAAGATTGCAGCACTTGAGAAGTTGAGCAGCAGCTGCTGCGATGCCCGCAAGAATGCGGTAAGCTCTCAGACCTCTGAAACTGACTCCTGTCGCTCACATTGTGCGTGGGGCAATGTGCTGCTCATGCTTTTGCTGCTGCTGATAAGAGCCCTTATCTCTGCTGAGCCAAAAATTTGTTAGAATTGCAAATCGGACAACTTCTCTGTTGTGTGGCATCTGTTCAAAATGTCGTGTCATTGCTGTTGTTCTTGCTGCCGCTGCTGTATGCTAATTTTTGATTTCCCACAACAGAGTTTAACACGCAAGTGGGGCTACCTCAACTCAATTTTCTAGTTTCTTCGCTTCGGAAACTTAATTAAATATTTAAATGTGAGCGTAGCCAACTAACAAGCTAACATAATAAATATGCAGTTACCAAATTGCTAGCGAGCTGCCTATTAAGTTTTTCGTTTTTCGTTTTTCTTGACCAACATTCAGTTGCCAAATTGCCAGCAGGCAACAGCAACAACAGCTATTAAAAACTCCCTGGTTTTGTATTACCATTAAACGAGCGACAAGCCAAATTGCAGCTCTTTTTAATTCAATTCCAACTAACAGCTGCTAATTTGGCAACAAATATTTGTTCATCTGCTTTTTTTTTTTTTCGAGTGCCAGAATTTCTGATCAAATGTAACTTTAAATTGCGACAGCATTTCAAACGATAAAAAAAATATCAGCGGCAGCAACTGAATAAACAACGAATTCAAAGTAAACAAATGAAACAGAACGTAAAAAACATGGAACAAAAAATAACGAAAATGGTTGTTGGAAATGAGTGGGGCAAGCAGAGCTTGATAAGCGAAGCGACTGGTGAAAAGCTTACTAAAATAAAACACACATGGCCCACTGCCAGTAATTAATGTCAACGATATAAACGTCAAACGATTAATGTTCGATGTCGCCGCATGCAGCTAACCGAAGAGTTCTGTGAAATTTCAGATACTCTCAACATAAAAAATAATTAAAAAATAAAATAAAAAATAAATAATTTATAGAAATTCACAATATTTTTGGCGCTAGGAGTAAATTGCCTTATTATTTATGAAGTATTTTTAATATTATTTATAATAACATAAAGAAGTTGTCCTCCTAAAAATCTTTTCTTTTAAAATTCCAGGGAACATTTTTTCTAAAAATTTTGAACAAATATATCTAATTTATTAAGAACTTTTGTGAAGCGCCGATAAATCTCGGTTTTATAAGCATTGCAACCAAACTGAATATATTTCCTGCTACATAGTCTCCGTTTAACGGAGAATATGAATAAAACATAACATACTTAACGCATTTAAGTTGCAAACATTTTAATCTCTTGCAATGTGCGCTTTAATTGATGCCGCAAAAATAAATCATAACAATAAAAAAAAAAAGTGGTAGATTAAAGTACAGCACTGAAGCTGATTTACTCTGCAACGGCACCTGAGTCTGGGCAATGATTAAAAATAACTTGGCATCAACCACTTAACAATATAAATACGAGGCATTTAAAACGCTATATATAGTTATATATATATATATATAATTTGTGTTGTGTAAAATGCTTTCGCAAATATGCCGCAGTTATGCGAAAAAAGTATGCCTGCCAGGCAACTAACAAACAATTTCTCTGGTAAAATATTATGTGGCGCTTGCTGTTGAACACAATGAAAATCAAAATATTTGCTTTCAAAATTACGTCATAATTGGCCCAAAGGCAGCTAAGTACAAATGCTTTCATTCAGTGCGAACATGAGGAAATTTGATTTTTAAAGTTTGTCAACCGTTCTACTCGAAATAGTTTTAAAAATGTTTCGAAATATCGCTGTGGAAAGCATACAAATTGCATTTCTCTTGGCATCACTGAAGTATTTGGGAAATGCTCACCAATTCAAATCAATTTTCAGGGCAACCATAAAAAGCGTGGGCTGCACAATCGATTCGGAGAGTTAAGGCCCTGTTTAAGATTACCATTTTGCTGGTTCAAATTGAACATCGAGCCGCAATTTGTAAGTGCAAAGCTGAGAAGAAGCTGAAATTATTTCGTTTTTTTTTTTGCCTTCTCCCTGCCGGATCATTAAGCAGCTGTTGCTCATCAGCTGCATTCAATCATCAATCAAAATTTTGTGCTATGTGCGTACGAAGGCAGGCAACTTGTTATTTGCTGTCGGCTTTAATGATGCAAAAACGTGCAAAATGCAACTGCAACTGGAAGTGGAAGTGCAGCAAATTGCCAGCCTGAGGGCAGCCTTCAGTCCTTCTCTAGCCTGCGTAACCATTCCCCTCCTCTGCTGCCAATTCTCTGCGACTGTGGTCTTGCGCTGCACTTTGACTAATCCATCAGCAAATGAGGCAACTGCCGTCGGGGGTTGCACACACAGACGCACACATACACACGCACACAAAAAAAAAATTGCAATAAAAGCGTTCTTCACGCTGACCCTTCAATACACAGCTCCACCAGAGCTCTCTAGCTCCTCTCCATTTGGCACTTTTTGCTGAATTTTCAAGTGCTCTTTTCTCAGCATCACTGGAAGCTCATTTTACATTTATATATATATATATATATATATATATATACTTTTTTAGATTTTACTTTTTGTATCAGGACTTTGTTGGCTGCGCTCTCAAAGTGGCCGCTGATGGCCATCGTGCTTTTCTATCTCCACCACCATATCTCTCTCTCTCTCCATTTCCGGCTCTCTGTCTTTGTCTGTCTTCCTTTCTCTAGCTGTACATTGATGTGGAAAGTTTTTATGACGCATTCGTGATTTGCTCTTCCATTACATTTTTTATTTTATTTGATGATGCACTGCGCCCATTCGAAATTTGAAGGCCTTTGTCCTTGCTTTAAGTGTTGGCAACAATGCGGTTTGTCTTACATTTTGTTGTTCATCTTAAATTTTTTAAACTAGAAGTACTTTCGTACACATAGCAACTATTAACATTAATTTAAAAATTTAATAAAAAAAAAAATACATTTTGACACCTTTGGAGATGCGGGGCATTGATCCCCGTACCTCTCACATGCTAAGCGAGCGCTCTACCATCTGAGCTACATCCCCATGTAGTGCAAGTTCGACAATGGCTGCAAAACTATCATGAGAGCGTGAGAATGGTGATCGTTGGCTATGCTACTCCCACTCAGCTATTATGCTATGCCTATAAATAAACTTGCTCAATAGAGCAGCTGATTAACAGTTTTAACACTTTTAGCAGTGCGCTCTCGCTCTTGCTCTCTCTTTGTTATAAGTGCGCTCAGTTGCTGTTATTGGAATTAGTACTTATAAAAGATTCTTAAAGAACGGCAGCTGCTTATAATTGGCTTATTAATTGCCCATGTAATTTGCAAAATTACGGTTTATAAATGTATGTGTGTGTGTGTGTGTTTGCTTCTGTGTACTGATGTAGCAACCTTTATTGTCGTGCTCAATTATGGCTAATTAGCAGCGCTGTTATTGTTGATTAAATATACAAGGAGAGTGTGGAGCGAACGGGTGAGAGTGTGAGAGCGCGCGTAGGTGTAATAGTCAAAGCACGCCAACTCTCACTCGCTCGCCCATTGTCTCTCGTCGGTCTCATGCTCAAATATCAGTTGCAAAATTAGGTCACACTGCCCTGTTGATAATTATGTTGATGAACAACGTGTCGAACGTGTTTGTTGCTGCTATCTGTTGTCAGCTGCTGCTGTTGGCATCAGAATTGCAGCAGCAGCAGGCAGCAGCTGCTGGCCATTTCACTTTCAATATGCGTTTCGGTTTTTTTTCTTGTTTTTTTTTCTTCTTATATTTATCTTCTTTCATTTTTTGTCTTACGCGCAGCCTGTCGTTTAAATTGGCAACGATTTGGGTCTCAGTTGCTGGCATCCTGTGACGTCAGCGTCTCGTCGCTGGCCTTATTGACAAGAATTTCTTCTTTAGTCGGCCAACAGCAGGCGCACAACTTAAAGAGCGCTCTAAGAAATGAAGTCGATGGCTTTGTGGTTAAGATAAGACCGCAACAGCAACATGAATAGCAACAGCAGCTGTTTGATTTATATGCAACCATATTTATTGGAGCAATTATTGCAACAGCTGCGCACAAAAAACTGCGAACTCTAATAATATGCGAGCAATCCAGCTGGATCGAGCCAATTTCCACATGGTGTCCCAAAATCCAAAAAAAAGAAGAAAAAAACAAAAAGTCCAAAAACTCTGTGCTAAAACTTCTGCTTCATTAGCAGCGCTTGTGGCAAGTGTGAGGGTGCTGCAAGGAGGGGGGTTGGATGCCACAGGCAGTGGCTTGTGGCTTGGCATAATTTATGGCTCACCTTATATAACACACACCAAACTCTTTTTGGCCCACATACTTGGCGTATGCGTAATGCCATTAAATAATGCCACATGCCACACACTGGCGCACACACACAGAGACGCAAGGCAACGTCACGTGATTAATCGCATTACTAATCAATACAAATGTCACTCAAGCGTTGACATTTGAGATTTGTGACTCTGTCGCCTGTTGGTTTCGCATTACGCATACGCACAGTAGTCAACCCCTCCACACAAATGCCACAATGCCACACTGCTGCACACGGTTGTGTTTCCCCCATTGTCAATTAACTGGCGTGTAAATTGACTTAACCTGCAGAAAAATTGCAAAAATAGACAAAAATGGGGAGGGGTGCAAAAACAGTTAACTTCAAATGCAGCCACAGATTTTGGTGCCAACTGACAGGCAGCGAATTTTCAAACATTTTTCACATTGTTAGCCCACAAAACATTTTTCACGCGCTTTGCGCAATTGGTTTTTTATTCGTTGTTGTTGTTTCTGTTTGCTGTTTGACTTTATCGCCTGACACTTTTCTTTTCCTTCTTTTTTTTTGTGGAACAACTGTTTCGTTGTTGTTTGTTGGCAGCTGTGCGCATTGTTCGTTTCATTATTATCAGCTAGCTAGCTTTTTCGCTGATATCCGGGCTCCAGGGCCAGCTGGTTGGGACAGGGGGAGAGGGAGGGGGATGTACGCCTCCACGCTAATTAATGTTGCGTGTTTTTTTTTTTTTTTTTGCTATGTAAGAAATTCATAAAATACGTCACAATGCCAATGGGAATAAGGTCAAACGAGGGTTAATGGCAACACGGGGTTGACTGAGCCGGAAACGCGTTGCCATTTCCGTTTTGATTACAGGTTGTGGCCAGGAGCTTGCCACTTGCTACAGCACCTTTTACCTTTAAACGGGAAATGGTTTGCAGGTGCGAAAAGTCGCCTACAAAGTAAATTCAAGTGACCTCCCCCCCTGCCATCCCCCTCCACACACACACACACAAACACTGCCCCAATCACGTAGCCAAAGTTGATTATAAAGCATTAACGCAATTACAATTTGCGATCCTGCCTTAATCTCATTTCATTTCGAGCGCTGCCCTCCATTCACTCTCCCTCTTTCTCTATCGTTCTGCGACTCTGTTTCTCTGTTATCACTCGTAAATCAGCATAATTGGCTCTAAAAACAAAGCTAAATAATGCTAAATATGTGCACACATCATAAAGTGGAATTTGTTGCTTTTTCTTCGTGCTTTTTGTTGTGTTTATTCGTGTTTTGTGCTTAGTGCTTTGTGCTTTTTGTGCAATCGCCAAGAGTTTCAACGTTTTCAGTTTCGCAGCTGTTCGCTAACTTCTAGCAGCACGACATAAACAAATTTCGAAATATATATATATATATATATTTTATCACTCAAAGCTAAGCTATTTGGCGGAAAAGGCACTGTTTATGTTTATGTGGCACGATTTATCTTATATCTTATCTACTTGGAGGCAAACTAAGACGAATGACGAATGAATTGATTTGAGATGTTTGCTGCATAGATCCGTGTTCATTATAGATTAATATTACTGTTTTCAACATATTTCGTGGTATATTTCAAAATGTAAAGCAGAATTGTTTGGTTTCCATAGCAATGATGACTGTAGCTTTTAGATTACAAACTCCACATACAAAAGTTGAGCATTAGTCGGCAAAAAAGCTGCAACTGATTTGCATTTTGATTGCATTTTATAACCAATGACAAAAACATCAAGAGTACTGAAATGTTATGATAATTCATCATCATTACCATAATTTTGTCTCAACAAAAGCAAAAACCGAAACCAACCAACGACCTTTCAGCTAGCCGCTGGTCGCACAAATGTTTTATGCATATTTAAATGCTCCCAGCGCCAAAAAGGGAAGTTGAATTATTAATGCATACCCTACACTATTTTAAGCGATCTTATTGGCTAATATTCGCCCAGCTTACACATTACAATTTCTATAGTGGATTTTGTGAATTTCCGCTTCATTTTGTGAGTGTGTGATTATCGTTGGTGATTATTATTTGTGTCCTGGCATATAATATCATTATTTCATCATGACATGTGTGCGTGTTGAATTTACAAATATGCATAAAACCGATTTACCATACCAGAAACCCAAAAAAAAAAGGAATCAAGCAAAATACCACTCGTAAAATTATATGACATGTCGCAACTGGCTGTCCTTTGTCCAAGTGGCTAATGTGAAAACTATGACGACAAAAGCGTTGGACTTTGACAAATTGCCAGTTGGCATTTATGCTCTGCATGCAAATATAATCGTATATACACATATTTACATTTACATTTACATTTACACATACATATAATGTGTATAAAAAGCTGATTTTTTATGTGTGATTTTTATGCGCTTCGTTGTGCCGAGTATTAAGTATGATGGCAGAATGTAGCACGATGATAAAATAACTATTTAATGCATATTAAATTAAATTAGTCAATCAATAATAAAAGTATTTAAACGATTTTAGAATTACATTCGCCAAATGTAGAACCTTGTTGAATATTTGAATTTATTGAATTTAATAAATACTGGCTTCAATATTTCACCTTTATTTAAGGCCATGATCGATTTACCAATTTATGCACGCCTGATGGATTTACCAATTTACTCTTGGCTGAGTTGTGTTATCAGCGCAGTTCAGTTCCCGCCTCAACTTGAGTTATTTATATATATATTTACATATATATAAATATATATATATATATCTGCATGGCCTATATACGTAATTGTTGAAATCAAAATGCGTAACGCGTATCGCTCATAAATAGAATATGCAGGCAGTTTGGGGAAGCAACACGAGCGTATACATTATTGAGGGGCATCTAAAGGATTGTGCGCTGCTTAGTCCTCGTGAGTCCTTATAGTCCCTGACTGTCTGTCCGTCTGCCTGCCTTTACGTGGCTTATCATCAGCTGGTGTTAACTGTGAGGCATTGTTACAAGTAGTCGTTGCACGTCATAGCTAAATGGATGACAGTCGCATGCGCTTGTCTGTTGCACGCAGCACGCAGCAAGCGGAAGGGGTGGGGCAGGTAGCCAACTTTATTCAAAACCATCCATTGTTTAGCTGCGCACAAATTGCATAGATACCCATTGAACTTAGTAACGAGCGCCAGGCTGTCAGCAGCTGTTCTCAGCCGGTCAATATTCTCATGGCTGGGCGCAGCCATTATTTGGCTCTAAACTGAAACTTAAAGTAACTAACGGGATTACTTTTAAATGTATAAAACAATATTTGCCTTATTTGAATACATTTTTTTGATCAAGTGTTTATTAATTAATGTATAATATACATTCACATATTATTCATCAACATTTCATCAATGTCGCATAAGTAACTGCCAGAAAATAGACGCAAATGCTGCCTTTGTTTTTTCCCCTTTTTGAAGAGAAATTTGGCAATAAAACTAGACTAGATCAAAGAGTTAACGTTAAATTTCACATTTATTGACAATTAAAAGCATCTTTTGAACGCTAACAAAAAAATGAAGCATTCTTGAGACGCTTTTGCTCTTCGTTTACAGCAATCACTAAGCACACACACACACAAGCATACATACGCACACGCACAACACACGTAGCCTGGCAATAAATTTGCAGTCAAGGGCCAACAAAAATGTGGCACGGATTTAGGCGTTTGCCACTTTGCCGTAAAATCCTATTTTATTTTCAATTTGTCAGCAATGTGTGCCGAGCGTTAAGCTGACAGCGAGAGCCACAAAAAGGAAGTTATATATATATATAATTCATATACATAACAAATATATATATATATATAATGCATATATATATATTTTTGTATATATTTAATATATGTATATAAACTTATGTGGCCTTGGCCAGCCGTGTGGCACATAGAGCGGCAGCTATTAAGTTATTAATACAATGTGTCGTATGCGCAACTTTTATATGTTGTGCTCCTGCTATAACTGAAGATGTGTGTTTGTGTGTGTGTGTGTGTGTGTGTGTTTGTTTGTGAAATCAAAGGAAGTAAATGAAACAATGACAGCTTGTCATGTTTATGGTAGACACACACAGCCATCCATTCCTTGTGTTCAATAGCCGCCTACAGTTTATTTTTGCTTATTTTTTATGAAAACTCAACGCTCACGAGCAGCATCCAGCGTTGTCGTACGCACATCCACCGCACCACCCAACCACACACCCATCCACCCACACGCCCATCCACCCACACACCCAACCATTTCCTTTTGCCTTTTGTTATTGTCACTGGCATATGAGAAATGTGCTGGCTTTTACATTTATAGTCGGCATTACGCGCTCCTTTCGCCATGCATCTCATCCCATCTCATCTCAGCTCTGCGCTGCGCTGCGCGAGGCAACCAGTTTATTTTAATCAGATTGTTGACTGCTTTTTGCTGTTTCCTGCGCGTCTTGAATTTTAATAAATTATACGCAGACAACGTCGCTGACTCGCACAATTTTTGTTGTTTTCTTGCTTTTCACCTGACGTATTTTTTAATGAGCGACACACACACACAAACACACACAAACACACACACACACACCCACACAACTTAAGCTTTTGTTTGGAGAATCAACATTGTAGGAAATTGCCGAAAATGCTTAGCCAGGTGTATAAAAATGGCCGAAAGATGACAAAAGAAATTGCCGGTTATGTGAGTGGCATTGATAAAAGAGGCGTTGGGCATTGAGTTGAATGCCGCAGATAAGTCAGAAGGACGGACTTGATGGAATATGATGCCATGAAATGTTATTTCAGACAGAAGGACAGAAGCAAGAGCAAGAAGAAGGAGCGTAAGAATGCAGACTATCATTAGTCTTAACAAATTCTTTGGTATTATAATTACATAATTAACGCATAATTAATTTAAAACTAACTTAACTGAAGGCTACCAAATGCGGCGAGAGTCTGAGTGCCCCGGTTGCAAAGTTGCGGTTTTCCTTTTGACGCTCTACTCAGCTACGCTCTGCTTTGTGTCCTGTGCTGATGATGGCCAGGCTAAATTAAGCATGCCAAACACAAAGCCACAGCATGAAGAAATCGTTCGGGCATGCAAAATGAAATGGATGCGTGGTTGTTCCCGCAGAGGTGTAGAGGAGTGGCGGGGAGTGGGCGGTGGGTGGTGGGCGGTGGTATTCATGAGAGAAATGCTGATGATGCTCTTAAGTGAGCAACAGTAACAGCCGGTTCGGTTCGTTTTGGGGGGGGGGGGGGGGGGCGTAGCTATTTTTGTTCGACCAAAACGTCGCACTTCCCTTCCCTTCCCTTCCCTTACGGCGCTCGCACTGACAAAAACGAAAACCGAGTTAGCCGCAAAGCGAAGCTGACGACGCCCACATAGAGTGAAAAAGCGAACACGAGGCTCCAATTCTAACTGCGCTGCTCCGGCTCCTGCTCCTGCTCCTGCGCCTGGTTCTGCTTGCCAAACTGTTACGTTCAAGGCCATCATCATTTGTAGTATCTCCAGCAAAAGTTTTTCATGTGTCAAATGCATGACCAGAGATTTTGCGCCCGTGTTTATTTGCAGGTCCTCTGCCCTTGCTGTTTGCTCGCCTGCTCGCCTGCCTGATCCACTTACTGTGCTCCTCTTGCGTTGTGTTTCGGTTACTGATTTGGCTTCTGGTTTTGCTCCTGCTGAATTGTGTGCCTCGTGTGTCCTTTGCCGGATAGTTTGCCATTACGTAAGAGGCATACAATTTTGTGCTTCGGGCAGCTGCAGCATTTGCGTCACTGGCCGAGTCACGTTTTCTGCTCATGTGTTTCTCTCATAATCACTCTGTGTTAAAAGTTACAAATATGATTTTCAATTTACTTGAGCGTCTCGCGTAGGCGCCTCGCAAAATTGCGTTTCAAATTTGTTGACGTTGGCAATTTGAGTTTGGAATTGTTACGTTCACCTTGCCGCGACCTTTGTATTGGCTTGGCGCGGCGCGTCGTGAGGTGCCCATAAAATATAAAAATAAAATGAAAACAAATGAAAAACAGCCTCTTAACGACTAACCCTTTTCCTTTCTCTTTCAACTCATTTTCTTTTTAGGTAAGCTGGCTTGGATTCTATAAAAAACTTCAGCAAACAAAAACAAAATAAAATATAGCTAGAGACAGAGAGAGAGAGATAGATAGAGGGAGAGAGGGAGCTAGAGAAAGCTGATTTATGGGCTAAGTACACTATAAAGAATTAATTCAATCAAAGGTATTCCAAACCAAATTCGAGTACCAGATTTGTAAGCTTTTTAAGATTTTTCTTTCTGAGAAGTTCTTAAATTGAATTTTGCGCTAAATTCGGCTCATTATTGTGGCAATTTATTTTTAGTTGAAGCACACAAATTTCAATTCGTGCAGTGTTGACAAATAAATATAAATATTTGCATTGCCTACTTTGCAGCGTTGAGCGCAGTGAGGACTTAAGCTATGCAATTAGGTCGAGAATGGCCTCATTTATAATGCCGCCAAAATTGGTTGTGGCCCAAACACAAAAGCGTCAGCAACTACCCCTCCCCCACTCACCCCTCGCTCACTCCCCGCATAGCCACTTGGCCATTGGTCAGCGATTGTGCCAAATGATGCATAAATTTATGTCAATTTCTCTTTTAAACAATTAAAAATCGCGGGTTGGGGGAAAATCTCTCCGGCGCCTCTTCGTTCGTAAATAAAGGAAAATGAAAAGCAAGCACACTGAAAATAAAGCAGAGCTTATTCTTTAGACGGAAAAATCAACCAAAAAAAAAAAAAGAAAGAAAGAAGAAAGTGCCTCGCGCAGTTGGGGTTGGTTGACACAGCACAGAGCGTGGCCATGTCACGCCCAGTTTGCCGCCCACTTTTAAATATTTTATGTAATGCCTTTGCAATTTGGCGCTGTTGTCATTTTTCATTCAGCTTTGCCTACTTTGAGGCTTGCGAGAGCCAAAAGTGAGAAATTAAAGTGAAATATTGTAGCACGTTGTGTGTGCGAGTGTGTGTGTGTGTGAGTGTGCGTGTGTGTGTGTGCTGCTTCTTCTTATTTGGCATGTTCTTAAGAGACAACATCTTTATCGTTATTACTGTCAGCTTTCTGCTTTTAAGCATAGCAACGGCAGCTGCCCATTAAATGGTTTTAGTTATTGCCTGCTATGATTTTTAATGTGCCAGCTCATTTGTGTCTCCTTGTCTGCCTTGTCGTTGACTTTTCGATCAGCCCTCGCTTGGCGTATTATTATTAAATACTCCCCACTGTTTTGCATAACTATCTCTGAGCGGCCTATATAAATATTTATGAATATTTTCCCTACGTCTTTTAAACCCTATTTTAAGCTTATACCTTTGAGTAGTTTAAGGCAAATTTCTTAAGCGCCATATGCTTCAGTAATTTTCTTATGCACTCATGCTTGTGAGTGGGTATGTGTGTGTGTTTGCGTGTGTGTGTGCTTGTGATCAGCTTAGGAAGGCGCACATAATTTGCCAAGAAGTATGCAATCAAAATGATTTTAATTGATTTTAGTCGTCGCGCCGTTACTCGTTGTGCTCTAAAGTCAATGACTGCTGCTTGGCAACACACACACACACACACACCAACACATAGACACAGATTTACACACACAGACACATGCTTGACAACTCAGGCCTCACTTGGCAAATTCTAAATTGCATAAATTTATTTCTTGCTCGTTCGCCATCACTTCGTTGTCGCCATTCCCCCCCCTCCCTTCTTGCCCTCCCCACATGCCACGCCCATCGGCCTGCAGGCCATTTGTAAAATTGATTACGCGCATAAATTGAAGCAGACGAACGACGATATCAAAATGTTGCCACAGGGGTTGCAGGGGACGAAGTGTGGCACGTGGGGTTGCTGGGTGTTGGGTGGATTATAGCATACTTTTTTTAGGCTAGTTTCAAATTGAGTTTCACATATAAAATTTGTGTAATCAAAATCAATTTGCTTTAATTGTGTTTGTTGTAGTTGCCCCAGCATCTCCCTCTCTCGCTCACTCGCACACTATTTGTCTATCCCGCTCTAGATAGTTGTTTGTCAATTAACAACAGTGAAATGTTGCAATTAATGCTACGTATTGTGTGGCACACAAACACACACCCGCACTGGTGATTATCTGTGTATCCCGGCAACTGGCAACTGGCAACGCCTGCATGTGCGACATGTATTAGAGTCTCCCGCTGGTATTGCCACAATTATGGCAACAGCGAGCAACGCTTGAAATACTTGCCCAAAACATGCAAATTACGCGCAGTTTGCATCGCGTTGTGTGGCAACAGTCAGGCGACAAATGTGTTGAAATTCGGCTGAAAATGGAATTAGAGAGCGGAGAATGAATAACTAGCTGAGAAAGATCCCTTCCATGTTCAAGTTGTCTGCTGATGACCTCACAAGTGACTTAAATACGCAATTAAATCTGTCTCTGAAGAATGTCTTATCTTACTCGATTTATATATATATATAAATGGCATAAATATGCAGTACACAATCAGTCATCGTTTTTTGTTAATTGTTGTGACCGTCAGCGCTCTAAAATCTCAGAAGTGCCTTCAGTTGGCTCCGGCTAATCTTTCGATCTCTTGCCATCTGTCAAATTTGTCGCCTGGATGGGGACGCGCACAATGTTCACGTGTGTATATATATATATATTTGTATGTGTGTGTGTATATAAGTTAAACAAACAGACATACGAACCCTTATTGATTGATATATACACTGGCAATCAGAATGAAGCCACTACAAAGTTGCAACAACATTAATTACTAAATTACACGCGCAACACAATACACCAATGTTGCAGCTCCCGCCACCTCAGAATGTAGGATTTCCTGGTAACTAGTTGTGATGCGGCATGCGTAATGAGCTATAATTATAGCCAAACTGTAATTAGTAATTGAACAGTTAAGCATTTTATTTGACTGCAACAATTGTTGCGCGCGCGTTTTACGACGCGGACAAAATGCGCAAAGGAAAAAATAAAAATAAAGAGAGAGAGAGAGAGAAAGGGAGAAGGAGAAGGAGAGAAGATATGAAAGCCGACACACAAATTAAATTTAAGGCCGCGCCTCAAAAGCTGTTCATAAAAATTATTTAAAGAAATGCGCAGTGAGCTGTCGACAAAGTTCAATGAACGGCTGCAGGAGCTGCCAAAGGAGTTTGACTTTCGCGGGGAGGGGAGCAGTGAAGTGGTCTGTGTCGGGGTGGGGCGGGGGGAATGGAGACGGGCAAGTTAAGGCCGCAGGCAACGAGCAACGAATGCTCGTTTGTGGAATGTGATGGAACAGTTTAAGAATTGGATAAAACGGCAAAGGTGATGAGTTATTCAAAAAGCATGTGCAAAATGTCAGAAGAAATCAAATGAGATTAAAAAAAGATGCATATACATACATACATACATAAAGGGACGGGACAAGACGAGCGACAGTTGGTCAGAAAGATAAGGCAACAAATGCAAGAAATGGCTAACTACCATTTGTGCAGGCGTTGAAAATAAGAGGCAGCTGGGACCGTTAGGATGCCTCCAGGCGAGGACAGGAAACCATTCAAATATGAAGTCAAGTTGCAAAACTTTCCAATGCCAACATTTGCAATTTGAACTTTTCGTTTCATTTCGTTGGACTGGACGACGCTGCCTTTTGCCAATCACGTGCCAAACGGACATTGGTGTCTGATTTGATTTTAGCCATAGACATGGCCACGCCCCCATTTAGACAGCCAGCACAGTTTTGCAGTCAACACTTGAGCACGAAATGCGCTTGGCTCGAGCAGAGCACCTGGTGAAAAACGCAAGTTGCAAGCTCGGAATTGAGACCGAAAAGTAATTTCCAATTGTGCAACAAAATGAACACTCATTTTGATTATTAATATACCCTATATGCAGCAAAAGAATAAAGATGGGTATAAAACAAGGCTGATACATATATAACTAGGTATACTAACTGAACTATAAGTATTACAGATTATATTGGTATATATAATATCTATCTAGATACTTGCAATAAGTTAAGCAAACAGCTATGCAAGTTATCTATATGCGATGAGATAGATTTCAGAAGAAAGTCATTACAGAGCATTCGCTACGTCTGTCACTCTTCGGCTAGAGCATTCATGTTTAATTTTCTGAAATCAATCAGAAAACCAGAAACGATTTGCTACAGTTTTCACATTGCGTGCACAAATTGTCCAACACAAATTGATGGTACCCAACACAAAAGAAGGGCCACAGCTACAACAGAGAGAGAGAGAACTGGGCAGATAACAATCTTTTAGGATAGGATTTCAGTTTTTGTGCTGGCTTGGTAATTATCATTTAGTTATGGCACTTTTTGTTTCACCGGGCTCTTAAGATTCTGGTTTCTGTAAGCAGTTGCTGTTGCTGCTGCTGCTGCTGCCGCTTCTATAAGTTCTACTCGAGTGCCTGAGACGGCGACACGCACATAATAAATGATTTTCCATTAACTGCCATTGAAGAAAGAATTCAACTAAAGGGCGTAGCCGAAGGGCAACAGCAGCAGGACAAAGCCAAGCCATAGAAATTCCGACTCGAATACATGCTGTGCCTCACTGGCTCTATAAGTGTACCGATATGTGTGTGTGTGTCTATGTATGTGTGCCTTTGTATGTATGTGTTTGTGTTTGCTACAATGTAATGTGCTTGCATTTGTCATCCATCATCAACGAAGGCGGCGGCATTCTCTGTGCTCTATTATTGCTCCCCCTCCTCCCTCCCCTTCCCTCCACTACACCCCTAATGCATACAATTTTATCAACTCGGAATTATTTGTCTTAGTTTTTCAAACGATTTTTCTACAATTTTTCTTGTGTGTGGCTTTCATGTACCAAATTTGTTTAACCCAATTTCAACTGAAATGCGTACAGTGTTGAACAAGTTAAGAGAGCACCGCTGGCCATGTCTTAATGTTGATTTTCTTTCTTTATTCTTTATTCTTTATTCTTTTTTTTTTAATTTTGTAACTTGATGCTTTGGGAAAAAAATAAAAAAAATAGGAATAGGAGAGAAACGGAGGACAGCAGGCGACCAGAGCCAGAGTGACCCAACGACCGATGTTTGATTTTTTTTTCTATAGATTTGATAGATTACCGTAAAATATTAATGTGCGTAGCACATATGTGTGTACGTATGTGTGCGTGTGTGTGTGTGAGTGTGTGTGTGTGTGTGTGTGTTCGTTAGTGTATGTTTGAGATTTCCTTGATTTGACTTTGACGTCAAGGTCTTCTTTAGAGTCACCACTAAATGGCTCAGCTCTTGAAGAGACCTGGCCAAATTGATGAGATTTATTCAAAAGGAAGTTCTTTAACGTTGTTGACGTATTTCGAGAGACTCTGATACCATAGAAAATTGGCTAAAATTAAAATTAGATTATGTATGCGCTTATTATAGCTCTTTTAACACTTGAGCCCGCAAGTAAGTCTTCAGAGATTCGAGGGTAAAACTTGAGCTGTTCCTTTTTTAGTAATCGAAAGTTTTGCTTTGAAATGTCTTTGCAATATACCCTTAATATAGAAGTCAAGGTTTTTGGATTTTCGTATAATGAAGTCATTATCGTTAAGATGCCGACAGTTGGCCCGTTTGGTGTTAGACATGCAAATGGCCGAGGCGAGCAGCGCCTAAATGTAGACAACGAAAACACCAAGATGAAAATAAAGATGGAACAAGAAGAGATGGGTGGCAAATTATGAGTCATCTGCCCGCAAGGCAATTCAAACCAATTTACAGCAATTTGCCATAACTTCAACGCTTAACGACGAGTCGAAAGATTTACGGCAGCCAACTTTTCATAGATGAAGGATAAAGAGATGCAGAGCAAGGAGCGCGCAGGAGTGACGCTAAAGGAACGGGTGACAAGTCTGCCAAAAAAAAAAAAATAAGATGCTGCGTAATTTTTGGCTTATTTTTTTTTTTCTTGTTTGCTTTTGGCCAACGCAAAAACCATAACAAAAATATTTTTCGACTGCAACTTCGCAGCAGCCAAAATGCCAAATAGAGAGACACAGAGAGAGAGAGAGAGAGAGAGCGAGAGGGGGAGGGAGGAGAGTGAGAGAAATAGATGTTCATAACTGCGGAATGAGTCAGACAGACGGCGACAAAGACGTAGTCGCCCTGCCTTTTGGCCCAGACATTCGCACTTTTTGGCCATGGCCAATGGCATCATAAAATTCTAGCTGGCTTTTGCTGGTGTTGTTGTGTTCTTGAATTGACGCCGCTGCGTCGACAACTTTCCCGTTGTTTGCCGCTCAGCACGCACTTGCCTCAAATTAGCAGGTAGAAGGGGGTAGCAGCCATAAGTATATATATAACTGTAGCATGGATTGTGTCTCGACTCGTCGCGTCGCATCGGTTGTTTGACCTTTTTGCGTTGCTAATTTGCAGCGTTTATCAATTCGAGAGAGAGAGAGATATGATTTTAAGTGCTGCATACTTCTAGGCCTCTCGCCAGTTGTTGGCCAAGTTCAGTGAACCCTTTTTTGCGAGACAAAAACAATCGACATTTGTTGTTTGTCTGTTAGCTTACTTGCTGCGCTTGTATGTTTGTTTATCTGTCTGTTTGTGTTTGAGTGCCTCGCAGCTCTTTGTAACGGTCTATTGTGTCGACAATATTAATGCAAAGTTAAGTTCACATTTCCCCATACCCTTTCCCCACCAAATACTTGAATCTTTTTGTTATTTACCCACGCAGCTGTGAGTTTTGCTCTTGCCTCAATGCAACTTAGATTTAACTGGTTATTCTTCTCTTATCTATGACTACGCTCTCTGGATAAGGACACTTCCTGTCTTTGCTTTGTATTTTAGCCAACCTATCTCTAACTTATTTTTCTTATTTTTCTTCTCGCTTACAGGGCCGTTACAGATCCGCGCGATGGACGCCGCGTCGCACTGAAAAAGCTGCCAAATGTTTTCCAATCGTTGGTCTCATCCAAGCGCGTTTTCCGTGAACTGAAAATGCTGTGCTTTTTCAAGCATGAGAACGTGAGTATTTTCCACATACATATATATATATATATATATATTTATTTATTTATTTATTATTTACGTATATTGTAATTCCACCATAAACTCAACAAAGAATTGGCCCACATTTAATTACGCGTTGCGTTTATGACACACAAATTTAATTAAAAAATCCAATTCGATTTTTTTTGTTGGTCTTATTGTGAATGACACTATCCGCACAGAGTGCAAAAATATATTCAGCTCAGTTCCCATTGTGTACACACACACACACACACTCGCACACTCAAATATTACGCATTCGCTGTGACTGCAGCACGCATTCAATGCCCCCAATTCTGCTGGCTTTACAGCAGTGTCGAGGCTTCAGGCATTGATACCCTGTAAATTCGGCACACACGTAGAGCCGCTTCTGACGTCTGGCAACTGGATGTATTGGAGTATTTCAGAAAATTAACATTTGACTCTTTGCTACAGGGTATGTGGCAGTCGATACGCTTGCTTTGCTTGTCGCTTATGCATTTATTAACAATTATATTTTAATTTTTGTATTATTTACAACTCAAACGTTGTCATGGTTCAGTATCCTGATTCAGATCCTTTTACTGGCCACACTCGCTCTCTTCTCACATTTACCAGCACTAATTGCCTTTTGGACACAACTTCAGTTTAATACTGTGTGTGTGTGTGTGTGGCAGTTGTCGTTGTCAGCGCAAGTTTCGCTTATGTGATGCATAATTAATGTCACAAATTAAACACTTTACTTTTGGTTAAACAAATGTAGTGTGTCAAAAGTATTATAGTATACGTATATAGGATAAATTAGTCTTTATTCACTCAAACATAATATTCACTACATATTACCACTCAGAGCTGAGCAACTCTCTTAAGAACTTTTGTCGAATACTCGGAGCTACAACAGAAAAAAGCTTGTAATAAACCTCCTTTGGGCCACTTGGTTAACAACTAAGTCATTGTTTTTATTCGTTATATTATGATATAATAAACAATGCTCAAATATCGCACAGATTAATATCATGTTTTGTGTATAGCCACGTGACGTTGATCTATTAGTTGTATTGTGTGACAGTTGTGAATCAATCATTCATAACACTAATTAACTCATTCATATTCATTGTGTAGCCGCCCAGACTTTTCATAAAACAAAACAAACTGAGAGGAAACACACACGCACACACACTCGCACACACACACACACACACATTTATTGCTGAGTAACGCCCACATCAGGCCATGCCCCCCGCCTACCTCAGCTCACTGCTGGCAGTTGCCGCTGCTGCTACTGCTGCTGCTACTGCCACTGCTGCTGGCCGCACAACAGGCTGTCAGGCCCAAAATTTATGACATACAAATTTTCTGCACAAACAAATTGCAAAGAAAAAAAAAAAAACGAAACTGAGAATGCAAAACTGCCCCAAACATTGCATGCAAATTTGTTAACACTGACAAGCGCACATAGAGCAGAGCAACGATAGAGAGAGAGAGAGAGACAGAGAGAGATAGAGGGAGACAGGCGGACAGACAAAAAGGCATATGGACAGGCCACAAAAAGTTAAATGGCAGCAAAATGTTTAAGAATTATTGTTATACACATAACATTTAGAATTATTAATATAAAGCAAAAAATATTGCACGATAAGTGTGTGGAGCAGAGAAGGGAAGGAAGAGGGGCGACAGGGGGGGAACACAGAGGTCGACAGCTGCATTGTCTGCGATTTTATGGCCAGTTTTATTTGACTTTGTGCCGATTTGCTTTAATTTATTTATCTGAACAGATTTGCCTCGTTTTTGTTCCGTTTTGTTCACGTGCACAAAGCAAAGCGGTCTTTGATTGTCTGCTTTTCAGCTCAGCTCAGCTCAGCTCCATTTTGTTTTGGGATAATAATTTTATGACATTTGGCCAAAATGTCAATGGAGTCATTAGTCTCAATGAATTGTTGAGCAAACTTTCATGTTACATTTGACACACATGATTGGAACGTAAATGTCAGCGAGACTCTTGAATTAAGCCATTCGCTTCGTTCGACTTCAAATCAAATGTGGGCAGAGATTGAAAATTATGAATTGAGACTAATATGGGAAAATATTTGCATTTGTTTATTTTCCAAATGTATTTAGTGTAAATTATGTAATGCATTTGAAGAGATACGCTAATGAAGCGAACTCTGCCCACTCTTGGCAAGAGCATTGTGCCAACACCTATGCAAATTTCTATTAATATGCAAAGTGCTTTATGGAAAAGAAAAAGAAAAAAAAGAGGCGCAACATTGCAATTGTTGTTGTAGTTGTTGCAGTTGCCGTTGTGTCTTTGTTGTTGGTTTCCTGTTTCAATTCCATTTTAATTTCCTACCTGCAACGCCGTCGTCATGTCAAACAAGTGCAATCAACCTGAAATGGGGCTCGAGACGTTTGCATATTCAGAGCCAGAGGTGTGACCAGAGCTCTGAGCTCGGCACGTGGGTGGAATAAATGCAGAATGCAGCAGTCTTTGGGACTAGTGCTCGCAGCGAATGCAGTAGTTCGATTTTATTCAAATTTACTAATTTATTGGAATTTCGAAATTGCGTTTCTCTCTGTAAGATGAGCAACACTGTTTGTTGCAAACGGAAACGCTTTAAAAACTTGTCGAATAAAGCATGTCCGACTCAGTTCCGGTGTTTGGAATTTTAGCTGTGATTTTTTGGTTGCATATCTTTTAAATTGTTGCGCATTTCGTCGACGTGAGGCGACTGTGTTGCTTTCTATGCCCTGTGTAAGCCAGACAAGCAGCAATTCCTTCTTACCAATTCCCCAACAATTCCCAAGTCACACAATGATCCGAGTGACAGTCAAGAGACTGGCAATCGTCTCAATTGCTTTCGCATTATTATGCCATAGAATACCGAGTGTTTGTGTGTGTGTGTGTGTGTGTGTGTGTGTGTTTGATCTGCAATGCAATTTATGTGTGCGAGTGTGCAATACACATTTTAACAAATCGCTCTAAAATGTTTGCGCCATTATTGTTGCTGCTTATTTCAATAAAAGATTTTGCAACGTACGTGGCGCACATTTCAAAAGCATTTCTCACATGCAACCGACGTGTTTCTTTTTTTGCTGTCGGCAACGAAGTGTTGCCTTTGATTGCAGGAGCAGCAGCAGCAGCAGCAGCGCACACCTACCTCGCACACACACACACAAACACACACCCTCATCAGTGATGTAAATGATTGAGTTTCGAGTCTGACGCGAGGCATCAATTGCATGCAAATTTTGTTATTATTATTTGCTTTTTGGGGCGCTTCTTTTTAGCCAAGCAAATTGCAATTGAAATGTCAATTTCATTTCTTACCAAAAACCTGAAGTGCTGATGGATGTGCGTTTTTGGCTTACACGTTTCTATGTGTGTATGCCAAGAGATTTGATCTGTCTTGACTGACTGCCAGGCAGGCAGGCCATGTGCAAATGTGTTTTGAATTGCCCTTAAGTAACGTCAAATCAAATCAAGTCAAATCCCACGATAACAAAAAACAGCTGCGGCTGTCTGCAATTTTAGCTGGAACGCATTACAACAGTTTTGACCTGGCTCAGATCGTTTGCTCAGCTCAAGGTCTCGCGCCAGTAAGCTGACAATATGTTTTACGAAAAATCTGTGGCGTTTTAATTAGTTAGCAAGCAATCCGAGCAGGAACAACAACAACAAAAACAAGTGGATATGTTGCCAGCAGCTGGCTGCAACTATTTTTTATCTGGAATTTTTAGCTTGGCTAACAACACTTTTGCTTTTGTTTAAAACAACTTGAGTTGCGACCACTTGAAATTCAGCTGAAATCGTTTAAAGACTTTGAAGAGGAGGTGCGCGGCGGAGAGAAGCGGGCCGTTGGAAAAGATGCTCTTGCTGATTATGTTAGTTTTGTGGTTCTACATCTTCCCAACAAATGGTCGTTGTGGCACAGCTGTTGCCACTTGCAACTTGTTCAGTTGCACCTCAAGAAAGTTGCTGTCTAAGTTGTTATTGTTGTTTGCTTGGTTTTTTTTCTCGTGTACTTTATTATGACACGCCTAGTTTCACTTGGAAGCGACTCTCTTTTGGTTTTTAGTGTGGCACCTCAAAAGAAGAAACATCTGTTAACTTCAAGGACAGTAGCCAAAAGCTTGCCAATATAAGCTGCATAAATTTGGTTTTTGATTGCCTGCTTGCCTGACTGCCTGACTGCTTGCCTGCCACAACGAAATGTTAATTAGCTGCAGCGGCGACGCACGTGTGAGGCCAACAGTGCGGACCCCAGGTAGTATAACAACAACAACAACGACAGCGGCTTGCAACAAATTGTGTGCGAAACAAGCAGCCAGCAAGCAACTAAGCCAACTAACTAACTTGAAGGTTTTTATACACTGCCCAAAAAGCAGTTCCCCCAGCTGTTGCAGCAGCTTTGCTCATCGCGCTGAGTAGTAAACAGTTTCATGGATGGGGCAATCTTCAACACACAAGTATGATTAGAAGCCTCTTGTCAAACTCCTAATTGTCAAATAGTAAATTTTTGTAAATTTGATGGGGAAAATCAATATATAATTCCTAATCAGCTGCGAATGTGAAAGCTAGTATTAAATGCTATTCTGTAACTTTGGCGGTATTCAAAACTAAAGTATTTAAGCTTCGCTTTGCAGCAGCTACAAATGTTTTCCTTATTACAACTTCTTTGTTGTTTATGTTATTGTTGCTTGTGAAACCGCAAGCGCAGCAAATGCAGTCGCTAAATTACAGCAGCAGCGAACGTCATTGAAATATTACGAGAACTGCTCTGCTGCAGAAACAATGCCAAAGACGACGAAACGAAAACCCTGAAAGACAGACTCTAAGGCTCAAAGCCAGCTCTTGTAAACTTAAAAACAAAAAATACTTTTGCCACTTAAGACCACGACGAAGTCAGCGGCTTAGCGGCACGGCGGCACTTTATGTCGATACTTGTGTGTGTGTGTGTGTGTATTTTGAAAAGTGCGCAAAAATTTGTTGTGGCCTTTTTGCCGACAGACAAATGCAGCAGGAAGAGCAAAGGGGCAACAACACCAACAACAACAACAAAAGGCTAACAATAATGTGAAGTTGTGCAACATATTTGTTGCCTCACGCATTCGCATTTTCGTGTCTGTGGTTTTGGCAATTTTCATATACTTATTTGGGGGGAATCTCTTTGGAAGATGTGAACTGGTTAAACGATATTGAAAATTGATTTTTAAAGCATGCTGCTTCTGCTGCTGCTTCTGCTGCTGCTGTTTCTGTTGCAACCGCTCGCATGTGTGACAGGCAACTTGCAACTGCCAACTCTGCCTTTTCCGTGTGGTTGTCTCATTGTTGTTGTTGTTGCTGTTAGATTTGTGCTGGGATTGCGGCGAATGCCGTTGACTGCTTTTTGGTTGAAGTGGAAGTTCCTTCATCATTTTGACCGCAAGCAATATAAATCAGCGCTTGTCTGGAGCTCAGGCTTTGACCGGGACATAAAAATGGAATAGCGAATAGGGGGGGGGGGGGAGTCCAAAGCGGGGCAGTTGGCACAGAGGGCTTTGGGCTCTGTCGACGCTTGTCCCAAGCATTGTTTTTGCTGCTGTTGTTGTTGGTGCTCTTTGTGTTCTGCTGTCCATCAACTTCTTGCCACTACGTCCCGTTTTTTATTTATATTTATATTTTTTATAGAGCCGTTGCCTTCTGCTGATGCTGCAGACAATCAGACAGCTCCCCCGAAGCGTCACAGACAGTGGCGTGTTTTGTATCTGCCGCTAAACATCATCAACGGGTCATCGTTGTTGTTGCACGTTGCTGCGGCTGCTGTTGCTGCGGCTGCTGTTGCTGCTGCTGAACTTTGTGGCATTTTAGTCCCTGGCAGCGACACTTAACATCCAACTAAATGGCGCATTTGATGCGCTGCAAGCGTCGAGCTTCAAGCTTGATTTTTATTTATATTTTATTGGAGTGCATAATTTATGATCTTAACCAAGATGATACAAGCTCAAATAGGTGTCGGTTGCTGCTGCCGTTGTAGGTGTAATGTTGCAGCATTGTTTCAAGATTTATGTTGCTAATGCCACATCCAATAAACCCACGCTCACCGTCCACTTACATTCTGTGTGTTTATGTGTTGAGATTTATTAACGAAACTTTATTTGATTTTGCCTTCCCTTCTCATTGCAGGTGCTGTCAGCTTTGGACATTTTACAGCCACCACATTTGGACTTCTTTCAGGAAATGTATCCTTTTTTACACAACAAACAAAACAATATAACAAAAGCGTCCTCAAAATGGTTGTGCGATGGCAAATTAACTGTCAAAATTATCGCCAGAGTTAAGAGATCTTAATCAGAGATCTTAAACAGACAAATAGTAACTGGTAATCGTAGAAATATGATTATGAATTGGGGTTTCCAACTTTGACTGCAGTGCTATGATCCTTAAAAGGTCCTTCTTTTCCCAAATCGGTACAGCTTTAACATAGATATGGCAATGTGCAACTTAGAGTGTCTTCCAACTTTGATGGCAGTATTATTCTAGACGTCAAACCATAATCATAAAATCTTGATTATGGCTATGGACAATTTTTGAACATTCATCAAGTGAAAACATTTAGATATAAGCAGACTAAACTCCATTCGAATCTTAGCCATTTCTAAATTGCATTTACCACACTTGCCAACACTAACTAAGAAGCTTAACAGCTGTGCACGCATTTAAGCTGTGAAGATTTAGATATCCAACATTTTAAGCCGCATCGGCTTGAGTCACAGTTGCTGCAAGTGTTTTTCTTCTGGGGATGACTGGGGAAAATGAAAGCCAGGCGAATCTATTTTCGTTTTAGCTCGTGAAAGTTGAAACAAAAACCACAAACGAGTAACTATTTAATTGAAAAAGTTTAAAGCTAACAAACAATCCAAAAAGTGCTTTTTTTACCAGCTGTTGGAGGACGACAAAGGTGGGGGGGGGTGTGAGTGAAAATCGGCTACGAGTCGATAATAAGCGTTTTTTTTTCTCGATTGTTTCACATGATTGGTTGCATCCTTAACACACTTTACTTTAGCTATGTGATAACTGAGCTGCTGCAATCGGATCTGCACAAGATCATTGTGTCGCCACAGCATCTGTCCGCGGATCACATCAAAGTGTTTCTATACCAGATACTGCGTGGCTTGAAGTATCTGCACTCGGCACGGATACTGCATCGCGATATCAAGCCCGGAAATCTGCTCGTCAACTCGAATTGTGTGCTCAAGATATGCGATTTTGGACTGGCGCGCGTCGAGGAGCCGGATCAGGCCAAGCACATGACCCAGGAGGTGGTCACACAATATTATCGAGCGCCTGAGATTCTAATGGGTGCTCGCCACTATTCCTCGGCTGTGGATGTGTGGTCGGTGGGCTGCATTTTTGGCGAGCTGCTCGGACGGCGCATATTATTCCAGGCGCAGAATCCCGTACAGCAGCTGGAGCTAATCACCGAGCTGCTGGGCACACCCACCATGGAGGACATGCGTCATGCCTGCGAGGGGGCACGCACACACATGCTGAGGCGAGCGCCCAAGCCACCATCCTTCTCGGTGCTCTACACGCTCAGCTCACATGCCACACACGAGGCGGTCCATTTGCTCTGCCAGATGCTTGTCTTTGATCCGGTAATAAAGATAGACAGAGAGAGAGAGAGAGAGTCCCGTAATCTAAACCTGCTCTAACCATTCTACTTTTTCGTCTAGGATAAGCGCATTTCAGTGACGGATGCTTTGGCGCATCCCTATCTGGATGAGGGCCGTTTGCGCTATCATTCATGCATGTGCAAATGCTGTTTCACTACCTCAGCTGGCATGCGTCAGTATACGGCGGACTTTGAGCCATCGGCCGGGCAGCCATTTGACGATCTATGGGAGCGCAAACTCACCTCCGTGCAGCAGGTGAAGGGTGAGTCGCATTAAACTGAAACCAATGGCAACTCATTTTAATATTCCGTCCAATCTTTGATTCCACAGAGGAAATGCACAAATTTATTGCCGAGCAGCTGCAAACGGGTCGCGTGCCGCTCTGCATTAATCCGCAGAGTGCGGCATTCAAAAGCTTTGCCAGGTGAGTTGCCATCAACCATATGCCACGCTGCACGTTGCAAACAATATTATTTCCCATTCCCAACAACAAACCCCCCCCTCCCACAATTCTAAAACAATTTCTTCTAAACAACTCTCTCTACCTCTCTCTCTCTCTCTCTCTCTCTCTCTGTCTGTCTCTATATATATTTTGTTGTTGTTCCGAAAATTCGTAATATGCTTTTCAGTTGGAAAAAAAACTCTATCCTATTATCCCTTTACACATTCTGTATTTCTCTCTCTAAAAAAGTTTTTTGTTTTTGTCACTGCTTCGAGTCCGAAACTGTTAAGCCTAAAAACTGATTTAGAACTCACCACTCTCTATCTCTGTCTCCGTCTCTCCTCCTCCTCTCTCTCTCTCTCTCACTCTCTGTCTCTCTCTCTCTCTCTATCTATCTCTGTCACCTAAACGTTGTTTATTTTGATATATATTTTATACAATTTTTTAATTTTTGTTTCTCTCTTTTTTTTCAATCGTTTTTTGTGTTTTTTTTTCGAACATCGATATATATTAATATTGAAAAATATTCTATTAAATTTAATTATTATATTTGCGTTGTAAAGCCAATGAGAATGAGAATATCTACTACTACTACCACTACTACTACCACAACTTGCACTGCTGCTCCTGTCGCTGCTGCTGCTGCTGCTACTGCGCTGCGCCGCCGCCTCTGTCGCTGCACAGGCAAAGAACAAGTAAACAAAAAGTACGAGAGTACATAAATACTAGGCGCGTACCGAACGATACATGTATATATATATATAGATATATATATATATATATATATAAATATGATATGTATACGTATATATGTATATATTAACCAATAAAGTCAAGCAACACAGAATACAGAACGAGTCAAGAATCGAGCAGAAGTCACAAATATATAATATAATAATAATAATTATACAATACAAACTGCCGCCAGAAACAGTAAGCAGATAAAGGCAAGAAAGCAAACGAGAAAGAAAGAAAGCAAGATACCAAGCAAATACCAAAATCGATAATCGAGAAACGAATCGATATCGATAACGATAACGATAGCGATAACGATACATGCTACAAATATGTTGGGGGCCCCCTCGGCAGCAGCAACACTTCCCAAATGCGCGCGATCTTGAAATCCTTAGGTCTGTTGATAAAGCAAAATACATTTATTGCTATACATTTGCTAAAACTCTATCATTTCAAGTTTCTTATAATTTATATATGATTTAACCCCTATGTTCACCATATACATTTTTTTCCCCCCCCCTCGTTTTCGTTTTTGTTCTTTTAAATGCAAATGTGTATAAAACTCTTATTATTATTAGTTTTAAATATATAACTTAACTCATCATTTTCCTTACTTTAATAATTAAATGGGTTATTTGCGTATCTATTTGTGTACATAATTGTTAAAAAACAAAAAAATTAAATAATAATACCACAAAAAAAAAAGGCAATTCCTAACTAATAATTGTTTCAAAATGTCAGAAACTGGTCGGTGAATTATAAAAAAAGATGATAAACGCAATTGGCATAAGACAAAAAAAAAAAATGAATACCGAAATATTGGCACCACTATTCACAGACAGTTCTAGCCAAAAATTGCAAATAATAATCATACAAATCCCAATGCATATACATATATCTATCTCTACCCATAATCGATTTATGTTTATGTTTTCTGTTGCATTTCATATACATATACATATATATATCGCATATTGTGTACAGCATTAAATATCAATTCTATTCAATAAACGCATACACACTTTATAACTCTTCAAATTCCATAGCAATTGTGCACCCATATATACCCCATATATACACAACCATACACATTAAATGTACAGACCAAATATTCACCCAATGGCAAAAATATATATATATAATACAATTTTTGATATGAATTGTATTCTTTTCCGATGTCAACATACACTTGCAGTGGATATTATGCATTAAAAAAAAATTGAAAGAACATTTTTCGAAATCGCTTAGAAATGTTTCTTTATAGACAAAATAAATCGCTTAGATATGTATATTCACACTAGCAATAATAATTCATAGATTTAATAACTCAAATCACAGGTTTTCTAGTCGAAAACAATGAAAGAATAGTTCATAAATATACAAATACATATAAATCGAGTCTAGACCATGTATAATAACTGCAATGTATATTCAATATTCGGCATGCCGAAACTATCACTTTACGTTTGATCACACAAAGAGTTATGGCAGTCACCATTAATCAGAACAACACACACAAACACACACACCCACACTCCTCAGTCCATGCCCCAAATCACCGTTTATGTCATGCATTTGCGACCCATTTCGATTGGCCACACTCAAAATAAACACAGCCCCACCACAGCCCCTACCACAGCCACAGCCACAGCTTTAGCATTGAGAAAGCCCCCTAAATAAACATGAAAACACTGCCAGCAACAACAAACAGCAAAATTCATATTGGAAACCATATAAAATAACAGTAAAATTCAGTGCAGTTGAGCAGCAGTGACAATAGTCAAAAAAGTAGTTTGAAAACCAAAAAAAAATAAAAAATAAAAATGCTTGAACAAATTTCCATTTCAAGTTAATAATAACTAAAAAAAAATACTATTTATTTATAATTTAATTTTTTTTTGTTGTTTCGTTCGTTTTGTTTTGTTTGTTGTATTCCAAATCTATATTTGTAGTTTGAATTTTCACATATTTCATTTTATATCCATTTTTAGTATACACTATATATATATATATATATACATATGTATTTTGATTTTTTGTTTTTGTTGTGGGTCGCACGATTTTTTGTTTTGTTTTGTATATTATTGTTGTATGCTTAATGCTTCTACTACACGGTTTAACTGTGGCTTAAATATCTTTTATGTTGTATTCTTAGTTGCTATATGTTGCATGTTCTTCTTACTCTCGCTCTCTATCTCTCTCTCTATATATCTCTCTCTCTCTCTCTCTCTGTCTCTAGCTATCTATTTCCGTATGTTATTGTTAATCGATATTGTGCTTAGGTAACTAATCGTTTCTTGCCTCTTGTGTTCACTTTAAACAGCTCAACTGTGGCACATCCTTCGGAACTGCCGCCATCGCCGCATCAATGGGAATGACGGCAAAATGAGGCGATTGCTGCCTAAAATATGAAAAGCAACACTGAAACAACAACACCAACAACAATAACTCTCACCACTAGATAATTTAAAAGGAGGTACAACAACAACAGCAACACCAACAACAGCAAAACGTTTTGAAAATGAAACACTTTATGGACAAGGGACTTGACGGCAACAAACCAGGAACAAGCCCCAAACTCAAGTTGCGCCAGTCATCAAAAAAAAAAACAGAAGGGAAAAACAACGATTAAATTTTAAGCGCCAAACACTTTTAAGTAGCGCTGTCTGTTTAAAAGTTAAAGCATTCCACCACCGAAATTAACTAAAAATAACAAAACAAAATAGGCATAAAAGCAAGAAGAAACACACACACACACACACATACACACACACACACACACACAACACACACACAAAATGTAACGTAACTCAACTGAAACTAGTCTAAAAAAAAAAACAAAAAGAAAAAAACCACAAGTAAAATTGTAGTTAATGCTGCGGCACACGTAACAGAAAAGTTATTCAACGTAGAAATATTAAAACAAACAAAAAACAGGAACAAATAAAAACAAATACGCTATGTAAATTGGAAGCGTAGACAAGTTTAATTGAGGCAACAAACCTCAATATTTGTTGTGCTTGACAAAATTGGTAAAAGAAAAAAAAAAAACAAAACACAAAATATTTGATCGTATAAGCAAATTACAAAATGTTTTATGTTAAGTGCTTCAAATCGATGTATATTAATTAGCAATTAGACAAACAAACAAACAAACAAACAAACAAACAACAACAACTCATCCAGACGTCATATTCGCGCTCGAAAACTAAGCAACTCAAGCGAATACTGTAAGAAATAAAGCAAATAAGTAAAAAACTAAAAAAAAAGGAGTAAAACCGCAAATTACATTTTATCACACACTTGCAACTATAAATTTGTTTACCAAATTTACCTCACACACACACACACACAGACACACACACACAGCATTAAGATAATTTTTTTCTATTCTGTGTATAAATTAAACTATAGAGCTAAATGTGTAGTTGCTATAAATACTAAACAATTTATATTTCTAAACTAACATAAACATTAATTTCACATATTTGCGCTTCAATTTTGAAACTGGTTTCTAAATATATAAAATGGCAAACGAATAATGCCGCACACAGTTCGATAACAAACTATATATATATACATACATATATGTATTACATGTATGTGCGTTTGTTTATGTTTATCTGTCTGTCTGTCTGTCTGCGTCTGTTGGCATCAGACAAATACGATGAACGATAGAGATCCTTTGGAAGACAAGGCAAACTTTTCGAAATTAGTTAGAAACAAACGCAAAAATATTTTAAACCTGGACTGATTAAATTGCATAATGCAGACAATTATGCAATTAACCAATATAATTTGTTTGGTACTAATTCTAATACTAACACTTATGCTTAGTTAATGACAATTATGAATACTATTATTAATATGATTTTGTTTTGCCTTTGCTTTTATTGTGGCAGGCAAATGTTTAGTTTCCAACACACACACATTTCAACCAACCATATATACGACTTAAGTTGCAAATGGTAAAGCAAAACCAACAAGTGGACGACACACTGCCCCCAGTGAATGTGCACAGGCGTTCAAAATGTGGCAGCACCAGCCAACACTAGCGCGCAGCACACGCACACACCATAGATCGTACAGCCTGGTGGCAACTAGGCCCAACTCGAACCTCTCTCTGAATGTGTATGGGTGTGTGTGCGTGTGTAAGTGTGTGTGAGTGTGTCTGTCTGAACGCCTTGCTATTTCAAGTTAGTTTTACATTCTCAATTAGTTTAACGTGTAATATAGTTTAATTTTCTTCCGTAACACACCTCCCCCAAAATGAACCCATCCAGCAAATTTTCATCATAGTTTCGTATTCTTTTTAAGTAGCAACAAATGCTCATATGCCAACTAAATGCTATAGCTAAAGATCAACCAGATCTGTATGGATCTGTTAGCATCTCTAGCCCCTATACTTATATTATAATGTATGTATGTTTAAGACTGAGTTTTCTCATTTTCTTACAAAAGAGATGGTTGACAAGCGCGCCTATATGCAATAAATATAACCGACAAAAGATTTTCGGAAAGAAGTAGAAAAATACCACGTTTGAGGAATTTGCCAATTTTTCGATGCTTGATTGATTATATGTATTAAAAGAGTAGCAAACAAACTATATAATACATATATATATATATGTATACATTAATCTATATATATATGTATATGTATATATTTATGTGTATTTGTATTCGTAATTTTAAAGTCCTTTGGACAGATCGTGTAATTTCTCGAAATTGTAGGCGCTGTGCTCTGCATACTAAAATCGCTCACTACAAAGAAGCCTAGTTCTATGCCCCATTTCTTCAACTCTTAACTGTGCTGCTTTCTTATGTATGTAGTTTTTAATTATATATATATATATATATCCATATATATAATATACTTATATATGCATTAACTAATTTAGCGTACGCTTAAAGACGATATAAAAATGGAAAGAGGGAAAGCGAAAAAGAAAAAGAAAAAACAAAAACAAAATAAATATGAATTCAAACTTTCACGGAGATCTCATAGCAAAAAAACGAAAAACATGATGAAAAGCCAAAAAGAAGTCGTTGGCTAAAACAAAAACAAAAAAAACAACAACAACTTAACGGGCCATTTAGGCAAATGGCTAAAAACCGATCGAAAGCCGCCCGTTTAGTAGGCGATTTCTTTTTAATTTTTTAACATAGCTACTTTTGTTTATAAATAACATATTTTTCTTAAATATAGACTACAGTCTTTGGTCACACAAACACACTCACACACCACACACACACACCACACACAGACACACTCGAATTCTGTAGCTAAACATGCATAAACAAAAACACACATAGACACACACCCACACACACACTCACACTCACATCCACATTGAGTATATACTTTTAGTTTTTTATTTGTAACATGTAACTATAAAATATACAACTGAAATAAAACGAATACAATGCAAAATTAGCATCTACATTAGCAGCTAAGCACACATTTTACATACATACATAGAGACAAGCATAATTATTGTATTTTGACTTTGTGTAAGCACCATGTACATAACATTAACACCCCACCAATACTTATTATATTATATAACCCAAGTAACTATTAAGCCGTAACTAGTTTTTTTTAGTTAAACAATCAACAACAAATATAAACTATACGATTAGTATATCAGATTCAACTGATTGAATCTGATTGACAAAACATGTACATTTTTAGCACACCTTTCTATCAATTGCTATCGAGAACACCCAAAACAAATAAATGTAATTATCGATTTTCTTAAGGATCTGTGAGTTGAACTACTTTGTCTATATATACATTTTAGGCGCTTATGTTTCAATAAGTTCGACAAAAAACGCAAATGTTTAATTGTTAGTTAAGTTAAGAATAAAACTAAAACGAAACAGATAACTGACAAAAACTGCATTAGTATTTGACCTAAACCAATTGTGGAGCAGTACTACTTATATATATATATACATATAAATGTGCTAAATATACAGTAGAACCTACGTATAAACTACCTAATATACGAGTTAACGTTTACGTTTGTGGTAACGTTTTCATAATGGATGCGGAGCGAAATAAAAATTGTGTAAACCTGTTTGTATAAAAACCGAAACCAACTTTTTGTTTTATTCTTCTTTTGCTTTTGATTTTGATTTGGATTTGATTGAATTATGTTTTGTTTTACAAGTTTTGTGGCACACCCTATCCCAAGCATAGGGGCATATGTGCCTGGCCGTCTAGTAAACCGCAAAAACCCAATGCATTTGCAATTAGAATTTATAGCTATAAAATACGTATATGCATTTTTTTCCCAAGAATATACCAAAGAAATTAGCACTATATACGATATATTCGATATAAATATATGTGTGTATGTATGGACAATATTTGCAAATAAACAAGTAAAACCAAAACTAAACTCATAAAACACCCCAACAACAGATATTCAAGTACAGGTAACAGACATTTGGTGTATGTATTTCCATTGGCGAGATACATATATATAATAAATATGTTTGGAACATATTACCTATTATATAGCATTTTTGAGCAGTTCATGAGGCTGCTGTTAAATATTTCTCATAACTAATATAATATATCCAATTGGTAATAGATACAATTCGAAATTTATGAAAATTTGTGCCAGAAAGCCAAAAACCAAAAACTACAACAACAACAAATTCGAAACATTTTTGGATAGCATTGAAAAAAAAAAGTTTTCTTAAAGGAAAAATTGCGCTCAGGTTATAAAGAAATGAAAAAAAAAATAAATAAATATCAAAACATGTAAAAACATTATTATAAAATGTAAAAAACTTAATTCAATGAAACAAAAACAAAAACATAAATATTGCTTACAAAATACATACATAAATGTACGTTTAACATGTTTAACAAAAGGCTGTTTGTAGAAATTGTAACACAGTTTTTTAACTAAAATATATATATATATATATATGTATATATATATATATATATACCGGAACAACAACTACATATATATATGATATTCAAGGCATTAACAAACTTTTGCTGTAAATGTGAGTAGAAACACGCTTAGAACCTTGCACACAAGAATAATTTCTGATTATTAATTATGCGACCGTAGTTGCTTAGTCTCAAAACTAGAGTGGAACATTAGGAAAATAAGATTGGCCGCTTTGTGCACCGCTAACATTTTGTAAATACATGAAGCGGATAAATTATAATAACGAAATACATACAATAATAACGATGTATGTACTTAGATACTTATAATGGCATATAATATATATATATATATATATCTACATATATGTATATATATATATATAGAAAACTTTGTGATTGCTTCTC
Source organism: Drosophila nr. perissopoda 5 BK-2023a (assembly GCA_035044105.1). NCBI lineage: Eukaryota > Metazoa > Arthropoda > Insecta > Diptera > Drosophilidae > Drosophila > Drosophila nr. perissopoda 5 BK-2023a. Next base: position 1,973,785 of record JAWNMK010000124.1, read on the forward strand.
ATTGATGATAGTAGATATTGAGTCATATGTAAGCCGGTGGGTGTAACTTTTCTTATACCATATATACATACCCATCAAATAGCAACGTGTAAAAATAACGCTCGATTTGCAAGCACACTTACAAATAAATTCGTCGTATTATATATTTAAATAGAAAACTCTCCTTCCTAAAATTCCAAAAGTAAAAATAAATAAAAAAAAAAAAATGTAGGACACAACACAATGTACGAGTAGTTAACAATACCACATATATTTAATATATATACAAGCCTATTGGAAGGCGTGCTTATTAATTATTATTATTACTACATACAGATATCGATAAATGTTGTAAAAAGAATATATTTATAACGTAACTCTATATATATATATGTATGTGTATATGTGAAAATATTATATGGCACATTTCGAAAACGAAAACAAATGAAGAAAATCCCCTTAAGTAGAAGCTCTCAAACTTTTGAAAAAAAGAAAACAAAATGGAAATGGATTGGAATTAAACATGTATTGTTTAACTGTATATATGTAATTATAGAATATCTATTCACAGGTATAAAACGTAACCATTAAAATATAAACTCACCAAATTGATACATACGTTTTTTCGTATAGTTAAGCGGCTGTTGCCCGCAACCACAACATGTAAATTATAATGCAAATTAAACACTTTTCCAAAATAACATACTTAACATAATACCATAATACACACTAACCCATTGTATTAACTAAAAAACAAAAAAAACATAAACCAAAATTAGACTTACTAATATTATTATAACGTAAAACTGAAAAAATGAAAAACAGTAAGAAATGCTTTCAAACTAAATAAAGTTCTTTGGAATTACAATGCAAAAAAAAAAAACAAAAGATACGAAACCAAATCGAACTCTTTTTATTATTTCTGATGACAGTTGAAACCCTGCTTGTGTGATCAAATGTTCACTTTCCGTTATTTACATGTAAACAGAACAATCCAACAAAATCTACTGTTGTACACTGCTTGCATTTCAAGCAGTGCACACCGCAAGCAAGTTCATAGCGCACACGTTTGACAAAATTTAAAGCATACTTTTGGGCATGACAATTATATTCATCGAGTCAGCTAGTTTCACCAAATCAAAATTTGTTGTGCATACTTTTAATGTCATAAGCATAGGACACTTACTGCTTCTGGAAAAACCTCTAGCTCAAGCACATTCTGGCAGACTTTTGAAGGAATGAGTTCGATGAAGAACTTGCTGTGTTTCAGGATATAGCCGAGATGTGAGCAATTTTCTGTTTAAACGAATTTCCTGTTATTGCAGCCGCTTAAATGACTTTTATTGCTCTACTACAAATTATGGCACAAAAGGACATGCAGGTAGACCTCGAAATGGCCAAGATATACCCAATCCGGAAAATCCTTAATAGCCACTCAATAAACATTTTACCAGAGAGTTGAATCATGTGTGCCCGATTTATGACTTCAAGCCGAATGTCGTCATAAAAATAGCTCTAACATAGCCAAATCCTTCTAGATTTTCAAAGGATATGGTGCGTTACAACTGTACTATACATTCCATTGATGATGAGGTCATCTAAGAATCCAAGCATTTCTTTGAATATTCTGAAAATCCTTGAAGTAAATAGATAGAGCGGCAACTCTTTAAAGATTTATAGGAAATAACGTTTGTTATTCAGTTCGTGGCTAAATAGCTCTCAAATATGTCTAATTCAGAATTCAAGTTTTCTTTTATGGCTACAAATATAGAAATATACCCATTTTTGGGGTCGATCTTTGATCGGGTTCCATAAAATTAGAATCTTACATCTAGAATCTGCACCAGCGCTGCGGTGCTTTACAAATACATATACATATGTTGTATGTACGTACGTTACGTTATGAATCAGTCTTAGACAAATAAAAATGTTAAAATGCTTTTTTAAAATAATCCTCAAGGGATGAACTTATATGCAAATAGTACACACTAAAATGATAAGTGAACTTTTGATTTTGTTGTGCTAATCTTTTTTGCCATAATGGCTGAAGCTCTCCTCGATAAAGATTTGTATGGAACGCTTGACATGCTGCTTGTGCGGTTCAGGTATGTGCTCCAACTTGGGTAATATCTTCATGAGAAACCGAAAATCGGGCGATAAATTGATACTGGTCTCAGTTTCCGGCGGCGGCGTCGACTCCTTGACGGGCTGCACCACGGGCAATGAAGAAACACTGGTGGGTGGCGTAATGTCCGCAGATTCTTCCAATTTTACAAAGTTTGTCGGATTTTTCTTGGGCGGCAGCGTTATGTGCGGCTTGTGGGCTATGCTTGGAATTGGAATTGGCTTCGTTGACAGCGGCTCCTGTTTGGCCGGCTGCAGTTGCACCTTGATCGTAGGTTGCTTCACTATCGCCTGTGTCGGTTGCTGCGCCAGGGCCTTCACCTGCGCCTGCGCCTTAATCTGCGCCTGCGCCTTAATCTGCGCCTGCGCCTTAACCTGCGCCTGTGCCTTAACCTGGGCCTGCGCCTGCTCCTTGCCCTGTATGCAGCTGAGTATCTCGGGTAGAAATTTCTCCAAATGCTGGGTGAGAGTCGACTGCTGTTTATCCGTGACAATCATTAGTTTCTTGCCAGATGAATCCTTCTCCTCCTCCACCAATACAAACATCTTACGCTTCTGCCCATTGGGCTGGTCATTGTTGCCATTCTTCTCATCCGACTTTTCAGTTATCAAATACAGTTTCCGTTTCTTGGCCAACCCATTGGTGGTTGCCTTGCCCTTTCGTCCCACTGCTTGTGTATTGAGCACAATGTTGAGCGGCAAGTTGGCTTCGTAGTCAGAGGCAATCGATTGCACATCGCTGGATACGGATGAGGACGAGCACGTGGAGTGGGAACGTTGCGGCACAGGTGTTATGGTCGTCACCGACTTCTCCATCGGTGACTGCTTCTGCGCCTTCCCAGTGGAACACTAAAGATCAAATAATTCAGGTTATTTCAATGGGTTCTTATTTTCGATATAAAATTTTACTCACATCGACCAGTTCAATGGTTGTGCTGTCTGCCAATGGATTAGCAGATGCTATTGTATCAATTGCTGTTGTTGTTGCTGTTGTTGCAGATGTTGCAGTTGCTTCGCCTGTTGTTATTTTATTTGGCTTGGATGCACGCAGCGGCGTCGTCTTCATGCGCGTCTTGGCCATTTCCTTGCGCTGGCTAAAATGCCTGAAGCAGATGCGTAGTTTTTTTAGGCCGCCAAGTGCCTCCACAAGTTGGTCGCTCACAGCGAAATGGCGAAGCCAATGGTTGCAGCTGCAGGAATTACAATTGTTTCATTTCACATGCACATCGTATGTATACATATATATATATAGATGTATTTGAGTGTGTGTGTGTGTGAGCACGATTCTCTCTGGCAATGCAAGCTCAGCTTTTGTCGTAATTTGCCTAACAACTGCAAAAAAGTTCTTGAAGAGAAAGCTTTCGCAACACACCAGAAACTCTATTTGCTTTACTAAATAACTGTTCTATGTTGACAAACTTCTTTTCTATGGTATTTATCCAAAAACACAATTATTAAGCGCTGCTCAACGTTGCGATCGCCTCGGAAGTTCTTTGTTTACTGTCACCAATTGCATTGAAGTTTTATTCTTTTGGCAGTGCTTCTCCTGTGCAGCTTTAAAATTGGTTCTCATCTCTCGCTCTCTCACACGAAGTTTGAACAAGCTAATGAAAAGTTCTTACCATGGCCGCCAAAAAATTTCAACTGCAAAAAGCGCTTTTATGCTCACTGCAAATGCACTCGCATACTATCTCTCTCTCTCTCTTCCCTGCCTGTGGCTGACACAATTGTGTGCATGTGTGGTGCTTTCGCTGTTCTCGTTCTCTCTCTCTGTCTCTTTCGGAGCGGAAGTTTGTTACGCCGGCGTTGAACTGCTGCTTCTACTTAAACCTCCCTCCCTTCGCACAACGGCCTATAACACAACAATAACAAGAGTATTTGTTGTTTACTTGCTTTATGAATAGCGCAGCAGACTGAACCAATTTGAGGGGGGCCTTATACTATATTATTACTCGATTTAAGATTATTTACCTATAAATTTGTAGCAAATTTAGTGACGATAATTTGAATTTTTCACACCTTTTGGTGCTTCTCAATTTGTTCATGCTAAACATTTAATGTCCACTCTAAACTCCATGCTGATGGACAACAATTTCAGAACTGCACAGAACTATTTTTGCAGCACAAACTTCACGGCCAAAAGAGCGCGCAGCAAATGCATTAACAGAGAGAGAACAAGAGAGTTAAAAATAAACCAATCGTCTGTGTGTGTGTGTGGGACGCAGCTTCTTATGCTGCTGTCGCTGTTTCCCTCACACCCACAATGTGCATAATTGCAATACAAATGTATGTATAGCTTCTTGTACATGTTTTTTTTTTTTTTGCCATGGCATTGAAATTTTTCTATGAAGTTGATGCGGGCGCCGAAAGTTCAATAACCTTTGGCTTGGCGCAGATGAGACGCGCCAAAGCAAAAGCTCATTCTCAAATAGGCGAGTTTTTCAGTCTGGCATATTATTTGTGTGCATGCCTGACATATGTACACACATACATATATACAAACATGAATGTATACACGTATAGACATGCATATGTATGCGCAAGAGAATTTGTGATGCGCAACAAGCTTAGTTGCAGGGCTGGATATATCCATAAACTGGTTTTAAATGTAGATCGACAAATGCAATTATAAATGAATTCAAATTGGGCGAGTAGACACTAACCGATTGATATCATGCACTGGGAATCGACGTAGCTCCGCTGGCGTCGCTTTGCAACCCATTAAACATATCCTCGAGCTTAACGGTACATGTCCTTCTTCGTCTGCTGCTGCAGGTTGAGGATGCCACAGATTGGCGCAGGGATGCAGCGACATGGCCTTGCAAATGCGTAGGTTGCTCATTCTGAAAAGAAAAACCAACGTACAAATAATGAATACAAAGCTTACACAGTGTGGGCTATTTATTTACTTATCTACGTAGCTGACGCTTAATAATAATATTACTCGAGTCCGAGCCCAAGGCGGAGCGCAACAAAGACACACGCACACAGCGAAACAAAAGTTAAAAGCTTTAGCGCTCTCTGCACAGCTTTCGGCAGCCGTCGCATGCAGTTTCTTAATTTTTTGTTTTCAAATGAGAAAAAGCTTTTGTGCTTTTGTGCCTCTGCACAGCCATGTAAAAAGCTCGATTAGAACAACGCTTACGCCGTCGCTTGCCTCGCTGATTGCCTTCCTCAATTGTTGCTGAGTTTGCAAAAGTTAGTCAAAGACAGCGACACTTGTTGACTGCTCTTTTGTTTTCATTATCACTAAAATACATAACTATAGTGCAGACATTCGCTTATGATATATACATACTTTGTGATCTTCACATAGATGCGAGTTGAATAACCTTCCTGCAAGCCACAGCCACAACACGTTGTTAGTGAAGCATGCTTTTCCCTGGCACGATTATCAGTGCTCTTTTTGGGCTGTTCGCTCCATGGACTCAAATAGCTTTTTTCATTGCGTTAATAACGTAAGGCGTTCAGTTGAATTGATGGTGTGCAGTTGCATTAGCTACTGATTTATTTATTTGCTTGCAGTTTCACTTCGTATTTGGTCTGATTTTCGTTCTGTCTAAGCTACGTCACGGTATCTCGAAGACTGCCAAAAGTTTTGCCTGCGTCATTTTAAGTGGAATATAAAACGTACTGAAAAGCTGTCGGGCTGGCGCTTTCGTTTCTCTTTGAAAGCTCATGGACCGATGTTTTTTTTAAGCTCGGTTTCGGAGCGCACATATTTTTTCTCTCTCGCGATTCACATGAAAATTTCTTTGAGAACTGCGAGTGTTATATTTTGGGGCTGTATGTATACAATATGATAGTGTGATGGCAATCGAGATCCAATTTGGTGTTATACAAAAGCTATTCTCCATGAAAATAAGGCGCACTGAGCTTTTAGACACAGCATGTTTGTGTAGGCATTTATGTATTTCGTATCATTTATTTATTTAATGATTAACCAATAAAATTTTGTACATATATTTGACTAATAATATTTCTTATCTTAATTGCGTGTAATAAATTATGGTAACCAATCGAAATGCAAATTTGCTAGTATTTTCCATTCAAAGATTTAATTAAATGTGTTAAAAGCTTTTCATAATCAATGCAATTCAATTACATTTGCAAGGTGCAGGTGTTGAATTCAGCTTTGCGGGCAGGTTGCGGTGTGCGAGCTACAAAATTTTTTGATCATTAATAATAATTTGCTGGGAGCACGTTTTATTCGCTTTTTAAAAGCCAATCAATTGCCAACTTGTGGATGCAATAAATTTCAATAGTTACTCAGTCTTACTTAAATATATACATTTATAGAAAAAAAACTCTTGGAAAAACTGCAGATAAGCGTCGCCTTGTCACATCATTCATATTTTTTCTGCTAAGATGTCAATTTAAATTGTGTAGACAGTTTTTTAATTTTATTTATTCTTCTTTTTTTTGCTAAGCAGCCGCATGTCAATTGTTTAACTGTCAGTTTATAGCCAGCCTCAATGTGTCCCTCCTTGGGGCTGTTAAACAATTTTAATAGTTGGGTTTTTTCTTTACAGATTCCCATTTTATATGAAAATAATATCTTCGTAAATTTGTGCTATTAAAAAACCCAGCTGGAATTTGAACTGACTAATTGTTAGTTCAAAGCAACTAATTGCAGTTTACGATCATAATGAGAAATAGGGCTGTAAGTTTTATAACCGCATCAATGTCCAACCGATTATATCCTCAAGAACAGTTGTACGAAACTAGTCTGCTAAGCTTTGCCTTCACAGTTGAATTGGAGAACGGTCGACTGACCGATTCTCTATTTTGATTGAATGAATGATTAGTTGCCGGCTTGAAAGTGTTTGCCATTGACGGCGTCTCGGCGATGCCAGACTGCAGATATGGTAATCATCAGTGAGTTGTGTGTGTGGTCTTAACTGTTAGACTCAAAATGCTTGAAGGCAAACGTTTGCCTGCCAGAGATTATAAGTGATTAGAATATTGACAATTAAGCGCACATAAATTGATTTACTTGTAATTTTTAATGGTGCCTACCGCTGCACATTTACAAAGCAATTGAGGCAAATTGTGGAGGCGAACAAGCGATGCCCCTTGTGAAGAGTTCATGGGATCAGCCAAAAGTGGAATTGAAGTTGAACGCAAATTTGATTATCTTTAAATTGTTTCTTATTGTTATGTTACAGACAAAAATAATCATGTCTGCGTATATTTACTTTCTATGTTGACTTTCAATTGTAAGAGCAGGGAAAAATTAAAAGAAAAACCTAAAAAGTAAAGCTTTGTCAGAAGTGGGATTCGAACCCACGCCTACAGAGTAGACTGCGACCTGAACGCAGCGCCTTAGACCACTCGGCCATCCTGACACTTGTTCTACACATGCTAAAAAACCAACGGCATTCGATGGCACCGCAACCGAATCGAATATGGTGAATAACAGAATAAGAAAATGCAAAAAATAGCGTTGCCAGCTCCCTATTTTATTTTTAGCTGATACGGCAAGTACACGCCATGTCTTACATATGTTTGCCAATCACACTTAACTCTTTTGAACTTGGGCTGCCTACGCGCCGAATGAAAAATTGCATGAGGCGCCCCGAGGCAGAGACAAATTGCACTCGTCTCGTCACGGAAAGGTGTGTACTGACTGACAACATACAAATTAAGAAAAAAAAACAAAAACAACGAAACATAATAAATAAATAAGATTAAAACATAACAAGAAAACACTAACAAGACTCCAAATTGTACATTTATAATATGAACATGCAAAATGCAGCGATTGGAATGATAATAAGAATGAAAAGTAACTTTAGTCTGAAATGAGGTCAAATACATATATCAAATTGAGTAAGTTCGCCGATTTGCAAGTGTCACATTTTATATTTATTTGCATTTATTATGCAACAAGTAACAGCAGTCAATAAAAAATACAGGCATATATATAAAAAGGCGCTGCCCACCCACTGGCTGCTGTTGGTGTTGCTAACGTTTAACGTGAATTTGCAATGAGTTATGCAAAATAATTAAATTATAGTCGAATAATAACTTTGCCACTGGCAAATGTCAACTGGCCAGCGGCCAAATTGCTCCCTGGCCAATGTTGTTGACATTTCACACGCAGCAGCTGCAATTCACGCTTAACGTCCACTTGTTGTTGTTGTTGTTGTTGCTGTTGTTGCAACCACTTGTTGCTAGTACCGGTCGCACGCACTTTCAATGCATTTCAATTAGCCGCTGCTGCTGCTGTTGCTGCTGTTGCTGCTGCTGCTCCACTTTGACTTTGAGCAGGCCTCGAGTGATATTTTCATTTTTATAGCTTGATTGTAGACATTTGATAGGCATTTATATATGTTAATCAGTTGGCTGACCTGACAGCTGAAGTTAATTAAAGTTTACGCTTTCGGCCGGCACAAATTCAATGCATACGAACAAGTACTGTGCGAGTTATTTATCCATTAATTCACATGTTTACTTTTGCAGACACACATAACCCATCATACACACATATACATACCTCAACAAATGCGTACTTGTGCCTCAACATAAATTCATTGTGATTAATGATACCACACAAAGTTCTTAGACAGACTGACCTATTTCCTATGCATGTCGTTTTTTTGTTGTGCTCGGCACGTATTTGTCTAATAAAACTCAAAAGCAGTTGAAATAAAATTAGCAAATTGCCCGAATGTCAATCAAAAGTCATCAATCAAAATTTGTGCTACTGTCAGCTTGACACAATATGTATAAATATAAATAAAAACATACACATAAATATATGGAGCGCACCGGGGAGCGGCAGTGGCAGTGGCAGTGGCAATAACTGCACTCTGCCCCACATCCAACAAATGCTGCTGCTGCAGTGGGTGCAGCTTGTAAATTAGCATTACAATGGCCCAGTTAAGTGGGTCAACAAGTACAACAACAACAATAAAAACAACTGCAATAACTGCAGCAGATAAATAGTTATGATATTGACGTTAATAACCAACATAAGTAAAAGAAGACATTAGAAAAACTTGAACATGGGGCAAACATTTCTATCTGGATGGTTCGACCAGTTGCCCTTTTTTATAGCCTAAATATTTTTATTTATTAGATACTATTTTGGTATTTCCTCTACATCAAAAGAATATATCTATCTGACTTGGCATACTTTGTCATAATATTAATGGTACCATCCAAATATTGACGATTCCAAATTTGGCAAAACCATAACCTCGACAAACCTAAACCGATTTTCAAAAACCAGTCCCTTTTGAACATGATTTGATCAGTGGCTCAATTCTGCATTTGTATTTAGAAAACAAGCTGAACCTATTTTAAAAAATCAGAGCATTTGGATCATGACCTCTAGAACGATGCTAAGATGTTTCGTGGAAGTATTTTGTTTGGTGTCTAACAGAATATAATCTTATCTTAATTCGCTGAATATCCTAAAGACTCATACATCACAATTTATGCCTTGAGCGTTATCTCCAAATCACCCGCAACAACAGAGGAAGAAGTCAACAGACTCTTTCAAGTTCAAATCATCCAAAAGTAGCTAATGCCGCCAGACAATGGAGTCACACTTTGACCACTCCGAGCATTAATCAATATCTTGAAGTATATACATATATATATATATATGTATATGTTTTGAGTGGATTTTGTCTTAGTGCGCAGTCGCGACATTTTATGCCAAATTTGTACAAAGTTAATTAACAGGTTTCATTGTTTTTTATGCCGCCTAGCATTTTAGACGTTTGTCTGTTCTGAGTTCTTTTTTATAGCCGCAACAAACACATACTTCACACAAATAAAATGTTTGTATATAAGTGATTATGGGGGCGTATACGTAATGTTTAAGCGAGAGCTCTCGGGCACAAAGAAAGCGAGCTGAAATCAATTTGAAAACATTTTTAAATGCTTGTTTTTTTTACCGCTTGCCTAATAGAAATTTAATTAGCCATGCAATTTTGTATTTTTCCTCCTCTTGACATTTTTGTTTTGCTTTTTGGTTTGGCTCATGAGCGTTGACGCTGCACGTGCAGCCAAGCTTTGACACATGAGCACTCTTTGCTAGTGTTTGTGTGTGTGTGTGTGGCTGTGTTTTTGTGTGAGCTGCCCACGCATTTGTGGGCTTGACGCTGCCTTTGGTGTGCCAGTGTGCGAAGTGAAGAAGCCAACACAAATAAAAGACATGAAATAAAAACAAAACTTTATGGCGCACCACACAACACGCAAATGCTGGTTGCTTGCAAACGCGCACGCTCTCTCTCTCTCTCTCTGTTTCGCTTGTTCCTCTCTCTCTGTTGCCGTGCTCTCTTGCTGATCGTTTCGTGGTATTTTACTAAGGTTATGCCCAGAGCAGAGCGTGACGTCACACGTGTTGCTACTCGCACTTAGAGCAGCTGGCGTCATGCGAGAGAGCGCACCAGCTGCGCTGCACAACCCACACTTTATTACGTTGTGCGATCGGCTTACTTTGAGGTTGCTGGCTGCTTGCTTGTTGATTGCTGCCGCTGCAGTCAGTCAACAGCACAAAGCGCAACGTGTCGGTTCGGCAACTGTTTCAACGGAAAATTGAAGCCGCGCGCGTCGAGTCTCTGCGCGTATATAGTTAGTTTCTGCGTGCGTCTTATCGTTGAAACTCTTAAAATAAACCCAAATACAATAGTAAATCATTTTCCAATAGTCTGTCAAGTGCTTGGACTCATTTCTTGTTTGTCAAATTTTTAGCTAGAGAGCATTTCTTTTTTCCTGCTATGTAATTACGAAATCTTACGTTGAAATTTTATGTGCGTTCCTCCATGTGTCTATAAATATAAAAGCGCCAGCGCCACAATATATGAACGATACGGTACGGAAAAGTCGTCGGTCCGTCGTTTTGGGCGCCTGGACAAAGTAGCAAAAACGCTAAAAACACGCAGTGAAAGAAAAAAAGCACGACAACAACAACAAAAACAAAATAAAACAACATGAGAAACTGTCGGGTTGATTGACTTGCAGGAATTTGAGACTCCAACGGCCGACAGCAAACAGCCGTCAGCATCCCGAGATTCTTCAAAATCTATATCCATATCCATATTCGCATACGCATCCACATCCACATCCACATCCACAGCATCTCCAGCATAACCGCAGCTTCCGTTGCTTATCTGCCGCACGAGTTTCTGACAGAGGCTGGGTGCTGCCTGCCCCTCCAGCTGATGATGATTATGGGAAGGCGCATGAGTTGCGTTTTCTGTAAGTTGCACATTCAATATGAATTTGGCCACAAATATTCACAAGAGCGCAAACACAAAGAAACCGAAGTAGACTTTGTATACATTAAATGCACGTCGAAGCTGTCTGGCTTTTGTTTAATTGCACATCAATCCGATGCGCATAAAAATCAAACATAAAAGTCAATGGCGGGAATTGGGGCAGAGATTCGAAGCGCAAATGTATGTTTAGTTCATAAATAAAACACATAATTAAGTTGTTAAGCACAACAGCGAAAAACAGACCGTAAGTTATCAAATTGCTTTTTGGTTGGTCTTAATGGTTCCTGATTATTTCCAAAACAAATTTTCATTGAAAAACAACTGTGTTCGGTGATTGGCAAATTAAAACAATGAATACTTCTGGCGGTGGCTGCTGTTTTCCATCAGCCCAGCAGATGACACCCACACAATGCCATACAATCCGAAATGGAAATGAAAACAAAGCACAGAAAACATGTGTTGCCCATAAGAATATGTTTTAAACAAGTTATACATCTTTTCAACTATGACTATAGGTAAATGTAAAAAAAAATTAAATTGAGAAGAAAAACATTTAAAAATAATTATCAGAAACTATAATAAACAAAAAAGTCTTGTCAGAAGTGGGATTCGAACCCACGCCTACAGAGTAGACTGCGACCTGAACGCAGCGCCTTAGACCACTCGGCCATCCTGACTGTTGGCATGAGAAGCGCCAATGCTCATCTACAATAGCTTGCTCAAGCGCTGTTAATGCGCACTGTTAATGCGCACTGTTAACTTATTCTTATTAAATTTCCCACACGATAATGTACTTTGTTCCTGTGCAGCAATTTGCTGAATGTTAATTTCTTAGCATATTACGGCTTTATGACATAACTAATGGGCAATTAACTAATTTGTATTGCCCTCAGGCTTTCAACTCTATTACGTATATAATTCAAGAACAATTTTGTGGCATAATGAATGCAATTTTAACTGATTCGATCTGCTGTTTTGTGAACAAACGCCGACAAAGTTTTATTTCCCTAAAGATAAATCTTATCGCTGCCGTTGTTGTGGGCTTGGCCCGGATACAGTTGTAAGTCCAGTAAAAATAAGAGAAAAAAAGAAATAGCAAGCCCAAACTGAGGGAGAGATTAGTCATTGAAGAACATTTACTGATTTACTTGTAAAAAAAACGCTTGCCTTATAAGAGGCAGTTGAGTTGAAAATGAGGTTAACCCGCATTCTTACAAAAAAACACAGCAACCCAAATCTGGGCGCTAATATTGCGGTTTGGAGGCGTGTCATTTCCAGACTTAACGCTCTCACAATACTCTCTCATTAAAGACCGGCGATTTTGTTGTTGTATATCTTATTTATGATATAGACAGTCGCCGTGGGATATTTTGTTTGGCTTTTTATCTTGGCTGAGATATTTTAACGAGTTTCTCGACACTTGGCGACATTTTCACTTGATTTATGGCTGAAAAGTTCATTATGCCCGGTGTTCATTTAGCTGTATTTGTATTATGTATTTGTTGTCACTTTTGCATAAATTAAAATTGGAACGCTTTCAGTTTCAGTTCCGCCTAAACGCCTCTAATACAATCAATGCAGTTGTAGTTGTAAATGAAGAATGGACGAGCATTGTTCAGAAAGTCTTTAAAAGATTCGCTTTGACTTGATGCCGACAACAAGTATTTTCTAAATGCTATTTATAGTTGCTGTACATGAATAATAATGTATAAACACACACACACACAGTTGCGCATGTTTTTAAAAGTATTTTCCGTTATAATATGCATGCGCATTTCGAGCTAATTGTTTGTTTATCTGAGGGGAAAAAACCAAATGGCATGAAATGTTTTGACATAGCGCAAAAATCTTGCTTCAATCGCGAATCTGTTTGTAAACAAATTTTATTTCCAATTTTGTTATCAGCTTTTCCAGAGAGAGAGAGAGAGGATAGGCGAAGAGAGAGAGCGAAAAGTCTGCAGAGCTTGTCTCAAGTCTCTCTCTTTCTCTCGCTCTTGATAATAAATTCATAATCGTCGAAGTGGGTCACAAACTCGATTTCAGCACGCAATTCTTCAATCACATGTGGAATTCATGAAAATGTGAATTTAGCGAATATCATATGTCAAAGATCGCACCGACAAAGGTGTGGAAATGCTTTGTTATAATATGTTATGACAAATGGGAAATCTGAAACTGACACCATTATTATTACTGTTTCAATCAAAAAAAAATTGCAATTTACTTTGGCGCATTTGTTTATAAACAAAGCGTTGCCAGTTGACACAGTTGAGCTTTAATTCCAGGGCACGGGCTCAATGCCATTTTGGTTGGGTCAGTTCTGTTATTATACCGTGCATATATATATATATATATATGTGTATATTTTGCTGAGTTCGATAGCGCAAAACATCTGCGCCAACAGAATTGAAATCGAAGCAAGGTCTGAGCTGTTTTTATCTGTAACCATTTAATGCTATTTTATCTAAACAGTTTAAATGCAAGCGATAAATATGGCAACAGGTAATAACGAAACTTACATGGTTCACACGTACCGCTGATGTGCACAACTATATATATATATATATAATCAGAGTCCATACTTTTCCCTACATGTGGCGCGTTGTATCACATTTTTTTTTAGAGCTATCTATAAGTATTATAAAGCCCTTCGCAGCACATCTAATGCATTTTAATGCGTTGTCAATGAAAACTTTTCTAGTATAAACGACCAAGATAAGATTTGTGTTGTTTTTATTGCGGTCGTTAAGTGCTTTGATTTCTCTTATGGGCTGCAGGTTATTCCAATTGTGTAAATAAATTTAAACTTTAGCTACATTAATTGCAAAAACTTTGCACATAAAACTAAGCGAACAAAATAAATGGGCTCATAAAAAGAAAAATGTAAAAACTGCGAAAAAAAAGGCTTGTCAGAAGTGGGATTCGAACCCACGCCTACAGAGTAGACTGCGACCTGAACGCAGCGCCTTAGACCACTCGGCCATCCTGACTGTTCCCGCTGATGTGTCCAAACTGTTATACAAACAAGAGGGAAGCGCACAGTGTGAAAATATTCACTTTACAGCGCTAATGGGAATAATTGAATTATATTTCTCACCCACACAATTTGTATTCTAGCCAATTTTGGACAAAATCAGTTAACGCTCAGTGGCCATAAATGTGAATTAGGGCTCTGATTAGGTCAAAAAGAAATGAGCGCGTTACGTTGGTCTCCTTGTGGGCCTTCATGTGGGCGCGTATGATGTGCTCAAAGTAGTCCATTCTCTCCAAGGTGCAGAGACGGAAATTTACCGTAAATCTGGAGTCCAGCAGGTCTCTGGCAACGCTAGAGAAAGCTTCAACAAACTGCTTTAGTTCAGCATTGTTTTTGATTCTGGCCACTTCGCGATGCTTTTCGAATATTTTCCTCACCGTATTCTGTTGAATGTTGCCCTGCATAATCTCGATCCATGCCAACTGGACGTAAGGATCCTGCGTATACGATTGTCGGATCACATTTGTATCAAGAATGAGGGGAAACGTATTGAACAGCGTGGAAGTCCTGTTCGATTGGGCAAACAGATTTAGAACCGTATTGTTGAGCGGATTATTGCGGCACAGGATAAACTTCAGCGAAAATTCCTTCAGCTGCGGCATCTCAGTGGTAATCAAATTTGCCAACAGATCACATACGAACTGACTGAGACTCTCCAGCCTGGTATCCTCAATGACACTCACATAGAGCACGTAGTACGCATGATGTGTGATGCCGCAGAGACTGAAGAGAATTGTGCTATATTTGAAATTCATCGGGTAGACATCAAAGCACAGAAAGCAATCGTTATCTATCGAATCGGGGCTTGCCCGTTTCTTTAACTGAGCGGTACGCTTCATGTATTTATTCTCCAGATTCTTATCCTCGAGCTGGTCCGTTCGATAGCGTTCCAGACAGAGTTCCTGATCCGCAGCTGTAAGCTCTAGGAAAGCGGGAAGAGTTCGAATCGTGAAGCGTTCAGTTGCCATGGCTTAGAAAAAACTGGTTAAATTTCGCGAACTATCCAAACTGAGTAGTTAAAAAGTAGTCAAAATCAGACATTACTTAGAGCGCCTGCTAGAAACATATATGCACCGAAATTAACAATTTATATATAATGCATAACAGATTGTATTATGCAAATTTGAATAACGAACTTAAACCTGAACTTGACCCACAGCAAGAATTAGGACCGACTGACAAATGGCAAAGTGAAACGAACTGAAATGAATGGAAACGCTTAATCATTTATCAAATGGCCAAATTGACACGCCCCGTCAATATATCCATAATTGCTAAATTGTGCCCAAGTAATATCAGTGATTAATGTTAGCATTTTTATTTAGTGTTTTTTTTACATATTCTTTTTTAGTTTTTTGCTAATGATTTAAATAAATGTACCGGTTCTCAGAGTTCTCGCGTTTCTCGCTGCTCGCTTCATTTGCATAATTGCAATTTATTGTAAATCCGTGTGCAAATATGCCAGAAATTCAGTTTCAGCTAAGGCTCTAGACTCTTAGACTCTCTGTAAGGCATGTAAGCATTTGCCGCCAAAGGCCGACGGCTTTTCACAAATTCGCATGCAAATTTACTAGAAGAGAATCGCAAACTCATTATAAAAAATGCTGGGCAAGTGTGTTGTGTTGTGTTGTGTTGTGTCTGGCAGGCCATGTCGCTGTCACATTTGACAATTGAACCTGACACTATCCATCATCTGTGGCAATCGTTTGACATTCAATCGGTGCAGCCAGCTGACATCGTTGCTAATTAGTTGTCAGCTGGCAGCAATTGATTTGAATACACAAATGCAACAACTGCACCCAAGATTGACAGGCGCGAATCGAATTATATTACACGAAATGACATCTCAAAAAAATAAATAGTTTGCTAGATATTTGCCTGAAATTGGGCTAAAATAAACTTTTAATTCGCAAGGAATGTAAATGTAAATGTTTAATTTGCTTCATTCCAATAAACTCTACTTAACTGACAGCTAATTTTTTTTGCGATTTAAAGTTAATTAATTTTTATTGGAATAACAGATTTATTAAAGCTGTCTGATATGTAGATTATATTTCTAAAAACCCAACAGAAATTATTAAAGCACAAGTCCCACTTGCGCTGAGCTTGAGCTTAAAGCTCATTAGTATGAAGCGCAGCCTTCAATGCTGCAGAATCTTCTTCTTATAAGCTCAAGGTCAGCGGCGTCGTTTCTATCTGGGCATATACATAAAAGCTCTAACAATAAGATCCATTTACGTCTTCTAGATTTGACGTGAGCTATTTAAATTAAAATGTCATTATGTATCGCTCTCTCTCGCTCATTCTACCTCTTCATCTATATGTATGTATTACAGATAAAACACGGCATTAAATGGCATATGGACTATTATGGCAACTCCTACGCAAGTCACGAAAATTGAGCAACGCAACATCGCGATTTTTCAGTGCCAGAATCTGAGACACAGTCTCCGTCTTCATCTTCGCCTCCCTCTCCCTCTTCGTCTTCGTGTCGCGTCCAAATTGAAGCCGACCACGTAAAGCTCAAGTTCAAATCGACGACGACGACGACGACAATCAAAACAATAAAAACTGAAGAACGCACCAAAAAAAAAAAAAAAAAGTCGAAAAGCAACAATAAATTAAAAGAAATAACAGAAAAGGTGTTGGCTGCATTTTGCTGTCGCCTTCGCTGGCTGCCACACAAAGTGGGTCAGGCAGACAGACGGTCAGAGGGACACCGTGAAGACGTCACTGACAGCCAGACAGGGGCACGTCCCAAGGCATCATGCAGTTTATTCAATTCAAATTAATCGACATATTGCGCGGCGAGTTGTTGTTCTAAACTTCACTGTTCGTTTTGAGTAATTTAGCTTTCTTTCGCTTTGTTTGTTTATTCAATTGTGCAACTGCAGTGCGGCGCTGAATGAGGAGCCACAAATAACAAAAGCACAACGCAAACAATACAAATCAGAACACAAAATTCATTGATAAATACGAAAAAGACAGAAACATATAAAAAAAAATTGCGCATACGCAGCGTGCTCACAAATAGTCAACTCTCGCTCTCTCGCTCTCTCTCTCTCCCGATCGTAAACAAAATGAACTCACCACAGCTCGTTAATACGACGGCGCAAGCTCACCACAACAGCAACAGCCGAAACAGCAACAGCAATGGCAGCAGCAGCAGCAGCAGCAGCAACAACAACAGCAACAACAACAATACTAGCAGCAGCAGCAATCAGACTACAGCAAATCAATTTGCGCCTGCACGTAGGCTAGCAGCGAGGCAAACGCTTCGTTTGGCGATACCGAAGCAACAGGGTGACTCGGTCACACTGCCCCATGCCCAAACGAGCAATATTTATCGTCACTCGCCATCACAACTGCCGCCAGCACCGCTGCTCAAACGTCACACCTCAGGCGGCGGCAATCTGAATGGTGGCGGGGGCAACAGTTTCATACCCAAATCGTCATCGCCACTGGAATCGCACAAGTTGCCAAATGTGACGCCCACTGGTAGCAGCACAACTCCATCCATATACAATGGTGCTGGTGGCAGCAGCAGCGGCTGCTCCTCGGCCTCATCCAGCTTTCTGGGCGTACGCAAGCCCAGCTTAACGCTCAACTCATCCGACATACGCAACAACAACGATTTGTTTGCCTTTGCCAAGGACATGTCGCCAGCCCTGGAACTGAGTGGTTAGTTTGAGAGGCATAACTTAAACCATAACTTTACTAAACATCTCATTTTATAGATCACTCGCATTCGCATTCGCCTCTGTTCACGGATATTAGTGCTTCCTGCTCGCCAGCGAATAGCAACGGTTCGCCCACACATCATCATCAGCTGGGCAGACTCTTCAGCCTAAGTCCTTCCAGCATGAGAAGTTACGGAAATGTGAGTACCATTTGCAATATAGAAATACGATTGTACAAACTTGAAGAAACTCAGAAATGTTGCATGTAAAACAGTCTATGAATATATATCCTTACTATATATGCTATAAAAGTTGCAAGTTTCATTCCATTACACTCACAACTCTAATGAGTAGCACTCAGAATGCCTAATTAAAACTTATTTATAGGCACTGTCCAAAGGTCAGGTGAACTTTAACATGAGCGCTCAATTGTAATGCTCATTCTCTCTTTCGCTCTCTCCTTTCTCTCTCTCTCTCTCTCTCTTCGCTACTACCCAGTAGCGAACTATTGAATGACCACTCATCATCGAATGCATTCTGTTCGAAGCAACACCACCTACAAAGTATAGATTACAAATAGAATACGAAATGGATTCTTTTCGCTGCTGGGTAGCTGACGCGCACTCTCAACGATTTTGCATACGCTGTTGACCCACAGCGAAAAGCTTTACAAACACAAACAGCTGTCCAATCGTCGTTCTGTCCCACAATGTGCTTGCCCATTTATAAAGCTAACACCTCACGCGACCACAAGTAAAAGTGGGTGCGGAGATAGTGGAGGGAGAGAGAGAAAGAAAGAGAGTGAGACAGAGAGAGGCTTGCCGGTGACACTCCCAGCGACTTTCGTCAAACCGGCTGGCCATATTTTTTCGCTTTGGCCGAGGTAAATAGGTAGAAAATATCGACAACTTAAGTAATAAATAATAATGCTTAACACTAGCTGCTTAAGGGGGTGCGGTAAGGGAACTGAGTATATCAAGAATCGCATCGACTAACGATGTGCCTGGCAAGTTTAGCTGCCTCTGCCGTGTGTAAATACATATAGTATACATACCAACAAAGACATTATGAATAATATGAATAATCGGCATGCGGTTAGACCTGTGCTTTGATTTTTAGTATGGCTTGACTCTGTGTGCCCTACTCTTGATTGGGTTGATCGATTCCCAGATACAGTTGCAACTGATATGAAACTGTCACTGATTAGCTCGAGCGTGAATCAGTCATCAGCAGATTATAGAGAATTCTAACGATAATGCGGACAAGCCTGCAACATTTTAAATGAAAACAATTTATGATGACCCACAAAGGGCAATACCAGGCAGCGATAACAAGCGTTTTTTTTTTATTCATTACACATTACAACTAATAAAACTTTGAGAAAAACAAATACAAAACTCATTATATGTTGATGAGTCGTTAATATTGTTGATTGGGAAGAGCATATAAAAATCAGCAATAAGCTTTTTTTCTTACACCTTTTTTTTTTTGTTTTCTTCGCAAACTATTTGACAAGCTCTTCATCGCACAAAACGTGAGCGTGAGTGCTGCTTGCCGTTTATCACGTAGCTGTTGTTGTTGTTGCTGTTGGAGTCAAAAGATTGTATGTGTATATAGCTCTACAGGTACAGGCATCTATAGTATAAACTTATACATACTTCTATATACACATATACATATGGGCTCTGGCCATATTAATTTGCTGCTGGCTTCGCCTGTTGAGAAATGACTCTCGACCGGTACGGACAAAAAATCGATTAGTTCGCCAACAAAAGTTCGGGCAAAAGGAAGTTAGCGCTTGGAACTGTTGAAACACAAATATAAGCAACAAAACAAAATAAAAAAAAGAAAAAAGTTCTGCTGATGATGACGCCGACTCTTTTTTTTCGGGCATTATAAAGCACACTCGCACACACACACACACACACACACACGGAAACAATCAGAAATAAACAAACACGGAGAGATATGCGAGGCACACACATATGGAAAAATAAAAGCTACTTATAAACTGGCAACCGTTTTTGTGTGGCCTTTGCTGGTTTTCGAAAGAATTCCATTTTCAGTATTTGCCGAATTGAGATGCGTGCCGGTTGCTTCTGTTCTAAAAGTGCCAAGTCTCCGTTTCGCTGTTGTCATTATTGTTATTATTATTATTATTAAAACAATAAATAAATGCGCATTTGTCATTTGATTAATAACCAACCAAACTGTTGATGAGAATGTAACGCGTTGTTTCAGAACTATTTCTGTCTCGTGTTTATTGTTTTTTTGTTTTTTTGGGCATTATAAGCGTTATCATAATCGCGCGGTATAAAAAAACGTGTAGCATGGGCAATCGTTTGAGTGGTTTGTGGTGTAAAAAGACAACAACATTACATATAAACAGCGACCCAAAGCAGCCACAGCAGCAGCAGCAGCAGCAGCAGCAACAACAAGAGAAGCTCAAAGAGAATAGCATTTGTAACAATAATAAATCAAACAGAAAAAAATCAGGTGGCGCTGCTAGTGGTGCTGGTGGTGGTTGTGGTGGTTTTGGTGGCACCTTTCGCTTTGGCAGCGCACGTGGTTTATCTTTAACGAGCTGCGCCTCCAAAGATAAAAACACAATTTCAACAATTGAGGAACAATATCAGGATCTGGTCAAAAGTAAACCAGCTGCACAGCAGCCAAGAGACGAGAAGGCCAACATGAAGCTTGATAATACTCAATTGCCCACTGTCAAGGTGAGTATGCGACCCAAAAATAACAAAACCACATTCCCCATTCCCCAAGGGGCAATTGTTTTATACATATATTTACAATTCGCTGCGCCCAGCGCAATTATTCGTGGCACCAACATAAACAAACAACAAACAAGATCAACAATCAAAACAACAATTATGTCATTTTGCTGCTGCTTCTGGGCTGGCTTTCAGTCAGGGGTGTTAAAACAATAACAAACTTGTCGACTTCTCGCTGCTGGAAACTTGTGTGGTGGTTCAGGTTCAGGGACATCCATTTTGCTGCTCTTGTTGAGGTCGTTCTGGGGGAGGTAGACACTATGTCATTAGCATGACATAAAGTCGGAAATTTGACTTTGCTGTAAAGGCGGATGCTTATTT
Source organism: Drosophila nr. perissopoda 5 BK-2023a (assembly GCA_035044105.1). Classification (NCBI taxonomy): domain Eukaryota; kingdom Metazoa; phylum Arthropoda; class Insecta; order Diptera; family Drosophilidae; genus Drosophila; species Drosophila nr. perissopoda 5 BK-2023a. Next base: position 1,994,942 of record JAWNMK010000124.1, read on the forward strand.
CACATTTTATACTGTCAAGGTATCAAGTGTGAAGATTTATGCATTATAAGTCGAGCTTAGTCATTGGAATAAGCTTAGAACTGAAATGAATGTTTTGCTAATGACACACAATATACAATGTGCCTTGAAAAGAATACCTCTAATCCTTGGCATATCAATAATATTGTTGGGTATATATGTATGTGTATAAAGTCTTACTCGTCACAATTTGATAGAGTTGTTTCACATGGGAGCTGAGCACACGTCATAGCAAACGAATCAATCAATATCAATCACTGCAGCGCATTCAAATTGCCCAAATAAATGCTTATCTACAATTTCGGGAATTTTGTCCATCAAATAACCCAAATGCCAGTCAAACGCATAAATCAAAAAACGTGTTAAGCACGCTGCGCATATAAATAAACTCCAAGAGGCAAGCGCAGAAGTGCATAAAAATCAATTACGCATGAAAATTGAACAACACAAACAAGACGATAACGATGATGGTGATGATGATGACGATGACGATGATGATGAAGTTGACGATGATAATGCTGGCCATTGGGCGCAAGCGCAACGCGTCTGACCAAGAGACTCTCCCACGGCTTGCTTGAGTTATGGGCCTTGGCCCTGAAATAGGCTGGGGAACACCGCCGCCCATGCGAGCTGAGCTGAGCTGAAGTTGTTGTTGTTGTTGTTGTTGAGTTCTGTTAGATGAAAGCCCATGATGAGTCAGCGTGCAAACCTTTCCTCGGGCTGTGACTTGATGCACGTTGATACGTTGATTGCGATGAGTCAGCGGCAAACTTGAAGTTAGGCGAAAGTCATTCATTCATGCCGTAGTAGATACCAGATACAAGCTACAAGCTACAAGATACAAAACATACTGCGCGTAATTGAAGACACATTTTTTCTTTTCTTTTTTTTTTTTGCGTCGACTGAGCGAGTGAATCAGCCCAAGGATCAAGCGTTAAATTGTTGTGGCTTTAATTTTGGCGCATGGATCCATTTATTAATGCTAATCGCTTGCCCAAAAAATTGACAAACAAGTTGAAAGAGCTGCTGACACATTTGTGACTAATTCGAATTCTTCTTCAAGGCGGCAGCTTGCCTCAGCTGCCTCAGCCTCATTTCACATGAAAAGCGAAAGTAGCTGACAGTTGGGTCAGCATTATTATGATAAATTATCACATTTACTTCAAGCACTCGTCTCGTGATTGTTCGTTCGCCTGTTGCTTCAGGTAATATTCTGTGCGTTGGCTAATTGCATAACTAATTGTCTTATTATAATTGTTGATTATGAATTCGCTTCCTATAACTCAATTAAATGTGAGAATATGCAGCGCATTGGCCACGCTATCAATTGGCCTTCTGCTTCTGGCGTAGTTCAACAACATCTATCTGACAGATACAGATAGATATACTGAAACACTTGACGCAGTTGCGTGTGGGTGGCGCCTACAGCAGCAGCAGCAGCAGCAGTTGTGGTTCATGGCAGCGCTGCCATGTAATCAAATCCAAAAGGCAAAAGCAAACAATTTTAAAATTTCCAAAACCTACATAATTAGCGCATATTTGGTTGTTTTGTACACTTTAGAATTTCCTGGAAGCATTAACGTTTTCAGTTCGCTGCCAACTATTTGCGTATTGAAATGTTTAATAAACAACAAAACTAAAAAAATAAAAAAAATAAATACAAATTTCAGGCAAGTAATTAAAAAACAAAACGCAAGAAAATAAAATGCGGCGCACGTGTTCGACTTGATCTGAAATTCGATTCAATTGATTTCAATCATCGAATCCAACCTGAGCTCAACGTCCATTCGCCAGTCAACAATATAAACGCATTTGTTTGTTTGTTTTGCGTAAATAAAAACGGTATAAACGGGTGAAAAAATAGCCGAATGCTTTAAGTAAACTAATATTGTTTATATTAATGACCCGCTGTGCGTTTTCAAGCTAAAAGTTAACTTCAAAGTTAAACACAAATGCAGAGCACAAGGAAAAAACATTTAAAATGCATGTAAAACGGAAAAATGTTTTTTTTTTTGTGGAATCTCCGCAAGCCAAATTGCAAAAATAAATGCGCCAAAAAAACAAACAACACAAGCAAGCCGCGCAGAGAGAGAGAGAGAGAGATAGGGAGAGACAATGAGAGAGACATCCATGCACATGCTCTCCATTATGCTCTTTATCTCGCTCGCTCTCCCGATCTCATTTCGTTCTCTCTGCTTGGGAAACACTTAAAACCGCTTCGAACCTGCGCTGAGAAACGGAATTTGTTCAGTCTTGTGTCGAACACTCAACGGTTTAGTTCAGAGAGCGCAATCGAAGACAACGACGGCTTTTTTGCTAATATCCCACGACAAATATTAAAAATAACAGTGTTTATAAATATATACTACATATGTATATGTGTATGAAATTGTCTACGAGAGATAAAAGCATTAAATAATATTGGGAAATATGTAGAGAATGCTCGTGAATTGTGCGTAAAACCAGACAAATATTTCAATGATACTACGAATATAAATTAAGCCACAAAATAAAAATAAAACAAGCAAATTTCCCAGAATAACATTTCGTGTTTATTGTTACATTTCCGACGTCCACAAAATTTGTGAGGGAAATAAAATGTGCTAAATCAATTTTGAATGGCATATATCTGTTTTCTTCTTCTTGAGCTTATCATAATTAATGTAAATATAAAATGTACATAAATCTACTTAATTGGACATTTATGTTTTTCTTTTATTTAACAAAAAAAAAAAAAAAACAAAACCAGTTGATCAAAAACTGGCTCGGAAAATTAATGCCAATTGCGTAGGCTGTGCAAGTCGAAGGCAAAACAATCAGAAGACGCCCAAACTAAAGTCGCTAAACGCGTTTATTGAGTAACCCAAAGACACACAAAAGGCAGACAGTTGTAGGGTGAGTGGGAAGGGGGCGGCTAAAACGGTTAACGCCTTGCATTTGGCCCAGCGGAAATTCATTAGCAAGTTGTAAAAACACGCATGCAACTTGACAGTGCAAACGGAAATGAGCAATAACAACAAAAACACACGTGGGCAATCGGGGAACGGGGGCATGTGTTGAACTTGCACCCACGCTCTTTCCAGGCTTAGACGTTGTGCTGTAAATTGTCAAGGCTTTTGACCAGGCAAACACACACACACACACACTTACATACTTATGCATGTGTCATAATCGGCGAGTTTATGGCATTTTATCTGCTAGATACATTTGTCAACGGACAAAAGGCCGCAAACCAGTTTTGTGGCATCTTTTTGTAAAGCCTTTCTCATTGTCCGCATCTGCTTTGCTTTTATTGTATTTCGAAAATATTTTCGGTTAACGGTTTGTTGTTATTCTTATTCCAAGTAGCCGATCTTCCCTTTTCCTTCGCCTTGTTCTTTTCCTTTACTTTTATTTTTGCTGCTTGCCTTGCCTTCGACGCACACATATGAAGAGTGAAAAAAACCAGATGTGCCATAATTGTTTATAACAATAAGTTTGCTATATGCAGACATACCATACATACATTTGTTTCTGGCAAAATTTGTAGAAGTGTTATTATCGATTTCTGGGAAACCGCTCGCCTTCTGGAATGCAAATTTTCGGCCATTGTAATTAATGCAAATGAATTATGTATTGTTTCTGGCAGAGAGAAGAGCAATTTTTAACAGCAGTTCGCAAAATGCCAGCGAATCCACAAAGTGACTAAAGTAAAAACGCAAAAAACCTATAAAAAACATAATCCTCTAATAGAAAAGAACAACAACAACAAAATAAATATAAATAAATACACCAGGCGAACTGGGCTTCAGTTCCAGTCTTCTCAAGTGTTGTAGAATTTAACAATAATTTCATAATGGTTGTCACCACAACGCGTAGTCCGCTGCTGGCGCAGACGCAGCCCAACAATCCAGCAACAAGTGGCAGCCACACGGCCGCTATGCGATCCCGTTTGATATTTCCACGACAACACTATCAGGTAAAGTCCCCATTTGCCCTACCCCCAACAATAACGAATCTATTAAAGAAACCCCATCTCAATTGGGCGATTACAAGCGAACCCCTTCAAAATGTACAGTCAGAAAAACTTTTAAAGTTACTACATAAATAAAAACATAAATATCTAAAAATTACAAAAGTGTCACATATTTAATTAATTTACAAACTCACATTTAAGCTTAATATTTATTCGGTAAAGAGACATACATATATACTTTAAGGCATCTAGAAACGTTCTTCGATTTGTATTTTTTTCTGAGTGTAGCTGAACGTCGTTCATTAACCCCAAGGCGCCGCTGCAAATGACCAAAGCAAACGACGACAGCGACGCCTAATAGTTCCAGCTCAGTCCAGTCTAGTGCGAGTGAAAGGCAGACTGAAAATATTCTCATACACATATATATATATATATATACATATATATATATGTGTATGTGTACAGTGGTCTTTATGATTATTATGAAGTCCAATTGTATGCGTGAGTGAGACGTTTTTGACCCTCGGCCAGACACCAACCACAGCCAGCGGACAGTGCATCTTAAACTGTGCAGACGACAACACGTAATGCACTTCACATGATTATTTTATGGCGATCCTCTGCGAAATTGTGCAACAGCCGATCCCTTCTGCAGAAGCACCCAAATCTGCTCAGCTCCAAAACCTTAGATTGGAAATGGTAGTGCAGCTCGAAATTTATGTTGAAACTTTGCCCTCAATCAAGCCATAACTTTATCAAATCTTAGCCGATTTTGAAAAACTAAGGCTTTTTGATCATAGTTTGGCATGTAGAATAATATTACATCCAAAGTTATGGCTCGATATTCATGTCAATTTAATAACCTCAAAAAGTGTTTCTAAAGACTGGTAAAAATATCAAGTTGGCATAACTCTGTCAAAATTTATCCGCTTTTCAAAAACCAGGATTCTTTGATAATGTTTTGACTTCTAGATTGATACTCCTTTAAAAATTGGAAAGCAAACTTATTATTAAAAGAGCTTGTGGGAGTTTGACTTCTAGATGAATACTACAACCAAAGTTGAAAACCTGACTTCCGGTTGGCATTCCTGTAAAAACTGTACATGTCTAGCTTCTCATGCACTAAACCATTTTGGCGGACTTGCACAATGAATTGTGCTGTAAATTCCTAAGCACTTGTACAAATTATTTGTATACATATTTTTTTTAATTACCTCGCTAAATTCCTTCAAATTGCATACTGCAGTTGCCATATAAAAGTGTTTCGAGTAGCGTGCAATGCATTTGAATGATATCTCAACTATTTCTTTTGAGTCTGGAACACTACATTGAATTGAAACGCAATTTGGATATTCATAGAATTTAGTATTGAATTTTGGCGATTTTTGTTTTGGCCTGGCTAACACAAAGCAACCACTCGTAGTTCCAGTTTCTCTGCTGTTATTTGCATAGCGGCCAACGCGGTCGAATTTTGATTGCATGCAAATTCACAATAAAAGCCATTAAATATAGCCTGCACATAAATTTAGCAAATGTTATTTTGTTTATAATCCAGTTCATTATACTCTTGTTTACTGTGCTCACAATCGGGACTCACAGAGAAAGAGAGATAGAGAGAGAGAGAGAGAGAGCGATTGCGTTATAAATGCGTCAACTGCAGGCAGTCTCTAATTATATTTTATAAGTAGTTCCCCTAAGCGGCCCAAATTGAGATATTGAACATTTTCCATTTCGGATCTGCTTCCATCTGCTAATTTGCACTCTCGACCTGTCTCAACCCCCCCTCTCCCGCCCCTCATCTCGCTCTATCCACTTAACCAAATCCGAATTTCCTTGCCTCTTCTTCCGATCGCCTCGTTCGTCAGCGCAATTTTCTTTTGACTATTCAGTGCGTCGTCTGTGTCTTTGTCTTTAGTCTATAGTATAAACCACATATGTATGTACTATATATACACACACACACACACACACACACATATGTACATAATTTGATTTCCAGAACGTGCCTCGGCCTGCCTCACTGGGCTCGCAGGCCGGCGCCGCTGTTGACGTCAATGGGGAGCGTCGCTGTCTCTGTGCCAGGGAATTTTTGAATCCATTGCTGGAAAGTGGGGGAGACAGCTAGGCAGTCAGTCACTCAGTCAGTCACTCTGCCACTCAATCAGCCATTTAATCAGTTAGTCAATCCGTTCTTGCAAAATAAACTATTTGAAGAACTTATGTTAGCCTTGATGCTAAATTTAACATCTCTTGTAAAACGTTAAGATTATATATACAAATTTCTTTAATCTTAAGTGGAGATTTTAATGTGCAAAACTCAAGCAACTAGATATTTGAATGTTATATAACATCGAAGATCAAAGTGCCATTTGGCAATAATTTATGAATGAAATCAATTAAGATTAAATGCGAACAACAAACTGGATATTAAACCGGCCTGTCCACCCATTACAGACAGACTCGTTCCACTAAATGACAGCTCATTTTAATTAAAAGCGTCATTCAAACTGCAACGGCTGCAAACCAAAAAAAGGGGCAACAAAACATACACTAAAAAAAAAAAAACGTTTTCCATTCCGACGCAATGTTCGCACTTGTACAGAGTAAATGAGAGAGAGCTACCAGTTTCACTGTGGACATGCAGCAGGCAATTAAAGGCGCCCCCCAAAACAGACACAAATTTCATAATGCAGAAATAAACGTGCGAGCGGGTGCGATAGAACTCTTGTGTGTAACAACAATAACAAGAGCAACAAGTTTAAAAAGCTCTCTGTGCCTGCCCGTCTGCATGCCTGGCTGCTGGCAATGCCATACAGTGTTCGAAAGCAGCGTAAAGAAAAAAGCGCTAAACATGCTTGGCTCGTCTGTTGTTATTGTTCTGGCAGCTGGCTGTGGTTTCTTTGAGGTAGGCAGTCGGTCCAAACACAAACAAGTTTAACCGCTCTCTCTCTCTCTCTCTCTCTCTCTGTGTGTGTGTGCCTCTCTGATTTTATATCTCAGTGCACGAGCCCTGTGAGATATTTGTGCTTTTCATTCAGTTTTCGTTTCAGTTGTGTTCGTTGCTTCCGCGCGTACAAAAGCTGAAAATCAAAAACCGCGCGCACAATAGAAACACGCACGCGATTTCGGGGCGGTTATAACGTCGCGATCTTTTTTTGTGGAAGAAAGTAGCAAGTTGAAATTGTTGATCGTTGATTAAACGAAAATGATTTTACCTTGATATGTGAACGCAAGTAGTGAAGACATAAACATAAACAGAGCATAACCGAATGGAAAAGGTAAAGAAAAAAAAGCAGTAATAAAAATAAATAAAAAGTAAAAGTATATAAGCAGAATAAGACATAAAATGCTTGCTGTTGTTTATAGTTAAACGTTGTTGGCATTGGTGGTTCCCGTTGTTCTTATTGTTCTTCTTCTTTTTTTTTTTGCTATTAGATCGCACTGTGTTGTCTCTGATTAGCGTGTGTGTGTGTGAGAGTGTGTAAAGGAAATGCTCGCCAATGTATCTCGCAGATAGATTTTGCCATGTGTGTGTTGTTTGTGTTTTTGCTTCATGCTCGATTGCTTCGATTATGCTTTGATTGCACCGTCACACACACACAAACACAGACACACACACATACAAATACACTGATATTAAATTTATATACTATTTGGCACTTTTATCTTTTGTACTACCAGATCTAGGTGCCAGCACACAGCTCCTAGACCCCGAACCCGAACCCGAACCCGCACCCAAAACCCAAACTGACGCATTGGCACGTTGCCAAACACGCTGACGTCGAAGTCCATTGATCAACCGGTTTTATGGTTGTTTTTTTTTTATAGTTTTTGTCTTTTTTTTTAGTTGCTGTTGCTTTTAAATTTAACCCCCTTACGCATGGCAACTGTATTTAATGTTTGATGGTAGTTGTGTTGTCCACTGTTTATTTATGGCTTATCTTTGGCAGCTGTTATCAGAAACACACACACACACACACACACACACTGCAGTTGCAACCTGACCCGCTTGGCGCCAAAAAAAAACAAGAAATGTAACGCGACTCGTATCGAGTGCTAACTGCGTCATTTGGCTAAGGGTGGCAAAAGGAAATCAAGAGCAACCCTTAGAAATCACCAACGTAAACTTTTCAACTGCCGCAGTAGATTTTTATTATTGTTGTTTTTTTTTGGCAACACCCACGCAGTGCTTGCTAAACGCAGCGTCAAATTGCGATTGCAGTCAAAATTAATCTGCAGCTAATGAGACACAATTCGGCGGCAGTTGCGGCAACTAATTGGCAAAAGACAGCGAGCGCGGCACAGATTTTGCAGCTGTTTGTTGCACTTGGTTTGTTTCACAACAACGACAACGACAACGACAATGGCAATGGCAATGGCATTGACCTTGAACCTATGCGCATTCAATTTGCCTCAACTGTAAATTGTTGCACCTCACTCATCGCATCGCATCGCATCGAATCGAATCGGACAAGGGGCGTATGCGCAATATTAACAATACAAGCGTATTCACCGTTTTCGCGATTATCTCTTTGCAATTTGAATAGAATATTGTTGAGCGTCTGTTGAGCTGTCGGGTTTTGTTGTTGATTTGCTGCTGTTGTTGACTTTTGGCCCTTTTGCTGCTGGAGCGGAAATGCTTCTGAGTCGAATGTCATATTTATTTTCCAATTTAGCCGTCTGAGGCAGACTGTGACTGCTCTGCCAATGTGGGCTGAGATTGCAATTAACTTAACTCAATTACATCATGTTGAAAGGTGTCTCTGGGCACTGTGGGCCCATAACATCAACATGAAGTTATGGGATTTTGAAGTTTCGACCTATGCCCATACACCGATATATCGATTTTCGGGCTATAATTTTTACTTGTCTTCAGACCTCAAATTTCGTTTTCAACTTTAAATGTACGATTGATTTAGGGGCAAAGCTATGATCAAAAAGCCCTTGCTTTTGAAGATACGTCGAGTTTTGACGAAGTTATGGCATTTTGAAGTTTTGACCTATGCCCATACACCGATATATCGATTTTCGGGCTATAATTTTTACTTGTCTTCCGACCTCAAATTTCGTTTTCAACTTTAAATGTACGATTGATTTAGGGGCAAAACTATGATCAAAAAGCCTTCGCTTTTGAAGATACGTCGAGTTTTGACGAAGTTATGTCATTTTGAAGTTTCGACCTATGCCCATACACCGATATATCGATTTTCAGGCTATAATTTTTACTTGTCTTCCGACCTCAAATTTCGTTTTCAACTTTAAATGTACGATTGATTTAGGGGCAAAACTATGATCAAAAAGCCCTCGCTTTTGAAGATACGTCGAGTTTTGACGAAGTTATGGCATTTTGAAGTTTTGACCTATGCCCATACACCGATATATCGATTTTCGGGCTATAATTTTTACTTGTCTTCCGACCTCAAATTTCGTTTTCAACTTTAAATGTACGATTGATTGGGGGGCAAAACTATGATCAAAATGCCTTCGCTTTTGAAGATACGTCGAGTTTTGACGAAGTTATGGCATTTTGAAGTTTTGACCTATGCCCATACACCGATATATCGATTTTCGGGCTATAATTTTTACTTGTCTTCCGACCTCAAATTTCGTTTTCAACTTTAAATGTACGATTGATTGGGGGGCAAAACTATTATCAAAATGCCTTCGCTTTTGAAGATACGTCGAGTTTTGACGAAGTTATGGCATTTTGAAGTTTCGACCTATGCCCATACACCGATATATCGATTTTCGGGCTATAATTTTTACTTGTCTTCCGACCTCAAATTTCGTTTTCAACTTTAAATGTACGATTGATTTAGGGGCAAAACTATGATCAAAAAGCCTTCGCTTTTGAAGATACGTCGAGTTTTGACGAAGTTATGGCATTTTGAAGTTTCGACCTGTGCCCATACACCGATATATCGATTTTCGGGCTATAATTTTTACTTGTCTTCCGACCTCAAATTTCGTTTTCAACTTTAAATGTACGATTGATTGGGGGGCAAAACTATGATCAAAATGCCTTCGCTTTTGAAGATACGTCGAGTTTTGACGAAGTTATGGCATTTTGAAGTTTTGACCTATGCCCATACACCGATATATCGATTTTCGGGCTATAATTTTTACTTGTCTTCCGACCTCAAATTTCGTTTTCAACTTTAAATGTACGATTGATTGGGGGGCAAAACTATTATCAAAATGCCTTCGCTTTTGAAGATACGTCGAGTTTTGACGAAGTTATGGCATTTTGAAGTTTCGACCTATGCCCATACACCGATATATCGATTTTCGGGCTATAATTTTTACTTGTCTTCCGACCTCAAATTTCGTTTTCAACTTTAAATGTACGATTGATTGGGGGGCAAAACTATGATCAAAAAGCCTTCGCTTTTGAAGATACGTCGAGTTTTGACGAAGTTATGGCATTTTGAAGTTTCGACCTGTGCCCATACACCGATATATCGATTTTCGGGCTATAATTTTTACTTGTCTTCCGACCTCAAATTTCGTTTTCAACTTTAAATGTACGATTGATTTAGGGGCAAAACTATGATCAAAAAGCCTTCGCTTTTGAAGATACGTCGAGTTTTGACGAAGTTATGGCATTTTGAAGTTTCGACCTATGCCCATACACCGATATATCGATTTTCGGGCTATAATTTTTACTTGTCTTCCGACCTCAAATTTCGTTTTTAACTTTAAATGTACGATTGATTGGGGGGCAAAACTATTATCAAAAAGCCTTCGCTTTTGAAGATACGTCGAGTTTTGACGAAGTTATGGCATTTTGAAGTTTCGACCTATGCCCATACACCGATATATCGATTTTCGGGCTATAATTTTTACTTGTCTTCCGACCTCAAATTTCGTTTTCAACTTTAAATGTACGATTGATTTAGGGGCAAAACTATGATCAAAAAGCCTTCGCTTTTGAAGATACGTCGAGTTTTGACGAAGTTATGGCATTTTGAAGTTTCGACCTGTGCCCATACACCGATATATCGATTTTCGGGCTATAATTTTTACTTGTCTTCCGACCTCAAATTTCGTTTTCAACTTTAAATGTACGATTGATTTAGGGGCAAAACTATGATCAAAAAGCCTTCGCTTTTGAAGATACGTCGAGTTTTGACGAAGTTATGGCATTTTGAAGTTTCGACCTATGCCCATACACCGATATATCGATTTTCGGGCTATAATTTTTACTTGTCTTCCGACCTCAAACTTCGTTTTCAACTTTAAATGTACGATTGATTTAGGGGCAAAACTATGATCAAAAAGCCTTCGCTTTTGAAGATACGTCGAGTTTTGACGAAGTTATGGCATTTTGAAGTTTCGACCTATGCCCATACACCTATATAGCGATTTTCGGGCTATAATTTTTACTTGTCTTCCGACCTCAAATTTCGTTTTCAACTTTAAATGTACGATTGATTGGGGGGCAAAACTATGATCAAAAAGCCTTCGCTTTTTAAAATAAGTTGAGTTTTGACGGAGTTACAACTTATATTTTTAAGTATTAATGCTTTGGAACAAACGATTGCTTTGTATGGAAGGCAAAAGAAGCATCTGGCAAAAGTTTGCTTCTTTTTTAAAGTAATATGCCAAAGTTGGCCTAAACCTACATAAGACTTGTCTCACTTCTTGTGAAATAAGTTGACTAACAGATTGGCTTTTTTGTGTGCCAGTCATTTCATCAGTTAGCTCAATTAGTTGGTGTCACCTCCAACAAACGCCCACACAGATCGATCTCGAGATCCAATCCCAGCCCAGCTGTAATTGTTTCTCTATTCTCCATTTTGTTGTTGTTGCCTCTTTTTCACACTTGCCTTGCCCACGCTTTTCTGATCGTATTTGCTTTTGGATTTTGCATTTGCAACTGAAATGATGCCCAGAACAATAAACTTGCCTTTTACAACGCAATCACAACACATAAAAATTGTTTTCTCATTGATGGTGAGGTGGGGGGGGGGGGATTGGGGGGCGTGTCAAACGCCCTGGGCTACCTAATTAAACAATAATAAAATGCAAATAAAACAGCCAAACATTTTACGGCCCAGTGCTATCTGCAGCACACAAATAATTGTCACGACTACATTAAAAATCACTCAACCATTGTCTCTTGTGCCATTTTACTGTTTGCTTGGCTTTTATTATAACCTGAACCCATTCAAAGTGGGCCAAAGGGGTATAATAATATTATTTTGGACATTCATAATGAGTGTCTCCCATGTCCGACTGTATGAACCCGTTTCTCAGAGACTATCAAAACCTACACTGTTCAAATTTGTATGAGCTCTTGCATAACTGCTCTCGTTTCCCGTATATCGATAAATATCGATTTCTGTAGCAATAATTAAAGAATGGATCGCATAAAAAATGAAAGCAAAGCTTTTCAAAGATACATTTTTCAATCGAACTAGAATGAAATATATAAAAACTGCTTGCGGGGTATATTGTAGTCGAGCTCACTCGACTACAGCATTATGAGTTGATTTGGTTATGTGTGCGTGTGTTGTGCAAAAATGCGGCTCTATACGAGGCAATTCCCCCATGCCCCCATGCCCCCATGCCCACATTGCCCCTTGCTTGCAGTATTCATTTAAATCACATAAAAGCCACAATAAAAAAGACGTTATCTGTTGCCAGAGCCAGTTATGTTCTTAACATTTTGTTTGTTGTTATTATTGTTGTTGTGGTTGCACGTTTTTTATGTTAATTGATAAATATTATAATTTTTTAATGAAATTCTAGGCGCAAATTGAAACCAAAACCTTGAAATACTTTTAGTATTTTCGAATTTAATGTAATTTTCTCCATTATTTAAATGAGCTCTATTTTGGACTATTCAAATTTATTACGCCTATTCCCGGATGCTTTTTATGTGTGTTTTGGGAAATTATGTAAATAAATGAAAGGTTTTTTTTCTAAAGAAAAGTGTGACAATGTATTATGAAGATTGGGCCTATAAAAACGCTTTCCCCTTGAAAGCTTTTTTTTGAAAATTTCATAAATTAATATTTAATTAATTGTGGGTCTAATAATAAAGATCTTTATTAAATATAATTTATGCAAATGCTTTTGACTCAAAGCGACAGCCAAGTTTAGTCGGCTTTTTCTTAGCTGATTTGTCAAACAGAAACAGAAAAACAAAAACAAAAACAAACAAAAAGAATTCAAATAAAAATAATAATGCTGATAATACCGGTAGCCAGTCGGCCCCGGGGGGCATGAAGGCATCACGATGATGTGTATATGTATGCCAAATAATTAACTTCAAGAGCTGTAAACGTCAACAGGGTTAAGCATGTAAATTTGTCAAGAGATTAGCCAACAACAAATGCATGCGGCTTAAACAACAAAAAATCACAAAATAAACATTCCGAATGCTAAACACAAATTCATTGTTCAACGGTTTCTTGGAAATGCGAAAGGAATTTGGTTTTTATGCATGAATATTGAACGAATCGAGCCAATTTGATGGTGTCTGGTGAATGGTGGGTGATGGTGGTGCTGGTGGTGCGGGCAGTCAAAACAAACAATTAAACGGGCATAAAAATACCAAGAAAACTAAAGAAAGAAACACGGTTCCCAAAAATAATGTCACGTGTGTCTGTGTGTGTGTGTGTGTCGGTGTGTGTCTGTGTGTGTGAGAGGGTAAAAGTTCAAGAAACTTTTCATTAGTTTCACATGCAAAGTGCGCCAGCAACAAGAGCAAAATTGGTCAACAGACGAAGAAGGTCGGTTAATTAGGTTCAGGTGCTGGCTGAGTTGGGCGACTGGTGGCCATCGTGGAGCTGGGAAGGCACAGCTGCGTCCAGGAGGCGCCATAGCTCTGGCTATGAGCGAATCGCGTGTCATATTTAAGCCACACAGCCGCGCCCAGTTCTCGGCACGAGCGTGTGTGTGTTTCCTTTGTGTGTGAAATATGGAGCGCGCGTGGCATGCCACCATAAAAGCAAAAAGAAAAAGAAAAAAGTTATAAAGCACGCAAGAAACTGACGTTGCGACCGCCCGCCGTTGGTAGCACAAAATCCGGCTAAAATCAATAAAAAGCGGCAAGCCATGTTCAGACGGCCCAAAAACAAGCAGCCAAAAATGAATCACAGACAGGCTGTGAAGATATATATATATATATATATATATATATATTAATCCACAGATTTCCAGTGAATTCAATGCCGGAACGGTACCAAGCTCGGCAGCGTCGGTTGGCTGCCGATTTGGCCAGACAAATAAGATGCGTCAATATTTGCACTAGGTCAACAACACAAATGTGGCTGCTGCTGCCCACGCAGCAGCTAATTGAGGCATGACTCTCAAATTGTGCAAGTAGCCAGATTCAAAAATCATTCCATCTGCTAGTTAAACAATTCAGTTTTCAGTTTAAAGCAGTTACATGTAATTTATTACATTGATTGTGAACTCCTACGCTATATACATTTAAACAAAAGAGAAAATGCAAATCTTAAACCAAATTAAAAACGATAAACAAAATGGAAGCATTTGTTAATTGCACAGCAGCTGTGTAAATAATACTAAATAATAATAATTATAAACCAAGCGAAGAGGTTGTGCACATATCACATAAATAACTTAAAGGAACAGAAACACACACACACACACACACAAACACATTAGTATATATATATATGTATATAGTTAATATAAATATAAATTAGGAGGCACTTTGCGTGCGCGGAAAGTACAAAAGATGCAAGTACATTTCTTTGTATATAGGGACATGTAGAAATACAAATATTTATATATATATGTATATATATCACACATACTCTATACGAACGAACACAACACACAGAGACAGATACACACACATGCAAGTGCAGTAGTTATTGCCACGTTTATGCTTTGATCTTGCGGCCCAACTTGGTCACCGCATATTTGGTGCCATCGCGTCCGGTTGAACTGCTGCCCTGCGAGTTACTGTGTTGCGCCTTATGCTTGCCACCACCAATTCCATTGCTCTTGGAGCGCGTCTCGAAGAGCACATCCGAATCCGTTTCCGATTCGGTCAGCGAAGTGTTGCGAGAATCTAAAAGCAAAACAAAGCAGAATTTAATTTATGCAGTTTGTATTTGCAGCATTGCAGCTTACAATTGGCTGCTTCCTCGTCCTGCGTGCCTATCAGCGCATACTTTTGCACCTTTTGGCGCATGCGCGGCTTCTTTGTTGTGCGGCAGGCGCAGGCAATGCCCCAAAAGATGCCCGAGAGCAGCAAACAGCCGCCAATCACGCCCACAAACACATACAAAATCGACCAATCTATGAAAATAATATAAATTCAATCGATATTCTTATAGAGGATATATATATATATATATAGCTACCGCAGTTGGCCTCATCGTTGGCAAGGAAGTAGCTGGCGGTGGGCATCCAGAAGGCTTCGCAGATGCATGCTCTGGTCGCTGGATTGCATCTGCCATGGCCGGAGCAATTGTTTTGGCACACTGTGGTGCGTATGTCCACATAGAGTGCACCCAATATGGAGGCGTCCTTCTGCAGCTTGGCACGCAGCATTCGCTCCACATGCAGGCCATCCACTGGCTTCGCCTCTGCTCCATTCGCCATCACATAGAAGACGAGCACGGCCGCCTCTGTTTGCAGGTCGTGCTTAAGCTCTCGGATTTGTATCTTATTGTCATCGCCCAGCAGCAGCTGCAGCTTCTGCACAATGGAGTCCAGTTCGCTCTTGGTTATCACCGATATGCCCATGGGCAAGGTCATTTGCACCAGATACATCAGCATCGGATCGGCATGCACATTAATGCTGACCGTATCCGTGCCCGTCAAGCCCTGATCATCCGTCACAGTCAGCTTGAAGACGTAGCGACCCTGTATAACATTGCTGAGCTGTGAAAAACATGGAGTGCCATCTATGAGAAGCTGTTAGGAGTCGCGTCAAACATGGACTTACAATCATAATTGGCTGCTTGTCGGTGTCGCCAATGATGACGCCCGCCGCTTGGCTGGTATCCTCACGCGTCCACAGATATTTCACCACAGCCAAATCATCCGAAGACTGCGAACCATTCAGATAAATAGCGGTCACGGGCAAGGTGATGGTGCGATCTCCACCAGCGTTTGCAATGGGCGCCGCATTACGTTCTGCATGTTAAATGTGGCAATGAGCAGAGCTTGATGGAGTTGGCTTCGATAAACTTACCCTGCACAATCTTTATCCAGGTGCTGTCTGCTGCGGTATTGTTGTTCTCATCGGCAACGCTCAGCTCGAACTCGTACAGGCCCAGAGTAAGACTGGTCGCATTCGCAATCTGTGAAAGAAAGATTAGATTTGGATTTAAGGGGAATCTTTAGTTATTTACCGAGCTGTTTGATTGGAGGATGACGGCATTGTTGGGTCCGCTCAGCTGTTTCCATTGATAGCTCTTGATGCCGATGTCATCTTTCGATTCGGACCCATTTAATGTGAACCAATTGACGGGTAAACTGATCGTCTAAAGATACAGCAACAATATCATTAATATAAATCATTTATCGGCATTCAAGCCCAAACTTACTGAATTGGCGCCCGCCTTTGCTGTGGGCGGCGAATTCGTTGGTGGCTTCACAAAGACATGAACCTTGGCGGTGCTCGATTGCTTGCTTCCATCTGTGACCTTCAGCACAAAGGTGTACATGCCCTCCTCCAGGTTGGACAGCTGGACGTAAGGAGTTCTCGTGTTCTGCATGTCGACGGCTTTGGCCTCATCGCTGGCATCTTTGGTCCACTCCCATTCAACGATTTCGTGATCATCGGAGCTGGCAGTGCCATTGAGGGTGACATTATTATTGGGTAGATATAGGATGACGGCATCGCCAGCATTCGCCACCGGTGCATAGTCTGTCTCCTTGAGCACCGCTATGGTAGCCGTGGTGGAATTGGTCACATTATTCGAGTCCGTCACAGTCAGCTTGAAGGTGTAGTTGCCCGGCGAGGTCAGGTCCAGCTGCAGGGTGTTCACCTCCGGCAATTGGGGCTGATAGCCAATGGGACCCAGAATGACCTCCCAGTGCCAGTTGATGATCTTGTCGTCGTCGGTGCTGGTGCTGCCATCGAGCACCGCATTCGAGGTGGGCTGTCGTATGATCTGTTCCCGTGGCGAGATGATCACCTGTGGTGCCTGGTTGATGCGTCTCTCCGGCAGCACCGTCACATTGGCAGCCGCCTCGCCAAAGGTGCCATTGTCACCGGTGACGGTCACCTTGAAGGTGTATAGGCCTTCCGAGAGATTCGAGAGTTTCACCTTCGCGTTGCTCTGATCGGAAATGGTGCCATTCATGGGTCCCTTCGGCTGCGATATCAGTGTCCACAGATATTTGTATTTGGTGCCACTTGTCTCCTCCTCGGGCACTGTGAATGCGGCCAGTGTTACCTCCTGCTCCGGCAGCTGCACCTCCTTGGACATGACCGACACAGTTATTTTGTTCGCCTCCACTTTGCTTGCCGGCGGCACAGCAAGCTCGGACGCAATCTCGCTACCAGCTGCCAGCTGTTGTGTGTCTTCGGCGGCCCCATCAATGCCGGATAAATAGGCTCTGTAGGGCACCGCGGTCATGACGCACTTGAGCTGCTTGTTGCGCATGAATCCGTGCTTGCAGCTGCACAGACCCGTCACCGCATTCGCCTGAAGGCGCACACACTGCTCCTGCGGCTGGCAGGGTGTGTCCACATCACAAGCCATGAAATTCGCATTGTTGGGCAGCTCAGCAGTGCCGCCATAGTAGGTGAGATCCTCATCGTTGTCATCGGACTGCTGCAGCAGCATTTGCTTCATGCGCTTCTCCGCCAGCGAAAAGCCATCATCATCATCATAGGCTACATTGCTATCCTGCATGAGCAAAAGATTAGCTATGCCCTGAGATGAATTATGCTTGGTTGCTCACCTGAAACTGCAATCGACGCGGCTGCTTCCAAAAGTTGAGCTCCGAATCGTAGGGTAAAATTTCGGCGTTCGGCTTGGTGGCCTTGAGCAGCTGCGTCCATGTTTCTTGCGGATCACTGGCCACCGGATTAACGAGTACCATTTGCACCTTTTCGTTTTCCCGCTCGCGGCTCAACGGTTTGGGCAAACAGGCCTCATTGCTGACGCAGTGGATGTGATAACATTTGCGCTTGAAGACCAGCACAATGTTGCAGGCACTCTGATTCTGCGATTGCGATTTTTCGCAGCACGCCTGCAGGCAGCTCCACAGATACCGCTCCTCGTCGATTAGTTGCCCCTCCTCCGGCTTGTACTCCTCAAAGACGCCCGCCTGCTGTTCGTCGCGCGGCGTCGCATTCTCAAAAACGTGGCGCAACATTCGCGGACAGATTGTCAACTGCTGCTTGCCACTTGCCGTTAGCTCCTCTTGTTGTTTGCTGCCCGTCGACGATAATAAAGCGTTTTGCGTTGTTGTTGTCAAAACTGCCCCCATTCCCCCCACTCCCGTTCCCGTTCCACTCATGACGTCGCCTGCTGCGTATTTGGCTGACGCCATCCAGAGCCAGAGACACAAGCAGCTATATTTAGCGAAACTTGCGAGTTCCATTTCGTTGTTGTACGGCACTGAAAACAACTACTTGCGTTTAAGTTTGAGCCGCCTTTGTGCAATTTTTCCAGCTTAATTTGCATAAATTAATACATTTTTATCAAGAACTCCAGTCGCTGTGGCGAGTGTGGCATTAACTATAACTGGCAAAAATACCAAAAATTAAGCGCACTGACTGGAACAGCTGTTTGGCTCTTATGGGCAACTCTGCGTGCAGAACTTACACAACCAGTGCTGTAAACCAGCGTCGTGGCAATGTACGTTAAATTTTGAAGCTTACTGTGGTAAAAGCACAAGCAAAAAGCTCTCCCGGCAGTTAACGAGTTTTCTTTGCGTGTTTATGGCGTGTTTTATTGCCTGATGGCAACTGATGGCAAAATAAATAAGCGAAATCCCAGCTTGTTTACATAATTTGCATTTCGATTACGGATGAAATAGCAAATATTGATTCAAGAACGCAAAACGGCAAAAACTGGTCTCGTGCGCCCACACATAATATTTCAATTATATATATATGAAATTGAACATCTACTGAGAAACGAGCTCAATTATCCACAACGAAAACCACAATAACAAAATCAATGGGTCGCCCACGCGTAAGTGGAATGTTAATTACAAGCGACTGTCTTAAATCACAACAATTTTAATTATGTACATAACTGCAAACAAATCGCAAAACTGCCAGCGACTTGTTTATCGAGCATTTTGTCGATGCTAAATCAAAGCGGAGCAAAGCTTTTATGTAGATAAAGAAATCACAAAATGCACGACAACAAACTAACACAAAACGATAAATAAATCAATGAATTAAATTTGAAATTCTTTTATTATTCAACAATTATTGCATTTCTTTGCTCGATGTCGATTTTTTGGTTTTTTCTTTTGTGGTTGGGTTTTTATCTAAAGCGGTTTTGCATTAATAAACAGTCCACAAGGCGTCATAACTGGCACAGTTTGAGATGCTTGGTTTGAAACTTTGCAATAATTAAAATTTAAATGCTATTTTTGGCTGCTTAAGTGAATAAATCAAATAAATTCCACTCAAGTGTGGCTGAAATGACAATTATTATTGTTGTTTAATTTAAGCATTTCCAAGTGTTTTGTCATTGCCAAAATGCAAATCACGTTATCTCTTTATGACTCCAACCACATTGTTACTATTGACATATAATATATATTTTTGCACGAATATTTACACCGAATGAAAACTGCTCTTTCCGCGCTTACTCATATGACCGTGCCATATATGGAAAAACTTGAATGAACACACAATACTACGATGCGAGATCGTAATCTGCTATTTGCATGTACATATTATATGATTTTTAGAATTATTCTTTAGGTGTTTTGGAATTAGTTTGCTGATTAGTATGAATTGTAATTTCAGATGGCAGACTTCTCGGATAGTTCACCGAGTGGAATGCTGAGTCCGGCGAGCACGCTCATTGAAAGTTTCAACAAGAAGAGTGGCTCGGCAACGACGACGCCCCTCTCCCTGCCACTCACCAGCTCCACGAGCAACATGCTGTGCAACAACAATACGCCCACACTAAACGGTGGCACCACAAACGGAGGAGTGGTTCCCCTCAGCGGGGGCAGCACAACAACAACAGCAGCAGCAGTTGCCGGTTTGGGCGGACGACAGATAAATACAAGTTCGAGTTCTTGCAGTAGTCTTAAGGAAACCTCACATCAGTCCACATCCACATCACAGCAGGTAAGTCGAAAACTAGGCTAAGCTACACAGATATCAATCATAAATCTTGGGCAATGTTGTCAATTGTTTGATAATTGATAGACTCGACGAGGCTCATATAATTTATTGAGCACGAATCAGTTGATAATAATAGAAACAAGGGGACCTCTGATCAGTTCAGGCACATTGCCTCGCCTCTATTTTTAAACAATTACTTAAGTCAAAAAATGTAAAATATATACACATATGATTATTCAAGCCGACGAGCTCTAACCCGCCCACCCGGACAACCTGATAAGCAAAAAACAACAACTGTAACAATTCCCTTCCGATATGGAAACAGTTGGCGTTGGATTCTGATTAGATTATGTTTGATTTTTTTTCTGATTGGCGTCGCAGCGGCTGCTGTGTGTAGAAATCAATTAATGTGTGTGGCGATTACTTTGCAATACTTGGAACACTTTGCCATATTTATTATTTGTGTTCGTATTGATTGGGCAAAGTCATAAAATTAATTGCGCATAGCCAGTTCATAAACATTTTCGTTATTTTTGTATCTTTGTAATTTTTTTGAAATCGTGCCACTTGCCTTAATTTTATTTTTAAACATTTAACGAGCTACAATCCAACCAAATTTCCCACATAGAAATTTACTTTTTTTATGAGCTTAGATTAGATTGCTTTAGCGGCATTTGCATGCCAACCTTAGTTCCGTCGTTTGATAAGCGGACTTCCCATCCAAATAATAACTTGAAGTGTGACAAGTGTGTATTGTCTTGTGTTGTTGTTGCTGTTGTTGTTGCTGTTGTTGTTGCTGCTGCTGCTTATCTTTGTCGACGCGTTGACTGCACTGAATCACTTGCTTTCAAAATAGTCGCTTACATAGGGCACATTTTGACGTTGCCTTGGTCAAGTTATTGTTGATTATTAATGAACCTGCCCATCAACAGGTATGCCTATTAAATGGTGGGGGAAGGGTGGGTGGCAAGCTCACAGGCTTTAAAATAGTCACTTGTGTAATCACTGTTCGAGTGCTCAAAGCTCGGCGCAGGCATCTTTCCAGTTGCTTGCTCTTTCTGCTCCGAATCTGCCATGACTCATTTGCCGGTAGTTGTTGCTGCTGTTGGCATCACGTCGTCTTTGGCTCGTGGCGTGATTTGTGCTTTTGGTGCCGCTGCTCTCATTGGGAGCGCTTATCGTTGAAGCTTTAGCGGATGCTTTTCTTGTTTTTGGTTTCAATAGATAATCGGTGCTTCACCCGTTTATTGATGGATGGCTTTGTGCAGTTGGCAGCAGCGTAAAAAGTGTGTACATATTGTATTATTATTTTTGTTTTCTAAGAACCGATTTTGTTTGACTCTTTATTAGCTGTCGGCGTTGCCTGCTCAACGCTTAACATGTGAATTTCATGGGAAAAAGCTTTAATTTTAGAACGGACTGATACGGTCGCTGTTCGTTTTCCCAGAAAATACAGTGATTGTAATATTAAAACGAAAAATTATAAATAAGCGATATCTATATATCGTATAAATCAGAATAAGCTTAGCATTTTAATAGAGCCAATTTAGATAAAAACCTTTGTGTACTTCATGCAGAAAAGGTGGCGCCAATCCGGAATATTGCGGAGGAGTCAGATAAAAGTAAAGAAACAATCTGATGACGCATCGCTGAATGCGGTGTGTGAATAAGTCAACAAAAGATGGTCCAAACTAGGGATTATTGGAAGCAAAACAAGAAGCTACAATATTAATATATATTAACATGCCAAATATGAAAGCAAATCTATAGAAGTTAATGAACTTGATTTATGACAATACAGTGATTTATTGCCAATATTATCTTAGTCATTTATAATGTTCTATACTAGATAGACACAATTTCGAATATTTAATATTGAAGAGCTGTTGAAAGATAGTAGTTTTTAACTACGACTGAACAGAGATTATGTAAATTAGAGAATGTCGATTGGTGTTCAATTGTACGTAAATTATCATACATATGTGTGTAAATAAATGTGTTTGTTAAATTAGCAACCAATTAAGAACAACATAAAATCTACTCAGCAATTATGAATATAAGCACATTAAATAAAACCAAATACAACAACAGCAATAATCTGCTGCTTGTCTTGCGTTAATGCAAAAGAGCGACGCTAATCGAGTAAGTAAACAGCGGGCAAAACGAGATAGAAGATACAAATTCTTAGTGTAAAAGCAGCATCCACATAAAATTGAATTGAAGCTTTAAGCCGAACGCGTTAATTAGAAAGAAAAAGAAACAAAGCGTTTTAGTTGAAACGTGAGTATGTCGCTGAATTATGGATATGCACAAATACACTGCATAAATTAAATAATAGATAAAATAATAAGCGCGCGTTCTTCTACTTGCTGCTGTTGTTTGCCTGTATAAAAGTTGTCGGCGCGAGAACCTTTACAATACGATTTCCTAGAATTCTCAGCGCAGAGCTCACGTCAACGCCAACTTTGTGGTGCTTTAAATGGCCGCACTGCTCGCACCCACAGCGATCGCTGTTGGCAGCGGCACTTTAAAATGAAATAACAATCGCCCAGTTTTGACGCCGGCAGAGCTAAAAGCTCAAGCTCGCTGCTAGAGCCCATCGGTTGGACGCTAGAAATTCACTCATTTTACTTTAGTTAACGAAACGAACGAGAAGCGAGCGTCACGCAAAAAAAAAAAACAACGAAAAACGGCATTGAACAGACCGACGCAAAAATCCTATTTAATTGTTGGCGTGCAATGATTTTTTTTTGTGTGACGGCAGCCCCTCATACATAATATATATATATATAAATTCAGCAATTATTTGCATAATAATTTCAAACGAAATCGAACGAAAAGCGCAAAGTTTCTTCAACAAACTGTTGCCAATATTAACGAACAATTAAACGAACTCTACTTTTGTTATCAGTATTTTCTGTACAAACGAGAAACGAGCAGCATACAAGCAAAATACAAATAAAAAAGAAGAACTCTCAACGATTATTATTTGAGTGCTATTTGCGGCAAGCGTGAAAAATATTAACTCTCGAAAGTTCAATTCAGTCTGCGAAGCGTTTTTGCAGCGTGAGAACCAATAAACAAAAAAAATCCGCGTTACCTTTGTAAAAATAACTGGCCCAAAGCAAAGTACGAAAGAAAATCAGTAAAACGAGCATCTAAATAAAAACATAATTAATATAATATATATATACACACATAGCACACATGCAAATTGTCAAAGAATTGAATTGTTCGCTTACAAAACCAAAGGCAGACTGTGTCTGCATGTGCGTGTGCGTGTGCGTGTGTGTGCGTATCTGTGTGTCTGCTGATAAGCCCCCACAAGGCGTTATTTAGTTTAGAATACACATATATTATATATGCCAAAGTTAAGAGTGCTATCGCAACGTAGGCGTATACGTAATATGAACTTTAATTGAACATATTAAGGAATTTCTAGAAAGAAAATAACAACAAAAAAGGGCTATCGCGTTAACTGACATCGGTTAGTATGTATGTGTGTGTGTGTGTGTGTGTGTGTGTGTGTGTGTGTGTTAACCTGTGTGTAGACCAATACATAATGTTGATAAATTAGTAAATGACGCAGTGTTTAAAACGTTAAGGTTCCCTTATATCTAATCTCTTGACTCCATGTCCAAGTAACGCCTAGCCCCAAAGAACTGGTCGTACCTGCTCTCCCCCCCCACCCCCTCTCTTCCATGTTTATACAATAATATTTACTATCACAACGGCAACAACAAATGTGTGAACGTCGATCACACTTGCCACTTGTGAATTTTTTCCCCTATGTCAATTGCGATAAGTCGAATTATGTATACCTCGTATTATGCCATAAAAGCTAGCCGCACATATCATTCTAATTATTGATTATGTTTTACGAAGCTCGAAGACCGTAACAACAAAATATTTACTTTGTATCTATTGACACAGCGTATAGGTTATATCCAAAACAGGCCAATTATCATTATAATATTTATAAATGTTTTATTAGTCAACGCTTCGAGCCATATAAAAACTATATACGAGCAACACCCACACACCGATTTTCGGCGCGTTGTTCGTTTTGGCGCTTCTGCTCAAGTCTTTTCAAGAAACACACTCACAAAACGCGCAAAATTGAAATCCGTCCAAAATTAGAATTGATTCGTAATGTTGCTACATTTGTCAAAAAAAAAACTAAATAAAACAAAATAAATAATGAAGAAAAAACGAGACTTTTGCTCGATCTGTGTGTTGGCGTGTTTCTGTTTTCCTGGTTTCTGACAACCTTTTCAAAAATACTTAAGAGCCAAATATTTCAAATACAATCCAACTATTTTGTGGCTAGCTTTCATTGTGATTGCGCATGAATAGAATATAAATAGATTTTTCGCGAAAATAGCCATTGAGGAATGCTGTTAAGAAATAATTGGCTAGTACATCAATTTTGATGTGTGAGTCTCTTTTTTTTCTTGTTGTAAGAAAGATTTGATGAAGATTTATAGGAAATGTTTTTTTTTTTTTGTAGAGATGATACTGAAGCTCCAATTCAATACCAGACAACACTTGAATGACATGCATAATCTCTCAATGAGTTCATAATTGACGAAAGATTGTTTTAAGTTTCAAATCGCTTAAATCTTGTAATCGCCTCGATTAGCCGCACTTGTTGCACCTATCTATTGACAGACTTCCCCATTCCATTCCGTCTGCTGATTATCTCTGACTATTGTAGACTCTGTAGAGAAGTTTTTGCATATGCAAGCAAAGGTTGACAGGTGATATGTATCTGATTAAGATAGAATAAACACGATTTCGTATGCAATCTTATCTGCACTTCAACACTAAAATAAAATACTCGGCGCTTCGTTTCACAGAGTTCGTCGTTAATAAATTTAAAAATGCAAAATCATAAAACATTGTCAGAAGAAAAGTTGCTAAATAAATAAAACCATCTAGCAGAGGGCAAAGCCAAGCAGTTGGGCAAAACTAAGATCCCGTAAATAGACGGCGCCTAGCGCCTGCCATAAAAACAAGCAGCAGATAGCGATAGAGGTGTATATATATATATATATATATATATATATATACATACATATACATACATATACATAAATATCGGACGAATTGCATAGAGACACATAAATTAGGCGGACTTTGCAAATATTTTGCATATGTCTGCACTGATTCACTGAATCTTTGAAAATATAGAAATGAATTTCTGCTTAAATATTTGGGCTGTTATTCATCTTTCTCTCTCTTTCTCTTTCTGTCTGTCTCTGTCTATACTTATTACAGGTTGTGAACAGCAGTAGTAGCAGCACAACGACGCGTGTGGAGAAGAAATCGCAGCGTTTGCATCACATAACATCATCATCGACGACACAAGCGTCATCATCGTCATCGTCTTCCTCGTCATCAACGTCTTCGGAAATGAAGGCCGCCGCCGTCAAGCGCGATCTCACTGATATTAAAATGTCCATGTCGGAAATAGAACGTCTGACAGCGGCGCCAACGCAAACGCGACACCATCCATCCATCGATGACCTTAAGGGTCTCAATAGCGAAGATACCATATCGCAGTTGAAGAAGAAGTGAGTACTTCATCAGACAATAATCAATCATCGCTCGAGAACTTCATATTCATCTTAAACTCTTGCAGAGTGCGTGCCTCAATCGAGAATCTTGTTGATGGCAATGATGATGGCGGCTGTTACGGCATTGTAACGACTCCAGATGGCGATGATGATTGTTACACACAAAAACATTTTGGCAGCGGCTTAGATTTAACGCATCCGACTGCTGCACAGCTGAGCGCCAGCAGTGGCTTAAGTGGCTCGAATAAAACAATTGACACCATCAAGTTTGAGGAGAAGCGTTCCAAATCGATGGCCACCACAAAAGTGGTGGCCGATGGCTTCAGCTCCGAGCAGGCGACCAGCAATTCAGCGGAAATGAAACGACTCCAGGCTGGAGACATTGATTACAAAGAGGCTAAGGCTGCGTCAGCGGTTCGAAATCGTCTGGAAGTGGATGGCGTCAAGGCGGAGCAGAGTGCAGCCGTCATGCAGGTGAGCAATCAGTCAATCAATATCGCAATCCAACCCGTAGTCACTTGCTTACATGCTGCAGACCATAAATTATTGTTATAGTCATTGAACTCTCTATCTCTATCTCAGCGGGGAAGCTTTGAAAGCTTCGGCAAGCTAGTGACGAAGCAGGGCAACCACTTGCAAAGCTCAAGCATACCAGTGAACAACCGTTATGCCGGCCACTCCTTTCAGTCGAAGTTCGTCGCTTGCATGTTAGGGTCGCATAAAGGGGCACGGTTCACCAAAAAAAAAAACGACTGGGAACGTTTAATGACGCCAGCGAATTGTGAAAACTGTCCCGAGTGAAATTAGTTAAAATTGTTGTCCTTGCTCGAAAAACAGTAGAGAAAATCGATATTTCTACATGTTTTTGCTGCGCCAAAAAGTAGGCAACAGTGTGCTTGGAAATAGCATCGCGTATACGTAATATGTTTCTTCGAAACCAAGGTCCGCTCCAGTGGAGCCCACACTTAGTGCGACATTTGAGCAAGGAAAAGAAAAAGGGTTCCATGCTAAGAAGAATTCAGGTAATAATAATCGCCATCGTTGCACCTTAGGTTTCCCCTCGTTACCAAGGGCGACGCGATGTTGTGGCTTATCTAATCGATGAGCGGGAATTTTTTATAGGAGCCCCATGATAAATTAGCATACATTGGTTTATGATGCGGCTCATTAAAGGTTGTCAACAAAGCAATTCGAACTGGATGATGAAATTTGATGCAGTCTATTGATTAAATAGAACCTCGCTTATGTCAGAAGTCAGCTACTACAATTAAATAATTTATCATAGATAAATTGCAAGTAATATAAATAAGTAAGCTGAATAATCCTTGCTATACATACAATGATCTATAGCCTAGCAACTGGGCTAATACAATAGACTCTTGTTGCTGGCACTTAGCCAACAATAGACACGCTCCATGTGGGCAGACTTCTAATTGTTAATACCCCAATCAGCAGAAATAATAAAAAATAAAAAAGACATTTTATTTTGATGCAGCTGCGCGGTCAAAGACGATTTAGATTCTTTCAACAATTAAAAGTTAAGATTGCAAGTAAAAAATGCATTAAAATTAATAAACTTCGAACTAATGCTAACGATTATAATCATATACACATAAATAGAAGACTCAATTTTAATGTTGGACTTATTTCGCTATTTGCGCTCAGATATTTCTATAGAATTTTCACTCAGTCAACGAAAGGGGCAAAAGCTGTATTTTATTTTCGAACATTTTTCTTTGAAATGAAATGGCACTGAGCGGTGCTCAGTTCTCAGTGCTGAGTTCTCAGTTCAGTATCAGACAAGCAATCGACGCGATCGCTTCGCCTTAGGCGAGCAATTTTAAATAATCGTTTGCATAGCTGAATATAAATTCGGAATTTATATATATGTGCTTATATATAATACATGTGATTATATATTTGAATTCTATATTAGAGACAAGAACATTGCACTAATTTGTGAATTGGCACTAAAAAGATCGGCAAAATACAACGACAACGACTGCTTTAAGCAAATACATTATAAAAAAAAAACATAACAAGACGAAGAAGCGAAATAAGTGTTTAACTAATCGACAAAACAATACATATTTAGAACCTGACCTTCTGAGTGGCTCACTTTTATACACAACACATAACACTTGTGCCGACAGCACAAAAACAACAAAAGCAACAAATTTCGGAATTTCATCAATTTCCCGCTGGCTGTGATGAAATTCTGAGTGCTCAAAAAAAAATGAATGAAAATCATAAATTAAACTGAGCAAAGAACACTATGAAATATATTCGCTGGTGCTCAAAGTTCCAAAACTCGGCAAAACGTAAATCAAGAAAAACTGAAAGTTAAACCTAACAAACCTAAAGTAGATCAACCAACTGAACAACCAAGCATTATTAACAATGGGCTACCACATGCGAAAATATGTGAGATATATGACAAACATTCGTTAAGTTTTCGCCTAAATATGTATATGTGCATGTGTATTTATGTGTAGCGGAGCCAACAAGTGTCAGTCTCAGAATACATTTACATGTGCATTTTGAGCATTCGTCAAGTTTCGTTAATTTTTATTATCATAACTGTTTGCAGCTGTGGCTTCAGCAGTGTTGTAAAATATTACAAACTTGAATTATCGGTCAATGTCACACACACACACACACACACATATGATCGACACTTCCACAATCTCTCACACAGACAACAAACTCTTCCTAACACACACACGCACACACACACGTAGAGCGAAGGCGCAACGTCAGCGCAGCCAATTTGTGCGCTATTTTTATGTGAATTGAAATATACAAAACAATCTGTTGAGAAAACACCGAGAACATTCATTTTCACGTTCACGCTGCGTTATATTTAAATAAACATTTGAACAATCATCGAGCTGTTGAAATAAGTACAAAAGAGAGAAAGAGAAAAAGCCCAAAAGGAAACATGTCCAATCCGCCGCAGCAGCCGCCTTGGCCCGTTCGCAAGGGCATCTTTCGTTCGAGTGGCCAATCAGATTTTGTGCCCAACAATCGTTCGCCGAGTCCCATCGTTGAGATGCCGCTGTCACCACCGCCACCGACAGTGGGCACTTCTTTCAATCGTTTTGCCCACAACTCCCCACTGTCGCCGCCCCCGCAACCCATTCAAGTGGTGACCTCTGCTGCTGCAGGCAATGCCTCCATGTCCACTGCGTCCGCTGCCCGAATGTCGGGTGCATCGAGTAGCTCCTCTTCTGCCTCTGCCTCTGCCTCTTCCAGCTCCTCGCAAGCGTCATCGACTTCTAGCTCAAGTTCTAGCTCCCACACAAGAGTACGTAAAAGTTCTAATCCACCTTTGCAGCCAGTCAACACCGCCACCGCCATCACCGACCCCCTATCGCCACCACCCACCACAACAACCACACAAACATCTACTCCAAACAACAATCACAACAACAGTCACTCAGCTGACATACCCTCAACGACAAACATCAACAGCAACAACAACAACAACATGAAACATGTACGCGAAATACCCATTGAGGTAGAACAGAGCAAGGTATAACAGCGGCAAATATATAGGCAACATAAGAATATATAAAAGTGAACAACAGCTGAAAAGCAGCAGCTGTAATACAACACTAAATTAGTTTACTCATTTGTAACACTGTTACACATATCAAGAGCAAGTGCCTAACAGTTCTGCTAAAATTGTCAAATCTGTTATACGCATTGGTTAGACTTAGACACAAACCTTTTCGCAGCATGTAATGAGTACCGCATGTATATAACAGTTGTGGAACTGTCATACTGAGGGTCAAAATCCTTTTTGCAGCATTGAATTTGCAACATTTTATTAAATTGTATCACTAATGTTGTCCGTTCTGTGTCACCCTTGCAGGAAGCGCTCTCGCTGCGCACAGGCGATATTACACAGCAGGCGAGCAACAAGGTGGCCGCGGCCAGTATTAAAGTGCAGAGCGACAATTTCTCGGCCGACAAAAAAGCCATTTCGCAGTCGCAGCAATCGCAGACGATGACATCGAATGGCATCATTAGCCAGGAGAAGCATGTCTCATCGGCATCGCAGGCCAATTACTCGATGACCCACAAGGGTGTCTCCAGCACGGGCAGCAGCATGATCTCTTCCACCTCGCAAATGTCCGCCACAAATTGTCAGGGGCTCAAGGTAAAGGATCTCAAGCTCGATGATCTGAAATCCCTATCATCGGGCAGCGGCCAGCAGGAGATCGAGGAGGCCATCCGAAAGTATTCAGATGTGCTAACCGCCTTCGTCAGTTCGCTGCAAAGCGATGACAGCAGTCCAGTGTCCAGTGCCGGCGAAAAGAAATCCGTCTATCTGGAGAAGATCATCGAGGTGATCCGTCGTGCCTGGGCAGTGCCCACACATGGACACGAGCTGGGCTACTCCCTCTGCAATTCACTGCGCCAGAGTGGCGGTCTCGATCTGCTGATGAAGAATTGTGTGCAGCACAACAGTGACCTCCAATTCTCGTCGGCGCATCTCCTCGAACAGTGTCTCACCACCGAGAATCGTTCGCATGTCGTGGACAATGGGCTCGACAAGGTGGTGAATGTTGCATGCGTCTGCACCAAGGAATCGAATATGGAGCATTCGCGTGTCGGCACTGGCATACTGGAGCATCTCTTCAAGCATTCCGAGGGCACCTGCTCCGATGTCATCCGGCTGGGTGGCCTCGACGCCCTGCTCTTCAAGTGCCGCACCAACGATGTGGAGACGCTGCGTCACTGCGCCAGCGCTCTGGTCAATCTTTCGCTGTATGGCGGTGCCGAGAATCAGGAGGAGATGATTGTCCGCAAGGTGCCCATGTGGCTGTTCCCGCTTGCCTTCCACAACGACGACAACATCAAGTACTATGCCTGCCTGGCCATTGCCGTTCTCGTTGCCAACAAGGAAATCGAGGCGGAGGTACTCAAATCCGGCTGTCTTGATCTCGTCGAGCCATTTGTCACCTCGCACGATCCGTATGTGTTTGCCAAATCGAATCTGTCGCATGCTCACGGCCAGAGTAAACACTGGCTGGAGAGATTGGTGCCCGTTCTCAGTTCCAATCGGGAGGAGGCACGCAATCTGGCTGCCTTCCATTTCTGCATGGAGGCGGGCATTAAACGGAAGCAGGGCAACACAGACATCTTCCACGAGATCGGTGCCATTGAGGCCCTTAAAACTGTGGCGAGTTGCCCGAATGCGATCGCCTCAAAGTTTGCAGCGCAGGCGCTGCGTCTGATTGGTGAAACGGTGCCACACAAGTTGTCCCAGCAGGTGCCTCTTTGGTCTGTCGAAGATGTGCAGGAGTGGGTCAAACAGATCGGTTTCCATGGCTACCTGCCCAAGTTCGATGAATCCCAGGTGGATGGCGATCTGCTGCTCAAGCTGAATCAGGAGAACCTTCGCGATGACATTGGCATTACAAATGGCATTCTTCTCAAGCGCTTCGAGCGTGAACTGCAAAATCTCAAACGTATGGCTGACTACTCGTCCAAGGACACGGCCAGGATGCATCACTTCCTTGCCGAGCTCGGCCCCGACTACTGCACCTATACGTATGCCATATTGAATGCTGGCATCGATAAGTGCACCCTGCCCCATGTCAACGAGGATATGCTGATGACAGAGTGCGGCATCAAGAATGCCATTCACCGCCTGCGGATCCTGAATTCGGTGAAGAATCTGGAGAACTCGCTGCCCAGCTCATCCGAGGAGAATATGGCCAAGACGCTGGACGTATTTGTCAGCTACAGGCGCTCCAATGGCTCACAGCTGGCCAGTTTACTTAAGGTGCGCATCAGCCCCGATCTCTCCAAAGGACTTGCTAAATTCTGTACTCACTTTTTCAGGTACATCTCCAGCTGCGCGGCTTCTCGGTGTTCATCGATGTGGAGCGTCTGGAGGCGGGCAAATTTGATAATGGCCTACTCAACAGTATTCGACAGGCAAAGAATTTTGTCTTAGTATTAACCCCCGAGGCACTGCATCGCTGCATCAACGATGAGGACTGCAAGGATTGGGTGCATCGCGTACGTTGAAACAGAAAAATCCAATTAAATTAAACTAATCTCTTGCATTTGAATTTATTTATAGGAAATTGTTGCGGCTCTGAACGCAAATTGCAATATAATACCGATTATGGATCAGCACTTCTCGTTTCCAGAGAATCTACCGGACGACATGTGCAGTGTGACTCATTTCAATGCCGTCAGCTGGATACACGATTATCAGGATGCGTGCATCGATAAGCTCGAAAGGTATATAACCGGCGCATTTAGGACTAAATGGATGACCAAATAATCGTTGAATTAATCTAAACTATATATATATATATCTATATCTATATCTATATCGAACATTTACATTATGCGTACAAATCTAATTTTAAAACAATTCCCACCCTTAATTCTTACCCTCTTCTGATGCGGCAGATTTTTGCGAGGCGAAAAGAATGTCGATCGCATCGCGGCGATGGCGCCCGGAGTGCCAGGGGGCTCATACCAAAGAATGCACAGCAACGATTCCGACTATCAGCAGAGTGGTGGCGTTGGAGGTGGCGGTGGCGCGGGCAGTGTGGTGGATGGCCTGATGGCGGCCAATGGCAGCGGACAAGGTGGGCCAACGAGTACAACAACAACTACTACTACTTCAACCAATCAGAATCCAAGCTCGAATTCAAATTCGAATGCGAATGCGAATCAGCGTAGACTAGGCCACCGAGAGCACTTAGGCTAGCCTCGAATATACTACTTACTTACCTACTTACCTACTTACTTACTTACCTACTTACTACTACGATATCCATCCTATGACTTAAGCAAACAAAAAACAAAAA
Organism: Drosophila nr. perissopoda 5 BK-2023a; assembly: GCA_035044105.1. Taxonomy (NCBI): domain Eukaryota; kingdom Metazoa; phylum Arthropoda; class Insecta; order Diptera; family Drosophilidae; genus Drosophila; species Drosophila nr. perissopoda 5 BK-2023a. Next base: position 2,027,600 of record JAWNMK010000124.1, read on the forward strand.
TCCTCAACAATATCAACCTCAAGATCAACTCGTTAACTTGGGGACTGCTCTAGGCCGTTGTTCAGTGAAGACTTAAAAAAAAAACAAAGAAAAAAAAACGGCTTGGCAGCCCCCCTCTCTCTCTCTCACACACACACGCACACCCACATATAAACACACTCACTCACACACATAACTCTTTCTCTCTACTCTAAAAGAAAAACCAAGTTAATTAATAATTAATTTAATTTTGATTGCAAACTCGAAACTCGATAATTCACGAGCAGCTAATCACCAGGCAAATAGATACCGGCAATCCCCCTCACCAGCCCGCCAGCGCGGCAGCACCACCCTGCTGAGCTATGGACGCGGCCAGACGAAGCGCTCCAACATGCTGCCACCCTATCGCACACAGCAGGCGGCGCTGCTCCACAAGTCCGGAGCTGCTTCGGCATCGATGCAGAATATGATGCCATTGGCATGTTTGCCGCCACGTCGTAGCTCTGCTGCCGGACTGGGGCACAATGCCAGCGTGGCGAATGGCTATCGATCGCACAGTGTGGATGGGCTGCTGGATCAGGCGGCGGCTAGTAGTCATGAAAGTCTGAGCACGCCCGAGCAGCGGATTGCTGCAGCGGCGGCTGTTGTCACAGCTGGCAGCACAGCGCTAACGAACGCCAGCTCCACGTGCACACTGCAGCCAGAGGAGGAGGAGGACCTGGCGGAGGATGGGGATGATCAATTGGTCACGAATGGCTTGTGCCATGTGACGCGACGCGAGAAACGCGATAATCTGGCGCCACCAAATGTGCAACAGCATCGCAAATCGCGCAGTCTCGATCACATTCTGTCCAAGCAGACGCTAGCCGAGCTGCTGGCTCCGAGCGAATTCAACGAGGAGACACAGAGCATGCAGAATCTGGCATTGCCAATGACACCGTGTCCGCAGCGACGAGACGCCAGCTCATCCTCGAAATCACCGACGCCAGAGCGCACAGTTCAGCCGCCGCAACGTGGCATCTTCAAGCGGCAGAGTCCGGACGGCGTCAGCTCCACGGAGAGTGAGCGCGAGGATGGGCAGGAGGTGGTGAAGGCACCGGTGCATGGCAATCAGCAAAGGGCGGCGGCGCATGTGCATCGTGGTGGCAGCATCAACAGCAATAAGACGTCCAACTCGTCGCTGGGATCGAACAATAGCGCCAACAATAAGACGATCTTTAATCGAACGATGAAAAAAGTGCGCTCGCTGATCAAAAAGTAAGCACAACAAAATCAAACCAAACCAAACCAACCAACAGCAACATGCAAACTGCAAGAAATGCGAATAATGTCGATCGTCTAATACAGATACTCGCTACTTCAACAAGTTACTCGCTACTTTCATTCGTTACTGTCTAATACTACTTTGCACATTACTTTCACAACTGACTCATCTTCTGGTCCATAACGTCTTTTATTCACTCATTATGCCTAACGTTTACTCGCTACTCGCTGCTCGTTACACATCTCAACCGAATCTCATGCATCAATCAATCAATCAATACATCATTACATTATTAACTCACACAAAGTCATTCCCTGGGCCACGCTCTCGATCTCGCTCTCTGTCTCTCTCTCTCCCCATATATATATATATATTATTTTTTGTCTCTCTGTGGTAATGGTATTCGCTCGCTATCTCAATTTATCTCTCTCGTAGCTCGTTGTTTCAACTCGTTAAGCTTAGCATCCACTAAAACTTGCCTGCGTTCCCCGAAAACCTTTTGAACGCCACCCTCTTACAGTCAACACAAACAAACAAACAAAAAAAAAAACAAAAAAAAAAAAGAAGAAAAATCAAAATATCTATTTGCCTTGTGATTAGTTGTTTTTGCTTATAGATGCAAGAAAAAACGAATTTAAATTGCAAACTAATTTATAAACTACTCCTAACGACTGCATATAAACAAAAACATAATTTATATTACTAATTTAAAAGAAGAGAAACAAAAAATACATGGGAATTCTATTAATTTTAGCTACGATTAATATTTATTGTCAAAAGTTGTACATTTATTTTCAAAATGCAATTTTTTTTTCTTGTAACCGTCCGCAACAAAAGAAAGAAAGCAAAAAAAAAAAGATGAACTTCACAGCAACACGAGTGTCTTGAAACGAAAATAATTAAGTGATATTTAAATTATACATGAATTACCTACAAATATTTAAAGTAAAAGAAAAACTTAAAAGAACGGAAATAATCCACCCAGAAACCATGCTGTACAATATTTTAATTTTAACAAAAGAGACTTAAGGCATTATTTTAATTGATTTTTGCAATATATACATATATTTAATGATTAAATAGTGCCTAAAATTCGATTAGATTAAAATAAAATGTGAACTTATTAAAAGCAATTGTGTATTATTGACCAAATGATTATTTCCCCTGCTTTATCAGTCATTCTTATGTCTCATTCGCATGTTCATTTTACGTGTTCTATGTTTTAATGTTTTGTTCATGTCTAATATTCGTTTGTCTAATCGTTGCGTTGGTCTGTTGATTGTTGTCAAATCCAACTAATTAAATTGTACTTTTTTTTATTTTTTTGGAAAACACATTTTGTTTTCCACATTTTCTTTCTCTTTTTTCTCTGTCTATCTCTCGCTCTTCTCAATTATTTATTTGTAGACCATAAATGCGCATTTGTTGTACTTGTTGTTGTCGTTATTGTTGTGCCTCCGCCCTCTGCGCATATGTATCCGACCTGAATCGAACTCAACAAGCTAATTCTCATCACTCCACATCCCGATCCTGTCGACCAGCATGATACACTCACGCACACACCGAGCACGTGGGAAATCGTCGTCCGGCTGTTGCGACAACAACAACAACAACAAACATTCATTGTTATTTATTACACAACACAAAACAAAAAGCGAATATAAAAATAAAAAATGTATATCTGTGTTTACTATATACAAGACAGACTAATTAACTGTTTTTATATGTACCACCTCCAAAATCCTACCCTCTACCCTCCCCTCCCATGCACACAACAGCAACGAACTGGATGACGATGAGCTCTCTGACATTATCCTGTCCAAGGCAACGTCTCCAAATGCAGGACGCATGATTTTTTGGTAGAGACACAAACTCAAAACGAAAACGCACCACAAAAAACAACAAACACTTGTAAATATAAAAACAAAAACGAATTAAATATTTCACAGGTAACTTGATTTGAACTAACTGTCAGTTGAACTTGATGTACAGCTGGTTTTCAGAGCTAGACACGATTATCGAATTCCATTATAATCGAAGTAGGCTTTAACTTTAGAAACTGAAATATTTGTGGCGTATTTATTTTCAAATCGTGTTTCATTGCGTTTGCGTCGATACTCGAACGAAAAAGAACATTTCTTTTTTAAATTTTTAGAAAAAGTTTTGATTTATTCAATAATTAAAAAATGGAGACAGCCATGTTGATACTAGACCCCGCCGACGAACTGGTCATCAAAGGATCTTTCGGTCGAGTCATTTCCAAAATAATCCAGATACATAATCCAAATGTTGAGCATCGCGTTGCATTCAAATGGAAGTCAACCGTGCCAACTGTATTCTTTGTTCGTCCCAGTGTTGGCCTGATTGAGCCGCTCGAGAATATTAAGATTGAAATTCAAACGCAACCACTCTTTGGGAATGACAGGTTCAATGTGAAGGACCACAAGTTTATGGTGCAGGCCGCTGTGGCGGATGATAGTTTCGTTCGGCATCAGGAGTTCTGGAGGAATGTAAATAAAAAGGCTATCTGGATTGCCAAAATAAAAATTAAATTGATAAACACTGATCAAGATTCGACTGACACCAAAGCCATTGATAAGAGTCAAAATGTATGCGATCGTTCCTTAGAAAGTAACAAGGTCATTCGGGATAAGGATGCTGATGATACCATCGAGAAGCTTGTGCAACAAGTGACCGAGATGGAACAGAAGCGTGAGCAGTTGCAGGAAATCGAAACAAGCAAACAAAGTAATTGTGTGGAGGCTTTGGAGATAAAACAGCACAAACGAGGAGGTGGCTGCTATTTTTTTTTAATGGAAACTTTTATTGTCATAATGGCTGGCATTCTAGGCGGATATGTTGCCAAAACTTACCTGTAAGCCTGTTAAACCAACGTATTAAAAATAAAAGCGGGGGCGAATGCAAATAAACATTTTTACACATAAACAGAAATTAATTTATAAACTAAGCGCGTTAATTATGTGCTACTCCTCGGCAATTGTGCAACACTGGTGGTGCGGCGTTGCCATATCGTTCAATTGCGATGCTATGTAAAGGAGGCTTTGTTTACGTGAAACAGCAGCAACTATAGCAACGAGCGCTGGCTTCGCTGCGCGTCTCCTATTTAAATGTTTCATTTTGTAAAATAAACAAATTGATTTTGTTTTGAGAATGGCAATGTTTGTGTAATGAGTGATACGGATACGGACGATACGGATTTATTGTTGCTGATACCGCCCAATTATTACACGGACACCGCCGAGCGCCTGATGCTCGAGGCCAAAATGAGTGCAGCTGCTGCGGCTGCAGATGCACTTGCCATGCCACCACCGCCGCTGCCAGTTGCAACAACAGCTGCCTATCAGTTTCTGTTGCCTAGCAAAAAGTCGGAGCTGAATAAAATAAATGCGCGACTGCAGAACTTTGAGCTGGAGCGCGAAGATGATCGACGTTTTGAGGCACCATCGGACATTTCAACGATCTCGTCGAGCACAGTGCGCACAGCGCAGGGCGGCGGCCATGTCCAACGCGAGGTGCACGGCATGGTGCACTCAACGCCCAAGTGTGGTTCGGTGGAGCCTCCACGTCATCGTCGCTTGGAGGATAATATACTGCACGAAATCGACAACTATCTGGACGATCAAAATGCATGGCAGCATCTGCAGCAGCAGCAGCAGCTGACGCAACATCATCATCACCACAGCGATGACTATTTGCGCTTGCGTGCGTATGCGGGACATGCGCAGGATTCGCAGACGGCGACGGCGGCGACTTCGTTGCCCAGCATTCGACTAGGCGCATCGACATCAGTTAATAATGAGCAGAAGCTCATCAGTCTCAGCGATCTGTGGGGCAAGAGTAATCTGGCAGGCACTGTCTTAGCGAACAATGTGTCCACGCTGCACGGCAGTTCCTCGCTGAAGGAGGAGCAGCTACGCCGTCAGCATCTGGAGAAAATGGTGCAAACGCTGCAGTCTCAGTTGCTGGAGTATCAACAGCGCATCTCGGTGGCCATCGAGGTGGATCGGTCCAAGGATGACGCGCTGCAGCAGGCCGAGCAGCAATTGAAGACGTTAGACTTTGATGTGCAGCATCTGCGAGACACGCTGCACCGACTGGAAACGGAGCGTGCCGACAATCATAGTAAATGTGATGCACTACAGCACGAACTGGCCCAGGCAGTGGGCTTGGCCACCAAGTTTCAGGAGAAGACAGAGACATTGGAGGCAGATCTGGAGCGTCAGAAGCGCCAGGCAAGCGGTACAAAGCAGCAACTGGAGCAGCTGGAACTGCAGCTGCAGAGCAGCAAACGAACCGAAGAACTATCCCACGCCGAGATGAACAAGCTGCGCGATAAGTTCGCCAAGGCGGACTATCAACAGGAGAAGGTTTAACCCGAATCTGATTACAATAATTGCTTCTCTTACAATCCCTTCCATTTACACAGCTCAAATCGCGCATCGAGGAGCTGGAGAAGGATAATGGGACGCTGCAACAACAGAAGGAAATGCTGCAAGAATATCACCAAAAGCAAAAAACACGCGCCAACAGCCTCGAATTGCAACGCAAATCCTTGCAGGAGGCGTTGGCCAATCTGACGGACACTGAAGTGAGTTCTTTGACAACTCCTCAAGAGAAGCTAGCTCATTGATTAAATTGCCCAATTTTGCAGACCCAACTCAAGAAAAAACTGGAAATACAGCAGAAATCGTTGAAGCAACACTACCAACAACAAATGGAGAATGTGGTGGCCAAAAAGCTACAAGAGTTCCAGTCCCAGCTGGACAAATCGGAGGAGCAGCTAAAGGCAGAAGCTCGCGAACGGGAACGCCTGATTGCCGATCGTGCCGTCAAGCAGCTTGAGATGATTAACGAGAAGAACAACCAGGAGCTGAATCTAACACAGGAAAAGCACAACGAGGAGGTGGAGCTGTATCGCCTGCAGCTGGCGAATGCATCCAAGAAGATAGACGAACTGGAACTCAAGCTCAGCTGCTATAAAACTAAGCGGTAACAAATCAATCACTAAACTAAACCAAATAATGTATAAAATGTGTATGCAATTTGTGGCTTTCAGTGCGGATATTGCCGAGAAGCTGCATGGTGTGATGGAGGCGCAGTGGCAACAGGCGCTGGCCATTCTAACCTCACCCAATCAGACATTTCAGCTGACTAGCGGCGAGACGGACAGCGAGTCACCGGATCTGAACAATGCGCGTCACTATCCGGACACGCCCAAGTCAAGTAAAACGCAGCGCAGCAGCAACACCGAGAATAACAACTTGGATGTGGTGGGCAAAAAGGATCCAGCATCGCCGATGGACAAACTGCAGGCATACATTGAGCTGCTGCTAAGCAAATCACCAGGTGATTTCGATAAGCTCGACGAGATTCTCGCCATGAACGCCAGGCAGGGCGGCAAGCCACAGAAGCGTAATACGAGCAACGCATCCAAACCACCGCCTTGGAAGTCCTGATAGTTGTAGTCTGGAGGCACTGATTGAATTGTGTATTTAATAGTTGGATAGTCTGAATTTGAATGTAGCCACATTTGGTGGCTTCTATTTTTGTACACATTTTTACTTAAGAGTTTATGAAAGTAAATTGTTTAACTTTTTGCAAAAATGCATTGTTTATTGATAATATCAACATTTCGAAGGCAGCGCAGCACAAGTAATATCGAAGCAAGAGCAAACTATGCGTCATAGATTGTCCTCTCCACTGATATATATATATATATATATATATATATTTACACATATGTAGTTAATATATAGTATCAGAGATGCCATCGTCACATAATTATATGGATATTTTTCTTATGAGCCATAAAGAACAAAATGAAATTTGGTAAACTATAAAAGTTGGGTGTAGAAAAATGTATTTATAGAGCTTTTTGAACCTTTGGCTATAAAACTAATGTGTGTTGATATATTTTAAAGATCGATTTAATTTTGATTCATCAGCTACTGAGTTTTATGTGTCTGTCATTGATATGCGTTGAGTTTAGTTATTCCTCTTATTGAGAATGTCTTTTAGTTCATTTATAGACGATTTGGGGAAATTTTGGAGCATTGCCGTAGAGACCCTCCGATTCCCAGACCTGTATGTTGGAATCCCGCGTTAGCACCACCAAATGCTGATGCGTGGAGTAACATATGCTGCAAGGGATATGATGTCAATGTGGATTTCCTCAAATTTATTCGCAAAGAGATTTAACTCACCTGCGTATTGGCGATATGCCTGTGGCCAGTTGGCTGACAAAACTCAAGTTCCAGCTGGACCAGAAACGCACAATGCCACCCTCAACAGCGGTGGCAATCACATTGACCCCGACGCCCTCCTTGATGTAAGAATAGCATACGGCTTCAATGCGATCCTCGTGCACCAAATGCTGCACATAGCGTGCATTGACCGAATGCAGACGCAGTATTGATTTGCCATTGGGATTGATGTTGACATTCACGAAATCATCGATACTCTCCTCGGTCACCTCGATGCACTCATCCTCAGTGCTTAGCTTGGATGGAGCCGGCTTTGGCTGCACTGCGTTTGCATCTGTATTTGCTGTATGTGTGAGCTGCTGGGGCAGCGTGTGCACGGTGACAATGTCGCCCAGCGTGGGACTGATGGCCACGTGCGTGATGGGCGACTGATGTATCTCTGCCGGACGTGCAATGGTGCGCACATAGCTCCAGCTAAAGATGCAACGTTTTAGTTAAAAACATTTAGTTTAACTAATGTGAACAACTTACTCGTTGAGATCCCAAATGACGGCAATGCCATCACGTCCGGCGGTCACTGCAATTTTGAACTCCACGGACAGAGCAATGCATGTGATCTCATCTGTGTGCCGCACCAGCAACGTTGGACCCAACCAGCTCAGATCAGCACCATCCCGCTGCAACACCTCACTGTTGGAGGAGCCGCCGAATGAGGCCATCGACGCTGGCGAGTTTGCGTTGTGTAAATTGCCAGAGTCATCGGACGTTCCTGCACCCATGCCGGAGCCAGTGCTCTTAGTGGTCATCTTACGAAAGGCTGAATTATAGGAAAGCTGCAAACCGATCACATAACTGTGGCGAGTCTTGGTGCTTGCGCGCTGTTGTGCCTCGACGCCGCTGGTGCACTTGTAGACGCTGATGCGTCCCGATTTGTGGCCAAACCAGAGCTGATTGCAGTTGACATCACAGCCGCAGGCGGTGATGTCATCAAAGCTGCTGTTGTGCAGCAGATTCTTGGGCTTCGCCTGCGGTTTGTTCAGCGGCTGAATGCGCACAATGCGATCATCGTAGCCCCACGAAATCACTTTATATGTATCCGGTTCGGCGCCCTGCATTACGCCAGCACGTGCCGCCAGCGCATATACCACATTTGTATTGCTGAGGCTAATGAGACGCTCCGTGCCAGGTACTTTGTGAATATTGGCCCAAGTGGGTGGCTTCAACTGCGGTGAGCCCACGTAAACACCCCAGCGCAGACCCTTCACACTGGGCACAATGGTCTTGTCCACTAAAGCGTATTCCAGTGCCTTTGTGTATGGATGCGGCGACTTAAAGAGTTGGCGCGGCATTTGTCCGTACGTCTTGACCATAGTTTTGACTGCCTCCCGTTCAATCGGATCACTCGTCTCCGAGTCAAGAAAAACAGCATAGGTCTGCAAGCAAGCCAAAAGAATTTATCCGTATCTTAAAGATTATTCGATTGTTTACACTCACCGCTGGATGGAAGACATTAATGGCCTCAACGGCACTCTCGCCCGTCTGCTTGTAGCCAAAGATCAGATCAATCCAATGATGCAGTTCGTTGCGCACCAGCTCCGATTCCAGCGCCTGTCGATGTATGAGCACAAAGAGACGAGGATCCCGCTGACACCAGGCCGGTAGGGCAACATCTTCAACGCGTTCCCCATTCTGTCGATGCCCGAAATTGAAACGCTCGAAATTTTCAAACATTTCTGGCAGGCAAAAGAACTCGGGTATGAGCTCCTTGACATCCGTAGGACTATCCCTGCTAGCCAGGCAATACGTGGTATTCAATGCATGAAACGTGCGATCCGGCAGATCAAAGTTGTTGTCTTTTGAAAGAGAATGCATTTGTGAGAACGAGGGGATTATTTCTGCAGGTGATGAGCATTACCTTGATAGTTCAGAAAATAGCTGGTGAATGGAGGCACACGCACTAAGAAGTGTAGCACAGTGCCAGAGTTTGAGTAGTGGGAGCTGTAGTGATACGGCTTCAAGATTAGAGAGCCCATGTTGGTGTTCGTGCTGTTGATGTACTGCAAACAAAATATTTACATTTATAAAAATATAATAAAGTTAAATTAAATAAGATGTGCGCTACAAACCGCATAATTGCTTATGTAATGCTGCTCATTCTCCTCCAGCTGCACGGCAATGGGTCGCGGCAGACGCCGGAAGTTTTGCGGCTGGCGCAGATCCAAAGACTCGGACTTGTAGTTGGCCAGGATCCAGGGAAAGACCGGGTACTGCATGAGATCGTTGTAGGTGCGTCCGGCCATCTGATTGAGGGCCATCAAATACTCCCAGTTGGTCAGCAGGCCGTCACGCCATTGCTGCGTCACCTTATCATTTTCGGGCAAGGTTACAATTTTATCACAGAATACCTCGCGCATGATCTTCCAGTCGTCGGCATTTTGCAGCGAAAAGAACAGCGACTTGTTGCTGTCCAATAGAATTTCGAATGCCTTCTCCTGGTGTTGGTAGCGCTTCAGCCAAATTTCAGTTATGTTCGATATATCACAGTTCACATTGAAGTATTTACAACGATATGTGGCCAGAAAATAGAGCTTCAAATCGGTTATAATAATCTCGCCATCGATTTCACCATCGACGGGCAAAAATTTCGCAGCAAAATTATAGAGTATCTGGGAGTTGAGCGATATGTTCAATTGTTGATCGTAGCTGGCTATCAAATACTCCAGCGGACGCATATACTGATTCTGCTCGTCGCGCTGACCCTGCCCCAGGCAGTAGTCGTTCATGAAAAAGCGCCGATCAATGTCCAAGTGGCAGCGACGAAGACGCGTGTGAACACGCGATGGACCCTCCGTGTCGTCTAGTTCCCACGAGCTGTAGTAAGGATGAAGAAGCCATCGTTTGGATGTAGCATTTAAAAAGATAATAATACTCACCACTCGGCACGCTCGCTGCAGTGCCAGGGAGCACCCTCGTGCGTCATGCGACGGATGATCTCCAGCCACTTGGTGTAGGTGGAGGTGTCATCGTATTCCTTCATATGACACATGAGCAGCTTGCGTTCGGCATTCTGTAAGGCATACGATTAAAATATGCCAAAGGTACCACTTGAGGAGAGATCGCGTTACCTGCAACTCCGCCACACGCCTCGTGGTCACCATTGAGGTCTCAATGCAGTGCTGCACTATCGGCTCAAATTTGTAGAGCGTCTTCTCAAGAAGCTGTTTCTGTTTGGCTACCCCACTGCTGCGATTCATCTCCAAACGCTCCAGCTCGTGCTCCAGATTCCAAGTGGAATCATCCTCCTTGATGCCCAGCTCCTTGCATAGGTTCGACAAATTCTCAATGGGTGGCTTGACATCCTCCATTAGGCTGAGCCACAACAGCGCCTTGATCATCTTCACATCGCATATGATGGATGATTGAAACTCAGAATGACAAGAGCGCCACAGCGCATCCACAATGTAGGCGCGCAGGTCGCGCGGACACGACGGCTGCAGTCCCCAGGCAATGAAATTGTTGCAGCGATGATTGTTGGCAATGCCATAGGAGACGAGCAGCTCGAACAGCGCCAGCTCCTGGCTTTTATCCTCAAAGGTGCTGCTCTTACTGCCGGCCGTAAAGAATTGTGTGCAGCGATCAATGAGCAGTTCCATTCGTGTGCGACACTCCGTCTGGCTGAGCGAACAGTCGGGCAGGCTGCTCCTTAAGCGATAGCCATGATTACAGCTGGATCCATTGCAGGCCTCGAAGAACACGTTCAGCCACTTCAGCTGCAGCTGTGCTTGCACTCGCCGAAAGCTGCGCACAATTTGCGGTGGCTGTTTGTCCTGGTAAAAGGCCAGCATATTGAGTATGTCCCAAACCAACTGAAACAGGCGAAGATTCAATTAGATTTCGTGGCAAATGTGTCCAAACGTTACTCACATTTATTTGTCCGACAGATTTGAGCGCACGCTCACCAATGCCGCTCAGTAGCTCCACAATGGACTGATCCATGTTGGGCTGTGTGAGACGCAGCGAATACAGCTGATGCAGCGCTTTGACGCTGCACTGCAGCAGCCCCGCCTCCACCAGGCACAGCTGTTCATTGGGATTCTGGAAAACAGAGAGCAGATATTGGTAAATAAACTGGATTGGCTGAAGCATAGCTGACCCACCTGCAGATAGAGACGCAGCAACGCTTGAAAGACACGTTGCGGCTCTGTGATCCAGCTACTGTGGCCCAAGGCCATTGAAATGGCCAACAAGGCTTGCAGGCCAAAGCGCTGGCGTATGCCAAAGACGATCTCAGAGCTGAGCATATCGGTGAGATTGCCATGGAGAGCGCTCACCCAGGAGAAACACGCCTCAAACATGGCCACATCGCTGCCATGGATGGTCAGCTGATTGGCCAGATGCATTGGATACAGCTGTTTCGAGGCTGCCGCAAGTTCCGCTGCAGCCAAACGCTTGGTCAACACGGCCAGCAGTTGAATGATGGCTGTGCGCACGGCACAGCTACGATGATTGGCCAGGACGAGCAGAAATTCAAGCTTGACATAATGGCGCAGCACCTCATCCACGGCAGAGTCGGGCAGCAGGCACAGAAAGTCCTTGAGCAGGATCAGTAACCGTTGCTGCAGCGTCACAATGCCCAGCTGCTCGTAAAAGTCCGTCTTGCGACTGGGCAGCGGCGTCGTCTGCGTCGAGCTGGGCGTGCTGTGGATTGAGGGCTGCCAATACTTAGTGGGATGCGAATGGGCGCGTTTGCGTGCCACCTTGAGCGGGCTGCGCTTGGGACTTTGGCTGGAGGCAGAGGGATGCCGTCGCTTGAACTTGAGATGCCAGCGTGATGCCTCCACCGGACTGAGTAGATGCAGTGCGGCCTTGTTCAGATTGGAGCAGTCGGCCATTTGTTCCAGGTTATCCTCCATATCGTTGAGAGCACGCTTATAGCTGGAACTAGAGTTGTGCAGGCGGCGCAATCGTTTAATGCGCTCGGCACGCTCCGCATCCAATTCCTGAACGGGCGGTTGGACCTGACGCCGAAACGAAGTGGTCACACGGCTTAGATTCGTTGCCACTATAGAGCGCTCCTTCACCGGCATCTGTGGCGTCAACAGAAAGTAGAACTTGGAACGATCATGGGTGACAAAACACTCGCTGGGCTTGTGCAGCAACAGCAGCAGCTTCATCATCTCGTCCAGCAACGAAGGTGCCGGCGGTGAGCCCGCAAACACGGCCAATATCTGGACAAAGCATTCACCTGCATAGGGCGATATGTGCACTGGACTTGGCGACTCAATCACATACACCTTGCACAGATTGAGCAGAGCACGCAGCAGACCCGATTTCTGCAGCTGCTCCATGTTGAAATCGCGCTGCGGATGCTTGTCCCGACTGAGCGCCAATATGCAACGGAACAGCATGTCCAGCACATCCGAGTGCGTGGCGCCCGAGCGATGCCAATCCGAGTAGCGCAACAGCACCGCCAGCAGCAAACTGGGATAAATTAAGCTGGCCGCCGTATTGTCATTCACATGTAGCACATCACCTTTGCGGCTGATGACTGGCTGGGAGCAGGCATTGTTCACAATGCTGCGCAGCAGTTGCACATCCTTGGAGCAGCGCTCCGATTTGATAACATAACCGATGAGCGACAGATAATCTTGACGTAGAAACTCCGTATACAGCTGGGCATCCGAGTGGCCCACCTGCAGCAGCAAGTCCAGGGCCAAGGCCTGCGCATTAGCACTGCCCGACAGCTCCACAATCTGTGCAAGAAGGAGAGAGTGAAAAGTGGATAGCAGTTGAGATTTACGTGGGCAACTTACCCTAGCAAAAAGATAAAGCATGGTGGATAATCCGCCGCTTAGGAGCACCGCCGTTTGCAGCGTCTGAGGCTGATGCTGTAGCAGTTCACCGTAGAGCATATGTCCCTGTGGCTTCCCATAGCATGCCATGTCCAACTCTTGGCTGGCATCGTGAAACATGACCAGATCCGGCTGTTGGGCCGTATACACCAACACACGCGCCAGCCGCAACAGTTTCATGCAGTCCGCATGGCTGCCAAAATTGGAAGTGGTCAGTTTGCCAAGCTGCACATGGCCATAGTTGGGCTTCCAGTTGGCCACTTGGCACTGGGTGAACTCAGTAAAGTCCGGTCCCATTGCAGTCAGATTAAGCATGACATTGCGCTCAACGAGACGTTGCTTGAAGAGCACCAGATTGGACAGAGCATAGCGTGGCGCACACCCATCCAGAGTGGAGCGTGAGGAGCTGCTGTTGCTGTTGCCACTCTTGGCCGTCACACCTTCACCCACGGCGAGCATCTGAAAGGTGTGCGTGCGCGAAGCGTGGCGCAGATTATGAAATGGTAAACTGAGCGTGTGCTGCTCGAGGCCATCCAAAAAGATGTCGATCTGCAATCCATCCGCCTGCTGTTGCAATGCGAACACCAGATGCGTCCATTTGTTGCGCGGCAAGCGCAGATGCTGCACCTGCACACTGGCGCCTTCAAAATAACCGCTGCCGCCCTCGTGCCCCACCTGCCCATGTCCATTGAGCAGGTGCATCTGGCCAAAGCTGTTCAACAATTTCATTTTCGTTTGCTTCAGAGCATGACGAAAACTGCCGCTGTTCAGCTGCGACGGCAGCTCGCCGCTGGCCTCCATGTGCTCCTCGACGCGTGCCGGCAGCGGTTCACTGGGCCGCACCAGCTCGAAAATCAATTGCAAATTGTTGCTAATATAAATGCTGAGCATGGCGGCGCTGCTGCCTAACGAGACCAGATGACATTTCTAGAGAAGAACAAATAGATAACATGTTTCTATATATAAATATATGTTCGCTACACTCACGGTTGAATCCTCGCCGGAGTAGCGTGTTTCGTCATCGTTCAATTGTGTGAAGCTGCGATGCATTTGCTGACCCTTCACCTCGAGCCACAGCGAGAGCGTGAGTCCATTTGGCTGCCACAGGCTCGTCTCCGTCACGGGCACAATGCAGGCGGCGCGTGTGAACAAAGTTGTTGCCTGACAACGCTGATGCTGCAATCTGACACGCTCGATCTGTTCACTGATCGAAGCATTCGCTGTGATCACAACTTTGCCATCGATTGTGATGGGAAACTCTAGTTCCATGCAGGGCTGTGCGCGTCGCAGACTTCCAGCGCATATGTGATGCATGTGCCGCATTAGCAGCTCCACCGGCGGCTGTTTGCTGCTCAGGATGCCAAAGAAGCAGTTGAGCACATCGGGTGTGTTCAGATGACTGATGAGCTCCAGTATGGACTGCTGTAGTTCTGCAAGTGAGAAATGCCAAGTTCAGGAGAGATCGATCAAAGCAACTCCAGGATTACCCCCCAGTTACCTCTCAGTTTGGCATCATTGCTGCTGAGCACTGGAGCAAATCCTTGCAGCAGGCACAACGGTCCACCCAAATAGTCGCGTATGACAAACAAGCGATTCGCCAGTTGGGTGAGACTCTCAGTCCATCCGCTGGGCTGGCGCATGCACAGCAGCGATAGCTCCACCAGCATCTCCACCACCAGTTGGCTCAGTCCCTCGTGCATAATGTGACTGCGATAGCGTGAGGACGGCTGAAAAGGTGTCCACGATTCATTGGCGGCTGCAAGGCCGCCGTTAAGATCGCATTCGGATTCACTGGGTCCAGCGATTTCGCCATCCGCATCGTAACCCTCGTCGGCGGTTAGATAGCACTCCTGCTCGTTCTCGCTCAGCTCCAGTTCACTGTCGGCGGCGCAGCTGAGTGAGGCACGCGTGGAGAAGTAATCGGCGTCGCCAATGGCGCCATCACTGGAATTGGGCCGTTGGCGAGGCGTGGGTGGCGTGGCCAGCGAGTTCTTGGCCGGCAGCTTTACTGCTGTCTGCTGTCTGGGCAGCTCCACGCTGCCACTGTTGAAGGAGCGAGCACGTGGTCGTGTCTGTGTGGCGACACCATTTGGACTGGTCACCACCACGCCCGCCGGCTCGTTGTGTGTGCTCGAGAGCTCGCCGATCTTGAGCAGCGTCTGCAGTGTTAGTATAACCGCATTGTCCCGGGCATGCTGCTCCCCATGCTCCGTCCAGTCGCTGGCGGCTTTGCTCAATATTTCGGCTTTTAGTTTGCGCAGATGCTTCTGCATTTTCTCGACTGCAATAACGAAATGAAAGAGAGCAAAGAGTAGTCTCCTCGTTGATCAAGAGATCGAGATAGCGGAAGCCAGCGTTAGATAAGAAGCAGCTCGGTTATCTTGTGAAAACATCGACAGTGCTGATGAGAGTAGATGATGATGACTATCGTCAGCGTTGGCCGAGCGCTAAAGCAAAAGTGCCGTCTGCCGGAGCGTGTGGAATGCTTACAGTATCCATGAAATACTACTGTAACGTGTGCAACTACACACAAACAAACACACCACACACACACACACACACACACGCACACACACACGCACACACTCACAACGTAAGAGAGAAATTCAATCTCATCCGAGGCCAGATGCGAGCGTGGTAAGCTCTGGTATTATTGCAAAATATCCCAGCGTCTGCCCGCCACTTCGACTGACTGACTAAGTAAATAACTAACTGACTGAGTGGCTGACTTATAATTAACTCTCTTTGGCAAACCACAACGCACCGTTATTAGTCGCACCGCTCCTCCTCCTCTTAAGCTTGTGTGTGAATGTGTGCGCTTTGTTCTCGCCTCGCGGGCATTAATATGGCTTCACATCCCAGTCTTAGCCAACAGTGTCGATTGTTGCATTGGAAACGCATTAGCCGCGGAATGTGCAAAATGCACAACGAGCAGAACGACAAGCTGAGCAACAGACAACTGCAATGATGACCTGCAGTGTATGATGCACCTAGGCATATGCATTTTAAAATAAACAACAAAAAGTGTTGTCGCAAGTACTCAGTCAAGTATAAATATTTCAGCTTATCAACTATCAAACATTTCTAGTAACTGAAGAAGCGCTCTTTTTCACAGTTGATGAACCATAATTCGAAGGTTCTAAACTACATGCTTCAGTTAAAAAAAATATTTATATATATGTAATGTTTATATCTACTTATGTAAAAAATTAAAAAAGGCATGGAACGAACTAAAAGTTAATCCCCAGCAAACCAAAACGACGTGCTCTGTAGCGCAGAGTGCGATAACCACTTAAGTGCACAATCGCTGCTGGCCCCCATTCTGCAGAACAAAGGGACTTGGAACTCACCTTCTTCGTTTTGAAAGCCCTTGATGCATATGGCCATGGTCGCCTCGAAGAGTTTCAGAAGCAGTTTCTTGCACTCGCCATTCGCCACGAATAGCGAAAACAAATCGGCATCGATATCCAGAGCTGGTGCAGGGCTCGGCGAGCGTCGCTCTGTGGTGCCCCCAAATAGTGAGCCCACAATATTAAACAGCTTGAAAAACAGTCCATTTGCGACGGCCTCTTCCTCCAAGTGTGTGGGCTGCATTGTTTCGATGTTGATGTGGTTTTTGTCGTTGTTACTGACGTTGGTGTTGGCGGCGGGGTTGTGATTGCTTCCGCGTATGTCAAAGAGCACAATACTTTCGTCTGGCTGGGTTGACTGCAGGTATTGCAGGAAGGAAGGCAATGGCGGATGCGATGCGTAGTTATCGATAATTGAGGCGTAGTCCAAGGAAGAATCCGCATAGTCAGAACTGGCAGCGGTCGTTGTTGAGACTGACAGCGCACCATACAGCAGCTGTAAATGCGGGACGAAATTCTCCAATGAACTTGAGCCAGAAATAGATGACGGCATCGCTGTGGTTGTCGTTGTGGTTGAGTTTGCTTCAATTGCCGCTTTGGGTAGCGTAAGAAAACAGTTAAGCGCATTGTAGTTTAGCTTGAGTATGTCAATGATTGTCTTATCGCCATGTCGCAGCTTCTCCTCGTGCTCCGGCTGCTGTTGTTGGTGTTGCTGCTGCTCCTCATCGTCATTATCAACTGTCATTTCCACGGGTATCGAGTAGATTTTCGCAAACTCATTGTAGAACAATTGACTGGTCTTGAGCAGTTCATAGTTGAGCGTCCACTGCAGCGCTGTTATATATAATATATCCACTGGCGTATGGCCCTGCAGCAGTGCCGTATCGGCCGTCTCCTCCAGCCAGAATTTGGCTTGCGATCGTTGGGCGCATCTGTGAAGCAGAGCATGGAACAATCGCGAGGCGCGATCACTGCTATTTAGTTGGAGTTGTATGAGACGCCGGCTGAGAACGATCTGCTCGTGGCTATTGTCGCCCAGGAAGGCAATGTTATCGATGCCCACTTTGATGAGATCACAGACGCCACGCTGCAGTTCGGGCACACTTAACAAATCCTGCATATACCCAATGTTCTCCTCGTTGTAGAAGGCCTTAACGAGGCGTATGTCGCTGAGGTACATCACGAAGATGCTCAGGCATTCGTGTAGGATGCGATAATTGTCCAGTTTGCCGGGCATTTGCAAACGGGGTAAGTTGATTGCTGAATTCTGTTTTGGGTTGCACTCACTGAACTGTTTGTATTGCCGGAAAACAGGCAAGACAACTTCGGCCAGGATGCCAGCAGCCAAATCGTAGGACAGCAGATAAGCAATATGCTTCAGGTGCTTCAGAAAGAACAGCATTGAGACGCTGTTGAGCAGTGCCCGATAGTTGTCCTTATAGATGCCCAGCAGTT
Source organism: Drosophila nr. perissopoda 5 BK-2023a (assembly GCA_035044105.1). Taxonomy (NCBI): domain Eukaryota; kingdom Metazoa; phylum Arthropoda; class Insecta; order Diptera; family Drosophilidae; genus Drosophila; species Drosophila nr. perissopoda 5 BK-2023a. Next base: position 2,045,724 of record JAWNMK010000124.1, read on the forward strand.
GTATGTGAAAAACGGGAGACTTGAGCTTCTCCTCGCACACGCCACATTGCTGTGGCGAACGCTTCACAAAGATTGTGTGCAGCACATTGTAGTGGAGGAATTTGTAGGCGCACTTCTGATAACTGCTCGAGAGTTGGATGGCCAGGCGCAGCCAGGTGGCATAGTTGGCGGCATTGTAGTGGCAGCAACAGCTGCCGGTGCGCAGTAGCGAACGTACGCTGTGCTCCTGCAGCTCCGGCACCAGACTGGGCAGCAGCTGATACAGTTTGCCCTGGAAATAGCAGCTGAGCGAGCGCTGCGTGCAATGCAATTGACTGTGGCGTTGTCGCTTGTAACGTGGCGGCTGCTGTTGCTGTTTGACCAAGGCACTCGAGGTGCTGCTCTCCATGAGGCACTGGTGTTGCTGTTCCTGCCGCGATAAGTGATCCGTGAGACGCAGCAGCAGCTTGTAGATGTGCAGAAAGAGCAGCGATGTTGAGGTTGGACATGTGGCTGCCTCCTGCAGCACATCAAAGCAGCTGTCAAAGTGCTTCACATCGATTTCGCCCAACTGCTGAGCCGCATTCTCCACCAGATTGTGCAGCGTGCCAAACATTATGTAGAGTATGCCATGGGACAGCACAGTGCTGTCTCGATTGGCGGCCAGTGCATAGAGCAGCTGACTGAAGTTGCCATTGAAATCCAGGGAGCTGGGCTGCTGTTCGTACATGTAGAAATTGTTGACACAGTGAGCAATTAACTGCAGCAGCTCAAATTTGATAATCTCATCGTTGTCGCCGGGCTGCTCATTAACCGGTTCGTCCACGCAGCTGCTACACAAATGACCGAGCGCAAAGTTGTGCACGGTAACACTTAGCTGCGGCTCCTGTTCCGCGTCTATGCAACGTGTGAGCAATTGGATGAGCAGCAGCGCAAGCTCGTCACTTGTCTTGCAAGCATTTCGAAATTGATCGATGTTGTCGAAAATCTCAGCCGGTAGTTGTACTTGTTGCTGTTGTTGTTGTTGTTGCTGCTGTTGTTGTTGTTGCTGGCGTCGCGTTTTGTTGCGTTGTGAGTTGAGGTGAAAGCTGCCTATAAACTGAGCAATACTGGTAGGCGGCTCCAGCGGAGCATTTGTTGCGCTCCACTTGCAATTGGGGAACAGATTGATGCACAACTGGCAGAGACTCTTCAGCGAGGCGATGTGCTGCAATATGATGGCAATAACTGATAACAATAATAATGCAATTAATAGCTAACTGCAGCACTTGCCGTCATTTGTACGCGCAGCAGAAAGGCGAGCAAGTGTTGACCCAAGCCATTGGTGAGAAACGTCCGCAATGCAAGAATCTTGTTGCAATCACTGGGTGTGCTGAGTATAAGCTGCAATATATATATGTATATTTGTATATAGTATCATAAGTATGAATAAGCAACAATCTCTGTTGAGCAGTAACATATGTATGTGGAGGGGTATACTTAATCTAAAGCAATAAAAATATAACACTATTTCTCTTCTTTACCTGTGCCAGATTATGCTGTTTGCACAGTTGTTTGATGCATTTATCTTGCTGTTCCGGATCCTGTGATCGCTTAGCTGCGCTGATAATCTGATACACCTGCTCCAGTAAATAGGAGCACAGCTCCTCGGGTAACTGATTAAAGTTGCTGAAAGAACATACCCAGTGAAGTTAGAGTTGAAGAGTATCAAGTGTTCCACTTGTGGTTGACTCACCTGTTGAACTGTGCATCCTGCAGTGTTTTCTCGTCCAAGTACTGAAAGTTGTAGAGCAATTGCCAGAGCCAGTGTTCCTGCAAGCGAGCACAGCTGATAAGTTGAATGGAGACACTTTGGGTGGTATCCGAGACGCATACAAACCTTGACACTCGCTGTCTGGTTATCATCGACGGCCTCAGAGTCGAAGGCGTTCAGATAATGGCTCCAAAGTCTGTTCAATGTATGCAGCAGCAGTTGTCGTTGCTCCTCCTCCAGCGCCATGGTCATATAAGCGATCCCTACTGACTACTACTGCTGCTTCGGCTACCGTTGCAGTTGTCTTCTCGAGCATTGGGCAACGTTGTGGCCGCAATAAGCGCTGGAACAAAACTGAGCGAAGGAACCGCAATATTAGAGGAGATTGGCAGCTAGCTGTAATTACACAAGTATAATAACGAGTATAAGTATTTTAGTTCGTCTGTATATAAATATGTCTGCTGCAGTGTGTGGGAGATAGGGAAGGGGTTGGGGGCATGCTGTGATTATTTGCAGCATCAGCAGCAGCAAATGCAGTAGAAGCAGCAGCAGAAGCAGCAGCAGAAAGACAGAGGCCGGTGAAGCTGATTATTTGGACGAACGACAATGGAAACTTTTATAGTTGCTGCTGTCGTTGTTGTTGTTTTTGTTGTTGTTGGAGAAGGAAAAACTATTCGATTACTATTTATAGCAATCCAATGGCACACTGCACACAGTGCACATATTCTGTTGTCAAGCGAATCCGATGCCGGCGAGGAGAGGGTATTAGTGGTAGTGGTGTTGTTGGGGGGTTGGGGTGTGTGGGAGGCAAACAGCACTCAGCAGCATCCCATCCATCGGGTAAACAGCTGGCAATGATGCGTGTCTCTGTAACGGTTAATGCACACAGAGCAAAGCAGCGCAGCCCAGCCGATAAGCCCAGCTCCATCTACAAAAACAACACTTCAACTTCAAAACATCATCTTTAATAGAAATAATAATTATTGAATTGGCTGTAGACCAATTATTAAGATAGCTTATCGGGCAACGACAGCAGCATCAACAGCAAAAACAACAATGCGAGTTGGAATTGCGATGCGAACACACAAATTGATCACCGAAAATGACGAAATTCTAAACTGCGTAAATTCGCTGCTGACGCTGTGAATTATATATATGCGTGTTTAACTTATTTAATATATATATACATACATATATGTGAAAAGCAGAAAATCAACAGACCTTGCACACCAACAAAAATAATGAGAACCAAAATATTACAAAAAAAAAACACCGAAAACGGCAGGCAACAAAAACAATTTAGTACGCCATTTTGTTTTTAAGTGTGTCTCTTGCACTTTTGTCTATGACTGGTGCAAATAACGTTTTTGTGTTTTACACAGTTTTTGCCTTTGATACGCGTGTTTGGTTGCTTGCGCTCTATCGTTATAAACAATAAGCGTTTTGAAACTGCTTTGTTATTGCAGAAATCAGCTGCAACGCAAAAGGTATATCGATGGTTTGTATATATCGATAAAATGTGAAACCTAACAGCTGTTCTGTTATAGTTCGTTATGTTGTGGTTCTATAATACTGTGGATCTGTTATGTTATGGCTTGTAAAGTTATTATAGTCACTTGGCGCCAATTGGCATCTTTTAAATTAAAGGTAAGTTTTTTATTTTCTTTGAAGCAAATTTAAATTACAAAACAAGTTCTTTGACATTAACCCTTACTGATATTAATTTGCACATTGCATTTAATAATTCTGTTCTTTGATGCTTTAAATAAATGTACAATTCAAATAACAGCAGTTTTGCCACACTTGTGCGCGCTGTTAACCACATTCGCGATAATGTTAAAATTTTAGAGAGGCCAAATTATGAGTGGCAGCTGTTAGTGTTGGATTTTAGTTGATCGCGTTTGTCTCCTGGACGAAATTCGCAGCTAAAAGCGGTGGATTAATTGTTATTAAGTTAAATAATTAATAATTGTTATTGTTTTAACTGTAACTAAACGTAATCTAAGAAAATGCTGCGTCGATTAACTGCGTGCAACACCATTGGCAGCCAGAGGCAAACATTCAAGGTAAGCACAATATATTCATAAATATTAATAATTCCTAAATTGGAGAAATAATAACAACAACAAAGATACTATTCTTAGAATATCAGAAGCGCACTAAAAGTTGTGTTGAGCTAGACGACGCAGGTTATACTGTGACAAAAACAACAACAGAACTAGTTTTGAAACAGGTGCTTTCCAGCCATATGTTGATATTCATGCTAACAATAGAATAGTCATAAGTAAAAATATTCATTGGTGCAGCTTAAGTGTGGTTTGATAAGAGAGCGTATTCTAAGGTCGGTGTCTGTGGTTTGATAAGCGCTGCTCTGATAGAAATCACCCCACTCGAATTAAATAGGTTCCTATGATGAACTCTTGTCTCACCCACCGCACGATCGTCGCAATAAATAATAGACACTTGTTACGCAATTTTGGAACACGCTCACAATCTCTCTCTACTGTATATATACAATGTACACAAGTTAATCATGGCAAACAAGTATGCAAATGATAGTCGGCCATTAAATTGTAAAATAAAGCACCTCACTACCCCCCACAATCTTTGTTTTACTTTTTAGCTCATCGCATGCTGCTATTCGACGAGTGGCAAACCCAGGCAACAGGGGAAGATCTATGAGTCTGCCAGCGATGCGGTTGCCGATGTTAAGGATGGCTCCAAAATACTCTTTGGCGGATTTGGCATTTGTGGTATACCCGAAAAGATGATCGAAGCTTTGAAGCAGAAGGGTGTTAAAGATATTACTGCGGTTTCCAATAATGGCGGTAAGTATATCAGTTTTATCAGGTATACAAATTTGATTGACACCTGTTGCAAATGAACAAGTGAATTCTCTTACATTTCACCACGAATGTTATTCGTAGAGTTGTCAACTTGTTTAAACTACTGCCACACACGCAAATAGTCTGCACATTTACAACTATCTTTCTTATCGCCAGGCGTTGACGATTGCGGTCTGGGTGTGCTGATTAAGCAGAAGCAATTATCCAAAGTGATCGGCTCGTATGTGGGCGAGAATACTGAGCTGGTGCGTCAGTACCTGCAGGGTGAGCTAGCCGTAGAGTTGACTCCCCAGGGCACCCTGGCGGAGAAGATTCGGGCCGGTGGTGCTGGCATACCCGCCTTCTTCACACCCACCGGCTATGCGACGCTCGTGCAGCAGGGTGGTGCACCCGTGAAGTATTCGAAAGATGGCAAAGTTTTGATAGCCAGCGAGAAGAAACCGGTGCAGTCCTTCAATGGCCGCAACTATGTCATGGAGGAGTCCATCTTTGCCGACTTTGCCTTTGTCAAGGCACAGAAAGCGGATCCGTTGGGCAACTTGGTGTTCAACAAATCTGCGCGCAACTTTAATGAGCCCATGTGTCGTGCTGCAAAGATTACCGTTGCTGAGGTGGAGGAGATTGTGCCTGTTGGCGCTCTCTCGGCTGATGAGATCCATGTGCCCGGCATCTATGTGAAGCGCATCTTCAAGGGCAGCAACTACAACAAGCGCGTAGAGCGTCTACGCATCACAGAGCCAAAGCAGGAAGGCAAAGCTGCCGCTGAACCAAATCCTGGTCAGGCTCTGAGAGAACGCATCGCTCGGAGGGTGGCGTTGGAGTTCCAGGATGGTATGTACGCCAATCTGGGCATTGGCATCCCAGTGCTGTCCTCCAACTACATACCTAAAGGCATGAGCGTTATGCTGCAGTCGGAGAATGGCATCTTGGGCCTGGGTCCTTTTCCCACCAAGGAAAATGTGGATCCGGATCTGATCAATGCCGGCAAAGAGAGCGTTACAGTTATGCCAGGAGCTGCCTACTTTGGATCCGATGACAGCTTTGCCATGATTCGTGGCGGTCACGTTGACCTGACTATTTTGGGCGCCATGGAAGTGTCGGCCACTGGTGATTTGGCCAACTGGATGATACCCGTAAGTGAAGATTAGATGCCAACCAAATTCAATAGCTAACTTTATCTCATTTCCAAATGCAGGGCAAACTTGTGAAGGGCATGGGTGGTGCTATGGATCTGGTGGCTGCGCCCGGCACTAAAGTCATCATTACCATGGAGCATAATGCACGTGATGGTTCCCCCAAGATCCTGGAGAACTGCTCGCTGCCGCTGACCGGCAAGGAAGTGATCGATCTGATCATCTCCGAGAAGGCAGTGTTTCAGGTGGAAAAGGGCGTAGGCCTCACCCTCCTTGAGATTGCCGAGGGCTTCACTGTCGACGATATAATTGCGTGCACGGGCGCCAAGTTCACCGTCTCGCCGAATGTTAAGCAAATGTCGCAAATACCCATTTGAGTTGTTGAGTTGAGGTTGGCATGTAGAAAGAAGGCTATGTAAAAGTTACTGTTCAGGTATTCAGGTGATATATGTTTGCATTTATTGTTGTTATTAAACGTGAAGCAATAATCGTTTTTATTACCATTAAAGTGGTCAATTGTATTATAATTTTGTTAATCGTGCCCCCCTCCCTGGAACGACACTCATCCGATAGCCTTGGCCATGTTCTTTAATGCACCCGATCGGTGTGCAAGACGCATCTGTTCGTTGAGAATGTCGAAGGTGCGATTGTATTTGCTGCCGGTCTCGGTGCGACAGATAGCACAGTACTGTGAGGAGAGGACGTGGAGTGGACTGCGAAAGTAAATGTTCTTCTGCATGGTCATAGAGTTCTTGTAATGCGACATCATGTGCAGACCAATCTCTAAAACAGACAGCAGCGCCCACAGATATATGTTCCAGCTGAACAGTGTGGGTATCAAGAAGAGCAGGAAGGAATTCCGGCGCTCATAGCCCAATATAATGTTCTGCAAAAAGGAGAGGATCATTTTATTTGTGTGCATGATGGCATCATGATATCCAATTTACGCTGCTAACGCCGTCCATTTTGATGTAATCCTCGCGCTCATAGCCGGGCGTGATTTTCTTTAATTCGGACACCTGGCCTTTGTTTTTCTGGCCAACCAAATGCTTGGCTGTGATGTCCGAGTGGAATTGGTGTTTGTTGGCCAGCACGTGGTCCACCTCATCGCAGATGGTGCCACGCAAATAGTGCTTGGGCACATGGAAGTTTTCATGCTTGCGATAGCGCACTTTCATCTGGTCGTTGACCGGTTCGCCTGTCTCCTCATCGTACTTGGGCTGCTTGACGCGTGCTGAATCGGTGTAGAAATACTCAAACTCGCCAGTTTCGCTGTTCTGCAAACGATATTAAGATAAACTTCAGATTAAAGATTGAACGTATGACATAAGCAACACACTTAGTTATCTACTTTGTTATTTCAACGAATTTGAAAATAGTCAAGTCAAACATATTCGTTGTTGTTTAATGATGACATTAACAATTCAAATTTCAATTATTTTCTATTGATCTGAACTTTTTGCACTCACTGTTTGTCAAACGGCGCACTAAACAATTTCGATAAGGCAATTAAATTGTTACTGTTTTATTTTGGTTTGATATTGATCGTTGCAAACCACAAGACTGACTATTCGGTTCGACACCGTCTGCTCAACCGTCCAATGATTCGGGATATACATTGTACGAGTAATATTAAACATAGTACACGAAATAATTGCCATAGTACACATCTTACCACCATCATGTTTAGCTTGACACTAACCTTTTGTAGAACTCAGGTTTTTATTTTTCGGCTAGGGCATGCCCGACATTAATAATAATAATAACTTATCGCTATCAGCGGGACTTGAGATACGGCGCCTTCATACTTATTTTTCAACGTTCGAGGCTTATCATTCCGTTGGATTTTATATTATTATACATACTACTGTGTACTACATTGTGTCTAGCCTCTCAGGTCTAGTGTACGGACCCGTGGATGAGCCACGCCCATCAAATTAAATCTATTGCGAATGATGCTAATAAGCGTTACATGTATCCATACATACATATATATTTAGAAAGAAAATAACAAGTCTAAACTTGCGTGATATTTCTATATGTTGGTAATCCTGATTGACAATGAAAACAAAATTGCACTCTAGAAAACATGTTTGCCTAATGGGTAGGTACTATTATTATAATTATTTAAGTATATGTAATTAAAAAGACTTCAACCGGTTCAAACAATTTTTGAAATCAATATAAATGAGTGACAACTCTTACTAAAAGCAGAGAATTCTTATATATTCTGTTAATTGTTGAATGCAATGCTTACTTTAATTTTATTTTTTATAAATAAGACCCTATTGTATTGAGCAATTCCCATTTTCTGTTTATTATAAAAATTTGTCTCGCTTACTTAAAGTTGCACTCGAAACAACTTGATTTTCAATAGTGTGCTTAACGTTTTTTGTTACCTGTTCACTGATTAATACATAATTTGATGTCAGCTCAGTGATAGATTGTATGTAATTCACGCCGTTATCAATATCGTTCATCTACATGGTTAATTGATAAACCCTTTTTGGTGATAAGTGTAGCTAGCAGCAAACCTAACATAATCTTTTAACGGGTCCACATTATCAGAGTGCGACATGCGTCACCCAATATATATGCACAATAAATGGTCCGATGTTTTCTAGCTTGGCATTCAATTGAATCTTTACAAAGAACATTCATTTCGTCGAATTCCATAACACTGAAAGAGATGCCGGCAAAGCTAAAATTGTATGAATAGAAAACTCTCTAAAACAAGTTTGTTTGGCCAGATAGCATTTAAATATTACAATCTAAGCTGAAATGTAAATTAATGTCTGGCTAATCAGCAAATGTGTTTTTTTTTTGCTCACCTTTATGGAGTAGACCATAGTTGTTTTGGTTTTTGTTTTATTACGCTTTTTGTATATTGTTATTGTATATGATTGGTTTATGATTACTGGATAATAGTATGTTTATCTTTTTGTGACGCTTTGTTTTCGAGCTGAGCTGGGCTTTTATCTGATTATTAATTTTTCTAGCTATGCTGGAAAATAAACACAAATCTGCCCGCGACACATTCTTACATTGTTTATTTTGTGAATATTAATTTGTCACCACACGTTTTCTTCGATGTAAACGCGATGGGAAAATTATATATAATTAAAACCGGTTGAGCGTGTTGTTGGCTGTTTCCATTTAATTGCGTTTGAAAACGCATAAAATCTTTACAATTTCACAACAATTAAAAAACCGTATCGTATTATTTATATACTTATATATATATTAATATAAATGAGGTTTTTTTTTCTTGCCGCCGACTTTTCACGTACGAAAGTTGAAAGAGAATCCACGTCTGTTATGAACAGCTTTTGAATGAAGAATAAGCGACAAGGCAACAAATAAAAACAAAATATAAAAAATAAAGCTTTACCAAACAATGAGCAATAAGTACTCAATGTGGTAGTCTTAAAAAAAGAGAGCTAGACGGTGAGAGCAACACAATTAGATCGCTTAACAGCGAGTTGGCAGCTTTAAGAGAAGGGTTTCTTAACAAAAAGCTTTGTGCTGGTGGCTTTCTTTGCTAAATGTATAACAAAGCTCACAGCTTTTGCCTAAATTGCAGTTATATGAATTATGGTGCTTAAAAACGATCTTCAAATTATTTGCAAAGTGTGAATTTACTTTGGAAACCAGTTTTAAGTATTGTTGCCTTTGTCAATGGCTAATTACATACATATATTGCCACATTTCTTTTTGACTTTGAATTGTTTATAATTATATTTTCGCAAATTCATCTGGTTAGATTAAGTTTTATATTTCTTGTTTCAGTAAGTTGTTTTGTATTTGTTTTGGAGGGTGTTGAGCTTTTTCGACTTGCGTTTTTGATTTAGTAGCTGAGAGTTGGGCACCTCGTTAGGTTGTGTCGCTTACTGCACCTCGCACTAATATTTTAAACGTTAATCCAGTAAGAAGCAATAAGCAGTAATAGTAGAAAGGGTGTATTCCTTTATCTTAATAGCCGCGAGTGTGATAAACAATTTATGTCGACCAGTTATAGTTAAGTAGCTTTAACAAATAATTATTTTTGTCGCTACCGTCGCCTGACAATGCAGTGAGTAAATTTGATTATCTTAACTGGAGAATCTTCAGCCATAAACACTTTGCTAACTGACACACTGTAATTTTCAGTGTACACAAGCCAGTTTTATTTTTGGGTGTTTGAATTATTATGTTTTGTTTTAGATTTTTTTTTCCGTAGAACAGTTGCCATCTTGTTAAAAGTCATTAAATATTGCTGTGAAATTAATTACCTTTTAGGTTTAATGATTTTATGCCTTTTGTTAGGCTAATAAACATTTAAAATTGTTTTTCTTCCTTGAGGTATGTTTATCAGTTAATAAAAAAGCAAACCAAAAAAGCAAATTTTCAGTTAACGACAAGTAGAATAATCAGTGCTTTAAAAATCAGTTAATGATAATTTATTGCTTGCTTATCACATAGAAATCATATGAAGAATGAATCGAAACCAGAAACCACGACAACAATAACAACAAAGGCCTCCAATGATGACTATGATCCACACTTGCATCGCGATTCGAAGAACCCAACCAAGTGAGTATTGAGTAAATTACAATTCTCGAGTGTTTGTATAACTACGATTTGTGATCTCCAGCAACTGGCAAACTTTTGCACACTTCCTGAAAGCATCCATTGGCACCGGTGTCCTGGCCATGCCCAGCGCCTTTGCGAATGCGGGCTATGTCAATGGATTTATCTTCACTTTAATCATAGGCTTTCTCGCGCTATACTGTCTACATATTCTGGTAAGTTCAAGTTGGCACTTTGATTTGAACAATGTCGATTGTGGATTGCTCGCATTATGCAGATCAGCAGCATGTACCTTCTATGCAAGCGTCAGCAGGTGCCCTACATCTCCTTCTCGGAGGCCATGAAACTGGGCCTACAACAAGGACCACCCTGTCTGCGATTCCTCTCCCACATTGCCATGTAGGTACTTCTATCGTATAGATACATACTCATTTATTATAGATACATACCTCTTTAGGCCTTTCGTGGATGGATTTCTGGCCTTCTATCATTTTGGCATCTGTTGCGTCTATGTGGTCTTCATAGCGGAGAGCATTAAACAACTTGTGGATGAGTATTTGGTTAAATTGGATGTTCGCATCCACATGGCCATCCTGATAGTTCCACTTCTGCTGATCTTCAGCATACGCAACTTACGGTTGTTGGCGCCATTCTCCAGTGCTGCCAACGTGTTGCTAGTTGTGGGTCAGTCTACAAGCTAAAAAATTTATAAGGACTCTGTTGTAAATATCGCTTTTCTTCTTCCTTCTTCCTTAGGCTTTGGCATCGTTCTGTATTACATATTCGAGGATTTGCCACCGCTGAGCGAACGCGAACCAGTCGTGCATTATTCTAAGCTGCCCACCTTCTTTGGCACTGTGCTCTTTGCCCTAGAGGCAGTGGGCGTGGTAAGTACGTCAGGATTATTTATGACACAGCTATTGCAACCTTGAACATTCTCCTTACAATCCTATAATAGTGGTACACATTTCAGTAAGTTGTGGCTGTGGAAAATATTGACCAGTCCGTAAAAACCCGTTTTGACGATATAATTTTAGCATGGTTTTTGAATTAGAATCGCATTTCTAACTTTCAATGTAGCTTTTAACAAAGTTATGGCTGAGGATAGTTTTGACCCGTCCTTGAATAACTTTTTGTGACTAACGCTTAAACATGAACTTAAGGGCATAATCACAGCCCGCAAGAAGTTTTTTTTTGCCATCTGTTATCAGTTATTACCCTGGTATTAAGGTATTTCGCAATCGTTACTTACTTACTCACTTATTTTGGCTAGGTATTGGCCATAGAGGAGAATATGGCCACGCCTCAGGCCTATGTGCAACCTTGTGGCATCATGAACATCGGCATGGCTATTGTGATGTGTCTGTATGTCCTCCTAGGGTTCTTTGGCTACTGGAAGTACGGCGATGAATCATTGGGCAGCGTTACGCTGAATATACCACAGAAGGAAGTGTCAGTATTATCAGAATATTAATTGGTTGCCAAATCTAAAGATTTTCTTTTGTATTTTGCAGGGCCGCCCAGGTGGCGAAAATCTTCTTCGCTATCACCACATACATATCGTATGCGCTGCAGGGATATGTCACTGCGCACATCCTGTGGGGCCAGTATTTGAGTAAGCGGGTCAAGAATGCCAAGAAGCATACGCTCTGCGAGCTACTCTTTCGGGCGCTGATCGTCTTGCTCACCTGTAAGCTGAATATCATGTCTAAATCATTTATTTATTAATATATATGTCTTAATTGCAGTTGGTTGTGCCATTGCCGTTCCGGATCTATCGCTGTTTCTTTCGCTCGTCGGCTCCTTTTGCCTATCTATACTGGGTCTTATCTTCCCGGCCCTGCTGCAAATCTGTGTGCTCCACGGAGAAGGCTATGGACCATTTCGATATCGACTTGTTGTTAATTTGCTGCTGTTGGCATTTGGCGTTTTTGGTGGCGTTGTGGGCACTTATGTCAGCATCGTGGACATTGTCAAGGCCTTGGCAGAGGAAGTGGCTTAATCTGGCCTCGTGATGTTCGAAATTAAATACTAATGCTAATACCAGTACACATGTTTGTGTGGCCTTCATTTAAGACTTGCGCCACTGCCAACAATGTTTGTGCAATGCTGCGTATGCATAATCTAGCGTAGCCTCTGCGTGTGGCTTATGCAAATCATTTGCTGGCTGTGTTTGTCATTTGGGTGGCTGCATCCAGCTATTTGCACTGCTAATTATTACTGCCTGCACACACACAGTGGGCCCATTATGAAAGCGGGTCATCCGTTTTTTAAAATGTAGTCCTGAGATGACTGCCCTGATTTGTTTGTCTTTAACATTAAGAAGCACTTCAGTTGAGGTTAGCAGACACACCAAAATTAAGTTAACAAGTCTGTGTCCTGATTTTCCAGTTGCCATGGGTTTGATTTAACACGAAATGCTTTTGCAGTTTTTAAAGCTGCTGTTGGTTGATGGAAATTTGAGATTATTTGTTGGTGTTTTGATTATCAGGGTATTGTAATGCAAAACAAGCTGTCAGCTTCTAGTTTCAACAGCAATTTTAGAGTTCACTGTCAGCTTTTGCAATTTTTGGGTCAAATTCAATGAATTGCTTGCATGCTATTTGTCAATCAGTCGAGTTATTCGGCATTGTGTTGAAATTTCCTCTCCGACTTGTTGTGTTGTCCATCTGAATTAATATTTGATTAATAAGAATATTATTGTTGTTTAAATTCTCACATTTATACGAATGATTTATTACATCTTTAATGAAGCCGACATGAATGAGTCACATAACGATGGCTGGCAGCCTACTTACAATGAAATAATAAGCATGATTAATTCGTATTGTCAAAATGTCTGTCATTCCTTAGTCTGAATTTATATAAATTTTATGGTACTCTCTTTTTTTTGCTCACATATTTTTATATATATATTTTAGCGCTGCCAGACAATGTGGTATGTAATTGTGTCGCAAAATGAATATGTTTAATTAATTGCTTACGTTAGAAATCCCATAAGTGATGCAAAAGACGGTTAAGATCCCCATTTATATTGCGACATAAAGATCCAGCCAAGTGAGTAACGAGCACAGAGAGATCGGTTCAGCTCCTTTCAATCATTTATCATTATACCCATTCAAATTATACTTTGGGATAATTGTTTTTAGTGGAATTGTTGGCAGTTCAAATGCAATTTAGAACATTATGGTATTGAAGTGCCGGGCCAAGTGGCTTAAGGTTGGCCAGAACGTAATGTTTGCCAATAAATACTAATACGCACATAATTGTGTTGCCCTCATGTTTGTGCAACGCTGCGTATGCGTAATCTAGCGTAGCCTTTGCGTGTGGCTTATGCAAATCTTGTTGCCGCCTGTGTTTGCCATCTAAACAGCTGCATTGTACATGCTGTCGTTTGGTCTGATAATAATTACTGCCTGCACAGCCACAAGCCAATAGACGCCTTGGCCAAAGTCAAACAGCCAAATTCTTTTAACTTTAATTAAAAGCTAAGCGGAGCAGGTGTGTAAGCTTGTGCTATTACTACTCATTGCTGCTGCTGCTGCTACTGTTGCTGTTACTGTTGCTATAGTTATCTTGCAGTTCAGACGGTCAGATATGCGGCAAATGCAACGAACTGTAATTAAATGCAACCGCAATTAACGCAAAAGCACCCGCAGGTCAGGACTGTACCCCTTCCGAATGTTGCCCAGACTTGAATCGTTTCTGGCTGCTCCTCTTACGCTCCCCTGCATGTTATTTACAATGTTTGGAACTCAGGTTCCTGTCTACATTCTCCCCAGTCTCTCGTCCTTCGGCCACCCACACACATGCCATATACGTTGTCTTCTGCAGACCACAGTGCCGCACTGTCTGTCGGCTGCAAGAAGCCCGAGCACAAGCCAAGTGCAGCTAGGTTGCCAACGAGGGTTGCTCAATTGCCAAGCGTTGACCATGATAACAATATGTAAGCCGAACTCATCAAGCTACCCTCGGCGTAAATGTGCGACATCGTGTGTTGCATTGCCCGCTGCTTTGTACGTTTAATTACTCTTTTGACGGAAATAACACACCATTCGTTTTACAAATGGAAACAAAATAGAAATTGCACAATTGCAGCCGCTTACTCCGCTTGAACTCACTTTGCTCAGCTTTGCGAAATGTAGCAAAAATATTTATTTTTTTGTATACCCTTTCGAACTGGTCAACATTTTCCACTGCTGTAACATTGCCAAAACTGTAGCGATTTTTCGACACCAGAGATTTTTGAAAATATTACTTTGATAGTTGGCAATTAAATTACAAAATTGGTTTGAATTTGATATGATTGTGGTTTGCAAGTGCATTCACTCTGTGGGTATCTCTATCATTTGTATTTTGGCGCTTCATTCTGACAATTTAAATAGCGATGGGAAACAAAAACATGACCATAGTTTGATTGGCCGTACTTTGATTCTGCAGCTAACTGTTGTCTGCTGCTGGTGGCCTTTCCATCAGTTTCACTTTGAGCTCGATGCCAGGCAAATGAAATGACAAGTTTATTTGCTGTTTGTCAGTTGAGATTGTTTTTGCTATTGGTTTTTTGTTGTTGTTGTTGTTCGTACTGCCAGCTATTCCATTCGAGCCATTTGCCGCTTGAGCATTTTAATTATATTTGTGCGGGGCAGTCCACAACGCGCGATTTAAGTGATTCCGGCCATTTGGCTCCAATGCTCTCCACAACGAAGGGGATATTGAAGTACGCACACTGCTAGGTAAACAGGTAGATTTCTTTGATCAGAGCAGGATATCCAAGCTTTTGAAATTTATTGCTTAATTGTGCGCCAAATTTAATTAGAAAATCCCCCGTATCCAAATCTCATTTTGTTTCACTTTAAAGCACTTATTTCTTTTGTTTGCTAGCCAAAATGAAAATTGTGCATTGAATTCAGCTTTCAGCAAAATTATGAAATGATGAGCAAAGCGCCACTTTTCATCTATTATCATCATTTGTTTGATCAAGCTGTATCGCACATAATTAATTTTGTAGCCATAAATATATGATTATAAATTACCAATTTTAAACTACATACTTATAGTTAAATCCGCATCTGGTTTAAAAATTTCCAATACTGTTTGCATATTGCGGAAATTTGTGGCCCGTGTTTACTTTTGTAGTTGCTGTTGTTGTTGTTGGTTCCTTGTTCAAAAGTTTCGCGCGGACTTGCTGCAGTATAATTTTACTTATTTTGCACATGACTTTATAGCTTGTGCATAATTTTGTAAAATCGCAGAAAATGATTTCGTTTACATTAGCTTCAAATTAGATATTTTGATTTACAGTTGTTTCTACAATTTATTTTATATTTCTTTAATTTATTTCATTTAATTAAAGTTACAAAATAAATGATGAAAGTTTCAAACGAAATAGACAAAAATAATTGTATTTATATAATAAATCTGGGGGGTATTAACATGTACAACGACCCAACATTTACTCCAAGGATTGGGCAAACTCCGAAAAGCACAATCAGAGCAAGAATTGTTAAAATTCTTCGTGCACACTTTGTTTCCCCCGATTTAGGCACTCTTAATAGCAATGTGCTGGTAATTTGCCACAGAGCAAAATCTCTGGCGAATGGCTCCATGCATTTGGGACCAATTTCGAGCATTTGAGCAGAACTAAGTCCAGAAGCTTATCTCGTTTGTAGCTTTACTCTAAGGGCTGGCATTCACCTTTTGTGGGCTTGCATATTTGCTCATTAAGTATGGCAAGTGCTTAATTTTCTCCATACACCGCTTAGAAACGACACATTTTTATTCATTTAACCAATTTTTTATGTATTTTTTTGTTGCCTAGCAGCCAACAAATGTGCAGGGCGCAGTCAGTTGGCAATTTGTATGACTGCTTGTAACATTTGAGTCAGTGTGTGTGATTGTAGCGGTGTGTGCCGCAGCAAAATGATTTATTTTACGCAACGGTAGGCACACACACGTACCTAAAATAACAACAGCATCCAATGGCGACAGGCGTCGCATTGTTATGTGGCAGCCGCTTTTGGTCGGTGAGGTTTTGTTCTATTTATTTTGGTACATTTTCTGCAACAGACGCGGCTGCCACACAAGCATCCACAACAGTCAACACAAGTAGCAAAAAGCAGCAGCGTCGCGAGCCTTTTTTTGTTGCTGCTGTTTTGTATTATGAATAAATAACAAACACACCGACAGCTGAGGAAAATGATGACTTGGCTGGCGAAGTCTGCGTTGCATGTGATTTATGCTGAGAATACATGGCAACTAAAATAGGCGCTGGGCTTCAACACATCGATTGTTGGCTAATATGCCAAAATGTAAGGCTCTCAGCGGCTCTCACGCTAACCTTACTGACATATATACACACATTTATATGTTTCAAAGGGTCGGTATACCATTGGGATATGTCAGCAGTACCAGGAGCAGCAGCAGCATCTGGCTGGCTGGTTGGTTTACGCTGCAGGTGCGTTAAACATTTATGAAAGTCTGAACGCAGATTGTATTGAGGCTGTTTGGGGTGTACCGCAGAAATTGTTATAAGCGGCCATGCATAATTCATAAAATTAAAGTGTGTACCGGTTGCGTGTACGCAATAATCATACGCCACGCCGCACAGCCGAAAACAGTTGAACACACAAAAAGCATGATGGGAACAGTCCTCGATGTTTTGAATGTCCTTGGTGTGCTATTTCAACGAATTGCCATTAAGGGAGGTTTATTAGTTGAATGATTATTTCCGACATTGAGTAAAGCCATGAAACAGAACTTAAAAGTCATTGATGCATTTGGGTTGAATTGCGCTTATTTTGACATATTTGCATATTTTGGTTTTAAAAAAAAATTAATTTGGTACAGGATATTGCAATAAATTGTGCATATTTCGAATATCTTTTTTATATTTATGTCCTGCTCTCAATTTAATGCGATATACTAAAGGATATTTCCTACATAATTCGGTTTGATAACAAATTTTATTGAGCCTGTTATTCTTGCAAGCATGTCCGGCCTTAAATCTACAGGGCTGTGGCGGAACAGTACCCACAAATATCCGCACGTTCTGCAATCGACTCTTCAATCGTTTTCGTTTTGGCATTTTTGCCTAATTGCGGCCAAAACGTTTAGTCAGAAATTTGTGTTTGGATAATTGCCAAAGAGATGGTATATATACGAGCGGAATATGTGCATGTGTGGTGATAATATTACAGCCAGAGCAAGCAAGTGAAATGCTTGAAATGTTCAAATGACAAGCAATGAAAGTTAGCGTCATCATTAAACCAATACAATGTGATCATCATCGTCATCATCAGCGAGCGTCGACATTGACAAGCCCGATGAGCGACTGTCATGTCATGGAGCTGGTAGCAACCACTTGGCATGTCAACGCTTGCCGCGCGCCAACTTGCATCACCCAGTTCCTAGCTCACTGGTGTCAAGCACTTTTGCCTAAACCCATAATTTATGCCGCATGTTTGCCATAACTCAATGGCTACGAATTTCATGAGGGGGATTTTGTTGGCTATAGATTTAGCTGGAGCTGCTAGTTCTGTCTGCTCGGCTACACTCTGCTCCACTCTGCTCCACTCTGCTCCTCTCTGCTCTGTGCTGTGTGGTTGATGAAAACCAATCGATAAATACTCTTACTCGTATTCGTCCTGCTTTTGCTGCTTCCTCTGCGATTTTGTTCTTTGTTGTTGCCGATTGAGCGAACAATTGTTAGATGGCGCCCAAGATAAATGGCCTGCAGTTCTGCGCATTGCTTGCCATTTGTTTGCCAGCACCAACAGATTTACACCATCAGACTCCCAAGAGCTGATGGTAACGGCTCACGAGAATTTGACAATCCTAACAGGCGACTCCCATCGGCAAATCATCAAAGCGTAGCATCTCCTGCGGTGGGTGGTTGGGTGTGAGATCAGTAGCTGTAAGTGCATCTCAATGCACTCTGCCCTGTGCAATATCGGAGGACACATTAACATTTATGGTTATGGGATTTGGAGTGCATGCTAATGGCCATTCAGTGCATAGTTCATATCGATTTTCCTATATAATATTTCACATTTGCCCTTCTGATTGCATTACCATAATACGCTTTTACAAACACATATGCCTTTGTGTGTGTTTTGTGTCCGCTAATTAGCCAATGATATATACACCCAAGCACACATGCACTTTCTGCACTTTTCGCATGACTATTTACACCAAATAATTTGCTTTCTGTGGCAGCGAATGCATATTTAACCAAAATTTAACCTGAAACTGAGAATGGTCTTTAAATTATAGTTAGGCAATTATGCCTGAAATAATAAATAAATAAATGTATTAGTAAGATAATATACCATAAACTACAAATATTTTCAGAGCCCTGAAATAAAACATAATGTTAGCGGCCAAAAAGAGAACGATACGCTGCCAAAAGAGCAATATTTAAATGGCTATTTAGCAATTACAAATTTAGCTTACAAACTGTGGCAGGCCACTTGTAAACAGTCTACTAGTGATGTAGTATAATCGATTTCAATATCCAGCAATATCAACAGTGTAATCACCAAATTAAAGAAGCAGAAATCAATTGTTGTGAATAAAGTAAGAAAAAAGTAAGCAGTCGTGTTTTGGAAATATATATATTATATGGTTTTGACTGCTACAATTTGGCACTTAAATTACCACATTTATAAATTGTAGTTACAAGCAAGCTAAACACACATAAACAAATTTGTAACTGTAATTAATATGACCAGTGTAGCAAATGATATCCAAATGTAAGTACACACAAACACACACACACACACACACACACACACTAACACAAATGCATCTGTTTAATGTTATATTATTTGTTTACTGGCTCGCACTAATTGTATAATGCGCAATTGTTTTTACATTTTGTGGTCGCCACGGACAGCAAGTATTTGTATAATTTCAATTTAATTGAAGCTGCTGTGCGAAACAGGCATGGCCCAATCGAATAACCAATTGTTAAACGCGTTTTAATGAGCCAGACACCAGACAACCCGGACCGAAAGCCCGTATCTAATGAAGTAAGCTAAAATATGCGTGAGCCCGATAAACTCTCGCAGTTTATTGCAGGTCATCTGTCTATATATATATATATATATATATATATATATATATATGGGGCTGTGTCCCTTCATAAGTATGGAAGGAAAATGGCATTGTAACTCTTTACAAATAAGCAGCATTTCCGTGCCAGGCTTGTGTTTGGCATAAAGCCAAAGATAAATGGCAACTTCCAAATGCCAGCTAAAAATATAAGTAAGCAAATGGAAGGTCAGTGGGCAAAAAAGGGAGGCGGTACACAAAGGGCAACAGACAGTGAATTTGTTGTTGCTGCTGCTGTTGGGCCATACACTGAAGAAAAGTGTAACAAATCTTGCACCAGTTATTCCACTTTTAGTTGTTGCTTTGAGGGCGAATTTATGGGCGCGCATGTCACTGCACACAAAAAGTTAAACAGCGCACAACGGAAGTGCGACAACAACGGCAACAACGGGGCAGCAACCAAATCCAACCAAGAGTCGGCACGGAGAGGGACGCAGTACAATGCTGTAGCAGGACAACAGGAAGACCAGGCAGTGCATTGCAATTTTTAGACGCCTCAGTGGCAAACTGCGAATCAGAGCATCAAATACGTCACTTTACCCCGCAACACACACACGGATGGATTCTCATTATCATGAATCACTAACTAAATATAGCACATATAAATGTATGTGAAAGGGGCAAAAGGCCGTAAGTGGGAGTCACTGAAGCTGACTTTATAAAACACTCTTAATAAATGTACTTTGATTTATGACAAATTGTTTTAATTCTTTCCACAAAAGTCAGCCTTAAAGTCAGAAGTTGTTTAAAAATATGTTTAACCATTCGTAAGAAGCTGTGGCATGATTAGATCTATTTTTGATCAGTAAACCTATTAATAGATCAGTAAATGTGGACATAAATCAGCTGCAAAGTCGTGTATACCCCATTATGGAGTTCTGCGCTAAGTATGTCAACTAGTTTTATCTGGCCTCGAGCAGAGGCAGGCAGTCAGTCAGTCTTTGCCTCGCTAACAACATTAACTAGCAGTGCCTACGGGTCGTATGTGTAATGTACATAGAGTAAGTGAGATTCGAGGTACACACGTATGTGTGTGTATGTGTTGAATGCTGATTCTTTTTTTTTATTGCTGGAGCCAACTTCCGTTGCTTGTTGACATATTTCCACTTCATTGGAATGAACAGAGCAGCCAGGCAAATGAAGATACAGCCGCGACAGCCGCGGGCCGACTGCCAGCCCCGCGATTCATTCAGGTGTGTGCAACAAAAAAACACAAAAAAAAAGAAGACCAGGAAAAGAAGAGTCAGGGAAAATAATGGAGAAGACGAAAGCTAGCGGATACCCGGCCAGGAGGCACCTGACGACAAATATTTGACACATGGCAGGAGGCGGTGCTAAATTATGCGAGGCATGTGCCGGAACAGGACAATATTGGAGCAGGTAGTCGGCTCCTGTGTGTGGCTCCATACTGCAAGTGGCACAAATTTTCTTATCCTTTTGTCCATTTTAATTTGTGTCAAATTGTTGCTAAAATGCAATACGCATTGTTTGCCAGCCAAGCTATGAGACTGAAGACAGAAAAGGCAGCTCCCAAAACGCTTTTCGCATTGTTATCCTTATTTCTGTACTACAGCTGCAAGTGTTATTGTAATTTGTTGTTGTCGTTGTTGTCGTTGTGTTCCTTGTTAACACAGTTTTATGCTTTTGTTTTGGGGGCTGTGTTTTATTTTTATTGTGCCATAAGAAAAACACACTGCCAGACTGCCGCGAGTGGCAGCTAAGGGGGTGGAAGTGAGGAGCAGAGACTCATCTGCTCCACTGCTGTGCGCTCCTCTCCTCTTGTGCTAGCAAAGCACAACAATAAAATGTTGTTACAAATTCATTACCGAAGGCGTTAAATTTGACACACTTTTGCATGCGGAGTGCAATGCAAGCCAGAGAGCAAAAGAGAGAATACGATGGCGAAAGCAGCAAAATCAAAAGCGAAAGCGAAAGCAACGGAAACAGAGCACAACATGCAATAATGCTAGCAGTGGCAAGGCTTAATGTGTATGACCAAAAAAATGCAGGCACTGAATGGGGAGGTGGTTTGAAAAATTAAGAATAGAGCATAAAAAAACACTATTTGCGCAACTTTTTATTGCTTGTATATATGTTTATGTATATAACCTTATGTACAGTTCTATTGATTGGCATTGTGTCATTAAAGGTTTATTTAGTTTGTCTTATATAAATATGAGTTGTTCAAACTGTGGCTGATTGCTATTAGAAGTGTTTAGTATCATAATGCTTAAAAAAAATTGGCTAAAATATAGATATTTGTAGAGTTTAGTAGCTAACATCAGTCAATTTATGCTGGGTGACATTGTAATAATTCATACGATCTAATTTATATCTCTAATATTGTCATTGACTTTTCTCAGTAAACATAAACATACTACAGCTGATCCACAATTGACTATGACTGATTACTATTAGAAGTCCGTATATATGTATATATTATATATAGATATTTGTAGAGTTGCATAGCTCCCACCTACAAACTCATGCTATTCTATCCTATTCTATAATATATTCCCATGTCTCGGAGTTGTTTTATTTATCAATTACGTTGTCTTTTCCCAGTAAAAATATGTCAGCTGATCTTGATCTATAACTTACCCTTTCTCCCTCCAACTACTGCCTCTCTGGCTGTGCCCACTCTTATGAACTCACCACATTGCCCTCTTGCAGTGGCATATCTAAAAAGGAAAATGTCATTGCATAACATTAGGCGCAACGCTGGCAGCCATTTGGGCATTTCCGTTTTGCTTTGGCTTTTGTGCTTTGCTCTCGATGCGCCTCGTTTACGTAATCCATATAATTTTTGTTGCCTATTTTTTATTGCCATTTGCATTATTCGCATTCTTTTTATCGGCGTTTTCCAGGCATTTTCCCACACACCCGCGCACATAGATACATATATTCGTAGGCTTTAGTGTGGGCGTTGCCGCCATCTCTCGCGTTAACGAAAAGGATTATTATCTTTTGACATTTTGCTAACACGATTCGTTGCCACTTTGCATCTAAATCGAAATTACAAGCACACACACACACACACACACACACTCGCACAAGCACACACACTCGCAAATTTCTTAAGACCCATATAGAATCATAAAACATGACTTCCGCCTCCGTCTCCGCCCACGCACACCTCAGCTCAGCGTCACACACTTGGCTGCCTTCGCGCTGCGATTGTAATCAGAGTTTTGTTGTTATTGCTATTGTTGTCGAATTAACCTTGGGGTTTAATTTGTAGCAGCTTCCGTTTTGAGATTTGGCAATATGCAAAATTACTTAAATTGCGATTTCCGACCATTTCCGCTGATTAATTGCTTGCTCCTCCCACTGCTCCCACTTTCACTCATAAGCTGTTCGCTTAACCTTCTGTTGGCCATTGAAATTCGACATGTATTTGGTCCGCTTTTCAATTGTTACAATTCGCACTAATCGCAATCGCATATTCAAAGGCAAGCACTTGTTTGCTCAGCTGTGAAAATTACTAGTGGGCAAAAGTCAAAAACTTGAGCAAGAAAAAACAAGCATGCGTATTTGTCAGAGTGCATAGGGTAATGCTTGACATCGTGGCAGCCCAGTTGCAATGGACAATATCGATTGACCCCAATTCCATTGTCGATTGCAATTCGCTTCAGTATCATGCACTTCTCAATCGAACCCAGTTAGCACACCCGGACCGAGACCCATAACAAGAACTAAAAACCACTACCCAGTCGATTCAATTTGAACTGAAAGAAAACATAACTTATTTCCGACCGAGCGCATTTTGACTTTGAATTTCATTTAGCGCTCGGATTCGTGTTGCCACACTGTGCCATGTGGCTGCTGACGATGCTTAAATCGGCTCATTTATCAATTGTTACTACTTATCATTGTCCATTTCATCTATCCACCAGTTGCTATACACGACTACATTGCCAACAGTTAACTTTTGGGGGAGAATGGGAAATGGGCTGCTGGGTAACCAGTTGGAATAAGGTCAAATGCGTATTTCTTGCTGCCGTTTCCGATTTCCGTTGCTTGCACTTCAAAAATTGACTTTTACAAGAAAACAATTGCGGCGCTGATAAGTGGTCGAGAGCAACGGACAGGGGCACATCCACATCCAAGTCCACGTCCGCAGCTACAACGACAGCTACAACTGCAACAACACGAACGTTCACGTTTACTTCGTCTGCGTCCATCTTTCGCATGCACATTTTCTCTGTTGCAGTTGTCGCAACTGGGAAATAAGAGCAATACAATGAGAAATTGTAGTAAATATTATACGAATAACGAACATTGTATACACTTGGATTCTAATAATAAATATTCTAAACACTTGCATTAAGCCAATTATCAGAAACGATGAATATATATTATTCAAATAACGAACATTGAATACACCTGAATTAAGCCATTTAATTATATATAGTTACTTGTTACTAAATTTGTATTGTAAATTCTGGGAAGAGTACTAAATAAATGCCCAGTCATTCAATGCCAGCGGCAATCAACAGACTCGTCAAGCTGCAAACTGTAGTAGATGTTTTTTTTCTTCATAGATTGTCAGTGAAATTGTTGAAAAGGTAAAGCTGCCACTCGAGTGAAACGTTATAGACCAGATGCAACCGCTTCTATTAAGCAAATTAAAGGAGCAGTAGAGGGACACTCTGTGACTTTTTGCCTGACATGTGTTAGCGGCATGTTCATGTAATTCCATTTGAAGAGCATTTTAAGTGATATTTTTTGTATTTTTATTCGAGTACTTGAAGTGAAAACTTTATTCTAAACCTAATGACTTAGTTATAAAGCCCAGCTGGCCTAGTGTAATCAGTGGTTGAAGAGTTATAATAGTAAATTCACAGCGATTTTGCGGTTAAGTGTCCTTGCCTGTTGGTTTTGGTAACTGGAGAGTTGTTGGCCGAGTAGCTCAGGCTGTGTTTCTTTTTTTTTTCCATTTCTTTTAGCTATTTAATTTATGATTGGCTTCCAAGGCAGTGACAGCTTTTGCCACTGGTCCTGTCGATTTAACCACTCACAGATATTACTGTTTGTATTTGCACAGGTATTCGTTTAAGACTTAGACAAACATAATTTAATTTTGAGTGCTAGCTGAATAGCATCTTGCATTTTTCATCAAATTCTAATTGAGCAGTAGCAGCTGCACCCAATGCCAATTTCAATTGTCAATTTGTTATTGAAATATTTTGTATGACTTATGCATTGCTCAATGTGCTATACAAACAAGCAAGGTTTCGAATAACATTCTATCTTATTTCCCTCTCTCAGTTTTGGGTAAGGACTGGCCAGAGTGCAAGCAGTTTGCCTGATTGTCTGTTTGCCGGTTTGCCTGGCTTTGTTGGTAGTTGGATAATAGCCTTCAATATTTAATACCAATTTATGTTGTATTGTCTTACAACATGCGCAAATGTGGCCTCAGTGCATAACCAATTTGCCTAACCCCCTGTATATCTCCTTCAAAAGATCTTAGACAAGGGACATATATATATGTATATACATATGTATAAGATCTTTGGCTATGTTGCATCAATTAAAGGTAATTCATTCATATGCATATTGCATGACATTGCCAGACAACCAACTGAGAGTTGAGAGCCAACAGGGTTGAGGGATCAGAAGCAGCAGCAGTTGCAGCTGCAGCTGCAGCTTGGTGCATAAGCAAGCAAGTGATGACTTTAAGTTTGTGATATAATATGCAAACATCCTACACATGTGCACTGAGCGAAACATTTGCAATATATATAAAGGTCTTCATATTGTTGTTCTGCATCATTTTGAATTGAGAAACTTATAATATTGAAAGAAATTCGGATATTGGATAATTATTGGCGAAGATATAACAATTTTAATTTGAATTCTTACAAAAAAAAACTTAAATAATATATTTAAATATCAGGTCCATATCTCAATGGAGTTATTCATCGTTATTTAGCTTAAACTTAGTTTTAACTCTTAAATAAATCAATTAAATCAATTCTAATCTGATAAAATGCAGCTTAAATAGTTTACTTAATCATGGGGTAAGCTAGTAAGTATTACCAGTAAAATCGAACTGGGCCTTAAGACAATTGCAATTGATTTGTACATGTTTACTTAGCCATTCGAGGCACTTGAATAACGATTAGCAGCAGCTGTCATCCATTGCATTCATTATCCATTGTTGTCTCTAATGGTGAATGTAAATGCAGTTGTAAGCATTTCGCACCTGACGTTAACATGTGACCATCATTTGCCAAAATGGTTAGACCTCGAGCTAAATTTTCCGAGCACTGGATGGTGTCTTTTGTACCCAAGATAATTACTGGGTGTTCAATGCGAAAACAATCAATAAAGCCTGCATTGAGCAGCGCTAAGTATTTAGTGGGTAAGGAGTTTAAATTATATTAAATATAAGTAATTGTACAATTCGAAATAGTGTGCAAGATGAGAATGGAATTTCGCAAGTGAATTGCAATTAAACAATAAATTAGTAGATATGCTCCAAATATGTAAGTTATATGCAAATATATTTGGCTACGAAATGTCTAGACTACATTATTTATATCTGTTCTCCGTTATTGGAACAATATAAGTGATAATGAAGATGTTTTATAAATGGGGACAAAAATGTCGCAGCTTTCATCTTTTATTTGAATCTCTGCCACATTCTGTCTTATGATTCTCTTATGACATTTAACAGCTGTCGCTTGAACCAAACACACCGCACTGACAATTGCTAATAAAATCAAAAGTTTTTGCCACGCCCAGACACTGTCGCCCACACAGTGTCTAGTCGCATATTTGATACGCCCTCAATTCAATAACTGTAACTGCCACAAAACAAACTCTCTGCCGAGCCAGCTGCGTCTCTCACACCCACACACACACCAACACCCTCTGGCACACTCACACACACCCACACTCAGCGGCTGAATGAGTTTAACTTGCAGAATAAATAAAACTCGGGGCGCTTGAAA
The DNA here is from genome assembly GCA_035044105.1 of Drosophila nr. perissopoda 5 BK-2023a. NCBI lineage: Eukaryota > Metazoa > Arthropoda > Insecta > Diptera > Drosophilidae > Drosophila > Drosophila nr. perissopoda 5 BK-2023a. The sequence continues at coordinate 2,072,074 of JAWNMK010000124.1, forward strand.
TATATACACTGTTCAAAGTTTTGCTTACTGCAGTCCGCTTCACCTGGCGACAGAAGTGAAAAGTTCGCAAAATATTTGCATGCTAAACTTTAGTCATAATTTCAAAGGAGACGACCTGCCCAACAATACTCCCCTTTCTCTTATATGCAATCTCGTCGTCATTATTATTTGTAGTAGTGGCAGCTACACTGCCACGTCTGTCTTGTTCTTGTTTTAGTTGTACTGCTTTTTCGTTGGTTGCCAGTGGCGCTTGCTTCACTTTCATCATCCAAATGCCCTCGCTCGGTTGCCTAGTTTTTGGGCATGGGTCTATTGATTTTTGGCACCATGAAACAAGCACTTTTCTGACACGTAGTTGTGTTCACACAACCGGAGTGAGCTTGGGAGTGAGATGCCTTCAAATGGCAAGAAAACTATATGTGCATAAGCAAATTTCAATGCTCGCCAAAAAAAAATAGAGGAAATGCGCTTGAAAGCAATCAGTGAACCAGCTTATCGAATTTCGAATGCCTTGCCAATTTAAATATTAGTTTCTTATATAAGCAATTATATTTATTTATAATTAATTTGATAAAGTAAGGTATTAATTACTTAATATTAATATGCATACATTTTTCATCTTTGTCAAATCTCTTGTGAAAATGTAAATGCCCATTGCTGAGTAGTTTTCAATAGTGTAGTTTCAGGCATCATTGGAGTGTAAAAAATGATTTTTGAAACACACACCGTTTTGGCCAACATGAAAGCTGGCATTTGCTGGCAATAAATGTTTGCGGTTTCGATGTTCGAAAGGAAAAAATAATATCAGGCTTTTAGGCATTTACACTCACTCACACACATGCAAACTTTAGTTGTAAAAGCTGTAAAAGCGCTTGACCACAACAACCGTAATTTTATCGGTTACTTCTCCAGTTGAGGCCCAAAGAGCACTATAGGCATGCTTGCCAGCATTATGATAGTAGTGTGTTCACGTTTAGGCACACTCAAAACAATTTAAATGCCCAGCACTCATAGTACCTCCCACTTTGCTATTCGTTCAAAAAATCCAATGGAATTATGCTCCCCAGTGACCTTGTGACCGCAGCCCAGTCAACTTATCCAGGTGAGTCAAGTCAACCAGGTGCGTAAAGTTGTTAGTTGGTATTTTCGAAAATGCATTCAAATGCAGAAAGCTTTGCTCCTGCCCCACTGCCTCAGCCGATCCTTAAACTACAAGTGCAGCCACTGCTGCACCCCCTTCAGCTCAAGCCTTGGCCAAGAAGCCCTTCAAGCGCATGCAGCGCTTTGGGGGCGTGTCTCCGGGCTGGCTTAACGAAGCATGAGCCCCTCCAGCAATAACAGTAACAACGTTCTTCACATATATATTTGTATTTTTTGGCACGCACTTTGCCAGAGAGAACCGTAATAAAAGCAGAAAAGGAGCCAGAGTGCGCAGGGGGCGTGACTGCGCCCTTGTGGTCAGGTAAACCATTTGGGCTTTTGTTTGGAATTTGCTTTGCTGCCGCGTTTGCGTTTGACATGCATTGACTATGCATAAACCGAAACTCAATGGAAATGGAACCCAAACTCAACAGCAACAACAACAAGCGTCGCGACGCTTTGGCGGCGTCTCCGCTGCAAATCCGCGTCGCAATCTCTGCGTGATCTTTTGGAATGGTGCCAAAAGCCAAAAACGCAAAATTGAGTAAGAAAAAAACAGAAGCCGGCGTCGTTTGACTTTGTGCATGACATACAAAATGAAATAATGAATATTAAGTAGTCTGGGAGTGGGCATCAAAGGGTTCAGAACAAAATGAAAACTTTTGTTTGTGAAGTGAATTTTTGTGGTGAATATTTAATACTGCATATACGTAGCAAGTCCAGCTTAGCAATTACTTTATTATATAGATACAAAAGCCACATAATTTAGATAAAGATGCAGTTTTTTATAAAAATATAAAACGTAGTTTTCTAATGCAATTTAGGTTAATATATTGAATTTTAAGTAGTAATCTATCAAAGTCATAAAGAATACTTAAATAAAGAGACTAATGATAATTCCAATTGAATTCTTAATGACCGTGCAAGGAATTGACGTTGTTTACAGAACTTTATTCTTCTAATGTTAATGTTAATAAACATACAAAGAATTTATGATAGATTTGATGTTTTAAGTGAATTAATTCGCTTCAGCAATTGAAACATTTCATTACATTTTCAATTGTGACATTTCTTCCGTATTGCGGCAATCTGGCATGCAGGATAACTCTGCGGAATTTCAATCTTACACTGCTTTCGTCCTTTTTTAGCCACTTTTTGTTTGCCTATTTGAGTGTTTGCATTGCTGACAATGCCAGCTACCAGAGTTATCAAGCCCGTGTCCTTTTTTTGTTGCGTGTGTAAAGTGTTTTTTTTTTTTTTTTTTTAGTAGTGAGTGCGTTGGATGGGTTCGTGGTAAGAAACTGTTGGGGCTGGTTAAACTCGTATTTGGTATTCATGCGAAAAGTTGGCTTGTTTTTCTTGTACTGCATGGCGCAGAGAATAGTTTTTATAGAGCATGTGCATGACAGTGATTGAATGTCAGTCAGTCTGTTAATGGCCTAAAAAATAAACAAGCCCATAATCATAAAGGTAATTTAACTAATCAAACTGACATAAATGTGTGTCGAGCTTAGAGAATAAATTTGATGCGCACAAAAAAAATTAACAGATATTCAAAGCAAATTGTTGAAAGAGCTAGGTTGAGTATTGTGGCATGCCACGAAATCAGTGTTCGATTCATAGAAATTGCTGGCAATGCAGTAAGCCAAAACATTGTTGAAGCGTGTCAAAGGCAAAGCTGGCAAAACTTTCTGCCAAATTGCCAAATTGAATGTCAACACGCGTAAAAATAGCAGACAAGACTTTCAGTTCGTCTTGTCTGTCTGATAGGATGACAGACTGACAGAATGACAGACTGACAGACTTACAGTCTAAGCAAGGCACACACGCATGTCCATGTCCTTTGAATTTGTTTATGACTATTGACACGCATCGGTGGTTGCCTCCGACGTTTGCTACTGCTCCCGCTGTTGCTGCTACAATCAAATACAAATTACGAATACGACGCGTGTGCGCACGTGCCACAAACAGAGCTCAATTGCAAATACTCTTACCTCGTTTGTTGCTAAACTTTAAAGATTGCTTACTAGACGCTGTCTCTCATTTTGGTTGAACGGCCATTTATCAACTAGATTCCTAGACTTGGCTTATCACATACCCAACAGTTGGCCGCTTGAGTCCGTGCCTGTCACACACGCGTCTGTTGCTTAGTTAGTTCAGCTGCAACTTCAGTGATTGATTGACACCTCCGTCTAGCCAAACTGGCAGCATCGGTCAGTGAGATGAGCACACCAATGAAGTTGCAGAAAACAGAGCAGAGATGATCGGGGAAATGAATGTAATGAAATTAAAATACTATTGGTAAAGTATCAGCTACAAAATAAGCTCGCATTTAAAGCCATCAACCAAATAAATAGTACTGCATATCGACTACCGCAACGGAAACAGGGGCATGCAATTTTTGCTTGCGTTTGTCACAGTTGAGTCCTTCAAGGACATGAGAAGCTTGTGCTTACATTTAATGATTGGGTTGAGGTTTCACTTTTGCTGATAGTTTTTTACGAGCACACGATTGCTGCTGGGAGCAGTGGCACGTTTTCGGGACCGAAGTACACGTTGCAATGTAGCAACTATAAATGTCTTTTATTGCAGTTTTTAAACGCTTTGCTGATTTTGCTTACGAAACATGAAATGTGGGCGCACACACACACATGGGTCTATGTGTGTTCTTGTGTTGGAGTGGGTGTGGCAAAGTTTGTCAGGTCTCATAGGTGAATTAACTTTTCCGCTCGACTCGCTGCTGCTGCTGCTGCTGCTGTTCCGAGTGCAGCAAGTTGAAACAAGTTGCAGGGCGCTACTCCCGGCACAAAACTTTCTCAGCAAGTCAGAATGCATTTTGTGCAAACTTTTGCAGCTCGGCATTTGAAGCATTGACAACCGCAGTGAAAAGCAGCAACTGCCGAATGTAGGCGTGGCGGGTGGCAGCTGCCAAATGCTTTACACACCACTGGCTGAGTGGCTGACTGGCAAATTATGTCCACTAAGCGAATTTAAATTTTTGCTTTAATGCGTATTTATTTGCTTTTACTTAGTAGCTCAATCGACCCTGTGAATATTGCTGTTGTTGTCATTTTATTGTTGCCACCGCCATTTTGAGTGAAGCCCTACACATTTCATTTTGCCTGTTGGCCGACTACCGGAAATAGCCATCGAACCGAACCAAGACGAAACTGAGTCAAGTCGAACAGCGCTCGGCGTTTGTTTTGTTTATTTTTTCTTAAGTGTTGACTGCGTCTTTGACTTCTTCTTCTTCTTCTTCTGCAAATAAACCATAAAAGAGCATATAAATGTTTCAATTGTAGACGCTTTGCACAATGCTAGACATCTGTGACTCAGTGTGTAAATAAGTACGTGGCAGTCACTAAAATATGTATATATATATATATATATATATTTACTGGCCACGGCCAAAGTGTCCAGAGACCATGAGTCAAGAGGCAGCTGCCTTGTAACAGCAATACGACGAAATGTTCAGCTCGACTGCAGCTTGTCGGTCATAAACAGTGAAACACTGAAACAGCAAAACACAAATCGAAACAGCAGCAACAACAATAACAAACAATTTTCAGTCACAAGCGGCACAAATATAAAATTCACAAGCGGCGGTCATAAAAAATTAAATCAACTTGCAAAAAAAAAACACTTTTCATGAACTTTAACGTCGCACTCACTGCCCCCCTCCCTCTTCTTACATCCGGGCAGAGTTCCATGATGATGATTTTAATGAAACGCATGCTTGCCATTGCGTTTGAGTGATTTTGTCTTGCAAGACGCGTAATTGCAGCAAAAGTTGAATCTCAGCTGTGGAAAAGAAACTGGAAACTGAAAACTGCTGCTTCTGCGGACACCCGTAGTGCAGTTACTTGCCTGAACAGGAGCGGTTCTGTAACGGCTTGAGCCTGCAATCGAATTGAGGAAAATGTATAAAGTGAAATCATTTTAAATTATGAAACTATTCATTTGAGTGGATATTTTTATTACCTGAACATTTAGTAATAGCTAAATGTGGTTTCATTCAAAATTCCATCATATATTTAGTTTATAAGTGTAGTTTATTTTAGTTGGCGCTTTTCACATTAATTAAATTCTTGTGCTAGATTTTAATGATGCTAATAACACGCAATTTGGATTTATTTCTAGCTTAAATGATTTGTTACATTGAAAGCACTTATATGAAGTTTAAATAGAAAAATAAAAGTTGATCGAGCACTTTAAACTCTTTTTTTCAATTTTAAAATTTGTATATTTTTTTATGTTGCCCCAAAATATGTGCGCTTTTTACAGCAATTCCGGAATTTCGCCCCCAAATTGTCAGAGGCGAACTTTTTTCCATAATTTGTTGTTGTGTTTGGTCTGCGTTTTGAAGTTGTGCAAACTGGTTTGCCTCTTGAGTGCTGCATAAAAGTTTGAAGCAGCATCATTTGTCAGTGGATAAATAGTTTTCAAGTAAGTAGCCAAAGATATGCTTTTTGATTGTGTAGCCGTGGCAGATAATTCTTCATGGCTATCTCCATTGTCAAACTTTAAGTGCTGTCCAGTCAGGCATTATCGCTGTCATATAGGACATACGTATATATATATATATTTATATTTATATATATCTATATATATATATATATATGTTTATGCATATATGTCGATGAATATCTGTGTGTTAAGTAAACGCAATAAATTCAAATTGTGCGCTGCTTAGGGGCGCAATTTGGCGCAGGTCCTTAATGTGTGTAAGCCGCAAACATAATAAATAAGCTTAAGTTTGGTCAATTTGACAAAATTGTTTGAGCTTAACAAAGTGCGTTTTGGGCCCACTGCAAATAAATCAGTTGCCATTTAAGATGCCAAAGCTTTTGGCCATAAGCGAATTTATTACACACTCACCCGATTAAGAGTGGGGGGAGAGTTGGTGGATGGAATGAGTTTGAATCTTTCAGGGTGGCAAATATTGATGAGCTGATATTGTGGTTTACTTAGGGCTCCGGTTGCGTACAATCGCCACTAATCAAATTCGACATAAATGATTGAATAGAATTTTAAGCACAAATTCTGCAGAAACAAAGCAACAAAAAATGCGAGAATTGAACCCCTAAAATTATTGTCAGTGATTGAGCGCTAACGGAATTTGCTTGGTCACAGTCTTATGTTCGATATGCGCAGCAAGTGCAAAAACTTTGCCCGTTGATTGATGGCAGCTCAAAGTTCGTTAGCCTGCTCACTTTTGGCTTTAAATCGCAGTGCACAAAATATGCAACCAGATATGAAGCATGGCAGATAACACTGGAGAGTCACTGAAATTTTCGTCATGCATGTGAGACCACTTGGCAATGTAATGCACAATTGCAACTAGCGACCTGTGTCCCATGCTCTGTGTAAATGTAGCCAAAGTTGTTGCCATTGGCATGGGAATTGGCGCTGGTGTCAGTGGTGCAGAGGTAATAAAAGCAGCGCATAGCTGCCGGAAATGAAATATTAAATGCACCCTCGAATGCAATTCGAGTATTCGAGTGTACCCGGGATCCGTTGAATCCCGTGAATCCTCGGAATTCTTGCACTTAGGTGCAATCGGGTGGAGCAAAGCTTGTTGTGCAATTGTCAATTGGATTGGGAAAAAGGACAGCTTGTTTGGGGCTTATCAATAGCACACAATAAGGGTTAATGGGCTTACTGAGCTGGCAGCTGTTGCAAGAAAAAAATATGGCACGATTCAAGTCGCATCTCCATTTATGCAGTCCTCTTTTTTTCTTCAGTTGTTCACCACAAATGAAACACATTTTTGCAGAGCATATCCTTGCTTAAGGGCCACATAATATGCCCATTTTATATTAAAATAAAATTGCACATAAAAAACATGAAAATAAATACCTTAAATGCTTTGCTTGGCCGCGACAAGCTTACAAATTCTTGGCACGTCGCAAGTTGCCTTATTAACACGTATTCTTCACGTTTGGCCGGAAAATTCGTTGGCCATTGTGGACTTTAATTTCGATGTCAGGAATTTGGCAACAATTTTATTTTGCGGTCCGTGGATTTTTAATGAAAATGACGCCGATGAACTTGTTCAACTTAACTGCGCCTCAAAATGACATAAAATGTAATGCGATTCGGCAGCGAATGGGGATGTGGATAGGCGCAACAATAACACAAGAGTTCCTCAAGATCCGGGCTAAGCAATCTGACCACGGTCATTTGTACGAGTGACCATTGCCTTCAGTCGAGGATTCGCTTGTTAGCCTGTACCGTTGCTGCTGATGGATTCTCATTTCGAGCGCCTGTTTTTATATGCTACATCATAAAAGCGCCTCGTGGGCGTTACACACATTACATGCCCCGCATACACACACACACACACACGCACTAGCTCACACCCACAAACATACCAACCCTGGCAGCCCTGCTGCTTCTCACTTATACACACAAGCATATGCACAACCACGCACACAACGCCGCCTATTTTTCTCGTTAGTCTTGTCGCCTGTTTTGAAAAATGTGCGTGCCCCCAGAACCCCTGCCATGGCCTACTCCTCGTTGTTTTTTGTTTGTACTGCCTTTTGATCTGATTGATTAATACATCAATTTGTTATAGAGCCATCAGTTGTCTCTGCTCGACTCTTGACACACTTTGCGGCTCATTAAATCGACTCAGCGGCGCATCAAAGCTAATTATGCAAGTTTTCGTTTTTTGTTTGTTTCTATTTCGATTTTTTTTGTCTTTTGTTCTATTGCGCAAAACTTTTGGTGACAGCGCACATATGATAAAAGGCTCTCTAATGACTAGAGGAACAGAGGTGCTTATTAAGGCAATGGCAATAAATGAACGAATGACAACATCTTTTGCGCTGTTGAGTCTTTAACTTCTTGAGCTTGAGCTTCTTTATTTTATTTTATTTTATTTGATTTTATTGTAGGTTTAATAAAAGTTCAAATCTTAAGTAAATACCCAATCGGGGTTGTTTGCTTTCAAAAAGGACTCATCTCGGCATTAGGCATATATTCAGCTGGTTTAGCAGTTGTAGCTCTTAACGAATGGAAATCATAAAGATAAATGTATTCTCAACTTCTGAACTAACTTTTAGTTTTGACTACAATAAAAACTTTTCACATCTTTTTCCCTTCAGTTGTTTGGGTAGTTTTCTTAGCTCCGCTCTCACTTCATTTTCATGCATGCCACACAAAAGGATCGCCCTGCGGTTAGCTTCATCAGTGCTTGTTTTGGAGTGTGTGGGATGTGTGTGTATGTGTGTGTGTGTGTGTGTGTGTGTGCGTGGTTGTGTTTGTGCTAAAACTTAATTGGTGTATCGAAGCCACGTTTAGCAGTAAAAAAAATCCAGATAGATATTTCGCACTTTACGCATTCGCCGCATTGACTTGATGGCCTTAGAGCAGTTATGCAAAAATGTTCAATAGGTTCCCGCAAATTTACTGACAGAAACAAGCCCATAAATTATGCAGCCAGAGCTGCTCACAGGCAAAGTGAGCCAAAGGATCGAAGGGAGCCCAGGGAGCCAAGAAAGCCTTCAGCGTTGGAGCTTCGAGCTTAGACGACGCTGTGACATTATTCAATATGCATAGTTGAGCAAGTTGCACAAGTTGATTGATTGATTGACTGCTTGATTGAGTCGTGTGCTCCAAATGCAACCCAACTCCCACATCACTCCCCCGCCGAGCCAGTTGCATGTCGACTCCGCAGCGCGTGTCCAACAGCAATTAAAAGCCAATGGAGCTGGGTGCTTTTAATTGTTAGAGCTCGCTGCTTTGATTGGCGCATTTAACGTTAAGCACACATGGAAATATCAAGCATGCACCGTGTCGTGTGTAATGTGTTTAAGGCTGTGGGAGTGGCATATGCAATCCAATTTGTTAATCACTTTATGCCCTTTAAAGTATTTTGCATGCATTTATTATGATTTGAACTTAAATTCGTACTTCGTTGGCTACGTCTTATAAAAGCAGCCACATACAGAAAATTTGCAAACAAAGTTAAGCATCGCTTCCCTTATGGCCAGCACAAGCATACCGCAGTTTCCGCAGCCCCCTCGGCGCCTGCAGCTCCCTCTTCACTTAATGTTGTTTTTTCGTGTGAATTTTAAATAACTTGCATAAATTAAGGTGCACTGCAAACACTGTGTAGCGCGAAACTCACCACAGAGGGGAATTTGCTCGCAAAGGGGAAACTTAACGAAAGCTTCGTTTAGGTCGAAATGTTGTTGAGTTGAGTTTGCCAGTTTACCAAGCTGCCCCTTTTTGGTTGATTTTCCTACAAGGGATCAATTTAATGGTATTTCTTGAGCTGTTGTAATGCCAAAATGCGACCTGCCTGCTTTTATAAATCTCATATAATGCTCATAAATGACACCAAATTGGCTTGCCCGCAATTTTCATATGATTAGCTTGGCCAACAACACATGTGTTTTGGCAAGCCAAAAAAGAACAAAAAATAGCATTTATTCAAGGCTACGAACCCAATCAGGGCCAACTAGCCAATTCTGGCCAACTATCCAAGTGTCGGTGTCTTAAATACCATGCTCTGACATTGGGTTTTGTGTGCTGCTTAAATTTGTTTAAACTTAGCATTCAATTTTTGAACACTGTGCAGTGGCGAGTGCCTTAAATTATGCATCAAAATAGTTCACATTGTTTTGTGGAAGGCCGTGAATGTGAAATGACACAAAAAGAACACAGAGACGGCAGTTTTGTGTGTGTGCGTGCGTGTGTGTGTGCGTTTGAGTGACTATGGGAGTCTGTTTTTATGTGTGTGGGCGTGGCAGCGACATTTGCCCTGAATGTTGGCAAGTCAATTTTAGCGATAACATTTTTGGTTGCACATAAATTTTGCTCTAATGCGCTTACTTCGCAATTGGGCATGTGTTTGTGACCAGAGTGTGGCACAGAAGAGGAGGCTAGGGGCAGCTGCAGAGGCACATTCAAATGCTTGAGAGCGACAAAATAGAAAAGAAATAAAAAATCGAAAACACCAAGTTGACCAAAACATAAATTAAGCACAGTATTTTTCATAATGATACACATTCAATGGCCAGTTGTTTTTATGTCTTGGCTTGCTTTGCTAATTGTTTAATTAATTAGGAGGCAACATTTTAATTTGGCTTAAGTGCTGTGCCAGTCAAATCATTTAATTGCAGCCAGCTTTAAATGACATGGACATACCAACAATATATACACATACACTAGGGCAGCCACAGAAGTTTAGTAAGAATAACAATAAAAAATAGAAATGAAGCAAATTATTGTACAAAATAAAAGTTTAGATTTAATAATAAGAAGCACACAATTTTAAATGTTTCTAATTTATTTATTTATTAAATCTATTACACATTTACATACAAATAATATTAAGACCTTCAGCTGATTAATTTGTTCGTCTAGAAAACTAATGAAATAATAGAACGGAATACGGGTTTAATTAAAATTAATTGTAGAACCTCAACAGATCTAAATATGGCTGCTATTCAGTTTGAGATTGCTAACCCAAAAATTGACGAAGCTACCCCGTTGCCAGCAATCAAACTGACCCAGTAACATGCAAACAAAGACATGTACTGAAAATCAAGACAATGGCCATATTCGAAATGATGTGTGTGTGTGTGTGTGTGTGTGCATGTTTGTTGTGTAAGTATGTGGTGTGTGGTGTGTGCCTGTGGGTGTTTGTGTGTTGGTGGGTGTGCATCTTAGGCAAACAAGCCAAACAATGTAGACAATTGCTTTTAGAGCGTTGACTGATGACAATCGCAATCACTTGGCCGCCCACTCAACCTAGATTCCATTTTCGGTCGCAGCTTCACGAGGCAAACAAACGCAGGTTTGGTTTTTTCTCTCTCTTCTTGCCCCATCGTCGCACTCTGTGTTGTGGCTGCAGATGCTGGTGCTGATGTTGATGCTGATGCTGATGATTGTGCTGTGTGGCTCACGTAGCTCAGGTAGCATTTGCAGCTCTCAATTTGTAGTTGCGTCCACGCACACACACACATATGGCACATTCGCCGCTCAGCCAGCTTATAATTCAATTCGCCAGCTGTTCCATTGAAATGGTTGTCGAGCACTCACGCTGTCAGTGTGGTGTGTCTTCAAATTGTATTAGCTGTCAGCTCAGTAATTTATACGCAGATTTGGCTCTTGACCCACTGTGCGAGTGTCTTTTCTTATATTCACGTTGAGACTCATGCATGACAACAATGGGTTCAAGTTGCTGTCAGGATTTAACGCTTGCTGTGTTCACTGGGAAACATCTGCCATCATAACTCAATATTTTACAGTTGAATGTACACGAAACATAGCTTGACAGCGGCAGCGGAAGCAAGAAAAGCAACAACAACGACATCAACGGCAAATGAAAATGTTTACACGCTACTGAGCACTTTCGCTTGCCACACAGCCAACATTTAGTCCACAGCCAACAACTGCGTCAACTTACGGCACGAAACCACTTGAAACTGGTCGTCGAGTCGCTGGTGGCCACTGCCAACCCTTGCCGCCAGTTACAATTGGCGCCGGCACGTCTTGAGCGTCTCTGGTGGTCAACAAGCGGAGCAGCAACAGTACTCCCATCTTCTGTCTACTTGCATAGTTATGTTTGCCGTTATGATTGCATCTTTAAACCTACCCACCGGCAGTTGTTGATTAACAGGTGCAGACTAAACTAATTTGGTATACTTGGAAAATAATTGCCACGGTTTGTATTTATTGTATGTATATGAAAATGAAATTAGAAATGTATTTCTTAAATGTGTAAGCATTTCTGAGAAATGAAAATTGCTTCTGATTTCAGACTAATTTACTTTTTTCCGAGTGCATAAGCAAACATTCAAATTTGCCCGCTTTGAGAGACTTCAGTCTGGAGAGCTTTGCAAGTGGTAAATGTTGTGCAGCATAATTAAGTGAAATGTGGCGCAGTTCATCAACCTGGCTTAACCAATGCTCTGATTAATTTACACATTTAACCTTAACCGCTTTCTTGAGTTTGGCATACTTAACACATAAAATCCATTCATTTGACAACTGCAGCTGCAATGCTTGCCCACAAAACTGGCACAAAAGCATAGTTGGCCTTTAAAGGATGCCTGTCCCGGCGGTTGACAGCTGAAATTTGGTTGGAAAATACATGCAAACTTATCCCAGGTGCATTCAGATACTTGGCTCTAAATCCAATTTCTTATTTCCAGCTTTTCCATGCAATATTAAGGTGACATTTATGCGTGTGTGTGTGAGTGTGTGTGTGTGTACACAATTCCAAAGATTGCTTCTGTCTGCTGCGTCTTTATATAGACACACAGATGGCGTATGAGCAATAATTTCCACATAATAGCACTCATACGCAGCGTTTAACCTTTTTTTGGCACAGCAACATAAATTGCGCGTTTGAAAAGCATTTTAAAGTCGGTCCAACAACAATAGCAGGAACAGCAATAATAATATTCGTACTCAACGCACTCCGGCAAGCCGCAAAGAAAACTTTTCACAGCTCGATAAGAGTTTTTTAATTTGTCTAAAAAGGTGAGCAGACGCCGGGTGTACGCGGAGAGGGGTGCAGAGAGGGGGAGAGAGAGTGGTGGCACCACACCACTTGAAGCTGCTGTTTCAACTTTTTAGGCGCGTAATTTATGCGGAATGAAAGCGTTGGGATTACGAACAAAAACCAAGGGCGTGGCAGCCATGTCGCCTGTTCAAAGTATAAAAAATACATTCAAGCAGGCGATTGGAGTGGGGAGACTGGAGAATACAAAATATCAGACTGGAGGCTGCCTTGGCAGACCGGTGTAGCAGTCAAGCCGGAAAATTAGCGGAAAGCGTCAAAAGCGTTCCCCAAACGGCAATGTCGCGACATGGCCAGCACATCTTTTTTTTTTTTGTACCCGATCTCGCCTTTTGGCCATGGGTGGCTGCTTGCTTGACTTTATGCATAACCACAAGAAACAACAAAAAGCAGCAGCAAACCACTAAACTGGCGAAAATGTGCGCATAGTTTGTGACTCTGCGGTTGTTTCCTGCTGCTGTTGTTTGTTGTTGTCCTGTTGACAAATACGCCGCAGGATAGTTTGAGTTTTGTTTAGTTTTTGGGCTACAGTGACTGTCATCGTCTAAGGCGTAATTACCTGGACTTTGACTATAATTTGGCCACGTTGTTTGCCACTTTAGTGTACCGTAAAAGATGTCAACAACAATTAACTTGCCGCTAAGGGTATGAAAACTATGTGCTGCACTTTGACAGCTGGCCCTTTTAAGTAAATTTCAGTTTTACGTCAGTTCAACTGAAGCCAATTTGCGCAAAATTAAATATTTATTTGCTAACAAGATGGAAAGATACGAACGCTTTATGGTTTTATTACAAAATGATGATCGAGATTGTAGATTGCATATCCTGGTTGTAAATTATGCCGAACTTTAAATAGTAATTATTTATAATTTTTATCAAATATAATATTGTTTTAGTTTTTCGATATTTCTTTTTAGGTTTTTCTAAGCAATTATTTTTGAGACATCCTTTTCTCATATTCTAAGGTTCTCCTATTTTCGCTATGGTTTCCCCTACTGTCAGTCATCTCAGATATTACATGGGCGTTGGCCGTTTGGCTTAAGTAGCCATTGTTTTTAGTATTTTTAGCGTTGTTTTTGTTTTGGCCTGCGGCTTTGAGGCGGCTTAAAATTGGATTTGTGTTTCTGCTTTAACGTTGCTTGTTACTGTAGTTTTTGTTGTTGTTGCTGTTATTGTTGCTTTCCAGTTTTTGGCTCTCTCATGTGCGTACTTAAGAACTTGACACTTTAATAACTTTTTGGAATTTTTGTTCGTACTGGCTCTTCTGTATTTTTTGGGCTACCTTTTCCTTTTTTTTTTGCTGTTTTTATCTTCTTTTATTTTTTTTGTGGCAGCTACTTCAAAGCACATTTTAATTGCTGGGCAAAATACATATTTTTTCAAGCAAATCTTTTGGGTTTTGGTGTAATGTATTTTTAGACGTGCTGAAAATCTTGAACATAATGCCAGCAGCATTTGGTTTTTATGACTGCAAAACATGACAGACAACCACGAGGCGATAAGCACTAACAATGTGCGAAAATTCGCACGTTCGTTACAAATAGCAATAAAACACATACAATACGTAATACAATAGACAATACAAAAAACAATTTACAAATTTACGCATTTTCCAATTTTATTTATATAATTTATCTTTTGTTGTACGAAACGGGAAACTTTGCGTGAGTACGCAAATTGCAATTGACGTCAAAGTTATGACCGGACATAGGCATGGAATGGCAGGGGGGGGGGGGATGGTTTGGGAGAATGTTGCCTAACAGACCCTCCATGACTTGTCTTGGGCAACTTAAGTCGCCAGCCACAATTGCAACAAAGTTTGTGCCGCATAAAAAGTTATTTCAATTCGTGCGCCTCCTGCTATGCAACAACAATTTCACTTCTCATTTTCTTGCTCATAATTTTCCTCCCGCTTTTTTCTCTCTCGTTTTTTATCAATTTCACGCCAAATATAACACGCACAACCAGCAATCCAGCAAACCAGCATCAACAAACAAGTTGTAATTATTTGCACAAATGTGTAATTGTTTGCACTTTCCAACGAATTTCGCCAGCGGCGCACAAATATTGACAAGGGCGGTGGGGGGTAATGTTATCATAAAAAGCGCATTTTTCACGTATTTTTCGTATTTTTCTGCTGACTTGCTTGCTGCGCATATCAATTAAATAAATAGACTTATTTTTTACGAGGCGCCAAGCACATTTAAAAGCAAGCATAATGTGTGTGTGCGTGTGTATTTTTGTGTGCCTGTGTGTTTCCTCAGCATTGAACCAGTTTCAAAAACTGCCTATAGAGTGTATACACTGTGTGTGTTTGTGTGATCACCAAAAGGGCTTGCCGAAAGAGGCTGGCTGCAGCTTTTAGCCATGTCTCTGCTTGTACACAAAAAAAAAAGTCAACAGACGGAGAAAAAACATGTAAATTATGAAAAATGTACTAACAAAGCAGCATAAGCACACACACACACACACACACACTCGCACAGTGTTATTCATATTTGTAGTGCGTATATTATCACACTAGTAGTTACAACTGGTTAAACTGTATAGAATATTATGATCGGTTGACTGGAATTTTATTTTTGTATAATCCCAACAAATCTTTTACAATATTTTTTTTTAAACATCAACAGCAATACTTCAAAGACTTAATTTCCATTTTGCCAGTCCCATTCATTATTCATTATCATTTTGCTCGTCATCTTGATCCTGGTTTTCATTATTTCTTCTGATAATTTCGAGTTTCTCATCATCGGTCAGGGGGCCAGCTGCATGAGCGGGTATGGTCCGATAGCGCTTGGCCAGCTGTCTTACATTACTCAGGTCGGCCGGATTGTTGGAGAAACGTCGTACGAATGGACTATTCTCTATGAGCAGCTCGCTCTCCTGTTCATCATCATTGTCGTTGCCAGTGGCAATGAGATTATGCGTTGGCATCCAGTTTGAGCGAGATTCGTCCATGTCTGAAAAATATATTTGGTTTAGTTTTATCTATAAATATATATTTTTAGTGTGCAACGCTAAATTTCGAATGAGAATTTTAGAATCATGCATTGAGATTAGTTCAGTGCTGTCTGGCTATAAACTACTAGTTTGCTGAGATCTGAATAAAAGTGTAAACAAAGCAGATGTGAAAATATTGTGTTTTTATTTTCGAATATTATTATAATACGGTGTTTCTATAACTATGCACCGCACTGTACAAATACCACAAGCTAAAGCACACACACACATACACATACTAAATTGCAGTGTGTCTCGTTAGCCACTGGCTAAAGTTGTTTTTGTTGTCGTCGCTGGTGTTGGCTTTTTCACAGATACTCCAGGCTGCCATGTAGGCCGACAATATCCGCAGTGTGGCAGCGGCAACCAGCCAGCCCCCAAAGACCATCTCACCCTCTCGCATAGGAGTGAATAATGTGCACCTGTTTTGTTTATTTTGACTACGCTGCTGCTGCTGCTGCTGCTGTTGCTGCATTCTTGTTTTTCACTGAGAGCAGCTGCATTCACGTTGCGCATTTAAAGCAGCGCCGACAAATAAAAAAAGATGGAAAACTTGGCAACGCTATTTATTGTTGCCACATTTGCAGTATGCTTCGCCCATTTGTTCTTCGAACGGAACTGAAAGTTTCTTTTGGCACATAAAGTAAACAAATGAACTCATTACAAAGTATGTCCGTTGGTGATTCGATGATTTTAAAATTCAACAGACCAAAGGGCAACTTTTCGGTTGCAGCTTAGCAGCTACTACGCTTAATTAAATGCCCAACAAGCAGCAAATTAAATAAATACGCACTGCACACAGACGCACACACACACACACACACACACACACAGAGAGAAAGAGAGAGGCAGCTGCTCCGGCTACAGCGGCAACCTTTGTTTGCCATTGACAATGCAGCGGGACTAATCAGTTGAGAAAAAGGCGAGATGCTGCGGCTACCAACAAAAGGCCAAACAGACCCTTTGGGCCATTAATTAGCTCACACAAACAAAAGAACAACTTGCCGAGCGCAGCTCAAACCGAGCGTTAAGCGAAAATGAGAAAACAACAGAAATGTGAAGTCAAAAGTGCCAATACAATGTATAAGCAACTGCAAACGTTGAGATGCCCGGGCAAAATGCGCTTAATTATTACGCATTCTTAACAAGGTTACCCCAACCCAAAAACTCCTCAATCCCCAATCTTCTTGGTAAAGTACTCATTTCTCCTATATCCTTTATCTTCAGCCCCACAGGCTGTTCGTTCGGGCATCAATCAAGCAAACCGTTCTCGCACTTTATGGTCTGGCAATTAATGGGAATCGTATGGAGATTGATCATCATCAGCAGCAAAAGAGAGATGTCAGCATTCCCGGAATTCGCTGCGAAATCCTTTATATTTCATATAATTATGAAACGGCACAGAAATTAAAATATTAACTCAAAGAGAGCTTAAAAATTGGTCGCACAAGACCACGAACGCATTTTACGGCCGTTTCCAGAATTCGTCACACATGATTTATTTTTAAGCCATTAAAATAAAAAAAGGAGTATATATATCCAATCTATGCGAATCACCAATTCAATCTTTTTTTTATCACTTTCATATATTAGATAAAATAATAAAATTACAAACTCTAACAAAGTGTTTTGGGACAGGAACATATATAAAATTTGGTGCAAATTGTAGGAGGTAAAGGTTACACACATTTCTTTTGAGGGAGCGGGAGAGGGGGTAGGGGGAAGCTATAAGATTGCGATTGCTTTTAGGCCCGCTCTCAGAGCCAACTCATGTGTGGCAGCATTTAGAGTTATTGTAGTGGCGAAAGTGTTGGCCTTGCAATTTAACTAAAAGCCTCAGTAAAATTTAAAGGTGTTTGGCCAAAGCGAAAATGGACGAGAAAACCGCTGTTCAAGGTAAATACTTGTAGCTTCCGATAAAGTGCTTACTTTGAACAGTTGTAATGTTTGTGTATGTGTGTGTGTGTGTGTGTGTGTGTGTGTGTGTGAGAGGATGTAATAATCATGTGATAGCCGTGGCATAAACATTTATGTTGCTACTTCTTACAGTTGGTTGTGTGTGCGTGTGGTTGCGTGTGGCTGTCTGTGCAGCAAATAAAAACTGCCACGCCACGCAAATCCAATTGAAATCGTTGCATGGTGCGAGGAAAATCCATTTAATAACCAACATAAATACTCTAAAGAAGCTTTACGACTTGAGTGCGCCACAGGAAACTATTTTCCCAGCAGCTGCCGACTGACAGACATCGAACATAACCTACTGAAGGCTGAATCTCTTTCAATCTTGGCCGCCACAGGGATGGGTCTTGGGGATTGAGTAAAACTGGCTCAAAGCTCAAGCGAGATGTGAGAAATTCAATGTATATATATAAATGCGAGTCGTGTCTATTTGCATGACAGTTTATTTATATACTCAGGGGCTTGTATTGGTGTACGTGTGTGTTTGTGTGTGTGTGTATCATGCAAATATTTGTGGGCGTGAATCCCTCACCGACATTTTACGAGCAGCACAACAAATGCGAAAGCTAAGCAACTTTCAATTTACATCTTCCCGCTGCTTATTTTTATGCTGATTAATCTAACAACTCGATTTGGTCTTCTACGGCACAACCGCACACACACACACACTCACACACATAAGCACGCACACACACGTAATTGAATAAGAATATGACTCGTTTCAATATTTTATACATAAGATTGCCCACAATCATAGTCAAAAACACGTCGGCCCCAAAAACTGTGACTGTGCCCATAAAAACTCATAAACTTACCATAAATATCGGCACAGTAAACTGGCGCCGTATTATTGTTATACCCTACACAACATATTTGTGTACACCAAGGTTATTTTAGTTTACAACCCACTAAAGACCATCACTATAAATGGCTAATATTCCGTGCCTCCGCAGCTAAAGCATATATTCATTAATCATACGCCATGTTGCCCAAGCAGTGAACTAACATAAATCATAGTATGCATGTGTATATGTGTGCAGAGGGTATCTCAACGTGCAGCAATCTCAGTGCTCACACTTTTATTGGTTTTCTTGTTTTGCTGTTAGCCAAGAGAGAAATATGTTCTATTTGGACTGTTGCGTCCAAAACGGTTTTTGTTCGGATCGTTTAGCCGTGCTAAAGATGATGTGTAATTGCATTTTATTGCCATAAATAACACTTTGAATGGGGCCACGAACCCCCTCCCCCTCTCCCCAGCCGCCCACACACGAGGAATGTTGATTTGGCCCTCAGAGCATTTAAGTGGCAGCACGTGCGTATTTGTCTTAATTAGGAAGTGCTTGCAGTTCTAACTGTTGCAATTGTACTAGTTGCAAACGGTTTCAGCTGCAGTTGAACTATTTCAGCAATTTCACAAGATTTCTTAATTAAAAAGTTGCACCATCGCAAGGCTCGCATCTTCGTCGCCATCTTAGCAAGCATCTGAGGTGTCAGCAACAATGAAAATATTTTTCGCTCTTTTCGCTTCTTTCTTATGCCCTGTAAGCATAAAGAGCAAAATATGGGGTAGACTTACAAACTAAGATTTATATTAAATAATTTATTTCTTGAGAAGTATTCAAGCTTTTTACATAATAATATTTCTGTGTTTCTTACCTTTTATTATTATTATTTTTCTTACCTTTTTTTCTTACAACAAAACAGGATTAATGTCCTTTCGACTGTGTGTGCTACTTAATGAGGGTTCAAGGAGTGTCTCTTAGCTGAGCATTATTGAAAGCAGTCCAGAAATATATTATTTTGCTGGTACAGTGGCCGTCGTTTACGCCCCTTCTTGGCAATTTGTTTTTTCCACATTATTCTTCATTTACTTTGCAACGAAATCTACGAAATTTCATTTGCAGTTATGTTGCTATTTTTCCGGCAACATTTTTAGAAGCCTGTCACTTGTGCTGCTACTGCGGTCTGAACTTGGAAATTTATATTTGCCAAGCGCTTCAATTTGGACGCATAGTCAAACAATTTGGCTGGCCAAGAAAGCCAAATAGGTATGTGCATAGATGTGGAGTCACTCCACAGTTATTAGTGTGAACTTGGGCTGCAATAAGTTGTGGATTTTAAAAGCCGAGCCACAGATTTTAATTTGTGTGTGTTTGCCAGTTTGTGTGTGTATCTGTGTCTGTGGCTGTGGCTGTGGCAAATGCTGACGTTAACTTCGTTGCGCTGCCTGTTCAACAATATTTGCACGCTTCAGCTGTTGTCTTAAAAGTTGAAAAATTGTATTGCATACATTTTGGCAAACAACTCTAAAGCCAGGACAAAGTTTTGCACTCGGACCCTGCAGCTACATAATACACTGCTGTTTGGTTTCATTCTCCAACATCCTGCCACATACTCAAGATGCCAAAAATATAGGCCACATAATAGCTCTCCTTTAAATTGCTATCGCAAAGTATTCGATTTCATAAGTTTGGCCATATTGAAAGCCAGCAATCGAGATTTTATTGTCACTGACGATTGTCTGAAACGTTGATTTTTCGTGGCTTTCCGTTCAATATTCCTTTAATTAGCGTGTAATTCATAATCAAGGCTTTGGTGAAATGAATGAGTCAATTTAAATATCTTTCCGGTCAGTTTTTAATAATTATACCTCGTAATCAAGGCTCTATTCAGCTATGTAATACGTGTTTCAGAGTATTTCGCCGTCGTTTTGCATTGATGGTCTAACATTCTTACTTGTTTTTAAATATGCGACAGGTCAGCGCATTTTCCAAACTTTTAAGCATCTCCTATAAATTGTTTGGCATGCACACATTCCCTTGGCAAGAACTTTGCTAAAGATATTCCATAGGCAAGCAACTTTGTACAGCATTGTAATTGCATTTTAAATGATTTGTGCATACACACACACACTTACAGATACATACATATGCAGACACCTGTGTGTGTGTATGTGTGTGTGTCTACAAAGCAATCACACACGCATTGCGGCCACAAACACGCTAAATTAATTCAATATTAAGCAATCAAATATTGTCACCACATCATCAACTGCTGCGGCAGGCAGCACAGACACAGACACAGACGCAGACGCAGACACAGATACAGACACAGAAGCAGTGTCAATACAAGGCGCCTAGAATTAGGCAACGCTAAATTGCACAACAAATAAACGGCAATGGTAGATGGAGCAAGCAAAAACATCTGTTTGTCTGTTCACTTGTATTAGGTGGCAAATTGAATACTTTGATGAAATCGCAAAGCCAATCAATGATTGCCACTTTTGACAATCACTTTGCCTCCGATAGCGTTTATTAAATTCCCTCTCATCCCGGTTATATATGGAGATATCCCTTTCGCATCCCATTGTTCAGTGAGCTGACTTGGATGCCTTTATTAATTTCGTTTTTTGCAGCAAGTGTTGGAATTTTTGCATGTAAAAAGCGCACAGCAGCTGCGACAAAAGAATTTAATTAAACTGCGACTGCATTGTCTGTGCTGGTAGACGGCTGATTCTACCCGCTGTCCCTGTGCTTGTCTTTCCGTCATTTCTCCCAGTTGGTGTCAGCTAAGGGATTAAGACGTTGTTCTACCCGGTGACTGCTCTGCCTGCAAGTCTCTCTTATCAGACCCACCCGCTGCTTGCCACGCCCACTGCGCACCTTAGCATCCACTATCCGAGCGTAATTGATGCTTTTGCTCTGTGCACCTTCAATTTGCATAATTGTTCTTGTTTCCTTTTGCTTGTACAACGTACTTGATTACACGACATTGTGCAAACATTATTTGTAGAGATAGCTCATAATTTTAAATATTCATAATTTGCATAAAGTGCAACTTAGTTGGAAATTGTGTGTGTGTTTGTTTTGTTATTTTCACTTTGTGTCTTTCACTTGTCATAAGTGAAGATAATAAAAGTTTTTAAATTACGCCAACACACATCAAATTTGCATTTGTTTTGCCTCCGCTGAAAAGTGGAATTTTTTTTGGCGCAGAGAGCGCGAATTGTGGCAGCAGATGTTGTTATTGTTGTTGTTGATGTTGTGGTTGCTGTTGTTGAAAACGACACAAGCAACACCAACAACTGGCAACGTATTCGTCAAATATTCGTCACCCTGACAACTTTTGTTTTTATTGTTGTCGTCCTTAGCTGTCACACACAGATTTTGACATTTTTGATGTGCATTTAATTGCAGCCAAATATTAAGCACATTTCATAGGCTTTTCTGTTCATAACTTTAGTTGTTTGTACGAATTTCAAACAATTATAAAGTGCGAGTGGGTTTCTTATGCTATTTGAAACATGACAGCAATTCGCGTATGTTACAGCTGCTTCCGGTTGCGTAAAAAAAAAATATTTGTTGCTAAATGTTTGTTTACTTTTGCAGCCCCTTCTGCTTTGACTTTATTTAGTCAAGTCAACCGTATCGCAAATATGCCATGTATTTATAGCAATTTGATCAGACGGCTGCCAAAACAGTTAAAGCTAAAACAATCAATTCAAGCCTTGATAAGTGTTGACAAGTTGTTGGTTTTGACTTCAGTTTCACTGAACCGGAAAAATATGCACTTTAAAAGACTTTCAGAAATCCATAAATGGTAAACAAGCTGCTTTTATGTAAAACGTCAAGTGCAGTTGGCTTTTCATCACAAACTGTTGTTCTCAGCACATCAAAGAATTATCTTGAATATCTTATAAATACATAAATTATATTTACTTGAATGCTTTCTCAAGTTTAACCAAAAGTCAATTAAAATTCTAAGCTTAATTAAAGTTCCATTAATTGCTGTGCCAAATCGACAGTAAATAATAAACAGAAATTGCTTAAATAATGCGTAATATAACAATGACAACAAAGTTCGCAGACATTGCGGATGATTTTCGGTCAACTTACGAGCAAGTTGGCCAAAAAGCAAATGCAAAATCGTCGATTTGCCAAGCCAAAGGAAGTAAACATTTGGTCAACTGTACAAGCAGCATCCCATCCCAAAAATTGTTATAGCTGCTGGCTGTTGTTGTTGCTGGAATGGGCCATTCTGATATGGTTATTGTGGCCGCCCGTCAGTTAAGCTGGCTAGCAATTGAGCTCAGTCGCTGTCGGAATCGGAACTCGTGTGATTTCCGCAAAAAGTTTAGTATGCTTTTAGGCATGGCCATTTAACACAGTAGGTGGGCGGTGGGTGTTGGCATGTAGTCAAGAACATGGCCAATGTGAATTATCTATGTGTATGTTCCTGAAATTTATTTCGCATGAAACGTTTAATAAAACAAGAAATTATGAAAGGCAATTTAGAGCTAATACCTTAAAAGATAAAAACAGTTTCGAATTTAAATAGATAAAAAAAAAACTGAAGTGAAATTGAGGCTTTGTCACTTTCAAGAACATAACTAGGCATTGTTTGGAGTGTTGTCCAGCTGCTGTCCACACCCAAAAGTTGTTTAATAAATGTACTCACACATGCTTATGAGAATGGCCATCGAATTTGTTGGCATTTGTTGCTTTTGCCGTTGTTGGCCGAGCGACCTTGGTGCTGCTGTTTGGGCTTATCATACACACATATCTTAGGGCCAATATGAAAGTTTTTTAATAACTTGCCATAGATAGTTGTGTGCTAATGTGCGTGTGTGTGTGTGTGTGTGTGCCTATGCTTGAGGTTGTAATTGCGATAAGCGCACAATTTGTGTCTACAGCTCTGCGTATCTGTGTATCTTTAATGTTGCCGTTTGTAGCTGAGCTGCTGCACTGAATTCATGTGCGGTGTTGATTTATGAGAAAAGGCTGCTAATTACGCTTGCTTTGCCTCGTCTTTTATCTCGTTCTTGCTCATGCTCTTCAGCAGCTTCTGGTTCTTTTAATGAGCAGCACTTAAATGCTGTAACGAGCTTAATTGTGAACTCAACTGCGCGGAGCTCTCATTAATAATTTTGCCTGTCTGCAAGTTTTAATGAAGTTTGCATTCCATTCAAGGCGTCAATGTCAACAAAAGCCAGCCAGTTAAGCAGTCAGTCATTCTGTCATTCTGTCAATGACACAAATTTGGCGTATGCCTAACGTTTTGTTTGAGATTCCACAGGCTGCTGCTGATTATTTGCAATTTTATTGCGCTGTAAAAGGCAGTATATTAAAATTTAAATGCAATACTGGCAAAAAGTGATTATGCATGAGCAACTGTTTTTTTTGTATAATTTTTTATTTCATGCATTTAAATTTTTTATGAGTGCATTCTTCTGAAAATGTATTACGTGGGCTTCGCTCTTACGCTGCCAATGGCATTTTCAGTTGATTACATAAATCATATTTATCGCACTAAGAATAAGCGACCGCAGTTCTTTGATGCATTTATTTTTTTATGACTTTATTCGTAAGAGTGAAACAATTTTTGGTGTTCCACGTTTCCATATTCCAATAGTTCTTTAAACTAATGCAACCCGCAAAACCACATCCTTTAAACGTCTACTACGCAAAAGCAAAATATATGGGAACCCTATGCGATATAGCATGAAGTATTTTAATCCTTCCGGTCAGCTGCCATACAAACGTCACACAAAAATTTGTTCAACAAGTATTTTATTGTTGCGGTTTCGGCACAACGAACAATTTCATTATTGATGCGCAGATGTACACATGAAGCTGCATGTTTTTCGCTTTCATTTTCGTTTATTCAATTTAAAGGATCTTCTGTAAAATATTTATTTAATTCCTTAAATTAAATTAAAGTTGATTTTGTTAAGTGATTGAAAACAATTGGCTTGGCTAACACTAATTGGCGCTCATTAGGCGACTGCCAGACGCCCACTTTAGGGCGTGACAAAGCCAAGAAGGGAACTGTGCAGCTGCAGCACTAAATATACGCTTGGCTGTCTAGACATGATTTGGCCAACGGCTTGTAGCCTGGCCGGGTCAAAACAAATAAATCTGTGTTGGGTTTCAACTGGGAGCTTATCCCAAAAACCCAACTACTGGCTAACCAAACAAATGTTCTTGGGGTCAATGTGCGTCCGCTGTTGTTAAGCAAACACATGTAAACACAAAAGTCGAATAAACGAAAGGACAAAACATGAACATACGAAATGAGCTTAACAGCTCGCTGCTGTTTGACTTCTGATGATACCCCAGAAAATTTAATGCCAACCGCAGCTTAAATTTTCAGCTGATTATAACATTGGGTATATAGACACACACACATGGCGACAAAATCAAATAACGCCTCTGACAAAGTGAAGCAGACAAAGCTAAGCGGCAGTAATAAATTTTGCTGCCATCCGCAACTATAGATGGCTTCAAGAGCTTGAGCAACTGAAATTAAATTTGCATGTGCAACAAGTTGGCTTGGCGTTGCATTAAAGGTGTTAATTTGAGGCGACGTTCACAGTCTGTTGGAAAGCTCAATTTAGTGCTTCACAGGCACTGAATATATGGCTTCGGGTGCATATCAGTTTCCTTCAAAAAAAGTTTCTTTTGGCAAAAGTTTTATAGCCATGCCTCTTAACACTTTGATTGCTAGCAAGTTTTTCAACTATCAACAGCGTCTCGACACCATTCCGGATTTCGATTCACATGCAAATGTTTTTAAAGTGTTCATTCCAAATGCCCCCTTCTGGCACGCCCTCCCATAAAAAACCTTACCACTAGCATATTGCGAATTTATTTGCCTAGCATGAGAGTGTGTTGTCTGCTCTCAATGGGTCATTTAACTCTGTGATAGTTAACAGTACATATATTATAACGCATCCTTGGAATAACTGTTGATTTTGATGCAACATCAATATGGTATATGTTTATTGTTGCAGTTAAGTAAGCTTGTGGCTGAAATGTATTTAACGGTTGAATATATTCAATTAGCAGGCAGCCACATCTGTATCTGTATCTGTATCTCAATGGTCTGCTTCAAGAATGGCAAGTGCACTGCATTCACGCATTTCACGTGTAAATAGAGCCTGCAATTTTGAAGAGCTGCGCGTACTTTTACAAGGCAACAACAACAAAAGTGTGCAAGATAGACTGACAGACAGGAGGACATACAGATAGACAGTCAGGTATGCAGCCAGTTGGGAAGCACTATAAATAAATAAGATAAAGCGTACTTGGGTGTGCATCTTCCTCTGTGTGTGTGTGTGTGTGTGTGTATGTGGAGGGATGGGATGCAGAGAACCAAGCAGAAGCAAGCACCACCAGTAGCGTTACCAACTACAAAACCAGAACCAAGTCGAGCATCCACAAGCCAACGACGTGCCCTGACTTGAAAAAAACATGAAATAAACATTTTTTCCACCCGCAAAATAAAAAGGAAAATACTTCCGTGTGGCACAAGTCGCTGTTCCGACTGCAACTGGAGTCAGAATCAGTTTCTCATGTTGGCTGTCGCCCGCTTCGCTTGGAGCCCCTACCTCACCCCCCTCATCAAGCCTTCTGCACGGTGCATTCCGCTGCTCATAATTCAGGAAGTGTGCAGCACTCCTTGTCAGGCAACTTGCATTTTATAACAAGCTAAAAAAGCTTTCCGCCACATTGCGCTCTCCCCCCCAAAAGTTTGCTCTCCGTGTGTCCACAGTGGCAGCTTAATAAATGTCAAAAACTAGCAAGCGAGCACGGAAAATAAAAAAGTGTAGAGAGTTTACCGTACAGGCTGGCAACTGGGTCCAAGTGTCTCACAAGAGCTGTAATTTAATTTCAGAAACTTGGCGAAATTAAATAAAATGCTTTGTATTATTTACTGAAATGGTTATTTCAAAATAAACATCATTAAAATGAAGCATTTAACAAAATCAAATAGAGGAAAAAAATAAATGAAAAATATGTTGACTAAAGATACTCTATATATTTGTTGGGATGTATAAATAATACATGCCAACTAACAAATACATAAATAATAAGCGTGAATTATATATATATTTATTTATTTAATGTCAACAAAAGGTAGAATTGAATTAAACTAATTTTGAATTAATATTTAAAGATGTATATAAATTAAATAAGAAATATTTATAAGATTTCTGGGGTATTTGTATGCAATAATATACCTCAAAGGATCTGAAAATGGAGTATATATATGCACAAACACACACACAAGAAAACCAGTACAAAATGCAAATTTACTGAAGCGTTGCCGGGATTTAATGAGCAAGTAAATAGCGCTCGTTAAAAAGGAAAAAAAAAATGCACAAATAATATTAATGCATGCGTACATTTTAATAATTAATGATACAGAAATCAGACAGATTCAATGTGGTCAAATTTGATGTCACGCTGGCAAATTATTACTGATTAATTAAAATCTGTTTATGGCTTTAAAAATGCATGAAACATGCTTAATTAAAATAAAATAATATATATATATACTGGCAATTTATATTGTGGTTACTTTGAAAAATACACTTGCCATTTCCGTGTTTTGACCAGCTGTCCCAAAGCAAGTGCTTTAAACAATAAATTATAAATGTTTTGTTTTCATTATTGATCACTACAAGTGTCAAAAAAATCAGAAATTAATACATTTTGTTGATTTTAATTTTATTTTTTCTCGCATGCCGCTTATTAAACAGTTTCGATTAATATCTTTAATTTTGAATTAACTAATATACATTTTGTTGGGATTTAATTTTTGTTATTGCTTCGCACTTGTTCATTTGGCTAATTGGCTTTTATGGGATTAAATGATTGCGAAATGTTAATAAATTTAATTTCTGCCTGCCAGGAATTATAAAGAATTCATTACCCCTTTGGCCTTGAGCTCGTTTCGTTGCTGGCTTGAATTTGGTTTCATGCTCTGAAATATCACAATGGGAAATCAAAGAAATCTCCCTAATAACTTGCATTTGCTGCAGGCAAGGCTTTTTATTGCTGGATTACAGAGATACGTAAAAAACAAAACAAACCAGAAAAGAGAAAATAGCAAACTTAATCAAAAGTGTACGGCGAAATGTTATGCAAGCAATTTCGTCAGGAATTCTTTTTCATTCTTTCAAATAATACAAATAGATTTCAATATATATATACATATATATATATTTTTCAGTTACAGTTACTGTAAGAGAAACATGCTGCCATTTGGCAAGGAATTGAATGTTTGTATGTTTTGGGGGCCGCTGCAAAAAGTTTGCCAAAAAGTTCATTTTATTTCGGATTGGTTAGAAACAAACATATTTTTGTGTGGCTATCTGAAATAAATGTAAATACAAAAAGAGAGCAAAAATGGTAGGTAAATTCTTTGATGGACTGACACCGAAACATTTAAATGGATGCTCCGATTTGGATTTTTGCATATTTCCTGCTACCTTCTTTTTATTCGGAGATTCGCCAATGCGTCCATTGAAATTTGCATGGAAATTTGTTATTTGAGTTTGGTAGCCAAACAAAATGCTAATAGTCAATATCAGAGACCATGTACATATATCTCAGCTATCTGCCAGACGCTGCCAACTGTCAGCGGGCATTTAAGCATAGCGCATACGCCACGTTTGACCAGACACACAGACACGATGTCAGCGCAGTTGTTGTTTGCATATTTTCCGCTGTATTTAGCAGCTTAGCAAGCCATATTAATTAACTTTTATGAGAAAGCATCCACACCCACACCCACACCCACACAGGGGCATAACCACACATAATATCACTACTGCTGCCGCTGCTGTGCCTTGGCGGCGTATGTGTAATATTTCATTTAGGGCCTTGGCAACATAACATGACCCTCTTTTATCTGCGCTCCTTTGGGGAGCCATGAGATTTATTGCCTGCTACAAAGATAAAGTCATTATTATGGCATTATAAAAGATGGCAAGCGAACTCCTGCAGCGCTTAAGGATATGAATCTTTGATGCATGTAATTGTCCTCTCTATACCCTCATATGGGGTCTTATCATTGATTCTACGCCTGCTGTTTGCCTGCTTCCGCAATTATGTTAATTTCGTTGGTGTTTCCTTTTCGCTTGTCTTGCGTTAATTAAAATCATTAGCCCCCCGCTTAAAACGGGCGCGTTTCGACAGTCATCAGCTGTCAGAATGTACTTGCAACAGTCCCCACTGATATGTATATATTTCAATCTACATGTGTGTAAATGTATTTAATGTACGACATATACATTGTACATTAATTATGCATGCAGTACGAAATTGACAGATGCTACGCCCACCAAGGCAGTCAGCCAACTTTAAGCAAATGTTGTAACCTAAAATAAAATCAATAGTTCTAGTTGTTGTTAGACTTGTGGACAACAATGCAAGGCGGTATCGAAACTTGATCATCCCATCTGGTAGTCAGCAAATATTTGACCTAAAATGCTTAGCCCTTTGCAGTTGCCCTTTGCTCCCTGCGCAGCGCTCGCTGCGCCCATTTTGGCAGGCATTCAAAGAGCCAGCCCAGTGGAACTGGCGAGGAAATCATGCAGGCCATAAAAGTCAGGGCCGCTGCTTGGCGCCTACGCAGCGCGACAAAATGGCCGACAAGATGGCGTCGACGACAAAGTCAGCATTGCTTTCTAGCATTTAACAATTGGCAGGTTGAAGGTGCGCCTTAAGGCCGCTTGACAAGGCCTTAAAGAGATTAACAGCTGCAACTGGCAACTGACATGCGATTGCTCGTTCTCAGATGAGGCATAAGCTTAATTTAATTGACCGACGTTAAAGTCCCTAAGCGGCTTGGATTGTTGTACTAAAAATCCTTAATATTTCAATTATTGTTTTGCAAAATGATTCATAGAAGGCGGGGAAAGGAACATTTAATAAGAGTAGTATATTTATATCTATAGCAGACTGTATTTAAATTAGTTATTGCTGCTGAAAAGATTGAAAGCGTTGCTTTCAGTGTGTGCAGATTCGCCGACTTTTTGCCTTATGCTGTTCAGTTGATTGAATTTCCTGACTGCAATATGTTGCATGTACGATAAATATATGTTGCCAGTTCGTGGCATAAAGTTTATTGAAATCGATCGACTTCCACTTGGACTTTTCACGATGTGATGTTGATGCTTGTGCATATATGTATGTAAAATGCGACGGGGAAAGACTGAGATTTATGTTAATTTATTGAATTTTCATTTGGTTCCTTCTCCTCTCTCTCTCTCTATCTCTCTCGCTCTCTCTCTGTCTCCCTTCGTTTGCAATGCGTGAGTGTGCTGAAATCTTGCGAATGCGAGAGTAAATTCAATCAAGCTTATGCATAAATTACCATCCAGGTAGCTGCAAAAAGGTAAATTTCAAGAAATGTTCATCATAATAACAAAAGCAACAATAGCTGTAATAATAACAACAACAAACTAAAGAAAGTAATAACAACAACAAGTTGTTGCCTCTGTTTCTTCATTCACTTTATCTTTGTAATGGCAAAAGTTTCGAGTTGAAGCTCCGTCCCTTTTTTTTTTTTGTTTCTTATATATACCTTTTATACATAGGTTTATAGCGGGAATGGTCACCGGAGGGCAAACTGGGCAAAGCTGGGCAAGCAGAGAGTGGCTCGTTAAAGCGGACTTTCAAAGGGACCGACGCTTGTTATTCATTATGTAATTGAGGTGCGTGCAGGTTAAAGAACCAGCCAACGTGCAGCAACTCTTTGTGGCTGTCATTTGAATAATTTATATGCTAATTTAATTATTGTTCAATTTGCACAGTTTATTGTAGCTCAACTCGAGTGTACCCGTAATGCCCAATGTCGAATTTATAATATGCTTCTTCTTTTATCATACTCTTGTCACATTTTAATTTCTCATTAAATGTGAATGTGATATTTGTTGGAAAAAAGGTGTTTATTGAAACAAATCTACGAATCGCTAATCTTACATTTTTGTTAATTTACATTTAGATTAGACTTTAATATTTATGAGCATATGCCTCATATTAAACAACATATCTGTTCTTTCTTTCAGTAGTAAGTAGTAAGTGCTTTAGTCAAAGTTCTGTTTGAGATAATTTTGATAGCGCATTAAATCCATTTGTTTTACAAAGTCAACGATGGTGGCGCAGAGCACCACATGCAGCACCATTTTGCAGCCTCTGACAATGCCAGCTATTTGAACTACAGCCGCACCCGGTTTTGGTTTCCAAGCCATAAAACTGATGGAACCAGGACGAAAGTCAACCATGGATATTCGAGTGCTAAGCTGCAATTAAAAGAGAGAAATCTGTAAAATAAGAGAATACAATAAAATTAGAAACCCACCAGAAAGCTTACGATGTCCTTTTTGGCTGCTTTCTTTGTGCGTGGAAACTCTATTTTCCAGATTCCGTTCAACAGTTGCTTATATTCTCGCTGTTGCACATAGGCGGCACAGAGCAGTGGCAACAACAGGGCAACTTGCCACATCAGTTCCAATGCAGCCGTTCTCAGCTGCTGGTCCCGAGTTGGCGGTGCTTCAGTGTCCGTCCAATCGGCTTCATCCTCGATATCATCCATACTCTTTTTGTTCTGGTTCAGCGTCGTATCGTCGTATCTAAAGTTGTTAACAAGGATTCCACCTTTGAGGCACAGTAGAAAGAAGAACCAACAAAAGGTTGCACTAAAGTAATGTGCAGCCAAATGTTGCATTCTCTTCAGCGACGGTTGCACATACAACAGTTGACGCAGAAGCTTCAGATCCTTGGGTATGTGTAGTTTCTGCACTAACCCATTCAGTGATTGCAGCACCGCTGCATGCATCAGGTGATAGATAACATGTAGACTGAGATGCAGAGCAAAAATCAGATGCACAACGCCCATTAAGTAGTTGGCTATATTATATCCAACCTCATCTTCTCTCTGTGGCCAGTTCAACCAGAAGAGTTTCCAGCTTAGAAAAATGATCAAAAGTATCTGCACAACTGCCAGGATAAATACGGGCCAGGAACATTTGAGCACTAAACGCTTACACAGTAATGAACTCAGATGGTTATATATGATCTGAGCCTGTTCGACCAGACGCCAAAGCTGGGATTTGATCCGCATGCATCTGCAAATCATATACACATAGGACACTGTATGGCAGCACGGGATGATGAAAGTTAAAGTTGAGGAACCGGGTATAAATTCGTCGGATTTTAAGTCATCAGAGTCGTATATAAGAGTGACCCACTCGCACAGGGAAAAAATATACACACAATGTAGCACAATGAGCAAAATTCCAGGCCAATAATCGCAAATACAACGGCATCGCGTGTTCAGATGATAGAGCTGCGTGGATCTATCGAAGCGTATTTTCAAGAAACCCAAATAATTCATAATATAACATAGGAACTTGAGCACCTTATAGAGCAACCAAAAGCGCCACATGTTGACCATCAACTGAATCGAAATTATAACAATTTCTTTCAATTTACGACGTTTAGTTGATAAATATCATTTAATTATCGTTCAAGGTTCACTCTAATTCATCATACGCATACCAGCGATAGACCTGGCTAATTGCTTGGGTGACATTAATATCGAAATTGCCTTTCGTATAGCCGGTATAAAAATGAATATGCCTTTCTGGTTGTTGCAGCAAATACACACAGAGTGAAAGCAACGCCACGCCACCCACTCTGATGAAGCTGCCAAGGAGCATGGGTAGTGTCAGTTGTAGTTGAAGAGTGTTTAGACCCAGGATGGCCACAGGCAAGGACCTCGGGCGTAGCTGTGTGACCGGCAAGTTGCTGGTAAGCTGTGGGAAACATTTCATTAGCCACCGGGCAATCGACAACCACAACAACAACAACAAACACCAAATGAGAAACGGAACTGACCAACATGCTGATGACATCCCGTTTGTGCAGGCGTTTGGCTAAGCGACGCAAAATGGGCAGGCCAAACGGCATGGGTAGCGTCTGTTTGCGCAACAGGCTCCAGGACATCAACTTAAAGTAGCACTGTCGATCCTCCAGCTGTAGATAATGGCCATAGAAATGCAAACGTTGTAACTGCAGATCATATGCACAAATCAGCAGCGTGATAAACGTCATAAGTAGCAGCATCAAATGCACCAGTTGCATGCGATCAAGGCTCAGTTCCGAGTTGTTGGCGAAGGGTTGCCAATCCGCGAATAGCTGACTGCAACGCAGCACAGTAAATCCCACAAGGCTGACCAGATGCAGTGCAAAGTAGCGAACAATATGCCAATGCACACTGCAAATATTTACTTGCTCCTCCAGCATTGTGCGTAGGATGCCCAATTGGGTGCCCGACATGTGCTGCTGCAGGAATGCGTTCAGCGCCCGGAAAATGCTCGCCAGCCAGATCAGATAGTTGCCCAGGAAGAGCAGCTGCATGTGATAGATGAGCGCGACGCCAGCGATGAAGCATGCCTGATAGCTATAATACATGTGGCACTGCCACATGAACAGCAGGCAGAGCTGGAATGGCAACAGGAGCGTCAGGACGCATTCCCTCCACAATGGCACACACAGCCTGTCGCCGAGCATGTCTTGGAGTCTGCCATTTATGCCGGCACAGGTATTCAGCAGCTTGGTCAAATGCCTTCGCAATCTCAAAAAGTAAATGTAGAGCGGCACATACAGCAGGAACAGTAGCTGATCGTAGACCCAACGCTGACTGACCCACAGATAGGCAACGGATACAATCATGTTGATGACGCCCATCACCTGCACGTAGAGCTGCTCGTCCCAGACGAATGTCGAGTCCTGTGCGTAGCCAACATTGTAATATCCCAGATAGATGCCCAGTCTTCCCGTTACTCGCCACACACACCGCAAGTGGCACAGACAAAATCCTTTGGTCGTTGTATGCCTTCGCATCACTGCCAGCTGCTTGCAACACTAAAAACAAAATAGAGAAACTGCCACACACACAAAATTTGTTGCGGCATGTTAATTAGCTTTTCGATTGAATGATAAGTGAGTCGAAGCGAAAGCATGCGTGACTCAAAGGACACTTAAACAATAACGACACGCAATATTTCATGCTCTGTATATTTTGTGGTTGAGTGGACTTTAATAGTTTATAGTCTGATATGGGACTGAGAAATTGAGTGAGCACTTAAAATAGCATAAAGCTATATGAAATAAACTGAAACTGAATGGGAATTTTCGGTGTGTCGAAGTTGAGATACACTTACTAATGAAATAATGTAGTTAAATGTTGCTGGCATTAAATATTGTTTGCGATACATAATTAATAAACACTTTGCATTTAAAGTTTAAAGTATTGAAAAGATAGACAAATAGTTGACATGCCATTTTATATTCTGTCATGTTATATTCTGTAAGTGTATTATCCAAAGTTCACTCAATAAACTCCAAGCACCGCCCCACTTCAAAGCCCAACCAGCCCATCACAAACGTAATAGCTTGTACACACATGAATGCGACTGTATGGCACGCACCCACTCACACATATGAACTTATATATGTGTGCTCTATGTGGCATGTACGCACCTCCATATCTCTGTTTGAGTGTGCGATAGGAGCCGCATATAACGATGACAAAAAACTGCATGTTTTTATTACAAATTGCAATTGTAAAAATTTTATACATGGCCGCGGCCACATTGCCATCGTCGCATCGTGTCACATTCCAGATCCTGCAGCTCCTGGAACAAACCAAACCAAAAAAAAAAATAATAATATTCCGAACACCAACAGCAAAAAAAAAGCGTATTGTAGGGCGAGCTAGATGCCACCGTCCGTGAGAGTGTTGCCACAAATAAACTTCCGCACGAAAATTGGGCTGCATTTCCGGTAGCCCGCTTGAAAGTTTTTCATTCCGTTTTATTTTTATGCGAGCTGTGCATAAAGCAAATGAATTTATTTTTTACACATCTTAAATTTTCCTTTTTTAATATGAACGTTCTGACGGTGCTTACAGCGAATGCTTT
This sequence comes from Drosophila nr. perissopoda 5 BK-2023a, assembly GCA_035044105.1. Taxonomy (NCBI): domain Eukaryota; kingdom Metazoa; phylum Arthropoda; class Insecta; order Diptera; family Drosophilidae; genus Drosophila; species Drosophila nr. perissopoda 5 BK-2023a. Next base: position 2,106,495 of record JAWNMK010000124.1, read on the forward strand.
TTTATAACACCATTTTTATGTTTGTTTGCCGTTTTCAGCTGCCATAAATTTTTGCATGTTTTCATTAGTTGTCAGCCTTTCTTTTGATGATTTATGCATGTTTTTGATGCTGTCCATTACACACACACAAACACAGCCACACATACACAAAGCTGCTCGGACGCAAGTAAAAACAACGAAGTGAAGCAAAGTTTTGAAGCTAATGAAAATAGCTGCATCTGCCAGAATGTTGCCACAGCATAATCTACTAAAAAAAATCATTGCAAATCATTCAAATTCAAAATTGTTGCAACATTTTCAATATTTCATTAACTTAGTAATATTATAAATATAAATGAAATAACATTGTTTTCAAAGGCATGTCTGCATATTTTCGTTTCTTTAGCTTTCCTTTTTTTTTTTTGTAATAAACATGGCAATAAATGTGTTAATTACGCTTGTAAAAATTCCCTTTTTTGTTATTGTAATATATGGAATCTACTTTTTTATTAGGACCATTTTGGGCCCATCTCAAATATCTCGAGCCATTTTCACATATTTTCGTTGCCAGGGCACAAAATAATGTTGTAGAATTCCGGGCTTCCATAGTGTTCTCGCCAACTATCTCCCTTCTCCCCTCCCTGCCCTCCTCATTATTTTCTTCCATCCCGGGTAGAGACAGCTTGCCGAGCTGCTAACGATGTGGCTGATGGTAATGCTGATATGTACAACATTTTGAGGACGTTATTCCTTCCACACCCGTTTCTTTTTCTGCTTCAACTTGTACTTTTGCAGCTGGCTCTGCCGTTGCTTCTAGCGTTGATGGCTCTAATGATTGTTTGTCAAACATGGAGGGTGTGCCGGCTTCCTGCTTGGACCTTGGGGAGTCCCCCAGCTACTGCTATGTGGGATGATGTGCCTGTGGCTTCTTATTGAATTCCAGCGGCGGTGACTGTCTGGTCTTTTTGTTGCACGACATGCACAGGATTTTAAAATGCCACATGAAAGAGCACTCGGAGATGCGACATGAATTCCAAGCTGAAGTGACAAAGCAAAAGCGGAGAAAGCAGCATCAGCAGTGAAAAGTTAAGATGTGAAAGCAAGTGAGCCGCTTAAGCTTGACAGTTTTGGGTTATGCTGCGATAAACCAATGAACATGTCAAAATACTCACGTGACTAGGCATGCAAATCCTCTAATGGCCGTGGACCTGGATTGAGACTTAAGCAAATTAATCGTCAATCGCTCTTACTCCATGCTCTTCCCAGCCTGCATGGAAAGCAAACTTTGACCTACAAAATTCCCAGATCGGAAATAAATTAGTTTGCTGGGTGGGTGACGGCGACGCAAATCTGAAGTGGGTCTGACAGCGGTTCCACCATGTGAGACGCGGGACTGGAAGGTGTGGGTAGAAAGCATAGGTGCAAACAGACTGAAATAAAAGGGTGATGGCCAAAAATTTCGCTAGTCAGGACATTAGAAAATGTTAAATATTTAAGTGAACGAACTTATCGATTTTGGTGGTTAGTGGTGGCATGGTGGTGCAAAATGCGCGTTTTCAAATGGCGTTAATTGAAGTGGCTGCTTTCCACCCTCGATGTGTGCAGCCATCAATTACCCGCACTTCACAAATGCTTTTTCCAGCTTTGCCAAGCTAAAAGCATTTACACAGTCCGTCATCACATTAGCGCCAAAGCACCCACCCAAATTGTTATTGTTTTAATGCCCTTACTTGAAGTGTACTAGAACACTTGTAATAATTACGAGAGCAGCGCCAACTTTGTGGGACATTTTAGTTGAATACTATATCAGAATTCTATATTTTATGCATCTTAAATTCGCTTCAATACTGGCCTATTTAAAATTCCGTAAGCAAACTTGTAATTAGATTATCTAACCGCAAAATTTCGAACGGAATAGTAAATAGAAGCAGGCCTGCTTAATTCATTTTGAACTAACTCGAGCTTTGTATCTTTTCATTTGCTTACAAGCTTAAACTCTTTTTGGGAATTTCTTATTCTGTTTCTACTTGTCCGTTTCGCCCACTTCTCATTTTAAGAAGATGGGCGGTTGTTTAAGTGCTTAGGTATGAGAAGGACTCGCAAACTTAATTAGCTACTGAGTAGCTTTATATATTTGAGAGTATTTAACCTTTCACCTATAGCTAAATAGTTTATATTCCCATTTGCTTTAAAGTTGAGCTTCAGCCCCGTGAACCGCTGTATAGTTGCTGACATATCGCAGCATCCACTACTTTGTTTGTGCCACCGACTCTACTACTTTGGAGCACCGAATTTTGTCTGTTTGGTCTGTGTAACATATACTACAATGAAGCAATGAAAAGATTTCAACTGGCGCCGCAAACACTTATCTCCTGGATTGTTGGCTCCAACATAGTCGCATGGATAGCTGTGGGTTACAAAGCTGGCACTGATTGCTGGATTGATAGCTGCAACCACTTTATCTACATCCTGCCTTGCATTGTTTACACGTATTTGATAGAAATCCTCAATGAGATTGCTGGCGTGCAACGGCCTCTGGAATGTTGGCTTCGCGTGCCAGTGGTAATCGTCTCCGTACAGTTTGATTGGATCATCTAGTGGCAGCTACAGCTTTACGATTACCTAAAGCTGCTCTCCGTGGCATTGTCTGTGGTCTGCTGTTATCTGCAGCTGCCACTGCACGTCAATTGCTTTATTTGGCTGCACTGCATCTATGCGGCCATAAATCGCAAGTCCCCTACCCCTTTCAGCTATCAGCAACGCTTTAAGCTGCTCCACCAGAAACTTCAAGAGCTGTCAGTGGTACAAAAAAAAAAAAAATACAGTGCAAAATGACTTACTATTCCAGTAACACTCTCTAAGCTGATGTCGCTGTTCTCTTTTATAGCTATGTTATGTGTGTGTGTTTCACTGATGACAAAATAATATATATATGCTCTGATATGCCATAAATTTTGAAAAGCCTCTCTTTTTAAAAATATATTTTGCTTGCAGCTCAAATAAATTTTTGAAATATTCAAATTTTTCAGTGCCACAAAAAGAGGTAATGAGTATTTCGAGTATGTTAAGTTCTAATGCAACGGCAGGTAATATATTGGTTATTTTATGGCATTGAATGTTTGCAACAAATCAATAACTGCCAACCATTGGTTAAAAATTAAAATTTCACTATGCCAAGCACGTTCACCACTCTTTCTCTCGCTCAAAAAAGGATTGCAGAGCAAATAAATCACAAGAGACGCAAAAAAAAACCCAAATAAATCAAACACCCAAACTACGTATACGTACTTAACTGAATATATACATACATAGATAAATTTATACATAAGCTGTGTGAGGCTGATGGAAGTCCATTAAATCTCTTGAGCTGCCAACCTAATTAGCTGCTGCTGTCCCATAGGCCATAGCGGTGTAACGTGGCGTATGATTAACACGACTAATGAATGCCTTTTTCGCTCAGTTGTAAATAATTGAATTAAAACTCATTCGTTCCCAACTAGGCATAATCAATTCAACTATGCCATTGTCACGCCCTCTCGCCCACACCGGAAATAAAAAAGCTCAGTTCAGTTCATTGCGCATGGGAAGAAACTATTCGCATGCCAGAGTTTTCATCTTTCAACTTCTGTAAAATTATTTTCTTGCAACAAGAGCAGTTGAGTGGAAAATATTTTCGATTAACTGAATTAAGGGGTGCGTTTACCGACTCTGCCCATCAGCCTGACGGCAGCATTGTATGCAGGTATGTAAGCCTTTTTTACTTATTGTTGCATCTGTAATGAGCTCGAAATAATTTCATGCTGCGAACAAAATGCATAGCTTGGTAAAAGCATTTAACATTTGACAAGCTGTTGCTGCATTCATTTTTCAGCACAATGCCTGCCATACATGCATGTGAATCTGGAGTGTGTTCTATTGCTGTTGCAGAGTGTGAAGTGTGGAGAGTTTTCGTATTGCAAATTGTGCAAAATGCAAATTTCCTCACTGATGACAGCCGCAATTTTGTGCGCCATTGTTGTTAGTCACGTTGTTGTTGCTGTTGTTGATATTGTTGCTGCTCGTCTTGTTGTTTGTATACATCCATTATTTGGGCTTAGATGTGTGCACATTCTGCATACAGTGCGATTCAGCTAAATATTATTAATTAGCATTTATTACTTTGTGGCCACTGCAATGCAAATTATGAAATTTAGAAGTTCTATGCTACCAGGAAAAAAACCAGGAAATTTCTTTGCTGGCACCCAGCCACTGAGCCATGGCATCGTTGAAAATATAGATGTATCGAATAAATTGAACATTTGAAAGTGCTTCTATTCATTTGTCAAGCACTGTATGCCCAGTTGCAGAACATCCAGCACGTAACAATAAACATTGAAGCACAGCAGAGCAGAAGCCGACCTAAACAGAATTTCCTCAATGGCTAACCAGGGTTAGATGTACCAAACCCTGTCTCTCCTTATATCTCTTGATTCCTCTCTCTCACTCACTCTCTCTTTCGCTTCCTTTGATTAGCAATGATGTGCATTATTTTCGCAAATAAACTTGTTGAGGCTACATGAGCTATGCCACAACTAGTGGCAGAGGAAGAAAGTAACATTTCTGTATTTTATTTACTTTTTTTTGGCCTGTGCGCTGACAATTTCCATTTTGCAAGTTGGGCAATTTAGCTCAAGTTGCATTCATTGATGTATGACAATGACAGCGCACAGCTTCAATCATTGTCAGCAGTAATAGTGTGTGTTTCCAAAATATCAACATATACAAACTTACACATGTACACATTGCCGCACATTCCTCATGCTTGTCATAATTGCGCAATTGCACTCGCATTCACACTCACAGTATTCCTAGTATTCGCTTATATTTGTCGTACTGGTCGAAAGCTTTCAGGCCAGCAGGATATGATGTGAGCAGCTTTGGGGGCAGGCACAGGATCCAGCATGAACAATAAAAGTGCACACAAGTCCGACTTGCAGGCACTCTTCGAGTGAAAGCAAAATATTTGTTATGCAAAGCCTTTGATGCTGGCCTTGGACGCACTGAGTGCAGGATGCAGCCAACAACTTGTCAATGACAAAATATTTTTACCACTAAACAGCCCAAACGAAAAATAAAAAGGAAAATTCTTTCCCTTGCCACACTTAACTTAGACTGACTGTTGTTAAAGTTATTCGGTTTGAGACTTGGCCAAATGGGTCAAACGCGAGCAACAACAACAACTTTGTTGTGCACATAAAACTTCGACGGCTCAGGCCCAAGAACTGAGCAAGAACACACACACACACACACACTCATACGCGAAATAATGAAGGTCTTTCAAACTTATTGCCTTTTTATTCTTAATAGTCGCAAAAAGTTTGTGTGTTTTTTCTGTGGCTAGGGCAGATAATAATTAGGCGCAAAAGAAAAGGACAAAGGTTAGGAAATTTCCAGCAACAGAAAGAACAAAACAAAAAGGACGCTCAATAAATAAAAAAGCCATACTGCAGAGATACCGAGCCCCGTAATGCCAACAACATTTCGACATAAGCAAGTGCAAGCGTACTTAGCAGGCAATTGCGAGATAATTTAATTAGATGGCGCTCGCAAGCGGCCAGGACGTAAGCCAGGCAGGCAGGACGGCAGCTAGGCAGCCACAAGGATAACAGGATAATGATAAGGAAATAAGCAAACCAAAAGGCTTACCAGCCCTGGCTCCAGGCCGTGGCCGAGACTCGAGGTTGGGGGCGAATAAAAGGTGCCATAGAACACAGATAAAATGTGCGGTAAATTAAATGAAAAATGGCTAGGGCCCTGGTGTTGGCCATTATAAAATGTGTAACTGACCGATAACAGCAATATCGGCAGGCTTATATAAATGGCTGCTGCCAGACTTAATTGAGTTGCCACCAAACGCCAGCAGCTAACAAGACCCATTCAATTCACCATCTCCCTTGCTCTTTGAGTGTTTAAAATGGCAAACGGAAGTACAAAACTTGTCGCCGGATGAGGCAAGCACAGGTAACAGCTGCTGGCTGCGGGCATTATTCAAAGTTGCACGATTTGAACATAATTAGCTCGCAAATTATTGAAGCGGCAATTAAATCGATATAAAAGCATGATGTATACTTCAAGTTTCAGCTCTTAATTAATTGCAACTGCCATCAAAGTTGGGAATTAAACAAATTGGCATTTGAAATCGATAAGAAATTTACAGCCTGTTGGTTGCTTCATAACCCATTTAATATTAGTATTTTTTTTAATAGCTTGAGTGGAATTTTTTGGGGACTTGGGGACACCTTGCAAAATACTTGTAAAGGAGCTTAAGTACGTGGCACAGTTGCACATGTAGATCAAGTAAATATGTATTGTAGACTTCTTTCCACACCTTCACTTGGTTAAGCTACTTGTGGAAATTATTGTTAGAGACCTGACATTCACTCAAAGGGCGACAGCTAACTTGCAGCTTTGGCTGCAGCAATATTATGGTTAAGCATGCATGTCAAGCACATTGCCACATTGCAAAGTTTGTTGCCCCAGCTGCAGTTGCAGTTCGCAGTTGCACTTGCAAGTTGCACTCCATGCTGTCAGATGCAAGTGCATGTGTGTGAGTGTGTGTAAGTTCACGCATATAGTATATTGCCCCAAGCAGCGCCTTGATGACCTCGTTTCAGTTTCTTATGCAATAATTAAGTGACTGGCAAGCAGAGTCAAGCGTGAAGCGCAACGGGTTCTCATTTTTACATTTCTCATTTGCTGTACGCCGTTGTCGCCGGCAAATTCATGCGTAACATTAATGAGTGCTGACAAGCCAGTCTGCAAGTGTATATATGTGTGCATGTGTGTATGTGGGAGAGATATTTTTGGGGGCGCGTCTTAGTAAACGTCGCACGCTTGAGAAATCAAAAGCAGCTGCAAGGGGTTGTTATCCTTAAGCGCCACAAGTGGCAGCAAAAAATGGTGCAAGTTGAAGAAAGTTTTAACATTAAAGGCATGCAAGGGGGCGGCTAATATACATAGTTATTCGAAGCAGTGAGCAGAGTGGACAGCCCTGTAAAGTATGCTACGATAAGTGCAAAACGAATGTCAACATGAGAAATGAACAAGTCAGTGGCTATGTGATTTAATGTGAGGGAATGCCTTAGAAATAACAGAAGAATTAACATTTTTCCTGCTGTGGTTTCCACTTCTAACAAAATTGTTAACCAATTGTGTTCCCAAGTTTAGGCAACAATTGTTTCTAAAAAGATAGCTTTTTTTAAGACAGTTTCAAGACAACTTATGCTAGATAGAAAACTTAATCTCAAATCAATAGACTTTTGTGGCTTATGTCCAAGACAACTGCAGCAAAATATTTATATATTCGAACTTAAGCCGCTTTAAGCCTGAGTATTGCTGAATATTTTCTTAAATACACTTATGTATATCCGCTTGCACTTTCAAGTTTTCAAAACAAGGACACGTAAACAGCCACAACACGCATTCACTTAGATATCCATCAAAATGCAAGCACTTGAAATCAAATTTAAACATCTATACTTTATGTATAGCTGTGTGCCTGAGGAAGAGTGTGTCTTTGAGTACAGAGCACATTTTCCTGACTGTTTCTATAGTTATTCGTTTTTGTTGCTGTTGTTGTTGTTGTTCTGGCTGCACCTCCGACACGTACATCCGCTCATAAGCCAAAGGCGAGCTTGGTAAGGGCACAAAAAAAAAAAATTGTTTTATATATATTTTTTCAGCATTGTAACGAGATAATATTTTACAAACATACGATATTCGTGCCAGTCGCTGTTTTTTGCGCCTCTGCTAAATGATATTACCTGTAGCAACATCAACATGACAGGCAGTCAGGTAGGTAGCTCGACGTGCACAACTAACGGAAACCGGATGTGCTGGCTTGGCAGTTGTGAAGTGATGTTTAGGCCAGGCCAACGACTACTCGTTTGGCTGGCAACATGGTGGCTCGATGTGCTAAACTTGCCCATAGGCATCATCGAGTGCTGCGTTTTATGTCTTGCCAACGGCTGCTTGTGTCCTGTTCCCTGTCCTGCTGCTTCTACTTGTCTCCGCTATACCTACTACAAGTAACTACCGTTCTACGTATGTGTATGTATAGTTTTTATTGCCCAGCGGCGGCACTCAGATAACCACGCATTCTCCATCTACTCGCACTCTTCCTGACAGCGCACTTGACGGCCCCTTGGAGGTGCACAGCAGCAGCAAAGCAGCTGACTACAACTACAACTTGTGGCAGCATAAATCGCTGCGTTTGTTTCAACTTGCTGCTTCACCATATATATGTATGTGTGGGCTTAACTATATAGAAGAAGAATAATAAAGACATATTGGCAATTTAATGTGCTGCAAAACATTCGAACATTCGCTTCAACGACATCATGATCATGAGGCTTTAGCCAGGCAGTAGTGCACTCTAAGCAGCTTACCGATTCCATTCGAGCTATAATGTACCCATCGAATATTCGATAAGCACGTAAAGAGTCGAAGCAATAGCAGCTCCCACACAATGAAATAATTCACACAGCATATGCAACTGCAACGGCAACTGCATCGCAGCTTACGTCCGTTTTGTTTGCTGCTTACTTATTCTGCCCAGAAATGCCCAACACGTTTGAACATTACACAAACACTCACACACACAAATACACACACACTCACACACATACTTACACACACATTCACACAAGCATTCACAAACACAGAGTTGAGTCATAACAGCTTCATTCCAAGCTGCCTTTCGCATGCCGAACGAAACACTAGCAGAACAAACTTAAATTTCCATTTTGGTTTTTTTTTTTCCCATCTCGAGTTGCTCAAAATTTAAGCGTGACTTGCTATTTTCATTTTTCTCTCTGCAGTGGCTGATGGTGCTGCTGATTTTGGGACAGCTTCATAGTGATTTGCATATTTGCGTTGCAATTTTCGTTACAGCTTGTAAATTTGGCTATATATGCAAGGTGCAAATCTGTTTAGTGTAGAATCTCCCCAGAAGAACCCACTGTGAAATTGACGCATTAGAATGCATTTATGCAAAGGCCACTGAAAACTTAAAGAAAATTTAGTCAACGGCATGGGAGGTAGCCGAAAGTTGACATTTGACAGTTAGTTGGACAAAACTAATAAAAACTGTGAGATAAGCCTATGATAATATATCTGTATTCTAAGTTCGTGCCTGCAAATCATGGTAAAAAGGTAGTTTGTAGCCAGAGTCAAAACCATCATTTTAGTTTCGACCAGTTTAGCAGTAGATCATTTGTTTGCGTCTCTACTGGGATTCTATTGCATACAAACACTTAACACTGTTGTAAAATGTACAATTTAAAGCACCACAAGTACCGATACTCAATAAATGCTTAATCTTAAAACAACCAATTAGGTTGCCAATCTCTATTAATTTGCATGCAAAAGATACATAATCCTTAAAATTTGCATTCATTTTATGGGTGCTTCCTCAATCTTCGTATATACTTATTTGCGGTCGAAAATATGCTCGTAAATGTGAAGAGCTCTATAATAAAGGCTAATCAGTCAAACTGTCAAATCAAACAGTGTGTGTGTGTGTGTGTGTGTGTGTGTCTACCAAGCAAATGGCTTTCTGGTTTTAGACAACACACAACTTTTATGAGCACATTATAAAGTAAAATGAAATGAGATAAAGATAGAAAACGTCCATAAAACAAACAGCAGCCGGCAGCACGTAGTTTGGCTGTAAAACTTGCACGAAAGTGCGAAACGAAACGAAACGAATCAAGAAAATTTCATTTTAATATTGTGTGGTTGTTTGTATTTCGAATTGCCAAACAGTACACCGAATAGGAACGATTAAATTTGTGGTGTTTCAAATGAAGACACCCAAATAACTATAAAGCTTCTTCCTGAAAATGTATTAATTTATGGATGGTGAACGCGGCGTATGCGCAATGATTTGGTTTCTGTTAATAAATTATGAAGCCATTTGTGTGCAGCCGGAGACGTGCTAATAACTAAAGTCAACGCAAGCTAATGCTGTCTACACAGCACTTTCACAGACACTTGAATGACATTACGTATACGGCACGTCGAGCGCCTTTTCTGGTAAAATGCCAATTGACTTTAATTGCGCTTTGCCTCCAAATGTCATGCATGCTCTTGGTTGTTGCTTGTTGATAGTTAGTGTTAGTTAGTGTATATGTGTGTGTGTGTGTGTGTGAATGTGTTTGGAACATGACACTACAAGGAAATGAAATTCTAGCAGCAGTCGACAACTGGAGAATAGGAGGAGGAGCGGTGCTAGCACAAAATACTAGCTGCACTTTACTTATTTTTTGGTCGAAAACGACCGAATGTCCTTGCAGTGCATTCAATTTGTTCGCCTGCTCCGTTCTACGAAATTTAATTTTCTGCACACTTGATTTTTAAATGGAACTGATGGAGGCGGAATAAGGGGGGGGGGGGGGGCCTTAAGAGTGTTCTTTATTTGTACCAAAAATGTCTCTATTAAATTGTAAAATATACGAGCAGTTTTACTTATTTGCCTTGATCTGTTAAATGTTATGAATTGCAGTCCAATCGAAATGGTAAAAATTCGTGTAAAATACTTGTTTCGGATGCTGGTGCAGTCAAAGGAAAGGATAAGGCTGAATGGCCTGAATGTACATATCAGACAGCAGCAAGCAGCTGCAACAGTTGCAGCTGCAGCAGTTGCAATTGCAGCTGTAGTCGAAGGCATATGCTGAATATGTGTCGCAATCTGGCAATAAATATTTTATATTTACCTATTTCTCTTTTCATGCGCGAAAAGCATATCGAATTTTATAATGAAAACCATTGCTGCATTCTGTTATGAAGATATAGTGTTTCAAAAAGAGTATCAACTATTCGATATGCCCGTAATTCGAAAAATATGTTTTCCTCATGGTTTACTTAAGACCCACAGATGTGTTTACATGAGCTCAACCCATTCCTGCTGTTTGGTGCCATCTACGGAAATCGAACATGTTGCAGCCGGAGGTCTTGTCTCTTTGGCTTTATGGGGCTGCAATTTTATATTAATAGGAGTGGTTCATGGCAACAGGGCTGTGATGCTGTAGGGCAATTATGCAGACAAGTACAATAGTTTCGCTTGTCAGTTTGGTGCCATTCGGGGACCGTGTTGTGCCTGGTAGCACGATAAATAACTGCAGAGACCCTTATAGCCCAATCTATTTTATATAGCAACAGTTAATCTGCGAGTAGCGATTCTTATAGGTGCTTATTTCTGCGCAATAAACATGAGGTGAAATTAACATTTTATGACATTTCTTTCTATATTATACTCCATATACAGTTAATTTTAGCAAACGGCCTACTTACAAGTCCAATAAATGCACGGTTTCATATCTAATTTAGTATGTTTATTCCCTGGTTTTAATGCTTGTTTTGCATGTTTTATGGTCTTTCTGTTATTTTCCTTATCAAAACTAGAATTGGGCTTTAACTTTTGTTTTAATGCGTACGTATTTCGTATGAAGTACATCATCAATATATTGAGTTATCGAAAAATTAAATTCATTCAACTTTGTTTCAATTCTCCTGTCATTTTTTATTAAATTTCTTACTTTAGCTTAATTAAGACTTCTATCGTAAATTTCTAATTTGGTTCTCGTCATTCCTAACTTCCAATTGCTTTGAGACTCCTCACAAGTTGATAATTCAATTTGCTTGTCACACAAACAAGAATAGACAAAAGCAACGTCTGTTTTTCCATTTCCGAGGATGTGGCTTTTCTTGCTATTATCGTTTATTATTTTTGGAACTAATTAAGCAAACTTTTTGCTTTTTTTTTTGGTGTTGTGGCTTTATTTCCTACGACTCTGTCTTCGGGGTTTCGGTCCGGCTATCACGTTTGACGAGCCGTGCCAAGGAAAAAGTGCTGCCTCAATTTTCTACGTGCACTCCATAAAGTTTATGTGTAATTTTGTTGTTATAAGCAATGCTTCAAACTTTCCGAATGCTATTACAAGTTTACAATTGTGTTAGGCCGACTTTCCGTCCAACTTTCCCCCAGTATTAATAAACCATAACTAATGGGCACACGAGTTTTTGTCTTGCGACAAACAGACATACGGAAAGAGGCTTAAATTAAAAAGAAAAAGAAAAAATACACTCTCTAATTCTGAAAATTTAAGTTTAAAAATTTGTGTAAGGTAAGAGCAACCATCTCGCTCGAATTGTACACAATAAAATCGAAGCGAAACGAAGCAAGTAAAAATCGAATGAACCATATAAAAAGCAAACAAGCAAATGAAATTTCCGATTGTGTACCATCGCAGCTCTCGAATTCAGGACGACAGGAGTTGCCCGGGAGGACCCGGTCCCAGGACGACTGGCCGATCGTTTAGTGGCAACACTAAATCTGATACCATGTACCTGCTACCTGCCTGACGGTATCAATAGACGGTCTAGTCGTAGCTGTAGCTATAGATGTACGTGTGAATGTAGGTATTTACTTGCTTTTGTTGATATTGTGCACAGGCAGCCAAAATGAAGTGTTCGTTTGTTTGTCTGTGCGCAATTTAAAGTGCCGGAAATATGCTTAGCCTTATGAGACCGTTGTGCAGTGTTGCTCACTGTTGGCCAAACTATTGCGCAAGCAGCTTAGTGTAAATTAAAGTTGTGCCCGCAGCAAAAAGTTATTTGCACAGTCAAAGTAACTGCCACATACAACATTTTAGATAATATCTTTTGATTAGTGGCAACCGCAAAAACTTTAATTAAATTCGCACACAATTCTCCATGAAACTTTATGCACAGTATTTGCCCATGTCACCAGACAAGTTCAACGACGCGGAACAGCAGCCTAGTGTTGGTATCTCTATGTGCATGCTGCCGCTGCCCCAGCCTCTGCCCCTGAACCTGACCTTATTCCTGACCCCCCTCCTTCTGCTGCTGCTGTCCTTGATAATATGGCTTCTCTTGGGTCCTGCATTCGCATGTGTTGGGCAGCTCGAAGCTGGCATTGTTTAGCTGTCGACTTTAAGTTTTAGAATAAAAACTTAATAGAAAACTTTTCTGGTGCAAAGTTACCGTTTACTTTGGAGTCGACTCAACCAACTATATATTGAATTAATTAGTTGATTTTTCATGCTCGACGGCGAAAAATTTCTTTGAAGCGAACAAAAAACACTTTAAGTTATTCGTTTAAAAATTCATTCATTTTTATTTTATTTTTGTTTCTTTCAAGTCATGTATAGGCGTTCCATATAAGTATAGTTATGTAACCCTTTCTGGTAACCATAAATTTGCTGCACAGCGAGCACACGGCAAAGGCAAGTGGGGCAGTCAGCGCGACTCACAACGCAACACCACACAACAGAATACACCAAACGCACAACATACTCGTAACTCATATCGAATTGCACCATTTGTTGTTTGTCTCCCTAGAGGATATTGAGTTGCTTGTGTTGTGTGTTTTAACAGTTGGTCTTGTTATTGTTATTGTTGTTGGTTGCTTGGTTGTTTGTTGCTCGTTTGTCCGTTGGCTGCCATTGCCCGGTGCGCGTTGTGTTCGTGGCGCAAATGTCATTTGGCATTTAATCGTTTGACGCTTTTTTCGAATTTGATAAATTTATCACAGCTTACATAAATAAAGCGAAGGAAATCATAAGAATTTATGCAAATTAAAACCGCAAAAAGTTATTTCATAGATAATGTAATGGGACTAATGACGTCTCAACCTCACAGCCACGTCCACGCACTCAAAGCATTAAGTTTGTCTTCGCTCGCCCTTTTCTGATTTGAGTTCCGTGAACATCACTGTTGTTGGACGCATATTTGCCAAACATTACATACTCTTTACATGAGTATTACAAGTACAAAAAAGCTAGAAAATCAAGAAATCATTAAAGTACAATTGAAATATGCTTAACCTAACCTAAGTTTCATTCGTTTGTTTCTGTCATGGCTATTTGTTGTTGCTTTTTTATTTTTGCCTACTTAGAGCTCTTCTTCTTCTTGGGCATTTGTGCCCACAAGCGGAAGAAGTACTCATCGCGTTGAAGCAGTCTGCCGCGAGCATAGGAGTGTATATCCGCATCCATATTATGATCACGCAGCCAGGATGATGTGTTGCATGTGCTCATCTCTGTGCGCGGCTCATCGGGCAGACTGGCGTGACCTGAATAACGAAGAGAGCGAGAGAGAGAGAGAGAGTATCATAGTTACAAATTGAAAGTAGCTATATGAATGAGGTTTTACTTACCCGCTGTCATCACTTTGTATGGCTCCTCTGATTCAAGTGGTTCACTCAGGCCAATCTCGTTCTTTGCAAAGATGCGTATCATGTACTCGTGATTCTCTTGCAAATCTCTTATCTGGAATTTCTGCACACCAGCTGGCACACGACCAACCTCAATCCACATGGACTTCTTCATGTCACGTATGGCAATATGATAGCCGAGCAGTGGCGCACCACCATCTGACTCGGGTATACCCCATTCGAATATGTGTGCATTGGCAGCGAGAACTCGCGCCTCCAGTGGACCAGTTGGTGGCGATGGCACGGCTAGTTAAAATATCAAATTAGTTTAGTTTTATTTTTATAAAAGCACTTGCGTTGAGTTTAACCTACTTGCGTGTGTCTTTAGCGATATGCTTTCAGTGACGGCTGGTGCACCTAATCCAACCTCATTCTCCGCTGACACACGGAACCAATACTCGCACTTATCTTTCAGATTGTCAATGGTATAATGCATCTGATGTGCATCCAAGGTAATAACCTTGGTCCAGCTTGTTGATGTTGACGAGCGTTTCTCCACGCAATAGCCTGTTGTATTTATTTATATATGTGTTATATTAATATCCTGTAAGCAGCTGTTGGTATTAATGGGCTTGCCTGTAATTTCTGCACCACCATTTCTGGCTGGCACCTCCCAATCGAGAGTTACACTGCGACTTGTCACATCCGGCGCTCTCAGATTTTGGGGTGGCGATGGCGGCGCTAAAATTGAACACATACGTATTATTATTATTATTACCAAACAATTAATAATTACTATTGACGGCAATTAAATAACGTTGTTAACGTACCCATGTTTTCTGAATCATTTGCTGTTGTATTTTATTTAATAAGTTGGTTTTTTTTTGCGTTGCGCATGAAAAGCATTAGTGAGCGTTAGGAAAAAAGCAATTTGCAAAGCAATAAGCGATAATCATTATGAGAAAATGTTGTCCACTTACTTATCTTGCGTCCAACGACAATCTTTTCAGTCGTCTCGAACGCGTCGCTAGTGCCAACCTCATTTCGAGCGTAGATTCGGAACAGATAGCCCTTGTTTCTCACAACTTTCTCAACGTGAATGTTTGTTACAGTGCCCGTCGTAGTGCCCACGGAGCGATACACGGTTTCAGTCTCTTCCCTAATTTCCACAATATATTCAATTATCTTTGAGCCACCATCGCTCTCCGACGGCTCCCAGGATAGTGTGAATGAAGTGTCGTTCATGCCGGATACGGAAGTAGGATCACGAGGTGGGCTTGGTTTCTCTGCTCGCCAGAAGAGGGCTTATATATAAATGGTCCACATTTAAGAAATATAATTCATATACATACCAAACTTCTTAGTTATAGTCACAGTTTCACTCTCGGTTGGCTCTGACTCGCCAATGGGATTGATAGCGACCACACGGAACATGTATTGCGCATTCATGGAAAGTTTTTGAATGGCATACGAGTTGATGTCCTTGTTGAAATCGGATACCTTCATCCAGACATTGTTCTGAATATCGCATTTCTCAAGCGTATACTTGTTAATGTCCATGCCACCATCGTCGATGGGTGGCGTCCATTCCAAGGTAATGGAATCTTTTTTAATGTCTTTAACCTCCAATGACTGTGGTCGGCTTGGCTTGTCAATAACCTGAATCGAGCATTCCACATAGGTGGAGCCCGACTCATTTGACGCCGTCACCTTATAGCGACCAGATTGTTCTCGTGTTACCTTCTTATAGGTGTAGGTGGAGCTGGTCTCTGTGGTTTCAATGGTCACCTGGCTGGTCGACTTTTGTTCGATGGCCTCCTTGTGCCAGGTCACAGAGGGCTGTGGATAGCCGCGAACTGTTGCCGGAATGGTGAGAGTGCTGCCAGAGCGCAGTTTCTGCGACAAATACTTATCCTCAATCTCAATGCATGGCCTTTGCTGCAGTGTCAGTTTACACGATGTCTCCACGGAGCCCTTCTCATTGGTTGCCACGCAAGTATATGTGGCTTCAGTCTCAATTGTTGTATTTTCAATTGTATATTTGGCAACACGATTCTCGTAGCGCACACTTCTTGACTCGAAGACCTGTCCATTCTTTTTCCACGTGACAGTTGGCTCTGGAATGCCGCCAAATACACAGGACATTGTGACTTCCTTGTTCAGATCACTGACAATATCCTGCAATGGTTCGCGCACGCTAGGAGCCTCAGTTTCAACCCTGGGCATTAGGCGGATGGGCGACGAGATGGGCGAGGGAGGTGATGGACCAACTTCGTTGACTGCAATCGATCGGAATACGTATTCCGTATCTATCTTCAACTTGCTAATGGTATAAGTCGTATCCTTAATCTTGCGTATCTCAGTCCATCTAAATAGTGAATTAAATTTTAGAATAATTTCAACTTTAAATGTACGATTTATTTAGGGGCAAAACTATGATAAAAAAGACCTCGCTTCTTAAAATAAGTTGAGTTTTGACGAAGTTATGGCATTTTGAAGTTTCGACCTATGCCCATATATCGATATATCGATTTTCGGGCTATAATTTTTACTTGTCTTCCGACCTCAAATTTCGTTTTCAACTTTAAATGTACGATTGATTGGGGGGCAAAACTATGATCAAAAAGCCTTCGCTTTTGAAGATACGTCGAGTTTTGACGAAGTTATGGCATTTTGAAGTTTCGACCTATGCCCATACACCGATATATCGATTTTCGGGCTATAATTTTTACTTGTCTTCCGACCTCAAATTTCGTTTTCAACTTTAAATGTACGATTGATTGGGGAGCAAAACTATGATCAAAAAGCCTTTGCTTTTGAAGATACGTCGAGTTTTGACGAAGTTATGGCATTTTGAAGTTTTGACCTATGCCCATACACCGATATATCGATTTTCGGGCTATAATTTTTACTTGTCTTCCGACCTCAAATTTCGTTTTCAACTTTAAATGTACGATTGATTGGGGGGCAAAACTATGATCAAAAAGCCTTCGCTTTTGAAGATACGTCGAGTTTTGACGAAGTTATGGCATTTTGAAGTTTCGACCTATGCCCATACACCGATATATCGATTTTCGGGCTATAATTTTTACTTGTCTTCCGACCTCAAATTTCGTTTTCAACTTTAAATGTACGATTGATTGGGGGGCAAAACTATGATCAAAAAGCCTTCGCTTTTGAAGATACGTCGAGTTTTGACGAAGTTATGGCATTTTGAAGTTTCGACCTATGCCCATACACCGATATATCGATTTTCGGGCTATAATTTTTACTTGTCTTCCGACCTCAAATTTCGTTTTCAACTTTAAATGTACGATTGATTGGGGGGCAAAACTATGATCAAAAAGCCTTCGCTTTTGAAGATACGTCGAGTTTTGACGAAGTTATGGCATTTTGAAGTTTTGACCTATGCCCATACACCGATATATCGATTTTCGGGCTATAATTTTTACTTGTCTTCCGACCTCAAATTTCGTTTTCAACTTTAAATGTACGATTGATTGGGGGGCAAAACTATGATCAAAAAGCCTTCGCTTTTGAAGATACGTCGAGTTTTGACGAAGTTATGGCATTTTGAAGTTTCGACCTATGCCCATACACCGATATATCGATTTTCGGGCTATAATTTTTACTTGTCTTCCGACCTCAAATTTCGTTTTCAACTTTAAATGTACGATTGATTGGGGGGCAAAACTATGATCAAAAAGCCTTCGCTTTTGAAGATACGTCGAGTTTTGACGAAGTTATGGCATTTTGAAGTTTCGACCTATGCCCATACACCGATATATCGATTTTCGGGCTATATTTTTAATTTGTCTTCCGACCTCAAATTTCGTTTTCAACTTTAAATGTACGATTGATTGGGGGGCAAAACTATGATCAAAAAGCCTTCGCTTTTGAAGATACGTCGAGTCTTGACGAAGTTATGGCATTTTGAAGCTTCGACCTATGCCCATACACCGATATATCGATTTTCGGGCTATAATTTTTACTTGTCTTCCGACCTCAAATTTCGTTTTCAACTTTAAATGTACGATTGATTGGGGGGCAAAACTATGATCAAAAAGCCTTCGCTTTTGAAGATACGTCGAGTTTTGACGAAGTTATGGCATTTTGAAGTTTCGACCTATGCCCATACACCGATATATCGATTTTCGGGCTATAATTTTTACTTGTCTTCCGACCTCAAATTTCGTTTTCAACTTTAAATGTACGATTGATTGGGGGCAAAACTATGATCAAAAAGCCTTCGCTTTTGAAGATACGTCGAGTTTTGACGAAGTTATGGCATTTTGAAGTTTTGACATATGCCCATACACCGATATATCGATTTTCGGGCTATAATTTTTACTTGTCTTCCGACCTCAAATTTCGTTTTCAACTTTAAATGTACGATTGATTGGGGGGCAAAACTATGATCAAAAAGCCTTCGCTTTTGAAGATACGTCGAGTTTTGACGAAGTTATGGCATTTTGAAGTTTCGACCTATGCCCATACACCGATATATCGATTTTCGGGCTATAATTTTTACTTGTCTTCCGACCTCAAATTTCGTTTTCAACTTTAAATGTACGATTGATTGGGGGGCAAAACTATGATCAAAAAGCCTTCGCTTTTGAAGATACGTCGAGTTTTGACGAAGTTATGGCATTTTGAAGTTTCGACCTATGCCCATACACCGATATATCGATTTTCGGGCTATAATTTTTACTTGTCTTCCGACCTCAAATTTCGTTTTCAACTTTAAATGTACGATTGATTGGGGGGCAAAACTATGATCAAAAAGCCTTCGCTTTTGAAGATACGTCGAGTTTTGACGAAGTTATGGCATTTTGAAGTTTCGACCTATGCCCATACACCGATATATCGATTTTCGGGCTATAATTTTTACTTGTCTTCCGACCTCAAATTTCGTTTTCAACTTTAAATGTACGATTGATTGGGGGCAAAGCTATGATCAAAAAGCCTTCGCTTTTGAAGATACGTCGAGTTTTGACGAAGTTATGGCATTTTAAAGTTTCGACCTATGCCCATACACCGATATATCGATTTTCGGGCTATAATTTTTACTTGTCTTCCGACCTCAAATTTCGTTTTCAACTTTAAATGTACGATTGATTGGGGGGCAAAACTATGATCAAAAAGCCCTTGCTTTTTGAAATCAGTTGAGTTTTGACGAAGTTATGGCACTTTGAAGTTTCGACCTATGCGCTTATATCGATATATCGATTTTCAGGCTATAATTTTTACTTGTCTTCCGACCTCAAATTTCGTTTTCAACTTTAAATGTACGATTGATTTAGGGGCAAAACTATGATCAAAAAGCCCTTGCTTTTTGAAATCAGTTGAGTTTTGACGAAGTTATGGCACTTTGAAGTTTCGACCTATGCCCTTATATCGATATATCGATTTTCGGGCTATAATTTTTACTTGTTTTCCGACCTCAAATTTCGTTTTCAACTTTAAATGTACGATTGATTGGGGGGCAAAACTATGATCAAAAAGCCCCATCATTTATTGTGCATTCATTTTTTCCTATTGCCAACAAATAAATTCAAAACTTATTAGGACAGTAACGGTTACTTTTATTAATAAAAGTGTAGCATATTCTTAGGTTGTTTTCTTTTGGTTTATTTAGGTTCGGAACCTTGTTTTTCCAATGTTAGCTGGGTTTTGTCTAAAGTGGTAAGTTATACGATGTTTGTTCTTATCTTAACGCATCGTATGCATCGATATATTGTGGTTTTTTTATTATATATGTTGAATAGCAAAATAACGCACAGGTTCTCTAATCGGTGAACTTATAACATATTAAAATGTATGATTTTTTGGGCAATCTCATTAATTTTTGTATTACCTGCTTCTACATTTTTGCTTCTACATTTTCATTGTAACTTACTTTTCTGTCTTCACATCATGATACTCCAGAATGTATTCGATAATTTCTGATTTGCCATCATCCTCGGGTGCCTTCCAATACAAGGTTATTGAATCGTGCATCACCTCCAATGGCTGGGGAGTTCCCGGCGCCGTGGGTTTCCCTAAAATGTTGACAAAGGTTGGAATTTCCGCATCGTTAAACTTGTAATTAATCAATTATACTTACGCATAATGACCAAGTGTAGGCTGGCCTCTGCCTCGCCCACGGGATTGACAAGTTTAACTGTGTACTCGCCCTCGTCATCGTCGACAACCTTTTTAATGGTCAAAGTTGCGGATTGTTCATCTATGGTCGGGATTGTACGCTTTGACTTGGGAATGACAACCTTGCGCGTTGTCCATTCCGCTTCAGGAGTTGGCGCGCCTGTGTACTTAACAGTGAAGGTAGCATCTTCGTTCTCCTTCACCTTGATGGTTTGATCCTTGTCAGAGGTAATCACAGGCGGCAGCTTAAGCTCCTCAACGCAAAGGTTACTTCTGCTTGTGACGTTTTCGGCAACGCAGCTGATCTCACCCGCATCGTCATCACTGGCATCATGGATGACCAACCGACGCACGGTGCCCTCAACGAACACCTCATGCTTCTTATTCGGCTTGATGGGCTTGCCCTTCTTGTACCACGTAACCTCCACATCGGGCTGCGAAAGCTCAACGGTGAACTCGGCATCGGTGGTCTTCGTGGCCAGCGTGACATCGGGTAAACGGACTACAAAGTCTACCAATGGCTCCTCCACTGTCAACGTGGCCTTCGAGGTTTGATCTCCCACCTGCGTAGAATACTCGCCCACATCTTCGGGCTTCGCCTTGGTAATGCGAATCGATTGCTTTTTGCCATCAATTATTAATTGAATGCGCTCATTGAACTTGATTTCCTTGCCGTTCTTGAACCACTTAACCAGGGCATCGCCTTTGCTCAGCTCAATGTCGAATGTGGCATTTTCACCCTTTGTGACAGACACGTCCTTCAACGGCTTCACAATCTCCGGTGGCAGTTCAATGACAGTAAGCTCAGCGCTGCACTCTTGCCCCTCCAGCTTGCATGTGTACTCGCCCTCGTCATGAATGGTAGTATCGCGAATAACCAAACGCCTCGATTTGCCATCCTTGATGAACTCACAGTTCTTGTTTTCAGGTGTGATTTTCTCGCCATCCTTGTACCAAGTGACTTCCACATCTGTTGTCAGTTCAACATCCAGAATGGCTGTGTCCTTTTCAGTTACCTCATAGTCTTCAAGCACTTTAAGGAAGTCTGGCTTGCGCTGCAGCACTTCAACAGTTGATTGGGTCTCCTGCTTTTTCACTTTGCAGACATAAGTACCAGAATCGCGTAGATTTGTATTTCTTATGACCAGCTTGTGCGTCTTGCCATCCTCAACGACAACCCGATGATCCATGCCACTCAGCTCTTTGCCATTGAAGAACCATTTTGTGGAGACCACATGGGAGGTTTCGCATTCCAAAGTCAACGATTGCACCTCCTCAATGGTAATGGTCTTCTTCAGTTTCTTGGTAAAGGTCACCTCATCGACCTCAACAATCACACGCGCACCGTGCGACGTTTTACCAATGGGATTGCTGGCAATACACTTGTAGTCACCAGAATCAGTTTCCGGATTAGCATCCTGTATGATGAGCTCAATATTTTCACCATCGTAGACCTGTTGAACGCGCTCACTGGGATACAGGGGGCTGTTGTTAAAAAGCCATTGTACTTCAGGAACCGGATTGCCCGAAACCTTTGCAGGCAAACGAATTTCACCCTTTTGCGGCACCGATTGCTCCTCAAAGCGTTCCACAAATAATGGAGGCTCTGCATTGCCGCTAGTCGGTTCTAAATGGCGAGAATATAGTTTATTATTGACAGAATAAGCAATAAGTTAAATATTTCTGATGTACATAAAACAATTAACATACCTTCAATCGTTAAATTTGCAGTGGTTTCCACACTTCCCAATGGATTAACTGCTTTGACTGTGTATTCACCCTTCTCTGACTTCTTTGGTGTAATCAGTGTAAGCGAATGTTTGTCTTTGTCTGCTTTGGCACCCTTAATGGGCTTGCCATCTTTGTACCATGTTACCTTTGGTGCTGGATTGCCGACAATTTGAGTGGAAAGCACAACACTTTCACCCTCACGTATTACCATATTACGCAACGGTTCCAGAATTTGAGGAGCTTCTTTGTCGCCAGTTCGCACCTTAAGTGTGATGGGCAGACGAGCTTCGCCCTCTCGATTTGTGGCAATGACTTCGTATGTGCCTTCCTGAGACTTCTTAACTTTAGTAATGTGCACAATGCTGCAATACATGTGCATATCTGATTCGGTAACAATCCGAACGTTCTTAATTTCTTCCTCATCAATGTCTTCGCCATTGAAGGTCCAAACGATCTCAGGCTCGGGAACAGCGACAAGGCGACACTCCAAAATCACATTTGTGCCCTCATCGACATATTGGGCCTTTGGCTTACGCGAAAATGTTGGTGGTATACCCTCAAGTATGTCGGCCAGTGAAGATTCGCGCGACATGCTTCTGCGGGATAAAGCTGTTGCATCCGAACCGTGATCCGATAATGGACTATCGACAATCAATTCGGTTGTGCTCGAAGTGAAGCCAGCGGCATTCTTAGCCACACAGGTGAATTTACCGGCATCTTCGGGGAAGACTTCGCGAATTATCAATGTAGCCACATTGTCCTCATCGAAGAACATTTGGAAGTCCTGTGAGGGCTTTATGATAGCTGTTTCCCTGAACCAAGCAATTTGTGGTCTTGGATTACCTTCGACCTTGCATTCAAATTGCACCGTATAACCGTCAGGTGTATGAATCGGTTGCAGTTTTTCAATGAAACGTGGTGCAATCGGCTTGTCTTCAGGTCCAGGTCCTTGATTAATGCACAGGCACAGGACATTAAGAAAAGTGTTAATAACATGACGGGACATTGCCGAAAAACTCTTGTTAGACAATAACATTTAGAATCGTATACTAAACTTACTTTCAAACACGGGTAGCTTATCAATCTTTTCGTGCAGCTTATTTTGCACATATTGAGCGTACTCGTCGGGTTCCATTAGATATTGGGCAGGCACCCATCCTTCCTCATCCGTAATGCTCTTCTTGACATACCACCATTCGGAACTGTGACGTCCAACTACCAGTACCTTCTCACCTTCGACCAAATTAATTGCTTCATCGTTATCAGCAATGTAATTGCAAATCGAATACATAACGTTTTCCGCTTGAGATTCTGAAATTATTGAAAATTATTAAATATCGACTATGTGTATATGCGTTTATGCCTCAGCATTCAACTTGAAATTCAAATATTTTCGCGCTTTTTACGCAATTGAAATTTTAAAAAATTAACTTGAATGCTGCAATAGATATTAAGCCAAAAATATTTACCGTCCACATCCATTTCTCTAGTGATGTTAAGAGAGGCGCCGTCTGTTGCAATGTAGATATATATATATATATTAATATTATTTTTTTTTGTAAAAATAAAAATGTGAGTATTGAAAAAACGTCTAAGGGTGGGGTATTATGCGTTAGCTACTGACACTTATAGGTGTTGAGTTGGTTTACCTCATTTTTCTAAGCTATTGCCATATAAGCAGATGTGCAAATTAAATCGAATGAGACATTATTGCAGCTTGATAATTATTAAAGATTGCTTCTATCAATCCAGAACCCAGAACTGCTTACCTTCATTGAATAGTTGTTGAACCATTTTGCGCTTCTTCTTGAATGTTAAAGAATCTTCGTCGTATGTCACCGAGTCGCGTTTGGCATGACGAAGACCAATCAGGAACTGTTCCTCTTCTTCGTCTTGGACTGAATAGTGTGGCTTGGACTGCTTTTTGGGTTTCAGCTTGAAGTCAACTTCATCTGGAGGCAACTCTTCAACCATGTATTCTTCAGGCTCCTCAACTTCATCGATTGTATCTTCATCGTCATGTATTTCTTCAATAATTGGTCCTTCACCGTCATCATAGTCTTGAATGATTTTGATCTTTGCCTCATCGGCTGCTTCAGAGTAGGTCTTCTTAATTGGTTTCTTTAGTTTCACTTTTCCAGACATTGACACTTCCTCTTCAGCATAGGAGTCTAAAGCAATATTAAACTCTTGGTCAACATCCTCTTTGGTCTTTGTGGTCTTTGCTCGGAAAGTAACATTTTCAACATCAGAGAACTCTGGAATGTCTACCTTCTTGCGACGCTTTAGTTTCTTAAGAGTGTATTCTTGGTCTTCTTCATCAGTAATTTGCAATGGTTTGGGTTTGGCTCGTCGACTAGCCACAAACTCTTCAATGTCATCGCCTTCTTCGTATTCTTCCTCCAGACGTTTTATAGACAATTCGGCAGCAGCTTCGTCTAAGGTTTGAGGTTTCACTGGACGTTTCTTAAGAACAGTGGCTGCTTCTTCGACGCCTTCGGTAATCGTATGCGGTTTCTTAAATGAAAGACTGAATTCAGTTTCTTCATGTTCTTCCACCGTCGGTTCGAAAGGTTTCTTTGGTTTCCTTCGCTTGACAACAGCTTCTTCAATGATTTCTTCCTCTTCAATCTCAATTGGCCTCTCTTCAATAACAGTTTTCTGAAGTTGTAACTCATCTGCAGCTTCTTCCACTGGCTTCTGAGGCTTCTTTTTCTTCTTGAGCTGGACAGTTTCATCGAGTGTTTCTTCAGAAATCTTCTTTTCCTTTGGAAGCTTGACATCAACAGAGAAATCTTCTTCCTGCACTTCTTTGGGTTTCTTTGGTTTCAGAGTAACCTCAGCCGCCACATCATCTTCCTCAGGTGCAGCTGGCTTCTTCAACTTAAAAGCGGCAACATCTTCGGTTTCTTCTGGTGTTGGCTTTCCGGGCTTCTTAAGTTCAACTTCTTCAACCACTTCCTCTTCTACAATTATAGGCTCAGGTGTAATTTCTTCTTCAACTTTAACGGTAAGTTCTTCAGCAGCTTCCTCAACAACTGGCTTTTTCGGTTTTTTCTTTACTATTTTAGCTTCCTCCTCTACCTCTTCAGTCTTTGGTTTTGGCTTCAGAGTAACTTCAGCTTCAGGCTCTTCTACTGGTTCTGCTTTTGGAAGAGGTTTCTTAGGCAATTTTACCTCCTGTACCTCTTCTGTTTCCTGTACCTGAGGACCTTCAGGCTGGCTTTCCTTGATTCCGAATTTGTATTCAATTGGTTTCTCTTCCACCTTTTCCACCGGCTTTTCTTCTGGCTTCTCTTCAATGTCTTCGATGATTTCCACCACTTCTGGTTCTGGTGTTATATCCTCTATCACAGTAACACTAAGCTCTGCGGCTGCCTCTTCTTCCTTAACTGGTTTTTTCGTCTTCTTTTTGATTTTAGCTTCCTCAGTCACTTCTTCAACTTGCTGTTTCGGTTTGATTTCGAAAACTGCTTCTGGTTCTTCTACAACCTCGGGCTGAGGAATCTTCTTCTTCTTTTGAATCGTAACCTGTTCCTCCGGCAACTCCTCGACAGTTTCTTTTTGCTCAGGAATCTTCTTCTTCTTCAGAATAGTAACTTGTTCTTCCGGCAACTCCTCGATGGTTTCCTTTGGCGCCTCAGTTTCTTTTATGATAAACTTATAATCTTCGGGCTTTTCTTGAGGAACGGGCTCAACAACTTCTTCCACCGTCTCGATTTCTTCAATCTCCTGAACTAGCTCTTGTGGCTGGGATATTTCGTCAATGACGGTTATCTTAAGCTCTGCAGCTTCCTCTTCAGTAGGAATTTCTGGCACTATCGAAATACTTTGGACGGCTTCCACTTCATCAACAGGCTTTGGAGTAGTAACAGTTACTTGGGCTTCTGGCTCTTCTGTTACTTCTGGTTTTGGCTTCTTCTTTCGGTGAACCTTAACACTCTCTTCGAGAACTTCCTCAACAATTTCACGTGGTGTTTCTTCAATTACTCGGACTTTAAGTTCTTCAAAGTCTTCAGGCTTTGGCTCATCGATAATAGGCTCTTCAACAGACGGTTCCTCAACTAGGACTTCTTCAATAGGTTTTTCAAGTTCTATATCTTTCACACCAATTTCATAAGTTTTATATTCAACATGAGGAGTTTTCTCTTCAACTGCAGGCTCTTCTTTCAATGGCTCTTCTACCGTTACTTCTTCGATAGGTTTTTCAGGTACTGTCTCTTTCACACCAATTTCATACGACTTATGTTCGACAGACGCTTCCTTCTCCTTGAATTCTGTCACAACCTCTTCTATTTCCTCAACCACTGGTACTTCTTGTGGAATTTCTTCAGTGATCTGAATCTTTAATTCATCTGCCGCAACTTCCTTTACTTTCTTTTTGGGTTTCTTTGTCTTTATTTCTGCAACCTCTGTAATTTCTTCCACGGGTTTAGTCTCTTTCAAAACAAACTCGGCTTCTGGCTCTTCAGCGGTAACGATGGATGGCTTTCGCTTCTTAACAGTAAATGCTGCAACAGTTGGCTCGTCTGGTTGCTCAGCTTCCGTTTCAGATACTCGAATAGTGTAGTCTTCTGGTATTTCTTCAGCCGGAACTGTTTCCTTTTCGACAACTTCAACTTGCGGAGCTTCAACTATTTTTTCTTCAGGAACGGTTACTTCCTCAACAACCTTAATGTCATGACTAGCAACTTCCTCAATTTTCTTGGGCTTCTTTGTTTTCTTTGGCTTGATTTCAGCTTCAACATTACTCTCTTCGGCTGGCGTTGGTTCCGTCATTACAAACTCTGCTTCCACAGGTTCAGCATCCTTGGATTTTGGAGTAATCATAACTTCTTCAGGAACATCTTCTTCCGGCTGCTCTGACTGCTCAATTACTTTTTCTACGAGAGATTCCTTAACTGAAATTTCGTAAGAATCAAATTGCTCAACCAATTTAGGTGCCGGTTTTTCTGCCTTGCGTTTTGGTTTTTCTTCAATTATTTCCGCTGGTTTCTTTTGAGGGGCCTCTGTTTCAGACACTTGGAATTCGAAAGATTTCGGCTTCGTTTCTTCAACCTTCTCTTCTTCTTCTTCTTGAACAATATCTTCCAATTTCTGTTCCTCAGGTTGAACCTCTACTTGTTTCACCACGTCCTGTTCCACTTCCTTCACATCTTCCACAGGCTTCTTTTTCGGCTTCTTCTTGACAACGACTTCTTGCTCTTGCGGCTGTGGTTCCGTTAATTTTAATTCGACTTCAAAGTGTTCAGTTTCTTCTTCGGGTTTCTGAACAGGTATCACCACTTCAGCAGTTGTCTCTTCAGGCTCTGGTAAAATTTCTTTTGGCTCTTGTAGTCTGACCTCAAATTCTTCTGGCTGCTCTGGCTTAGGTTTCTTCTTTCTGGTTACAACCTTTTCTTCGACAACCTCCTCCGTAGTTACTTCCCTTTCATCGAAATCAACTACTCTGACTTTATGTTCCTTCGGAGCTTCTTCAGGTTCCAAGACAGTTGTTGTAATTGTGTACTCTACTGGTATTTCTTCAGGTACTTCTACTGGCTGAGGAACTTCTTCGACGATTTCGACTTCTGCTGCAGGAACTTCTTTCGGCTTCTTTTGTTTTACCTTGACTTCTTTGGGCTTCTCAATATCTTCAATCTTTTCAATGGTAGCTTCTTCTTCCTTAACTGAAATTTCAAATTCTGGTTTCTCCTCTGCAGTCGTTTCTTCCTCTTGTTGTTGTACGGGCTTCGATTTTGATTTCTTCGGCTTTTTAATTTCATCTTGAGGTTTGATTACCTTTTCGTCAGACTTTGGTTCCTCGACCGTTGCCTTTACAGTAACATCTTCCTCTAATGGTTCTTCAGAAGCCTTTTTAAATGGTTTTAATTTAATCTGAGAGTCAGTCTCCTCTGGTGCCACACTTTCGGGCTTGCGGAATTTGATTTCTTCTTCGGGCACATCTTCTTGTTCTTTTGGTTTTCCAGGAACAATTTGAGTAATTTCCGTATCCTGCTCTGGTTTTGATTTTTCTTTTGGCTTATACTTAGTTTTACTTGGCTTCTTTTGCTTTTCCGGCTTTTCAGGTTGCTCCACTTGCTCAAGTTCCTCAGGGACATACTCGGGCCGCTCATAATCAATTGGTTCAAATGGCTCCACCTGAATATCTTGTTCTTTTGGCCTCTTTGGTTGCTCCTCTGTAATAACCACATCCTTTTCTTTCGGTTTCTTTTCAATTTCTTCTTCAATTTCAATGGGCTTCTGTGGTATCTTTTTGAGCGTAACATTTTCAGGTGCATCTTCTTCTTTTGGCTTCTTTTTGCCCTTACCAATCTTAAGTTTAACTTCGTCAGGACTTTCCTCTGGTTTTGGCACCTTTTCAGGTTTCTGATATGGTTGCTTTTCCTCGGGCTCCTCCTCACTACTAACATATTTCTCATACTTCTCAAGCTCCACCTTCTCTAAGTCGTCCTTTATTTTCTTTATTTTCTTTGTCTTATGTGGCTTGAACTTGAGTAGCGCCTCCGCTTCCTCAATGTTGCGTGAGAGATCACCATTCTGTTTTATTGAACCAAGGTCGGTCAGCTTTGGTACGATTGGTGCTGGCGGATACTCAACTATTTCCATGCGTGCCTTAAGTCTGAATTTAGGGAGCTGCATCGTTTGTTCTTCAGATGGCTTTTCCTTACGTTTGCTGGGCTTCAACTTCACCATCTTAGGGACCTCTGTTGCATCAACTATTGTGACCTTTGTGGGCTTCTGTTCTTTTCTTTCGATTTTCATTGGCTCTAGAGTAGCGAATTCTGGTTTCAGTTTCTTGGGTAAATCAAATTCGACCTTTTCATATTTTTCCAACTCTGTTTTCTCAATTTCTTGTTCAAGTAACTTTTGAATTATGTCATCGTGTTCATTGGTCTTCTTTTTCACAATCTTCTTCTTCTTTGCCTTTGGCTTCGTGACGTCCTCTATAGTTTCCTCGGTTGTCGGTTGCTTATCCTCCTCATCGACTTCTTCCTCGATGGGCTGAGACTCCTCGATTTCAGCAATTTCATCGATAACTCTAACTTCTAATATTTTGTCGGGCTGTTCTTTTATTTCAACGGGCTCTTCTTCGATT
Organism: Drosophila nr. perissopoda 5 BK-2023a; assembly: GCA_035044105.1. Taxonomy (NCBI): domain Eukaryota; kingdom Metazoa; phylum Arthropoda; class Insecta; order Diptera; family Drosophilidae; genus Drosophila; species Drosophila nr. perissopoda 5 BK-2023a. Next base: position 2,135,663 of record JAWNMK010000124.1, read on the forward strand.
ACGCTTATGTGATAATCCTCATAAGCTTCTGGTGCTTCACCTGTTATAGAAATGCATATGTGTTAAGTAATATACAATTCTTTCAACTACATTTTGAATCCGAGCATTGCTGTCGCAGAAAAATGCAAGCAATCCTTGAGCTTTATAAATATTTAAATATTTACAACTAGAACGCTTGTCCAATACAAAAGGAAATTTCCTAAACAGTTAAAATTTTTACATGTTTTTATATACTTCGGAACAGTTAGTCATTTTACAGAATATTTGTATTATTAATGTGGAATATTATTAATAATAGAATGCAAACAAGAAATTTAGTACAAAATTATTTGGATTAAAAAGCATGCATTATTTTGGTGTTAAATTTATTTGGTAATAGTAGTTTTATATAGGTATCAAATTTGAACGGGCGTATGTTTATAACTTACACTGTGCTCAAATTAGTGAGCACAGAATCAGCATAGAAAGGTGAGAGAGAGAGAGAGTGAGAGAGAGAGAATAAGAGAGAAATAGGAAGGTATAGGTGCGAAATAATGGAAGTCAACGTTGTTTTGAAAGGAATAAACAAAGGCAAAAGACACAGAGAAAGGAACAGGTGCTGCGTGTGCGATGGAAATTTTAAGGCTCCATAAACTCTCTTCTAATAACTTACTTGTTTCAACGCTTTTAACTGTGTCTGGCTTAGCTTTCTTATGTTTAACTGTTTTTTGAACTGTATCTTTAGTGTCATCTTGAGTAGATATCTCATCTTGTGCGCTTGGTGTAATTTGTGCAGTGGCTGTGTCCTCGGGGTGTGCAATTTGAGTTGGTGTACCTTCCGTAACGTCTTCAGTCTCTAAAGTAGTCTCTTCTGTTGGTGTGTCTTGTGTTTGTTCAGTTCTGTCAAATGGTTTTTGTTTAGGCGTTTTGGTCTTTTTGGGTTTGGTTGAGTCAAGAACTGCTAATGGTTTTTCGGGCTCGTCAGATTTTACCTCTGCTGGAACACTCTCTATTGGCGTACTATCTTTAGGTTTTTCTGGCATTTCTGTTTTTTCATACACCTCCATTTCGGTCTTTGGTATTTCTTCCTCCAAAAGTTTTTTAACGTAGTCATCTAAGTCATCCTTTTTAACCTTCTTTACAGATTTCTTTGGCTTTTGTTTGGGTTTCTCATCCTTTGCCTCTTCTGGTTGAGCTTCGATTGATTCAACTGGTACAACTGGTACTGGTTCTTCGTCGACAATAACAGTAACGGTATCCATATCATCACTTTCAATTGTTGTAATTTTAAAGGTGGTGTCTTCTTTAGGTCCCTTCTTTTTCAATACTCGCTTAGTAGTTTTCTCTTGAACTGGATGGCCTTCTTCAGTAATTTTTTCTGTGATTTGTATTTCTTCCGGTTGTATTTCTACAACTTCCACCACTTTAGGCTCTTCCAATTTTTCCTCTTCGACAATCTTAATTTCAGCCAATGGTTCTGGTAAGGATTCTTCTTTCATTGGTGATTCCTTTGTTTTAGGCTTTTTGTCTTTCCTTGGTTTTTCAGTTGGAGAATCCTCTGATACTTTAACGGGTTCAGTTTCAGTTGGTTTTTCTTTAGGTATTGGTTCGAAATCAATTTTCTCATATTTCTCAAGTTCAGTTTTGGGAGTTTCCATGTCTATTAGTTTTTGTATGTAGTCATGAATATCATCCTTTTTGACTTTCTTGGTTTTCTTTTTGATCTCCTTCGGTTTTTCATCTTCCTGTGGTTGTTCTGGCTCGTATTCCACAATAGTGATTTCCGCATCGGGCTGATCATCAGTTACTACTTCAATGATTTCAATAACTTCGTCAGTTGTTCCCTTTGGGCGCTTAATCGTACGTTTTGTTGTAACAACCTTATGAACCTCGCCGGCCTCGTCGGTGGTTTCTTCTGCTTTCGTTTCACTTTCTATAATTTCAACATTAGACGGAAGGTCCTCGGGTTGTATGATACTTTCCTTAACAGATATTTCGTAAGCTAATTCTTCTGGTTGAAGTTGTTTTTCCTTAACCCTTTTCGGCTTCTTTTCCAATATTTCCTCCGGCTTAGTTTCCTCTTCCACGAAAGTAACATTGTATTTTTTCTCTTCTGGCTTTTCAATATCAGACTCCTTTTCTACAATATCCAATGGTTTATCCCCGGTTTCTTCCACAGGTTGCTCTTCCAGAACTTTAACCTTTTGTTTTGAAGGCTTCTTCTTTTTCTCAGGTACTTTAATGGCTTCAGGTAATTCAACTTCCTTATCAGATTCAATACTGGGAACTTCTTCCACCACTTCGACCACAGCTTCTTCACTTGGTTCTTTTTCGGGCTGGGATTCGACAACATCTATTGTATCTGCAGGCGTTGACTCGTCTTCTAATGTTGGTACTTTTTCCTTCTTTTTGATTTTCTTTGGTTTTTCAACAGCTTGCTTAGGAGCTATATCCTCGATAATATCAACAACATCAGAAGGCTCTTGCTTTGGCACATCTTCGTCAATAACCGTTTTAATGAAATCATCGATATCATCCTTTTTAATTTTTTTGGTACGCTTTTGCTTTACTGTAACTTCAGGTTGATCTTTGGTTTCATTTGGACTTGAAGTAACGATAGTAACTTCGGATTCATCTGTATCCTTGTCGTGGACTACTGTTATTTCATGAATTATCTCTTCCGGACCCTTTTTGTGCTTTATTTTCTTTGTTTTGACTTCCTTTATTTTGATTTCGCCCTCCTCATCCGCAATTGGCTGATTTTCAACAAATTCTTCCAGAATTGTAACTTCAAAGCCTGGTTCTCTTGGCGTTGGTGCTTCAAATTCTTTAATGCTGACCATCAATTGTGTTTCTTCCTCAGTGCTTTCTAACGGACTAGTTTTTTCTTTAGGTACTTCTGAAATTGATTCTGTAATGGTGTCCTCGGGTTGTTCTTCTGTAATTTTAATATTCTTTACAGGTTTCTTCTTTTTCATTTTCACTGGTTCATCGATATCTATCTTTTCGTATTTCTCCAATTCAGATTTAGGTATATCCTGTTCAATGAGTTTTTGTATATAATCATGTATGTCGTCCTTTGCAACCTTCTTAGTTTTCTTTACCTTCTTTGGCTGTTCTTGTTCTGGAATTGTTTCTACTTCTTTTTCTGCTTCTTGAGTAGTTACTGTGACTTCATATTCTGGCACTCCATCCTTCAAAGTTTCGACAATTTCTATTATATCTTCTTTGGGGCCCACTTGCTTTCTGATTTTACGCTTAGTTACGACATTCTTTGTTGTTTCGCCATGATCGTCATGTTCTTCAACTATTTCTGGTAAGGTTTCTATTTCTTCTATCTTGAAAATTGGTTTTTCTGTTGGCTCTACCTTTTCTGATTCTGGTAACACAAATTCAGGTTCTGGGTGCTCGATCACCTCAGTTTCGTCCGTTGAGGATACCTTCACAAGATAGTCTTGATTTTCATCCGACTCTGTGCTTATGATTGTCTTTGGCTTTGTTTCTTTTTTCGGCTTTTTCGGTTTCTTGTCCTCAGTTGTGACTTCATCCTTAACACCTATTGTGTATTCAGTATGTTCGTCTGGGGTTTCCTCATTTCCATCCACCGGTATCTCATCAGCAAAATCTTCTATTTGAGGCTTTTCATGTTCAATTTCTTCATGCTCACTGAATTTATATTCCTTTGGAGACTTTTTAGACTTCTTCGGCTTGTCTTCAGCGATTTCCTTTACATCTTCTGTGATCGTTTCAACAGGGATTTCTTGCTCAAACTCGTCAATAACATTTATAATATATTCCTGCACATCGTCCTTCTTTAGTTTTTTAGGTTTCCTTATTACTTTTTGCTCAAAGATTGGCGATTCATCAGTTATGGATGGCTTATTTTCAGTGAGCTCAACGACTGTCACCTCAGCCATGGGTTGATCATCGCTAGTAGTTTCGGTTATCTCAAACACACTTTGCTTGGAACCCTTTCTATGCATAACCTTACGTTTCTTAACAGTAACTTCTTTCAGAGCACCATCTTCAGTAGGTTGCTGTACAATTTCGGTGGATTCTGCTATTTCATCTAAGACTATTGGGACTTTATCAATCTTTTTCTTTTTGGATGACTTTTCTTTTTTAGGTTCTATTGTCGCTATGTCAGTGATCTCTTCAGTGTATTGTGTAGGTTCTAACATTTCGTCCAAAACATTTACTAAATACTTTGTTTGTTCCTCTGGCTCCAAGGGAGCATCTTCTGTAATATCCGATTTAACAGATTGCTTATCTTCGTCTATAGGCTCTGGTGCTACTTCCGAAACATCAAACTCATGAACGGTGACGGGGAGACCATCGATGATTTCTACACTCTTTTTGTGATGAGTCTTGACCTTTTTCTTGGGTTTAGGCTTAGTCTCGATATCAGTTGGCTCATATTGCTCAAGATCAGTTTTTGTGATTTCCTGGTCAATGAGCTCTTGAATGTATTTATCCAAATCATCCTTGACTGCCTTCTTCTTTTTAATTTTCTGAACTACTTTTACTGGCTGGTCTTCTTCTAATGTGGCGTCGTCTACGGGTAATTCGATAGTAGTCACTTCAATGTCAGCTTCAGGCTTATTTTCTTGATAGGTCTCGGTTATTTCAATCAAATACTCCTTGGGTCCTTCCTTTTTCTTAAGCTTTTTCGTAGTTTTGACTTGCTTAACCTCTTCTCCTTCTTCATTTACGATATCTTCGATTGTCGTTTCAGGAGCAAGTTCTTCAATACGAATAGTATGCTCTGCAGGTTTCTTGCTAGGTTTTTTAGGCTTAGTTGTTTTTGGCTTGATTTTTGAAACCTCATCTTCAACGTCTTCCAAGGGAACTTCCTCAACTTGGATAGCCTCTTCAGTTTCTTCTAATGGCTCGGTAAACTCTTCCACTACATTAATCACATAGTTTTCGATATCCTCAGGCTTGAGTTTCTTTGGCTTTTTGATTGGTGATTTAGGTTTCTCAGGTTGACTTACTGTCTCGCTGGGCTTTTCATCTTCGGTAATCTCAACGATGGTAACTTCTGCCAAAGGCTCATCATTGTTAGAAGTCTCTGTTACTTCGAAAACATGTTCCTTTGGACCTTGCTTCCGTACGATCTTACGTTTCTTAACTTGAACTTCTTTTGTTGTACCGTCATCTTCCACCACCTTTGTAACTTCCACTGTTTCCGCAATATCTTCAATAGTGACTGGTTCCTGTTCAACAACTGCCACCTTAGATTTCTTTTCCTTCTTTGGCTTATGCTTGGGTTGTTCTGGAGTCTCCTCAATTTCTTCCAAGGGAATTTCTTCTTCAGGCTTTTCTAATGGCTCAGTAAACTCTTCCACTACATTAATCACATAGCTTTCGATATCCTCAGGCTTGAGTTTCTTTGGCTTTTTGATTGGTGATTTAGGTTTCTCAGGTTGGCTTACTGTCTCGCTAGGCTTTTCATCTTCGGTAATCTCAACGATGGTAACTTCTGCCAAAGGCTCATCATTGTTAGAAGTCTCTGTTACTTCGAAAACATGTTCCTTTGGACCTTGCTTCCGTACGATCTTACGTTTCTTAACTTGAACTTCTTTTGTTGTACCGTCGTCTTCCACTACATTTGTAACTTCCACTGTTTCCGCAATATCTTCAATAGTGACTGGTTCCTGGTCGACAACTGCCACCTTAGATTTCTTTTCCTTCTTTGGCTTATGCTTGGGTTGTTCTGGAGTCTCCTCAATTTCTTCTAAGGGAATTTCTTCTTCAGGCTTTTCTAATGGCTCAGTAAACTCTTCCACTACATTAATCACATAGCTTTCGATATCCTCAGGCTTGAGTTTCTTTGGCTTTTTGATTGGTGATTTAGGTTTCTCAGGTTGGCTTACTGTCTCGCTAGGCTTTTCATCTTCGGTAATCTCAACGATGGTAACTTCTGCCAATGGCTCATCATTGTTAGAAGTCTCTGTTACTTCGAAAACATGTTCCTTTGGACCTTGCTTCCGTACGATCTTACGTTTCTTAACTTGAACTTCTTTTGTTGTACCGTCGTCTTCCACTACATTTGTAACTTCCACTGTTTCCGCAATATCTTCAATAGTGACTGGTTCCTGGTCTACAACTGCCACCTTAGATTTCTTTTCCTTCTTTGGTTTATGCTTGGGTTGTTCTGGAGTCTCCTCAATTTCTTCCAAGGGAATTTCCTCTTCAGGCTTTTCTAATGGCTCAGTAAACTCTTCCACGACATTAATCACATAGCTTTCGATATCCTCAGGCTTGAGTTTCTTTGGCTTTTTGATTGGTGATTTAGGTTTCTCAGGTTGGCTTACTGTCTCGCTAGGCTTTTCATCTTCGGTAATCTCAACGATGGTAACTTCTGCCAAAGGCTCTTCATTGTTAGAAGTCTCTGTTACTTCGAAAACATGTTCCTTTGGACCTTGCTTCCGTACGATCTTACGTTTCTTAACTTGAACTTCTTTTGTTGTACCGTCGTCTTCCACTACATTTGTAACTTCCACTGTTTCCGCAATATCTTCAATAGTGACTGGTTCCTGGTCTACAACTGCCACCTTAGATTTCTTTTCCTTCTTTGGCTTATGCTTGGGTTGTTCTGGAGTCTCCTCAATTTCTTCCAAGGGAATTTCCTCTTCAGGCTTTTCTAATGGCTCATTAAACTCTTCCACTACATTAATCACATAGCTTTCGATATCCTCAGGCTTGAGTTTCTTTGGCTTTTTGATTGGTGATTTAGGTTTCTCAGGTTGGCTTACTGTCTCGCTAGGCTTTTCATCTTCGGTAATCTCAACGATGGTAACTTCTGCCAAAGGCTCTTCATTGTTAGAAGTCTCTGTTACTTCGAAAACATGTTCCTTTGGACCTTGCTTCCGTACGATCTTACGTTTCTTAACTTGAACTTCTTTTGTTGTACCGTCGTCTTCCACTACCTTTGTAACTTCCACTGTTTCCGCCATATCTTCAATAGTGACTGGTTCCTGGTCGATAACTGCCACCTTAGATTTCTTTTCCTTCTTTGGCTTATGTTTGGGCTGTTCGTCTGACATCTTGATTTCGAGATCCTCAGTCTGCGGCTCCGGAGTATCATCTTCTTCAATTTTTGTTACGAATGCAGGAACTTGGTCTTCTTCTGACTCAAACTCTTGTATGGTAAATTCATAGACAGTATGAGGAACACCATCAACTATCTCCGTGGTTTTCTTCTGATGTTTCTTTATCTTCTTTGGTTTCTTTAATTCCGGAGTTGAATCCGATACAGTTGTTTCAATAATACCAACATCTGCATTTGGAATTTCTTCTTCTATCAACTGTTGAATAAAAGTGTCAAGGTTTTCCGCTTTGGGCTTTTTCTTTTTCACAATTTTAATTTTGTGATCTGCAGACGATTGAGTTTCTGATTCAGGTAATATTTCTGTAGTCTCAATAACCAATTCCGCTTCGGGTTTGTTTTCTTCGTATGTCTCAATTACTTCTATTAGGTATTCTTTTGCACCATCCTTCTTCTTAAGTCTGCGCTTAGTTGTTACCCTTTCAACTTCCTCCCCTTGGTCATTGATGATTTGTTCTTTTATAGTTTCAGGAGCTAGCTCTTCAATGCGTATCGTGTATTCCGAAATTGGAGCAGTCACGGGCTCTTCAATTTTTTTCTTCGTCACCTTTTTCTTTGGTTTGGGTACACTTTCTGTTTGTTTAATTGAATACTCATCATCTGATGGCGTCTTGGATGTTTCAATTTCTTCAATAAGAAATTCATCTGGCTTGGTTTCCTCTTCGCTCTGTACCGGCTGTTCTTCAATTATTGTGACCTTCTTCGTCTTAGAAGATTTCTTCTTTTTATCCTCTGTCTTGCTTTTTGGAGTATCAGGCACATCTTCTGCAGGTCTTACAATATCTTCCGTATCATCCTCAACAACTGTGGTTTTGAAACTTGTGATATCATCCTCCTCCAAAGGCTTTATTTCAGATACTTCAGATATATCTTCCGAAATTCTGGCCAAAAGTTCTGTTGGTACCTCATCAATAACGCTGACGATGTATTCCTTGAGCTTATCCTTTTTCACCTTTCTTACGATTTTCTTAGGTGTTTCCGGTTGCTCCTGCCTTGGTACATCAGAACTTTCTTCAACAATTTCGGTTGTTATAACAATAACCTTAGCTTCGTCGGTATTATCATCAGGAGTTAGAGTTTCTACGATTTGAATTTCATACTGTTTGGAACCCTTCCTAGTTTTTACTTTACGTTTTTTAATTAATTTACTTTCAGATTTTTCGAAATCTTCAACTAATTCAGGAACGGTCTCAGTGTATTCCTCCAAAACAACGATGGGGAGAGTCTCCCCTATAGCAATTATTATATCATCCACATCGTGTGTTACTTCTTCTGTATTCTCTTCCATAATTTCCTGTGGAATTGGCTGTGAGTCAATCGTGCTAATTGTGAACTGTTCATGCTCAACAGCTGTTTCTGGTTCGGTTATTAATTCCTTTTCAACTTTAGGCTGAGATTTGGGTTTTTTGACCTTTGGTTTTATAATCGGTTCTGTCTGCGTAATACCCACTTCAAAAGAGTCACCTTCGTCGATCTGAGACTCTATTGGCTTCTTCTTAGGCTTCTTTGGTTTCTTTCGCTTGGCATCTATTTCAGTCTTTTCATATTGCTCCAGTTCAGTTATTGGAATCTCTGCATTTATTAGCTGCTGTATGTATGCATCCAGATCATTCTTCTTCACCTTCTTTGTTTTTGTTTTTGGCCTTTCAACTGTCTTTTGAGTATCAATTTCGTCCTCTGGTTCCATTGACTTTATTGTTACCTCATAGAATGGCTCATCGCCTTCTGCGGGAATAGTTTCAACAATTTCCAGAATCTCTTCCTTCTCTCCCCGCTTATGCAAAATTCTACGCTTCTTAGTCTTTTCAGGTGTTTTATCATCAGCAACCAATTCAGGTTCCAGTTCAGTCAATTTGACCTCATAAAAGTCAGATATAGTAGTATCGTAGAAATTCTGTTCAGGTTCTTCTTTTAGTTCGGAAACGAAGTCATCCAATTGTTTCTTATTCATTCGCTTCACTTTCTTTTTAAGAACTTTCTTTCCCTTTGGTTGATCTTCATCAATTTCTGAACACGTTACTGTCACTTCATATAGTTTGTCCTCACTATCATTTGGAGAAACTTCCACTATCTCAACAATATTTTCCTCCAATTCAGTCTTGATCTTTAGTTTGCGCTTTTTCTTGGATTCCTTTGTAGGAGCTGTGATGCCTTCACTTACTTCTTCTGGTTTATCTTCTGACTCTAATTCAATCACCTCAAATTTAAAGAATGGTTTTGGTTCCGTCTCCTCATTTTCGACATCACTCATATGGGGTTCAAATCCAAATTTATCATCCGCCTCCGTGGGTTTTTTTGCTTTCTTTTTCGGTTTCTTTGCTTCCGTTGTCTCTTTGGGCTTTTCAGTTATGTCCTCAGTATCAGCATCAAACTTGACAGGTTTAAGTTGGACAGTTTCAGTAGATTCCACATTTTCCGGAACTTTACCCTTGCCAATTTTCAATTTCTTATGTTCATCTTCTTGTTGATCTTTATCCTTTTTACCTCGCTTGTACTTCGGCTTTTCTGGAGTTTCATCAATTGGTTTGCTCTCAACATCAAATGATCCCAAATCTAATTCTTCTAGTTCTGTTTTCACTGGCTTTGGGTGCTTGAACTTTCTGGGACGTATTTTCAAAACTTCCTCTGCTTCTTCTATGTTGCGAGAGAGCTCACCATTATCGCGAATGGTTTCCAGATCCATTACTGTGTATGGGAAGCAGTATGGAGCAAACGGTATAAACCTTATCCAGCTCTTAAGTTTCTTGTTTTTAAAGGATGCTTCGTCAGATTTCTTTTCCTCTTGTGGTCTTTGTTTCGGAGTTTTGAGCTTGAGCATTTGCGGAAATTCGACTACTGAGCTTATTTGAATCGTTTTTGGTTTTTTAAATTCGACTTTCTCAATTTTTATAGCAGTTAGCTTCATTGGTTTTATAGACGAGTCCCTGCGCGCTCTTTGTGGATGTTCCATTTCTGTGCGCACATATGGCTGCATGACCGTTTTCGGAATTTCTTGGTGTATCAAAAACTGTATATAATCATCCATCTCATCCCGTTTCGATTTAACTGCCTTCTTCTTTTTCTTTGGTTTTTCTTTCTTTTCAGCAGGCCCTGCCTCTTGTTCACCAGCGAAACCCTTCTCACCCTGATCTTCATTTACTACTACTTTAACCATCTTAGGCTTACGTTTCGGTTTTGGTTTGTCTTCTGGTTCCCCTGAGCCCCCCTCTACTTCCCCGGTCTCGTCAATCTGTTCAAATTGGTCTGGTTGTGTCTTTTTCTGTTTGGGCTTCTTTATTTTGGTGGGTGTTTGTATGGTGTTATCTGCACTTTCATCTTCGGGTTCTGTGATAGTGTACTCTTTGTTGTATTGGTCTGTTTGAGAAAAAATTATGTGTTTGTGTGTTAGCACTAAACTAATTGGTTAAAATTATTTTTGCATTTTATATAATGCGTTAAAACACATAAACTTCGTACTTCGTCAAGTTTAGTGTTTGAGGTGCTTAAGTTGCTTGCATATAATGTTAACTAAATTTTAAATCAATATTTGTAATGGACGTATTGTACGTGATTTTTTTTTTTACAAATACTTCAGTACAGACAGTACTTATTAAGTGTTCTAGTGAACCATGTTAGTAATTATGGTACCAAAAATTTGCAAACGGCATTTCTTGTTTGTGTGTAATTTTTGTTTGTGTTATTAAATGTAAGCTACTTTTGTTTTTTTGTTTCACTTTGTTTTAAAACATTTCAGTTGCAATCTAAAACCAAGTATTTAGGTGAGCTTATGAGAACCTATCGACCACGAATTTTATTCTTTTCGATTAATTCTAATAATATAGTTGTAATACGAGAATTATTCTCCGCAATACATATTTGAATGTGTGAATTTAAAAATATGTCAAGAAATTCACCTGTTGGCTCGCTGACTTCAACAATATCAATATTTGACTGTGTCGTGTCTTCCATTATAGGCTCAGTATCACTGAGCACTTCCTCAACAACGATTCCTTCCTCCTGAGAAACTTTTTTATTTTCAGTTTGTATTGTGGTTTCCCCATCTTCGTTTTGTACAGATTTAAATGTTGTTATGTAAACTGGGTGTTCCGTTTCAGTGTGTTCGGGTTGTTGTTTCTCCGCTGTGTTTGTGTTTTTATATGTATTTTCATTAATATGAAATGATTAAAAAATTTGTTATTAACTGTCAAGATATGTAATTTTAGACTAAAATTAGTTTATCCATTAGAGATAATTACCGGCCTCCTAAGGGCTTTATACTTTAATCAGAAAATTGTAAATGATAATATATTAAATCAAAAACAAAATTTTAATACCCTCCCCATTAATAATAAAAATATATATATATATATAAAATTTATGTTGCGTATACTTCAATATTAGTTCTCGTGTAAAATGTGGTGTATGCATAGTGTTGTGATTTGTGTTCTTACCCATATGCTTGTGTGGCTTTTGTTTTTTGTGTTGTGGAAGTTGTTCATCATCGAGCTTACTGATGTCAATAATATCGGCAATATTTTCATCACTAACAACGCGTATCAGTGAGAATGGCTCTTTGCCTTCTTCTTCAACAGTTTGTATCTGATAATATTCATCATCCTCAGGACCTTGTTTTTTGAATGTTCGAGTTTTGGTTGTTTTCTTTCTTGGCTTCTTATTGTCAGCAATTTCTTCAATAACAGTAATTTCTTCCGGCAACTCCTCAATAGGAATTGGTTCTGTAGAATTTTCATCGATTGGGACAATTTCAACCTGCACACTTGTTATTGGTTCCATGTCTTCCTCTTCAACAGTATTAACGGTAGTAACTTCATCATAATTATCATCAATTTTAGTTTTAAATGATCTTGTTTTAATGGTTTTCTTTTTCTTAGTCCCATCGGGAGACGTGACTTCAACTTCAGACACTTGTTCTGGTAACTCAACAGATGTATTTCCAGTTTGAACAGGCTCTGTAATCGGAAGTTCATTGATAGTTATCCTATAAATTGGTTCTCCAGATTCTTGTTCAGTTATGTCAATTTCCGTTACTTCTTCCATAAATTCATCTTTTGGTTTCTTAATGACTCGTTTTTTGGTTTTAATGACTTTTTGTTTACCATCTTTGTCAACAATTTCAGATTCAATAACTTCATCGGGCATAACAACAACTTCTGTGAGCTTCTCTTCAGGAAGATCTGGGAAAGGAGCGCCAAAATTCTCGACTGTTACCTTTGTCCGCAATGGTTTTTCAAATTCGTCGACTGTTTGAATTTTCGTAACTTCCATATTTGCCCCCTGCATCTTTTTAATAATTTTGGTCTTAATGACTGTTTTGGTGGGAGTACCATCGTCTTTTGCAGACAGAATTACTGACTTTCTTTCAGGTAATTCAAAGATAGAAACATCGTCCTCAGGTTTATGAACAACGACCCTTTTCTTTAAGTTTACCTTTTTACCAAAAGGACTCTTTATGTCAGTTTCTTCCACAGTAATAGTGGTTTTAGGCTTCATGTCCTCCTCTTCGACGGTTTCGATTCTAGTGATCTCCTCCTTATCCCCCTTAAGCTTTTTAATAACACGAGTGCGAATCTTTGTTTTCTTCGGTTTGCCGTCTTCAGATAAGGTTTCAACAACGCGAACCTCTTCCGGAAATTCCTTGATTTCTGCAGGCTGTTCCTGAAGAGAAACTTCTTCCACTGTGACAGTTGTCTCAGGCAGCTTATCATCTTCTTCAACTGTTTCGATCTTGGTAACTTCTTGCTTGTCACCCTTAACCTTTTTGATAATACGTGTGCGAATCTTCTTCTGCTTTGGCTTGCCATCATCGCTGATAATTTCAAGCACACGAACTTCCTCTGGAAGTTCTTGGACTTCCACAGGCTGTTCCTCTTCAAGAGGAATCTCCTCCACTGTGACAGTCGACTCTGGTTCTTTATCATCTTCCTCGACGGTTTGGATCGTTGTCACCTCTTGTTTGTCACCCTTAACCTTCTTGATAACACGTGTGCGTATCTTCTTCTTCTTTGACTTGCCATCTTCGGTAATAGTTTCAACTACACGAACCTCCTCTGGAAGTTCCTTGACTTCCTCTGGCTGTTCTTCTTCCACAGGAATCTCTTCCACTGTGACAGTTGTCTCTGGTTCTTTGTCATCTTCCTCGACGGTTTCGATCTTGGTAATTTCTTGCTTGTCACCCTTAACCTTCTTGATTACACGTGTGCGGATCTTCTTCTTCTTTGGTTTGCCGTCTTCGGTAATAGTTTCAACTACACGAACTTCCTCTGGAAGTTCCTTGACTTCCTCTGGCTGTTCTTCTTCCACAGGAATCTCTTCCACTGTGACAGTTGTCTCTGGTTCTTTGTCATCCTCCTCGACGGTTTCGATCTTGGTAATTTCTTGCTTGTCACCCTTAACCTTCTTGATTACACGTGTGCGGATCTTCTTCTTCTTTTGTTTGCCGTCTTCGGTGATAGTTTCAACTACACGAACTTCCTCTGGAAGTTCCTTGACTTCCTCTGGCTGTTCTTCTTCCACAGGAATCTCTTCCACTGTGACAGTTGTCTCTGGTTCTTTGTCATCCTCCTCGACGGTTTCGATCTTGGTAATTTCTTGCTTGTCACCCTTAACCTTCTTGATAACACGTGTGCGGATCTTCTTCTTCTTTGGTTTGCCGTCTTCGGTAATAGTTTCAACAACACGAACCTCCTCTGGAAGTTCCTTGACTTCCTCTGGCTGTTCTTCTTCCACAGGAATCTCTTCCACTGTGACAGTTGTCTCTGGTTCTTTGTCATCCTCCTCGACGGTTTCGATCTTGGTAATTTCTTGCTTGTCACCCTTAACCTTCTTGATAACACGTGTGCGGATCTTCTTCTTCTTTGGTTTGCCGTCTTCGGTAATAGTTTCAACAACACGAACCTCCTCTGGAAGTTCCTTGACTTCCTCTGGCTGTTCTTCTTCCACAGGAATCTCTTCCACTGTGACAGTTGTCTCTGGTTCTTTGTCATCTTCCTCGACGGTTTCGATCTTGGTAATTTCTTGCTTGTCACCCTTAACCTTTTTAATAACACGTGTGCGGATCTTCTTCTTCTTTGGTTTGCCGTCTTCGGTAATAGTTGCAACAACACGAACCTCCTCTGGAAGTTCCTTGACTTCCTCTGGCTGTTCTTCTTCCACAGGAATCTCTTCCACTGTGACAGTTGTCTCTGGTTCTTTGTCATCCTCCTCGACGGTTTCGATCTTGGTAATTTCTTGCTTGTCACCCTTAACCTTCTTGATTACACGTGTGCGGATCTTCTTCTTCTTTGGCTTGCCGTCTTCGGTAATAGTTTCAACAACACGAACCTCCTCTGGAAGTTCCTTGACTTCCTCTGGCTCTTCTTCTTCCACAGGAATCTCTTCCACTGTGACAGTTGTCTCTGGTTCTTTGTCATCCTCCTCGACGGTTTCGATCTTGGTAATTTCTTGCTTGTCACCCTTAACCTTCTTGATTACACGTGTGCGGATCTTCTTCTTCTTTGGTTTGCCGTCTTCGGTAATAGTTTCAACAACACGAACCTCCTCTGGAAGTTCCTTGACTTCCTCTGGCTGTTCTTCTTCCACAGGAATCTCTTCCACTGTGACAGTTGTCTCTGGTTCTTTGTCATCTTCCTCGACGGTTTCGATCTTGGTAATTTCTTGCTTGTCACCCTTAACCTTCTTGATAACACGTGTGCGGATCTTCTTCTTCTTTGGTTTGCCGTCTTCGGTAATAGTTTCAACAACACGAACTCTCTGGAACGTTCCTGGAGTTCCCAGGCGTTCTCTTCCACCGGACTTTCCACTGCTGACAGTTGTCCTGGTTGCTTGTCCTCTTCTTCAACAGGAATCTCTTCCACTGTGACAGTTGTCTCTGGTTCTTTGTCATCTCCTCGACGGTTTCGATCTTGGTAATTTCTTGCTTGTCACCCTTAACCTTCTTGATAACACGTGTGCGGATCTTCTTCTTCTTTGGTTTGCCGTCTTCGGTAATAGTTTCAACAACACGAACCTCCTCTGGAAGTTCCTTGACTTCCTCTGGCTGTTCTTCTTCCACAGGAATCTCTTCCACTGTGACAGTTGTCTCTGGTTCTTTGTCATCCTCCTCGACGGTTTCGATCTTGGTAATTTCTTGCTTGTCACCCTTAACCTTCTTGATAACACGTGTGCGTATCTTCTTCTTCTTTGGTTTGCCGTCTTCGGTAATAGTTTCAACAACACGAACCTCCTCTGGAAGTTCCTTGACTTCCTCTGGCTGTTCTTCTTCCACAGGAATCTCTTCCACTGTGACAGTTGTCTCTGGTTCTTTGTCACCTCCTCGACCGTCGTATCTTTTTCTTCTTTGGTTTGCGATCTTCTGTGCCGTTTCAACCACACGAACTCTCTGGAATCCTTGAGTTCCTCGGCTGTTCTTCTTCCACAGGAATCTCTTCCACTGTGACAGTTGTCTCTGGTTCTTGTCATCCTTCACAGTTTCGATCTTGGTAATTCTTGCTTGTCACCCTTAACCTTCTTGATACACGTGTGCGGATCTTTTCTTCTTTGGTTTGCCGTCTTCGGTAATAGTTTCAACCACACGAACTTCCTCTGGAAGTTCCTTGACTTCCTCAGGCTCTTCTTCTTCCACAGGAATCTCTTCCACTGTGACAGTTGTCTCTGGTTCTTTGTCATCCTCCTCGACGGTTTCGATCTTGGTAATTTCTTGCTTGTCACCCTTAACCTTCTTGATAACACGTGTGCGTATCTTCTTCTTCTTTGGTTTGCCGTCTTCGGTAATAGTTTCAACCACACGAACCTCCTCTGGAAGTTCCTTGACTTCCTCTGGCTGTTCTTCTTCCACAGGAATCTCTTCCACTGTGACAGTTGTCTCTGGTTCTTTGTCATCTTCCTCGACGGTTTCGATCTTGGTAATTTCTTGCTTGTCACCCTTAACCTTCTTGATACACGTGTGCGGATCTTCTTCTTCTTTGGTTTGCCGTCTTCGGTACTAGTCTTCATACACACGGGTGACGTAATCCTCTTCTTCTTGGACTTGCACGTCTTCCTGTGATAGTTTCAACACACGAACTTCTCTGGAAGTTCCTGGATTCCTCGGCTCTTCCACAGGAATCTCTTCCACTGTGACAGTTGTCTCTGGTTCTTTGTCATCCTCCTCGACGGTTTCGATCTTGGTAATTTCTTGCTTGTCACCCTTAACCTTCTTGATTACACGTGTGCGGATCTTCTTCTTCTTTGGTTTGCCGTCTTCGGTAATAGTTTCAACACACGAACTTCCTCTGGAAGTTCCTGGACTTCCTCAGGCTGTTCTTCTTCCACAGGAATCTCTTCCACTGTGACAGTTGTCTCTGGTTCTTTGTCATCCTCCTCGACGGTTTCGATCTTGGTAATTTCTTGCTTGTCACCCTTAACCTTCTTGATAACACGTGTGCGGATCTTCTTCTTCTTTGGTTTGCCGTCTTCGGTAATAGTTTCAACTACACGAACTTCCTCTGGAAGTTCCTTGACTTCCTCTGGCTGTTCTTCTTCCACAGGAATCTCTTCCACTGTGACAGTTGTCTCTGGTTCTTTGTCATCTTCCTCGACGGTTTCGATCTTGGTAATTTCTTGCTTGTCACCCTTAACCTTCTTGATTACACGTGTGCGGATCTTCTTCTTCTTTGGTTTGCCGTCTTCGGTGAATAGTTTCAACCAACACGAACTTCTCCTCTGGAAGTTCCTGTGATCTTCCTCATGGCTGTTCTTCTCCCACAGGAATCTCTTCCACTGTGACAGTTGTCTCTGGTTCTTTGTCATCCTCCTCGACGGTTTCGATCTTGGTAATTTCTTGCTTGTCACCCTTAACCTTCTTGATTACACGTGTGCGGATCTTCTTCTTCTTTGGTTTGCCGTCTTCGGTAATAGTTTCAACTACACGAACTTCCTCTGGAAGTTCCTTGACTTCCTCTGGCTGTTCTTCTTCCACAGGAATCTCTTCCACTGTGACAGTTGTCTCTGGTTCTTTGTCATCCTCCTCGACGGTTTCGATCTTGGTAATTTCTTGCTTGTCACCCTTAACCTTCTTGATTACACGTGTGCGGATCTTCTTCTTCTTTGGTTTGCCGTCTTCGGTAATAGTTTTTTCAACCACAAGCGAACTTCTCTCTGGAAGTTCCTGGATCTTCCTCTGGCTGTTCTTCTTCCACAGGAATCTCTTCCACTGTGACAGTTGTCTCTGGTTCTTTGTCATCCTCCTCGACGGTTTCGATCTTGGTAATTTCTTGCTTGTCACCCTTAACCTTCTTGATAACACGTGTGCGGATCTTCTTCTTCTTTGGTTTGCCGTCTTCGGTAATAGTTTCAACTACACGAACTTCCTCTGGAAGTTCCTTGACTTCCTCTGGCTGTTCTTCTCCACAGGAATCTCTTCCACTGTGACAGTTGTCTCTGGTTCTTTGTCATCTTCCTCGACGGTTTCGATCTTGGTAATCTTCTTGCTTGTCACCCTTAACCTTCTTGATAACACGTGTGCGGATCTTCTTCTTCTTTGGTTTGCCGTCTTCGGTAATAGTTTCAACTACACGAACTTCCTCTGGAAGTTCCTTGACTTCCTCTGGCTGTTCTTTTCCACAGGAATCTCTTCCACTGTGACAGTTGTCTCTGGTTCTTTGTCATCTCTCTCTCGACGGTTTCGATCTTGGTAACTTTCTTGCTTAGTCACACCCTTAACCTTCTTGATTAACTACGTGTGCGGATCTTTTTCTTCTTTGGTTTGCCGTCTTCGGTAATAGTTTCAACACACGAACTTCCTCTGGAAGTTCCTGGACTTCCTCTGGCTGTTCTTCTTCCACAGGAATCTCTTCCACTGTGACAGTTGTCTCTGGTTCTTTGTCATCTTCCTCGACGGTTTCGATCTTGGTAATTTCTTGCTTGTCACCCTTAACCTTCTTGATTACACGTGTGCGGATCTTCTTCTTCTTTGGTTTGCCGTCTTCGGTAATAGTTTCAACCACACGAACTTCCTCTGGAAGTTCCTTGACTTCCTCTGGCTGTTCTTCTTCCACAGGAATCTCTTCCACTGTGACAGTTGTCTCTGGTTCTTTGTCATCCTCCTCGACGGTTTCGATCTTGGTAATTTCTTGCTTGTCACCCTTAACCTTCTTGATAACACGTGTGCGTATCTTCTTCTTCTTTGGTTTGCCGTCTTCTGGTGAATAGTTTCAACCTACTACGAACTTCTCTCTGGAAGTTCCTGTGATCTTCCTCATGGCTGTTCTTCTTCCACAGGAATCTCTTCCACTGTGACAGTTGTCTCTGGTTGTTTGTCATCTTCTTCGACGGTTTCGATCTTGGTAACTTCTTGCTTGTCACCCTTAACCTTCTTGATAATACGTGTGCGGATCTTCTTCTTCTTTGGTTTGCCGTCTTCGGTAATAGTTTCAACAACACGAACTTCCTCTGGAAGTTCCTTGATTTCCTCTGGCTGTTCTTCTTCCACAGGAATCTCTTCCACTGTGACAGTTGTCTCTGGTTGTTTGTCATCTTCCTCGACGGTTTCGATCTTGGTAACTTCTTGCTTGTCACCCTTAACCTTCTTGATAATACGTGTGCGTATCTTCTTCTTCTTTGGTTTGCCGTCTTCTGTGATAGATTCGACAACACGGACTTCCTCTGGAAGTTCCTTGATTTCCTCTGGCTGTTCTTCTTCCACAGGAATCTCTTCCACTGTGACAGTTGTCTCTGGTTGTTTGTCATCTTCCTCGACGGTTTCGATCTTGGTTACTTCTTGCTTATCACCCTTAACCTTCTTGATAATACGTGTGCGTATCTTTTTCTTCTTTGGCTTGCCGTCTTCTGTGATAGATTCGATAACACGAACTTCCTCTGGAAGTTCCTTGATTTCCTCTGGCTGTTCTTCTTCCACAGGAATCTCTTCCACGGTGACAGTTGTCTCTGGTTGTTTGTCATCTTCCTCGACGGTTTCGATCTTGGTTACTTCTTGCTTATCACCCTTAACCTTCTTGATAATACGTGTGCGTATCTTTTTCTTCTTTGGCTTGCCGTCTTCTGTGATAGATTCGATAACACGAACTTCCTCTGGAAGTTCTTTGATTTCCTCTGGCTGTTCTTCTTCCACAGGAATCTCTTCCACTGTGACAGTTGTCTCTGGTTCTTTGCCATCTTCTTCGACAGTTTCGATCTTTGTAAGCTCTTGTTTGTCGCCTTTAACCTTTTTTATTAAGCGTGTGCGTATTTTTTTTGTACTTTTTTGCCCGTCTTTTGTAATTTCTTCAATAACTTGAATATTTTCAGGAATTTCCGTTATTTCAACCTCATGTGTTATTTGTGTTGGTGTCGTTTGTTGTGTGTGTTTTGTGTCTGTGGCATGTTTTGTATCTGTGTAAAAAATATGCTTTTAGTACTTAATTTGGTATGTAGTTTATTATTGTTTTGTGTAATATGTGTTTTGAAGTTTGGGGGTCAATTGGAAATGGAAGTATTACGCCTTATCTGTTGATCTGCTTAAATTTAACCTTACTAAATACTTACCTGGTTTTGCTTTTTTGGTTTGATTTAATTGTTTTGTTTTAAGACTTTCATACTCAATTATTGGTGTAGACTGCAATTGTGACTCAGAAGGTAACTCCAAGTCAATTTGTGGCTTGTCATGTTTTGGTGTTGTCGTAACCTTTGCATTTACAGGAAGATCAGCCTCAAGGGGCATAATAATAGTTACATTGTCGGATACAAATAATGTGTTTTGTAAAGCATTCTCTCTCTGCTCTATTGATGGCTGTATGTTTTCCAGGTCATATGATATATTAAGATTTGTTGCTAGATTACATATATCAGCCTGATTTGTGACGTTTGTTTCATAGCTAACAATTGCATTTGTGGACTGTGTTTGGTCTTTCTTATGTTGTGTTGTGACTTGCTCGTCTGGTATAATTTGTTGATAGAGGCACGAGCTATGTGGCGTAATTGAAGGCTTTGCATATTCTAAATCTAATTTAGAACTCATTGTTTCAGAAAGAGTTCCCTTCTCATGAAGTTCATTAGATAGAGCCGCTAGTTTTGCATCAGGAGTTGCATAGCCAGCACTTTCCATAGCAGGTGCTGCTTTCTCTAATAAAATATTCACATTTTCGTATGGCTCTTGTTTGGTAACAAGTACGTTTTTATGAGCAATATTTTCTGCAATTGCTATGACCTCTTTGGGCACAGTCTCTGTAACACTACCTAGAGACGGTAAAGCAATTACCTCTTCCACAACCGAAACCTTTAAATCTGATAGCACATCTGTTGTTGGTATTGCACTTTGTGGCTGAAAATCGCCATGTCCTTTAATATTTTCGTATACGCTTACAGTGGATGTTTCAACTGGCTTGGTACAACTTTCAACAATATTAATTCGAGACGTAGATAATTTGCTTTCTTCAATTTCAATATTAGGAGATTCTTCATAGGCCAATTGCTCTGAAATTGTTGTTGCCTCATTTGAAGACTCACGAATTATATTAGCATTAACTTGTGTTGGTACATTTAGGTCGTAAATTTCTTGTATTGAGCTTACGCTAATAACTTCCTCGGTTATTAAAGATTCTTGCTCTGTATTGGATACCAGAGCAGTATTTTTTGCAATGGATAGGGGAACCATTTCATCTTCTTTGATATATGAAGCTTGTATTGTTGTAACATTTGCACGTTTTGTTTCTTTATCACCGACTCTAGCGACGTGTCCTTCAGTTGGACGCTCATCTTTAAGATCCTCGGTTTTTTCGTAGGCCTCAACTTGTGATACAGTTTTATGTATTTGTGATGGAGTGGTAACTGTACTAGTCAATTCTTCAGCACCGATAGTTGGTACTCCTAAATTACCTACATTTTCTATTGGTATGACTTCAGATATTAGTGTTTCCCGTTGTGTACCTTCTATAAAAGGTTTCCCATGACCAACTTGATGAGTATCCAAGAATGTATCCTCTTTTTGCAGTATAATCTCATCCATATGAACGTTTAATTTGTTGGCGTCAGTCAAAACCAAAGGGTGGACTTGAGCCTTCTGGGTGTTGT
Source organism: Drosophila nr. perissopoda 5 BK-2023a (assembly GCA_035044105.1). Lineage (NCBI taxonomy): Eukaryota > Metazoa > Arthropoda > Insecta > Diptera > Drosophilidae > Drosophila > Drosophila nr. perissopoda 5 BK-2023a. Next base: position 2,156,796 of record JAWNMK010000124.1, read on the forward strand.
ATTCGGTATGTTTAATATTCTCTGAAAATTCTATGGGAATCACATCAGTTGTTGTTGTATACTGAATAATATCGCTAAAAATTGATTTGGCAATAACTGCCTGAGACTCTGTGAGTTGTATTTCAGACTCCTTTTGAAATACGCTGGATTGTATTGATTCCGAAATTGTTTTGAACATTACATTTAAAGACTCAGTTGCTTTAGCTGCAAATTCATCATGAGGGGAAATAGGTTCTGTACCTTCAGCTAACTGACTATCAATTACAGTTACTTCATAATGCTGACCCTCTAAATTGCGCTTGGCAACTGTCTCGTTTGTTGCTGGTGTGATGAATTCGTTGGCATCCTCTACAGTTTGTATTGAAGAACTCAAAGGCAACTTAAATATCGAGTTATTATCACTTGATATGGCAGCTGCACTGTTTTGGGGCTCGGTAATGAAACTTTCCTCTGTTTCTACACTTTGTTGTAAGTCTGTAACGGCAACCTGAGCCACATCATGGGAAATTCCAGCTTGTTGTTCGCTTATTTTTTTACTAGGCTGCGTTTCATCAAAAGTTTCGTAGACCTGAAGTTCGTCGACCTCTTTCGTGCAAAGATCTGGAATAACTTCGGTAATCTTTGCACTAAACTCTTGTAAACGTTCAGATTCAAAACTCGATTCGGCTTCAAGTGTATTTTGGTTCTCTGCAATAGCTAAATGACTGAATGCGTCTTGAGTGGGATTGGCCGTTCTTTGCTTTTCCGGTGTTTCCTTAAATTCCTTCACATCGGCAATCACAACACACTCCGTGATCAGTTTATGCTCAAGGGGAATCATGGTCTGAGATATAACGCATTCAGGTTGATCAGTAACCTTAGATATTGTAACGTTTTCATAAACTATGGCTTCAGACGTCTTTGTTTCACTTAAGACATCAACACTCGATGTGGCAAATTTGTTAGACACTGTGAATCCTGCCAAATCTGCGGTTGACTGATTTGTTTGCACCCCTTCTGTCAATGGCAGCTTCAACAATTCCGAGGCGAGTAATTTTGCTTGCTCAGAGGGCGTAGATAATACTTCAAGATTACTTTCCAATTCGAAAGTATACTCTTGATGGCTTAGCCCAACACCAGCTGTGGAATCAAGTGAAACTTTAACCAATTGTCCGACCGGATGGGGCTGGTCTTCCATTATAACCGCTTTTTCAAAAGTTTTGGTCTCCTGAACATGTATCTCGTCGAAGCTGCTTATTGTAGGCTGGCTACTCTCTAGTGTCGGATTAAAAGTGCTTAGCTCTGCAGTAGAATCCAAAGTATTTGGTTCTTCTAAGAGCGGTGATTTATTAGTGAAGTCACTTAATTTTGGTGTAATGGCAGGTAGTTGAACGGTAGTTGGCTCCGTAATGTCACATACTTCTTCACAAACAATGGCTGTAGAAGTACTCAAAGCAGATGTATTTTCTACGAAGTCTACGTTAGTTACAGTAAGTTTATTTGATGCCGTTGTTATGTAATCTTTTATGGCGTCTAAAGATGTTACTTCTTCGCTTTCCGGTAATGTTAGTTCATCTATTTTAATTTGAGCTTGGTGTTGTGGCTCCGTCTCATCATCAAACTCTTGCAATGATTCCATATGTTGGGGACTTAATTGATTTGCCACCTGCAAAGCTGTGGATGTTCCGATATCAGCGTTCCGAGATGTATTTGGTACTTCTGGCTGCATAACTGTTTCCTGTTCTAAAGTTATGAGAGAGCTTGTCTCCAATGGCTGCAGAAGGTCAAACGTTGTTTCTGTTAGCTGCTGCTGAGGCAGAGTTTTCTGCTGCTCAGGCTGTAAAGTTTCCAGCAATGTTTGCTCTGATATATCAGTTCCAAATTGAGCTGGTATTGCTATTTCTGCTAAAGCCGCAGTTGGCTTGCTTTCTGTTGCATGTTCCTTCGTAGACTCCAATAATAGTACTTCTGTATGTTCTGCATGAGTAAATGTCTCAGTTGCCTCCCGAGCTTCTGATTGTGGTTGACTCGGAGCTGCTTTTAGGTCTAAGCTTGTCTCTATAACATGCACATCGGTTACATCTAGCTGCTGCTGATGGTCATCTATAAGTACTCTTCCGGTCTTATGTTCCGGCTGTTGTGGTAGTTCAAGATATTCTGCGCCACTTAGCGATTCCTGCTGAATTGTGACTCCAACCGGTTTTGTCTCGAAAATTTGGGTCGCTGATTCTGGCTTAATACTTTCACTTTCAATATCAGCAGGTGTAAGTTGAGTTTGCACCTCCCACACACTGCTTGCCTTAAGTTCAATGGGCATCATTTTTTCTACAGCGGCTTGCTCAGGCGCCAGTTCTTCTGTGGGAAGATCACTTTCTTTTTCAATGCCAGTATCTTGCTTAACATGTAGAGCCTTCTGTTCAACAAAGTCAAATTTAGCAGTTAGAGTTTCAGGCATTTCAGGCAAAAGTGTTTGTTCCGTGTCAATGATAGTTTGTGCGTGCACCTCTGCAACCAATTCGCCATCAGTTATGTTTACCTTTCCTTGATTAAAATCTTTTCTAAGATGATCCATTACGTCAAGGGCATCATATACTGCTTCCTGATTACCCACGGCGGTAGCAAAAGCTGTGGTTAATGTTTCCTTTGCGGGCTTGGCTGGCTCTATTATTGACTTATCCAGTTTGGAAGTTGTTTCGACTAAGTGCGTTTCTTGACTTTCACCAACTGATAGGGTGCTTGTTTGGCCCAACGTAGCACCAGCATTTTTGGGTACGTCCATAAGAGCCAAATCCTTTGGACCATCTTCAGTAAACACAGTCTCCTCAGTAATAATATGAGATTGAGTTTGCACGCTGAAGTTGGCTTCCTGTGAGTCAGCGCTAAACATTGGCAAGCTTTGTTCCGCAGGACTTCGCGCATCTACAGTAGTATTAATTAGTCCCTCCGTTAATACCAATTGTTTAAGAGCCTGAACCTCAGGTATGCGCTGTGTTAAGGGCTCTTCCCCACTTAGCGACTCCATTTTTTCGATTTCCTGGACCAAGAGTGGTGTGTTTTCTGACTTAATGGAAACTTCAGCTTGAGACTTTGCAGTCTGGTGTTCAAAGCGTATTTCTCCAACACTTTCTAACGCTTTGGACTCACTAGTGCTAAATACCTTAAATTCTTGTACTGTTATTGATGAAGTCTCAGCGTGCACTTCTGCTGCTGATTTTAGCTCCGTTACAGAGTCATCTGGTTGGCACTCACTAACGTCCAAACTAACATTTGACATAATTTGTGGAGATACTTGCTCGCTAATGGGCTTCGCACGGGATTCTTCTTTAGTGACAGTCTCACCTCTAAACGATTCAGTGATTAGAACACTTTCATTTTCCGTATATTGTGATTGTGCTCTTTCCCTGCTAATTAATGGTGATTTAAAGTTATCAACACTTTCCAAAGTTGACGTCTGCTCCGAGGTGAGCTCATGAGAGAAAAGGATCTCGCCATGTGCTTGTTGAGTGGGATTTCTTAACGATTCCAGGTGACCTACTGAATCTTCGACGCTTGGTGTTTGTATTAACAAGGGACGCGACTCCTTCATTTTACGTTCAGCTGTCATAAGCTTCGGTATTTTGGAGGATTTCATTTCCTTGGGTGATTCCTTTGTCTGCACTTCCGTTATAGAAACAGCATGCCTCTCCTGAACTTCAAGTTGTTCGCTAAGTTGACTCGTCGCTGGCTTGGACCGATCTAAGCCAGAACTAACCTCATCATATGCTAAACACTCCTCATTCACTGCTAAAGTTTTATGCGGTAAGAATTCATTATGTACTTGCGCGGCTATCGGTTTCGGTGTGGAGAGTTCTGTAGTTACTGAAACTGGAATTGATTCGTGTGTACTTTTTGGTAGATTTTGGGTGGAAATTGTTGTGCTGTGTGGCAATAGCTCTTCAATGTGCTCGAGTGTTTCAATTGTTGGAGCTGTAGTGTTTGATTCTTCTGCAAATGTTTCTCTCTGCTCGTAATGGGTAATCGCCTCAACACTTTCTCTCTCTTCTTGTTGTGGTTGTTCTTGTTGTATCATTTCTGTATGTTTTTTTTGCTTTTTGGTTTTGGTTTTGCTATGCATTGTTTGTTCAGCATTTATTTGTACTTGTTGTTCTTGTACTTGTTCATGTTCTTGTTCTTGTGCTTGTTCTTGCTGTATGAATAGTTTTTCCACTTTTGTGGTTGTGGTTTCTGCGAATGTAATGTAATTAAACAATGACAATGTCGACTCTTCTTGAAGGTGCTTTTAAAGACAATACACTAACAATTCTTGCAACTGCATAAAGCCAGGCAAATGCAATTATTAAATAATAAATATTATGTAAGGCAGCGATAAAGCTATTGATTATAAATATTGCGTTTCATCTATTTACAGCATTTTGGTGAAACAAAACGAAAGCCAAACAGACAAACAAAATATACATATTACAAATCGGGAAAACTCGTTGAAAACTTACCTCTAGTCGAACCAACTCATTTGCTGCGTGCAGTAAACAAAAGCCCTTATACTAATAGTATTCAGGTAAGTAGAAGCATTTCAATTTCAAAATGTTTTCAAAAATATGCTTATATGACAACAGGCTAAAGAAAATCATTTAATTGTAATAATAGTAGTAGGCAGTTATTAGAGGTTAATGGGAGTTTCGAGTACTCGGTAGTCGTCTTTTTTAGAATATACACATGATTCGTTTGATTTAACAAAGTTTAATTGTTATATTTAAAGAGTCAATATCAATTATTGATTGTATTTGTATTTGTGTCTGCAATTAATTTTTTTTTTTTGTTTTTAATAATATTATGTTGTAACTGTAGTTGAGTAGTTGTTGATTGGGGGACATCATTACTGGTAGGTATTATTTTGGATTTACAGTTCATCTGTGTTTATGTTCAAACCTTCATCGACAACTATCGTGCGTTCCTCGACAAATGTTTCCTCTACGTTTGTGTTAGATTTAGTTTGTTGTTGGGATTGGCACATAAGCGCAGGTATTGATTTTTACAAAGCAGATTTACATTTTGAAAATAAAAAGAAATAAAATAACTTTTCAGTATTCAAAATACAATTGGTATATTAAAAAGCATTTAAAAAAATATACATATGTATGTACCGCTACAAATATATACAAATAAAGCATTACTCACCAATTTTGACATGCGTAATTGCCTCGTGACTTTCAATTATTTGGGATGTCTCTACTATTCTCTAGATTTCAGTGAATCGTATAAAAAATTTATAAAAAAATGTCAATACGCTAATTGAAAAGTGTGCACATAGCTTCTGACTAGAAAACTATTTAAATTGTCAGAACATACATCGTGATAGTAGTTGAAATGCCAGTTCTTAAAGTATTCCCAAATTATTTCCACACAATTCAAAATTAAAATTTTGTTTAGCAATTCAACTATCTACACAATCGCAAAAACAAAACAATAACAAACAAAACAGATTTCAAACCTCCTTTGCGCATATCTTCCAATCGTGCGAGATGAAGTCCTCCCTATGAAACTTTCGTATGACCGTCTCTATTGTTATTTCATACGACTCTATCATGCGTATGAAGGCCTTGAAGCCGACTGTCGCTGCCAGTGTGGTTTCGTCTTCGTTTGAAGATTCACTTAGAATTTGAGTAATCAGCTCTTCGTGGCCTTCACGCTCCACAAGCTGAACGAGAGCCGATTGTGATTCGGGTTTTTGCAGAGATATGAATATGTTCTGTTCGTACATGTATGTGATCTCATAATGAGTGCAGCCATAACGTAATAGGACACCAATAGTGGCCAGATCTCTGAGGGCCGCCTCACCAGTTTTGCCAAAGGACTCGGCCTCGACAGATTCGAGTAGCCATTGGACCTCTTCATGTTGGCTTATCTCATAGATATCTTCAATTTTAATGGATTTCTGAGTAATTTTCGTTCGTAAGAGCTCAACGCTTTCAGTTAGCTGAATAGTTTTACTCGATGTGTATATCTTTTTCACGTGCACATCTTCTTTCTCATTCTCTTCCTCTTCATCTTCTTCTTCTTCTTCGACAATTTCTTCAATGATTCTGCTACTGCGCTGCTCGGCATCAGCAATCTTGCGATCTTTTACTTGCATCACTTGGGAAACTTCACTGTGTTCCACTACTATGGGTACAGCCTGTTTCACCTTGATTACATTCATTGTAGTCTCTACTCTACTGGCTGGCACTATTTTGATTTCTGTCTTATGCAATGTCTGCGACTCAGATGCGTTAGTTCGTTTCGCCATCGTCTTTTTGGCCGCTTTCTTCTTAACAGTTGTCTTCGTCTTAATAAACTCCGTCTCCTCCGAAGTCGTTGAGGATATATCGAATTTAGCGCGCGTCATCGTCATGCCAATCTCATTGATCAGCTTGCAAGTGTAGTTTCCGCAGTCCCCATTTGTAATCTTGAATATTTCTAGAGTTGCTTCCGACTCCTCCACAACCATGCGATACTTTTCTGATGCCCTAAGTTGCACATTGTTGAAATACCACTGTATATCTACAAAATTCAGTAAACCAATCTTCCATCAGCCCCTGCCAACTATAGCAGTCGACTACAGATATTATACAGTACCTGGTTTCGGATTTCCTGCAAATTGTATTTTAAATTTAGCCGTTTCGCCAATGGTCCCACGGCAGTCACGCATTTCATTAAGTAGCGATGGCGAGCATTTAGCAGCTATAAGCATAAAGATTTGCATAATTTAACTATTGATTAGCTTCTACGCTCTACAGCGAAAACAAAGTACATATGCTTACAAAGAACAACAGTTAGCGTGTATTTGTAATGTACTGTATTGTATTGTTTGTACTTACAGGGTCTGATCCTAATGTGGTGTGAATCCAGAGTTCGTTTGGACATACATAATTAACTTGAGTAATTTGTAAATTGTTTGTCTGTTTTCAAATGTATTAGTAATGCGTACAAGTAATAAGAGGAAATACAACTTGCAAACAAACAGCAAAATTAGGTAAAATAGTAAAAGAATAAATAAATATTGTGTACATAAGTGCATTTAGGGGAAGCAGCGTTTTGGGAATGTCATATGGTTTCTTTGGAATTTTCTTCAATAATTGTTAGTAGAAATTTGGAAAATGGAAAGAAAAATATAATTTTTAGAACACAACCAATTACTTGCAGATGAGGTACTGATACTGTAAGAGAATATATATATACGATAACAAATTTCTATACTAATATTTCTAATGGCGTTTTCGAATAATACTAGGGTAGGATACTAGGGAGTTGGGGGATAAGCCTTAGAGCTATAAGGACTGAGACAATAACAAAGCCACAATTGTAAAGTTTTATTTTTGGACAAAACTGACATGTTCACATAGTTTTTGTTGTTGGTGTCGTACAAAACATTGTATAATACAAGGACAAAGACAATGGTGACAGATAGTAGAAGTGACAGACTTTGTGAAATGTTGCTCGTAACATAGGACAATAGTACGGAAAACATTTGTGTGTTGAAAACACGAAATTAAAACACATATACACATAACAGTGGTATAAGTCGGTTATTTTGCAATTATCAGATACATACCTTTGAGAGCAACTTGCATCTCTTCCATATGAGTCACCCATTCTGGTTTGCGGTAATCCTTTGATCCAACGATGCCTAATATCGATGCAATATAGTAAAAATGGATAATAGTGTTATATATTATTATATTTTCATTATGAGGTTTAACTGAAGACTATTTGTGTTTTCAATTTTTGCATTGTGTACGTTGTTTAACCTTCAGTGTAGTTAACTGTATAATAAAAGTTTTGAGTGTAGGGAATACGAGTTGGTTGTTATTAAGAAGGATTGTATACATATATTAGAAAGGGGATTTGGGAAAGGGGGAATTCGGAAATGCTGCTGCAGATCTGAAAGCAAATTTTACTGACAATTCCAAGATTTTTCCATAAGATTATAAGACGTATTTCAGATTCATCATAAACTATAACAGTACCTTCCACGGCAAATAGTGCTGTAGTTACTGCCACTCCCAATGGATTGTAAGCCTCAAAACTAATTGTGCCCATATCATCGGGATAGACATGATTGATGACCAACACTGAGGTCCCATCGTCGAAATTTTCGATTTGATATTCCTCGGAAGCGAATATCTGTTCGTCGTCACGTAGCCATTTGACTTTTGGTTTTGGTTTACCAATAACCTTAACTTCCAATTTCGCTTGTTCACCCTCTTTGGGTTCGATTTTTACAGGTAGCTTTTTAATTATTTTCGGAGCTTGTTCGTCGATTGAGGTGGTCTAAAACGGTGTCATTATATACGAAAAGTTAGCTTCAAAAACCTATGCAACTCTTTAACTACAAACACGCTTACTCTATCAAGTAGATCCTCCTCAGATCCTGTGAGTCCAGTGATTTCAGAATCGGGGATATATTCAAATGCTAAAAAATATTTTAAAGTGTGTCAATATAGGAGAGCCGGAACACGAATATATTAATATTTTGGAACAAACGCAAAACGACAAATTATTTACAATAGGAATTGGATAGAACTGATATAGATTTATATACAATAGACTTGCATTCGAAACTAGATAGGCGCATCTCTATTAGAAGGGATCACATGCAGATTCTTCAAGATGTGAGTTAGTATAGGATACGCAATCAAAGGATAGGGTTGTCAGCGAAATTAAAAGGAGAATAGTGGCAAGAGTGTAGTTATTGGAAAACCTATTTTGAATGTAACGCATATGGTGTATGCAACTGCTTCTAATATTCTATTGTTAGCTATCAACTATCAATTGATTCCATCCAAAGTACCTTGAATATTAACTGTAGTTTTGGTGACGCTTTTGCCAATCTTATTGGTAGCAATGCACTTATATTCTCCCTTATTTTCAGGGAAAACTTCCGTAATTTTCAGTTGGCAATTTCCTTGTAAGTCCTGCAATATACTCGTTTCTTTTGTCTCGGTTATCTTTTCCTTATTGTGATACCATTCCACTTTTGGTGTGGGCTTGCCTGTCACTTTACAGGTCAATTGCAGCGATTCACCATCCATTACCTCCATGGGCTGAATCAGTTTTTCAATGAATCGAGGTGATTCAAATTCCACAGCCTCTTCCTGTGGCAGAGAATCCAGCATATTTACTGTTGCCGTTGATGTAACAGAGCCGCCAACGTTCTCGGCCCGACAAGTGAATGGTCCAGAGAACTTCTTTTGGAAGTCCTCAATCAGCAGCGTTGACTTGTTGGCCTGGGTAACAATGCGGCATTCGTTGGAGCTCTTGATGGGTTCATTATGCACAAACCATTGGAACGATGAAAGTGGTTCTGAATCAACAACAGCCTCAAGTATTGCAACTTCATGCTCGCCAAAGAACTTTGGCTCCAATGGTTGAATAAATCGGGGTGGTTTGATTTTCTTGTCGGGCGCTGAGTCTGAAACGACCACTGATCCTGAAGATTTGGCTTCACCCACCTTATTCTTGGCGCAAACTTCATATTTCCCAGTACGCTTACGATTCATATTAATGACCGTTATTTTGGTCGTAGTTTCAGTGGTTTCTATAACCGTTTCCTCGTTTTCAACTACCTCACGACCATTACGCATCCATTTGATCTCTGGTCTGGGGCTTCCATCGTATTTGGCTTCAAACAGTAAAGTGCCTCCATTTGGTATTACAACCGCACTTAATGGTGTAACTGTGGGCGCTTTTAGTATCTCCTTGGGAGCTTCATCAAGACGACTCATGATATTGGCATTGCCAATAGCGCGACCAAATTGATTTTGTGCCTGTACCGAGTAGGTAATAGCTTCATTGGCAGGTGGATTCATAACTTCCAAGACCACATCACCAGTTTCTTGGTTATAGAACATCTGTAGTGCTTCGTTAGGTACAACCTCCTCAATTCCACGATACCACTTAACTTGTGGATTGGGACTGCCTGTTACCTGACACGTTACTGTAACCTTAAGCCGTTCGGGCTCTTTCTCTTCTGTAAACTCGATCTTAAGTGGTTTTGTAAATTGTGGTGCAACTCCTTGTTCTTTTTCTATACGCAGTGTGGGTAAGAAATTTTTGTTTTGTATTGTTGTTGTTGTTGTTTATTTATGTTTTTGGGCAGAGAAAAGGAATAAATCATGGAAGATCTTTGTTAAGTCGTTTCTTCCAAGAGGGTAACAAGTTATGTCAGCAATTAACTTTCATGAAAGCTTTCATGTGACTTACACAGAGAGGAATTCATTTCATACTCTAAAAAAAATAGTTTTAAATATAACTTACCTAATATAATATTGGTACGACTAGTCGCCACTCCAGCCTCGTTCTTGGCCTCACAGGTATAAACACCCACATCACTAGGAGTGACCTTCGCTATCTTCAGCTGTGCCACCTGCTCCACGACGGTAATTTCGTACTTCTCCGATGCAAACAGGAGAATGTCGTTGAAGTACCAATTGATTTCCGGGAATGGTACACCTTCAACCTTGCACTCCAGAACAGTTGGCTCCTCCGGAACGCATTGACGTGGTCGCAGCTTCTCGGTTATGCGTGGTGGTTTTATTTCCTTCTTCTTCTTCTTGACCAGCTTACGCTCCTGACCAATCACCTCCGATGTTGTAGTTTCTTGTAAGTTTTGCATCAGCTGTTGATCCTCTATCAGTTCCTCATCAGCCACTTTGTCAATGCCCTCCTGGATGCGTTTCTGTGTTATAAGCTCCAATTCGGGAAGTGGTTGGCTGTCATCAAGTACCACACGACGTTTTTCTTTCTTGATAATATTTGAAGTGAGCTTCATTTCGAGATCGCGTCTAACGTCTTCCACATCTAGCTCGATGAGCTGTTCTGTTGTTATGAATTGAGGTCTTGTGTCTTCAGTCTTCTTCAGTAGAGTTATAGTCTTTTGTGAGATCTCTTGGGAAATTTCATCAGCCTTTTCGATTTCTGCAATAGCTGCCTCCAGCAACTGTGGTTGTCCTTCAACCGAAGCTTCCTTCAGTGGCTTTGTACGCTTTTTATGCGCCTTTTGTTTAACTTCGGGTGTTTTCTCAGTGATCAAAACTTCTTCTTCGGGCTGCACATCTTCGGATATAGCAACCACTTTGTCATCATCAACTGGTAGTTCTTCGACTTGATCCTCCTCAGCAATAGGTTCTGCAAATGGCTCAGCCACTTCTTCTGATACCTCATCCACCGATGCAGATGCCTTCTTTAGCTTTGGCTTCTTCTTCTTCTCCTTTTTAACCTTTTCTTTGGGTGGCATATCATCAGGAATCTTCAGAGGTTCTAGATCAGAAATCTCCTCTTCGCTTTCCACCTTCTCTTCAGGCTGCAGCTGTGGTCCTGGAATTGCCTTTTCTGGTTGCGCAGGTACTTCCACTGGCTTGGCCGGAATTGGCTTCAGTTGCACCTCTTCGGGCTGTTCTACAGGTAGCGGTCGCCGCTTACCAGTTGGCCATTGCTTCTCCTCTAAGGGTTCGGCAACGGGCTTCTTCTTCTGGCCACGCTTCCAAGGCACTTGAGGTGTTTCTTCTTCGGGCTTCGGCTCCTTCTCGATGTCAATGTGTTCAGCCTCTTCCAAAACAGTGGGCTCTGCATCTGGTATTTCAGGTAAGTCTTCATGCTTTGGTTTTTTCACCTTCTTGACTTTACGTGTCTCTTCCTGCACAATTTCCTCCTCCAGTCTTTCAACATGTTGCAAGTCAACTTCCTCAAGTTTTACATCCTCAGGCTTGGCAGTTGTGCGTATTGTTGGTTTCAGTTGTACCGCTTCAATTGTTGCTTCCTGGGGTAATTGTTTCTTTGGCCTTGTCACTGGTTTCAAGGCCACCTCTTCAACCATTTCGACTACTTCTTCCTTTTTGGGCTTCAATTTGGTCACCTTCTCTTTTGGAGCAATTTCTTCAACAACTTCTTCCTCGGGTACACTTTCAACTGGCTTTATTTCATCAGTCACAGATTCAACTTCTTCTTCTGTATCTTCAACCGGCTCTTCGATTGATTCCTGAGATTCAGGCCTTGTTTTAGGTTTCTTCTTTTTAACTCGTTTCTTAGTGACATCCACCACTTGATCTTCAAATGTAACAACCTTCTGCGTCTCAACATATTCGGTTTCAGGTGTGTCAGGTTGTTGGGTCTCCAAGACAATTGAGGTTCTGGGGCGCGGCTTCAGTGTCACCTCTTCAACTTGTTCTTTTTCAGGAAGTTGGTGCTGTTTTCGTGGCACAGGCTTAAGCGTTACCTTTTCTACCTGTTCAACTTCAAGTGGTTTAATAATTGGTTTCTTTTTCTTGGGTTCTTCAACTGTAGGCTCTTCGATTTCTACCACCTCTTCTGTTTGTGTTTCTGGAACTACTTCCTCTTCCACTAATTCACCTTCCTTGGTTTTTGGTTTCTTTGTCTTTTTAACTTTCAGCTTCTCCTCGATAATTTCTTCCTGCTCTTCAATGATTTCCTCTTGTGGAATGTCTTCTGTAGCCTGTTCCAGTTCTACGGGCTTCTTGGGTTTCTTTACTTTCTTTACCTTACGCTTTTCTTCAACAGTATCTTCCTTTTCTTCAACAATATCCTCCTGCTCTTCAATGTTCTCTTCCTCCGGAACTTCCTCTTCAAGCTGATCTACTTCCTCTTGAGCAGCAACTGGAAGCTTTGGTTTTTTTGTTTTCTTCACCTTACGCTTTTCCTCAAAAGTATCTTCCTTCTCTTCAACAATCTCCTCCTGCTCTTCAACAATCTCTTCCTCCGGAACTTCCTCTTCAGGCTGTTCATCTTCCTCTGGAGCTGCAACTGGAAGCTTTGGTTTCTTTATTTTCTTCACCTTACGCTTTTCTTCAACAATCTCCTCCTGCTCTTCAATGATCTCTTCCTCCGGAACTTCCTCTTCAGGCTGTTCAACTTCCTCTGAAGCAGCAACTGGAAGCTTTGGTTTCTTTATTTTCTTCACCTTACGCTTTTCTTCAACAATCTCCTCCTGCTCTTCAATGATCTCCTCCTCCGGAACTTCCTCTTCAGGCTGTTCACCTTCCTCTGGAGCTGCAACTGGAAGCTTTGGTTTCTTTGTTTTCTTCACCTTGCGCTTTTCCTCAACAGTATCTTCCTTTTCTTCAACAATCTCCTCCTGCTCTTCAATAATCTCTTCCTCTGGAGCTTCCTCTTCAGCCTGTTCAACTTGCTCCTGCGCAGCGACTGGAAGCTTTGGTTTCTTTGCCTTCTTTATTTTGCGCTTTTCCTCGACAATTTCTGCATCCTCAATCTCGACAATTTGCTGAACTTGCGCATCTACTTCATCTGGATGCAATTCGTCAGTTGGCATAGGTTGTGGTACCTTCTTCTTACCACGTTGCCAAAGAACAGGTTCTGGTTTTTCCTCTTCCTTTGGTTCATCAGGTAGAACATCTACCGCCTCTTCGAAAGTTTTGGTTGGTGATTCAGCAACCTTTTCCTCAACCAATTCTTGTTTCAGTGGCTTTTTCTTCTTGCCACGTTCCCACATTACAGGCTGTGGTTCAGGCTCAACAGTTGGAACAGTTTCTTCATCCAGTGTATCGACAGCGACTTCATGGGACTTTGGAACATCTTGAGAGGCTGGTTGTTGAGGCTTCTTCTTGCCACGCTCCCACATTACAGGCTGCGGTTCAGGCTCAACAGTTGGAACGGTTTCTTCATCCAGTGTATCGACAGCGACTTCATGGGACTTTGGAATATCTTGAGAGGCTGGTGGTTGAGGCTTCTTCTTGCCACGCTCCCACATTACTGGTTGAGGTTGCGGCTCTACAGATTGAATGGGTTGTTCTTCTAAAGTATCCACAGCCACTTCAAGTGTTTTAGGCACCTCGGGCACCTCTTGCTGTGGCTTTTGAGGTTCCTTCTTACCACGCTCCCATAATACAGCCTTCGGTTGATCCTGTTCCTCAGTAACAATTTCTTCAACCAATTCGTCAGTAGCTTCTTCAGTAGCCTTGTGCGCACTTTCTTCAACTGTTTGTTGTACTGTCCTCGTTGTCTTCAGCGGCTTCAATTGGAACTCTTCGGCCTTCTGGGCTTCTTTTGGACGCTGTCGCGGCGTTGGCTTCAGCGTAACCTGCTCTACTCTCTCTTCAGGCTCACGTGGTGGAATTACTCGACGCACTGCCGTCTTCTTTATTTCCTCTACTAGTTGCTGCTCAACCACCTGCGAAGTTTGGACAATTTGCTGAGTATCTGTGACTTCCTGGGAAATGGGCTTCTTCTTGCCACGTTCCCACATAACTGGAACTTGTTCGGGTTGAGTACTTGGCACAGGTTCATCTAACACATCGTGCAGCTCTTCAAATGTCTTTTGCTGTGGCTGCATTGGCGTCTTCTTGCCGCGTTCCCACATGACTGGTACTGCCTCTGGCTGTTTAAGTGGCAATTCTTCAATAAGCTCATCATGCATTTCCTCATATGTCTTTGGCTTCTCCACAAACTGCTGTTGAGCTGGAGCTTGGGGCTGCAGTTGCTGAGGCTGCTCTTGCTCGGGTTTCTTCTGACCACGATCCCACATTACAGGCTGCGGCTGCGCGAACTGTTGCTCCTGTGTATCCTGACGTTCTTGCAAGTGTAGAAGAGATGAATCCTCAACCTGAATAAACTTTTGAGGCTCACGAGGCTGGCGCCAGTTCATGGATTGTTGTTGGGTGCGTTGGCTTATCATCTTTTGGTGTTCATATTGCTCGAGACTCATCATCTGCGAGTCCTCGATTTGTGAATACTGCTGACGTTGAGCTTCCTCGATGAGGCTTTGTTGCTGCACAAGTTTCTGTCGTTCACTAGTCTGGGAAATCGTATCCTCCACAGAGGTCACCGGCTGCAATTGAGGACGCTGCTGTTGCTGTCTCCAGTTGACAGCTTGTTGTTCCCTCAACAATCTTTGTGCCTCGAGTTTTTCACGCTCCGACACGTGCATGATATTAACATCTTCCGTTGTAATAAACTGTTGTTTGTAGATATTGGATTCATCTTCATAGTGCTGAATCTCATCGCGAGTCATGACCTTTGAAATTGAGCCCTTGGAGCTATCGTCGATTGTCATTATAACTGTATCTTGGGTAGCAGTCTGGAACTCTTCAATAATAGTCTGTTGGGCCTGCAGATGGCGTAGCTCAACCTCCTCTATCTTAAACTTATCCATTTGCTTTGTTACCCGCTGAACGCTCTTTAGCTGCTGTCGCATCTCCTTCCATGGGATGAGATCCTTGTTATTCTGCTGCTGGGTGATAAGTTTGTCAATTTGATCAGTCATTTCCATAATTTCCACGCTCTCCATGCTCTTGAGACGTTGGATTTCCTTGGTGCGCTGAACTTGCTCCACCTGCGCCTGTTGTGGCAGTTGCTCGTCTGTCTCGATTTGACCCTCGAGAGGACGCAAGTAGACTTCATCAAGATCAAACTTGCTTAGCTCCTGCTGAACACTCTCCACCGCCTTTAGCTTGTCCCGCATTGTTATCCAAGGCACAGCCTCCTTTTCAGTTTTGCCAGCAATAATCTGCTCTAAAGTGGCACCCAGACTCATAATACCCTGATCTCTTTCCGACTTGATAGACTTAAGCACAACCTGAGCGGCTTCCAACTTGGGAGTTGGCTTCTTCGTCTCAATTGGAGTGGCCTTTAAGCTAATTGTCTCCTCAGTCCAGGACTTTACTGGCTCTGGTTTGAAACCTGGTAGGAATGGTTGCTTATCTAGAGAGCGCCCACGATGAGGACGCGAGGATTTGCGCCAAGGCACAGTATTTGAGGGTGGCTGCAAGGATTTGCTGCGCACTTTGGTCTTCTTCGTGCGCGATCGGCCCTGATGCTGAACTTGCCCATTAACGTCAAGATACTGGCCATATTGGCCAGGTTGCTGCTGTTGCTGGTAATGTTGGGGTGATTCAGGTGAGCTATCTTCCTTGCCTGATGACGAGGACTCATCTTCGACAGAATCAATCGTACGCAATTGATAAGCCGAGATACGTCGTTCTAAAAGTTTAAGGGTAAGTTTATGGGTTAGTAGAGAATATCGATGGACATCTCAACGACAATTTTCCAGAGTTCGAAACAATATGGGGGCAAACTCCTGACCAACGCATTTACATTCACAGGGGCAACTTGATACATACCTCTAATCTGTTTCCAGGCTTATTCCGCATATTTAAAATAAGGACAAATATGCAGTTTCATGCGCATAAACAATGAACTTGAAATATAAATTTAATGTGCCAAAAATATTCAAAAATGAATAAATAATTGTGTTGGAATTTACGCAGCTCGGATACAGACAATTACAAATCATATTTGGCTTACATGCTAGTATATGACAGCTGATCTCTGTTGGCCGTGAAGCAATAAAAAGGTACTTAAATAATTTCGCTATATATTTAATTCTATGACGAATTTGCATTGTGAATCATATGCATTAATCATGTGTGACGAATTTCACCTGTGATTCTTGCATTAACCAACAGCTACTTTTTGGCAAGTTATCAAAATATCAGCCGTTAGTATTTATCATCAGGCCAAGTACAGCAGGTTCATCATCACGTTGAAGTATCACCTCAAATAATGATCGAGCTAAGCGAATACAATTGAGAGCCAAAAGCACAATTTAAATGCTTGTTTACAATACACGCCCCGAAAATAGATTTATGATTAGCGGTGGCTACGTCACCAGGTGGGGTAAACAGCTCAAATGAGATTCTATGGCGTTCGTGTGTCTGTGGTGGCGATATTTGGTATTTTTGGGGTAAGCATCGCAGCGCAGCCAGCGCAGCGCAGCAGCGCATTCGAGCGATCTCATTCGGATGTAGACAACAATCGAGCACAGAAGGTAGACAGTTGCTATACTGGGCAATTGTGTGGATTATTTTTAAAGTGCAGTTCTCAAGTGTTGTAAAACATAAACATAAATACAAATACTCCAGTACTATAAATACCATATATAAATATAAATGTATATATAGATAAATATATATATATTACCTGTGATCGGTGCGAGCAAGCAGCGGCGAGGATGCGAAAGCATGGAGCATTTTTGAAGTTATAAAAAACGAATATCAGTTGATGATGCATTTGCTTGTTGTTTTATTTAAAGACGCGATATTGGTTTTAAGCATTAAATACATGAGAAATACAAATAAACAACAAAAGTGGTATGGAAGAACGAAAAATAATTTTGGGAATTGAACAATCGAGTATGATCTTGATTATCGATCGATCGAATACACACTTAAAACATGAAACGTAAACATAAATTATAAAACTGACAGAGGAATACGAGTATCTCAATGTATTGTAGATAAAACTTAAAACAAAAGTCGCATGAGTTTTTATGATTAATTTTTTAGTAAAGCATTTTTACCACAAAATATATAAATAGAGATATTGGCAGCGTAAGCGGCAAATACTTTCATTAGATACGATTTTTCATTTTGAAAATTGATTCGTTTTATATGTTTGGAAAAGCGAAAATTTTGACAGTGGTAGCAAAAAGTGGAAGAGATGAGAACGAAACAAATTAGTAGTAAAAAGCGGCATTAAAAAATGAATAATAAAATCTCATGCAACATCACTACAAAATAAATAAATGTAAATTAAATAAACAATACAATTTGATTATAATCAAACGTCAAATAATAATACGTTTCGAGGCTTGTCTGAACAATCATATGTCTGTACGAGTACGAGTCCATGGTAAAAGTTTGATCATAATATTTTAAAGTATCGTTCCAATACCAAAACCAAGCAATCTAAGCTAATATGAATTTCTTTCGCTTCACAGGGACTGCTGCTAAATTGTCGGTTGGATACGAAATAGAGGCTGACTTCTAAAAATAAAAGCAAACATGTGAATCAGAGGCCGGTGCAGAGGACGAACTGATGGTTGAGCCACCGTAACTGATTAATTTAATTTAAACCGTTTCTGCACCATAAGCAGAGTCATTTATTCATGTTCTTGTCTAATGGCTAACATATAGCCCGATCTATAAAAATATCTATATGTATGCATGTGAGTGTATACCTCTCGAGCAAATCGGCTACTCATATCTGTTCTACACAGAAAACAAACAACTTTTAGGTAATTCATTATTTTATTTTTGCTGAACTAAATGTCAGTTTATTTTCATCAGCGCACGTACATTGAAAGCCAATATTTTTTTTATTTTTTCCCAATCTTTAAATAAAAGAAAATTGAAATAAATTTCAAGATTTACTTGAAAAACACATAAAATGCTTTTCATTGCAGCCACACGTAGATATCCAGACTGCGCTGAGGTCTAAAAATATGAAATGGATCGTTTTTTTGTTGTTTCTTTCTAGCTAATCTATTGGAAATTAGTTTTCAAAGAAAAATATTTTCCAAAAAAAATAAATTGAAAATAGAACAGACAGCTACACATATATTAATGTGTAGTATATAGATAATCTGGCATTGCTGGCAGCTGAAATTCAATGTCTGCAATGCCTTCAATATTTTCGCTTTTTACTCATTATCGAATTCCCCCCTTTTGGTTGTGCTAGTTTTGCGCACGCTCATTTCTAAATAGATATTCATATAAGTATTTGGTAGCTATGGGTTGGATATACTACAGCAGAGTGAGCTGATTCCACAAGGAGCTGTGTGCGCTAGATGTGTCATCCACAATATTTTATGCTAATATCCAAATGAAAAATAAATGCTTCACGCTCGAGCGGAGGCGGGACAAATGTGCGTTTTGCACACGGACCCAAAACTATTCCGACACATGTTTCTGTATGTTTAAGCACAAAGCTAGAAGTATGTATCTAGTTGTAGATTATGTACATCGGGACGTAGGCTAGATACAGAAGAACTCAACATATTTATAAAGTGCCTGTGCTATGTATATATTTATATACAAATGTCTATATATATACATATATGTATATATTAATTAAGTGTGTATGTGTGTATGTATTCTGAACAAGCTGAAAGTATATAAGCTGGCTTATTTATAATTCTCACTCAAAAGGGGCTAGTGTTGAGCGTTTTTTTCTTTCACTTTTCTAATTTTCACTCAAAATCTTAAGAATTTCAAATTTCATATACAACCGACAAGCAATTCCCTCTTAATTGGCTCTGCCAGAAAGAAAATGTTCTATAAATATTTATATTGCAAAATACTTGTAATTATTTTTATTATTATTTTTTTTTTTCGTTTTAAATAAATTTGATTTTTTTTTTTTGATTTTGTTACCTTTTTTGTGTTAGACATCTTTCATTAAATTGTTGCTTGGGTTCACATTTTGAATAATTGTTAGTAATTAAAAGAACTTGTTCGTTGGTTTAAAAGAAATGAAATTGAAATTGTCAAAACGTTCGCTTTAAAATATTCTTCACTCAAACTTTTAGGACTAGTTAGTTAATTGGGCTTAAACGTCGTCAGTATAGGGATCCGTTATGGTATAAAAAATATATATAAATATTTTTTTTTGTTTTTCGGTTTTTGGTCGTTGTGTTTTTTGAGCATTCTTTGGAGTTTTCGAACACTGTTCGCTTACGTTTCTTTTCTTGCTGTTTACGAACTCTGGTTTTGGTTTTGCTTAGTTTTTAGTTTAATCCTTACTTTTAACAGTCAGTTTGGCTGATGCCTCGACCTGTCCCGTAGACGAAGTCACACGTACTGTAAAGATGCCCGAATCCTCCTCGTAGGTGGTGCCAATCCGTAGCACGGCACTGTTGCCATCAAAGATCATCTGAAATGATATCAAAGTTGTGTTAGCACAATGATTATCGACTATTCAATGTATTCTTAATGTAATGTAAGATAAATATTCATTGCTCAGCGTACCTGGAAATCGGGTGTTTCCGGAATTAGCTGACCCTCGCGGAACCACTGCACGCTTGTGGCTTTCACCTTGCCCGTTACTGTGGTCTTGAACTGCGCCGGCATGCCCTCCGTGACGGAGACATCCTTGAGAGCCGTAATGGTTGGTGGTGCGTCCAGATTCTCGATGGGGCGCACCTTAAGCTGGGCACTGGTCTGAATGCTGCCCAGTTTGTTTTCGGCCACACACTTGTAGGTGCCCTCATCCTCGGGGAAAGCCTCCGAAATGATGAGCTGATAGTATTCACCTTGGCGCGTCATTTGGAAGTAACGTGATGGCTTCACAAAGTTCTCTCCGCGCATCCAGCGAGCAGTGGGTGTGGGCTTGCCATCAATACGGCAGCGGAAGATGACTTTGTGGCCCTCCTCGATGGACTGGCTCTTGAGCTGCTCGACAATATGCGGTGGCTTCTCGCTGCCGGGCGTTGTTGGCTTCTCCGGCTTGCTGGGCGATTGTACAATGCAATCGCCATCGCAGCGTGCCTCGCCAGAAGCATTGACAGCTACGCACTCATAGCGGCCAGAGTCCTCGGCGAATGGTTCAATGATCAGCAAGGTGTGAACGTTGTCCTCCTCCAGCATTTTGAACTTGATGCTGGGCTGAACCTTCATGCCGTTCTTCAGCCAGTACACATCCATAGGCCGTGTGCCGGTCACCTTGGCATCGAAACGTGCCAGCTGGCCAGTGGCTACGGTGGTGCTTTGTATGGTGGTCACAAAGCTTGGTGGCTGAATGCCACCTTTGCCGGCGCGTCTGCGCTCCTCCACAACCAAATTGGCGCTGCACTTGGCGGTACCGCCACGATTCTCGGCCACACATGAGAATACAGCCGAGTCCTCGATGAAGACCTGGCGTATGATCAATATAGATTTGCCACTGAAAGTGTGTATCTGCAGATCGGGCGAGTTCTGGATGGGGAAGCTCTCGCGATACCATTTCACCTGAGGCATTGGTTCACCCTCGAACTCAACCTCGAATTTGGCCTGCTCGTTCTCGAAGACGCGGCATGGCTGAATCTTTTTGGTGAAGACGGGCGCCTTAGCAGGCTTGACGGGACCCTTGACAACGCGTTCCTGAATGGTGCCCTTGTGCTCCACTTCGGTGGTCTCCGTGGCCGTGATCTTGCGTGTAATCTCCAAATCACCTTGGATCTCCTTCTGCACTTGTTGCTGCTTGTTCATGTGCACTTCACGGCCATGTACCGAGGACTCGGATGGTTGAGCTGTGCCCTTTGGTGGTGCAGGCTTGACCTGGGTGGTGCTAGTTTGCTCCTGACTGTGGAGATTTAAGTTTAGCTGTGGATTAGATTCTGGCTTATTGATTGATTTCATGTGCACTTACAGATTCTCCTCGTAGGATTGAGCCATGCCCTTGGCAGCTGAGCTGCTGACAACCTTCTCGCCGGGGATGGCATATTGATGCGAATCACTGCGCATGTGGGTCTCCTTGAGTAGCTGTTCAGTTTCCAGCTCCTGCAGCTTGTTGTAGTACTCCTCACTCTTCTTGGCCTTAACATTCTGCTGCCAATCGGGGGTTGTGGGCTTGTATTGCTTCGGTTTCAAGTGCTCCACACCCTTGAGGGTATGTGCACTCTGCTCTGACAAGTATTGCTTACGTTCATCGAATGCCTTTTCCAATTCGTTGTCCTGACGCTCCTTCTGGTAACCAGCTATCTCATAATCGTACCACGCTATATATTCGAAAACGAATTGACAGGATTAAACACTATCTAGAGGACACTGTTAAGTACATCTAGGCACATGATAAAAAAAAAACTATTTGCATGCATTTAAGATCATACAATTGGTTAGGTAAAAATGCATTCCTATATAGCTTTAGTATTATAACATGAATTCAAATAAGTTGGAAAAAAATATTATACGTGTGTTTGTAAATTTTAAGATGATAATCACAGAGGTTTGCTAACTCCTTTTGGGTTTCAATCAATTGCAAATGAGAACAGATAACAGATAGTTGAATGATCAGCCACAGTTTTGAATAAAGACAGTCTTGAAAAACACGCACACACTAAAAAATTGCACAATCTTACTACCCATGATCCAGCGATACTTATTGATGGAGTCCTTTAGAACGCAGATCCCACTGGGTCGCTCCTTTGAGATAGCTCGTTGAAATGACAACAAGAGGGTCTTGTGGGAATATTTAAAAGGGAAGCGAATTTCTCGCAGGGAATCGGGTGTTTTGTACTTGGGAATTTGTGGTGTTAGTTGTTTTTGCCTATAGCAATAAGCTTGGTTGCTATTCTACTTAAATCTGTAAACTCTACATGTACTATATATGTATATATTTATGTATATTTACAATGCAGTCTTTTATGTGATTTCGTGTGATTTTGGTGTTTAGCCAGCTAAAAAACTACTGCATTAAATTGTGTTAAATTTTTACTAGCTGTTAATATATAATATAATAAATGTATCTGCTGGTATTTCCATGTGTGAATGTAACAAGTGTTGAAGTGTTGTGACTTACGGCGTGGTGAGTTCTTGAGCACATTGCGATAGTCATCAGAGCGTGCGACAACATTCAGTTCGGTCGAAGCAATCGATTCGCCCACAGAGTTGCGCGCTATAACCTCCACCTTGCCGGTATCATATTGACGCGTCTTGGGTACATCCAGATGGAACATACCATCGTTGGTCAGCTTGTAACGCGATCCCTGTGTAAGTAAAAATATTAGTAAATGCCGAATAAATGTGCCTAAAGATATGCATACATGCACAACAGTATGTCCATTGATTAGCCACATGACGCGAGGACGTGGGTGTCCAGTGACACGCACACAGAACCTGGCGGGATCGCCCTCCTCGACAGTCTGTGGCTCCAGCTTGCTAACAAATACGGGCTTTGTTCTCGGCTTGGCATCGGGATCAGCTTCCTCAGGTACACTAAACGTAAATATTTATATATATGTATGTAATGATTTATCTTTAAGCTAGTTCATAGGAGTTACTTACACTTGCCAGGAGGCTTCCATTTCGCGAATCCGATCAATGCTCTGCATGTGCGCAGGCAGTTGAGAGTCGTAGACAATGCCAGGCTTGCCGGATACCTTGATAACAGCACGTGTCTCGTCCATGCCATACAAATTAGTGGCACGGCAAACATATTCGCCACTATCCTCCGGATAGACCCAGCCAAAGTTCATGGCCACATAACCAAAATCGTAAATGGGCAGGAAGCGATTTTCTGCAAGCAAATTGAAATGGAGTCTTAGCTTAATTAGTTTTAGTTCAGGCATTTTATGTAATCTTACTAAATAGCAAGGGTTTGCCATTGAAGAACCATTCGACCTTCATGTTTGGATCGCCCACTGGTGCCAGTTGGCACTCGAATTTGGTCTTGGCCATCTCAGTGAGTGTAAGCTGTTCCTTGATCTGGGTAACAAAACGTGGCGGCTGCTTGCGATCTGGATCGAAGAGATCATCCTCGGTTAAATGTACCTCGGAGGTGTATTTCTTGATCGTTGCCTCCATTTGGGTGAGTGCATCCGAGCGCTTCATGCCACGAGGCACTTGGTTCTGCAGCAAAATAGTGGGCAATTCTAAAAGAAAGAAATAATAATTAGGACGAAATGCAATGAGAGACATGTGGGATGGCTTACTCTTGCAGGAGACGGTGGCCTTGGTACGATCCTCGCCATGATTGTTGACGGCTCGGCAAACATATTCACCAGAATCATCGCTGTACACATACAGAATGTCCAGCGATACGAAACCCATGTCAAAAACGTTCCTATAGCGATGACCCAGAGGCAAAGGTTTGCCATTGCGATACCATTCAACACGCAGACTGGGATCAGTTTTGGGCTCCACTTGGCATTCGAATCTAACGGCTTCCGACTCCTCGGCGGTGACTGAAGCAATTTGGGTGGTGAACTTTGGTGGTCCAAAGGTTTCCTCGGCAATCTTGGGTGCATCTGGGATGCGTCCGCGTTCCAATTCCTTCAGCTTCTCAGCGGTCATGCCCTCCGGCAACTGCGATTCGTAGATAATGTTGTGCTTGCCCTTGCAAGTCACCTTGGCGGTGGTGGTGGCAGTGCCCCACTTGTTGGTGGCACGGCAAGTATACTCGCCAGAATCGCGTGCATAGATGTAGTCTACATCCAAGGCAATAAAACCAAAGTCATTCAATTGATGTACTCTGGAGCCGGTGGCCATGACGCGTCCATTGTAGAACCATTCGATGCGCATGGTTGGATCGCCAACGGGCTCGACGCGGCAGTCAAAGTGTATGGGACCGCTCTCGGGCACGTCCAGGTTGTCCTTGATTTGCTCAATGAACCTGGGCGGATTTGGTTGCTCCTCATCGATGACAACCTCTTCGCGCTTGTGCATGCTCTCCTCCAGCTTCTGCAGGCTCTCAGTGCCAGTGCGGAAATTGGACGGCAACTGCGGTTCCATAACAATGCCCTGGCGACCCTTGACCTGCAGTTTGCAGGACACGGTGGCCTCGCCATGCTTGTTGGTCGCCTTGCACGTATACAGGCCAGTATCGCGCTGATAGCAACCAGCAATTTCCAGTATTACAAATCCAAAGTCATTGATAGTCTTGATGCGAGAGCCGGACCACAAGGCCTTGCCATTGTGGAACCAATCAACGCGCATGGACGGATCGTTGATGGGCTGAAGACGGCACTCGAAGTGGGCCAGTGAATTCTCTGTGATGACCATGTCGAATGGAGTCGTTACAAACTCGGGCGGCTTGCCCGTATCATCCTCTGGCACAAACTCTGTGCTGCGAGAGCCCAGACCCTCGAGTTCGGCGATGCGATCGATGGTGCCCTCCATGCCCTTTGGCAGTTGCGATTCCATAATGATGCTGCGCTTGCCCTGAATCTTCATTGTGGCAGTGGTCACAGCCTCACCATACTCATTGATCGCACGGCACGAATACTCGCCAGAATCTTCGGGATAGACGGGCGAAATCTCCAAGATGACAAAACCAAAGTCGCAGAAAGTGCGGAAACGTGAACCAGCCTTCAATGGGCGGCCATTCCAGTACCACTCGACCTTCAGCTTTGGATCATCAGCGGGCGTAATGCGTGCCTCATAGTGAGCATTCTCGCCCTCTCGCATATTCTCAATGTTCTCCAGTGGCACGGTGAACACGGGTGCCTTGCCCTTGGTCTCCTCAGTGGTCTCTTCGCGAGTGCGCAACATGCTGTACTCCAGATTGGCAATCTTCTCCAGACCACCCTCCATACCGCGTGGCAGTTGCGAGTCCAGAATGAGACTGGCCTTTGAAGCGCACTTCAACGTGGCCTTGGTGACATCCTCGCCATACTTGTTGTGCGCACGGCACTCGTAAACGCCCGAGTTCTCCTCGTAGCAATAGAGTATGTCGAGGATGACGATGCCGAAGTCGTGGAAAGTGCGGAAACGATGTCCATGTGGCAGTTTCTTGCCATTGAAATACCATTCCACAACCAGGTCGGGATCGGTGATCGGTGTCAAACGAGCCTCGAAGTGAGCACTTTGGCCCTCCACCAGTTTGGTGACATCAGCGATCTGTGTAATAAACTTAGGTGGCTCTGCGACAAGCGGTGCACTGGTGTCCGTTTGCTGTCCCTGCGGGCACTCCAGCTCCCGAATCCTTTGCAGCGAATCAGGCTGCAAACTGTCATAGAAGACGCCCCCACGACCACCACAGTTGAGGGTGGTGCGAGTGAAGTCCTCGCCATATCTGTTATAGGCACGGCAAACATATTCACCACTGTCATGATCCTGCAGATAGGCAATGTCCAATACCACATAGCCAAAGTCGGAGACCGTCTTGATGCGGTTGGAGTGGCGAAGTAGCTTGCCATTGTGATACCACTCGACCTTCAGTTCGGGATCATTAACCGGTATCAGGGTGCACTCAAAGTGAGCGGATTGGCTATCCTTCAAGCCCTGCAATGGCTGAATGTGCGATGTGAAGTGGGGCTTCTGGCCACGTGGCTTCTCCACACACTCCAGCGTGCAGCTGATCTCAGCCGAGCCATATTTGTTAGTGGCTCGGCAGGTGTAGGTGCCAGTATCCTCGATCTTAGTGCCCAGCACTTCCAGAGCGACGGTGCCAAAGGCGTATATGGTGCGCACGCGGTGGCTCGCCTCGATCACTTTGCCATTGAAGAACCATTCGATGACCATGCTCTGATCGCCCAGCGGAATAAGGTTCGCCTCATAATGGGCCAACTCGCCTTCTCCGATATCGGCAATGTTGACGAATTCGGTGGTGAAACGCGGAGCAATACCCTGTTCCGGCTGCTCCGGCTTGCTGCCATCCTTGCGTAGGGAGTCCTCGAGATCCTGAATCTGTTCAAGACCTTCGGCACCCTTTGGATGCTGCGTGGATTCAATGATGTTCTCCTTGCTCGAGCAGAAAATGGTGGTGGATGTGAATGCCTCACCGGCCTTGTTGTACGCCTTGCACGTGTAGATGCCCTGATCTCTGGAGTACACCTCAATCATGTCCATGGTAACGAAACCGAATTCGCTGGTCATCTTGAAGCGAGAGCCATGTTGCAACTGCTTGCCATTGAAATACCATTCGATGAACAAGTTGGGATCCTCTTTCGGTTCCACATTCGCCTCCAAATGGATCGGTTGCGCCTCGGATAGATGGAACTCCTGCTGCAATGGCTTAGTCCACACCGGTGGTGGATACTGAGTCTCCGGCTTGGTCGACTTCTGGTTGTAACGATTGGCCAATGCCTCCTCCGTTTCCTGCACAGCCTCCAGACCAATAGCGCCCTGTGGATGTTGGGTATCCAGGAACATGGTCTTGCCGCCGGTGCACTTCAATGTGCCCGAGGTGGTCGCCGAGCCCTTGCTATTGGTGGCCTTGCATGTGTAGATGCCACTGTTCTCTGCATAGCTATTGTTCAAATCCAGAGCACAATAGCCAAAGTCATAGATGGACTTGAACTTGGCAGCTGCCTGCAAAGGTTGACCATTGAAGAACCATTCGATCTGCATGGTTGGATCGCGAGCTGGCTCCACGTTGCACTCGAAGCGCACACTTTCCGTTTCCTTGCACTCAATGTTGTTCAGATGAGTGATAAACACAGGCGTCTCATACGTGGGCTCCGGGGCCTCGGGACGACCCTCCTTGGGTGCCTCCAGTTCGCCAATGCGGGGCAGCGAGTCCGGATGCAATGACTCAGCCTGCAACCAGTGACGATCCTCAATCTTGAGCGAAGACGTCGATACAGCCTCGCCCACCTGGTTGGTAGCCTTGCAAGTATAAATGGCGGAGTCATCCTCGCGCAAGCCATTAATAGAGAGTGTAACCAGACCAAAGTCAAAGGTGCTGCGAATTCGAGAACCGGTGGTAAGGGAAACGCCATTCTTGAACCACTCAATGCGCAAATTGGGATCGGCGCGTGGCTCCACCTGAGCCTCCAGATGAACATGCTGGCCTTCGTGCAACTTGTCGTAGCTTTGCAGATGCGTGGTGAACACTGGCGCCTGCTGGGGTGTCGAGTCCACAAACATTTCGGGCACACGATTCATGGCGGCCTCCTTCAGACGAATGGCCTCCCACGACTCGGGTATCAACGGCTGGCCATCGATATTGGCACGGGTCTTTACCTTCATGGCAGTGGAGGATACAGCCTCGCCAGCGGCATTGTAGGCGCGGCACATGTACACGCCAGCATCCTCGGGCACCACAGCGGCAATGTCCAGGGTGACGAAGCCAAAGTCGTGAGTGGTGCGTAGACGTGAGCCCATTTGCAGCTCCACGCCATTGATGAACCACTCGAATTTCAGAGAGGGATCACCGACGGGCACCACACGTGCCTCGAAGTGGGCATGATTACCTTCCCAGAGCTCAGAGGGACCAGTCAGCAGTTGCGTGAAGATGGGCTTCTCGAAGAGACGCTCCGGCTCCGTTGGACGTGGAGCAACCGGTTTCTCCAGCTGATGAATGCGACTGATGCTGTCCGGATGTTGGGTATCCATCAAGATGCTAGCCTCGCTCACCACACGCATAGAGGCGGTGGTGACTGCCTCGCCAAGTGGATTGACAGCGCGGCACATGTAGACTCCCTCATCCTCTTTGCGGATGTGCGAGATGTCGAGCGAGACGAATCCAAAGTCATGTTGCTTGGTAATGCGGGAACTATCCTCGATGAGTTTCTCATTGCGATACCATTCGACCTTCAGGTTGGGATCACCCACGGGGATCAGACGCGCCTCAAAGTGGGCCGTCTGGTGCTCATTGATGCGATCAATGTTCTGGAGCGGCTGCGTGAACACAGGACGCTGGCGTGTGCCAGGAGTTTCCACTTCCTGGCGCTGGTGAGGTGCGGCCGACTCAAGTTTTCTTATCTTCTCCAGACCCTCAGGATGTTGAGTGTCCGAGATGATCGTGCCACGAGCAATTACACGCAGCTTAGTAGCGGAGACAGCCTGTCCCAGTGCATTAACTGCGCGCACGGAGTACTCGCCGGCATCTTCGGCGACGGCATGGGTAATGTCCAAGGAGACGTAGCCAAAGTCAAAGGTGATATGGAAGCGCGCAGCCGAGGGCAACGGTTTGCCATTATGATAGAATTCAATGCGCAAATTGGGATCGTGCACGGGCGCCACCTGTGCCTCAAAGTGCGCCGTCTGACCCTCGTAGATCTCCGTGGAGCCACGCAGCTCAGCGGTGAAGTGGGGCGGTCCAATTGGATGATCGCCGACTTCGGTGCGTGTGGTGACAACCTTCGACTCCAGCTTCTGTATCTTCTCGAGTGCATCGGGATGTTGGGTGTCCAGGATCATGCTACGTCGGTTCAACACACGCACATTGCATGTGTTAACGGCCTCGCCCAAAAGATTGGTGGCCTTGCACATATAAGTGCCAGTATCCTCGCCATAAACATACAGAATATCGAGGGCCACGTAGCCAAAATCGTGAGTGGTACGATAGCGATGTCCCGTGGGCAATTGCTTGCCGTTGCAAAACCATTCAATCTTCAGATTGGGATCGCCAATGGGCTCAACGCGACACTCCAGATGGGCGTGCTCGCCCTCCTTCAGATGCTCCAGATTGCTGAGAGGTGTGAGGAAAATTGGCTTCTGTCCCTTCTCCTCCACGACGGCCTTGGTGGGCGGTGCATAGTTCTCCAGCTGACGAATCTTCTCCAGCCGCTGAGCGTCGAGCGTATCCAGATCGAGTGTCTTATTTGCTGCAAATCAAAATGGATTACAAATGGATAAAGAGAGAGAGGGTATATAGATGCTTACCTGTTACGTTTACAGCACAAGTCGTGACAGCTTCCCCAACAGCATTCTTTGCCTTGCACATGTAGGTGCCGGTATCCTCGGAGTGGGCATACAGTATGTCCAGGGCAACAAAACCGAAATCGTAGGTGGTTTTGAAGCGATGACCGGTTTGGATGGGTCTACCATTGCAATACCATTCGACTTTCATTGTGGGATCGTTCACAGGGATCAGCGTGGCCTCCAGATGCACGGGAGTGCCTTCATTGACCTTGGCATTGCGCAACGGACGTCCGAATTGGGGACGTTCGGCATGGAACTGATCCTCCTCGGTCTTACGCTGGAAGCGTGAGGCATCCTCAAGATGCTGAATCTTATGTAGTGCCTCCTCATGCTGGGTATCATGAATAATCGACGATCGGGAAGTCACATTCAATGCAATCGAATTGACGGCCTCGCCTATTTTGTTGGTCACACGACAGGTGTACTCGCCACTATCCTCCGCATAGACGGTGAGAATGTCCAGGGCGGCAAAGCCGAAGTCGTTGGTGGTACGGAAACGATGGCCGGTGTTTAATGGTTTACCATTGTGCAACCACTCGACCTTCAGATTTGGATCCGGGTAGGGTTCAATGCGGCACTCGTAATGGGCACTCTGGCCTTCAACCAGATTGCTGGGGCCAACCAATTTGGTAACAAATGTGGGCGCAGTGGTCACAGAATATTCCTCCTCCTCGCGTCGCTGATACTTGCTATGATCCTCTAGCTGATGAATCTTGTGCATGGCTGCCTCGTGCTGCGTCTCCAGCTGAATCGCAGTCTTGGACTGCACAATCAGCGAGGCGGAGGTCACCGCTTGACCCAAATCATTGACCGCACGGCAGGTGTAGGTGCCGGAATCCTCGGGATTCACGTACTTCATGTTCAGTGCCACATAGCCAAAGTCGTGCATGGTGGTGGTGCGATTAGACGCCTCGATAGCCTGACCATTGCGCAGCCATTCCACCTTCAAATTCGGATCGCCAACGGGAATAAGACGAGCCTCAAAGTGCACAGCTTGGTTCTCGGCGACACGAACATCTCTCACTGGCATGGTAAAGACCGGAGCCTGTGAGACAACTTCGTCCTGGACGCTAATGCGCTGACGCTTTGAGCCATCCTCCAAGTGCTGTAGGCGTGGCAATGCCGTCTCGTGCTGTGACTCCAGATAGATGGACTTCTTGGTGTGGACAATGGCAACGGCTGAGGTAATGGCTTCACCCACAGCATTGTAGGCACGGCAGGTGTAGGTGCCGGCATCCTCCGGCAGCGTGGACATAATGTCCAGGGCAACGAAGCCAAAGTTGTTGGTCTCCGTGAAACGGGAGCCAGACTTCAGAGGTAGATTGTTGTGATACCATTCGACGCGCATTGATGGATCGGAAACGGGAATCAGACGGCATTCAAAGTGGGCGCGTTGATTCTCCTTTATCTCAACGTTCTTCAGCGATGTGGTGAAGACGGGAGCCTGCTTGGTGCTTTCGTCGATCTCCTCGCGGCGGCTATAGCGCGAACGATCCTCCAGATAGTGGATCTGCTCAAGACCCGCCTCGTTCTGGGTGACGGTAACAATTTGCTCACCACTGCGGCATTGCAGCTCCACCTGCGTCTCATCGGAGCCAATCAGATTGACAGCGCGACATGTGTAAACACCAGAATCCTCGGCAATCAGACCCACAATGTCCAAGGCCACGTAGCCGAAATCGTGAATGGGACGGAAACGATGACCCACCGTAATTGGACGGCCGTTCTTGAACCACTCCACCTTTAGATTGGGATCGGTGACCGGTTCAATTTTGCACTCGAAATGAGCGTGAGCGCCCTCACGGGTGTTGGTCAGGCTCTTCGGATGGGTAAGGAAGCGCGGACGAATATTGACCACCTCGTCGACCATCTCATTACGGCGATAGCGTGACGAATCCTCCAGATATTGAATCTTCTGCAGTCCCGACTTGTTCTGCGTTTCCAGTATCAAATCGTTCTTGGCGATAATGCGTACGGAGCCCGAGGTAACTGCCTCGCCCAGTTGATTGCGTGCCTGGCACGTGTAGACGCCCGAATCGATGGCGTAACAGCCGAGCAGATCTAATGCCACGTAATCAAACTCGTAGGCAGGACGGAAGCGATGACCTGTCTTCACCGGCTTGCCATTAACGAACCACTCGATGCGCATGCTGGGATCACCCACCGGCTGCAGGCGGCACTCGAGATGCACATTGGTGCCCTCCACCGTCTCGATGTTGTGCAACGCACGCGTAAACTGCGGCGCCTGCATAACCGTAATATCCTCCTCGCGATGCTGACGGCGACGCGAGTCCTCGAGCAGCTGAATCTGCTCCAGCGATTGCTCGTTCTGGGTTTCGGTCACCACATCGGTGCGATCAATCACACGCACACAGGCGGAGGTGTGAGCCGTGCCCAGATGATTAGTGGCACGGACGGTATACTCGCCGGAGTCGGCTGCCGTCGCCTGAATGATGTCTAGGGCGACAAAACCAAAATCGTAATAGGTGCGGAAGCGAGAGCCGACGGTAACGGGACGACCGTTATGGAACCATTCAACGCGCATTGTTGGATCACCCATGGGCTCAAGACGGCACTCCAGATGAATGTTTTTGCCATCGTTTATGGGCTTGGGATCGACCAGGGGCTGCACAAAGACGGGCTTCGATTTGGAGATCTCCTCGATGTTGTACTGAGGCTCCACGAAAGGCTTGTTCTCCAAATTCTGGGTCTTCTCATAGAGGCCGCGGTGCATGCTAGATGTGTCGATGCTGGAACGAGCTTTTAGACAAAAACCAAAATGTGTTAAATTATGTTTAAGAATTGCCGGAAATACTTTACTTTTAGTACTTACTTTCGACTACCATCGTTGCTTGCGACTGAGCTTCACCTAGCTGGTTTCTAGCCACCACCGTGTATATGCCTGCGTCCTCGGCGCGCACCTGGGAGATGTCCAGGGCAACGTAGCCAAAGTCGTAGTACGTTTGGATGCGATTGGCGGCGGTAATAGCGCGACCATTGTGATACCATTCAATACGCATGCCGAGATCGCTTGTCGGCTCCACGCGGGCCTCAAAGTGAGCGCGTTGACCCTCCAGAATCTTGGTGGTACCCTTCATTGGGCCAAGGAAACGTGGTGCTTGTGTTATGGACGTCTCCTCCTCTTCGCGACGACCATATCGCGACGCATCCTCCAGATGCTGAATCTTTTGAAGACCTCCCGGATGTTGAGTGTCCGAGACAATCTCGTTCTTCGATATAACCGTACACTGGGCAGTGGTCGTATCCTGGCCCATGGCATTGTAGGCACGGCAGGTGTAAGTGCCGGCATCATAGATGGTTATCTGCTTGATAGTCAGTGCGACATAGCCAAAGTTATGATAGGTTGTAATACGCGAGCTAGCCTCCAGTGGTTGACCATCTTTGAGCCATTCGACGCGCATGGTGGCATCGCCAATGGGTTCAAGGCGCGCCTCGAAATGCGCATGCGCGTGCTCGCGCAGATCCAACTGGTTCTGTATGGGTGTCTTGAATTTGGGCGGTGCAATGGCCTCGGGTGCTTCCTGGACATGGCGACGCTGCTGGGACTTCCGGTAGTCCTCCAATTCCTCAACCTTTTCAATATAACGTTGCTGCTCGGGTATGCCCAGATCGGCGGTGACCTGGGAGCGCGTATGCACGCGTATGGTGGATTGACTGATGGCCTCGCCAATGCGATTCACGGCCCGGACGGTGTATTCGCCGGCATCTTCGGCACGTAGGTGCAATATGTTTAGGGAGACATAGCCGAAGTTGAAAATGGCCGTGATGCGCGAACTGGCAGTGATTGCTAAACCATCCTTGTACCATTCCACACGCATGCTGGGATCATTCACGGGCGTCACTTGTGCCTCAAAGTGCACATTCTTGCCCTCTTCGAATTCACCCAAATCGCGCAGTGGACGTATAAATTGCGGAGCTTGATTCATCAACTCCTCTGAGCTCTCCTGGCGCTGATAGCGTGAGTAATCCTCCAGCTGATTGATGTACTGCAAGCTGTTGGGATTTTGAGACGATTGCTCAATCGATGGACGCTGCACAACCGACAAAATGGCGCGTGATTCAGCGACACCGCTGGCATTGCTCACACGGCACATATATTCTCCAGAATCGTGACCCATTATGCTCAACAGATCCAGAGCAATGAAGCCAAACTTGAAGACAGATGTGGCCCGAGCACCTGGCAAGGGAATAACAAATTAATACAAGGTATAAGGATAAGGGGTGCATCCCAGATACATACTGGCTGCCAGCGGACGACCGTTGAGGAACCATTCAACGACCATGCTGGGATCGCCGACAGGTTCGATACGCGCCTCCATGTGGACACGACCACCTTCCGTTTGCTGCACATTCTGCAGCGGTATGATGAACTGTGGTGGCGGATAAACGCGATCCTCCTCGCCCGGTCGCAGATGCGGCTTGGCGCGTTCCACATGACGCAAATAGATGATTTCAGGACCAGGACTTGGCCTAAAAAAAATACCCATAAGTGGAAAATTATTTGGTTTAACAAATCCGAAAGACTCACTCAGGCTCGATAACTTTCGTTGGTCTTGGTAGATTAAGACGCCTCTGTTCGTGACTTGGTTGATCTCTGGGAACTTCGACATAGAGTCTTGCACGGTTCGCCGTGGAACCGGCAATATTTTGTGCGGTACACTGATACCAGCCAGCATCGGCAGCCTTCACGTTTGGTATCTCCAGGCAGGTGGCGCCGCCATCGATGCCCACAAATCGTTCAGCAGTTGATGAGATTTGCACACCATCCTTCTGCCAGGTGATGCGAGGCACTGGTGTGCCAATGGCATTGGCACTCATCGTGATTGGTTCACCCTCGCGCACAGTCATCGTGCTGAAGCGTTGCACAAATTGTGGTGCGACAACTTGTTCCTTCTCCAGCACATGCAACTGCGCCTCGATGGCCACCTCACCGGCCTTGTTGCGGGCCAAACATTGGACAGCGCCGCTATCCAATCGGCTTACGTTCGTGATCATCAGCGAATGGCTGCCGGACTCATTTACCAGAATCTTGTGCGAAGCATCGTCGCGCACTTGACGCCCATTGCTGAACCAGAAGACCTCAGGATAGGGATTGCCAGTGACGCGGCAATCAAAGCGAGTCATGCGACCCTCGGTCACCTCACGATCAGCAAAGCCCTTGACAAAAACGGGCGCCAATGCCTTACCAGCCTCTAGCTGCTCGGCCATCTGATCCACGGGCTTGGGCTCGTATGCAGTCTCAGCGGCCGGCTCGACGGCCAACACAGCCGAGGAGACGACGCAGCCTTGGAGATTCTCGGCCAATAAAGTATAGTGACCGCCATCCTTGGCATTGGCGTTCTTCACACGAAGAGTGGCAACGCCACTCGAATAAGAGATCTCATACTTTTGCGAGGCAACCAAACGTTGTCCATTGTGGAACCAGGTAAGACGTGGTTTCGGGTTGGAGCCGACACGTGCGGTAAAAACGGCATCGGAGCCCTCGATGAGCTTGGAGCTCCGGGGTTTCTGCGATATTTGTGGTGCTTGCGCAGGACCCTGAGAGCGATCCAACTCATGCGAAAGCTGAGTGTCCTGCTCATAGCCAGAGCGACGCGTGATGGCCTCCCTGAAGGAGACCTCACGCAAAAGTCTATACTCAAACGTATCCACACGGAACTCCTCCTCGATGGACGTATACGTATAACCATTGGAGTAGATGTTCTTCTCCAAATTTTGGATGGGCTGCAGCGCAGGCATTGGTGCGCCTTCCGGTTGTATATACACACTGCAGATCGCCTCGCCGTACTGATTGCGAGCCGTACACGTATATTCGCCTTCGTCTCCCGGTCCGATCTGATTGATCAGCAAGGACACTTCACCGGTGGCCTCGTTGTAGCTCATCCGAAACTTTTGCGACTCGAGAAGTGGTGCGCCTTTTCGGGTCCATGTAACGAATGGCTTCGGGTTGCCACGCAGCCGACCTTCGAACAGGGCGTTGCCACCCTGAGCGAAGCGAGCGTTCTTAAAGATCTGCTCGAATACAGGCGGTGAAATGTCACCTTGGGCATAGACGTGTGTCAACGATGGTGGTACATAGGTGCCTCCAATACCGCCTTGATGTTGTTGCACTGCAAAATTATAAAGGGAATATTATATAACAAAGTAAAGATAAACATTTCAGTGAAGCTTGCCATCATGAATTTGTGATATTAAAATTGTTTATTAAAATATACAAACTTTTAAATTTCATGCAGATGAAACACTTATAACATATTTAAAAAATTAAAAAACTAGTTTTAAAACGCTCCTTGGTAGTTATGAATAATCGAAGAATCGTCGGGATCCTTTTTCAAACATCAAATGAAATACCACTGTTTAATATATATGCATTATCGTTTTATGTGCATTTGATTTCATATGGTTTTTTCCCTCATTAATAACTAAATTTAAATGTAAACAAGAACTTGAATTTGTATGCTCATTGTCGAGGATGCATTATTTCTAGTTTGTTTTACTTATATTTAGAAGTTGGCACGCGTACAAAGATCTATATATATATAAGCAAATATTAAATCTTATATGTATTTTTGGCATTCGTAGACATTTCTAAAGTGTGTCATTAATATATGTATTTATTTGTTTATTTTGAATTCAACAAGTGCTTATAAGCAAACATCAAGATCAGCTGTTTCTAGGCACTCTCTCTTTCTCTCTCCCTCTCTTTCTTACTCTCTCTCTTTTCTCTTCTACTCTGCTTCTCTTATTTTATCCTGCTCACTCTGTCATATTCTATTCTCTCAGGTTGTTTTTGTGCGCAGACTCAAATAGATCGGCAAACTGCCTTCGGCTATCTTCGGCTGTCAGTATAAGAGTTCTCAACTGATATATATCTTATTCACTTCCTCCAAAGAATGTAAACAAAGCGATATGTATGCAAGCTCTTATAATGTTCTTCTATTTTGTTGATTCACCTATGTATATGTATGTCAGTGCAGCATATACTCAAAATTTTGGCAGATGAATGGAAATATTTAAAAATAGACATAATTTTTGGCTGATTATCAATTAGCATTTAAGTAATGAAATATAAGATGAGATATATGAATAATTTGTGTGTTTGCTCATCCAAAATGCGGTACACATAGATAATACATATATATTATGAATCATAAGAATTTCTAAATTATTATTATAAATATGTGCTATGAAATAACAATACTCGTTGCATTAATCACAGTAATTCCAATTGTTTCGTTCTTTGGTGATATCGCAAGGGCACATTTTTAAAGCTGATACTTTTGCTGTTTATTACTATTTCTTAACAAACTGAAAGCTATTCATTGTTTACAATAGTTCTATTATAACTTTGTTTAACTTTCAAGAAAATGTTGTTGTTCTTAGCATAAACATTACTAGAATAATTGACAAGTCTAAATTACTCTAAAGTCAAATAACAAAGTCATAAATTCGAATTATTACTACTTTCCTACATATGTATATCTGTGTATGTTCTGATTACTTAGTTCCTATTACGTGGTGTAAGAGGGTGTAAGCAAGTTATGGCAACACAATATATAAAAATATATCATGTATATCATACGAAATTTCTGATATTCCAAGTCAACAACAATATGTATTTTGCTATACCTGTCGTTATATTATTTAACTAGCTCTTTCGCATGCACATTAAAATTCGCCAATATAAGTTAATGCCTGAAAATAATCTTAAGAGGAATGTCGCGAGCTAGCAATATTTTAATATTCGACATACCATTTTCTAAAGCAATATTTCTAGTATTGACAACGAACAATCGAAATGTTAATTATAAAACATATTTAGCATGCAGGGGTTTGAGTTAACAATGAGATTGGCATGAGGAAAGCCTATTATGAAGCAAATCTTTCTAAATCGAATGGAAGTTCAGTAACAAGAGCTTGGAACAGTGGAGATTCTAAATCCACGGTGTGAATCCCACTGGCCAATACAGCTTGCTGAGTTCCATTGGAGAGAATGCAATAAAATGACATGGCAGGCGAGCACAGGCTGACAGACAGGCAGGCTGTCAGACAGGCAGACAA
Organism: Drosophila nr. perissopoda 5 BK-2023a; assembly: GCA_035044105.1. Classification (NCBI taxonomy): domain Eukaryota; kingdom Metazoa; phylum Arthropoda; class Insecta; order Diptera; family Drosophilidae; genus Drosophila; species Drosophila nr. perissopoda 5 BK-2023a. The sequence continues at coordinate 2,193,986 of JAWNMK010000124.1, forward strand.
GCAGACAGACAGACGGACTGACCTCGTTGCTGAGTGGTGATTTGACTCCTCTGAACATGTTGTTCAGTGCGGCTAATCCGTTGCTGCTGATGCTGCTCTTGACTGGAGTGCGAATACTCCTGCGTGGAGTATTGCTGCTGCACCTGTTGTTGCTGCTGCTGCTCCTGCTGCTGCTGGTACGGGTTCGGATTTTGTCGTTGCATTTTAAATCGTTATATATCACTATATATCATTGAAAATGACAACCAAATCGATGCAGTTGTCAACTGCACTAAAATGAAACACCTCTCGATCACTTTTCTCTTTGATTTGCTTCTTCACTTTATATATATATATATGTATATAAATTTCTATACTGATACTTTCGCTTCTTTATGGCTGAAATTGAATACAAGGCAAAAGAGAAAAGAAAAATCGCATTAAAATTTTATGTATTTTTCACAAAAACCACCACACACTAAACATTTATCACTCGAAAATAGCTTTTGGCAAACATTGAATATTGTGCTTTATTTTCTATTTTCATTTTATTTGCCTTTTTCCGATTTTCTTTTGAGTTTTCTCAACGCAGATATATTTGTTTTTATCTATCTATGACACACACTTGAATTTTCTTATACTTTTTTTATGGTTTAGACGCGAGCTGCAGATATATTCAATATAGATACATATCTCAAAAGTGATTTCTTCATCATTATCACAACCATCACCATCCATCCTTCTTCATATTCATATTATTTGCCTGTGAGGCACATCCGGCTATTTTTAGCCACTCGAATTTTTCACTGCGACACACAAACACACATGCAACACACACAGAGACGTCTATCTGTACAGTGTGTGTCGGTGGTATCTTCTTATTTTTCAGGGGCTATTTTTAACATTTTTTTCTTGCTGGTATTTCCAATGCGAAAACTCTGAACTGCTCACTGATGATTCTACACACAGTATATGGTTATACACAACTCTGTGCATTATCGCAGCTATCTTTGCCTGTAATCCTGGGCAGGATAAGCCAGGATAATGCACTTGACCACATTTGTAAAACAATCTAGATGTGCACATATATTATTATATATATGTATCTATGTGTATATGTGTATAAGATATCTTCTTTAAAGCAGATCGCTTATTCATATCTATATGCACATCTATCTGATTCGTGTGTATTCACGAATTCACAGTCCATTCGTCGGATTGGGTGCGGACCCCACGATCTGCTGGCCGAATCACCCGTCGAACGCGACCGAAGCAGCGCTCGTGTATTATTTTTAGATATTTAGCGCACTGAAAAATTCTTTCGGAATTTTCAAAGTGGTTACGAAACCAAAAAATTTTCATGAACATTTTCCATATTTTCACTGAATTTACACATAAAATCAATTCAAAACTCGTTTATCCTTACTTCAATGCGATATCCTTGCGACGTTTTATATATATGCGGCGACTATTTCGTTTAAAAAAAACCTCTATGCGAACTATATGGCTGAACACATATATATGTATATGTACCGTATATATATATATATATGTATTTCTTTAAATAATATCTATTTTCAAACTGTTTCAAGTCATAATCCCCGAGACTGAAACCAAGACGTCGATCGTTTGTGAGGTGCGAGCGAAGAATGACAAAATATCGTTGAGAATGCGATCAAATAGCTGTTGCTGCCACAAGGCACACGAAACGAGAGCCGCACGATCTTCGTGTGTGAGTTGCGCTCTCTCGCTTCACATGAGATATTTTTGCACTTTCCACACGTTGGTTGTTGTTGTGGAAAATGCTGCGAGAGCTGCAAATGCGCTACACAACTTGCTGGGGGCCTTTGAACAAGGCACAGGCAGGCCTCTGCCAGAGTTTGAAAGATTAAAGACTGGAACCTGTCTATCAAATGGGTGTTTTTCAAACAGGATCTTCTTGTTCCCCAAAGTGTCAGAAATGTCATTAAAAAAATACTAATAGCTCTGCAATTAATGGGAGTCTTAACAGATTAAAAAATAATAATTTAGAACCAGCTTTGACAAGTTTTTCTTTAGATAATTAGTACAGCAGCTTGAGGCATCGACTTTGCACGTCTCTCAGTTCGATCGATCTCAATTTTGGCCTGCGCCCATCTCCCAAGTCAAATGGCTGTGCTTTTCGGCTGCTCACTTAATAAAAAGTTTCCCATTGGCACACAGCAGTTTGACTTGTTGGAAAATCTAAAGCTTTTCATCTCTCGCCCATTTTCCTCGCAACGGTCTTCGTTGCGTTTCGGCAACTGTTCGGGTTTTGAATAAGTAAGCTAAAAATACAATTCGATTTATTTTTGACACGTATTTCTCAACATTTGTGTGCAGAACAAAATAAAAAAATCTGAAGAAATCTATCGAAATTCTAGATACTGTAAAAGTGGACAATAAAATGCATACACTCATCGCTCAAATGTATCTACAAGTTCCAGAATGTATCTCTTGTACCCTGAAAGTAGTCTTTCTTCCATACGGTGTACGATTTTTCTCTATTAAAATGTTATATAGATTCTTTGAGTGTATTATTAATTAGGTTTTTTAAATGTGTTTGTTGCAGCGAATTTTCAAATTTTCCACATAATTTATTTTGTTTGTCTAAATTTAAAAACCCATACACAAAATTTGGCTGGCTGCTTTCGATAGATATGAATTTGATTATTCATTTAGTGTGTTAATCATCAAGACCAAGATGTTTTTAAAACATTTTGTCTTCTTTCCATTTCACAAAAACAAATGTCACCAGCGAGTGACGCCTTTGCCAAAAACTTTCTATTTCGTTAGCAAAACGTAAAAACAATCGCAGTTTTTACAAATTACAACTCGCGTTGCGTTTGAGTTGCGTTTGCTTTGGACATATATGGGCTGATCATTGAGTGGGGCTCTATAAGGAGACCCGGTTGGCAATGCTATCAATTGTAAGTACGTTATTTAGCTTTACTGCACAAATTAATTGTTAACATGCTTGGCGATTTTTCGGAAACCAGCACAGTTATGAAATCACTTATTACGAGCCAAGAATTAAACGTTAAGACGCGCAGCAAGGTGCACAGCTGCCAGCTCGACTCTGTCACTGTTGAGATACAAACATATCTGCTGCCATAGGTGAAGCGATGCGACGGTGGCAGATAAGCAAAAAATTTAATAAAAAAAAGACGCACACAGCGTATACGAAGCCTACTTCTAAGTAGTACAACAACAACATAAACAGTTAGTCGGTTCTGCAAGACAGCGGCCGATTGCAGCGATGCGCTACAAAATGTATCTCGTAGTTTGTTTATCGTTGTCAGCTGTGTCTTAGATTAAGAGCAATCTATCTGACTGCCAGCGACAGAGTCTATCTTATCGCACAAGATTTGCAAAAATATTCCTCTAATTATGTCATAACTGTAGAATGTCGTTAAGCACACAAAATACGGCAAGTGAAAAGCTGCATATAAATCTTTTTCTTTAATTAGTATTATTAATATTCTTTACACTTTTTCAATTTCGTTTTGTTAGTTGTAATAAGTAGATAATAATAAGGCAATTGCTTAGATTAATATTATTCTTGTTTAGATTATTTTATTTTAGTAGCTCTTAGTTGGTTGTATTTTTGTATTGTAGGGGTTTGGGCCCAGCTCAGTGGAGGCACTGCATTCAATTTACTGCAAACAAGAAGAAGAATAGTCGCATATCAATTAGGTTCATAATTTGATGACACAAACACACATACAAGTGGAATGATGCGGCATGCAGAACTTGTTTTTTTTTTTTTGGCAATTTATGATATGCAGTAAAGAGTAAAGAAAATCAATGAAATGAATGCGAATGCGAATGCGAATGCACCCCCACCAGAAGAGGCGAATGAAGGCGACCCCAAGCAAAGCGCAGCAGTTCAACTCTTAAGATACTTTTGTATCTTATTGCCACACAGACGCTGTCATGCAGTCAGCGCATATGTGTAAGCATCAAATTTCAGCAAACGCAGAAAACCGAAACGAAATGAAACGAGCTGCGCCTCCAGCTGCAATTTACGTATAAAATGTCTAAATGTGGCCTTTTTTTTCCATATACATCAATTGTTTATACAATTAGACACGAGAGTCGCATGTAGATAGACAGAAAGCGAGAGTTGAAGTTGTCACTCTCCCTCCCTCCTTTTCTCTCTCTCTCTCTCGATGTCTCTATCTGTTGCTCTGTGTAAATGAAAGTTGCAATGTGCTGCGATGCGGTGCGTGTGGTTGTAATCTATATTTAGTGATTTTACATGCGGTGCCTTAAAAGATATTCGAAATATGCACGCACATCTACACACTATATATACATACGTATATATACATACATATATATCTGTGCGTATATCTGCCGAATTGGGTGTGCGGGCACAGCCCATTTTGTAGGTAACAATTTTCCAGATCGCTGATGAAAAAGTTGTTTACAATCAAAATGTATCTGGTGCATTAGCTTATGAATAACGAGCTGTTTGTTAGTAAACAACGAAGCAAGCATAATATCCCGTGTTAAAGATTAACCCATTTAGTTAGTTGGTTGACTGATTTCGTTTACCTGCTTGGGCCTGCAGTTGCGGCTCCTGGCTAAGGTCCGATATGGAAACGGTCTTGGTGCTCACATAGCTAATCGACTCCACGGTCGTCTCCCATTTCTGAAATGTGTTGATCGTATCGCTGCGCAGAGTACGCGTTGAACCCGATTGATTTTGATTGTTGGCGCGTTGTGGCGTTGAGGAGCGCAGCGACATGGTCGATGTGGCCGAACCCAGCGATGAGCTGCCCGGCGATTGGGACTGGGTTGTTGTTGAGGATGAAAAGGAGGCGGATTTGCGCAGTGGCGTTTTATTGCCATTGAACTGCTTTGGCTCCTCCTCATCCTCGGTGATGAGCAGGCAATCCGTTTGTGTACCCTGATCTGTAATGAATATGAGCGTGGGGGGTACCCGCAGTTAGAGATACGGAATTGATTTGGTTTTATGGTTTTAATGGGTAGCATACACTGTTTGCTTTGGGCTTTGGGCCTTCCAGTTTCAATTAAGAGTTGGGAAAAACTATGGATTTTCCGATCGCATCCTGCTTAATGGTTCTTTCTTTGTTAGCTGTTTAGTTGTTTGTTTGTTTTCTATTTGGCAATTAGCAGCATATTTACGAGCATTGAGCGCACTTGAATACGAAATTGCGTGCGCGAAATGTTGTTGATGCTGAAAACTTGGCCTTATTCTCGTTAAATTTGAATAAAATCCACAGCGCTGCATTTGCAATTGTTTTCTTGCTATTTTCATTTTGCTGCTAATTTACAGCGTGCGTATAAATAAATTTGCTGCCAACATTTTGGCAATCATTTGTTGTTCGAGCGAAGTGGGGGAAAACTGGCAGGTTCAACGCGTGCCATACGGACAACTATATAGTGCTTATAGAGCGATATACATGTGTAAATCGGACAGTCTGTCAACGTGGGATTTATATAATTGCATTTTGTGCATTGTGGGATTTGATATTAAGGCGTCGTCTTAGCTCGTTTCTATCTAATTAAAATATATACACATTGCAATATTGAATGCTCGCTAAATGCACAATGTGCTTAGAAAATGAAGTGCTACAAATATTCGAGCACATTTCGGGCATCGGATTTGCGTAGTTTTTCGAGATTTCTGCGCGTCTGCTTAATTACAGTCCTCGTGGGCGGTCAAGTAGGAAAACAATTTTAACGATGCGCCCAACTGCTTATAATATCAAATGTTGTATATATTTTGGCCTAAATCTAATGGTTATTTAGCAAATGTATATATCCATATATTATGCCCCACCACAGCAATAACTATATCTATAAATTTGCCAAGTTGACAAACACACCCATGCGGAAATATTTTATTATTATTTATTAAAGACAAGTGCCAGTCTCTGCTTTGATGGTCAAATATTCATACAATGTACACAGAGCACTCGGTTTCGAATTGCAAGGATGGCTACAATGTAAAACTTTTATATATATATAATTCAAGTAGCAGAAAATAAATTAGTATATGAATAAGGACAAAGTGGATGAATTTCAGCATGACTATCAACTGAATATTGTGTATTCATTTAAATTTTAATATTGTATCATAGCTAGGCCAATTCCCATTTTGAATGTGTAAAGAATCATTTTAGGCAATAGTGAAAATAATTCATGCGAAACTTTTTGAGAAGTTTGAACATTCAATGAGATTGGCCTCCTGCTGAAGTGGAGACTGGTATGAGTGGGCAAAATGTTAAACAATTTTAAGTAGCGATAGAAAAAAAAGAAAATTTGTGTGACTGGCGTTGAGTTCATGGCGTATTTTTAGAAATTGCCTAATTAATTTAGAAAAACAGAGAAAGAAAAAGCATCAAACGAATGTTTGTATATCTGTGGCATATTCATCACACAAAAATTTTGCGTATTTTCTTTCGATCTCCAAAACGGATTTTCGTTGATTTTGTGGACAATTTGAAAACGCGTGGCGAAAAGCATCGATGAAAGCTTCATTGCCGCAGGACCGTAAATCATGTCCAGCAAAAACTGTGGAAACTATTTGTGCTTGAAAAAGAAAAATGAACACAAAAATAAACAAAAAAAAAAACTGCCAGGCAGTGGTACAGTTGAAGCAGTATAACAATTCCAATATATCTTGGGAAAACATTATGGTAGAGTATGTGTTTATTTTAAGCAGAGAATGTGCCAAAAAATGCTGCACAAGGCCAGCAAAACTGAAGCGTTTACCAAATCAAAGCAAGCAGTGCCATTTTTATGACCTGAATCCAATTTGAATACCTAAAAAAAAACTGAAACGATTTTGAAGAGTAATTCCTTTTGGGCCATGGATTCGTATTTATGTTAAAGCAATATTTTAACTTGGAAACGGCATTTTCGGTTGGAATTCATGTTAAAAGTAAAATAAAAAAGAATCCACTTGGTGAAGGTTTAAAATGTTCAATTTCAAAAGGCATCTTTTTAACGCGTTGATTTGCAAATGAAAGATGAGAAGTTAGAGCCAGAGTTCAGGGTATTTGCTAGTCGAGCTACCCCTACAACAATTTTACTTACTATATCTGTTGGTATTTATTTATTTTTTTACCAAGTTGAAAATGAATGCTGGCGTACAAATTTGTGAATCATTTAAAAGAAAAGTGTTGCAAACATATGGCATATATGTATGTGTATACACATATGCAATGCGAAACGATTTGGCCAATTGAAATAAATTATCGCAAAGGTGCACTAACTAATAGACTAATGAATCACTTCTCTTGACTAGCATCCAATTTTATCATGTTGTTGTGTTGCTCAGGTGGCCTAAAGACCTGTACAATGTGGCCAAGTACACGAGAATTGGCAGATTGGCAGGCACTTTTTGCCCACGCATTAGCTTAAAGTGTGTCATCCAAAATTGTTTTCGAATCAGCCGACTATAAATAACCCATATGCCAATCGGGTATTATGGTATGGTATTTGGTCAGTGTCAAGGACTTGGACTACATTTTGGACTGGTTTCAATTTTTCTAGTTTTTTGGGTTTGCGACAAGGCACCTTGACAGGGGCCCATGGGCCTGATCGCTCGAGTGTTTATTATGTCTGGCCTTTGGGTCAGCGAAGCATTTCTCACATATTGCGCGGTTTGTTTCATTTCTTATTCTTGGCAAGCGATCGCATTTTGCACACATTTTGCGACGGAACACAGACGAATACTTTGAAAATTCGAGAGGAAAATAGATAAATAAACAATGTTAAAATGTATGAAAATCTTTTATGATGAGCAGCAAACACAACAACTGAACACCACACACACACACACACACACATACACAACAATAACAGGCTTGTCGGTCAGCCAGTCAGTCACACACCCACCCACCCACACATGTGCCCCTTTCCTCGCCAAAGAAGAGGAAAATCAACATTTGTTTTAGCAATTCCGTTTTGATATTTCGTGTTCTTAAATATTATTTTGATAAATTGTATTGCTGGATTTCGCGACAGCATGTTATTTCAGAAAACATTTGAATCTTGTTAATGAATCGCAGCACAAACATCTGCCCACTTAGCTGACCTATTTTTTGGACTTAAATAGTTAGCAAGTTTAAATAAATAGTGGGATTTTTAGAATATGGACTTTAAAGAATAATTTGTTTTGCATTAATAAAGCAGCCTTTGCGTTCTGCTCGCTATCTGAGAATTCATAAGTAAGCACAAACTTTTGGCATGCCATTTACTAAATCAAACAAAATCTCTTAACAAAAGGAATTTGCACTTGACAATTTATAATTAATATTTAGCTTTAAGACCTTGAAAACAATAATATAAACCTAAGTTTTGAATAATTATTTCCTGCCGGCAAGCGCGTGTATTATTTATTCATATGGTAACATTGGCTGGTTGCCATTGCACATTTACTAAAGATTTCACTTCACTTCGAATATTTGTTTAAAAGATTATTTCTTAGACTTTAGAAGATCGATGAACAACGATCACTCAGCGCCACCTAACGCTAAAATCCTGTTCGAAAGCTTTCGGGCAACCGAATTAAGCTTTTTCGAACTGAATGCGTCAATTTGCCCACAGAGAGCGCTAAGGAAAGAGCTTTCGGCGAGTATATACTCAAAAAAAAGAACTGATCCATTAACGGAAAAATCAGATCAGTTACACAGCTCAAATTATTATACGATAGGATAGTAAAACAAATGGTTCGTTATGATTGATTTATTGTAATTGTCGACAAGAAAAAACACAAGTAATACTATACTCCCTCAGCATGAACGTAGTGGGGGGTTTTTAGTTTTGATTTTTCGCTTTCAATCAAAACCAAATAACAGAATTAAAGGACACGCACACACACAATAAAAATGTAAAAACCTTTGGCATGAACAAATCATAAGTAAATAAATATAGATATATATAAATATGCATATAATTTATGTAGCTTAATATCTAAATCCACGATTTGTGCTCGAAACGTTCAAAGTTCCTATGGTGCTGACCGCCCCCAAAGGATTCATGGCGTTGCAAGCGTAGCTGCCATTATCAACTGTAAATGTAAGGAATAAAAAAACGGTGGTGAAACGATTAATGAGCTCTCTCGTCGAGGCTGGCAGTCAAATTACGAATTGTGTTGCTTACCCGGATAGGCCTGGGGCAGTGTTAGACGGCACACGCCGTTCCGGTATTCAATGATATGCCGACGACTGCTGCTGCTGCCACTGTTTCCGCCCCACTGCTCCAAATTAGATCCGTTGTGCGTCCAGTTTATCTGCGGCTGCGGATGCGCCTGCACAATGCACTCGAACCGTGCTGTGCCACCCACACCCACCGCAATGTCTTTCAGTGGCTGCCACACAGGGATAGAGACGAGTTTAGTTTGGACTGTCCGCGGGTCAGGTTAATGACTTCACTTACCGTTATAAATAATGGCGGCCTTTGTGCCTGCTCATCGCGATTCAAATGGGCATTGACTGGCTCCGTATTGGGCAATTCCGGCACTAATGATGTTGAACAAAAAACATTAGAAACTGCAGCTTTTGTTGCCGGGCTAGCCAGCGGTCCATTAGTGAGGCAAACAGCGAGCAACGAGTTTATTTACATAAACATTCATCTTTTTTTTTTAAATTGTATACATTTATATTCACTTTAAAGCACAAGACACAAACAAACAAAAGTGGCACAAGACACAACGTAATTCATGCAAAAAAACAACGGTTATCATGCAGTTTGATGGGGTTAGCAAAAGAGGCACTTAAATCAAGTATACGCCGTGATAAAAGGGCTGCTGTTACGACTTAATGACGATTGCAAAGCTAATGGCGGCAGACACCAGCAGCTATTTTCTATAAATAATCACTGAGTAAGCGTGGTCAATTACACTTGTATTGACTCCATTTGAGTAAACACGCCTCAAGGACTTATCGAACTGATTCAATGAGTTATTTCATTACTTATCTCATTCGCACAATTAGCATAAAACATAATTTATGCACTTATCATGGAATTTCCTTTCTAAGATCTTATTTTTGAATTATTATTATTCATGCAATCAAATTTAAACTTTAATTTATAAATAATATTAAAGCCCTATCAAAATTGCATTATTAATAATTCTTCTCAAGTAACAGTTACTGCTGCTGGTGACCGCGACCAATAAGTGAGATTAACAACAACAAAAACGACAATGTGTCCTAGACTAGTTGACAACATCGATAGCCTGGATTAGGTTGCATTGCATCCGATGACGATGGCATCCTCGCCACTCAATCAATACCTGTGCGCACCATCTGCTCGGGCGGCAGACGCGGTGCCTGCGCATGCAGGCGATCTAGATGAATGTCGAGGCTGTGGCAGTTGGGCAGACTGAAGCGCTTCTGGGCGAATGCGCGGGGCGCCATCGCCTTGACACGCCCATAGCTGCGACGCTGCGTCTCGCTGTCGGAGCTGTAGCCCGCAGTGCGTTCGTGTTGCACGGGTATAACCAACTCATTGCCAGCGGCTACCTTTAGCGGATACGGCGCATGGCGACCATGGGGGATGCTGGTGGTGGAGCAGTTGGAGGAGTTATCGAGGTTGTTGTTGTTGTTGTTGCTGGTGCCGCCTTTGCTGTTCCACTGGCTGCTCACGAACTTGTGGCCCTCGCCGGGAAAGAGTATGCCGAACTCGTAGCCAAAGTCGTATTTGAAATAGATTAAACCGGTATTGGGATCGACGCATTTGGTGCCTTTTGGTTTGGTTTTTGTTTTTTGTCGACAATTGGAAAGGTTTGTACAAAACTTAATATTTAACATATACAAAATAAGTTGTTTTTTGTTTTTTGGTTAGTAGCAAAAAAGGCAAAACCAAGAATATAATTTTCAAATCTTCCATACCAAATCTCAACTTTCAATACCAATTAAAATGGAACCAATTTAGGTTTTTGGGTATATCTACTGCCATTTTAGTATAGTTTAAAGCGAGTATTCACTGTACTTACCATACTGGGATACACGCGATTCATCTCTGTAGGCCTGCGGCTGATTGCTGCCCTCGCTGGGTGCACGCCTGAATCCTGGACGTAGTCCAGCATTCGAACTATGCATATCCTTGCTGACATCTTCTATAAACTGATGCGACTTTTGCAGGAACGTGGAGCCCATACGCCGGCCCTGACCCTCCGCCTGCTGCTGCAGCGAACTGTAGCCGGCAGAGCGTGGCAAGGTGCCTCCTCTTAGCTGTTGCTGCTGCTGTTGCTGATCCGTCTGATCCATGGAGCCATCTGCCAGCCTATTGTTGCCGTACTGTTGCCGCATTGTGCTGTTCCGATTCAGGGATTGGGTGCGATGCTGTGTGGTCACCGTGCTGCCGCCTCGCTGCTCCTTGCGCAACGTATTCACATCGACATGGATCTTGCTGGGCATCTCCGGTCCACGATCAAACTCCATGGGCGACAGCACCCGCTCGTATGTGCGCGGCAGGCTGCAGGAGCGACCGCCAGACTGTGGCGCTGCCACACGACGATAACCCTTCGTCAGGCCATCACCACAAGGTGACCATAGGGGCTGAATCCTAACGCCCTCCACCTCGCTCTCGTAGTCGCTCTCACGAAACTCGCCGGGTGTAAACTTGGTAGGCGTGGCCGGGGGCGGCAGGTGTGACTGACTCGAGGGCGTCCGACTACCCGCCGGACTATAAGGGAAGGGCTCCAAGGCAGGCTGTTGCTGCAATTGCTGATTGTCAAAGTGAATGATGCGCTTGGTCTGCTGCATGTTAACAACGCGCTGTGAGCTCTCCGTCGACTCGTGCATCTGCATCACATTCTTTGTCTCGTGGGCCACCTTGGCCGTATGCATTGGGGCACCAGCTACAGCATTGTAATACATGGTCGGACGCGATGTGGGCAGCGGTTGCTGCTGTTGTTGGGTTGCTGCTATGAACTTGGCTGCCACCGGTTTGGGCTTAAAGACATGTTGTTGTTGCGGCTGCTGTTGACTTGAATTGTACTGCTTGGAGCTGGTCTCCGTTTTGATCTCGTGGCGTATCTCCTTGCTAATGGGTTCGAATTTGCGACGCCCATAGCTGCCCAGCTCGGCTGGCATTGGCTCAAACTCCATGGGCGATGGCGTCACTACCACCACAGGCGATTTGTGGCCATTGGCGATGTTGGTGCGTGGTGTCGGTGTCGGTGGGAACACCACGCGATAGCCTTTGATATCCGAGTCGGATTCATTGGCACGTGACACCGAACGGAAACGTTCGTCCACCTCGCTGCTGTAGTCACTAAATTCCGTGGCGGGTGTTTTACGCTGTGCCGGAACCGGACTGGGCTGGGGATGACTAATCAGAGGCGTGGCATTCGATGAGAACTTGGTCTCGTGGTGTGTGGAGCTGCTGCTGCTCTGCTGCATGTTGCTCGTCATGTTCGACGACATGTACTTGTAGTTCTGTGAAAGAGATGCGTAAAATGTTTATTGAGGATCGTATATGATGTTTAACATGTTAGTTTGAGAACAAATAAATTGTGTTAGCTATCAGGCAAATGCATAAAAATACGGAGTAAAGTGTTTTAGATCAGTGCGGACCAAGTCATGTGCACAAGTTGCAAGCGTTTGCTTGAGCTTTCATTGACATGGTTTAGGAAAACAACAGAAATATGTAAAATAAGGCGAAACATACAGAATAAAAAAATAGATAGATATATATGTGAATATATTCTTAATGGTTAGTTTAAAAATAATAGCTAAAAAAAACAAATCGCAATGTTAAATATGGCAATGTGCTTAATGGCAGCTCAGCTAATGCTTATGAGAGTTAAGGGCAAGCCAGCAGCTTATGAGGATGGTTAGACAACAACAAGAGACAGAGAGAGAGAGAGAGAGAGAGCGACAAAAACAAAAACACAATGATTGTGTGCTACATATAACAACAACAACAACAACGACAACAACACATTTAGAGACAAGATTAGACGAAGAGGTTGAGAGATCTATGCGAACCTTCGCCTCCTGACTGTAGCTAGTTTGGGTTGGTGGTGCAGCCTGTGTCGTAAAGTACAGCTGTGCCGGTGGCTCAGGCTGCATTTTGGGTGGTGCTGCATTCGCTGAAGACGAAGATTTTGTCTCATAGAAGCTAGTCTCCGACTTGCGATAGCTGGAGTGCTCCTCCGTATCGGCAGCGTAGCCACTCGACTTGAACGATGACTCCATGGTGGCCTGTTGCTGGCGTGCTCGATTTCCCGGCTCATCGGATTCGCTGCCGCTGTACTTGTAGCGGTCGCTCTCGTAGTCACTCTCGTAAAGCTCGCGGGGACCAAGGCGGCTGGGCATGACCGGTGGCGGTGGACGATAGGTGGAGCCATTCGATTTGGGTTGTGGTGTGACGGGGAAGAGAGTGGGCACCGAATGTGGCAGCACCTTGCTGGGACCCTGTATGAGATTCTGTTCCAATTTCTGCTCCATGCTCTCCACCAACGAATGACGACGCACCTCCTTCTGCTGCTGTGGCAGCTTCGGAGCATAGCAGATCTCTGGCGGAGTGCCCGGTTCAAGCTGTACGTCGATTAGTCGAGTGACTGGCGCCGCTGCGGGCGTTGTTGGTGCAGCTGGCGTTATATTTCTGGCCACCTGTTGCACCAGGAAGGGTGCGTTTAACTCCTTTGTGGGCGTCGGAGTGGACAGCTTAGTAACGTTGATCTGTTGCTCCGTCTTCTGCTCCACATCGCTTGTGTAGCCAGGGACACCGATTGGTGTCCATAGCTTGGACATGGCGACGCCTTCCGCCGATGGCTTTGGGGATGGCGAACGTGTATTTTGCTGTGCTGGAGTAGCTAGCACCGCCGCCGGACGCACAATGGGCTGACCGTACTCCACTTTTACCTCCTTGGTTAATGTGGTCTCATGCTGCATGCTCGTCAGATTAAGGGGTGGTGGAAAGACGGGAACACCACCTTGTGGTGGTGGCTCCATGGGCTGCACTTCCTGTAGGATCTTAATCTTCTCCTGGATGAGCGGTGGCCTGGGCAACTGTTTCTCGCCTTTGGGCGTGTAGCAAAACTCTGGCGGTGCTCCTGGTATCAGATTCATGGTTCTTAATTCTTCGGCCAGGCTCTGAGCCTGAGGCTGACGCACCAGCGTCTCCAATGGCCTCTGTGCCAGTGGCTTGGGTCGCTGGGTGACGCTCTCCTCATCCATCTTCTTAAAGTACTCGAAGGAAGAAGACGATTTCTTTTCGCTGCTGCTGCTCTCATATCTGGTGTTGATTTGCGTATGCATCTGCGGTGGTTGTTGCGAAAGTGGCTGCTGCAACTGCAGTGGCTGCTGGCCAAAGGGTGTTGCCACCACAGGCGTACAGGGTTTGGGTGGCACTGGTGGTGGGGTTTGTGTAATGCCAGTTTTGAAACTGGTCTGTGTATCGGTCTGATCTAGGCTGGCAGTGTTCTTATTATCGATGGTGGTGGTGGTGGTGGTTGGTGTCTTTGGTCGTGGACTCAGCTCGGGCAGGTCTAGATACGTCGATTTGTGCTCTAGTCGCATCGTTGCCTCGGTGGTGCAACGGTGCTCAGTGGTTACTTTCGACTCGGACAGGCCATGCAGATCGTTGGCAGTGGTTGCATCGCTTTGATTGGTCTGATAAGACTGGGGCTGTGTTGTTGATACGATTGATGATACGATTCAGATTCGGATATATGTATATATATATGTGTGTATTTATGTTGTTTGCATGAGAACCCATGTTGTATGTAATGAGCAAAGCGAAACGAACAACGTCGAAATCAATGAGAGAAGAAATTCACAAGATTTGTTTATTATATGTGTATAAATCATGTCAAGAACGTAACAAGTCGAATAAATAATTTATAGTATAGTATAGAATAGAATAGATTTAACAGTTCGATAGAGTTATAAAGTAAGTAGGTGGGAGAATAGATAGATCGATAGAGTTGCAGTCATAAGATAAATACAATATCAGGTGGATATGGCAGATAATCGTTTGTGTTTTTTTTTAGAAATTGAGCACATGCAAACTTACTTCAGTTTTGAATTCACTAGTTGCCGGCGTCTCATAAACGATCGTCCTGACCACCTCCTGCATGCGTTCCGGCGAGGGCTCCAATATGGCACAGTCTGCAATGCTCTTGGCCTCGCCGCCAGCATTGGTGGCCCTCACCATATACTTGCCAGAGTCCGTCGTTTGTGCTGCATAACAGGGAAAGTAAAAAACTCTTTCGTAAACTCTATCAAATAAGCAAATTAGATTGCTCACCTCTCTCAATGATCAGCTTGTAGGAGTTGCCCTGGGCAAGCAGACGATGCTCAGAGATTCCAGCATCCTTGATTGGCACTTCGTCCTTCAGCCAAGTGACTGTTGGTTCCGGCAAACCAGTGACTTCCACTTCCATGATCAATTTCTCACCCTTTTTGCTAACCTGCGCCTGCAAGCGTCGACCGAAGACTGGTGGAAAGATGGTCTCTGGATGGAGAATGAAAGAAGTCAGCAGCAGTCATTAACAAAGGAATTACCCAACATTTGTAGTCCATGTGTTGTGGTTTACTTAAAGTTCTGCAGACCACTTTGAATTAAAAGCCACAATACACACAACAAACCACACAACATCAAATGCTAATTCAATAAAAAATACATATATCTGCTTTTGTATGTCATTGCAACATATCTTAAAGATCTTGCTAAAATAATTTACTTGTACAACCGACAGAATGATCAGCGAAAATGAGTAATTCATGTAGACAGGCAGGCAGTAAAAATAATTTTATTTTCAACCACACAAGACGACAAGTCCGCTAAGCAGCGAGTAAATGAACAAAAACTTGTGTTCAACACAATTTACATAATTAATGCCCACTTCTCTCTGACCCCCCTCCACACGAGCAAACTACAAATTATTTAGAAATTTTTGTGTAGGAAAAACGTTTGCATTGGGCAAGTTTTTATCCTAGGAACAGAAATATTTTTGTGAATATAAACAAAAGCAGTGAACACCACCTAAAAACTCATCAATATGTGAAAACGGCGGCATTGACGTTTGTAGATCTATTGACGCCCCCGACAATGACACTTTAATGCTCCCCAGCAGATTGATGTGGCGCATGGCCGGACAGACGTACAAATATTGACATACGATACAGGCCATATGTATGACCCATTTTTATGTGTACTATACATTGGTTGGCACATTATTTCTTGGAAATTAATTAAATTTGTTGCTTGACGTTAACAGATAAGCTTTAGATATTCAGTCTATAATGAGAAGCTAAAGACAGAACTGTCTATGCTCGAAAATTAAAAAAAAGGGTAATAAAAATACTATTATACTCTACTTACTTTTCACCACCAAATCCGCTGTGCTTGTTGATTGACCCACCGCATTGGATGCGGTAACCGCGTAGCGTCCAGCATCTGCCACGCCCACCTCCTTCAATTCAATGGTCACACGATTGCACTTGTTGGATATCTTTGTGTGCGCATTGTCGAACAGTTGGCCACCGTTCTTCTCGACCTTAATTTCGGGCGATGGATAGCCATCGTAGATGGCCTCCATGCTCACATTGGCGCCTTGATCCACAATTTTGCCCGCCAGTGGTGTGGTGAAACGTGGTGCAATCTCTTTGCGTAGTCGGGTCGGCGATTCGGGCATTGCCAGGGCGGGCAGCGGTGAGGATCCATTGGTGGACTGGACCAGCGTAAAGGATTTCTGCTGCACGCTGGGAGTGCTCATCTCCTTGCTCTTGTGTAGCTCCTGGTAGTGATGGCTCTCGGCGATCTCTGGTCGCTGTTGGCCCAGCTGCTTGAGCGACTGATCAATGTGCGCCGAGGAGTGATGCACCTCGGTTTGTGGCACATTGCCCTCGTACGAATTCACCTGCGATGTGGAGGTGGTGGTAAATGTTTGCTTCTTGATCGTCACTCGCGAAGATTCGGTATTATGCTCCTGGGTCATTGACTGCACATTGCTGCTGGCAGGAAGACCGCTACCAATGATATTGAGGAAAGCAACACAAGTAGCTTTTCCCGCCTCATTCTCGGCGACGCAGCTGATCTTGCCGACAGCATCATGGGTCAGTTGCTGTATTGTCAGGACCTGACGGTCACCGCTAGTGGACACCAGAAAATTGTGACCTTGCACCGGCTGATCATTGAAATACCAATGCACCTTCGGCGTCGGCTTGCCAAACACAATGCACTCGAACTTGACGACATCGTCAATGTTCGCCTGCTTGTCACTGAAGAGCTCCTTGAACTCGGGGCACACATGGCGCTCGACGATCTCGACAGATGATTGACTACCCCGACGATTCTCTGGCGCGTTCACCGACTTGACAATCAAATGCGAGAAACACTTGGCATCGCCGGCATTATTCGAGACCTTGACCGTGTAGACGCCTTTGTCGCTGGCAGCCACATTGTTGAGGATAAGCTTGAATATGCCGGCCTCTGCATCGGATTTGGTTGTCACACGATCATCCAGTTGCAGTACCTTATTGGTCAGATACCACTGTGCTCGCAACGGTTGATCGCCACTGGTCTGCACCTCCAGCACCACCTGCTCCCCCTCATCGACGAGCACATCCGAGAGTAATCGTTCGAATTTCGGTTGCGTATCCTTGGGCAGAGATTGACGTTCTGCATTTGCTCGTGTCGCTGGCTCCGACATGTTCAGCGGCGTCACCTTCAGATCACAACCGCTCGAGGCCTCGCCCGCCGAGTTGATGGCAACCACCTTATAGTTGCCCGCATCCTCTTGGTAGACCTCCTGTATGAAGAGAGAGCAGCGATCGCCTTGGAAGAGCAGCTGCACATCTGCCGACTCCTTGACAGGTCGCTCATTGTGATACCAAATGACCTCCGGTTCCGGTTGACCCACAATCACGCAATCCAAACGCACGGGCTTCCCTTCAAAAATGGATACATCCTTGAGCGGAATATGGACCGCCGGCCTGATGGGCTCAATATCGCTGGCCATCTCGGAATCGGACGTCTCGTTTGGTGGACGACCCTTGACAATGATATTGCAACTGGTGTATGCCTCGCCAGCCAAGTTCTTAGCACTCAACACGTAGGATCCGGCGTCGTTGGGATAAGCTTGCGGTATTATGAACGTTACGCGGCCGTTTTCATACTGAAAATTCAAAAATTAAAATTGAAATATGTAAAGCAGTGTCTGCATTTGTATCTGTGTATTCACCACATGGTGAGTAAAGCGGAGACGGGGCCGTGAGTTGGATACAAATACAGCAAATGGCTAATGCTTTCAATTTGTGCCAGTTTCTGTGCTTTGTATGGTTTTTGCAATCTAATTTTCATTTTACACCCATTCTCACCCCCCAACATTTATTTATGTTTAGCGCACGGATGCGCGCTCCGTGAGTGCGTTGTATCCGGCGCGGCATTTTCCAACATGATAATATTTGGCCCGGCGCATTGTTTATTTTCGCCAAAAACTGGAAAAGGCGCTTTTGTTTAGTCCCAAATTACAGGAAGCGTCTGAGAGCACAGGTGTTGTTCCACTTCAATGGAACAATGTTAGTATAGACATATAATCGTTGTATTATTGTATACAGTGGCACTCGCTTAATTGTTTAATCAGCTAAGCGCAATGAGATCATGTTTGCTTTGTCAAAAAGCCAATTAAAAGCAGTGAAATCATTTTGCTTTGGCCAAAAGCGTTCTTCTCTTTATAAAAATCGCGAAATGAAATAAAAATTGTTTAGCATATAGTATGCACACACACAAACACATACATGTATGTTTGTATGTGTATCTCTGCTATGGGTATACATATGTTGTGCTGAAAAACGGCGCCCACAATAAACAAATTGGCTGACAGCACCCACGACGAACGATGACTGTGGTGAATTGGATTTGTGCCGCCCCTACGGCTCGTTGCACTTGCCACGGTGCAAGATGACAAAAAAAATATAAAAATAATAATAATAACAGCAATTTTGCAACTGAAAAACGGGGCATTTTGTCTTAGGCTGGCTAATTTATAGTTTTGCATGTGCCTCAAACGCACACAGAGAAGTGTATACTATGCGTCGGCGTATTTTTAAAACAGTTGCCTTGAATTTGCTGCGGTTTTTGCTTTTTTTTGCAATCAGATACAGATACAGAAGCGCCTATCTAATGATGGACCCCCACTGCTTCTCTGGATGGGGATGTGCCGATAGGCGCATACGCAACGCTGACGTCAGCATCCAAAGCGTATCTAGAAGTTAAGCATGTTCATTGAGTATTTTATGGAGCTAAATGTTAACTCAAATAAATATACATATATAGTATATGTATGTGCACACATGGAATACGCCCACCAGCAGCTAGACTTTTCGATCTTTTTGCTGATCCAGCAAAGTTTGTTAATATACACAGATTTATATATCTGTATGATCGGGCGATCTCTGTGCCATATTTTCCGTTTCTTATACATATACAAATATTATTCTTATATACAACAGTTGGACCTGGAATTCGTATTGCGCACGAAATAAATCAAAAATTTCGAGCATAATAATATATATGTATAAGTTGAAGAAATCCTAACAAATTTGTTGTTGGCACAAGAACTTTTCCATTTCAGTCAATCAGAAGATTGTACTCACTTTCGAGTCGCGTGGCTGGAAGGGTTTGCCGTTGTGCATCCAGCAGACATCGGGCATGGGAATTCCACTGACAAGAGCCTCGAGTTTGACCTTTTGACCGACACGCGCCATCGCATTCTGCAGCGGCATCTTGAAGCAAGGCAGTTCAGTGGGTTCCAGTGCTGTAAAGTAATCAGTTTTCAGTGCTTAGCAGTTAGCTCAAAGTCGACTGAGTTATTATTTAACTTACGTTCCACAATCAAACTAGCCGAGCAGTGCTCGATGCCAGCAGGATTTGAGGCACTGCACGTGTAGACAGCATCATCCTCCAGGAAGACCTCCTCGAAGCGCAACTTGGCCTCGCCATTGTTATAGCTGATGACATAGTCCGGCGAGTCGTCGATGCATTTGTCATTCTTAAACCATTGCACAGTGGGCAATGGGACACCAGTGACAACGCAGGCGAACTGGAAGGATGTGCCCTCTGTTGCCTTGCCGCTCTCGAGGAAGCGCAGGATGCGTGGCGGCACCAGCTGCAGCTCGGCAGCATTCTCACGCACCGTCAATGTGGCATTGGTGTCGCAAGTGCCGACCAGATTGGAGGCGCGACAACTGAAGCGTGCCGTATCGGCGGCAAAGGTCTCCTCAATGACCAGGCGACAGATGCCCTTGTCAAAGCTGGTCTTATAGTCCGCATTGTTCTGTATGCTGATGCCATCCTTGAACCACTCCACATTCGGCTCTGGAGTACCTGTCACCTCGCATTCGAATACGAAGCGTTCACCCTCGCGGGTCAACGCATCCTTCAGAGGGCGCACAAACAGGGGGGAGGCATAGCGGAGTTCCGTAAATATCTGATTCACTTGTATATCCTTGCGTATATTCTCCGTGACAATGCGCTGCTGATCCACCTGATCACGTAGCGTTTGCAGACGCGTTATTTCCTCACGCTGAATGCGTGACTCGTTCTCGTGCTTTTGCCTGGACTCCTCATCGCGCTGCAGCCTGATCTCTTCTTCGCGTTTCTGTCTGATCTCCTCCTCGCGCTTCTGTCGGATCTCCTCCTCGCGCTTTATGCGGACATCCTCTGCGCGTTTGGTTTGCAGACGTGCCTCTTCATCACGCAGAGCTTGCATGCGCAGCTCCTCCTCCCGTTTGGCAATGTCGCGCAACGTTTGAATGCGTTGCTCCTCCTCGCGAGCAGACTGCTCTCGAGCATGTTGCTCCCTTGCCGCCTGCTCACGCACCGCCTGCAGTCTGGCCTCCTCCTCTCGCACAGCCTGCTCCCGCAGCGATAGTTGGCGAGCTGCCAGATCGCGCTGCGCCTGTTCAATGGCCGCCTGTTGACGCTGTGCCTCTAAACGCGCCTGCTCCTCGCGAACCAATCGCTCCTTGGCCTCCGCATCGCGCATCGCTTGGTGCCGTTCCGCCTGGTCGCGTGCATCCCGCTCGCGCTGCTCCCGCTGACGCTGCTCCTGTTTCAGACGCTCCTGCACCACATTGATGTCCATCTTAAGTTTGATAAACGACTGGAATATGTTCATCACATCGTTGTACAGCGTTGAAACTTTGCTCATGTCGTGCGCACATTGCGAGGCGCTGTCCAGTTTGGAGCGCAGAGCCGCTTCCCGACTGGTCACATACTTTTCAATGTCGTTGACCAAATTGGATGCTTCGACGGCATCCCGCAGATAGGGCACCTTGTTGGAGACGCTGTTGTAGAAGTAACTTACCTCACGGTACTCCGCATCGATCTTAAAGAGTGCATTATTATTAGTGAATTTAAGGGACATTAAATGATTGAAGTGTGTTTACCTTTTCGACCGCCTGGAAGAACTCGCTTGCCTGATTAAGGCTCTTTCGTTTCTGTTTCACTTGGTCCTTGAAACTCTGCCATTTCTCGTTGAGCTTACGCAGCTCGTCTTTAACATACGATTCGCTTTCAGGATTGCTAATCAGCAGCTGCTGGCTCGTCGACTCTGTGAACTTCTCGATGCGTTTCTCGAGCAGCTTTGCGGGGGATAGCAAAATAAATATCATCGTTAAAATGTTGACAAAAATATAACAGCACTCTAATTAACCCATTAAGCAGCAGCTGAAACAAATGTCTGGGAAAATAAACACTCGCACACAAACAAATATACACACGCACAAGTGCAGGCCGCAGAGCGCAGCGAAAATGAGCTTAAAAGATACTTTTGTATCTGCCTAGGCCACAAATCCATAAAAATCAGAACGTTAAAAGCAA
Source organism: Drosophila nr. perissopoda 5 BK-2023a (assembly GCA_035044105.1). Classification (NCBI taxonomy): domain Eukaryota; kingdom Metazoa; phylum Arthropoda; class Insecta; order Diptera; family Drosophilidae; genus Drosophila; species Drosophila nr. perissopoda 5 BK-2023a. The sequence goes on from JAWNMK010000124.1 coordinate 2,215,805, forward strand.
TTTATAACAGCAAATGTGCAGCTAAGAGAAATGAATATTTAAAACAGCCAAGTGGCAAGCATTCAAATTTGTTTCTTTTTTTTCGTGACTTGTTGTATCTTTAGCTGTGTAAATGTAGCTGTGTGCATCTCTGTATCTGTGGCTGTATCTGTATCTGTATCTGTATCTGTATCTGCTGCAAGATGTATTTCCCAAGTTTTTAATTACAAACTAACGACAGCTGCCGCTGTCCGTTCAACACTGCGCTGACAGCGACAACATTTTGAAAGTTGAATTTGAATTTGTACTTATTTTCGAAAAATGTCTCAACGCTTTTGGAAATTTGATGAATGAGTCGTGGCTGCCACCATAGACGCAACTGAAACTTTATGTGTTGATTTGAGTTACGACCACCCAAAAAGGGGAAACAGGCAATGCGCAATCAAAAAAAGCAACACTAACACCACATGCATTTTGGATAGGTCTATGGCTACTACTAGATCTACGAAGTTTACTACTAGGCTACCTTCACAGTATGCGCTGTTTGACCCCAACGTCGCTGATGTGGCGTCGATTTCAATATTTGGGGCATTGAACACTATAAATTAATATTTGCGTTAAATACCTGAGATTTCTTGCTCTTTTAACCCGCAACTAAAATACAGTTGCAATTTTGTTTATTTTCAAACTACAATACTACATCGTATTGTACTAGTCGGGAAAGTTCACTCACCTCTATGGTACGTTCAAAATACTCGAATGCCAGCGATGTGGTCTTGGCAGCGGCTAAACTATCCACACTCTGCCCATTAATATCGTGCAATTGCTTGCTGACGCTGTCCAGACTGCGATCAATATCCTCCAGATCGTTGCGGAACAGCTCGATCTTCTCGAGACGCTCCAGAGACGACATCGTGGCACTGTTGTTCGACTCGAAGTGAATGCGCAAATTCTCCAACAACTTCAAAATGCGATCCGTGTCGATTTCGCGAGCGCCAGGCGGCTCCAATATACGCACCCGATCGATCAGCAGTTCGGATTGAGTGATTAACGATCTAAATTTATCCATGCACAGTTCGCGGAATTTCTCATGCTCGGCAATGGTGCGCTCCACGCCCGATGATTTTTGCTGTGGCTGCTGCTGCTTGGCAAAATATGCATCGATCTCGCGGCGCAACTGCACAATGTTCTCGAGGAACTGCAGCACACTCTCCAAGAGGGTGCGATAGTCGTACTTGATGCCATCCAACTTTGCCTTAAGCATGCGCAAATTGTTGATCACCTGCTCGATCTTGGAGAGCGACTGCTGATCCTTTGTCTGTATGCTCAGTGTGGTTTGGATGCGTTGTTGAATCTCCTCCTGCGCTCGCTCGATATCCTCTGTGACATGGGAGAGCTTCTCGCGTGTGCTCGTCAACAGTTGTTTGGAGTCCAAGCTGGGTGTGCTGAACACGGGATACAGTTGTGTATCTACCTGTGTGCTCTTCGCCACAATCTTGGGGGCAAAACAATGAAAATGTTAGCAGCAGATCTTCAAATGATAAACTAGTTTCGGGGACTTACCTCCTCATTATCACTCATGACTTTCTCCAGTAGATATTCAACTTCGCGCTTCTCCGCAATGCTCGTTGTCCAATTTTCCAGACTGCTCGTCACGTCGACTTGCCGCTTACTGAAGCCGTTCAGCGTCTCTTCCACTGCCTGCACAGAGGATTTCGTCTCGAGATATGGATCCACAATCTACGCAGTGATGTCGTTAAAAATAGCACAAAATAAAATCAGTTTCATGTATTTTCATCTTCTTTTTTTTCTTTTTCTTTGGCTATTTTTCTTTTAGTTTTGCGTTTGCCTTTTTGGTTTTCTCAAAATTTCGTCTTCAAGTGTCTTGACTGACAAGTTGGGAATATTTCGAGGAAAGCGTGTGGCACGTGGCACGCATCTGCCTATGGCCAGGGTCTGTCGCGTTCTGGCGCAGAAGAGTCCAGAGACCAGACAAAACCAAGACCCGAGATAGGTCTCTCTATCTATAGACAAGGCAGCGCGAATTGCCTTTTTGCTTTTATTTATGGACTCAACTCTCGACTCGAGGCGTCGGCAGCCAAGCGAATTTTCTAATTTCAAATTTTCTATGCGACTGCGTCGCCCTATCCCCCCTCACTTCCTACATCCCCTACAGCAATGTCTGCGCAACATGTAAGAGGGAAAATATCGTTGTCGTTTCTGATATATGTTTATGGTGTGGCCATGGTTAAAACCGAAATCATATTGTTGGAAATTTATGTGGCAGGTAAAGTAAAGTTGCTGACTGCACTGCTGGGCAGACATGCAATCAGCACTTCAAATTGTTTTTAGCTGTGTACAGATAATACACTAACAAAAAGAGCTTAAATAGCTCCCCAGGGAATTGAGAATATTTCGATTTATAGGATATGTGACAAAATACCAGAACTTGGTCTTGCTTCGTAGGCAAATAATCTTTAATTTATTAAATCATTGTCTCCTATTCTGCGACATAGCTTAAATACCTGTTTAGGGACGAGCATAAAAATAAGCTAGCGACCATCAGCTTGTATGTTTTTGCAAAAAGGGCAAAGCGCTTTAAAAATAGCAAGCGTTGCACCATGTTTGGGGCATAATAGTCTGGTCTGGATCTTACGGACAGATGGCAAATGTGCAAGCTGTCAGCAGCTGACATCAGCGGTTAGTAAAACAAAAACGTAGACGCAACAAAATGTAAAAGAAAACGAATTTGACATGCAAAGCTCTGCCCTGACATTAGAGAATTCCAACAACAAAAAAAAAATATATATATACACTATATATATCGAGAGATTATGGGCAGCTATACGGACTTTCAAGTTGATGAATCGCTGGCCGGATGACTTGAGTTCGGCGTAGCTGGCGGCGATGTTGGCCCATGTGGCCTGAAGGAACTGCAACTTGTGCTCGTCGGGCGTTTGCAGCAGCTGGCGCTGCAAATGATCCAGTTGACTAGAGAGCTCATTGGCCTGCTCGAAGAACTCGATGAGCAGGGATACGTAGTCGACGCGCTTCAACACCAAATCCTTCAGCTCTATCCAGTGCTTGTGCAGCGACTCGGCCTTGGAGTCCACGTCGTAGCGCTGCTGCGGACTAAGTGACTCCAGATGCTGTTTGATCGACTCCAGCAGCAGATTGATGAGTTCACCTTTGATCTATTAAAAGGGGATGGATGAGTGAGAGCTTCTGTAAGATAGGTCTGCCAAGTTACCTCAAGATCCTGCATTAGCTCATGATGTTGCAGTAGGAACTGCTTGGCCTGGTGTAGATTGCGACCCATGCTGATGCTTTGCTGCAGCTGCAGGTGGCCGGAGGCGCGCAGCCAGGCGAGCAGTTCGTTGTGCTGTGCAAGAAATTCAGACAAAGCCCGCTGGACACGCTGATGATCCTCGGTGCTGTGCGCACAGATACCCTCCACATACGCCTTGCGGTTCTCCAGTTCGTCGAGAACACGCTTAATGCCCTGCGTCTCGGGTTGTGTGCGCCCCACTTCATCCAGTATGCCATAGCCCAGACGCAGTGGCTCCTCCGTGAATGTGCGCACATCTCGCGATACCTTAGCAAACATGGCATAGCTCTCAGGTGAATTGGGTGGCAATTTGACACTCGCCAGCTCCAGCTCAAGCTTCTCCAGCACGCTGAGTGTGTGCTCCGCCTTGGCAAAGAAATCCCGTGACTGCTGAAGCCAATGCTCCCGCTGATCCACCAGATCCAGGTGCTCCGTACAACCACTGAGGACCGCATAGGCGCGAGCACAATCCTCATCCCCTGCAAAGTGACCCGATGCCTGAACTTTCTCCTTGGCACGAGTGATTTTCAAAGCCCGATCTCGGAGCAACAGCGCCTGCTGCTTCCACTCGCGGTACTTGAGCAAGGCCTGATTCGACGAATGCTCGCATTCTCCCAGACTGTACATGGTGTTCAGCTCGTGCCTGGCCTGCTGAAGCGCTGCCTCCAGTTCGATGAGCTCACGTCCGAGCAGCTTCAGAGCCAGACACTGTTCCAGCTGCGTTTTGCGCGTCTGCCACTCCAGCTCCAGTGAGTTCCGACGATCGTGCAACGCTTCCAACCACTGCTGGACTTGATGCACAGCTCTTGTTGCATCGCGTTTAATGTGCTCCGGCCGCGTGTCCAGTGTCTCGAGCTTCTCCAGCTCCTGCAACTGAGCCAGCAGCTCATTGCCATCCTTGAGAGCTGCCATCACACCAGTAAGCATATCAATGCGCAACTGTTTGAATCTGTTTAGGAACTCTTGAACGCCAGCCACCTCGGTGGGAAGCGATGTTTCGCTGCAGGCCAGCTCCAGCTGATCCATGCGTCGGAAACACTGCGTCATCTTGTCGTGAAACTGTGTGCACAAGTGCAATATATGCTGGCGATCATGCAGCAGATTCAATATATCCTGCCAGATGACGTTCAGTGTATCGGCCATGGCATTGACGAGCTCCGAGCTTATTCGTTTGCTGGCCAGCAACTTGTCGGCCTTTTGTACAAACTCCTCCATGGGACCGGGCAGGTTCTAAAATAAAGGCAACTTGGTTAGATAAAGTTATCAGTGGATTGGTTTTGTATCTGGATTTACCTGCAGATTGCGTAGTGTTTCATCGTGCTCTCTTTGCATGTGCAGCGACTCATCCAAGTTGTCGCCGAGCGCTGTGATCTTTGGCTCCAACTCAACCACCTTGATGTAAATCTTATCGGGGCTCTGTAAAAAGTTGAAATACCAATCGTATACAAGAAAGCGAAAGCAAAGCATGTAGCATATATTACAATTCCAGTAACCCTTGCCTTTAGGAATAAGAAATAGCCCAATTAAGATTACAAGTAAAGTTAATGTAGCTAAATATTCTAATTTCTTCTCTTGTAACCCTTGGCAAAAACCCTAAAATGTTTATGTTTCACATCTTTTCACAGTCACGTTCACGGCCTCTGCTATAGTCTGCATCAATGCTGCGTTCTCATTCATGAAACTAGTCGTTGACACATCGCCAGAGATCGGCTGCAAACCTGCTTAGACCGAGACCAAGACCAAGACCAAGGCGACGACAATGCTGCACAGCAGCTTCTAATTTTGGTAGTCAACGAGTCATCGATGCACAACAACAACAATAGCAACAATAACAAGCCAGTAAATAGAAGAACAACAGCTCCCAGCTCTATTGAAGCTTGTGTGTGATTGCAATGAAGGTCAGCATTGGCTTTATATGGTAATGGCATCCGTTAGTTTTTCCTGTTGGGATGCGCATGTATTGATACGTATATGCTACTTGCACCAATGGCTCTCCTCCTCCAGCAAACTCCTTCTCGCATATTTGGCCAGAGTTATGCATGTGGTTTTGGTTGCTTAAAACAAACAAAACAGAAAAAGAGTGCGCAGAGAACTTCTCAGCTGCTGCCACTCTCACAGTGAAAGCCACTGCTGACATTTAGGTAGCATCTGCCCCATGAAATTCTCAGCGAATACCAACTACGACAATGCGTGGGTGTTAATTCGATTGACAGTCACGAAAACGTTATCTTTTTAACTACAAGATTTGTCGTATTTTTGTACTCTCCCTGCCGAAGGTATAAGAGTATATTGGATTTGTGCATTATGCTGTCACATTATCTATAAAACCAATGAAAACCAATATCTGGTATTATTATCGTCCACAATTTTCAAAATAGCCACCAAATTTGGAGAGTGTATTTCTGGCTTTCGCAAAGAACTGTATTTATATTTCATCTGCGATTTTTAAAAATCTGATTTCTTTCTATATATTCCTATTTACACTCTTTGAGGTTATAATTATAACTTGGACTTCGAGCTATAATCGCGTTTCACACTTTAAATGTAATATTATTCCCGTTTCTTTGAAAATCGGTTCAGTTTTTGACAATGTCTATCGAAGGTCTCCGTCATAAATCGATTCCGCAATTTCAGCAAGAAAGTTTTTTGCCACCTGTTATTAGTTTGTGTTGTTATGGTATCAGAGTATTCCGTAGTCGATTAAGTCCGACAGCAACGCTTTCACTTGTCTTTTGTTTGTAATTTAACCATATCGGGATGGGGCTCATCGTTTAGCTGTCTGTTAAATTGAACTTTAATTTGTTTGCTGAGGGTCCACATACACATCGGGTATGGGAGTGCTCTCACACAGCTGCCGTGTTCCCAATGCATACGCTCAAGATCAAGCATCTTTCTGGCTAATGACAGTAATCAATCAATTATAATGAAAACTAATAACCGTGCTATTAGACTGAAATTACAGCATTGCCGCCTCAGGGGCATTTAACATCTACATACCCACAACATCGACTCTGGCTCCAGCTCTGACTAGCTGAAGTGAGTGAGCTTTCAATATGCATAAATAGATGGGTAAATAAATTATATAGATATGTAAATGCATATGTATAAGGACTCGATATGCATGCAAATACAATCAAAGTGCCCCAAGTTACAGTTTTGTTGAAAATTTAAAATAATCGGAAAACTATCATCTCAGCTTAGTCAGCTGACGTACTGAAAATAAAGCAGGCAGCCGACTGATCTCAAATTACAATATCTTAAAAATCATGGCGAAATACATTGCAAGGAAGGGACCTCTGGTAGCCTCCAGCCTGGGCAGATGGGCCTACAACTTGTCTGGATTTAATCAATACGGTCTGCATCGCGACGATTGCCTGCACGAGAACCAGGACGTGATTGAAGCCATTCGCCGACTTCCTCGCAAATTGTACGATGAGCGCAACTATCGCATAATGCGTGCCCTACATCTGTCGATGACCAAGACCGTCTTGCCAAAGGATCAGTGGACAAAGTACGAGGAGGATGTCAAATACCTGGAGCCCTATCTGAACGAAGTTATCCAGGAGCGCGAGGAGCGTGAGGAATGGGACAAAAATCATTAAATTGTTTCGTATTATTTGCATTTGTTAAAGGGGAAAAATAAATAAAGTTTAACTGCATACGTATATGGGTTTGCTTGTAGATAATTCAACATAATGTAACGGCTTCATTACACCAAATCATGAAATCACGTCACGAGTCGTCTAACTGAAATTTGAACCATATATGGTATGACATCACTATAAACAGCCAGACCATAACTATATGCATATGTGTCCGTGCGTATGTACATACATATGCATTACATCTACATATTCATATTCAAAGTGAAAACCCACCTCACAACGCGCACCAGGCGCCTCAAACATTGCATAAATGTTTCGAATTAGATTTCATAGTTGCCGCATGCAGCGAGCCATTTAAATTGTATGCATTTTGGCCATTTATAAAGAGATCAGAGCTGGGAGCCCACTTGGCTACATTGTAATAAATAGACGGAAGTCTTCGACAATCACGTCAGTAGGATACTGCGATGATATAATACCTACAAGTTCTCCCAACGGCAACAAGGTTCTCTATATACATGTATGTGTACGTGTGTTTGCGTATGTGTATATGTGTGCACATACTGTATGTAGATAGATATACATATAGAGTCCAGTGGTGAGGCGCTTAGCCCAAACACGTTTTTGGCTTTTAAATTAATACTTTATGTCAGCGGGCAGAACACGATTTCGATATAAAATTACCTTGACGGTTGTTATCGTTTGTATGAAATCATTGAGCGTTTTTTAGAGCGCTCTTTCATTACGTCCGTAACGAGTGCCCGGCGTTTAATGCCGATGCTGTTTGATGATTTGATTGAGTATCTCCAGCCCAAACTGTGCACGAGTATTTGGGCGTAGGCGTTGTCAAATCACTTGAAAACTTTGCAATTTCAACTGACAGCAGTCGGACAATTGGTAATTCTTGACACGCGACTGTCCAAATTGGAGTTAGATGGATTAAACAGTGTGGCCAGTTCTTGGTAGAAATGAAATGAAATTGCACATTTTGTTTTAGCAAGCTGTAATTCAGCTTTCCCGCACTATAAATGTATGTATGCTAACTGAATACCAATTAACGTGGACTATTGAAAACACATAAATCAATCATTGTCAGCTCCGCACACTGCGCTGGTGTCAACTTAACCTCAATAATTGCCAAGTGTGATGCACAAACAAAAAGAGTTTACCCAAATAGCCAAAAATTGTAAAAGCGACATTAACATTAGCGTATTTTGTGTAAATTGATACAGAGCACACAAAATTGACAGATTGAGCTAATACACATATGCAAATGTATTTGCGAGGCTTCGTGTTTTCGTTTATTATAGCCTGGACCCATTAGCAATGAGTACAAAATGTATATTGGTTTTGTTGAAAAGTTTGCAACAAGCAGATGAATATATATAATCGTTTTAAACCTGATTCTGCGTAATCCATCCAGCCGATCTGCCTGTCTGTATGAAATAACGTATACAAGCTAGAATTTGGCAAATATGTTATCGAATACCACGCGCAAATCTGGTTAATTTTATTTGATCGATAACTCTACCAGTTTCGCGATTATCGATACATATACATTTTCGATAGCAATAAAAACTACAATCTTAAAAGCAGAGCCCTCCAATCAATATAAAATATACATTGACATAATGTTAATCAACTGTAGTAATTTCAAAAGTTCAGAAAGAAAGACCCAAGTTGTACTAACACCAGACGCAAGCATAAATAATGCATGTGATCAGCACCTGTCTCTTAAGCGACTTAATATATGAATATATTTCAGCTGGGTTCAGGGTATCTGCTAGTCGCGCTCACTTGTTTTTCTCTATTGTTTCTGTAATTTCGTTAATGTACAAACAAAACGCTCTGCTCTGTAGCTTATTGACTGCCTGACAAAGGCTGACTGCTACGGGTGATACACAATAATTGATGGAGAGCAGCAAGCTATCAGCTTGGCTGGTTCAACTTGACTTTGTTTTATCGTATTTGTCGTATTGCTGTGTTATTTATTTTCATTTTTTGTAGCCTCTACAAATTTGCATTGCGCCAACTTTAATGATCTGACAAAGGTTGGCATGCCTCGCTGGCGGTGTGATGTCAGACTTTTGAGTTCTATAAATACACAAAATACACAGAAAATATGTTTCAGGTATTTCTGTAGCGCATTGTTTGACTCACTTTCTCAGCAGAGAAAAATATGAAGGAGAGAAAGAGAGAGAGAGCGAGCGAGAGAGAGAGGGAACACAATCGCGGCGTTGCAATCGAATGCAATTTAAATTTCAATTTAATTCGCAGCCAAGCGAAAGATAATTTCTATAATTGTTTGTACAAATTGCTAACCACGATTCAACCGGAGCCCGGCATGAAGCCAAAAAGCCGCAATCGCAGTTGCAGCGGCAGTTGCAGAAGCAGCTTGAGCAGCCGCAGTTGCAGTTGCAGCCACAGTCGACTTTCATTGAGCGTTTATCGCTGAAATATCAGTTTTCATGTAAACATGCAATATATTTCGCATCTCCCCAATATCCACAGCATCCACAGTCTACCCAGAAAACGTGCTTGGTAATTACAGCAGCTGCTCGTCTGCTCTCTTAGCTCCGATAACTTGGCTAACAGTCTCTGGCGGCGGCTCCAACTTGGAGCCAAACCGTCTCCATTGCTTAGTGAATTTATGCCGATGCCTTCGATTATCAATCAGTGCGTGCCAAAACTGTTTTGTCAGTTTGCGCTAAGTAGGAGCTGCATTAACTCTCCAACGATACACGCTAGACGATAGAGGACCAGCCAGCTGCCAAAGAGACCGGCTTGAATGCGTTGCCAACTGGCAGCGTCTGCGCGTAGAATACATTATTTTTGTTGCTTTGCTTTTGAGCGTTGGACATGTTGACAACGTCCAGCGCCACCTCTTGGTGTTGTTGCAACGAGTTAGCGATGCATAGGCAGCTTTATGTTAATTCCGACTGCTTCAGCGAAGCGAAAATTATTTTTCAACATTGCATTTTCCGTTGCTTGTAGTGACTTCAATGAAGTGATTAACGCATGGAGCATTTAATGTGAAGTATGAAGCATTTATGTGCAACTAAGAGGCAAAAGCGAGAAAGAGGACATCTACAATATTTAAGTAGCCGCTGATCTTAATAAACATACAATATGATTTGAATACCAACTGCAAGCCGCTTCAGGATCTCTCAATATAATATGCATGGTTCGCCTGACTATTCTCCATCTAAATGCAAGCTAAAATTGCATCGGAATAACTCTGCAAGCTGCTGGCTTTAGCATTTTTTAATTTTCAACAGCAAACTGTGATTTTTACCGCCATTGCATATGGCTGGATAATTAAACAGCAAATCACAGTTAAAGATCAATGTGCAATAAATCACAGTGACAATAAAACAGGCCGTGATTTTTAGCCAAGCCTGCACCAGCCCGCGTCCGTCCGTTCGTCGCAAGTTCGAGAGGAATGTGCAGCTTTTCATGCGTAAATTTATGTGCCTGCCAAGCATCGTAAACATTTCTCTAACTTGGCACACGGCTTTCTTTTGCCCAGGCCCGACTCTGGCCCGGCTCTTGCCCCGACTTTAACTCCAGCACAGGCTATGCGCAGCTGCAGCCGTTTCACCCACGCCAGCCCAAAGCGACGGCATATAACTTATGCTCACACACATACACACACACACCAACTAACTTGTGTGAGTGTGTGGTGTGTGTGCATTTGCTCATATGCCTGTGCAATTTATGAGTGAAAATCTGCAAGTCGTACAAATGAAAATGCCATAAATTCAATTAGTACTGCCCACCCCCGACTACATTTGCCCATAGTTGCGCTTCAATTGCAAATCAGAGCGATTCAACAACAACAAAAATAATAAACTTCAGATACTTCAATCGCTTCTTTGGAAAAGCTGGAAAAGCAGGTCGCCTTTGCGCACTAATTCGCGCCGTTCTCATCAAAATGGATTTAACCAATGCTAATAGCACATTAATTTCGCGCATTAGTTCCAATTATGGAGCAACTGGAGGCGTCCGCTTGGCACGCTTCAGAAAACTATTTATTTAGACTACCACACGGTCAAAGTAAATATGTTAATCACAAACGGGGGGCAGGCCTTTGAAGTTTTTTTGGTCTGTTTGGTTTATATTTTCCGTCTGCTGGGTTTTAATTGCTTGCAGTAAATTCGTTGCTTATGCTGGACAAGCAGTACATAAAACACGGAGAAGGCCCAAAAGCAAAATTAGGGCCACAACTAAAGAAAACTGGGCAAACAAGCAAATTGTATCAATTGTAAATACATTTTTTTTAGAAATGTTTTCATCTGGTTTTAGGCCACGGAAACAATCAACCGTTGCGACAACGATATGAACAAAATAGACTTTTGCGTAAATTTCTTAAAGCCATTGAGATTGATGCGTTGCCCAAGAGTTGCATGTGTCTATAGTAAATGGATTTTATTGGCCAAGGGTGGGGCAACATTAAGATGGAGATACTGTGCTGCAAGTTTATGATTTAGATGGCAGCATAAAATGTAAACCATCACTAGCCTTCTCTTGTCTGCCTCATGGAAAGATTTCGAAATGGGAAACTAGCCGAACTGGGAATGTGTTAAGAAAATTGTACCAAACAGGAAAGAGTAACCAATCAAGATATGCATATGCCACTTCACAATTCCAATTACATGAATTATATAATTGGAATTCTGGCGGATTCTTAAACTTATGCAGACAGTTAAATATTGGCCTGTTAAAGACAGTCTGACATATGTTAAAGTAATTCACAGTATTTACATATTTATGTACGCAGTGTAAAAACTTATTGTTCCTTTAATGTATTTCGAAAAGCTCTTCACAGACTATCCACAAGATTGAATGTGCTTCCGCTTTGTGCCACCACCCACACGCTTCAACATTAATCTGTGCATAACAATAACAAGAATAACAATAACAAAAAAAACTGAGCTCATCGAAAAACATCTATTCAAAAACATGTTGTGGCATGCTTGCTACAATGTCTGTGTATTTATATATATACATCTGTTTGGATTTTTTTTTTTTTAAATATTTGTTGTTTTTTTCTTCTTAGTTTGTTTCACCTTACTTATTCCTCGTGTGCTAATTTGTTTACCTGTGCGTCGATTGAAAAATGCTATCGTATTTATTTTAAGCACTTTTGGTGGCAGTCCGGAGCTCCAACAGGTAAGTTTTATACAAATCAATTAAAGTGTTGCTAACTGGTGGGTGTCTAACTTTTCGGATTGTTTTCACTTCGTAGAAAATTTTCAAATGTTTGTATAAATAAAATAAAACGTGTTGAAAAGCGCCTAACAAAATGCTTTCAACTGACTCATGCATTTTGCAGACGCGCCAACACGAAATTAAATGAAATGAAGGAAGCAAATAAATGCAACACCACCAAAAACAAAGACAAAAAAAAAAGAACATGTAAATCAAATGAAATGCTAAACACATGGAGTGTTCAGATCGAGAGAATGGGGGCCCATTCAAATTTTTGGCGAAAAAGTGGCACAAAGTGGCCGAATTTTCAATGAGATTTTAGCAGGCGGGTTGAACGAACAAACCAAAAAAAAACGAGAAAAAAATAGCCTGTGGCAAAAAAAGAAACGAAAAAATACTTTAACGTCGTCTATAATTATTGAATGGTGTCTGCGGCATGAAACTTGTAGCGCTTCCATTTCACAATCTCAAGTTCAGGCCACAAATTGTAGCTTCAAGTTCGCTACGCATGTGAGCCCCAAAAGTTGCCCATTGATTTGTTGTTTGTTGTTGTTCTTTTTAATCTGCTTCTTCTTATTCTTATTTGCTATTGCTCTTGCCGTAGCTACCAGTTTTTCACTTTGGGAAGCAACATTTTATATTTGGTGCCGCCCTTTTTTTAATATATAGTCTTTGTTTTTTTTTGTGAGGCAGGTAGCAGCTGCGCCTAATTGCCAAAGTATCTTGCAGATACATTTCTTCTGTCACGTTAGAACGCGCACGCTGATGTCAGATAACCTTGAACCTTTTGTTTTTGTTTCAAATACAAAGCCATACACAAACACACACACACACACATATGTATGTTACATATGTGTACACTTTTAACTGACATCAACAACTTTTGCTTTCGTTGTGTTGCGCTTAGTGTGCTAATTGACACGGAAATTGTATTAGAGCCGGTTTAAAAAATCAAACCAACAAGTTTTGAGCATCAGTCGAAATCAAACTCAAATATTTGTGTATTTTGTGAAGTTTGGTTTCAAGCTCTAAGCTTAAAAAACATTCAAACAGAGAAGAGCGCTCAACAGATACTCGAATCTCATAATTGAAGTGTGCGCGTACTCAAAAACAATTCTCGTTTGATTTTCAACACTAACTAACTGTAAATACAAACCGCAGCTCAAAGCAATGATTTGTGGCATGTAATTGCCATGAAATCAGACTTTTTTCTTTTTCACTTTCAAATTTGTTTCATTATCGAGTTAAATAGTATTTTAAGCCATGAGGCTAAAAATCGTGCCCTTTAGGCCCTTCTATATTGGGTTTTACAATGCATGAAAGGATACTTCTGCAACAATATATAGTATATATATTTTTGATCTTCTGTCGAGTTTTTAGACTTATATGTGCAGAACTGTCTCAGTTTTGATTGATGTTTTTCAGCTAAGCACTCAATATTTTGCCTATCTGCCCTTACAAGAAGAACTTAATATTCGTTGACATGACTATCTGCAACAAAATGTTGGCTTAACGGCAAAGTGTAGCTGCATAAATTGCAGCCAGTTACTGCTACCAATATAGCCATAGTTATCTATTGGCATCTGCAACTTTGTCCATCTAGTTGCAACAGTTGCAACAACAGCGACGACGACGACGACAAGAACAACAACAACTCACTTGCAAGAGCGCTATCACCAGCTGGATGGGGCCACAGCGTACAACAACGGTGCCAATGGTGGTGGCACGCAGGGGGGTGGTGGCGTTGGTGTTGCTGGTGCTGGTGATGTTCGTTGCCTGGCTCGGCGTTGGCGACGATGATGACATTGTTGCTGAATAATTGAAGGCGTCTAGCTGCGACTGTGACTGCAACTGCGACTGTGACTGCAACTGCGACTGGAACTGCGACTGTGACTGGGACTGGAAGTGGGACTGGGAATGGAGCGGCTGCTGGCGATTCGAGGAGCTGGCCGAGTAGAGTGAAGACATCGATGAGTCTAACGCCTGGCGACGTTCCATGTTTGCGGCTGTGAAGTGTGTTGAGTGTTGTTTGTTGTTTGTTGCTGGTTGTTGTTGTTGTTGTTATTGTATTCTTCTTCTTTTGTCGGCTTAGCGGCTACGTGTAGTTTTGTATGTTTTGCGTGGGCGTTTTTAATCTTTCCCGTTTAGTTTTCCTTTGTGTTTTTGTGCTTTATTTTTGTACTGGTATTTCTTTTTACGCGCGCGTCTTTCACTTAGTTGCTGTTCTTTTATATGGTTACTATTTGTTGTGCATTTTGTGTGTTTGGTTTTAGAAGCTCTGTAGAATAAATACGTGTTATGCTTATATTATTTAGTATTGCATGTTTTTGTTTTGTTTTATTTTGGCTGAGTTCGTTGTTCGTTTTTCGCGAGTTTTCGTTTGGAGTTTTTCCACGCGATTTTCGTTTGTCGCGTACACTATCGAAGCTGGCGATCGTCTGATCTGCCCCATCACATAGAATACGCTCAGAGCGCCCAAAGCGAGTACAGAAAAATGGCTAAAAAAAAAAGCAACAAGAACTATGGCAAATAAATCGACTATGACTTCATGCCTCGCGCTGCCTGTTTATTATTGTGCGCTAAGCACAACAATTTCTATCTATATATATGTATACATCTATATATATGTATATATACAAATATATGTATGTATATGGGATGTACCTATACTAATGTAGATTTTTGCATTTGTTGCTGTATTTCGCATATTTGTCTGAGAAACGGTTTCTTTGATGCGTGCGCTGTTGTTGCCCGTGCCTCTGTCTCTGTTGAGATCTCTGCTCAGCTCGATGACAATGCTCAATTTGCGCTATTTTTGAAATCAAACTGAAGCAAACAAAAAACAAAAACTACGCGTATTGAGTAATTCTCGCATGCTCTGTTTGAATAGCCCACATTTTGGTGGCGGATGTGCGTCAGCCCAATCACTGTGGTTGCATCTTCAAGATGTACTAATATACTCTATATACATATGTATACATATAGGTATCTATTCACATATGTGCCAATTGTTGCACTGTCTGAATAAATGTTAACCTTTTGGCTGCCTTTTCTTTCTCTCATCTGCTCAATCAATTGCAATTGTTTTTTGGGCAGGCACAAATTATGGCAGCTTTCATTTATTTTTGAAATATTACGCATACGCAATGTGAGCAGCATTGCCGCACCCACACTCCTCTCCCCCCTTCGCCCTTATATGTGGTAGTTCATGAGTGCGCCCGGCTGTGGCATTAGGTAATTTTGGTTCGTTTTTGATTTTAATAGTCAAAACATTTTGAAGCGATTCTCGTATGGGGCAAATGTAAATGATTTTAATTGTACTTTTCGCTCGGCCGTGTCTAAAAATAGTCGAGCACTATAAATTTGTGCACATCACACATGCCTGGAAATTGGGGCGTGGCTGATACTATTTGGCTGCATGCCTTCTCCCAGACAATTGTCAATTTTAGCTAACAGCCTCAACGTAAATTATATTTATTTTTCATGTCAATTTTTTTTTATATTTGCAATTTGCTTGTCAATTTTTCGCTCTGTGTGTGCCGTCAGTTTTTTTTTTTCGCTTTCGTCAACACAACAATAACAAAATTAGAACACAATTTGTGCCATAATAATGTATAATATATTTGAATATATATATATTTGCTTTTATTATTTATAATTTATGAAGCATTCAATGCCATTAGTTGTTAATTTATTGTGCCGATTAGTTATTGCCCAGCATCACAGAAATTCATTTACATTTCTTTGCCAAAAAACATTTACATTAATTCAAAAACTTTATTCGCACATTCGAAAACCAGAAAAGCGGATTGTAGCTAAAAAAGATGCGGAAAGAGATGCGCGCCGCCGCGTGCCCAACAACCGATCGACGCGAACTTCGAACAAGACTGACTAACAAATTGAGCACCTCAGCCGGACGAAGGCAGCCAGCAAGCAGAGCGCTCCCGTCGTACGTTGCTACGATCCGAGCAGAGAGAAAGAGTGAGTGAGTGAGTTAGCTTAACCGTTTCGCTCAGCTTTTGCAGCATTTGGGCAGCTCTTGACGCTCATTGAGCTCAGTTTGGTAGAAAAAAAGCCGGCTGAGCTGTGCACGGTGCGCGAGAGAGGGGGGCGGGCGGGTGAGCAGTGGGAGACATAAATAAACAAGTGCTTTTGGCATTCGTTGCGTTCGTCGTTAATTCATGATTTCAATTTTTAATGCCCTGCAAGAGGAAGAAGAAGAAGAACAACAACAACAACAGCAGCTGAAGCAGCAACAATGTTTTCAAGTATTGCTTGTACTTTAATAACAGACAGCGAAGAGGCAGCGGCAACAACAACCTGACTCTGCATCGTGTCTTAATAGAATGCGACTGGCAGCCGCCGCCCGCATTCAAAGCCACTCCCCACTCTCCCCTTACTGCAACACACTTTGCTGCTACTTGAGCGTCCGAAATGCGTGTGGCAGACAACGAGTGCCTGACCAAAGCTTTTGATGAGCGTGCAACAAGAGTTGGGGTGGTGTGTGGTGTGTGGGGTGGGGGGACCTGCAAGTCGAGTTCGTGCCGTTGTGGCGACTGCTTCCAATCAGCGTTTTTCTCTTATTATTATTTTGCCAGCCTATCAGCGGCACCAAAAATTTATTGAATTATATAGTTACAGCGCACAGTTTTGTGTCTTGCATCTTCTCTCTTGGCCTGGCTCGTCACGAGAAGCAGATAAAGCAACAGCAAAAGCTGGCGGCAATTTGATTTGATTGCTACATGGCGCTAGCTGCCATACAGCCAGACGGCAAGAATTTTCACCTAAAAATCGCTCACTCTCACACACACACACACACACATGTGCGCGGAGTTGTTTTATTTATAATGCTTTTATTGAGATTAATGGGAGACTTGAGTGGAGCTCGTTAGTGTGTGTGTGCGCGTGTGTGTGTATCAACACCCTTTTGACAGCGTCACATATCAGATAATTGAAATCATTTAAAAAGCGCTTGTTAACATTTAGAAACACCCACAGTGGCACACACAAACCACGCGAACACAAATCGTTGTAATTAGGCATATTTCTATATTGTATACACAAGGGTTAACTGTGTGCTTTTACCGCTGCAGCCTAAAGTTATGCAACGAAAATAATTACATTGTAATTTACACATTATTTATAAATATATTTAATTTATTTATAATTGGCAGTTTGTGACTCAATAAACTGAAAAATAAATGTATTAATTTATTAAATTATTATATTATAAATAAACAATTTCTATGCAAGTCTCAATTTTGTAGTTTTTGTCAGTTATCAAATATGAATTGTTAAATTATTGTCTCATTGTATTGTAAATAATCATGTAATCAATAAATGCTAAGAGATTTAAATTAATTTGGAATTCTCTAATGGTCGCAGCAAGCAAAACCAACTATTTGAATAAACTAAATTATTAATAATTTAAATAAATACAACTAAAACATGCGCTGCAAAAGTACAAACAAAAACAAAATTGCTGAAAAAAAACTTGTTTAGCTCATTGGTCTAAAATAGCTAAAATCGAAACGAAACTTAAATTTAAATTAGCATGAAAATCAAATAATCTGCCAGACATTTTCATTTTGGCAAGAAAAACGGTTAACAACAACAATAAACAAAAAAGACAAGAACAAAGCAGCAAGGCAAATGGCGCGTATTAATTAGGCAGATTTCGGAGGGGTGGGATGCTTGGAGGGGGTGAAGGTCATCTCTCAGAGAAATCCCTTGATCGTTTGCTTCGTTATATTCTCATAGTATTTGCTGCGACGCCACGACGCCGGCGTCGACGTCGACGTTGTCGCCGTCTGCTCGGCATTGTTGCTATTGCTAATGTTGCTGTTGTTAGTGGCAGCCGCACAACCGGGCATAGCTGAAGGTGGACTCACCTCCGGCGTAACGGCTGTGGAGGCACCAGGCAGCAACTCGGTGCTGATGCAACCAGCTGCATCCAAGCCGTAGGCCTCCAATTCACTGTCCGATTCGATGGGTTGGCCCAGCAACAGATGCTGATGCTGAAGCTGCTCTTCGGGTGTGGGCGTTACGCTTTGGCTGTGCAGCTCGGCCACGCCCACCACACTGTCCTGATCATCGTCAGCGGGTGGCTTAAGAGGCAGCTGCTGCTCCTGCTGGGCGGCTGCAGCTGCTGCTGCTGCTGCTGAGAAGTAGCTCAGCTCGGAGCTCTCAAAGGACATGTTGACGGGGGATTGGGGCAGCTCGGGTATTTCAAAGTTGCTCAGCGTCGAGTCGTCCGCCTCGTCAAAGGAGTTCTTGGCGGAGCCAATGTATGAGCTGGTGCGGCCCGAGGCCGTTTGAAATGACGACGAATGTGAATTGGGCGTAAAATTGCCCTCAGATGCCGTCGCAAAGGATTCATCTTCCGTTGAGCGAGATTGCCAGTCCTGCAATCGGAAACTCACGAATGAACGAAGCAACCAAGAAAAGAGAAAACCCCATTGACTTACCTCACTACCCATGCCGTGGCCGCTCAGCTTCTTGTGCGCCTGGACATTGGACAGATCCAGGTCGGCGCTGCTGCTGCTGCAGTCTCGGATGACCGCGTCGAGGGACTCGGCCACCTCGGCAATGGCGCCCAGCTTGTGCGAGATGGCGGCACAGGCCAGTTCATTGCTCCCAGTTGGCGTCACGGTCAACGTGCTGGGTGAGGAGACATCAAGATGTGTTGACTCGTTGCCACTGTCGTGCATGGGACTTGGACTGCTGCCCAGCGGCAGCTCATCGTCCGGCACAATGCTGTAATCACATGGAAACAAATTTCGATTAGACTCTGCCGTAGAGTCCAGCGAGGTTGTGCGTGAGTGCAAGGGCGAAGTCTCCGTATCCGTGTAATCACTCTGCGGATATGTTTCACTATCGTTGCGTATGAGAGCCTTAATCTTCTCCAGACTGTGCAGCCCAGTTTGCGCTGTCTCTTGTTCGACCTCTGCCTCGGACTCCTCCTCTTCTAGGGGATCCTCGAAGATTATGTCCCTTTCTATTGAGGCTTTGGCTATTTTAGTTCTGACACTTGAAGTGCTCGCCGTTTCATCATCATCTTCATCCTCATCTTGTTCCGCATCTTCAGGCAATGTGCTGTTCATATTAATGTCATTCAGCAGCTGGGATAGCTCCTGAGTGGATGCACTCAGCGTCTCCTCGTGACCATTGCTTAGATCTTCCTCTTCGATGGCCAGTGGCGCCTGATTCGATTGGTTGTGCGTGGGTTCTTCGGGGGCAACCTCATCCACAACAATGATGGGCACTTCCTCGGCATTGGATTTGCCAAACAAATTTCGAAATCTGGCAAACATTTTGTGATCGTTCTTTCTTTCCCTGTTCTTGGCGCCACACACAAATCAGCAGTTTGACGCAATCACTAAACACGCGTTTGGCTCCGGGCCAGATGACAACAACCAACAATTACGGGAAGTGCTCAATTATGCAGGATAATACGCACTGATTCACATAGGGCAAGTGAGAGATGGGGTGTTGTACTTATGTAAACACTTCTATTATTAAAATACTGGGCACACTGCGTATTAAAGTTCCACTTTGACCCACTTGTTGGCACAAGTTCTTCTCTTTCTTTTCCAGTGGTTTTACACATATAGCGAACTATATATATGAAAATATTTCAGATTGCCGCCTGTTTAGTTTACTTGACAACTTGACAAGTTGCCGCTTGCTATATGTATACATACATATATATATATATGTAGATGCTTGTATTCCCGAGATGACGACGACGACGAATCCGTTTCCCGTCGAGCATTAGACGCTCTGCGCTGGATCACGCACCGAAATAGACTGTTCTGTCCCCCGAAATTAATTTTTGAATAGGCGACAGCTCTTCTCGCTGAGTGCTTGGCTGTCATTTGTTTTAGCTTGCGACTGCTTTTATTTTGCTTTTTATATTTTACGAAACTTATTACTCAGATATTTGAGTGATTTCTGCATACTTTTTGAGTGTGTATTTACTGATCCCAAAAGGGAAAACGGTATATTGGGCTCGTGTCTGACTGCTTACGAATACATCTTACCCGTTAAAGATCCTAATATCCCTGAATAATGGTTAATATGTGACCCTTTCAACTCCCGCCTCATAATCGCGAAAACTCTCCACATCTTTTCAGCAGAGTATTACTTAGTCGTTACTGGATTTTAGTTGTTTCCTCGCACTCACGCCGCCGTTTTAGCTAGAAGTTTAGATTAGCTCTCTGTCACACTCACCTCTTGCCGGTGAGTGCATCCAGCACGAAGGGTTCCTTGAGCCGTTTCTTGAGCAGACGGCCCAGTCGCACCATGCGACCCACCTCGACCAGCAGCTGCTCCCGTGCCAGCAGGTGTCGCTGCAGGCGAGCACCTAATCCACCTGCTGGGGATAGCTCTGGAGATGCCTCGGCATCGCTGCTGATGCCGCTGCTGCTGCGATTGTGCTGCTGACGCTGATGGTGCAGCTGGGCGGCCAGTTCGTGGGTGAGCAGGGGTCGCAGGTCACGCAGTTGCCTGTAGTAAGCCTCCACGCTGCGATGGAAGACGGCAGAGACGCGTAAGCGGGTCATCTGCTCCTGGGCAATGGACTGCAGACTGTGCCAGGTGCGCTGCAGCTGCAGCTGGAACTGCTCCGGCTCCGACTGTTCCAGCTTGCAGCAGAGTCGCAGCGTCTGCGAGGCCTCCAGCAGCTGACAGCCGTAGTTGAAAATGCTCTAAGTGGTGGCAAACGAGGAATAAGAGAGAGTGCCCATTAAAAAGTGCTCCCAAAACTGGCTGGCCATAAAAACGAAAAATGCAGATCTCTCTCTCTCTCTCTATCTCTCTCTATCTCTCTCTCTGTGAAAAACTCACCCGTCCGGTTTCCTCGAACCCCTGCAGCTCGTCCTTCTGCAGCTGAATCTCGTGTATGTTGCAGCCAACATGGGAGTGGCAGCGCAACAGCACCGCATACAGCTCGTTGAGCCACTGGAGAGCACAGCGCACCTCCCGCTCGTATCCATGAATGTGGGTCACCTGCTCCAAGGTGAGCCGCTGCAGTGCCAAACGCTGCCCGCACCGCTGCCGGCGCTCGCGGCTCAAGTCGATCTGTCGTCGCAGCTGGCCAATGTCGCTGCTATAGTCCAGCTGGAGGTCACGGCCCAATGCATCTTTCACCGGCATGGCCAACATGTCGCTCAGTTTCTCGCCCTCGCGCACAAGTTCGCGTTCGATGTTGCCTGTGAATTATTTGTTTAAGCTTTGCTGCCACTTGCAACTGATTGTTGTTACAACCAAATAAAAAAAAACCACATATTTTGGGTGGAGTTTCGTATAGTGAAGTGTTTCAGAATGGGGGGAGGTATTGGAATGGGAAAGCAAAAAGAAAAAAACTAACCGTGGCTTATTTGCTGCACTGATTTAAATTAGTTATTTTTAAATATTACAATTTTAGCTTTATAACTTTTGTAGTTGTCTTGAATTGGGATTAATCTTGTATACAGCAAACAAAGAATATAGAAATTGTGTATTTAGTAAGCACACTTGTTGGATTTGGCAACGTCGTCTACAAAGTCTTGCATAACAAACTCGATAAGGCATTAAAATGTTCCACGGATGCTATCTAGAACCTTATCTATGTAGGTCAAACGATTGATATGCATATTTCGATGTGTTGCAACCGTTATCTAATTATGTCAAGTATGTTGCAGTAAAGCGGTAAATAAAATAGTTTGCTTGATTTCTAATTTTGAAACTAAGGTTGTAAAATAATAGTTAATACCTGCTTGATCATCTGCAATTGGACAAGATGCCAGTTAGTAAAAAATATATGTATTTAAGCTGGCTGCTTACATTAACCGTAAAGACTTTCACTTGATTTGATTTATGTAACTATTAAATAGTAACGATTGGCCATAAAACCCAGCTTAAATGGGAACTGAATGCGACCCAATTCATCTATCATGGATGCAATCAACACTCACCCAGCAGCTGTTGACTGGTCTTCAACTGCATTAGCATTTCTTCGGCTTGCTGGGCATGCAATTCACTTGCCTCCGCATCGACTGCCTGGTTGGCGATGAGCAGTTGCTCCTCGAACTGTTCCAGCAGGCGATGGAACCTCAGAGCCGTCATAAGAACCTTGCGCCTGCGTTCCAAGCGCACGGCAAAGGATCGGCAGACGAACTGCATAAAGTCGCGCTGTGAGATCAGATCCCGGCACATGACCGTCGACCGCTCCTTGGCAAACTGCTCGATCTTGTAGAGCAACTCGGCGTAGCAGCCGTAGGTGTCACGGCACTCAAGCTCCAGCTGATCGTGTGCGGCACGCAGGATTTCCGAGGAGCGGACATCGCTGCCAACGCTGCGCTGACGGCTGAGCAGCTGTTCGGCTTGGTTGAGGATCCAGTTGGTGACAAAGGTCACGCCCTCGGCCAAGGTGCACAGCTCGCGTGCCTCACGCAGCGAACGCAACAACTCCAGCCACGCGGTACGTATCGCTGTCTGCTTCTTCTCGATTTCGTTGAGGCTCAACTCGATGCGGGCACGTTCGCAGCCAAGATCTGGTGGCAGCAATGGCTTACCAGAGCAAAGGGCCGTTGTTGCTGCTGCCGTTGTTGTTGTTGTTATTGTGTTTGTTGCTGTTGGTGTTGTTGGTGTGCTAGCAACAGGTGTGGCATGTGGCATTTGCGTTTGCGTCTCGTAGACCTCGTTAAAGCGCGCCAAGATCGTATTACCTGAAAGAGAAATGAGAAAAAAGGGTTTAGTTTCAATACAAAAATTTCTTTATTAGCTATGCGTTTGCTCAACACACATACACACAAACACACACACTCACACTCACACACACACACACAAACACCAAACATTTGCGTTTTCTATTTGATTTAATGGCTTATGTAAAAGTGAAAACCTGTGCCAGTTTCGTTGCGCATCACCGCAGAAAACTCCATAAAAGTACAAAAGACCTGGCTAAGTGAAGGGTCACGATGCAAATAAAGTCACAAATGGAGTCACCCACGCGCAACACACGACACGAGCTTCAAGTGCCGTGCGGCTTTTGTGGCATACTCGATTTTGATGAGTACACTTCAAAGCAACACACACAGCGCCACAAAGCCGTTAAAACTGCTGTGGTTCACTTTAGGGTTCAGCGAGGTGTGAACAAATATGTATAAAAAACAATGTGTGAAGTCAACTAAGTCAAAAAACCAAAAAATATAAAATATATGGAAAATTATTTATGATAGTTATTTTTTTTTTTAATTGTTAGATTTTATAAAAAAGGTTTCAAAGGTGGGAAAGCGTATTTAAAATATTTGGCCTCCACTTGTGAGAGAGAAAATGAGCTTAAAATGCTGGGAAACAATGGAAAAAAATTCTTTCTAATTTAACCGGATTTACTGAATATTAACATATATTTTTGAATCAGACTTTTAAAATAGTCTTTCTTCGGGAACGATATTATCTATTGTCATTGTTATAACTTTGTCAGAAGCAACACATTTTTGTTCTTGGTTACAAATCTTGATAAACGTTGCATTTAAATTAAGAAGAAGATTTTCATCTTCAAATTCTATCCCAAAAAAATGAAGTTGCGTGACTTGTCTTTTTTCAACATATTTTATACTATAATTAAAATAAACACACTTACATTATGTTCGTAAATCACGCAACGCTTTCGATATGCCACACTCACAAGAACACATAAACAATTTCAATGTTATTCAGTGTAATAAAAACTCAACCCACAACTCAAAAAACAAGTTTGCCAAACATTTTCATTTCTAATTGAAACACGCACACGACTCAATTTTTGTTGTTGTCTTTGTTGGTGTTATTGTTGTTGTAGGTTACTTGTCGCATTTGCTGTGTGCCAGACCCGTTTCGATTGTTGTTGCCGTCGATGGAGGAGGTGAAGGGCATTGAAAATATTTAAATTCCCCGAACACCACGCGAAACGAAAGACTCAGGCAACAAACTTGCCGCTGCTTCTCTTACCCATTTCAATAGCCGCCTCGATGCTGCGCTGCACATGTGTATGCAACTGAGCGCTCTTCTTCAGCTCCACATCCGCTTCCGCCGATCGAAGCGCCTTGTGCCCGCCCAGCAGCGTCAGCAGCTGCTCCATGCAGCTCAAGGTTAGAGCGTGCGTTCTACTGAACTCATCAATGGACTTTTGGGCAAATAGGGTATTTATGAGTTGCAATGAATTCGTTTGCGCATAATTAACTAGACACTTACACGCCGCTGCTGCAGCCACAGATCGTAATTGAATTGCAGGGTGCCGCCCAGCTCCTCGGGCAGATTGTTTGGTTCCACAAACTTGGCTAGGCGCGCCTTCGACAGCACCAAGGGCTGTGAAGTGGAAATTATGGAGTGGAATTAACTGTGCATGTAGCTATATATTTTTGCTTACCTCGCCCTTAATTTGTGACTTGGCGCATGGCTCCACGTGCTTCTCCCAGAAGCCCTCCGCCCTGACTAGATACACATCGACGCTAATGTCGCCGCCAAACTGGGCATAGATTTGTCGCACGTGCTGCCGCGAGATGCGCGAACTGCTCGCCTGGGCGTTGACAATAACACTTACGCCATTTTGCAAGATGGAAGCGCTGCGAAGGGAGAAGAATAATTTAAGAGTCACTTCATTAAACAGTCCATTCAAATCCCAACTCAAATTGGCTTGATTGATCACCACAAATATGTTTGCCTTTGTAGCTTGTTAACTTAAACAATTTGCGAGCTAGAAGTAAAGCGTCTTTGGGGTAGATATAAATGTTGATGTAAGAAACTGATGTATGTATGACATTTTTCCAACTCGAACCCTACTCAGCTTGCGGCTTTGATCTCGGTCCATAAAATAGAACTGGTATTTGCCTATACCAACGTTATTTCCGAGGCCTATAAAACTGCAGACAGAAAGATACCCAACCTATGCCTGAGGTCATGTCTAATGAAAAGACTCGAATAAAAAAGCCTAAATCATCTGCGGGTTATTTGCATATTTTGTCTATGTTAATTAGCTAGATTAGCGGTCGGTTTCTATCTCTACTTCTAGTTGCTGTTCTTATTATTATTTTTTTTTTTTGAGACTCACCTGAGCGAACGCTTGAGATAGTCGAGTGTCAGTTGGAGGCAGCGACGATTCCACAATTGTTGATCACTGAATGCATTCACAACGAATATGATTCGCTTGTCGCGATCGTAGCCCCCGGATAGATATGCGCAGCGCATCTGCAGCGCATTCAAGACGTCCTCCTCCATTGGGGAGAGAGTGTGTGAGAGGCGTGAAGAACTCTTCTTAATCTGTCAGGGCTTTAAACTTTTGAAAGCGTCATTTCTATTAACAGGGACCAAAGTTCCAAAAAAACAAAAAAGTCAAAAAAAAATACAAAAAGATAAAGAACAAAGCTGCCAAGTTAGAAATGTGGTGTGTGTAAAAAAAATACAAAATATCTTGTGCATATATGACTATTTGTTTTTCATTGGTGGCGGCCTTTTGTTGCTGTTGAAAATTAATACCGAGTCATAGTTAGTGCTGTTATTTTGTTGCAGCAACTGTTGCTGCCGCTGATGCTGCTGCTGCTGTTGCTGTTGCCGTTGCTGCACAATGCATTTCCAATGCCTTGGCGGAACACGTTTGACAAGTCGCAGACTGAAGACCAAAGACTGAACTGAAGACTGGAACTGCACAAGACACACATGATTTTCACTATTTTCATGTTAGTTTAAGAGTTTTAGCTGCCTGGCTGCTGCTGCCAGTTTTGCCTGTTAGCTGTTTTGTTGTTGCTGTTGTTGTTACTAATGGAAAATACCAATTTTGTGAATAGTTGCCTTATACCCCGTAGTTGTTTTTAACGAACACAGAAATATACAAATCGATAGATAGATTGCCGTGACTGCCTATCTATCTATCTCAGATTTAGATGCATAGATACACTACACTACCTAGACCAAGGTTATTCCTCTCGCTCAGATAGAAAATCTTAATGAATATACAAAATTTGTCTTTGTCTATAGTCAGGCTGCCACATCACTTTACATATATTTACAGGGTATCTGCTGCTCGAGCTATCGCAACTCAAAGATTGCCCATTTGCTTATTTGGTTTTTTGAAAATTACTTGACACAAATTGAAGTCAACGGGGAGGCCGCTAAACTTTTTCTATGCCAGGCCAAACAGCAGCTGCAGCTTTGGCTTAATTTGTAACTCACTGCGCTGACTGATAAGGGGCGTGGCAGCAGCACTTACACACACACACACACACACACATACATCTTTCACTTGTGGAGAAATCCTGTTTGTGCTTGCAGGCTTGTTGTCTATCTTACAGTTATGCGTAAAGTGAGTCTAAAACTTGCTCCGTTTTATGGCCAAGAATTTTCAATGTAGCCGCGGCAATTTGCACCACTTGGCAACCTGTTGCAAATAATAATTGTCAAGAGCTCTCTGAGCTCTGACTAGCGGTTATGGTCCGCTGCCTCTTCCGCATTGAATTACAATTAATGGCAACGGCAACAAAATTGCAGCCAACAACAACAGATTCGACATTAATTTCCAACAGAAGCAACATGAATTTCAAGTTTCAAATGTCAGATTCAAATTGAATAATTCGAATGGGCAAAAAGTACCAACGCGGCATAAATTTCATAAACGAAATCAATGCAAAGCAGAAAAACAAAAAACATAATTTATTGGAATATAGGAAAAGAGCGTGAGGGGGAAGGGGGGGTGAGTGGAGCTCCGCGGGGCCTTAATGCCCCGTTTTTGTATTGGCACACCTTTATGGGGAGTTTTAGGCCATGCGGCAGGTTAAAAATGCTACTAAAATAGACAAAAAAAATAACCAGAGGGAAAAAACAAATAACAAAAAACCGTTTTGTGGCGTTTGTTTTTTGTTTGTTTTGTTGTAATTTCGTAAACTTTCTTGAGAAGTGTTCTTCTTCTTATTGCTGAGGCATACGTTTTATGAGACGACGATAAGATCTATGCGGGCCAGGCGAAAATGAGCGACGTCTCTTTTCTGGCTCTTAAATTAATTGAAAAGTTCAACTGCCAGCAGCAGCAGCAGCAGCAGCAACAACAGCAGCAGCCGCAGTGGCAGCAAACAACAAACAGCAACAATAACCAAAGAAACCCATTAGCATTTTGACCAAAGAATCTGTTTTAACAGCTGACAAATGCTTTTTAGGTCTTGGCTTCATTTCAATTTTGGTGTAATTAATTGTCTTTTCAACTTTTTATACAGCACTTAAATTGTAATTTCAAATTAAATTTCGTTTAACTTCTGGCACAGTTCGAGTTATTGACTTTCAAAATTGCACTTGTTTGGTCAGACAAGCCCCGTCAACCCGTCAACCCGTTCCCGCACCCGTACCCGTTACTCCTTTCCCGTAGCTGTAGCTGTGCCCGTAGTCGTAGTCGTGCCAACGATCGCACGGTCGAACTCGCCCGTCCGTCTGCGAACAGTTCGCGCGCTCAACTGAAGTTCGTTTTGGTATCTTGTAGGTTGCTTGGCGCCTGCGCTGCTCACTTTGCAACCCGGTTCGAGTTGCGAGTTGCAAGTCGGGCTGCCCCCGTTGCGTGTCAGCTGTTTTTCTTTCAGCTGCATATCAATTGTTAACTGCCTGATTACTTTACACACGCCTCGCCCTTTCGTGTCTGCATATAAAACCTGTTCCCATGTGAGTTGAAGTTGTGGCTTCTTCGCCGTCCGCTAAATTAAAACAAAACATGCGTTTTGTCTGCTCAGGTTGATATCGGAGTGTGTGCTTTCTTTTGATCCCTTAACTGGGTACATAAGCTATTTGAACTGTAGTTCAAAGTGGGGCATTGTTGAATTATTGAGCACAGGCATGGAAGGGAGATTCAATTGAATGAAGATTTATTTTAGTGTATTGCAGGCATCTTAATAGAATGAATTATATATGTGTAGTTAAGATAAACATTTTTAAAGCGTTCTTTATGAATTAGATAAATAAAATGAATGATATTAGTTTAATTTTGGCAAACATTTGTATAGCTATTTTATCATTGAATAAACTGCAGTCTTACAATTAGGGCATACAAGAGTCGTTAATACTTTGTTTGGCAATGCTATAACTTGTTGTTTTATTCATGGGACTCCAAACGTGGGAACTTTTAATTGTGTGTACAAATGGGAATCCAGTCGTGATGCTTTTGCTGGTTTTGCTGCCACAATAAAGCACTTGAAATGCAAAGGATATTTAGTATGCTCGGACAGTGCAAATATCAAAGATTTACTCACAGTGGAAAAGAAATGAAAACCAGTTTTAGGCTTCACTTCTTATGGATGTCAAAACAAAGACACGAGGACCTAAACAGCCGGAAAAGGGACAACAGGGAATTTAAGGTTGACCCTTATAAACATGTCAATCACAAGTAAATTGTAGTAGACCTAATGGCCAGTCGAAATATGTTTGTGGGTCGAGTTTGGTTGGGATGGGTTGGGCTGTAAATGCAAATGGCTGCTGTGTCAGCAGCAAAGGAGGAATCATGACGCAATCTAAGCCAATTCCTGCTGCTCCGTCTGCTGCTCGTAACCCCTCCGCTGCTTAGCAACAATTTATTGCCAATCTTTTTGGCATAGGCACGTTTTTTTTTTGTTTTTCGCTGGTTTTTCGCTTTGGGTGCGGGATGGATGTTTGAGGCTGAATGGGCACGTAGCTGATAAAGGGCATTCAAGGCAAGTCTCGCGTATAGTTTGTAGCTGGGCTGCACTCTCAATTGCAATGCCGGACCGGGCCATAAAAGCCGACCGCAAAATGGCGTCGAAAGCACTTCCGGCCAAGTTAAATACAAAAACCCCTCATGGCCGCGTACGTGAAATGTTTTTGACTTGTTTCCCTTTTTAATAACAGACCTTTTACACAGCTGAATACAGAAAATGCCCCCTCCAACCCTGCCCCAGCCACTGGCTTAGCGGCTATTAGAAAATTGTGAAAATTGCGCGCACGTTTCAAACAGCAGCAACTGAGACTTGAACGTCGACTGCGGCTGAAACTGCAACATTGCATGCGCTTTGGCAATTCAGTGCATTTTGAGATTTATTGCAGCGTCGAGCTTGGCACATCCAGAATTTTAAACAGTTTTGCCATTAGTTTTACTTTATTAAGCGCGCAGCAGAAAGGGATGCTCTCAACGTGTGCTGGCCTTAACCTGCATAATTTATTTGGCTTGAGCGTATTTCAATTCAATTGTTTCCATGTGCTTTTACAAAAGTCAATTCGTACCATTCGGCAGGAAGCATACAATTGATAAGTTTTTCCTGAAAATATCTAACACTGAGAAAGTTTAATCTATCTTCTGTCAACTTAAATATTGATTTTTCTTTTCCTTTTTCTCTAAAACTCTCGCTTTTATTGAACTTCTCAAAATACCTTAATATCGTTAGCTGTCATTAGTCGTTTAGCCAATATCATTTCCCTCATTTTCTTTGTAAATTTAATTTGGAGCACACATGCGCCCAAAAGAATGCTTGGCGAATCTATGTGGAATTGAGACTGCCAGAAAGGCTATCAAGTTTGCTAGCTAGCGCCTTAATTTAAAAATCTAGGCATACGCCATTCCTGGAGTTTATGGCTTCAGTGCCAGAGCCTCAGAGCTTCAGCCACACGGCAACGATGTCCTGCGGCGCTGTGGCATCTCTGCTTACACACAAAGAGAGGCAGCCACATGTGTGTGTGTGTGCGGCAGTAGCTAAATTGCAAAATCGATAGTGCTTAAATGTTGTTGCTTAATCAACGTTGGGAAATATGCAAGAAATTTGACTGTGGCGCTAATTGATTGAATTTTCCGTGCAATTACAGCTGAAGACAAACTTTAAAGCATAAATATTAATATATACATATATCAGCAATCAAAGTGTATGACAAGAAAATTATGCGTCCCAAAAGCAAATACAAATTTGAAATTCAACAATTGAGGCAGCTCCATTCACCGCACAGACACACATACACGCACCCACAGCAAATGTGCGAAGGACAGCTATAATTTAGTATCTGACTGGGTGCTAGATACCCTGTAGCATAATCCTCAGTTTTGTCCTCTGCTTAAACATAATTCAAATGTAGCTAAATTAATGTTGAGAATTTCAATTATATTCTACCAATTTCACCATGGAAACACCCTAATATGCCTGCTTTGAATTTCTCGTTCGATGATGGGTATTGAAAACAGCGGGAAACTGCTTAAATTAAATAAAGTAGACGCTCCTTCGATGTTTCCGTTGCGTTACTAGGCGTCGCTCCTAAGTGTAGGCAATGGAAATTTTGTGCGGCTGCAAGAAATTAAGTTTTGCCGGCGCCGCCCAAAAGTAGGCAACGCGTCTGTTGTTACGCCAACCATATTTGTTAAATTATTTTCAAATGCTTTGTCAGCCAACAAATTCATTTCGTGTTTTTTAAGTGCTTATGAGTGTACACATTTTTCAATGTGTGCCCCAGACTCTAGTCTGAAAGACTATTTGATATTTCATTTCTCTAGGCTTAAGTCATAAGCCGGCTGAAGTCGCTGGAGGACAACTTCAATTCCTTGACAGTTGCTTAACTTTGCCAAACATGGCCAAGCCGAAGTGGAGGCTATGGCATTATACTTGTGTGTGTCGTGGCTAATTGTTCTAAAGCGCTCAAGTGTGGCAAGCAGCTTAAGAGCAACACACGCACACACACAAACACAAATGTGTAGCTAAACAGTCTACAAAGACAGCATTGAATGCCAAGTATTAATAAAGCTTCATTGTCTTCTCGCTTCTCCTTCCTCACTTTTCAAAGTTATCAATTAAGCTTTCCCCAGTGTATCTTTAGAGCTTATTGAACACCTGAAAAGTTTTGTTTGCTCCGGTGGTCGGTGCCGTTTTAGAAACAGAACAATATGCTGGGCCCATTCTTCGGCATTTATTAAATGCACATGATGAGTGGCGGGCACCATGTGGTAACCTAGTCAGCTCCAGAATTAACAAAGTTGGACTCGGAGCCCTTATTGATAAGATAGGGTACACTCTTGATGTGTCTTGCCAGTTCCGTAGCCTGGACTGGATCGAAGGGAAGTAAAGTTAATGCGATTATCCCTTGTCAAGAAAAACTTGTTCGGATATAGCTGCGTTTTTGCCAAGCTGCGATGGAGCAAATGATAGCTAAGTTCTAACGGCAATTAAAAATTTGCTGAATCCAAACCTCAACTGGTCTTCCCTGTAAGTACGTGGCACATTCATTGTGGCGATTGCAGAGCGTGTCTCCCCCTCGAAATCTTTCTCCATAAGATGCGCCATAATCAACAAAGTGTCAAGAGATTCTACAGGTGGTAAAACAATGCCCAATGCAATGATCACGTCCACCAAATGCAGAGCGATTGAGGTGTAAAGAAAGCTGAGTGAACCTCCAAGGGACTGACTGTTTATGGGAAGAATAAAATAAGTTCTGCAAGCTGCTGATCGGCATTTGGGTCGAATCGTCAATTGCTACAATTCATCTATCCACAGCAGTACTAAATTATGTAATTTTTGAGTGGAGAGAAGAAGAAGCTCCTTCTCTAGAATTCCAATCGACATAAAATATTTATCAATTGCTTTATTTATTACAATCAATATCAGATATATTTGAATTACAGTGTAAGCACTTTAACTTTAATCATTAACTTGTTATTATTATTATTATTTATTGACAGGTCTATTGAAATGAATATAGACTAAGAAGTCACCTATCTAAACTGGGTATTTATAGTAGCGAATAATACCGGTTTTGTAAAAACAAAGAAGAATCCTATAAGCACATCCGAGCAGATTGGGTCGCCTTGATTAACGATCCTAGGGATGCATGTTCTGACATCTAAAGACATAGAAACCCTCAACCCAACAAAGATTCTTACATCCGTGCAAGAACTAGGGTTGATAGAAGAGCCATAGGCTCAGAAAGCGGCAGTAATAATAATTATTATTAATTGCTAGTTTTCCTCAACAGCCTGTTACAATTTGCTAAGACGCCTTAAGTTTCTGGCAAAGAAGCTCTCCTGCACCTTTCGACGCTCCCCTTGGCTCAGTTTCTGCTCCTCGCCAGATAGCGACCAGCTGGACACAGTTGGTGGTCGGTGTTTTCTCAGAAAGGGAACTATATATTGAGCAAATTCTTTGGGATGGGTAAGATGCGCATGGTGAGTGCCGGGAACTTCGTGGTATTCAAAGTGAGGATTTTGATTTCTCAAAATGGGGATTACGTTGTTGGCCTCGAAGCCTATGAAGCGGGACTCGGAGGCTTTGATAATGAGGTAGGGTTTGTTCTTAATGCGACGAGCTAGTTCATCAGCAAGATCTGCATTTGCTGGAAAAATTATATAATACTTGGTGCGGCCATCCCTTGAAAAATAGAATCTTTCCGGATATAGCTGTGACTTGGCCACGCTACGATTGAGCAAATGCTGAGCAAATTCTGGCGGCACCGAGTCGGCGCTGCCCTTCTTAAGAATACTACGCAGCTCTGACAGCGTGTAGGAAGGTGGCTCGTACATTGAACCCTCTTCAGCGCGCTCCTCCTCCACCAGATGTTTATCCACAAAATTAGCCCAAATATCCAATCTTCCAGCTTTTTCTAAAGGCGGTTTTTCAATGTCCAAAGAGATGACGAGGTCGACAGTGTGTGATGCGAGTGCTGTGTGAATGAAGCTCAAGATGCCGCCCAGCGAGTGACCCATCAATGACACCTTTGTCCATTTATACTCCTTCATGACTCTGGCTATGATGTATATATATTCAGCTGCGCTGTAGCGTATGCCCAGTGGCACTCTAGAGGAGCAGCCATGTCCAGGCAGATCGATGCAGAGCACACCCAGATAGTCGGGCAGCAATGGTATCAGTGTATCAAAGGTGCC
Organism: Drosophila nr. perissopoda 5 BK-2023a; assembly: GCA_035044105.1. NCBI lineage: Eukaryota > Metazoa > Arthropoda > Insecta > Diptera > Drosophilidae > Drosophila > Drosophila nr. perissopoda 5 BK-2023a. The sequence continues at coordinate 2,248,785 of JAWNMK010000124.1, forward strand.
AAGATTATCCAGCCAACCGTGGATAGCCAGAATGGGTCGTTCCGATCGATTGCCGTACCAGCGACCCGAAATATGACCCCAAGGCGCCCAGATGCGAACATCCTCGTACTGTCACATAGCAATGGGGAAAAAGTTGCATGTTTAGCAGTGTATAAATAAAGTGGATTGCTCTGCAAGAAACCCAAAGCTTTTAATTTCGCTTACTCACGTCGCTCAGTGACAAAGTTCCCATGTGGCTCGCTTAATTTTGGAACAACTGCTTATTGTTGTTGTCTGTCTGGTTATTTCACGACTTCCAAAGGTTCTTCCCTATAATCTTTTTATGGATTGTGTTATCGGCAAGTGATTAGCAGTTAATTTTCAACATTAAATGCAATTATTAATAATAAAAGAACAAACAAAATAAAAAACGATAGTTTCTACCGTTTCGCGTCGTTCAGTGTAAACTGTTCGCCGGCAACTGAGGGCAAAAGCATACCTCTTTTGGCTTATTGTGAAAAGCTTTTGATTCTGAGTTGCGCTCTCACCTTCATTACAAAAACAAATAAATACATATTGCTGCTCTCCGACTTGTTTGTGAGTACGTATTTAGGGATCGTAAATATTAATTTGCTTTGTTTGCAAGTTCTGTGAAAAGCTTTTACAAAACAAATTAAATCAGCTTTTTATATGTTTTATCACACACATTTAAAAAAAGGTATGAGCAGCAATGTAATTCGTATCAGGTTTAAAAAAAATTGGTTAAAGTTTTTTATTTTAATTGTCGTTAATTTCATTGTGCGGTTGCGAAAAATTTATATTTATTTACCAATTTATTAAATGCTTTATAGTTTTCTTTTCATGAATGAATTTGAGCGCTTAAAATGTTATGAGTGAAAAGCTTTGAGATGTAAACAATTTGAAACAGCTTTTGGTACAAAGAACTTTAGAGTATAATCTATAGAGACAAAAAAAACGTCCTTTCTAGAATTCCAGTTAACATAAATATGTATTAGTGCTTTTACCATTAGATTACCTTCAAAAGGTTTCACTCTCATGGATGGATTCGCTTAAAAGAAGTTATTTACTTGTCAGTATGGAAATATTGTTTTACTTATTTGTCCTTGATTTTTGGAAACTGTAAGGAATGATCCTGTAATATATAAATTGACTTTCCGCGACTTTATGTTACAATTTGTTAAAACGTTTCATGTTTCCGGCAAAGAAGCTTTCCTGGTCTTTTCGAATCTGTTTTTGGCCCAGTTTCTGCTCCTCTCCAGCTAGCGACCAGCTGGACACAGTTGGTGGTCGGTGTTTTCTCAGAAAGGGAACAATAATTTGGGCATATTCTTTGGCATGGGTAAGATGCGCATGATGAGTGCCGGGAACTTCGTGGTATTCAAAGTGTGGATTTTGATTTCTCAAAATTGGGATTACTTCGTTGGCCTCGGAGCCTATGAAGGGGGACTCGGAGGCTTTGATAATGAGGTAGGGTTTGTTCTTAATGCGACGCGCTAGTTCATCAGCAAGACCTGCAGTTGCTGGAAGAAGTGTATAGTACTTGGTGCGGCCATCCCTTGAAAAATAGAATCTTTCCGGATAAAGCTGTGACTTGGCCACGTTACGATTGAGCAAATGCTGAGCAAATTCTGGCGGCACCGAATCGTTGCTGCCCTTGCTCAGAACACTACGCAGCTCTGACAGCGTGTAGGAAGGTGGCTCGTGCATTGAACCCTCTTCAGCACGCTCCTCTTCTATCAGTTGTCTATCAATAAAAGGAGACAACACTGCTATGAACTCAATTCTTTCGAAAGGCGGTTTATCAACGTCAAAACAGATGACGAGGTCGACAGTGTGTGGTGCGAGTGCTGTGTGAATGAAGGACAAGACGCCGCCCAGCGAGTGACCCATCAATGACACCTTTGTCCATTTATACTCCTTCATGACTCTGGCTATGATGTACATATATTCAGCTGTGCTGTAGCGTATGCCCAGTGGCACTCTAGAGGAGTAGCCATGTCCAGGCAGATCGATGCAGAGCACACCCAGATAGTCGGGCAGCAATGGTATCAGTGTATCAAAGGTGCCAAGATTATCCAGCCAACCGTGGATAGCCAGAATGGGTCGTTCCGATCGATTGCCGTACCAGCGACCCGAAATATGACCCCAAGGCATCCAGATGCGAACATCCTCATACTGTCGCATAGCAATGGGGAAAAAGTTGCATGTTTAGCAGTGTGCTCTGCAAGCAATCAAAAGCTTACTCACGTCGCTCAGTGACAAGGATCCCATGTGGCTCGCTTAAATTTGGCAAAACTGTTTATTGTTGTTGTCTGTCTGGTTATGTCATGACTTCCAAAGGTTCTTCCCTATAATCTTTCTATGGATTGTGTTATCGGCAAGTGATTAGCAGTTAATTTTCAACATGAAATGCAATTATTAATAATAAAAGAACAAACAAAATAAAAAACGATAGTTTCTACCGTTTCGCGTCGTTCAGTGTAAACTGTTCGCCGGCAACTGAGGGCAAAAGCATACCTCTTTTTGCTTATTGTGAAAAGCTTTTGATTCTGAGTTGCGCTCTCGCCTTCATTACACAAACAAATAAATACATATTGCTGCTCTCCGACTTGTTTGTGAGTACGTATTTAGGGATCGCAAATATTAATTTGGTTTGTTTGCAAGTTCTGTGAAAAGCTTTTACAAAACAAATTAAATCAGCTTTTTATATGTTTTATCACACACATTTAAAAAAAGGTATGAGCAGCAATGTAATTCGTATCAGGTTTAAAAAAATTGGTTAAAGTTTTTTATTTTAATTTTTGTTATCATTGTCGTTAATTTCAGAGTGCGATTGCGAAAAATTTATATTTATTTACCAATTTATTAAATGCTTTATAGTTTTCTTTTCATGAATGAATTTGAGCGCTTAAAATGTTATGAGTGAAAAGCTTTGAGAAGTAAACAATTTGAAACAGCTTTTGGTACAAAGAACTTTAGAGTATAATCTATAGAGCCAAAAAAAACGTCCTTTCTAGAATTCCAGTTAACATAAATATGTATTAGTGCTTTTACCATTAGATTACATTCAAAAGGTTTCACTCTCATGGATGGATTCGCTTAAAAAAAGTTATTTACTTGTCAGTATGGAAATATTGTTTTACTTATTTGTCCTTGATTTTTGATACTGTAAGGAATGATCCTGTAATATATAATTTGACTTTTCGCGACTTTATGTTACAATTTGTTAAAACGTTTCATGTTTTTGGCAAAGAAGCTTTCCTGGTCTTTTCGAATCTGTTTTTGACCCAGTTTCTGCTCCTCTCCAGCTAGCGACCAGCTGGACACAGTTGGTGGTCGGTGTTTTCTCAGAAAGGGAACTATAATTTGGGCATATTCTTTGGCATGGGTAAGATGCGCATGATGAGTGCCGGGAACTTCGTGGTATTCAAAGTGTGGATTTTGATTTCTCAAAATGGTAATTAACTCTTTGGTGTCGGAGTTTATGAAGGATGATTTTGAGGCTTTGATAACAAGATAGGGTTTGTTACTGATGCTGAGAGCCATCCAAGCATAAAGCTCTATATGTATTGGAAGGTCATTATAGAGCCTTACCCGCTTATCTCTAATTAAGTTGAACTTGTCCGGATACAGCTGTGACTTCGCGACGCTACGATAGAGCAAATGCTGAGCAAATTCTGGCGGCACCGAATCGTTGCTGCCCTTGCTCAGAACACTACGCAGCTGTGCCGGCGTGTAGGAAGGTGGCTCATATACTGATGTCTCCTCAATGCGCTCCTCCTCCAACAGTAGTTTATCCATACTTAAAGCCATATACTCTAAGCCGCTAAATAATTTCACGGCTGCAACAACGTCCAAAGAGATGACGAGGTCGACAGTGTGTGGTGCGAGTGCTGTGTGAATGAAGGACAAGATTCCACCCATCGAGTGACCCATCAATGAGACCTTTGTCCATTTGTACTCCTTCATGACTCTGGCTATGATGTACATATATTCAGCTGTGCTGTAGCGTATGCCCAGTGGCACTCTAGAGGAGCAGCCATGTCCAGGCAGATCGATGCAGAGCACACCCAGATAGTCGGGCAGCAATGGTATAAGTGTATCAAAGGTGCCAAGATTATCCAGCCAACCGTGGATAGCCAGAATGGGTCGCTCCGATCGATTGCCGTACCAGCGACCCGAAATATGACCCCAAGGCGCCCAGATGCGAACATCCTCGTACTGTCACATAGCAATGGGGAAAAAGTTGCATGTTTAGCAGTGTATAAATAAAGTGGATTGCTCTGCAAGAAACCCAAAGCTTTTAATTTCGCTTACTCACGTCGCTCAGTGACAAGGTCCCCATGTGGCTCGCTGAACTTTGGCACAACTGTTTATTGTTGTTGTCTGTCTGGTTATTTCAGGACTTCCAAAGGTTCTTCCCTATAATCTTTTTGTGGATTGTCTTATCGGCAAGTGATTAGCACTTAAAAACAAAATAAAAAGCGATAATTTCGCCCGCCTCACGTCGTTCAGCGTAAACTGTTCGCCGGCAACTGAGGGCAAAAGCATACCTCTTTTTGCTTATTGTGAAAAGCTTTTGATTCTGAGTTGCGCTCTCACCTTCATTACAAAAACAAATAAATACATGTCGCTGCTCTCCGACTTGTTTGTGAGTACGTATTTAGGGATCGTAAATAGTAATTTGCTTTGTTTGCAAGTTCTGTGAAAAGCTTTTACAAAACAAATGAAATCAGCTTTTTATATGTTTTATCACACACATTTAAAAAAAGGTATGAGCAGCAATGTAATTCGTATCAGGTTTAAAAAAATTGGTTAAAGTTTTTCATTTTAATTTTTATTATCATTGTCGTTAATTTCATAGTGCGATTGCGAAAATTTGTATTATTTACAAATTTATTAAATGTCTTATAGTTTTCTTTTCATGAATGAATTTGAGCGCTTAAAATGTTATGAGTGAAAAGCTTCGAGAAGTAAACAATTTGAAGCAGCTTTTGGTACAAAGAAGTTTTGAGTATAATCTATAGAGACAAAAAAAACGTCCTTTTTAGAATTCCAGTTAACATAAATATGTATTAGTGCTTTTACCATTTGATTACCTTCAAAAGGTTTCACTCTCATGGATGGATTCGCTTAAAAAAAGTTATTTACTTGTCAGTATGGAAATATTGTTTTACTTATTTGTCCTTGATTTTTGGAAACTGTAAGGAATGATCCTGTAATATATAATTTGACTTTTCGCGACTTTATGTTACAATTTGTTAAAACGTTTCATGTTTTTGGCAAAGAAGCTTTCCTGGTCTTTTCGAATCTGTTTTTGACCCAGTTTCTGCTCCTCTCCAGCTAGCGACCAGCTGGACACAGTTGGTGGTCGGTGTTTTCTCAGAAAGGGAACTATAATTTGAGCACATTCTTTGGCATGGGTAAGATGCGCATGATGAGTGCCGGGAACTTCGTGGTATTCAAAGTGAGGATTTTGATTTCTCAATGTGGAAATTAACTCTTCGGTGTCGAAGTTTATGAAGGGGGACTCGGAGGCTTTGATAACAAGATAGGGTTTGTTCCTGATGCTTAGAGCCATCTCAGCAATAAGCTCTGTATAAAATGGAAGCACATTAAAATACCTAATGCGCTTATCGGTAGTTAAGTTGAACTTAAGCGGATACAGCTGTGATTTCGCGATGCTACGATAGAGCAAATGCTGAGCAAATTCTGGCGGCACCGAATCGTTGCTGCCCTTGCTCAGAACACTACGCAGCTGTGCCAGCGTGTAGGAAGGTGGCTCATATACTGATGTCTCTTCAATGCGCTCCTGCTCCAACAGTTGTTTATCCATACTTAAAGCCATATACTCTAAGCTGACATACCCTTTCGGGGGTGCAATAATGTCCAATGAGATGATGAGGTCGACAGTGTGTGGTGCGAGTGCTGTGTGAATGAAGGACAAGATTCCACCCATCGAGTGACCCATCAATGACACTTTTGTCCAGTTATACTCCTTCATGACTCTGGATATTATATACATATACTCAGCATTGCCGTAGTGTATGCCCAGTGGCAATCTAGAGGAGCAGCCATGTCCAGGCATATCGATGCAGAGCACACCCAGATAGTCGGGCAGCAATGGTATAAGTGTATCAAAGGTGCCAAGATTATCCAGCCAACCGTGGATAGCCAGAATGGGTCGTTCCGATCGATTGCCGTACCAGCGACCCGAAATATGACCCCAAGGCACCCAGATGCGAACATCCTCGTACTGTCAAATGTCAGGTTGAATAATACTTAAATAAGTATAACAATTGATTTTGTTGTAGTCACTCACATCACTCGATGACAATGTTTCCATGATGATGTTAAGATATAATATAATACAATTTGCAGACTTTCTACCCTCTTAAGTTTATATTGCAGATAACAATGTTTCAGAATGAATTCTTTTCTTTGTCTTTCGTCTTTGAACACAAACTGCTGAATACAGAACCGTCGCTGTGCGAACAACAAGTTTATATTGAAATTTTTTAGAATGTGCTTTGTTTGAAAAGCTTGGTTAAACGGTTAATCAGAAGATAAAGTTTATATTGTTCACCAAACTGGCCTAATCAGACATCAGACTTGTTGACCTTCCATTTTATAATTATTATTATCTCTTAGCACCAACAAGCTAAAAAACCTTATGTGAAATTTGATAAAACATAAAAAGAATGTTTATAATTTATATTGCAAGAAGAACATCAAGCGATAAGGATCGCAACTTAAGCTTGGTGATATTCAGTTGGAGTCCTCCCACCTGGCAAGCTGCTCTGAATCACTAATTACGACATGATGAGCCCTCTGTTCTGTTCGCATACGATCTGAGTGAGTGGTGTACAAGGCGACTGGGTGTACTCCTTACTGACAGATAGAGCTGGTCCCCAATGGTAGAGTTTGGGTGTCTGGGTAGTCGATTTAAGCATGCATTCCACACTGTTGGCCTTGTACTTGATGTAGACATTGCTCTGTTTGTAGGATATGGTGAGCATCAATGGCAATCAGCATGTCCACATGATCGTGGCCATAGAACCAGGCATACAGATTGCAAAGGTCGGCGCCCAAGGAGTGACCCATCAGTGAAACCATTGATAATCACGAGGAGCGACCATGGCCGGGCAGCGGAATGCAGAGCAGTCGCATGTGTGCGGAGTACAGCAGGGGCATGAGACGTGCAACCCTGCCCATATTGTCCATCCAGCCGTGAATGGCGAACAGGGGACGCACCTGACGATTACCGTACCAGCGACAGGCGGCACTCTGCCCTAGAGCACCAAGATGTCAAAGTCAATAAACTGCCGAGAGATTTTGGGAATGCGCTGCGATTAGCACGTGACTCTCGAATCGAATTTTCCACTTCGCTTACCTCATTGCTGCTGTCCAGCACCGTGGTAGCCATTTCCCTCTGCGCTCTTTTCTTTTCCATTCTATTCTATGCAGCAAGTGAACGACACGTATTTTACGCCGTATTCAACCGATCTGCTTAGGGAGAAAGAAAAACTTTTCGGCCTTCTGCTGGGCTTATTAGTTATGCACCTCAACTTGTGACAGTTGCCAAAAGATTGGCTTAAGCACTGTTTAAATATGGGTGTGGGGGTTGAGTTTCATTGTCATGTGGAATATGTTTTTCTCTCTTTCGATCCTGCTTGCTTGCCTTACATTCAGCCAGTGAAAGCTGCTCATTTATTTCGACATTGTTTTCACAAGGTAAACTAAAATTAGATAACTTATTGAATCGGTTTCAATTCTGTTTATTTATTTATTGATAAGAAAGTTATATTGCTATCAAATTTCAACTTAATTGTTTCATTATCAAGTCAAAACACTACAGAGCATTACGAGCATTGCATCCGTTTTTATTGCAGTTATTGCATCTGCTTCAATTCGACCTTCAATTTGTTGTGTTTGAAGTCCATTTTCTTAGCTCTTACCATCTATATATGTCGAAATTTAGATATATATAGTTTTGTGCACATGAAGAGAAATGGCAGCTATTGCTTAAAGTTGAAACTCAACTAGTAGGAGTGAATGAAGTCTTGCATTGCCTACAAATCAGAATGCATTGTGCAAATTTCCTGTGCACTGCTTTCATGATTTATATTTAATTTGTATTTGAGTAATTTATCATTTTGGCTGTGATCTACGCTCAACAACTGCCCGTAAGGGCCCAGCCAACCCTCAAACACACAACCACCCCGTACCCAATTATATATGCCTTGGTCTGCAGTTGGTCCCCAAGGCGACTGTGCGTTGTCTTTGTCATTGCCCTTGTAAATGCTATGCAAATTGTGCTGGGCACCTAAGCTAAGCGCAAAGTGAAAGTGTCATTTCCCAGACCTGCTTTTGTGGCGCCCAACTCTACCTTATTTAGGGGTACATATAAATGTGTATGTGAGGAGCGCTGTGTACACACATACTATACAATTATATATATATTTGCTGTCAACGGCAGCACCACCCAAAATTTTGTGCACATAATTGAGTTCAAGCATTTGGAAGCCAATTATGATTTCACATTTACCATTTTGCCACCATTGGGGGGCTGGCAGTGTTGGCATTTCTCTGAGTGTCCTTTTTCTTTCCGCCGTTCGTTCGTTCGTTCAATCAGCCTGGCTGTAGCCTGACGACGGCCTCCGCCTTTAATTGCTTCTGCCACTTAACATATGCAAATTAATTTTTCTTTTATTTTCGCTTTTTGTATTCCTTTTTTTTTGCTCATTTCATTATTGACCGTGTCCTTATTGCGCCTGCGGTTAATACTTATTCTGCTGTGTGTCCTTTTTAACACCTTAAGTGCCACACATACACACATAACCACATTCGTGTCAGTTGTTTGATAAATATTTATGATAGCTCGTCGCAAGGAGCAACAATGTGAAAAAAAAGGGTTAGCCCTGACGTTTATTTTTTTGTGTCCACCTATATAACGCAATTTCCTAGGGCCACATTCATGACATTTATTTTTCATTTTACTGAACGGTAGATAAACAATACTCGGGTATCTATGAAAAAGTGCACTCCACTCCACTCTACTCCACTCCACTCTACTCCACTCCACTCTACTCCACTCCAGTTCACTCAGCTCAGCTCAGGCTTACGGTTAGACGCGTTGAACCTGTCAGCTAAGTGTGTGCGCAATCCTAAGCAAAAGACTGAGCTGAGATCAACCAGCTGAATATTTCAACAAAAGGCAAGCCCGGAAGTCGCCCCAGTTACGCACAGAGAGGAGCAAGAAGAGAAGGAGTTCAAAAATAACACCAACAAAGGATGGGACAACTTTGTGCTATACTTCTGCTATTATTCTTTATGTGCTTACGCTTTTTCTCTGCCCGAATTCGGTGAGTTTTTTGTGGGTTTTTAATAGCAACAATAGCATCCGGACTCATGACCTGGCCTAAAAGAAATTGCATTAAGAAATCATTTGCCCAAATGTGCAGCCCGTTAGAGTTTTACGGTAATTTTTTTATTTCTTTACTTTTTGGTTGGGGTTTGTTTGGCTTGCTGCAAACGTTTTAATCTAATTTTAATGAATTATTTTCACACGAAAATTACTTAAGCTTAAAAGTTTCGTTTTGTGGTACTGCTTTATGGTTAATGTCTGTGTGTGTGTGTGTGCATGTGTGTGTAAATGAGCATGTGGTTTCAATTGTATTGGTCTTACAATTATACACAAGCGAAGCAAATGTACATTTTTGGCTGCATTTGTAATTTGCATGCGGACAAAAACCGCAATTCGGACAAGCACACACCGCTTTTAATGCCCTCAAACTAAAGTAATGCGGGGTATATTAAATTATTATATACTTTAAGTTGAGGAATCCTTAAGGGGAACTATCATTAACTTATGTGTAGAACAATGTTTTATTTGGAAAAAAATATGGTAATTAGACGATCATTTAAATTGATCCTGTGCGACAGTTCAATTATTTATATACAGGGTGTATTCTGCTCTCAAGGAATTATTGCGTTTTATTTTCAGTATTCACTCGTGTTCTCATTGGTCATTGCCTCAGTTCCGTGTTAATTTACGTTAAGTTTGATTGACATTTGAGAATTGCATTTAAATGATAATTACTTTCAATCAATATGACAACATGTACAACATGTATATCGATTTTCGGGCTATAATTTTTACTTGTCTTCTGACCTCAAATTTCGTTTTCAACTTTAAATGTACGATTGATTTAGGGGCAAAACTATGGTCAAAAAGCCTTCGCTTTTGAAGATTAGTTGAGTTTTGACGAAGTTATGGCATTTTGAAGTTTTGACCTATGCCCATGTATTGATATACCGATTTTCAGGCTATAATTTTTACTTGTCTTCCGGCCTCAAATTTCGTTTTCAACTTTAAATGTACGATTGATTTAGGAGCAAAACTATGATCAAAAAGCCCTCGCTTTTGAAGATTAGTTGAGTTTTGACGAAGTTATGACATTTTGAAGTTTCGACCTATGCCCATATATCGATATACCGATTTTCAGGCTATAATTTTTAATTGTCTTCCGACCTCAAATTTCCTTTTCAACTTTAAATGTACGATTGATTTAGGGGCAAAACTATGATCAAAAAGCCCTCGCTTTTGAAGATTAGTTGAGTTTTGACGAAGTTATGGCATTTTGAAGTTTTGACCTATGCCCATACACTGATATATCGATTTTCGGGCTATAATTTTTACTTGTCTTCCAACCTCAAATTTCGTTTTCAACTTTAAATGTACGATTGATTGGGGGGCAAAACTATGATCAAAAAGCCTTCGCTTTTGAAGATACGTCGAGTTTTGACGAAGTTATGCCATTTTGAAGTTTTGACCTATGCCCATACACCGATATATCGATTTTCGGGCTATAATTTTTACTTGTCTTCCGACCTCAAATTTCGTTTTCAACTTTAAACGTACGATTGATTTAGGGGCAAAACTATGATCAAAAAGCCCTCGCTTTTGAAGATTAGTTGAGTTTTGACGAAGTTATGGCATTTTGAAGTTTTGGCCTATGCCCATACACCCATATATCGATTTTCGGGCTATAATTTTTACTTGTCTTCCGACCTCAAATTTCGTTTTCAACTTTAAATGTACGATTGATTTAGGGGCAAAACTATGATCAAAAAGCCCTCGCTTTTGAAGATTAGTTGAGTTTTGACGAAGTTATGGCATTTTGAAGCTTTGACCTATGCCCATACACCCATATATCGATTTTCGGGCTATAATTTTTACTTGTCTTCCGACCTCAAATTTCGTTTTCAACTTTAAATGTACGATTGATTTAGGGGCAAAACTATGATCAAAAAGCCCTCTCTTTTGAAGATTAGTTGAGTTTTGACGAAGTTATGGCATTTTGAAGTTTTGACCTATGCCCATACACCCATATATCGCTTTTCGGGCTATAATTTTTACTTGTCATCCGACCTCAAATTTCGTTTTCAACTTTAAATGTACGATTGATTTAGGGGCAAAACTATGATCAAAAAGCCCTCGCTTTTGAAGATTAGTCGAGTTTTGACGAAGTTATGCCATTTTGAAGCTTTGACCTATGCCCATACACCCATATATCGCTTTTCGGGCTATAATTTTTACTTGTCTTCCGACCTCAAATTTCGTTTTCAACTTTAAATGTACGATTGATTTAGGGGCAAAACTATGATCAAAAAGCCCTCGCTTTTGAAGATTAGTTGAGTTTTGACGAAGTTATGGCATTTTGAAGTTTTGACCTATGCCCATACACTGATATATCGATTTTCGGGCTATAATTTTTACTTGTCTTCCAACCTCAAATTTCGTTTTCAACTTTAAATGTACGATTGATTGGGGGGCAAAACTATGATCAAAAAGCCTTCGCTTTTGAAGATACGTCGAGTTTTGACGAAGTTATGGCATTTTGAAGTTTTGACCTATGCCCATACACCGATATATCGACTTTCGGGTTATAATTTTTACTTGTCTTCCGACCTCAAATTTCGTTTTCAACTTTAAATGTACGATTGATTTAGGGGCAAAACTATGATCAAAAAGCCTTCGCTTTTGAAGATACGTCGAGTTTTGACGAAGTTATGCCATTTTGAAGTTTTGACCTATGCCCATACACCGATATACCAATTTTCGGGCTATAATTTTTACTTGTCTTCCAACCTCAAATTTCGTTTTCAACTTTAAATGTACGATTGATTGGGGGGCAAAACTATGATCAGAAAGCCTTCGCTTTTGAAGATACGTCGCGTTTTGACGAAGTTATGGCATTTTGAAGTTTTGACCTATGCCCATACACCCATATATCGATTTTTGGGCTATAATTTTTACTTGTCTTCTGACCTCAAATTTTGTTTTCAACTTTAAATGTACGATTGATTGGGGGGCAAAACTATGATCAAAAAGCCCTCGCTTTTGAAGATTAGTTGAGTTTTGACGAAGTTATGGCATTTTGAAGTTTTGACCTTTGCCCATTCACCCATATATCGATTTTCGGGCTATAATTTTTACTTGTCTTCCGACCTCAAATTTCGTTTTCAACTATAAATGTACGATTGATTTAGGGGCAAAACTATGATCAAAAAGCCCTCGCTTTTGAAGATTAGTTGAGTTTTGACGAAGTTATAGCATTTTGAAGTTTCGACCTATGCCCATACACCGATATATCGATTTTCGGGCTATAATTTTTACTTGTCTTCCGACCTCAAATTTCGTTTTCAACTTTAAATGTACGATTGATTTAGGGGCAAAACTATGATCAAAAAGCCCTCGCTTTTGAAGATTAGTTGAGTTTTGACGAAGTTATGGCATTTTGAAGTTTTGACCTTTGCCCATTCACCCATATATCGATTTTCGGGCTATAATTTTTACTTGTCTTCTGACCTCAAATTTTGTTTTCAACTTTAAATGTACGATTGATTGGGGGGCAAAACTATGATCAAAAAGCCCTCGCTTTTGAAGATTAGTTGAGTTTTGACGAAGTTATGGCATTTTGAAGTTTTGACCTATGCCCATACACCGATATATCGATTTTCGGGCTATAATTTTTACTTGTCTTCCGACCTCAAATTTCGTTTTCAACTTTAAATGTACGATTGATTTAGGGGCAAAACTATGATCAAAAAGCCCTCGCTTTTGAAGATTAGTTGAGTTTTGACGAAGTTATGGCATTTTGAAGTTTTGACCTATGCCTATACACCCATATATCGATTTTCGGGCAATAATTTTTACTTGTCTTCCGACCTCAAATTTCGTTTTCAACTTTAAATGTACGATTGATTGGGGGGCAAAACTATGATCAAAAAGCCCTCGCTTTTGAAGATTAGTTGAGTTTTGACGAAGTTATGGCATTTTGAAGTTTTGACCTATGCCTATACACCCATATATCGATTTTCGGGCAATAATTTTTACTTGTCTTCCGACCTCAAATTTCGTTTTCAACTTTAAATGTACGATTGATTTAGGGGCAAAACTATGATCAAAAAGCCCTCGCTTTTGAAGATTAGTTGAGTTTTGACGAAGTTATGGCATTTTGAATTTTTGACCTATGCCCATACACCGATATATCGATTTTTGGGCTATAATTTTTACTTGTCTTCCGACCTCAAATTTCGTTTTCAACTTTAAATGTACGATTGATTTAGGGGCAAAACTATGATCAAAAAGCCCTCGCTTTTGAAGATTAGTTGAGTTTTGACGAAGTTATGGCATTTTGAAGTTTTGACCTATGCCTATACACCCATATATCGATTTTCGGGCAATAATTTTTACTTGTCTTCCGACCTCAAATTTCGTTTTCAACTTTAAATGTACGATTGATTGGGGGGCAAAACTATGATCAAAAAGCCCTCGCTTTTGAAGATTAGTTGAGTTTTGACGAAGTTATGGCATTTTGAAATTTTGACCTATGCCCATACAGTGACCGACAGCTTATTAGGCACAGAGTCAAAGAAAATAGGCTACTTTTTTACATAATCCTACCTAGCAGGTGGGGAAACCCCAGTGTATTGGGGTCATATATTAATTTAGGTGGTTAATACCTGTACCTACTATCGGTCTTTGGAATTTTTGAAATATAATTAATGATTAGTTTATGGCAGGCAATTACTTTTTTTCTTTGACTCTGTGCCTAATAAGCTGTCCGCCACTGTATATACAGTTGTTGCAAATTAAACACAAATCAATCCTTATGCTCACAAATTTTTAAAATCTGTGTGCTTGCCCTCAATATGTTCAGCACTTTATTGGCTTGAAAGCTAATGGGTTTAAAATGTGTCCGCACAAAAGTATGCAATGCTATTTTTATTGTTCGAAATTAAGTCGTAAATGATTTTAATCAGATCGCATTAAAGTATGCAATGCTTTTGCTGATGCTATCGATATCCATTTTAATTCACACAAAAGTACGCAATGACTTTTTCGCCTGTCAGCGAGCTTGTGCAGAGTGCGTATACTTAATACAAGCACCAGAAATGTCACGCTTTGCATTTTGTGGCGAGTATGGAAATCCCAAATCAAATAAATTAATTATCCACCATATTTATGATTCTAGTCGAGCCGAACTATATTCGTTTATTTTTTCTATCGGTCTTTTGCTATGCTTTGATTCTCTAGGTTTGTTTTTTTGTTTACTTTGCTTCAGCGTTCATTACTTGTGCTTCGCTGCTTGGCCAAAAGTTAATAATTAATGTGACTAATTAATGCATTGTCATTGGGCTTGGTCATATATATTTGGGCATTTGTCAAGCATAAATCTGTTTAGACTGTTTCCAACTTCTCAATATATACACTCACTCGCACACACCCAGCAGCAGCCTTTCATAACTCAAATGGTTCGATTTATGTGCACAGGACTCATAGTGTTATCTGTGCAGAAACAATTTCAAGCTTTGGTTTTCACTATGTGTTTGGACACTTCAGCCGCATGCCAATTGTAATTTACGAGTAACCACAGAAACGCACTCGGACTTCAGCTGAATGTAATGCAAAGACAATTGCACCAAGTCGCCATTTCCATTGAGTCTCGAGTTTCGCCAGTTCACTATTTCACTGCTCTGTCCTCCCATGTTCAGTGCTCGGTACTCGTACATATCGGGGCTTGGTCTTAGTCTGGTCATAAATTTGCGTTTTTTGGTTAACTGTTGTTGCGATACTTGTAACAACAACCAAGTCCCCAGTGCTTTTGCCAGTTTTTCCCAAATTTCCACAGAGAGTGCGAGTAAGTGTGTAAGTTTGTGTTTGTCTGTGTGTGTGTGTAAGTAGCGAAATTCCAGACTACAACTACATATAGTGGGAAGCATTTTATGAGGTTGCTTAAATATATATTGCTTCTGTGCCGGCAATTGGCCAAAAATGCAACTGCATGCATCCTTTTGTAATTGGAAATTGTAGTTAAAAAGTTTGTAATTCAAAGTTTATTTTTTGGAATTCACTGGCAAGTAGAGCTAACAATTTTCCGATTTGTATTTGCAAATTTGCAATATCTGTGTGCGTGTGTGTATTTGTACTTGATTGTGTTGTCCGCTGGAACTTTCGGCATTTTGGCCTGTAATTGAACTCCTGACTGTCACAACAGTTCAAACGGGGTAAGTAATTAGAATTTGCCAGTGTGACTGCTCTTTCAATTGGGGCCAAAACTTGTGAATTTGCTCAAATGGCTTCGTATTAATTTATGCATGATATTCAATAAAACCCAAAACGGACATTGTGAGAGTTTGATGACATCCTGACAAGCTGAATGTTATTTAAAGTGATTGCAACCAGAAGGCACAATCAAATATCTATGCTCAAATCTTTAAATTCATATTTTATGCATTGCTCAAAACTCAAATAATGCACCAGATTTTAATTAAAAGCAAATGCATGAATAATATGCAAAGCTCCAAATTGCATGAAAACCAATTATACTTCTTATCTAACGTGCCCAAGTAAATCATACGCACTGTTGTCTTCAACTTGCAACCGAAGAAAAAAAACAGAGCAACTAAAAGGGCAATCAAGATAAATATCTTAGCTGCCAGACAGCTTGACATGTGAACATTAGTTGCTCATCCAGATAAGCTTTTGTAGCTGGGCTCAGTTTATTCAAAGAGCAAAAGAAGCAACAGCAACAGCAACAGGAACAGGAGTAACAAGAGCCAAACCAAATTTGATTGCCATTTGGTAAAATTTACTTTAGTTGTCGGGTAAAGAAAAAGAAATGCTCGAGTAACCAAAATCCGCACGTACGTGCCACAGAAAAAGAAATGCCAACACACATACAAATACTGACATTTGAAAGCACACTAAAACAAAGTTGGCAACGCGGCACGTACAGTGCCTAAAAAGGCAACGCCCACTAGCCACTTGGCCCCTCAACACACTCGCTGTTGTCATTTGCATTTGCATCCTTCGTTTTGTTTATTTGCACTTTGCATTTTATATTTGTTCACTTTTTGGCTGCTCTAGTTGCTCGTTTGCTTGTTTGCCAATGGCGAATAGCGAATAATTTGTTGCTGCAGCAGCAACAACAACAACAACAACAACAGCAACTTTTTGGTATCAATGTAAATTTTAATTTGTTTGGCAAATATTTTATCCAACAGTTTGTGGCATGAATTGAGCTGTGAAATTGCCAAGAGAAGCTTCAAACCAAAATGGGCAAACAAACCAAATTTAAATATAAATAACGAAAAACTACCGAGTGACACATTAATTTGACTATAACGAATTTAAATAATCGGCAAAGATAGTATAAACCAAGTGATTTAAAGTTACCAATACCCCAACATGCTCTAAGGTATTGGGTGTATCAATTTGGCTAAACACACAGCATGTTAAATATTCTTTTACTTTATTTATACTTATACACTCGTTAGCTTTATTTTTGTACTAACTAAAATTTAGCTCTCAACGTAAATGTAGCAAATATATTTATGCAACACAACAGCTTGTGCTTTTGGTTTCTGGTATAGGGTATTGCTTAGTCATAATTAAAATTCTTAACCGAGTAACTAAAAGCATTTAGCAATAGCAGCTGGAAACTGCAGTCAGGGTAAAATTCTTGAACTTAGTTTGTTGAGGCAAAAGTTGTTTTACTTTTGATTGTCGGAACATTTGAGTGCAAAATATAAAGTTCTCAACTTGATCAAAACTAAGTGGCGAAGCATTTGCACGCATGCCAGGACAGCAGCCGTCAGTAACAGTGTCCTGTCAGAGGGTTGCGTGTGTGTGTGTGTGTGTTGATGTGTGTACTGGCTTACCCGCTGCGCTTCAGTCATTTCTCTTTCTTGGCCAGTTTTTCAATTTATAATTTGTGCTTAGGCGTTGCGTCGACACTTGTAAATTTCCTCAAGCGACAGTTTAAAAGGAGTCAGCAGCTTGGCACCTTCTCCCTCATCCCTATTCTCTGCTCCCATGTCCTGTCGCTGACGCTCGCTGACAGGCTGTCTGGCAGTCAGTCAGCCAGCCAATTTGCGCCGTGTCTGGCGCTGTCAGGCACATGTTTGTGTGTCGCCTCGACCATTTCAGAATGAAGTTTGCCGCAGCCGGGAGTCTAGACATTGTCACTACCCGTCTTCGACCTGCCGAACACTCACAATTGCTGCCGTGCGACATATCTATGCACTCCGAAAATGCAACATCAACTTTCATGAGCTGCCCATTTTTGCCCTTAGCCCATCTTAAAAGTCAGTCAGCCTAGTATTCCTTATTTTTTGTTATCGCGATGGGGCCTAAAAATGTAAATTGCAGCCTGAGAAATGCGGCGCCAACGAAGCTGACGAAACTAAATGAGTTGCTGCTCATTCTTTTTCCGCGTTCTTTGCGATAAAATAAATAAAATCGGCATTTTATGCAAATGCTGGAGTCGACAAGCCCCAAATTGTTGGCAGGGGCCAAATAAATATGCACAAAATGAACAGACAGTTAATTTAAAAAGCAAAGAATTTCTTTAAAATGGGCATGTGCACGGGTAACTACTTCAACGGAAGAACAGCCTGCTAAGAAATGGTTTTGACTTTAAAAATTCATCACGTAACAGAGGAAAGCAAGAAAAAGTGCTGAAACAAAAATAAAATCTCTTTTTGCTCAATTTCAGTCAAATTCATAAAGCATGCTCTTTGGTAATAATTCATGCGGAATTTAATGCAAGTTATATTATAAATGTAAAGTAATTTACAAAGAAAATATTACATTTTGCTTGCTTAAGAGTTCCACTTAAAAATCACATAAATATACGTAGGAGAATTGCCACAGTCTGCCACAAAATTAAATGGCATTCCACTCAATTAGCTCTTGAGACTGGAACAAACATGTGGAACAAGTTAATCTCCAATCGTATGTGCAAATTGCTCTTAACTTGACCAAACACTTGTAACCAAAGATACTACAGTTCGACCTATTATATAATTAATAATTACACAAAATAACTTGAGAATTGGCTGGCAAAAAGTATTTTAATAACTTGCCCATGGCTCAAGTTCTTAAGTGCTTGCTGGGGTCAAATCAATGTGCGAAACGTGCTAATTGCGGCAGCTGTTCAAATGTGTGCCTTGGCCATTTGATCGTTGCCCATCATTTTGATGGCTTTCAGAATATCACACACAATCTCATACACACACAGACACCCACAGACACACGCACACACATAGGGCTCTACTTGCAGTGGGATAGTTTAATGTGTGCGTGGTTGGTCATTGCCAAAAAACTAATTGCCAAAGCATTAGAGTTTGAGGTCAGACACTAAAACTTTTGCGTAAATGCCTCTTTTCAGTCAAACACACACACCCACACACAATCTCACACACATAGATGAACCAACACCATTCTGTGGCATACTCTTAGGCCAAACTACTCGAAAGTTTCTTGCAGCGTGTTGGCTGCTGCTGCGTTAGTAAGGGACTGGCCAAGGGACTGGCCGTGGTTGGCTAGATTGCTGGATGTTTGGCGTTGCGTTGTGCGTCGTAAAAAATTGCCATACTCATAGCCGCCGTAACACATAATGAGATACTTCAAAATGATGTTATTGCTTTATTTATAGCGACACATAAAAGCTGGCAGCGTTTGAGGTTCGGTTCAGCTTTGGTTTTGGGTTAGGCTTTGGGTTTGCATCTCTTTTGTTGAGCTTCTTTTTTTTGCACTTGAGTGGCAGCCACAAAACATTTTTTATGTAGTTTTTTGCCACTCTTTTACAACTGTCATTTGTTTAACTTCATTTGCCTCACGCACACACACACACACACACAGACACCTGAAGCACACACCTATCTGTTGGTTAATAAAACTGCATCAAGTGACTGCCGCATATTTTTTTATAACAGACAAAAGTCCATAAATTTGAGTAATTGTCGACGTTGTTGAGCGGGGCAGAAAAAATATCATTTTGTTTTCTATGCTGCAGTAAAAACATGCATCACATACCATGGCTAAACCATTTTTATGGTCAACATATAAATATATTACATTTATGTAGATACACTCCCAAAAAAAGCAAGAAATTTGAGTTTATACTAAGTGTTACATATTTTCGCTTAATCATTTTTTCATATTATTAATACAAATACAGTTTGTTAATTCAATTATTTTGCACAAGCTAATATTGATTAAAGTGGTTCCACTTAGTGTTGTTATAACAACCTGTCTACTTCGTCTACTTCATTTACCACAAACCAGATTTTTAATTCAAAAATTGCTGTCAGTCATTTAAAATTGTTAATTTGATCTGGAATATGCAAATAAATGTATTGATATTAAAAGCAACAGCGCAAAATTCATATTTATGCTTTGATGGCATGCACTAAAATCTTTTATATAAATGCGACTTCAATGAAACTCTATAAACCATAAATAAATGTCGCTGGATTACAGAGTTCCACGAAAACTTATCAAACAGCATCACTGGATTAACGTTTATTTAAAATTCACTTTGGCGGATTTTACACAAAGGAAAAATACATTTTAGCGATATAAATGAAAACTGAGAAGCCAGCAGCGAATGCTTTAAAGTGCATCACTTTAATAATGCAAACATGCAGCAAGTGGCATTAACTTTGGCCGCGCAGGCGGCATTAAAATTTGCATAATTGCTGCTAGAGTGTAAGAGAGAGAGGGGGACAGGGAGAGCGAGGGAGTTACTACAAAGGCTTCATTATTGTTATCGTTGTTGCATGTGCAACTCAATGGATTTTCCCTCAACGCCACGGTAATGAAAAGCGCGTCCAGCACACTTGCTACAATTAACGATTTTTCATGATTTCATGCCACGCGAGCAGTTTGCATAAATCAGTGGCAAAGTATCTGTGACAACGCAAATGATGGACACCCAGCAGGGGGCCAGGGATCGAGGGAGGGATGGAAGGGAGGGAGAGAATGTTGTTTGTTGCACGGGTTGCTGCTGTTGAAAAATGTTTACACATTTGCCAACGTCTGAAGGTCAGGCAGGGGGATTTAGGCGCCTGCTCCCGCACTGAGTAATTGCGCGGTGGATTGTGGCCTGGTCTGGCCTGGCTGGTCTTGCAGGTCTTGGCATGGTCACGACTGATTCTATGCCTCGTGCAGCTTTAATTTAATTTATGCATTGCTGCAGCAGCAGTGGGATGCCTCGTCAAGTGGCCACTAAGTGGCCGCTTCAGCAAAATTAAATGCACTCAACAACGTTGTCGTTGTTGCTGCTATTGTTGTTGCTGCTGTTGTTGTTACTGCTGTTGTTGGTGCTGCTTTGCAGTTGCTGTCGCAGCTGCATGACTGCTTTTAAATAAAATTTATTGTTATGGCAAGGCAACACAGTATGTTTAGTTAGCCGTGGCCATAATATGCATACAATTTATTCACTAGGCTCCACTTCTCCCCACAACTGAGTTATTTAATGCGTAATTACAGCGCAAATCTTCTTAAGCTGCAGTCAGCTAAGTCAAGCGACTCTGTCGCATCTACAATTGGCCAAGTGGCAAAAGGCAAGAGGCAGGAGGCACGTAAACGGCTTAGTGCTTGCTTCATTGAATTCATAAGCGTCTCCTTTAGCAGAAGATTTGAGTCAAAAGTAAATCCTTACGGAGAATGGAGGTCAAAAGAAAATGCGCGCAAAATGCCAAAATAAGCATTAAAAGCAATGCTGACTGCAACATTGCGAATGCAAGAGCAACATTGCAACAGCAAAGGCAACTGCAGCAACAACAACAACCGCAACGGGGTCGTCAAAAGTCAATTAACTGGTAACAGAGGCAGCAACTTCAACTAATTAGCTTCTGCCTTGCCTCAAGGGTTGTGGCCTCATCAACGACAACCCGTCTCACGACTCAGCTGCGTACAAACAAAACAGTGTTGCATGCTTTTAGGCGCTGCATAGAATTCAGAATGTACTTTATCCTAGATGCTTTGAATGCATGTGAATGAATGTTTTTCTTATGTGTGTGTTTATGTGTCTGCCACTTAGTTACACGTCGCTTTTAATTGCCCCCAGCATCAAAAATTTCGATTAAACATGATCTCACATTAGACTGATTTATTGACAAATATTTGTGGCAATTCAATATTTGACTAAAAATTACTCAATTTTCCTGCTGCAAATTGAATGTTTTTTGCCGTTTATTTTATTCATTTGCGCATCTTCCAAATCTATTATTCAGGTGAATTTATAACTACATTTTGTGCTAAGCTAGATAAATATTTACCGAGCTCTGACTAAATTGAATTTTTCATTCAAATCGATTTATTTTATTGCTTGCATTTTGAAAGTTTATGCTGACAAGTAATTTTCTCATTTTCAGTTTTGTATATTTTTATTAATATTTAAAATATAGTTTCTAGGTCATGTTTCGCCATCAAAATAAATATTTAACTTTAAAAACATAATTCCGAAGTTGAACAACTTTATCAGATATATTCATAAGAGATTTTTTACCAAGCTTTAACTAAACTAAATTCATTTAACTGTTCTTAAGTCTTTACCCACAACTGTTACGCCGCTTATGTATCACAACCCGACTGAAAACTATATATTTCCAACTATTGGGCTGGGGGCTGCTTGCAGCATTATTGAGTCGTGAGTCTTCAGTGTCTAATTATGGCGTCTCATGTTCGGCGACATTCTTATCTTATCAACTGGTTTGAAAGCGTACAAGATGTGCTATCAGCAGCCACCGATAGGTGTGTGTTACCCACATCTGCGAATGCATTTGAATTGCCACCCACTTTTATTCACACTCTCCACACGCACAGATGTCAACTCGAACCGATGCAGTTGCTCTCAATGGCTGATTCCATTTGGCAGACACTGCGCAATATGTTACACCTGCCCGATTTCCTAGGTAATTATATATTCCAGATTTCTGCTCTGACTGATTGTTCCTCTCTCCTTAATAGTTCTCTGCTGCCTGTGGGTCAGTGGTCTCTCGTTGGGCTACTACCTAAAGTCGGCATTTGTCTATAATAATCTGTGGCCACATTGGTATGCTTTGGTAGCTGGCATCATGGCTATATCTCTGGCTCTGGGCTGGACACTGCGCAAGCATGGCAAGCAGAGTTATAGCTACGATCATTTCTATATCATATTTTACGGACTGCTCTGCTCGCTGCTGGGCAGCTGTTTTATGCTCAGCAATCAGTTGGGTGAGTTGAGTGTCAAACGTGATTGTCTGCTGCTTCTGGTTAATAATAAACTTTTCGCCCAGCGATTAGCTACTACTTCAGCTGTATTGGCCTGAGTGTGGTTTATGTGGCCAGCTTCAGTTATGTGAGCCTGCGCAGCGATGCCTCTGGCCTGCGTCCGGCGAGGATTGCTTTGGCGAATACCTTCCATGCCTGTGGCATGGCCAGTGGATTTGTTATTTTCAACGAGTTTGAGCCACAGCACTGCGGCCTCATTGAGCTGGGCGTTAATCTACTTCTGCTGCTCTTCGTCTGCATCAACGAGCTGCTGCAGCATCTGGGCCTGCACAACTATAAGCAGTCGCGAGACCTTGTCTTCAACCTGCTCAACGAGGAGCGTTTGATCTTTCTGAAACGCCAGGCAATACTCGTCCAGTTTGTCGACCGCAAGGATTATCGTCTGCTGCCCAGTCGACAGTGGTTGGTGCTGTTGTTGGGTGGCTTTTTGCTGATGCCACAGTGCTGTTTCCTGCTCCATTCCCCCGTCCACATGCAGCTCATGTGGAGCGCCACCGCGGGCTTTCTGCAGCGCTCGCAACTCTTCACACCATTTGCTCTCTATGCCGGCGGCTGTGCTCTGGGCGCTCTCCTGCTGCTGCGATATACACCAAAGTTGGTATTCCTGCTGTTTGGTGTCATTCAAGTCACTCTCGTAGTGGCTCTGCTGTGCATCTATGATGAGGACCAATCGGAGAACTGTTTTATATTTCTGTGCCTCATCTATGGTAGTGTGGGCGTTCTGTCAAGCCAGCCGCTGCACTGGCTTCTGGAGTGCTCACCATTCCTCTACACGGAACTTTCGCTAGCCGTGGGCTTTGCTCTGCAACTGGCGATTTTGGAGGTCGGCAAATATGAAGTGGGTGCGAATGATGTGCGGACAACTCTGCTGGCCAGCAGCTTGGCATATCTGCTGCTGACTTTGTTGGCCATCATGTTGGTCCTCTGGCTGCAGCCCCGCTCTGCCAGCTTAGTCGATGTGCGCAATCGCCTTCTGGGCATTCGCCGCCTCAATTTACCTGCTGCCCAAACACAGTTTTGGCACACAAATCACTTTCTGGCCCATGACAAACAGCCAAACGAACTCCAATCCGTCCAGCTGGACAAGGCGCGCGTCTTTCAACAGTATCCAATTAGCGAAACTGCTAACAATGGCAAAGCCGACAAGTTTTGAAATAAATTATGTTTTATTCCAACCTATTTGAGTTTCAGTCATTAGTCAAACTTGTGGTTGAGTATATCTTTGCTTATCTTATCAAAGTCAATTAATACTTGTACAATTGTACTTGTACTAGGCATGGAATCTTTGAACTGAGCCTGAATAACATTACCAAAACGTAATCATGAATAGTCTTGTAGAATGATTTGGGAATATCGAATTTCGTTTAAGTCTATTTATCTATTTATTTATTTAATCTATTTATCTGCACCCTCTCTCTTAATTTATTTATTTAATTGTGATCTTGGTCATCTGTAAGGGACGACCGCAACTTTGAGTGGCATAAATGATTTTTATTGATTTTTAACAAATTAAATTGCGCGTTAACCACAACTGAATTTATCATAAAGATGGTTTATCAGTGCGTCCAGCAGCTTCTGCCTGACGGCGCAGACGATGACGGACCAAAGGATACAAGCCTCCATTCCCCCTCCCGCCAGCACTTTTCAGTGGTTTGCCAGCCTTTTTGCCACAATTTTATTGCCAAAACATTAAACATTTATATCCGCTATCAATTTCGTTAGGTTGGAAAAACGTAATCGCATTGCAGCCGCCTCTGTTGACGTTACTGTCGCTATCGCTATCGCTTTCTCTCTCTCTATCCCTCTCACTGACTCTTTCGCTCTCAGCTGCCAACATTTTTCATGTTCCTACCTAATTTAATTTACGTAGAAAAGCCGGTCGCAACGTGCTACGGCAATAAAACCGTTAAATTTGTTTATTTTTCCGAAAGACGCTGATGGACCTGGGCAACGCGGGGGATGACGGGGGTTTGAGGGTTGGAATTAACCATTGAATGGTCTCGCTTCGATTTCGTTGCTCGTTGCTCATTTTATGCCGCTGTTGTTGCTGCTGTTGCTGTTGCCTTTGCTGTTTAGTGTAGCATACCTCCAGGCGCATGTTGAAAATGCTCACACATCAGCGCACAGACAAAACACACACACACACAGACACATCGACATCGCTTTGGCCCTTTTGTTTTGTGCAACGCCATTGTTTTTAAGTGGGTGCCGCCATCCACATCCAGGCTCCCTTATCACTAATGAAGTGGCCAATGAACTGCGACCCAAAGATTAAAGCGAAATTAAATGCCAGCCCAAGGTTGATTGATCGAAAAAAGGTGCATGTGGCAATTTAGACAACATTCAAAATGCTTAAACCTAATTTATATTCCGTATAAGCAGGGATTACACAAACCCCTCAATATTGAAGCACTTAAAAAAGGGTAATTAATGTAAAAAACTGACGCTCATTTAGAGTTTTTATATTATGTACAAAAAAAGGTTCCTTTGGTTTTTTTTAGGTTGACAACTAATAACGTCGAATTAAGAGTTTCCCTGAGTTTGGTGAAAGTTTAAATAGCTAGACTCTTAAATTACAGTTTAATTTGTTTGATAGCCTTATCTTAATTTGGTAAAGCCGTTTTTTCTTCGCGCTGTTCGCTCAGAGGTGAGTGCAACAGCTAGAGGTTACTTTTTCTCTTTCTCCGCTTCACATTATCGACCTCATCCACAGCTAATTCGAAGTTTTGCACCACCTCGGGCAACTCCTCGGCATCCACAGTCCAGTTCTCCAACTGTGGTGGCCTATGATGCAATATAAACGGATTGATAATATCGGCAACGCCCTTTGCATTGTTCAGATGCACGTGATGTGTGCCGTGAACCTCGTGCAGCTCAAAGTGTGGATTATTAGAGCGCAGTATGTCAATCACCTCCTGACTCTCCTCGTCGATAAAGTTTGACTCGGATCCCTTAATCACACAGTATGGCACATTGCGAATGGTTCGCGCCAGCTCAGCGGCAAAGGGTGGACTTGTGTGGAACTCAAAGTAATACTTGCAACGTCCATCTCGGGAGAAGAAATACTTTTCCGGATACTTGGTCGATCTGGCCACATTGCGGTCCAGTATGTGATGGGTGTTTTCCATTGTGACCGAACACTCCGTACCCTTGTGCAGCACATGCTCGAGTTCGTTCCATGTATATGATGGGGGCTCCTCGCGCTTGGCATTCGCAAAGCGCTCATCCTCGACCATGTAGCCCTCGATATTGGAGCGCAGGTAATCGATTTGCGATGGTGGCTTACGGTAGCGTGTCCTCACAATGTCAATGCTGATCAGCATGTCCAAGCGATTCGGGTAGAGCGAGGCGAAGATGAAGCACAACATGGCGCTCATTGAGTGTGCCATCAGTGACACCTTCTGCCAGCCATACTCCTCCATAATGCGTAGTATCACGCACAGGTAGTCCACAAAATGATAGGCAATCCCCTCCGGCAGCTTGGACGAGAAACCGTGCCCAGGCAGATCAATGCACAGCACGCCCAGGTGCTTCGGTAGCAGGGGTAACAGCTCATTCCAAGTGCCCAGATTGTCCAGCCAGCCGTGCAGGGCCAATATGGGTCGTACCTGACGATTGCCGTACCAGCGGCCCACCACATAGCCCCAGGGCATATTGATTCGCACATCCATCGGCTGCAAGCAAAGACAGAGAGAGAGAGAGAGAGAGAGAGAGAGAGAGATAGGAAACGAGTTAGTTGCCATACACAAAGCTAATTGACAGGCCAAACTTTGTGTATATATGGAATAACCCAAAGGTGTTCGAGCAATCTGAAAGGGTTCGCTAACGCAAACAAAGGATGTCATCTCATCCCAAAATCTACCTTTTCGAGCGTGTTAAAATAACAATACAAATGTATCTAAAGTCGTTTTGGGACTAGCTAGCCAGAAATCGATGATAACTATCAGCTGTCAAGTAATAAAATACAAAATACAAATACAATGCCAAATGAAATAAGTATATTAAAGAGTTTGGCAGGTCTCAAGTTAAATTGTATACAAGCAAAATAACAGAAATACCAAAAAAGATATGAGTAATTATGAGTTATTTACGTCAAGTCTAACCGCCGTGCAAGGCCATACCATTCTCATGCTTAAAACCAATTTTATTTTTATCACTTCGTGCTAGGCAAGGGTATATTTTAGTCTTTCTTTTGCAATCCAAGTTGCACTTGATTTGATCAATCGTTTGGTTTACACGTGAAAAGTTCAATTGACAACTAAGCGGCGCATGTGTAGATTGATGGGCAGCTTTCAGTATGACACCAGCCAGCAATTTATCATTTGTATTCTATATTTTTTCTTTTGTTTTTCTAGTTAGCAGATGGCGAAGGGCGTAGTTGGGCGCAAACAATCGATGAAGCTGGTATTCTGCAATTTACTGCATCGCATGCAAACCTTAAATGTCGACAAATGGATTTTCGTAGTTTTGCGATGCACAAAAAAAAACTTTTCACGACACTTTTGCTTTTGCAAGTGTTTCTGTTTCTGTTGTTGCTGCTGGTTTTGCTGCTGGTGTTGCTGCTTCTTTTGTTGAAGAGTTCGCTCGTTCAACTTGAAAATTAGCGCAAAATGCTTTCAAGTGTGACGCAAAGTCTGCAAAGTTTTGCGCCCCCAAACATTTTGATGAACTTCTAATGAGCTTAATAACAGCAAGTTGCCCGCAAAACTTCACTTATCTGACGCGGAATTGAATTGGTCTTTTTGTGAGTGTGATTTGTGTAGCTGTATATATAATTTCCGATTGACTTTGATTCGCGTGGCTGGAAATCTTATCAGTAGCAGTCGTTACATATTTACCCACGGTAAAATGCAAAGTTCAGTTGCAATTCAAACGGTTCAAAGGTAATTCAGCAGTCTAGACACGAAACTTAATGTGTATTTAACCCGATAAGCTAAGTAAACATTTTTTGTATTCCTTGTTCCTCAACATTTAATCAATGTTTATGTGTTGCACTCGGTGTATTTACTTACCTGTTCTTGTTGATCAGTTCGTTCAAGTTCATTGCTTGCCGTTGAGTTTCCTGTCATTTTGTCTGCTTTTTATGATATAATCTAGGCAGCAATTGCGAACATTTATTTTCTTTTATATATTTTATATATATTTGTACATATGTATGTTTATACTATATGTTTAAACGTTTCCCCTACTAAAAAAACATGCGAGCAGCGGAGCAATAAACACACACAGCGCGCAAACTAGACTAAAGCGAGTTTGATTCATCGCGCTGAATAAATTCTCTAGAAAATGTGAGCGAAGAGCGATGAACGAAGTCTGACCTTTAATCAGTCGCATTAGCAGCTAATTGCTGCATGTGCGAAGAAAAATACCTGACAAAGCGAAACAAAGAGGGACAGCGGGAGAGCGAGTTAGAGAAAGAGTGAGCGAGTGGCCATCGGGCGGGTTCCGCTCAGCGTTTGCCATTTATCACACAAACAAAACTTAAACACAGTTATAGAACAAATTAACCACCAACAATGCAGATAATCAACAAAACTTAAAAGCTCTGGAGCCAACGATCGAAAAGCTCAAGCAAGAGAGAGAGAGATAGAGCAATCGATCGCATGAGCTTGTTAAAAGCTGCAATTACAAACTTTTCATAAAAGTTTCGTGAAGTCTTCTTAGTTAGAGCAAAGCTAAAGCAAACATAAAATTGTGCTTTTATATGCGAAGTAGGTTATAAAAATGCTTACCGTTATTCCCACGCAAATCAAAAATCTCGTTTTAGAAACAATCAAATCAGAAACACATAAGCTATATTCACTTAATCAGATTAGATAATTCATATGCCAGATAATAGCATAATATGGATTCAATTAATTTATCACCTAATTTTTCAGTGCTGAATATACCCCAATGAAAAATAAGCCAGAAAATGTTATAGTATGTTTGAAAGCGAACATTTTCATAAAAATAATTGAATTCAATTGCTTCTGTGCTAGAGTTTTTGTGCAATATCAACAAATCGGTAAACCGCTACAAAAAAAAAATATTAAAATAACAATAAATATTTATTAAACTCTTTGGTTCGACCTCAACGGAACTCAGCAAAACATATTCAAAATTCCATTAGCATACAATACCGATGTCGACAACAATCCATTTGGTTGTTAGTTTAGTGTTCGATTCCTAAATCCCTCGAATGCAACCGAAATTAAGAGGTGAATATTGGTGCCAGCGGTTAGATTTCGGATACAAAAAAAAAAAACCGTTTAAAACGTAAATCTTTTCCAAATTGAAAACTGCGATGGGGGATGTGTGTGCGGTGTGATAAATAACGAATTGCAATCATAAATCTGGCGCGGGAAACATGCAAAACGTTTTAATTTCAATGCAATTAAAAAGGAAAGGCCACAGATTCGCACCAGTGGCTGCAACAAGGATATATGGATGGGGTCGATGAAGGCTCGAAAGGAGCTTCAGCGTCGCTTGACCGACTGCGGCAGCAGCATTTAATCAAATGCAGCTGTCAAGGAGTTGGTGCAAGTGCACATCCTGCGGAACGCCAATCCGGCAATTTGCGCTCATTTTCGAAATAAAATTACGAGCGAGCGACGCATGCCGCATGCTGTATGCCGCATGATGTCGGCGGCGTGCTGTGAGCTCCTCACCTGCTTGCAACTGGCTGCATTCTTGACCCAAGCCTCGCACTAATGACATTTGAATGACGCCGGCCCCGACCAGGGAGGTAGAATTGACCCAGCAGTTGGTCAGTTGGCCGCAGCCAAGTTGGCTAATGACCGTTCGCGGATACAGTGAATGCCACAGACTGTGGCGATGGCTCCAATCCAACGCTGTTGTGGCAGCAGCCGCTTTGAGCTGCGATAACAATTGTCTCAATCATGTTGTTGCTGTTGTTGTTGTTGGTGTTGTTGATGGTTGGCTGGCCAACGTTTCGCTTCAGTTTCATTTGTGCTGATATTACCTATAGTATATACCTAAGTATGTTTATTTCTGGATCTATGCCAAGTGCCACGACGTGCTCTGCTTGGCTGCTGAGCGCTTTGTTCGTGCCCCAGCCTCCTTACCACCTTGTTGTCAGGTGTAAAATGCAAAGTAATGGCTTTGAATATGCCTGTTAAGAGCCTGACAGGCACAAAGCCAATGGCAGCAACGAAACGGGCCTTTAGCATAAGCATGCTTGACAGAGAATTGGAGTGACCCAACTTTGGAATCGGGCCGGCAATGCTTAAAGCAATGAAGTAAAAATGACACAATGAGCAGCGAACTCAAAAGTATACTCGACACAAGTGGATTAGAGATGGATGGAGTCTTGTATTAAATTGGATTACATTTTCAAATATATATTTTAATAAGGGTACGGAGGGAAACTAAATTAGCCTTGTCCAAATTTCAGACTATCATTGAGTATGTTCCTCAGAAGAAGGTGTGGACGAGTTCCTGCAAATAATTAATAATTAAGGAACTTGTACAGAGATATCTTAAGTATGTTCAAGTTATAGCTGCTACATAACGGCAATCTTCACTCGCCAACTTAGAAGAGTGTATTTTAGCTGCGGCTTGGCATTCAGTTAATTTGTCCATTGCTTACGTATCCCAGACAGTTGGTTGAGCCTGTCTGCTGCCGTTAGCCGTTTTACTGCTTTTGGCTTTTGTGTGGCACTCAAGTGAAAAGCTTTTGTCAGCGCATGGAAATTTGACGGAAATTGTTTGGTCTTATGAATGCAGCTGCTATTGCTGCTGCAAGAGGCGGCACCCACAATGTGCTCCAGTTACCTTTTGCCTAATGGTCTTGTTCAGCATCTGCATCAGATCGCCTATCGGTTGTTTGCTAAGTAAGCGGACAATTTTTGGCTATTATGGTTAGTGGTACAGGCTGCACTTTTGGCCAACACACCGAAATGGCAATTTCAACAGAATTAAAGGCACAATTTGTTGTTAGCCAGTCAAAAGGGGGCAAGAGGACGCAAAGATTTCGCCAAGCGAAATAAATGCAAATCGCATTAAAATAAATTTTATGTTGCCCTCTTTTCTGGAATCCGCTTGAAGCTTGTTGTGACGGCGTGACTGCAGGATAATGTCCTTAAAATAGCTGCGTGGCTGCTGAGTGCCAAGCCCAACTTTGGCGACAGGTAGCAACACGAAGTTCCGGAAGACAATTGGATGGGGCAGTAAAGGGGAGACGCCGCAGATTTACTACGGCGCGTGCTGCTGCCACAATTACCGCGCTAGAAGACACAATCAAAATCAAGTTGAACGTTGAACTTTTTAATGCATAATTTATGGGTCTGAGTAGCCCGCCCGCCCGTATGGCATTGTTCTGCAAATCCAGGGCCACTGGCGGGTTAAGGTAACACACCTTTTGTCATTCTGTTGTTGTGTCTCAGATACACACACATATATATAAATATATCTTATAGCGAGAGACAGCTGTGGAATGTTGTGCCGCTGTATCATAAATATTTATGAAAGCTGCCAAAAGTGCACGTCGTGAGGGCTTTTCAGAAGCCAATGCTCCTCAGATTCTTCTCAGAATCTACGTGCGCCGTGTGGCATGCCACGATTTATATGCCTGCCATTCAGACCAATATATTTGCTTTCATCAAAAACTCATCTTAAATGCCAGCACATGCGGCACATAAATTTTGGGGTCCATACATAAGATATACATATGTATATGCATTCCGATTCGCAAATATTCAATTGTCTCTCTTAGCTGTGGTAAGCCGAAACGGGACCACATTTGAAGCAGTTAAGCGAAAATCAACCAAAAATCGTAAAATCATAATAAAAATATGCCTTGCTTGGCGAACTGTTAAAATTTAAGATTGAAAAGTACTTGAAATCCTGCTATAAAACAGGCACTAAAAACTGTCATACACAATTTATTATCTGAAACGATAAAAGCGGAAATATTTTAATGCAACCAATAAGACGTATCTTAGGCTCTTTTTTTTTGGAAGATTGTTATACATAATTTATTATCTGAAATGATAAAAGCGGAAAGGTCGAAATGCAAAAAAATAAGACGTACCTTACCATCTGGTTTGTTTGAAGATCAAATTGAGACTAAGAGAATGACAATCCTAAAAATATAGCCTGTGAACAAACAAACAAAATCATAAAATGAACAAAAAGTCTTTAATCCTGTTTAAATCACCACAGTTTTTCCAACTGGCCTTAACCCACACACATACAGAAACACACACAGACACACACACATACAGAAACACACACATTTGTAAGCCGCTAAAAACTGGCCACACATCCTGACGCAAAACTTTCTCTTAGCGTAATTTGTGTCTGAGCCAAATTGAAAAAAGTAAAATTACAGACCAAACATTGAGTAAAATAAATCCCGTAAGCCAGGCCAAGACTATCAATTAAACTAATTAGCTTGATTTCCCCAGGCTGAACACGAACCGGCGCAGAAATTCAATCAGTGCTATGCAGAAAAACGCAATCAAATGATTAAGTCAACAAATGAAGGCAAATTGTTGGGGCTGCAGTCGTCGAACAAGTTGGCAAATTGCAACAAATATATATAAAAAATCCAAAAAAAATCAAATAAAGAAGAAAATAATCACTGAAGCTGAGCGAAGGTCTTCCTTAAAGTTGCCTCTTTTGGCCGCTGCCATCACCCCAGTTAAAGTTACGTAGAGAGAAAGAGAGAGAGAGGGGCGGAGGGGTGTGGTGTAATTTTTTTCAGACAGGTGGAAAATGGAACGCAAACTTTTTGGAGTCCTAATGAGCGGTCGCACCATTGATTAGAAGTCTGCCCCAACTGATATGGGGCTGCACACGACTTTTTTCAACATATTGCACACATTTTTTTCTTCATATTTTCATGGCACTTTTTGTGAGACTCAAACGCAAATTGAATTGACTGAAGATTGAGCACCGTGGAGGCGTGGCACGTGCCTTATGCAGAGCATTGAGTGCTCGTAGATATTGATTTCGTTCTTCTTCCCTTTTTGTATGCTTTAGCTGCAGGAAATTTATTTATATTCAATTTGTGAATTTATGCAATTCTTTTTTAGGGACTAGGACGAAACGGGAAATTCACTTTTCCGTCATATGTAGCATATGTATGTGTGTGTGTGTGTGTGTCATATTGTGTGCTTGCCAACTGTAGCTGAGAGTTAGCTGGAAGTGCTGTTCCTTATGCTGCCTGTGTGATAAAGCAATATTTGCCTCTATATTTTCCACAAACTCATAAAACATCAGGCCAGACGCTAGTTGGCTGGCTGGCTGACATGCTTATTACCTAATCTGAAGGACTAGTGTCGTCAGTACCTAGCAGCAAGTACAGTCTGACCTAGCTATGTCTGACCCAACGCTACCTAAGTGCTAGGTAACAGAATGTCTCTGACAGCGCTATAAATAGACAACCGATAGCTTCATCCTTCATTCAGTCGTCGTTTGGTTCTTTATCAGCGAGAGTCTAACACAAACAAAAAAAAAAAGCGGCTTCCGCACATCGTACTGTGATAATCAGTGCCCAGTGTATTCTCGGTCAGAATGTTATTTCTGGCTCCGCGCAAGCATCTACTGGCGAGCAATTTGATAATTTTGCTAATGATTTACATCATGCGCAAGTGTCTCCAATTGTTCTGCATCATTGAGAACAAGGCGTGCAAGAAGCCGGACTGCAAGTGCGAGCCGGGCAAGTCGGATGAATGCCAAGACTCGCCGCCAGTGGAGCGCCGCGGTGGCTTCAAGCTCATACCGGATGCCATGCGGAAGACCATGCACGGCTTTGGGTATGGCGAGGGCCACTATCAGATCTTCGTGGAGAAGAAGGAGCGCAACTTGCCAACCAAGTCGCGCCTCAATGCGGCCAGCGCTGAACTGAAGCTCAATCCCAATTAGACGCCAACAGCTTCAGCCACCATACGGCATGCCCCAGCATCCCGCTGGAGTAGCCAGACACAATGTGCCAA
Source organism: Drosophila nr. perissopoda 5 BK-2023a (assembly GCA_035044105.1). Lineage (NCBI taxonomy): Eukaryota > Metazoa > Arthropoda > Insecta > Diptera > Drosophilidae > Drosophila > Drosophila nr. perissopoda 5 BK-2023a. The sequence continues at coordinate 2,282,361 of JAWNMK010000124.1, forward strand.
CAACAAATTTCACTAATGTCTTCTTGCGAAAATGTTTATAATTAATTATAAGTATTCAGCAGCACTTCTTATTATTTGGAAGCGCATCTTTGGCCATTAATAAAATTTATAAAAGTTAAGTCTCTGCTTAGGCATTTTGACAGATTTTCTTCGCATGTTCTATTATACTTTTCTCTATGCCACACAAAAATGATCTGCCACATTTACAGCCTCACAATTGTCACAGTTGTTTCGCCGGCGGGTGCTGTTTGAAAAATTGTCTTCGCTTGCGACACGAGTGTCAGCTGATCTCGTGGGTGTTGCTGCAACCATTAAATTGCCACAAATATATCACTAAAGTAGCTACAGACACAAACACACACACACAACAACAGTGTCAGCAATTTGCTATGCTCTCGTCGAGCATCAGATTGGGTTTGTTGAATTTCTTAAAATGTTTGTGGAAAGTTGAGTAAAGAAGGGTAGAAATTTTCACAATTCATTAAATAATAGTGGCTTCACTTACACACTGTTGTTGTTTCATTAATCGTTGCTTGTTTACTCATTTTCTTGTTCAAAAATATTAAATTTCCAATTCAGCAGCCGTTACGCATAATGCTTCATTTACCTTTATAGACACTTCGACAAGCCCATTAATTAATCTCAGTTTTCCTAATAATTCGCATATTAAGTTGCACCTAATTAGAAACATTACCGAATATGTGGTGTGAGGAGTTCTCTGGAGCCGCATCAATGAGTGTGGCAACCTTTATCTGAAGAGCATCTTCTTGTCATAACAAGTGCTATTTTCTCAGTTTCTATTGTTCCATTTTGGGACAGATAAGGCGAGATGGCAGCGCACATGAAGCTGAAAGCGCTCAGCGCTGAGCGTCGCAATTGTTAGCAAATCTATCATCATCATCTTCTTAAGCACGTGGCAGCATGTGCGTGGATGTGTGTATGTGTGTATGTGTGTGTGTGTGCGTGTGTGTGTAGGTGATGGTTGAGGAGGCTGTGCGCGGATGAAACACTTGAAGACATTGTGCAAATTCAGCAGCATTTTGCCTTGCATTATAAATGAACAGAAATTTTTAGTTGTAAGCTGCATATTTGCTTGAGCTGCATATAAATTATGCACACACACATACACACACATGAACACACTCACACCCACACACATGTATGTATGTATATAACGCGTGCACGCTGTCATTATAATCATGATTATTATTGTTGTAATTCTAATTATGCATTGTTGTGCGAGTGGTGGCAGTGGGGCCGTCATACACACCATGGCGTGTCTGACACGTTGTGCGGCAACAATCCTCTGCCCGTGTGTGTGTGTTTATGTGTTTGCTTACTTTTGTGTTGTCTGTGTGTGTGTGTGTGTGTGTGTGTATTTATTTGTACGTGAGCGTGCTTCATTTTTATCAATGACAGTTTTTCGTTGTGCCGTTGCTCATGTGTAAAATGAAAATGTCAGTCGGATTAGCGCCAGCAGCGACAGCGATAAAAAGCAGAACGGAAGCAGCACCAACGACATCCTCTCCATAATGAGCGGCAACCTGGCAATAGCAATTGCAATTGCTGTAGATATCTACCCTATACGTATCGGCAAATCTAGCCTGGCCTTATTCATAACTGGACACCCCCAGCTCGAGGATTGTGCATCAGCATAAAATGCTAAGCTCTTTTGTAAATCATGTCGATATTTGTTGGACTTAGGCAGACTTGTTTGTTGGACTCTCTATGCTCGGACTTATTATAATTAATAATTTATAAAGCGTTAATACACACTCCTACACATGCACACACACACACATATATATAGGGAGAGAGCTTGACTGGCACACCCGCAACGGCAATTTGCCAAGGCAGCCAAAAGAGCATGCTCAGCAGCACATCCGCACATCCGACAAGCAAACAAACACACAGATATTGAAACAAGGCTGGTGAGAGAGGGAGAAGGGGGTAGAGAAAGCATTCATTTTGCTTGTTATTTACTCGTCCCTTGCCTCATGCCGGGCATAGTCGTAGTTGCAAAGCTCTCCCCGCTCTCTTAAAGTGCTGCACGGCACGTCGCGCGCATTAAGTAGATGAGCTGCATTTTTCATGCATGCGAAGTTGAGATTGCAGATGCTGTGCGGACCAACACCAGCATCAACACACACACATACACACACACACACACACTCGTAATATTGTTGGCGTTTCCTTTTAGCTATGGCTTGGCTTTCCGCTGAGCTGCCTCGCCCCCCAGCCGCCTTCTTGACAGTCATCTTGCTGCTCGGCTTTAGTTTTCAGCTTTTAGCTGGCAGCTTTCAGCTCCATCTTATTGTACTGCTGTTGCCTCTGCTTCTTCTTCCGTTGCATTATCATTCTCATCAGAATCATTTGTATTAATTGCCGGGTATTTTGTTGTGCAATGATACCGAAAATGAGCATTGTGGCTTTTAACACAGTTTTCCCGTCATTTTCATTTGTCTCTTCCCTTAGCGCACAAAAGCTGCCAACGAAATTCTCAACTAGTGTTCGTTTTAAAAGTTTGCTGTTTATTGTCGAAAAGAACAGCGAGTTTGGAAAACGGGCAGATTAAGAAACATAAATGTAATTATGACCATTAAGTTAAACCAAACACTTAATAAGATCGGAGCATGCTTGAGTGTTGCAAATTAATACAACGTGTAGCATTCATAACTAATTTATGTATTCTTTTGTAAACACTTTACTTTATTCAAACCGATTGATCTCTTCTTCTTCTTCAAGTTGGTGTTGTCGATCGATATCGATTAATGTTATGCACAGATGTTATTTTACAGTCTGATTATGACTTCACTAGTAGCCTGTTACCTATGTTACAAGTGACCTGCTGCAGAGGTGAATATAAAATCTGAAATGCAAAAAAGGAATACAATTGTAATGGCCATAATTGGTAATTGTTGAATAATTCACGGCCAGATGGAAATGTTCTCATAATTTACAGTTGATTTCACGACTTTGTGTTGTTGTATTTGTCTGTTTGCATGCAACATGGTCGATATTTATTGATCAATGGGAATTAGCTGAACTTGGCCACGCTGACAGTTTAATTGGACGTCGGCCTCAATGGCTTGCTTATAAGGCCTGCATAGCTGTAAAGCGGCAGTTGCAGTCATTTTATGGCTGCCTCAATTAGCCAATAAACCGATTGCAATGTGAAACAAGCGACCACGTTTGCAATTGAATTTTATTGAGTCTTTAATTGGAGCGATACATTCGGCGAGAAACGCGGCCGGAGACTGAATGGAAAATCGTAACAATTTCAGTGAAATTCCAACAATTGCAATTCAACCATTTACCAGTCACTGGGTTTTGCATAATTAGCAGCGCAATTGCCATAAACAAAACGGCAAAGAGTGAATTTCAAACAGCAATTGCTTTCAAATTACAAAAATAAAATACGAATGATATGCAAAATGATGGCCATTAACGTTTGACATTTCTGCGTTTTGTCTAGGTGCTTTAAAAAACAACAATTGTTACTAACTGTCATTGAATGCAGTTTACTTACAATTAATGCATTTCAATGCAATTACAATTATAACTTTTGCATACAAATAACTTTGGTTCGAGGGTTGGCACTGACTGACCTGAAAATATTTCATACATTTGCGCAAACACAATCTCTCAACTTCTTGACAATCACCGTGCAGAATACCTACTTAATGTATTATACCTATTAATTCATCTGATTATACCTTCGCTCAACAAATGGTTGCACATTATGACTTGCGACATTAAGTGCCATTACAAGGGCAGATCAATGACTTATCTGCCTGCCCTCGCATTTAAATCGGACTGAAGCGAATCGTCCATTAATAAATATAGGAAAAATAAATACGCATTATAATAAAAATGAAATACACGAAATTATTTGTAATCGGATTTCCAAGTCGACAAATGTGGCCACAAAAAAAACACGACGCACAGCTGCCCACATTTTGTGGCATCCCACATATGTATGTACATGTGTTTAAAATATGTACTCGCAATTAAATATCTATATAATGCCCCAGAGTCAAATGTCAATAAACCAACATCAGAGTTTTACAAAATTCTCTCATTGCTCATAGTTATTCCTGCTTTGTCAATTGCAATTAAATATTAAAAACAATTAACTTTAAGTGATTTGGCAAATCATTCGAAATTCCATTAAATTTAAATTCAGATCTGCTTGTAAAATCTTTACCATAATTCCATTATTGATTTATAACAAGTGCGACTATTTGGATAGTCGACTTGGCGCCTGTGGCTAAAGGCCATCAATAAACAAATTTATAGACAATGCGACTTATGTGAAAAAAGTTTATATCGAGCTCTCAATAAACTGGCAAGACACACTTTTTTGCAACCAGAATGCAAAACTTCGTTGTTCAGTTTGTTGAAAAGTAGGAGTACAAATTAAGAATCGTACTTTGCTTTTTTATTTATTTAATATTTATTATTTAATTAATGATTTAATAAGCAGGAACTATTAACTATTAACTATTAACTATTAACCATCTCACCTGAACATTGACTTACCAGTGCAACAATTAATTCAGACCATAGTTGACCTTTACAATTATAGCGCGGTGGAGATTATCAAGCAATTATTTATTTAAATGCAATAGTAATAAGTGCAGCTGTTGGTAAACTGCAACGACTCACTGTATCAATACGTGGTGCAATGTTGTTTTCCGTTTACATTCTTATTTGCTCTCATGGCTGGAAGCGTGTTGAACTTTCGGAGCCGGAATGCAAATTCGAATGCCGTGTGAGTTGAATACTAGTTGACTTGGTCGCTGCCAAATGGGTCAAAGTATCAGTCAGACAGGCGGGCCCAAAAATCGTTTGCCAAACCAATACACGCACACACACAAATAGAGAGACAACGCATATGTAAGATGAGCGCTGCAAAGTATGACAAAAAAAAAAAACCGGTACGCTAAATTTGAATTCAAACAAAAAAAAATGTTCCGGCAAATAAAGCAAATGCATGTGTGTTTTACATTTTGTGTGTGTGTGTGTGTGTGTTTGTTTCCGACTGCGTGGAGCCAAAGGCAAACAGAAAGATGTAAGGTCTGAGCACAAATGTTAGCACACACTAACACACACACACACTGGATCTAACCACATGGATAAACATTAGTGCAAGCGTTGCCCGCATTCCGCTCCTTTCCCCCATTCTGTCGGCTGCCATTGGCTCGGCCTGGTCACGTACAAATCCGATTTGCACAATTCAAATAACGTATATTTTGAGCAACGAATTGCACACTGTTTGCTGAAATCACGCACACACACACACACACAGACCCACACACGCACACAAGCAAACACACACACAGGCAAACACATACGTTTACCACGTTTGACGCCCAATGAAGATAGCAAAAGTAATGCAACGAGCTCCGTGCTTCAAGTTCCTGCTGCAGTCGGCCGTGAATTATGCGCCGATGCTGCTGGCTGCAACTGCAAATTGCAACTGCAACTCGTTCGTTTTTATGTAATTTTAATTATTTTTTGCGGTCAGCTTAAGTTCTCGAATGGTTTGCACTTGGCATCGTTCACTCACTTGTCTCGCTCGCTCATTATCTCTCTCTCTCTCTCTCTCACTTTTACTCTCTCTCGTTTTGCCTCATGCCATGTTTCAATGCTTAAGCTTTCAACTTTGCTTTTATTTTAATTAAAAATGCGTTTTAATGCGCCTCACCAAGGATTTGTCATTTTACCAACACACACTTCTGAATTATTTTTTAAATCTTAATTTAAGAGCCTCGAAAATGTTGTGGCTGCATCGTTTGCCTTTATGCCTGTAAGCGTCAACATTGACGCCTGCTTGTCGCCTCATCCTCCGAGCCCAGTTTGACAACTCAACATCCATACAAATGGCATGCAATAAATTGTGAAAGCAAACACAAAATATGCCAGCAATGGCATTAAATGTCAAATAAAAATTCAATCCAACAAAAAACCAAAACCAAGCAAAACTTAAATCAAAATGGCAGATTGCATTTTCCATTTTGTAGACTCGAGCAAAGACTGATTTCCCCCACAGGCACACGCATACAGCTCAGGTTCTTTTCAGTCCTTCCACTCTTTCGCTCGTTCCCATATTTCAATAACATCAAACGAATTTGATATACACTTCTATCATCAATAAAGTTATACAGTATGATAAAGCTATCTTATCTCTCAATTGGTATATATATATTAATCAGTCAGGCTAAGTGACTAAATTGATTCGGAATAAAGATAAAGAATTTGTGCTACTGTCTTCAACTTGCGAATCACAAATATGCCACTTAAGCTGATAAACAAGTCTATCTCCTGTGCTGTCAAGCTGCAAGATGGCTTTATTATGCCCACTCTGCTAGTGTATGTAAAAATGTGGACAAGTTGGCTTAAGAGCAGTGTCATGTTGCTGGATAACAAAATGTGCGAACAAAATGCAGCTCCAGCAATGCCCACTTCAGATTTATGAACAGATTTCTCAGCTGCAGTTGACTAAAATTTAGTTTGCACGCTCACTCCCACTCCCACACACACTTACGCACGCACATCCTTAATGCGGGGTCAGTTTATGAGCTGTGCATAAAGCTGTTAACTGTTTGAAAAGTGCTTAAGGTGCAGCATTAGCTCTCGTTATTATTATACTAGCTTTACAGTGGCAGCACCTCTGGTCCTTGTTGAGCTCCATAAAATGTATATACGCCACGTGGCACATCAGCTACCCGAAAGTAATCCACAACAACAACACAGCCAGCATCTCATTTTTATGGCAATTTTCAGTGCACTTGATGCGCTTCTGATAATGCAACAGCTTCACTACACGCAGCTGTAATAAAAGTCCCAAATATGACAATGTCAACTGATGCCACCACTTCAGGCGTATATGGCGTATTATTAAATTACTCACAAGCCAATTTCATGAGCATAACTAGGTTTTGTCAAGTTACGACTTAAGTGAAATCACTTGTTTCTTTAGTCAGTTGTCGGAACTGAAATCTTAAATGAATGTCTTTTATTTTTTATCTTAGACAGAGCAGTTCACCCACTCCTGGTAGTAGGTGTGATCTGTGATCTTCAGATCGATTATTAGAATCTATAATGCAAAGTTCTTAGTTAAAAAACTGGATTCCAACTCGAAATTCTTGTCATTGCAATCTCTACCTTAAATGTGCTAGATAAAAATTAAATCTTAATCATCCAATCAATATTTGCAAGCCATTGAACGATGAGATGTTTATTGCCTTAAAGAACATAAATTACATTTTTCTCGCATTATAAATCAAATTTAAAATTATTTATTAAGGGTCAAAGTTTGGACTTAACCGCTCGCCACAGGAGACTGCTGCCGACACAATTCGTTTTGTTTTGTTTTGATTATTCTCGCATTCGCATTCGAATCACCAACTTTGCAGTCCTTTATATTTGTATGTACTGTAACTCCAGGTGGCGTTATCTGCAGCTCGTTAATTCCATCTCCAAGTCAATATACAAGTATGGCATGTGTATGTGTGTGTTGTGCGAAAGCAGAACAACTTTTATTCGAGCTGAGTAAATTTTATGTTGCGTATAATTAGAGCAAACTCTGCCCTGGAGATTATTTGGTGGGCGTTCGTTGGCAGCGTTAATGTTAATGGTTCTCTGCTCTGGCATTTAAGTTAATTTCTCACTGTGCGCTGCGTGCTGTTTATGAGTTGGCATGCCACACACAGTACCCACTGACCACTGGTCGCTAAACACCGTATCGCAGTGCCAAGGAAGTAATTGAGATTGTAATCGTTACTTATTGTGCGCCTTGGCTTACAGCAAAAGCCAATACCAAGATTCGACAATTCCCGATGCCCGAGCACACAGCTCTAAGAGTGTCTGTGTGTGTCTGGTCTGCGCAACTTTTTCGGGCATTAAGTTATTAAGCTGTTTGTGGTTACAGCTCGTAGCATCGCATATTGAAATATGCTGTAAGCAATTAATAACACGCTCCATGGCCGTGCCATTTTGTGGCTCATCAATGACCGGATTTATATGCTATCAATAGCTCGATATATGAATAAGAGTGTGGTTCTCTGTGTGCTATGTGGGGTTAGCAGACAATTTCAATGCCATGGCACGTAATAACGACAATGAATTGCACTTCAAATCCTGCCAGCAGGCGGTCTTGTTTGCCTAAAAGTATGCAGCAGCAACAGCAGTTGTGTGACATGGCTTAAGCGGTCCCAATCCCCAATACACAATCCCTTTTGGCCACGCCCCCTGCCCTGCCCCGCCCGCTTTCCAACACCACGCCCAGCCAACTGTACGTTTTTCAATATCAAACAAATAGACAACGAATTACATTGTAAGTAGCTCACGTGCTTTGGATTATGCGTGATATGCCTCGAAATTACTTCATTAGCAGCCGCAAATGGCGACCTGCATGCTAAATACTAACAAGTACACACGAACATACACACACAGATACACACACGCACACACACTTTGACATCTGTGAGGACTGTCACTTTTTATGCAAGGCAGAAAAAAAAAAAAAAAAAAGAATTGCTAAACAGCTCACACAAAACTACAACAAGGCATTTGTATTTGTACACGAGGAAATGAGGGGGGTGGTGGGGCGTGTTTAAACGGCATTCGAAATGCGCTTAATAATCAATATTTTGAGGTGATAATTGTGTGCGTGCCAAGTTGTATTTTTATCCAGGCGAGAATGTGTTGAATAAAATGTTGTCGTCATTTGCATTTGTATTATTATCGTTGACTTCAATTTGACTACAATTTAATAAATATTTTCGAACATTGTTCGCAATAAGTGAATAAAATCAAAATCTATCTATTTTATCAATAAAATGGCAATATTTCACGTGACTTTTCTATTTGCATTTTATGTTGTACGGCAATTAAACTTTGCCTATGGCAAGCTGCAAGTTATGCAAACAAACACAAGGATGACAATAATAGTTAAAACAACGTTTGTCAATGAACATAGCATAATAATTGATAATTTTGAAATTAGTATTTTATACAGTGCCATTGAAACTAAATTTTAAAATAAAGCAGATATATGATATGCAAATGTGTGTATATTGTGCAAATCTTTGGAAATACAATGAATATTTGCCATTCATATTCAATTTCATTTAATCAGCGAAATGAATGTTTTTCAACAATTTTGCCAATTTTTTCGTGGCAAACACATTTACATTTAATACACTTCGTAGCAATCGCACGAAATATGCCGGATATTTGCATTAATTTTAAATTAATATTGTTTTCTCCGTGTATTTCCATATCACTTGTCGCCATGCCCGCTAGCCACAAAATTAAATCAAAAAGAAACATTTTTATTGTAAATATTTCTCCACAATTTGCGCGTGAAAACAAAAAGTGTGCGTGGAGACCACAAAAAATATTGATGATAATTTGCGGCATTGACTGCAATTGGATTTGTAAATTAACTCAATTCAGCGATGCTCACAGGTTGATTTAATTAAGCATCATTTTGATCAATGCAGTAATTCACACTATTTTTTTTTTAAAGGTATTTTCCAGTGAGTTGTAATTCATTTCGAATGCTTAGGCAGACAAATCCTTTGGATAATATTTTGATAGCAAAGGGATTTGCAGGACTTAAGGAAAACTTTGTTGGCCAACTTCTCGAAATATGCGTAGCAAAGTCAGTTGTAGCCCCCCAAAGCATTATTAATAAGCCAGAGGGGAACTCAATGTGTGCGAAATGTAAATGTAGCGCAACTGGCACAGAAGCATACTATGCGTATACGTAATGTCAGTGACATGCAGTGCAAGGCAGGATATAGTGGAGGCTTTGGGAATGTTCACTGCTGCAGCAAGGACATTTGCGACATTGTGTTAATGCGACTTATGTGACAAGTCAGTTAATTACTCGCACTGTTTTGTAAGGAGCTCGTCAAGCAACGAAAAAACTGCGTCAAACTTGGCTACAAACAATGAGAAATGTTTTACACCTCCCCCGGCTTACGTCGCCCAAGCACCGCCTCCAGCTGTGCTTGACTTGAAAATGCCTTTTAACAGCAGCCGCTTTCGTTGTTTACTTTGGCAAATGCTGCACAACACAACACATTACAGACTTGTCAGCCTGTGTGTGGGAGTGTATAAGTTGGTTTGTTTATTTGTTTGTCAAGCTCTTTGGAAAATATATAATTAAATCCAACATTAGTTGAAGCACTTGAAGTGTATTTGACAGCTTTCCGGCAATATTATTTGTGGAATGCCTCAGCTAACAAGATGAAAGCAGAACTTCCTTAAAAGCAATTCAAGATAATAGCCTCAGTTGCCTATTCTACGAATATAATTATCAAATCCAAAGGAAAAATGTTTAAAATTCTTTCACTTCAACTCTTCAATTTAAACTGCAGTTATGTGAGCCTCAATCAAAGGAAATTCAAGTCAAGGGCACGAAAGAAAAACCTTGTATCTTATTCAAATCTCCAACCTAACGATTAAATTAACAGAACTGCTTTAATGTCTTAACTTTCTGCACGCTAACTAACAGTAATTTATCATGTTTTTAACTGCATTACACAGTTCAGCAAAAGTCGTGGGAGTATCTCAAAAGTATCACAGGCGGCACCTTGTAAGTGAACTGAATAAGAACAACAGTAACCACAGCCACAACAGCAGCCAAAATTGGTAACAATGTAATTTAAGAGATTGACGGGCTACAGGTCGGGCCTCGGCCCCGTGACCCACGTAATTTACAAGTCAGACAGAGACTGACAGCAACAATAACAGGAACAGCAATCATGGGGCAACCATAATCAAAGCATGAGCGAGACAGCGGCGTTTTGCGCTTTTAAAATATAAACATGACTGGCAAAAGACCCAAATCCTGCCGCCGGCCAACAAACAAAAATATCCGGGAAAGAACTAAAAATAAAAAAACCACAGGAAAACAAAAAAAAAAACAAAAAAACACCCCGCGCAGCTGGCGTTAAACTCAAGCATAATCACATAATAAACAAGCGCAAAATGAAATGAGTAAAAAAGGACACACACACACACACACACATAAACCCACACACATACGTACATATCTAACATTTTCCGGCTGCTGTGGGCTTTTAATGGCACAGGAAACCAAAAACCAGCGCGATAATAAATATGAGTTAAAATGTAAAAAAAAGCAGGCAGACAGCATCAAGATAAACAACAATAAAGTGAAAGAATATGTGCATATAGTCTAATTTAAAGCCACACTCACTCAGAAACACACACACTCACACACACTAACATACACACACACACACACACATATATGACACACGCTGAAGGTTTGAAATTAAATGCGCATCGGCAGACGCAAAAAATTCTGTGGCTCCTGCACTTGAAAGACGCACAAGTTCCGGACTTGGCGTCAAGGCCAAACGGATGAAAGACGAACGGAAGACGGACGTATGGTACATACAGACAGGGACGGAACTGTCAGTCAGACAGCCACAGAAATCTTGGTAATATGTGTTAGCCACTGCTGTTGTTGTGATTGGCTTTATTGTTGTTGTTGCTGTTGTGTCTCTTTTCAGTTTGCCGTTTATTTTTTTCCACCCATTTCCACTGTTTTTGTGCGCTTAATTCCACTTGACTTGTATTTGTGGTTTGTTTGTGTGCGTGTGTGTGTGTGTGTATCTTAAATACTAAGTTTAATTTTTCATATTTATCGTTGAGCTTAGACATATTTAATAGCTAAACTTTGTTGGCCTTCAGCTGATTGTTTTGCGCTGCGAAGCATTTAATTTGATTTGACGTCCATGCGTGTATTCAATGTGAATGACCTGACTATAATTATATATATGTATGTATATGCATATAGATAGTCATTAACTTTGTTATCATAAATTTGTGTTGAAATTTTAAGTGGTCCCTGAGGTTGCAGCCAAAGTTCTAAGTTACGAGCCTTCACTTATGAATTTTAAAATGATTTGTTAGCCATTGCCCTAATTGAATTTGTTGATGTTTGCGAACAAACTTTTAGATTGGTTTGCATTTTTTAATATTTATGATTTGCTTTGAGCTAATTTATATGCATATTTCGAAAAGTAAAGCTTGAATATGCAACAAACTTTCAAATAATATTTATATAAAAATGTTTAATTTCTTTAAGTTTTAAGATTCTCAACTTTTTATTGATAAGCAGCTGCGCAGTTTGAAAACTTTAATAGAGCAATGACTTTTTCGTGTCTGCCTCTTGTTCACTGTCGCATCAGCACTTTCTCTCTCTCTCTCTCTCTCTCTCTCTCTCTCTCTCTCTTTCTGTCTCTATTTTTCTCGCAATTCCCCTAACACAAATCTCAATCTTTTGTGTACTATAACTTGGCCTCCAGTTTTTCTAATCCTTTGCTTTCGGGTATAAGAAAGATCAAGTGATTTTGCTTTCCCTGCTATCTCTGTTGTTATTGTTTTTTTTTTATTATCTGTTTTTTTTTTTGGTAGCAGAAAAATTCCTAAAATTCGTTTAGCGCTGTCGAAAATTCCGCAAAATTGTTTTTGTGCTTTATATATACATATGTATATGTGTATTATCAAGTTGCTGTTGTTGTTGCATTACAAACAAATTGAGTTTAGCTCGAATTATGCTCGCCTTTTTGGCATGCCAGACAACATTGCCAGCACGGGTGCCACTGTGGTGCTGTGGTGTTTTAGCTTGGCCATGCCCAAACGCCCCTAAAGTGACTGCAGCAAACAGTTTTACTTTTGGACAACACACACACAGAGACACACACACAAACACAGACACTGACACACACATGTGTACACTGACAGACACGAAGAGCCAAAAGTCATTTGAGATTTTTTTTTCTGGGTCTGCTCAGATAATTTATGAGTTTGCGCCTCAAGTTGTGGGCCATGTGGTGTGGAAATACGCTTTCGTCCTTTTTACCCTGGACTGCAGCGGCTTATCGCCATTGTCTCTGCTGCTGCTGCTGCTATGCTGTAGACGTTATTGTTGCTTTTGCTGCCTGTTAGTTTATGAAAACTGCAGTGGCAAATGTTTGACTTTTGCGTCACTCCCTTCGCCACTCCTTTGCACTCTTCTCTGATCTGCTCTTCTACGCGTTCAGGCAGCAGCACCCTGGAGTGCAATGTCCTTGTTTATGCGCTGACACTCGTTGTTGTTGCTACTGTTACTGCTGCTGTGGCGCTTGATTGAATTGTGTCCTTGTCAGTGCATGTCCTGCAGCGGCAGCAGCAGCAGCAGCAGCCAACTGACTGACTGGCAGCCCGTGTGCGTGTTAAACAACTTGCAGCTCACCTAAAAGTTTAATTAACTTTTCAGCTCAATTTCTAAACTCGCTTTCCGTTATACGTTTTCTATTTTTTTATTACATTTAGTTGTGAGTTAAGCTAAACTCATATAAAATTTTAAAGCAAATTTGTTGCCTAACCAAATTGAGAATTTTCAAGCGATTTGTGAATTCCGAGAAAATATGCAGCACAGCATGTGTGTTTTTGTATAATTATGTGTGTGGATGTGTATGACCTGTGAGAGTGTGTGTGTGTGTGGGTTTAGAAGATTGGACTGTCAAGTGACTTAAAATGACAGCAACGGCTTTTGACAGCTGCAAGCTAACGGCATTACAAGTGACAGCTGGCGTCTGTTGCGGTTTGTGTTAAAAGGCTGTTCCTGCCACAGCCCCCAGGCCCCTGTCCCCACATGAGTGTATTAATGTATTAGTATGTGTGTGTGCTCTTAAGATGTGCACAAATACATGTTTACGTTAACAAAGTCGAGCCATTCAAGTGGCAAACTTAAACATGTAAGCATAAACAGCGGCAACAGCAGCAGCAACAGCAGCAACCACAACAACCACAGAGTCAGCAAACTTGCCACAGCTGTAGCTAATATGCCACACCACGCATTCACATTGAATGCAGTCATGTGCACAAAAGCGAAAGCATTGTATCCGAGCGCGAGTTTGGGTAGATAACAGCGACAACGACTTCTGTTGATAAAATCCAATGGTGTAGTACACTGAGCGAAATGAACTGAAAAATTTTGAAAAATGAATTGAGTATCGAGTGTTATTCGTTATGGGCATCCTTCTTCGTTGCGCGGATGCGCCGACGACCGTTCTGTTCGATCAGCCACTGGCTGCGATTGAACTTCTGAATATCCCTCAGAAGCCTCTTGCTTAACCTTCGCCTTCTCCTGCTCCTCCTGCTCCTCCAGCATGCGTTTCTTCATTTCGGCGGCATAGTCCGCAAAGGTTAGATTAATATCGAATGGAGTGCGCTTGAAGATATTTGGCGGCACATAGTTGTTCTGTATAGGCCAGAAGTTGCCATCATCATCGGGTCTAAACGGCACCTTACCATACAAATTGGCGAAATCTTCGAGCGTATAGTAGAATCGCTCGGCGGAAAGCACCAGTTCGATACGTTGGATTTCCGGCAGCAGTTTGCGGAAGATTTCCGGTGGTAGTGTCTCCGAGACGGCTTTTGACAATACTGCGCCTTTGTCGGTAGACTGATTGAGACGTAGACTATGCCCCTCCTCATCATCACTGTCACCCTGCTCAAACTCGTTTGTGCTCGTCAGTTCTGTTTGCAGCATCGCACTTAAGTGTGGTGTTGGCCTCTCTGCTGTGTCGGATGGTTCCAGGCTATCTCGTATTAGAGCACATATATTACACATTTTGTCTTTGATGATTAAGTGCTGCTTCCCCATCAGATATTCATCAGTGGGCGTTGAAGTCGGAAACTTTTCGTTAACAAAGACAGCTGGAATGCGTCTAAACACCAACTCCTTCGTATACAACTGTCGGGAGAAGCAATCGCTATTCAGAGGTATCAGGACTAACGCCACACGCTACTCACCTCTTTGATATGATCTTCTATCAAAAAGACACGATTACTTTGCCAGAACTCATCCACAATTTCCAACAGCTCATTGCAAAAGATTCCCATCAAATCCTCACCGCCCTCCAGCATCATCATCGTGTATTCGTTCATATAGACAACTATGCCGCACATCGGATCTGGTGTATAGGATAACTCGCGGCAATCTTTGTGCAGCTCCAGCAGCTTATCGGTGAACTGTGCGAATATGTCCCTGGGCTGTGCAGTTGCCGCTTGTTCTGGCTTCTGAGACTCCTCCTCCTCCGACTCAGTGGATGCTCCTTCCTCGTCAAAACGAAAAGTGCGCGTCAATGTCTCCAAATCTGGATCGAGTGGATCCGCAATTTTAGTTGCCAAGTCTGCCATATCTGCACCCTCGTTGCTCGGTGACCCGTCCACCGTTGACTGCTGTGAGTAGTGTTGTTCATCACCATCGTTAAAAATGAGTTCGGCGGTGCGCAAAGTTGCAGTTTCTCCATCCACAATTGAGGCAGTCGTTGCACTGGGCCGCTGTTCCATCATCATCGGATTGACGAGGCTCTCGCGTTTGGTCTCCACATTCTTGGCCAGAATGAAAATGCGCTGATAGAACACCGATGTATTCATTCCCAAGAGCTCATCGTCCACATATTCCACCAGGGATTTGCGCACCTGAAAGACCTGAGGACGCTTTGGAGTAAAAAACGCTGGCCCCACCCGAGATTGCCGCAACTTTGCATTGATTGTCGAGGTGCCCCTAGAATGATGTACCGACATGTTTCTGCACCGCTTAGTTCACAACTGTCTCTGTTAGGGTTATTTCCTATGAATGTTGTCTGGTAACAAGAATATCAAACGGTTGCTATGCTCCAAAACGGCAACTGTTTATATTTATTTATTTGATGAAAAAAGTACACATAAATCAATAACATATTGAGGTACTTGAACTCTGATATGTTTCGAAGCACTTCTTTAAGCTGCCGCAAAGCAACTTAAATAAATCAATTTAATGAAGTGCACAATTAAGAAAATTTCACTTATATTATGAATTCATGCCAGCACTTATTGCTAATTACAAGTGGTCAAATTATGTAAAGTGTGGCCAACCAAGTAATCTATGTTGCGGGCAAAAGTCTTTGGCAAACATCTTTAAATATGAAAGATTAAACGGCATTGCTAGCAAATTTCTTGAAGTGTACACTGTTATTATATGACAATGTGAGAGTGTGTTTGAACTGCTGCTGTTGTTGCTGCTGCTGCTGCTGCTGGTGGTGCTCTTGTTCCAATTATGATTATCATTCGCATGAAATCCAAACGCTGCTGGTGCTTTTTGCTTTTCAGTAAGTTAATTTATTCATAGCGCATTTATGAGCAACTACAACAAACTTCTTCATCAGTGTTGCTAGTGTAATTTGCTGCTGTCTCTCTTCATCTCTCTCTCTCGCACTCTCTCTTTCACACACACACACACACACACACATCCTGTACTGCTTTAACTAGCTCTTCTGAAGCAATCTGAAACACTTGGGCATTCAACATGTTGAAATGATAATGAGCGAAAATTGTTTTTTGACTCGTTCCCCAGGTGTTTTGTGTGCACAAAAGTCGAAAAACTTGATACAAAGCCAAAACTTGCCGGCTCCTCTAACCATATTGCGCTGGAGCCTTATCCATTTCTGCCACTTTGGGTTGAGTGGCCGTTTACAGTTTAGTTTATTGGCTGGAAAGTTGCGTAGCAATTTGTGGCCTTGTCTGTTGTCCTGACTGCCATGAGAGCCTTGCTGCTTTGATGATAGTCCTGTGCCGTAAGATTCTTAAGGCCAGCTTAAAGCTGTTCCATTTTCGCTTTCGTTGCATATGCCGACTGAGTGCACCGCTCTTAGCACACTCATTCAAATGTGTGCATTGAAATATCCTGACTGCCCGACTTCAATTTCTTGGCTGCGAAGCTACGAAGCCAAACGTCCCGATTTTTGCAGGCGCGCCAATGTTGCCATCGTTGATTGCACACAAGTTCTTAGTCAATATTTGTCAATTTCAATGAAATGAGAATTTGACATGCAAGCAAACATCCAGACATCTGAGGCTCTGCAATGTTTGCGATATCGTGTATGCAGTTGTCAATGCAGTTGCATGTCCAGCGTCCTAACCATCGAATCTACACCTCGATTCGCATACAACTGGCGGCGATGGCCAGCAAACCCACGCCAAGCTCTCCCCTCACTCCCAGACTTCCCAAATACACAGACATTCAGAGAGAGCCAAACACAGACAGACAAACGGTCAGACGGATGGGCGGATGGACAGACAATGCCAAAGGCATGCAGACTGACAACGAGTGGGTAAATTAATTGCGATTTGTATGCAATGGCAATTTTGTACTGCAAAGTGATTGATGGGCTGGTTAATCAAGTGCTTGCTACAAAAACCAGGGCGAATACCAACATGAAGCATTTTAAAATAGGTTATAAATATGTTGAATGTAAAAGAGGTTCTTATAGCTCGCCTGTACATAGATAACCAGCCAATAAAACTAATAAATGATGAGGTAACGAAGCATCAATCAGCGAGTCAAGAGGTGAAAATAGCAGCGATTAACGAATAAAGCTAATAAGGGTATCCACTTGGAAGCGAAAGCGTAAGTCAATCCAAATTAAGATGGTAATGGCCTTACAGAATTATTTGAATTACTCTCAAATACTACATCCTTCTTAATATCTATTACATTCAATTTTACATAATATTTAAAGTCCACCCATGTTCCACAGTTGTCTCGCAATCAGAAGCGCATAAATTCGATCTGTTACCAGTTACACAGTGTATAATATCAAAACAATAAATGCAATTAAAACTCGAAAACTTTATAAATTTGGAATCCGTTATACACCGCACATTTTAATATATAATTAATTTAAAATACGTGGCGCGTCACGAGCACAGAAGGAGCGAGCCTGGGCAAAAAGTTCCAGTGGTAATTTGTTGCTTGTCAAAAAGTTTTACCGAAACAATTAAATTGGTAAAATGGGTAAAAATGCATTCAGCAAAATGACACAAAATGTTTAATCAATTAAATACCCTTAGCCACCCATTCAGTGTAAGCAGTAAAAGTGCCAAGGAAAATTGTCTGCAGAGACCGATTGGCCAATTAATGCCAGCTAATTTAGTTGCGCAACTGGGCAATACTGGCCCAAAATCAATACTGTCCACCCACCACTCAGATTCCCTCTCAACCCACAACTTTTGGGCGAGCTCTGGCAGGCAACTCAATTATATTTTTATTTATGCGGCAACATTCGCGCACTCAAACAAAAAGCATTTGGAGGCATCCCATATTATATGTTCGCCGAGCCTTAGACAATGAAAAATTTATTGTTTCGCCAGTCTAAGCAAATTTCGGAATGAAACTTTATTTGTGTGCGCTTAAGCATTAATAAAGTTATGTATTTGATTATGAAATGGCCGAGCGGAACCGTTGCGACTGGATTCAATTGCTTGGCAATTGTTAGTGGAGGCTGCACAAGCACATGGACAAGCAGACATGGGGAGACAAATCATAAAAAAAGAAGTTGGCAATATGCGAGTTTTATGAGGCAAGCTTGCCTTTAAATAGAATTGCCTAGTGAAGCCTAAGTACGCTCTAAAACTGATAAAATTAACAGCGACTTTCCGCACATGACGTTCCCCAAAGCATTTTCGACTCTAACAAAGAAGAGCTGAAGCGCATATGGAAAGGAAATGTGTATGTGTTATGAGGAACGCTCTGAACTGGCATGTGGTCAACATGACCCTTTTTTGTTGCTTTCCCTTAGCCGTTTTCTTGCGGCATTCCGAAATGGCACATCCGACGCTTAAGTATGTGTGATTGTGTGTGTACATACAGCGGGTGGAATTTCACCCTTTTCTGAGGTCATTTGAGCCCACTGAAAATACCCCAAGGAAAATGGTGCACCCACTTCAACAATTTTTTTGTGAAGCACACATTTTGGCGTTAGCACTTGATGATAGCAATTAGCATTCAAATAAACGCTTTGTTACCACCAACAAAACAAACATTTAAACCCATCTTGCTTTCCACGCTTCTTATTTCCCATTCGGCATACACAATTTAGATTTAGAATAAAAATGCACAAAAGCATGAAATTGCATATTCTTTGGCCGGGGGAATGACAAATTTGACAACAATAACAACAATGACGTTGCTTGATTAAAATAAAACTGTCTCTTTGTGTTTGACTATATCTATCTCTATCTCCATCTGTCTCTCTCTCTCTCCCTCTCTCTCTCTCTCTCTCTCTCTCTCTGTGTTTGTGCGTGGAAATAACAAACAATTAAATAACACGCCAGCAGAAATAAAACGAAATCCGAAAATGAACTCAATTTGCTGGCATCTAAATCATTTTTAATTTGGAGCAACAAAAGAGCAAATAGTATACAAATTTTTCTATGTTTCTGTGTGTCTGTGTGTTTGTTGTGCATGGCGAGAAGGTGGCGCACTAGAGAACAACAATAACAACAACAACAACAACAAGAACAACAACAACACTAATGCAATATACTCTGCTGCATGTACCGTTACACCCTGCTGCACAATTATTCAAATCCACGAGCCATGACTGCCAACAGTTGCTGGAGGAAGTGGTATGGATAAAGGACGAAGGGGTGGTTTAGGCGGAAAGGAGAAAGGATTTTTAAAAAGCCTTGACTCCTTGCCATGTTTTGTTTTTACTCCTCTTTTTTTGTTGTTGCTGTTGTCGTGTCTTTGTTTCCTTTTATTTTTGTTATTTAAATTATTTTTTTCTTGTTCTCGACAATTTGTGACAATAATAAAGCATTTGTAAATTCTGCAAACAACTTTACAGATTTTGTAATTTAATTATATTGCACGATGGCTTGCAAAACGCTTTCGATGTGCATTTGTACACGGAAAACTTCTGGAGCTTCTTTTCATAATAAAGGTAAGTACTTTATTAGAGTAATGAAAAGTTTTGACTGCTGTTAAAACATAAATTGTGCCCTAAAGAATTAATTCAATCTACATTACATTTGCATTAACCTGAAATTCTTTTCAATTTTTGAAAACCAAGCTTGGCCCTAATTGGGTTGACATTCTTGAAATTCCAAAACAGAACACACGCACACACACACACACATATAAGAAGAAGAAAAAAAGCATTGTAAATCCAACGTAATTTATGGCATTCCCACGTGAGTTATACGCCGGCAAGCTGAGCCTTTTAAGCCCAAAAGAAAGCACGAGAAAAAAAAAACTATCAATTACGATGATCATATTGCTAACAAGCAGCTGCAACTGACTCGTCCTGTCCAAGAGGCTAATAAATACGCCTAAGCACTGTCATTCCATTCGAAATGACAACGCCAAGCAAATTACGTAAAATCAACGAGGGTGACTCCAACAGAATCCCAAAAGTGGATTAATATCAATTTTGCAAATGCAAATGTCAGCAAAGAGCTCGAAATATTTTAGCATTAATGTGGTCATTATTTATTGGAACATGGCCAGAGAACTCTTGTGCATGCCCACGCTCATGAAGAGACTTACTCAGCCCCAGGATACACTAAAGCAAATCCATAAAATGGAAAAGGACCCAATGTTCCACACCCGCTGTTTCATGTCTGATTACCTGCTGCAACATGGTGTATGAGCAACGTGCGCCTGCCACTTTGAAGTAATAACATGCCCGGGAGCGGCATAAAAATCTGCGAATGCCAACGACACACTCGCAATGCATCTTTGTGTGTGTGTTGGTGGCCATAAAAAGCTTTGGCCAAACAACAACAAGCAAAACAAAAAATGTCATCCTTAGCAGAAGATCTAAGCCAGAGCCCGCATGAAGTTCTTCGCGACTTTGAGGTCGCATAAAAATCCACGCCGTGCGGCACATAAGGCCAGTGATTGATTTACCTGTTACGAGTGCCGCGCACACACGCTAAATTTATTCTGTATGTGTGTGTGTGTGTAGGTTGCTGCAAAATTAATGAGTCGCACTTGGTCGTTCCTTAACGTGTTCAACAGACTCAAAAGCGTTGTCAACTACAATAATTTGCATTGTGCTCTCTCTAAGCCGCTATCCTTTCGCTACTATTGCTGTCCGGCTACGCTGGCTGAGTGTCAAATGCCAACAGAAGCTTTTCTTGTTGCGAGGTGTGTGGAGGAGGATGCTTCAGCCGTCTATCGGTCCCACACAATCAGTACAGAACAAGCCAACAAAACTTGGTTAGGTAAAAGTGTTTGTCATTGTTGACACCTTTCGTCTTGTCGGGCAACTTGAGACTGCGACAATGACAGCAAACAGCGCAAAAGGGCAAAGTTTCTTTTGCCCTTGCCTTTTCCTTGCTCTCTATACCCTGGGCCCAAAAAGGATTGTCACAAAAGAAGACAATGCAGAACGCTAAAAAAAAAAAGAAAGAAGAAAATTTTAGAAATTTCGGCTTTTTAAGTCTCCATTTTCATTGTGTAGCTTTTTTGCACTTTGGCCTTTGTCGAACCCAAACCGATTTGTGTAATATCAGCTACGCACTAGAATGCACTCAAGATTGATGGTATTTTTGAATTACACACATTTGTTCTACTTTAAAATATTTCTTAAAACAAACTCAATTTGTCAATACTGATCAGATTTTGAGTTTTACGTTATTGAACAATATTTTTCATTATTTTACAGCGCAGCATCTAGTCGAGCATACTTGGACTTGAAGCAATTTCCCACTTATTTTACTTGTGTTCTTAGCAAAGCTGTGTCGTGTCGCTTTGTGGGCGTGGGCGTGTTTGGGTGGCACGTTGATTGCTGCTAAATATTTGGCGGCGTCGCGTAAGTTTTCGTAAATCTAATTTATTACATTTGCCATAGCCAGTTTAAAGCCTAAATGAATGCGACTCCAACAACATAGTCACAACACAACAAGCAAATGTTGAGTTGGGTGTGCGTGTTGCTGGGATTATTGGTGTCGGTGTTAAGATCTTGTGCATGCCACTGCCAGCTTTTGTTTGTGCCACAGATTTGCGAGTGGCGAGCTGAGCTCATGTGACTTTTAGATATACAACAACCAACCCACGCATTTCCTAGCAATGTGGCAAACCCCAATTTGCTGTTATGTCTTCATATCATTTGCTGAAAGCCGAGACCAAGACCGGGTCTTGTTCTTGTTCCTAATGTGCAACTTTCAGCTGAGCACGCGCAATTTATCATTTGCTCGAAATTTGAACAGTTTCAAGTGGCCAAAAACTGATGGCGCACAGCAACCAATTTACAGCTCAGCGCCATTTAAACTGCAGTTAAACTGCAATCGAGTTTGCGTTTTCATTACGAGCCCCCATAAAAACCAGCGCTGGGAAAAAAAACCGAAAAAGAAATACATATATAAACCGAAACTTATCAACGTAAACAATTCAAGCACTTCAACTAGTTTCCAGGCGTCTCGATAGTGCTCCAGATAACCATTTTGTGGTGGGTGGTTTGAGGGGTGTGTTCTTTTTTTTTCGGTGCTTGTGGCTGCTTGGATTGCATAATGAAAAGTTGCAGACAGGCTGGCGAAATGGCAGAGCGACAAAATTTTATGAGCAAACTTTCAATTACCCAAGTTTTTTCCTGCTTGAATTACTTTTGAAATGCTTTTGCACGCACATATGCACAAACATTCTCTCACACATTATGTGTGTGTGTGTGTGTGAGCATTGTCTGTTCGGTGGCTCGAATGTGTTTTCAATATGTGGGAGGTCCATTGACTGTGAGCCACTTACCTGACCTTCAAGCTGTGGATTGCCGACTGTTTATTACTTTGCCAATTTCATTTGCGAAATTTATGAGCGCCTTTTGGCAATTTTTCAACTTGTTACTTAGCGTAACTTTAACCATTTTTGGCGCAATATTTGCACATTAAAGACACACTTTCACACATCGAGGGAGTTACGTGAAATATGGTATTTTGAGCGCTGCCAAGAGCTCCAATCCAAAACAGAACAGAATGCAAGCTCCATTCACTTCTCCATCTCTCCCACTGCTAAATTGCACAGGATGCGCAAGACGCTGTTGCTGCCTTTTCAGCACCAGCTGCTATACACATAAACATAAATCATAATCTGTTTGCACAGTACATAAATTATTGACGCTAAAGAGTTCAAAATGTGCAAACAATACACAAAAGAAACACTCTTACACACACACACAAAGGCACTAACAGTGATAATAGCTACTAAACACCTACTTACCGCTGGTAGCACCAGTTATTAAAGTGAAAAGGCCAAAAAAAAAATATGCACAGAATACGCAGCAGCAACAGCAGCAGCAGCAACACTATATATAAAACCACAAGACTAGTTGGCTTATCTGTGGAGTGGGCGAGCAAACAGTTATTCATTTTAATAGTTGCATTTGCAGTCAACTTGACTTGAAATACACATAGTTTTCCATTTAAGCTCGGCCCACGGAGCGTATGAGTTATGCTGCGTTATGACTTGATGCAGTTTTCATTCTGTTAAAATAGCTCGAAGCAAGCACTTAAGTTGTGCACAACTTATGATTTAATACTTAAAATACGTAATAACATTCATCTTATTAAACACTGATCATGTATTTAATTGAATTACTCAAAATTTGTCTAGTATTAGTGTTAATTTTAAAAGATTTTTATTGAATTCGACTATCATTACATATACCTGCCAATTAACTCATCTTTAAAATTTAAAACACATATCTGCCAATTTGTGTTTGCAATTGAACACTTTACGCACAACAATTTAAGCCATCTTCAAAGTTACCCAAATCTACAGCCATCATTCAGCATTAATTCGCAGTGTCAATCTAGCGTCGTTTCAACCATTTGATTTGACACAATTTGTTGGCAAAAGTCTTCACACAGACCGACCAAATGTGAGCTGCAAATGCGAAGGGAAAAAAATCAGAAAACTTGGCATTTAAATTTCTATTGCCATTTGGCAGCTTGACAGCAGCAAAAGGCGACAAAAATACAACTCGATAAACTGGTGGATAAACAAACAAACCAACACTTTTCCGACAGTTTTCCCACTGTTGGCACTGCTGGTCTGCCTCTGCATTGATGAATGTTGATTTGGTGTGCGACTCCCTAAGTAAACACAATGCACACACGAAATGTTCCCCAAAAATGTACGGAAAATGTTCAGCAAATGCTCTTAAAATTACACAGAGCAGGGGCTCCTGAACAGTTTGCTTTATTTTATTTTGTTCATGTCTATTTTGACCGGGTTTGTTCAAGGACATCGACAAGCAAACTGTGCTGCAATTTGTGTGTTGTCATTCTCGAAAAGCAGGCTAGATACATATTTGTCATCTGCGGTTGAGGAATACGTTTTTTAAGGGGGTATATTGGTTTGGAACGGATGTTCAAAAACATAAAGATACATTTGCTACGGTTGGGGCGGGGAAGAGACAACACTCATCGAGTGGGCTCGATATGTGGCATGTTTGGCAAGACGATTAACTATCTTTTTCATGTGATATAACTGTATAGGATATCTGAATTTTATGGCCCAGACGTTTCAACTTGCAGTTGAGCTTGAAGCTGGTGGCTCAATTGCAACCAAGGACATTCGAAGACAAATCGCTGGGTCAGGATGTGGGTCGGGTAGCTTACCATGAATCAAACGGTCAGCTTAGCTGAGGCATCCATCGATTTGCCGGGGTCAGCAATTAAAAGCACATATTTCATACATCAAATAAGCTACGAGCTGCACGTTGTAGTCGTAGTTTTGCGTCCTTTGACAAAGACTTGCCACCTTGCCTGCCTTTGGGCTTTAGGCGGATAATTAAATTGCAAGACTAATTGGGTCTGAGCTGTTTGGTGATGATGGAGCAGCCACGGCTGACATCCCTTTAATTATCCGTTAAGAAGACGAAACGGTTGAAACGGGAAACAAGCGTCAAAATGCCGCATAACTGCTAGAGCAGGGGCATCAAAATCATTTCGACACACTTTGCTTTTAGTAAAACCAAAAAGAAAAAAATTGGATGGTGGCAGCCATGTAGCGACAGCTGCGACAATGACACATGATTATCAGGTAACGTTTCTCTGTTTGTTATTGTAGTTCGCCTGACCCGACCTGCACTGCCTTGGCTGCGGTCCACTCTCAGACCCATACATTTTTGGCCACGTTAGTTCCTGTGCTACCTGCTACTGTAGCAAAACATATTACAACATATAGCTCAGCATTAGGACGAATTCGGGCTGTGCAGCTGCTGCTGCTTGTTTGCCTGTGTAGCCACTGGGCAAGTTGGGCATGGAGCAGGGCTGACTTGTTGTTGTTGTTGTTCCTATTGTATTTGTTGCTGTCGCTGGTACGACACGAGCCATTATGCATGCGTATGATTAATGAGATCATGTTTCTGTTGATGTGCTCAGCCAAACTCAGGAGCTCGAGCTGGACGAGCTGTGTGGATACAAAAAGGTAAAGTAGCAGCTTTCTATGAGGCTAATAGCCTTTCAAGCTAACAGCACACAACATTAACATTGGCTGCCAGATAAGCCACAGACAATATTGCTAACAGTCCTAATCAGTAATCAAATATTTCAATCAAGCATCAAGGTGCTCCCATATGCTGTGCACGGATTTGCTTAATAACTTTGGTTAACTTTGTGATTTAAAGGCTACCTTTAGGTAGTTCTTGGGACTGCAAGTCCTTATGCTCTTTATTGTTATTAGCAATCAGACTTGTCAACTGTGAATCTGAACTATAGCTCTTTCTGAGAGTGGCATTATAATATTTAATCTTGATTAAACTAATGCTAATTGAAGCATAGCTAACCATATCAGGCGCATTTATTGATCTGTCTCTTTGGTGGCAATTTCTTTTAGTTCAACAAATTGCCAAACAAAATATTTATGCAGCACAATTGCTGCCAGTCCATTTTATAGGCACAAGTGCAACATTTTTGTTGCTGTTGCCGATTGTCGCATTGTGGGCACACGCCACTGCATGCGGCATGATAGCACTTTGGGTGTATATCCACTTTAATCTGGTTGGCTGGCCTTGTTATGCCCACCCACATCAAAAATTCATAACGCTTTCCCCAAAAATGCAACCGCCAGTCGAAAAAGATGAGAGCGCACACACACACACACACACAGGCACACACACACGCACGCAAGCACACAGACAGATTTGGGTTAGCCATCCATCAAAAGAGCTGACAAAATTCGCTTGCAAAAATTGTTGTTGGCCCACCGATTGTTAGGGCAACGCTGGGCAACATTTTAATAATTGTAATTTGTTTTTAATTAACTATGGACCAGATCCGACCAGCGAATTTTGCCACATTGACGCTTTGAACTTTTGCTTCAGCGGACTTCCATATTTTTGGCCGCTATTATTATTGCCGAAGTTGGAGTTGTCAGTTGACGCTTAACTGCACACAATAGGATTTAATTTATTACCGACACTGAATGTCTGCCTGTCTGTCTGTCTGGTATTTGGGGTGGGGCTGACAGGCGATTTAGATTGATTGCCGCTGTGAGCCGAGAGAGATTAATTAATAAACGCACTGACGACAGCACCGACAAATAAATGCAAAAACTAATTTATAATTGTTTTTCTGCGCTGCTGATGCTGATGCTGTTGCAAGCTGCAAATTGGCCACGCGCCACGCCCATCGCCCATCGTCGGTTCGCGTGCAAAGCTGGCCTTGTAATTTATATTTTGATCCCTTGCCTGCCACTGGCAACTTGTTTGGCATTCATTAACTTGTCGCCAAGGTGTCGCACGCTGTCTTCCCATGAATGTCAAACAATTCTCGAAATTAATTTCATTTCATTGCGCATTTCAGCTTTTCCGTTTTTTTTTTGCTTGACAACTTTTTGGCTCTGCTGTTTGGCTAAGCTAGCGCTTAAATTAAATGTCAAATATTGCAAAATCGCGTTGAGGGACTGAAATTAATTAACATTTCTCACCTCAGCACAGCACAGCGAAGCGGGCTCAACTGATGTTTTCTGTCAATTCATGGTGCGTATGATTAATATTTTCCAGGCAATAAGTGACCGGGTCGCACGTGCCTGGCATTTGGCCGAGCCAAAACAATGCCAGGCAGTTTTAAATTCAACAAGGCCACGCCCCTTCATGCCTACTGTTCAGCACAGTGCACACTTGAGTGAAGTAACCGCCCCCGCACCCGCCCCAATCCTGCACATAAATCTCTCAAGTGTCACATAAAATTTCCGCACATGTACGGAATCAAAATGAAAAAAAGACAACAAAAAAAATGTTATCAAATACCCTGAATTTCCCAATACAACGAAGATCTTATACACTTTAAAAATGATACATATGTAAGGCAATTAATGAGGTGTAAGCAACTGGTAAAACTCGATTTAAGTAATCATTGCGCACTGATTCATTATTTGATTTAGAATTTTACTTTCACTTAATGCGTAAAAGGACTCAAACATATACTGTAAAGGACTGCAGCGCCAGTCAGTTGGAGCAGTTAATAGACTCTACAGTTAGAGCATAATCAGTGACTATAAGTAAACGAAATGGAATGGAAATGTTTGGGGGAGGCGGATTGTGGGGGCGAGTGTAACTGTTGTGTGTGTCGCACTCAGAGGCTGTAGTGCTATAAGTCAAGTTATCAAAGTTAATAATTCTTAATGTTAGTGCATAAATAAGACGAGGGCAATGAGGAGTGACAGGCGTGCAGCAAGGCAGAGGACACGTCACTGACAATGCCCATAAAAGTATGCCACATGGCAGTCAAAACGCAGAACTTCAAATAAATATAAAGATGAAATTTTAAATTTATGCAAAAGACAGATGAAAAAGAACCGATGTTGTAACAACAAAAAAAAACTTGTTGGCTAATTTGCATAAAGAAATCGGTTAGCGGCTAACGAATGTCGATGTGTGTGTGTTTTGCGAGTGGGTGTGTGTGCTGGTGTGTGTGCTTGTGGTGTGTGTGTGTGTGCTACAGAGTGTCTGTTTTGCTGTGTTCGGTGAGGCGGCAAATATGAAATTTGAAAGTATTTATGCTGACATCGCGACATGAGAATATATAGGAATGAATCTGTATCTATATTATACCCACACAGCTATATAGAAAATATGGAAACCTTTGCTTTTATTTTGTCCAAGCCTCTGTTGTTGGCTAATAGCACACACACTTTGCTTAAAGCACTAAAGTATAAATGCCACTAAAACCCCAACAATAAAGAGTGTGTGTGTTTGTGTGTGTGTGTGTGAATAAGCAAGTGTGAGTCCCGAAAAGAATGTGTCACTGACCATTGCCACAAGGTTGGCTTTGTGGTCAAGTTAACAGTTATCGGCTTGGGGTTTAGTTTTATATATTGCCGCACATATGTTGCTGCCCATTTTGGTAAGCCTTGCCTGTGGCATAATATTTGCAACTATAATTTATTTGAATGCCAAATATATTGCAGCTTATAATAAAATATTATTTTAGATATATTTAATGAGAAACGCCAAGAAGCGATTACGAATAGATTAAGTATTATGTTTACTTGAAATTAAAGTAACTTAAACCTTAATGCACAATTTGTCCGCTCAACTTAATCGCTGTTTTAAAATATAATCATAGTCTTGTTACCTTAAACCCAATGTCATAAGATTGTTTCTGCTCTCCCTCGTGCAAATATGTATAAAAGTTAAGTAGCCCCTAAAGCATTAAGATAATTAGCTCAGTTCTCGTGTCTAGCCTCAGTAAAAGCGCTTTTTTTTTAAGAAGTTGCTGCCCTCTCTAATCTGGTTACTTGTTAGGAACTTACACATTTAAGCCAGAAGGCACAATGCGGCAGAAAGTTCATTGTGCCACATTTCATTTGACTAAAAGTGTGCGCCTGTTAGCCATAAATGATGGCCTCGAGCAAATAGAACGATTGCATCACTTTTTGACGCAGACGCTGGACAAGACTTGAGAGAACACTTTGCAGTCAAGGATGCTGCAACGGTTAATGCTGTTAGCCAGCCACCCCAATTGGGAGTTGAAGGGATGTGGGAGCCGCAAATCTGCTCTCCAAGGTGATTACAAAACCTTTTCTACTGTTTGTTGTTGTTTTGAATTCCAGTGAAATGTTGGCAAGTCATATTTTGATTTCATCATGCTTACAGTTGGCTGACTGAATCTCATTATAATAAATCTATTTTTAGATACTTTTTTTAAGTATTGTTATTTTTGTTGTTGCTGCTACTGCTGCTGGCAATCAGTTTGATTGCTGCTGTGCTGTGTCTGTCAGATCGGTTTCACTTCTATCGTTTAATTTTAGAATACTTTTGGGCTATATTTTTTTGTAACTCTTTTATGCTTTTGAGGGCCTTGAATTGCTGAATTGTTATAGCTACACCTACTGCAACAGATTCAACCACCCCATCTCCCCCCTCACGCTTCAAGCCATTACCCATTATCCATAGCGCTTGACAGGCCGCGTTAAAATCTCTGCTGACCGGAAACTAATTTGAAAATGTTATTCATTATGCATAGCATTTGCAATAGCTGGCATTTCTCGCGGACTTCCTGCCTAACTTTTTCAACAATTTTCTTCCTTTTTGCTGTTGTTATTATTACTATTCGTTTTTTCCTTCTTTTTTTTTTGTTGTGCATAGTTTTTGTAGCGTGTGTGTGAGTGTGCGAAAGCTTAAGGAGAAACTTTTGGCTTGCAGCAGAGAGCGCTGATTTTAACTCTTGGCTTATTGTGAGTTTTAAGCAGATTGTTACTTAAATCAGAATTACCGAATTGCGGTCGCCATTAGTTTGAGTGGAAATTGCGCGAAAGTCCATTAGACGAGAAGAAGCTGCAAAAGACTAGGCATATCCTTTTAAATACTTAAAATAAGGCACAGCCATTTCTTCATATCCGGCGGAGAGCGTCTTCAACAACTGAGTAAAGTACATAAATAATAAGTCGACAAATTAAGTTGACTGTCGCCGAAAGTAAAACAATACAGACAAAGTCATACAACGTCCTCAGGAAGTGGCAAATGCAATACTGCTGCAGGCAACGGAAACCCGCAGAAACAATGACAACCGAAATGCGGACGCGAATTTTTAGAAAGACAAAAGTCTGGCAACGGTTCTAAGGTTTTAAGCCATATATATATATATATATATATAGAGAGAGAGAGAGAGAAAAATGGAGTGAGTCGCATGGAACATGAACATAAATGGCACCCACAAGAGCTTCCGGCAGACGTCCGCTTTAACAACTCTGTTATCCACAAACACACACACGCACGCACACAAATGGAGACATGGATACTGCGATGGAATGGAACACTTGGAGGTACACACGACGCTGCAAAATCAGCGACAATAAAGTGTGCCCAGCACATTAGCAGCGGGTCTGAGTCATGTGCCACTCTTGCTGGGCAAGGTTTTTGTCATAAACCCATTAAAAGTCAAGGGCGAAATTCATGTTGCATGTTTACTCATGCATACTTTTGCACACAAGCGCACACTCTCACGCGCACTGAGGCAGACAGACAGACAAGCAGATGTAGCAACAAAATACATAAACAAAAACAAGCATAAGCAACCGCTGCCTACAAAGTAGCTTTAATTAATGAAACTCATTAAAGAGATGCCAGTGAGCCACTGAGCGCATAGCGCACAAAGCACAAGTTCTGGTCCAGCATCAGGCCAAATGCCAGCCAGGCAGCAGGCAGCCGGCAGCAGGCTGAGTAGCACGCGTAGACATTCAGAGGCGCACGCTTTGACCTGCCACAATGCGTTGCCATACATTAGCTGGCAGAGAACAGACCAGACCAACTTTAGGCCAGCTCGACGGTTCGCCCTCCATTACGGCGTCGATGGTCCTCTGGCCTGCAGCCGAAGCTCATCAGCGAATCTGAACGAGAGTCCATTCAAAACGAAGAGAGCCGAGAGCACACGAGAGCGCAAGCAAAGCTTTGCTCATTGACAGGCTGGGGAAATATGGAAATCGTGGTAAAGTTCATAAACTCCGAAAAAAATTGATTCTCATTCAAGCGGGGCTGCTGTTGACAAAGCAGTGCAGTTAACTGCTTCAGCACAGCATGTTATACGAGTATTACAACAAGCAGTTGCTCAGGCCTCCGCAGTAAACCAAAAATATATAATAAATACAAATAAATGTCTTAGCAACAATGTGTACTTCATGTAAAGCAGCTGCCTTTTGTCTATTAATGCAGATTTCTCTCATTACGAATCCGTCTTATAATGCTAAATAAGTCTATACTTATACTTAAGTCTGACTCTTATACGCATTGTCTAGCATAGGCTCAAACCTCAAATATTTGCTGGTAGACTCGAGTGTTATACAAAATATTAACTACAACACAGTACATACTTTATTGTAACTTAAAAAAACATAATTTTAAAATAATTTAAAATATTTAACTGAAAACTCGCCAATGCGATTGTGTTCAGAGTAAATAAATGAATAACAACTTATACCATTAGGCTGCTTCATGCTTTTCTAGCACATACACAAACCTACAAATTTCTGCCGCCAGAGTGGTTTTTATACCTATTTGTACACTTTTTCGCTCTCCCACTCGCACACCCTTGCTCATTTGGCCAAGCACACCTGTATGAATTTGGCTGCTCAAACACTCTCCGCTCGCTCTCGCTCTCGCGCCCGCTCTCTCTCTCTCTCTCTCTCTCTTACACATGCGCCTCTCGAGCTGTTGCTGCTGCTGCTGCCAGGACTAGGCCAACAGGCTGACACAATAACGACCTACTGGCTGCAGAGCAAGCAACAGCTTTATCTGCTTCTGCCAGCGTCGACGTTTGACATTATCATGTTCGACAACAACAATAACAACAAGAGCATACCACCCCTTTCATGCTGCACCGTCATTCTGTGCAAGGCACATTCAAAGCGCCAATCGACGCTGCTACATCCTGTGGCATACCCGGCACCTGCTGCGCCTCGAAACAAAAGCCATTTATTTAGAATGGCAGGCACAAAGCGGAAGCACCAAGAAAATATTCAGTATGTTAGGCTGGCAAAGAGGGGAACGAAGCGGTTGGGGTATTGCAACGTTGCCTTGACAACGATTGGTCAAAACAAAAGTTCAAGTTGAAAATTGTATAAAGTCCACATTTTTCCAGGTCCTGAGTTTAAAGTCTTAAAATCTTACAAACGCAATGCAATTGAAGTATTTGCGAACACTCTTAGAGGGGCAGGTGAGACGTTAGGGGTTGTTTTGCATATAACCTCCTCACAGTTTCCCTTTTGCAGGAGCAAATCCAACGCATTGCGGGTCTTGCCTGGTCACCCAATCAGCAGAAATTGGCCATTGCCACCGCAGATCGTCATATTCTGCTCTATGATGATGCTGGCGAGCGGCGGGACAAGTTTAGCACCAAGCCGGCAAATGCTGCCAATGGCAAGAACTCGTACGTAATACGAGGTCTGGCATTCAGTCCGGATTCCACAAAGCTCGCCGTTGGCCAGAGCGATTGCATTGTGTACGTTTATAAGCTGGGTGAATCGTGGAACGACAAGAAGGTCATCTGCAATAAGTTTCCCCAGGCAGGCGCAGTCACCTCTCTCATTTGGTTGACTACGGGTGCTATTATAGCGGGTAAGTAAAGATACGCTTCGATTACGTCCAATTGTAATCACTTTTTGTTTTCCAGGACTCGAGGATGGCAAAGTGCGTGCCCTGCACTGCAAGAGCAACAAATCCCAGAGTCTCTATGGTGGCGACAGTATTTGCATCTCATTGGCGCCCAACACAAAGGGCAGTGGGTTTCTCAGCGGTCATAATGATGGCACCATCATACGCTATTATCTCACGGAGGAGGCCACCGAACCGCTGGGTCGTGTGGTGCAGCATCCGGTGCCACCGTTTGCCCTAGCTTGGCCACAAGGCGGCTTCTGTGCCGCTGGCTGCGATCAGCGTATTGTTTTTTACGATAGTGTGGTGAGTATAGGTGAATTAGGGGAGTGTTATGGAATGGTTACAAAAACACAAAAGCTTTCTTGAGTTCATGTAAAAGCTCGAGTTTAAGCTTGTACTTTATCCATATGGCCAGGTCGACACTTGTTTAAAACTCAGAAAATATAAATATCTTTGTCTGTCTCTCCTTTTCTCTTTCTTGCAACATTTTCACCATTTCATCATCCTTCACCTCTCATTTCTTCTCTCTCTCGTGTAGGGTCGTCAGCAGCGCTGCTTTGACTTTTCCCGCACTGAAGGGGAGCGGGAGTTCACGGTGGCTGCCTGCAGTCCCAATGGACAGGCTGTGGCCTTTGGCAGCTACGATCGCATACGAATATTTGCTTGGAGTCCGCGTCAGAGTGCTTGGAGCGAGAGTGCCAGCAAGGAGATTAGCTGTTTGTATACACTGAGTGCACTGATCTGGAGGCGGGATGGGGCACGTCTCGCCTTGGGCTCGGTTAGTGGCGCTGTCTTGCTGTATGAGTCTGTGCTGAAGCGCACCATTTGGCAGGATAAGTTCGAGCTGATATTTGTCGCGCCCAGTCAACTGTTGGTGCGTTTGCTGGCGGAGCCTACACAGCAGATGACCATCGAATCGCAGTTGGGATTGGAGATTGATGATGTACGTATTATGGGCAAGGATAACTTTCTGATGGGTCGCACCGAGGAGTCACTAATTCTGTGCGATTTGACACGAAATCTAACCAGCGAGGTGCCCTGGACGGCGTCTGGACGCCATGAGCGCTTTTACTTTGAGAATCCCAATGTGTGCCTGGTCTTCAATGTGGGCGAACTGAGCCTCGTCGAGTATGGCGACAATCGCATCCTCGGCTCCGTGCGCACTGAGTTCGTCAATCCTCACGTCATCTCCGTGCGCCTAAATGAGCGTGGAAATGGTCGCGATAACAAGAAACTCGCCTTTCTGCTTGATGCCAAGACAATATGTGTGGTGGATCTGGCCAGTCAACTGGTCAGCGGTCAGATCAATCACGAGACAAAGATCGATTGGCTCGAACTGAGCGAAACGGCCCACAAGCTCCTCTTCCGCGACAAGAAGCTGCGCCTCATTCTCGTCGACAACTACACCGGCAAGAAGCAGACGCTGCTCAGCAACATTTCATTCGTCCAATGGGTGCCGCAGAGCGACGTCGTCGTTGCCCAGAGCAACAGTAACCTTGCCATTTGGTACAACATCGACCTACCCGAGCACGTCACCATGCAGAGCATTCGCGGCGAGGCCATCGAAGTGCTGCGTGAGAATGTGAGTGCGATTCGAGTGTTAATTTCCCATTGCTAAAACTGAACCGTAAACTAATAGAATCCCAATCGAATCTCTTTCTTTACAAGGGGCGCACTGTGGTGCGCACCCAGGATGGACCCAGTGAGCACAGTTATCAGCTGGACGAGGGCCTCGTGGAGTTTGGCACCGCTGTCAATGACAATGACTTTGGGCGCGCTGTCCACTTTCTGGAATCGCTGGGCGACAAACCGGCTGCGAAGGCGATGTGGCACAATCTGGCTATCATATCGCTGGAGGAGGGTAATCTGCGTGTGGCGCAACGATGCTACGCAGCTTTGGGGAACGTGTCCAAGGCCTACTACCTGGCCGAGATGATCCAAGAGGCGGATAACTTTGAGCGAACCACTGGCAACCCGGGCATTCTCTGTCCCGAGGTGCGTGCCAAGCTGGCACTACTCGGCTCCGATTTGCGAGCGGCGGAGCGCATCTATCTGGAGCAGGGCGACATTGAGGCGGCCCTGAAGATGTACCAACAGTTGCGCATGTGGGATGATGCCGTCGCTCTGGCAGAGAGACGAGGCTATGCCCGCTTGCCGGAGCTGCGACAACAGCATATGGACTTTCTGCTTGAGACGGAGCAGCAGGAGAAGGCCGGCCAGGTGTTAGAGGATGAGGGTGAGCTGCAGCAGGCAATGGCGCTGTTCCTCAAGGCCAACAAGCCGGCGCGAGCCGCGCGCCTTGCCCTGAAGACCCCGCCACTGCTGCAGGATGAGCAGCTTATGCTGCAGGTAACCGAAGGATTGGTGCACTCCGAGCTCTTCGAGCTGGCCGGCGATATAGCCCATCGCTTGTCCCGACCGGAGGCAGCGTTGGCCCTCTATAGAAAGGGTGGAGCCTATGCGAGAGCTCTGGAACTGGCTCGGGTTGTGTCGCCACAGGAGGTCACATCGCTGGAGGAGCAATGGGGTGATTGGCTGGTAAGTCGCAAGCAGCTGGATGCATCCATTAATCACTACATCGAAGCGGGCGCCACACAAAAGGCTCTGGAGGCAGCTGTGGGCGCCAAGCAGTGGCGCAAAGCTGTCCAGATTGCCAAGGTGCTGGACGAACCGGAGCTGATACAACGCTACGCATTGGATCTGTCCAAGCATTTGGCTTTTGCTGGCGATTTGGATGGCGCTGAGGATTTGCTGGTGCGCGCCAATCTCTACAAGGATGCCATTGAGCTGCTCAATCGACATGGCAAATGGGAGCGCGCCTATGTGCTCGGCGAGAAGTATCTGAAGACGGAGCAACTGCGCGAATTGTTTGTCCAGCTGGCCAGCAGCCTGGAGGATCAGGCCAAGTACCGAGATGCTGAGAAGGTACTAATAGCTGTCAATGAACCGGATCTGGCTATAGCTATGTATAAGCGTCGCGAGCTGTACGACTCGATGATCCGGCTAGTCGAACGCTATCACAAGGATCTGTTGGACAGCACACATTTGCATCTGGCCCGCCAACTGGAGTCGCGTGGCAAGTTCAAGAATGCCGAGCTTCATTTCATCGCATCCGGCGACTGGAAGTCGGCGGTGCACATGTACTGCTCCTCGTCCCGCTGGGAGGATAGCTATCGCGTGGCCAAGCAGAAGGGCACCGATGGTGCCAGTCAACAGGTGGCCTACATGTGGGCCAAGTCCATGCCGGTAGAGAGCGCAGTGCGCCTTCTGAGCAAGCTGGGCCTGCTGGACACAGCCGTGGGGTTTGCCTGTGACTCCGGTCAGTTTGAGTTCGCCATGGAGCTATGTCGCTTTGCGGGCAAGCCAACGGATGAGGTGCATCTGAAGATAGCCATGTCGCTGGAGGATGAAGGCAAGTTCGAGGAGGCGGAGGCAGAGTTCCTGAAGGCACACAAGCCGAAGGAGGCGATACTGATGTATCAGCATGCCGGGGATTGGCCAGCAGCGCTCAATGTGGCCGAGCAGCATCTGCCGGATGCGGTCAACGAGGTGCTTATTGGTCAGGCATCGGCGGCGCTGGAGACGCGCAACTATCAGGATTACGAGATGCTTCTGTTGCGCGCCCAGCGACCCGATCTCATCATCGAGCACTACAAACAGGAGTCGCTCTACGATGATGCCCTGCGCATTGCCGAGGAACATTATCCGGCTGGATTGAATGATCTGCGCCGGCTCCAGGCCCAACAACAGCGTGGCCAGCTGCAGGGCGAGGATGCCAGTGGAGATTCCCGAGCCTATCTCCAGCGTGCCGCGGAGTTCGCCAAACGGGAGCAGTTCCGCAAGGCGGCCGAGTGCCTGATGCAGATCGATGCCAGCAATGCGGAGGATGCGGCGACACTGGAGCGTGCACTGCTCCGTGCCGCCGAGATAATCAATCAGTTTCTGGAGGGCAAGGATGCTCAGGAGCTGGCCCAGGTACTAGGACCCCGTCTGCTGGCCATCAAGCAAATCGGACCTGCCGCTCAGCTATATCTGGCCGCAGATCTGCCCAAGCAGGCGGTGGACGTCTTCATCCGTGCCGAGCAGTGGTCCAAAGCACGTCGCCTGGCCAAGGAGATCGATGCGGAGCTACTCGCTTATGTGGAGCAGCAGCAGAAATCGCGACTCAAGCACGAGGGCAATGTGGAGCAGCTGGCGGATATTGATATCATTAGCGCCTTGGACATGTTGGCGGAGCAGGGTCAGTGGCAGCGCTGCCTGGAAAAGGCCAAGCAGCTGAATACATCCGTGCTGCAGAAATATGTGGCTGCCTATGCGGCTCAACTCATACGGGAGGGTGACTGCATCAGCGCCTTGGGTCTCTATCTCAGCTATGGGGCACCACCCATTGAGGAGCACTTCAATATCTACACGCGCATTGCCCAGGATTGTCTGGCGCTGCGCGAAGAGCAGTCCGATAGCGGCGGCTTGTGGCAGCGTCTACGTAACTTCCTCCATGGACTCCTGCATGGATTGCGCAGCTCCGAGCACGCTGAGTCCAAGTTTGCGAGCAGTGCGGAACTCTATCTGCTGATTGCCCACTATTATGCGGCGCGTGCCGCTTGCCGGCAGGTGCCATCGCTGCAGCCGGTAGCCGTGCGTTTATCGCTGGCGCTGCTGCGGCACACGGATGTGCTGCCGGTGGACAAGGGCTTCTACGAGGCGGGCATGGAGCTAAGGCAGGCTGGACGCGAGGCCGAGGCTTTTGTCATGCTCAATCACTACTTGGATGTGTGCGAGGCCATTGAGGAGGGCTCTGGCAATCTGGTGGATCATTCCGATTTGACAGCCACCGATTTTCCCAGCTCCGTGCCACTGCCGGAGGACATCCACTTAAAGAACGAGCCCTCTCTGCACGAGGAGGTGCGCGAATGGGTGCTGGCCGTGAGCATGGATCAGCAGGTGGATCAACTGTTGCCCAACGATGATCGCGGCCTCTACGAGTCCAGTCTGGGTCCACAGGACAGAGCCTGCATGCTCAGTGGGTATCCAGTGCGTGGCCGCCAGCCGGTCACCTTTCATTCGTCCAACAACCTAGTGAATCGCGATGTGTGGAGCAAGTTCGCGGTGGCCGTTAAGATGGCACCTGGCAGTGGTGTCACTGATATTATTGGGTTTGTCGAGAAGTGGCAGGGAGTGGCCAACTATGTAATGCACTAAATATTCGAACTGTCCTTGGGAATACCCATTATGCATCCAATTCAATAAATATATGCTCTATTTAACCATCAATAAGTGTATTAATTACAATCAATTGATTGATTATAAAATAATGCGACAAAAATTCACGTCTAGCGACGCCAAGAATATAATATATGTGTATGTATATTATATAAGAATCAAGGACTCGACTCGACGTTCATCAAATGTAATCCTCGTGCGGCTGCTCGGTAACTGGAGTATAATCATAGACATATCGAATCGAATCAATGTAGCGTATTAAAGAGATCACCGGCGGAGGGTAGAGGCGCCAAGCCGCCGGTCACGTCTGGCAGCTGTGTCAGATCTGGTAGATTGGATAAATGATCGTGTATCTCTTTTTGCAGGCCCATCATCTTGGCCAGCTTCTTCTTGTGTTCCTGCAAATATACACAGAGCAGAGAAGAGCGAAGATTAGCCACGATGCACGACGCGTCACTTTGCCACACAGCGATTGGGGAAATGCAATTCGATTTTGGGGGAGGGACAAATTTGAACATTTAATGCAAAGCAATAGGAAATTTCAAAGTATATAAACATTTGCCACACAACATACATCCAATCGCAGCTCGGCCTGGGCCAGCAACTCCTTTTGTTCCGCCTGAAAGTCACGCAGCATGGCGGCCAGCTTGGTCCGCTCCTCCATCTCAGCAGAGAGACGCGCATTGTAATCGTTCAGTAAATCGACCGCCTCATTGACCTAAAAATCAGTAAATAAAAAATCAATAAATTGAGTTTATTAATTGTAAACCAGTTATTGGAGCTTACCTGTTTGGCCAAGTCCTTGGCCTTGTCCTTATCCTCCAGTTTGGTAATGCAGCCAATTTCCGACATCTCAGGCGGCAGCTTGGCGATCCTTTCGCGGACCAGCGCATCACTTGACGCCGAGTTCTCAATACTGGTCAACGCTTTGATTAGCTCCTCGGGCTCCGGTGGTTCACCCAGCGTCAAATAAGGCGGTGTGTGACCATTTTCCGGCTCATCTGCCGGCGGTTCAACAACGATGACGGTTTGATGA
Source organism: Drosophila nr. perissopoda 5 BK-2023a (assembly GCA_035044105.1). Taxonomy (NCBI): domain Eukaryota; kingdom Metazoa; phylum Arthropoda; class Insecta; order Diptera; family Drosophilidae; genus Drosophila; species Drosophila nr. perissopoda 5 BK-2023a. The sequence continues at coordinate 2,321,073 of JAWNMK010000124.1, forward strand.
TGCGATGATGCACGCTGCCTCTTCGATTTCGACTGCCGTTCCTCATGCTTGCGCTTTTCGCGCTTCTCGCGCTTCTCAGACTTTTCCGATTTGCTGCCGCTGTTGCTGCTACTGGTACTTTTGTGGGTCACAGTTGATTCAATGGCACCTTTACTGTTGCTGGTGCTGCTCTTGATACCATTGCCGTTGCCATTAGCTGGGGCATCTTTTGCCTCACTGTTCATGCGTGCGCGATAATCGACAATGGTCTTTGGATCATAGACACCTCGCTCCTGCCATATATTCAAAATGCGCCCAAGACTGCCCAGCAGCTTTTCCGAACTGCAAGTTTCGCCAATGTGACCGAAGACTTTGGGCAGCACATTGCCGAACTCCTTGCCGTATTCGGGTCCCTTCTTCTTACTGTTCTGAATGACATCGTTGGCCAGGTACATAAAGGTTAGCTTTTTGGGTTCCGGCACTATGAATAGATAGATTTTTGCAGTGAGTCCTCATCCTTGTCGTTTGCTGATTACGTACCGTTTTGGAGTTCACGTTGCCAGGTCTGAACAATGACCGTGTGATGTTTTCGATGATGGATGAGCCATAAGGATAATGTTTGGATGCTCTGCTGGCTGGGGTTGAGTTCCGATAATTTCTTGAGTAGCGCCGATTCCGTAAAGGCTGACATTGCAGCGACTCTGAAACGTGATCAAGTTCTATTTATATGCAGTACTTTATTTTTTAGATGCAAGACAAAAAAAGTGACAGAAAAAAACACACGGGGCCGAAAAACAAAAATAATTGAGTCTTCTTCTTCTCGTGTGTTGATAACAGCGGCAAAAATGTTAACATTGCCTTCGACTGTTAATGAGCAGTGTATACAATATATTTTTCTGAATGAATACATACTCGAATATTCGTGTTGTAATATCATAAAAGCGTAATATTAATATAAAACAATCAATAATGAAGAATACTTGCCCAGCAGAAAGACTAATTTGAAATAGCACTGGCTCGAATTTAAAACTCAACAGCTGTTTACCAATCATAACAGCATGAGAAGTAAGTTAAGTTTCGAAATTATCGATAAGTCAAATGTTATCAGACCACCAATTGGACTGCCAACTCAATGCACAGCGCAGCGCTACCTGATCGATTCATATATTTGGCGGAAGATGCGCGCGCATATTTAAAATACGATTTTAAAATAATTTGCATGCTCTAAATTAAATTCATAAAAATTCAGTTTCATCCATTCCTTCAATCATACAACCAACAAACATAATCAATCAGCAACAAAAACACGGCGAGCAAGCGTCCTACCTTTTCAACAAACACTTCACACCGATAAGAGAGTGGAAACGCTCTCAAGAGTTAGGTATGATTGAAATGCGTCGACACTCTTGTCTCAGTTGGCCGGAATACTTCAAGCGTGTTGGACGGAAAGGCGCAGTGTGACATAAGAGTGACACAGTAATATAGCCGTAAAGCGTGTGCCGTAGCCGCAACCGTTGTCACTCGCAATCGACGTCGCTTATCAGCTTTGCCAAAGAGTAATTTGTGATACCTGTCCGTTTTGTATTGGCTTGTAGAGCGAAGCGAGACGAGCTTAAGTGGTGTTAATTTTTATTAATTATTATCGTGTTTATTGCCAACAACGAAAGTGAAGTGCGAATTACTTCAAGTGCTCTGTCCATTAGCCATTTCTGCAACAATAAATTACAACAGTCAAGAACAGCAGTTGCATTTTTGTTGTCCAGTTTGCAAATGCAACCACAGATAATGGTTAAAAAATTTTCAATTTCTTTATGTATATACATGTCTGTGCGTATTTGTATGTGTGTGTGTGTGTGTGTATTGATAGAAGAGTGTGTGATTTACAAACCATTAACGCTATCAACAACACATTAGACAAATTGCTAAATTAGCTGCCGCATTGTCACGCAGTGCTCAAATTTTGCGATATACTTTTTTGTTTAAAACCAACGAGCAGAATCAACCAAATATTATAGTATACTACCATCCAATACTCGTAATAATCACGCTCTTTGCGCTCAGCCCGCTCAATGGATCGCCCTGCTGCCCTGATAAGCCCCCCTGACTCAGTGTTTTAAAGTGTTTATGTTTTCTTTTTGCTTAGTAGTGTTCTTTAAGTTAGTTGGAGTTGGCCTAGTCTAATCTGATTGCGGATAAAAAGTCTTAAAAGTAAATTCTGGCCATCAAAAATGTTGAGGACTTGAAGCGATAACACACATAATGAATTCAAAATATGATTCGGGCATGGAACACAATCGCGCACATCTCTTCCGCTCCCATGTGGAGCACTTTCAAACGACGCTCAATGAAAAAAACTGGGAATGGTCTTATCTAGTGGTAAGTTACAATTATAACAACCTATCATTAGCTATATCATAAAGCCATACGATCCCAATTAGCGAAAATGCCGTAATCTGGAACTGGAGGAGTCATATGATATGTATATGCGCCGATTGCGCATTGGATACCTATCGATCTTCATCTTCATTGAGCTGCTGGTAACCTTCACGCATGCCTTACTGCTGCTGGTGACCTCATCGGATCTTACCTATAACTATATAGATATGGGCTGCTATATATTCACTGGCTTACTCATTTGGCTAATACTCTCGGTGAATTTTCACAATGAGCTGATTAGCAAACATGGCTTTCTCATCTACGCCTCCTCCTGGATGGCCATATCCGTCATGGTGCTCATGGGTGCGTTATTCTCACTCTCTCTCAACTCTATATTGTAACTATATGTATCCCTTCTTCTGTTAACCAGACATTGGCCTGAATATCTATCACGCTACTACCAACAATGATATCCTAAATCCCATCTATGACGCTTATACCTTATATGCCATCTATATGTTTATGCCCATTCCCTATATCTTGCAACCTTTTATACTGGGCACAGCGGTTACCTTCTGCTATATTATCAACTACAGTTTTGTGATCACTTCCAAAGAGGATAACCAAATGCATAGCATAGTCAAGTAAGAATAGTACATTTTTTATTTATCCACTCCAACAATTTGTCTATAAAAATTATAAATTTAAAATATTTGCCATCTGGCATCTGGAACTATGAATGTTGCTTCAGTAAATATTGAATTTGTAATTTTAAAGTGCGTTTCCTTGATTACAGTGAAGCCATTTATTTGAGCGCCGTCAATTGTTTAGGCATCTTTTTCCGCCTGATGCGAGATATTGCGCTGCGCACCACATTCCTAGATCGGCGCCAGTACGTCGAGGAGAATCTGTTGCTGCGCTATGCACGAGACCAGGAGCGCAGTCTACTGCTGAGCATATTGCCCGCTCAGATTGCGGATCGCTTGCAAGAGGATGTCCGGAATCGCATAGAGCGCTCCAAACAACAGCACCAGCAACAATGCGGCTTCGATCAGCGCATCAGCAACAGCAGTCAAGCATTGAAGCGTTGGCGCCAACCTGATCATGGGTTAGTATTCAATTCTATCCGATCTGAGGAATATATAATAATGATTCCTCCACTACTTCCACAGCACACTCTTTATTGAGCCGCACAAAGATGTGACCGTACTGTATGCGGATGTGGTGAATTATACATATCTGACGACTACGCTGGACGTGAAGAAGCTGGTGGAGGCACTGCATGATCTCTTCGTGCGCTTCGACATTGCCAGCGAGGATTACAATGTGATGCGCATCAAGTTCTTGGGTGACTGCTACTATTGCGTGGCTGGACTGGCCAGTCCGAATGAAGATCATGCCAAGTGCTGTGTCGATCTGGGACTGCGCATGATCAAGGACATACGCGACGTTAGGTGAGACAGCCAGTTCGCACCGATCTCTCTCTCTAATCACTAATCTTCCATGCTTGCAGAGAGAAGCGACATTTGAATATTGACATGCGTATCGGTGTGCACTCAGGAGATGTGCTCTCCGGCGTGATAGGAGCTGCCAAATGGCAGTTTGATATTTGGTCCAAGGATGTGGACATTGCCAATCGACTGGAGGCGACAGGCGCCACGGGGCGTGTTCATGTCAGTCAGCAAACGTTACGTCTGCTCGATGGCGAGTATTTCTTTGAGGATGGCACGGAGAAGGCACGCGAGGATCCAGTGCTGCAGAAGCACGACATACGCACCTTCCTCATCAAGTCGTTGCGCGTGAGTACCCCTTCTTCTCCAAAATCGAATTGCACAATTACACAGTGTCGAAAGTTATAGTCCCCCATGCACGATCCGCGTCGGGTGCAGCGCGAGCGGCAGGCCAAGAAGCTGAGCGAGGCCAGCAAGTCCAACTTCATGTACAACTCCACGCTGCAGCAATACAATCAAGTGCGCAACCAGGCCAAGCTGGAAATGTGCCGGGAGCTGGATAAAATGCCAATCGGTCGTATACAGTAAATTAAAGCGAAGAATTCTGCCTTATATCGTTCGCCAATAACTGCTCGACTTTCCAATTAGGATCACAAAAGTGTGCCGTCGCTCCAAGAACCTAACCCAGGATGAAATCGAGGAGGAAACCTTTCGACGCAACATCAGCTCCTTTTGTTTGCTGTTCCGCGTCCGCAACTGGGAGCTGCAATATATACGGGAACCAGATGTGATGCTCAAGTACAGCATAGCCCTTGCCTGGTTTGTCTACATATGCATGCTGTCAATTCAGCTGCTTGGCAAGGAGTAAGTACAGAAAAGACTTCAGATTCAAATAGGAATATGGCTCACTTTTTGCTTGCAGTCCTCCGCATCACTACTGGATTACCGATGGCATTACGATATTTGTGCTAACCACTCTGCTGCTCGTCTCCTGGTATAAAAAGCTGTGGATTATGTATGTCTCCGATGCGGAACAGTCGCTGCCTCAGTTCAAAATTAGTCGATTTCTCTATAGATCATCTGACTTTATGCAGCGCAACTTAGTCATACGCCTCGTTGTCTACTTTTTGGTCATTATCTCGTATGGTATTGTGGCGGCTATGCAGGTGGTGAGTCTGATCAGCAAGTGGGTGAATAAAGCATCTTTAAGAATCTTTGTGAATGTGATAAAGCTCATTACGGATTCGCTTACTCCTCGAGTATTTCAGAGGAATTCCGATCAATTCCAATCAGGGCTGTCTGAATTCGTGTTTAACTATTAACTCAAAATTCTTTCGGATTTACAGATGGACTGCGGAGTCAGTTTGGACGATGATGAACCAACGTCGATGGAGATCTATGAAGATCGCGTGCAGTGCTTTCATCCCTGGGTAAGAGTGAGAAGAAATTCAAACTGTATTTAATGATTATCTATAAATTCAATTGGTTCATCAGATCCTAACCAACTGCATCACTCTGGTGATTGGCACATCCTTTCTGTTCACGCGAGTTCCCTTCATCATAAAGACCACTGTGGCGGTGATCATCAGTGTGACTTATGCAGTGCTGGTGGTGTTTGAATTTCACTATGTCTTCAAAACGAGTCCCTCGACGAATGTGAATTTCAATGCGGAATATTCGCACATATTGCTCATCCTTATCACATTGGGCATATTCCATTTGATGGAGCGCCAGACGGAGTTTATAGCCAAGGTGGACTACAAGTAAGTCGTTCAGCTTTCAAATCCTGATTTGCCTGACTAAAAACAACAGCTTTTGGCAGCTGGAAGCGGCAACTGATGCAGAAACAGGATGATGCCCTCATCACTAATGACACCATTAAAGTGCTACTCGTCAATATATTGCCCTCACACGTGGGTAAGTTGGAGGATTGCGGATGTCTGGGTTGAGAATTGAATTTCTGTATTGGACTTTTTAGCGGACTTTTATCTATCCACGCAGCTGCAGAATGAGCTCTACTACGAGGAGTATGATAATGTGGCTGTCATGTTTGCCTCGATCAAAAACTTTGATACCGATAAAATTGGATTGCGTGTTCTCAACGAGATCATCTGTGATTTTGATGATGTGGTAAGTGTTACGAACAAAGATTACAGACAACAACATATTAATTTGTATCACAATTCAGCTCAATAAATATTCGACTAGCATGCGGGTGGAGAAGATCAAGGTGGCCAATTGGACATATATGGCTGCCTGCGGCCTGGATGTCACCCGATCCGAGCAGGTGAATGCGCCGCAAGTGAAGTTTCGCAACGTCTCGTTAATGCCAAATGGACGACGGAGTCAGTATCGCAACTCCGGCTCTGAGCAGATGCAGCGTGTACCCTACGGCAATGGCAGCACCATCGCTTTGGATCTGGAGCGTGGCCAGTATGAGGGCAATATGGTTAGTGGGACGCCGCGATTGAGCTGCTCGGAGAACACCAGCGAGAAGAGCAACGATGAGGTGGTCAAAATAATGGCCAATTTTGCCCTGGATCTGATGCGGGCGATGCGACGCTTTAATGCCGAGAATATGCAATCGCAATACGAGGGCAGCACCGATTATGGCATGCTCCGGATTGGCATCTCACATGGCAGGGCGATGGCCGGTGTGGTCGGCATATCAAAGCCACACTACGATATCTGGGGTAATCCGGTTAATATGGCCTCGCGCATGGACTCAACGGGTATGCCGGGCAAAATACAAGTGACAGAGAATACGGCACTGAAATTGCGCAAATTTAATATACAATGCAACTATCGGGGCAAGACTTTTGTCAAGGGGCGTGGCAATATACCCACCTATACACTGGGTACCGATGACGAATACAAAGGATTCCTGCCACATCAGCCTGGCTCCATAACCTAGCAGAAATAATCATTCACTTAAGTCTACCACGAAGTCTGTATGTCCACATCTTGTAAATATTAAAATAAATAAAAAAAAACGCCAATCTTTGTTAACATTTGGAATATAGCAAATAAAGCAATATAGCAAAGTTTAGACAAATCGATGACTTGTATAGAAGTGGCAGTCAAGTGTTCTGGATTGTTTTGAGATCACTTAACAAACTCATGTCTGACTTACTGGCACAGCATTGAGAGTCAATTGAGAATTGTTTGACTGTAGGAAAAACAATGGAAAACATGGAGTCACCTAAAAGAGATGCTCATTGGATTGGATCAATTCATGCAAGTTCAACTGGAACTGATCGTAGTTATACAAAAGGCTGCGAATGGATTACAATGCGAGTGAGTTAAGTCTAACACAAGCTACAACCACAATAAAAAAGAACAGAAAATATATTTATTAGTGTTATGGTGTTTCACAGAAGGAATGTCAAGTCCAGAAATTGGAGCATTCTTATGATATCTATATAGAACGGTTGATTGCAACCAATGTGGCACTGTTTCTATTCATTATGGAGCTACTCTTGGGAATAAACCTAATCTCAATAGTTATTTTAACCCAGGTGAGCTGCGTAATGTGTTAGCTACCAGCCACTAAGCTGGATAACAGACAACGGCTTTTGCAGCACATAATATGGGAATATGGAACACTTTTAACGCTGATGATCCTGTTGCCGGTGATATTGCTGATTTGTTTTAAGAGGAAGTCGAGTTTCCAATACTTTCGGCAATTCAACATAATCGCTAGTTGTGCAGCTGCCCTGCTGGTGTTACTCATGGGTACTTCTCAAAATTGCATGATATTTCTGAATGTTCTTACTGATTTCCTTTTCGATTGATCAGATATGCTGGGAAGGAATTATGTTATGGGTCGCTACGATCACATCATTATTGTATCGGTGTATTTCTTACTGCCGATTGCCTTCTATGGGAAGCCTTATCTGCTTGGCATCGGAGTGTCCCTACTCTATTTAATATGCCCCATGTTAACAAATTTAATTAATTTAAGACCGTTTGAATTGTCCAAGCACATCTGCAATGCTGTCTATCTGATCTCATTGAATGGGGTGATGATGGGATTTCGGATTTTAATGGAATACCTTCTGAGACACCTGATATTAACTCGTCGCCAGCTGCTGCATCATAACTTTGTCCTAAAGGTGGTGCTCAGTACTCAATTTCAGGTGATCAGTTCTGATTTATGGTCTTATCCTTTTAGGAAGCCATGCAGATGGAGAAGGATATGATTACGACGATACTGCCAGCGGAGATTGCGCATTCACTGGACCACGAAATCCAAAAACGCATCGCGGATCAACTTCTCTGCAAGCGTTATCTAAACCCACTGTTTGTATATAGTTTACTTTAGTTCAATACCTAATCCCAAATCCAGTATTTTGCCCATGAAGTTATATTCGGATGTTTCTATACTGGCTGCTGAGATGGTCAACTATGCACATCTAACCTCGCGACTATATGTCAGGGATCTTGTGCAGATATTTCACGAACTCTTTGTTGAATTTGAATTGGCTGCGGAGGAGCATAAGGTGTTACGCATCAAATTTCTGGGGGATTCCTTTAGCTGTGTCTCTGGTATACCACAGCAATGCCCCACCCATGCCAATTCCTGTGTCGACCTGGCTCTGGACATGATCCTCAAAACAAGGCGTTTGTGTGAAGTGCATGATCTGCTGGACATAAAAATGCGCATTGGTGTACACTCGGGTGAGGTCTTTGCAGCCATCGTTGGTCGCTCGAAATGGGAGTATGATATATGGTCACGCGACGTGGACATTGCCAATCGTCTGCAACTCCTGGGCATGCCGGGTCGAGTGCACATCTCGCAGACAACGCTCAAATTGCTAAACAACGAATACGATTACGAGCCGAGCAGCCGACTGGACAGTTCAGATATTTACTTGAGGAAGACAATATCAATCAATACATATTTAATCTCCCCAAAGTTATCCAAATCCACAATCAAGCCAGCGAAACGTACGTTCGATATGACGCCAGGATCACGAACAGCTCTCCGCGATTTTGAGAAAGAGTTGGATGCTTCTCATGAGTATCAGCTGAAAATATATCACCTCATGCAGAAAAATGCGAAATACATGCCCATCGGCGCAATACAGTAAGTAGAATCCATTAAGTTTAAATTCCCATATAGTCCACAATCGCAGCATCTGAAGAATGGCGCAAATTTTCGATTTCACTAATGATGCCCGTGATGCCAATGAAGATCGGGTGTTCCAATCATATATCACCCCGTTCTGGCGGCTCTTTCGTCAAGCTGATGTCGAATGGAAATATGTCAATAAGCCAGATTTACTACTGAAATACAGCCTGCCACTGATGGTTTTCGTTGGCTCACTGTTCCTTATCGAACAAATGCTGCTACCAAAGTAAGTCCATATCTAAATAACTATATACAGTGGCGGACAGCTTATTAGGCACAGAGTCAAAGAAAAAAGTAATTGCCTGCCATAAACTAATCATTAATTATTTTTTAAAAATTCCAAAGACCGATGGTAGGTACAGGTATTAAGCACCTAAATTAATATATGACCCCAATACACTGGGGTTTCCCCACCTGCTAGGTAGGATTATGTAAAAAAGTAGCCTATTTTCTTTGACTCTGTGCCTAATAAGCTGTCGGTCACTGGATGGGCATAGGTTGAAACTTCAAAATGCCATAACTTCGTCAAAACTCAACTAATCTTCAAAAGCGAGGGCTTTTTGATCATAGTTTTGCCCCTAAATCAATCGTACATTTAAAGTTGAAAACGAAATTTGAGGTCGGAAGACAAGTAAAAATTATAGCCCGAAAATCGATATATCGGTGTATGGGCATAGGTCGAAACTTCAAAATGCCATAACTTCGTCAAAACTCAACTTATCTTCAAAAGCGAAGGCTTTTTGATCATAGTTTTGCCCCTAAATCAATCGTACATTTAAAGTTGAAAACGAAATTTGAGGTCGGAAGACAAGTAAAAATTATAGCCCGAAAATCGATATATCGGTGTATGGGCATAGGTCGAATCTTCAAAATGCCATAACTTCGTCAAAACTCAACGTATCTTCAAAAGCGAAGGCTTTTTGATCATAGTTTTGCCCCTAAATCAATCGTACATTTAAAGTTGAAAACGAAATTTGAGGTCGGAAGACAAGTAAAAATTATAGCCCGAAAATCGATATATCGGTGTATGGGCATAGGTCGAAACTTCAAAATGCCATAACTTCGTCAAAACTCAACGTATCTTCAAAAGCGAAGGCTTTTTGATCATAGTTTTGCCCCTAAATCAATCGTACATTTAAAGTTGAAAACGAAATTTGAGGTCGGAAGACAAGTAAAAATTATAGCCCGAAAATCGATATATCGATATACAGTGACCGACACCTTATTAGGCAAAGAGTCAAAGAAAAAAAGTAATTGCCTGCCATAAACTAATCATTAATTATTTTTCAAAAATTCCAAAGACCGATGGTAGGTACAGGTATTAACCACCTAAATTAATATATGACCCCAATACACTGGGGTTTCCCCACCTGCTAGGTAGGATTATGTAAAAAAGTAGCCTATTTTCTTTGACTCTGTGCCTAATAAGCTGTCTCTCACTGTATATATGTATATATTTATAAATGTGATATTTTCTCTATAGACACTCATTTGTCTTGATTATGGGGGTAGTACTGGTTGCGCTATTGCTATTGTGTCTGGTGGTATTCTATAAGAAAATTATATTGCAACTAAGCACAAATCCGCTTGAATATAAACCACAATTTATTCTAGACCGCTGGCTCTTAAAAATATCTGAATTATGCGAAGAGAACCTCGCCATGCGAATCGGCATCTATTTCTTGGGCCTATTCTTAGTCTATATCTTGGCGTCATTTAATACGGTAAATATAACTTTATATGGTTTATTATTGGGTAAATAATTTGTTGAGTTCTCCTGCAGATTGCAAGCATAATAAATGAAATCGGAATGGAAAATATTGACGGAGTAAAACTCTTAATGCCTGCGGTAGATAATGCTATATACAAATTATTACCCGACTGATTTAACAGACTGATTTCACGCAGGAAGCCACCGATAATGTGATTATCGTCTTTGCACTTATGTTCTTTACAGATCTGCCATTTATCCTAAAGATGGCCCTGATCATACTTGTCTGCATCTTACATTTCGTAATCGTGCATTTTTCACATATTAAGTCGGATTTTCAAGGTATCTGGTATATTATAGCATTTTGCCTTATGCTCATGATCATGGAGCAGCACATTACCTATCTCAAGAAAGTGGATTACTAGTAAGTTAAGCTTAAGCGCATCATAACGAAAAATATATCCAAATTGTTGCAGCTACAACATGCACAATGTGGAGACACAGAGACTAACGGAGAATATGAGGCGCTCCCACAGAGTGCTCATGGTCAACATATTACCCAGCCATGTGGCTCGGTTGTTCTTGGAACATTCGCTTGGCGAAGAACTCTTCCACGAGAGCTACAACAAGGTCGCTGTCATGTTCGCCTCCATCGTGAACTTTGAGCGGGATAAGTGCGGATTGCGTATGCTCAATGAGTATATTTGTTACATTGATGATCTATTGTTGGACTACATGGGCGATTTGAAAGTGGAGAAGATCAAGGTCAAGGACTGGACATATACGGCTGCTTGTGGCCTAAAAGTCGATCCGTCAATGGAATTGTCATCGTGTAAACAGCAAAATGACAACTCAAACTTTCAGCCCCGATTCTCGCATTCGACGGTGCAGAACGATGACAATTGTGTCCTGACCTTGCTGCATTTTGCTGTGGATCTGCTGCGCATGATGCATGACATAGCGTTGCAGAATATGCATATGAAATTTGGTGGATCGATGCGAGGCCAAATGAAGATTGGCATCGCACATGGACCCATCGTTGCCGGCGTTGTGGGCTTTTCGCGACCTCACTACGACATTTGGGGTCATACCGTCAATATCGCCTCCGGCATGTGCTCCACAGGAGTTGCGGGCTCCATACAGGTCACCAGCGAGATAGCTCAGACGTTGCATGGCTTTAACATCAAGTGCAACCAGCGAGGTATGATGAATATTGTCGGCGTCGGTGAGGTTTCCTCGTATCTGGTGGATCTGGATGAGCGGCTCAACTTGCAGCATGACGATAGGGAAGATAGAGAAGACACCTATTCAGTGGCAGACAAAGTTGTGTATTTGGACACATTCGATGGCAGCGAAGATGATTAAACACAATTTAACAAATGATAACAAAAAGTTGCTATTTAGATTGAATTTTATTTACGATATATTACATATACAACATACATATTTATAAATATACATACATATATTCGTATAATACAGAAGTTCTGGGGTCACATTACGTTTAAACACATAAAATTTGACAGCTTATTTTGTTGTCTGCCACACATACAACATCGAATAATGCTATAAATGTGCGTATCAATTATAAATTATAAATATTGTAAACATGCATTTCAACACTAACAAAAACGAAAAAGAATACGAAGCACCATACGGTTAAGATTGTACTCTATGTTTTGAGTAATTTACGATTTTGTGCACAGTATTGAGCTTAAGTAATGCAATTGCAGCTGGTTTGGGGTACGGTTCGGAATAATTTAATCATTTATCGCACCAGCGAGCAGAGCCGTGTCCTCGGGCAGCGGCTTGCGCTTATACGATGGCTCTGTGGCCAGATAAACAACGAGAGCGCCAAAGATCACATAGAGCACACCAATAATGTTGGCCAGAATACCGGCAGCGGGCAACGTGGAATAAGTGGCACCCCTACAAATAAAAGAATATTAGACATGTTATAAGCCAAGTGTTCCATATCGCTTACAGTGAAAAGATGGCCTTCTCGGTGAGTCCCATTACGGCGCTGGCAATGGCCAGAACGAATCCAAACAGCCCAAAATATACGTGCAGTGGCATCATTGCAATCTTGTAAGTCTCCCGCATGCCTGGGACCAAAAAGGCCATGAATCCGGCAACATACTGCAGACAGAAGATGAGAACCGCCGACAGGCCCAGCCAAGAGTGCAGCGAATACATATTGGGAATGGGCGGATCGTTCAAATTATGCGAATCGAAGACTGTCTTCAGGGCAATCACCGTCAGCACGAAGGCGGCCAAATGGAGGCCGGCGTGGGTGAGCTTCAGCGTCTTCTTGCATGTGGTGCGAAAACCGCGATAAACGAGTATGGCTAAAAGTAGATTTGGTAGAATTGGCATGGAGTGCCACACTATTAGTTACACCTTTTCCGGCCAACGACTAGAATACTTCTATCTCGACTTCAACTTCTACTTACAATTGCCATACAGATAAATGAAGCCAATGGTCATGCAGAGCGGATGCCAATTGAACTCCTGCTTGGGATTGTCGGTGCCACCGAGGCCGCCAAAATGCTGCCCAATCCAGGTGCCCACCAGCACAATCATTGTTAGGCCGCACAGCTGAGTGAGCACATAGAGCACCTTAAAATTAATCAGCGCCGGATCCATATTGGACTTGTCGTTGTTGCCTATGCGTCAAAAGTAAACAAAGTTATGTAAACAAATTAATTAATAACACAAACAACATAAATACGCTGTTGAAATAGCACTTTCCCCAATTGCTTTTTTAATACCTTGATGTTATTTTCAAACGCACCAATTTGGATTTAAATGGGTTCTCAAGGAGAAATACTCTAATAAAACACACTTCACATGAAAATTTGATCCGTTTCGAATCAGTAACACAAATTAAATGTCTTAGCAGAGATTTATCTTAGGTCTATTGACTTGATCTTTATCTTCAGAATCTTCATATAATTTGTGGCCACAGGCTGTAATTAATTCAAATTAAAAAAGAATTTTATGCACCTAAAAACGCAACATTTTATTGGCATATCTCTAGACGACGATTAATTTTCAGAATTGCATGCCGCATCAGATTTGACACAGTTACAGGCCTGAGAGGAGACTTCGTAATAAATTTGTAATTAGCTGCGCATTCTTACATGTTATGCTTTTCACGATCCATTAATTAGAATCTTAATCATCAGTGCGTACCAATTGACCCGCTGTGTTCTTGCCATAGCTGACACATGATATCATACCCACAGCCATAGCCATTCATTTGATTTGAAGGCTTGCTTGAGTCGACTCAAGACATACGAGAACCCACCATGCACCGGCAACAAGTTGTACGTAATTCCAGCGATCTTACGATAAACAAAGCCTCGTTTAACAGCGACGCCGGCTATCTGAGATCTCTAAACAAAAACAAAAAGCAGCCTGCACACTACGAAACTAAATATTATTTGTAATAATAAATGTTGCGATTATTATATTACAACCTAAACATAAGCAGTGGCTGCAGACGATCTACGATTCTTATGTACAAATTTTAATTGTTTGTCGAATATTGTGAGATGAGAATATCAGTATCAGGGGACTAAATTACTAGCTTCTTATCAGCAGCGCAGCATGTAAACATTGTCTGGCAGCCACCACTCGACAATCTTCCCTAGGTGTTGGCAAAATGATAGCAAACCGCTTTAAATAGCATTATTCATTAATGTATCTATTGTTTGATGTTGGTGCGGGCAGCGGGCGACAAAGAACGAAGACAACAACAGCAACAAAAAAAAGAAAAGTAAATTGCAAATGAATTAACATTTTCAGCGTTTCTCTGATAAATTGAAGTGTTCGCAATCGTGTACAAACCAGAGTGGAAGCACATACACTCGAACAAATGCTTATAAAAGGTGTCGAAGACGGGTGGTTTCCATGGGGAATGATGACTCTCAGAACTGCGTCGACTAAGTACCAAACCTGAAGTTATGTCAAAGATGGAAAAAAGTCACGGCTAACAAAAAGTTTAACATTTCAATTGTTTGTTTAGAAGTAAGTACGAAAACATGGCAAAACTAAACCTTTTAAAGTAGTTTAACTATTTTAGTTTATGGAAAATTAGAAGACTATAGAAAGTAGACTAATATCACTAGCGGATTAACTTTAAAAGTAGTTTAAACATTCTCATATGTAGAACTTAAAAACCACAAAAAAAAGTGTTACCCTTGAGGGGCAAAAGAAACATTTGCTGATAACAATCATTTATCAGGCACTGTAATTGAAGTTATAATCAAATGCAAATAGGTGAATTTGATTAACAAGTGAAGCAAATTGGAAATTAAGTCACGAATACGCCAAGAAATCTGGCAGAGTGTGATCTTCTTTGTGGCAACCATAAGGCACGTGCCGCATTTAACTGCAACAAACAAACAAACAAGCAAAACAATCAATTTCGGGGCTCCAAGTTTTTGGGCAGTGAAATTAGATACTAAATACTAATGATTAAAATGTGCATTATAATTAAGAGACTGTTGCAGTTTTGTTTTCATTGTTGCTGTTGTTGTTTGGTATTTGGTGGCCAGCAAAGCGTTGCAACAGATCGTGCGCAAAATTTGATGGCAATGGGCTAAAGAAAAGTAAAAAAAAAAACGACAAGCAATAAAAATAAATATTCCACATAAAAAGTAAAACTTTTCTGAAGATGCGACGACGATGACTTTGGAAAAGCGTTAAGGCTAATGAAAAATAAATAAAGCAACGCGCACAACACACAAACATAACAACAACAAAATGCTGAAAAACTAAAGTGAAATTTCAAAATGGTGCGAATGAAGTTGATGACTCTGCAGACACCCAGCAGAGAGACGGAGAAAGAGTGTAATAGAGATTTAGAGCAAGAGGGATGTGAGGAAAGCAGCCGCAAAAAGGAGGATGAGCAATAGTAACGGTCACTCTCTTTCTCTCTCGCTCTCACTATCTATTTGCTTTGCCTTTCTTTCTGCCTTTCTACACTTGTCCGTCCTGTTAAAATAACTTTTACTAATGCGAAACTAAAATGTTGAGCTTCAAACTTTAAAGCCAAAGCCATATCTGATATTGTTGTTGGTGTTGATATTTGTTGTTGTTGTTGTTGTCATTGTACCTTTATTTGTGGTCGGTTCGACGGCTGCATTTGTTGGTTGCACTTGTTCTGCTATTGTTGCCAGCGTTGCGGTTGCCGCCACTGGTTGCTGTTTTGGTTGCTCAGCCGCCTTGCAAATATTATCGCCATTTGTTGTGTTTGCTGCTGCTGCTACTGCTGCTGCTGGTTTTACCTCAATAACAGCAACAGGCACCGCTTTGACTTCGATTGTGGTCGTTGTCATTGTGGCTGTCGCCTGCTCAACATCCATATCGTTAGACATTGGGGTGTCCACTTTATTGAGTTGAAAATCAATACACGATTTCCCGGCTAATCGTCCAGTATTAATTGCATGCAATGCCGAATTTGAATTAAACTCTGCGAGATACAAAACCAACACAACACAAAACAACAAACAACCGAGCACCTCAAAGTGCAATGCGCAACTGAATTTAAAATTGAAGCTTCACACCAGCAGCAGCAGAGTAGCAGCGGTTGGGAGCTTTAGCAACAAAAAATTGCTCGCATGCGATAAAGCTTTAAATGGTTTTTCGCATATGCGGCGGCCATAAGTTCTGTTAATTATTACCCTAATTGCTTAAATTTTTGTATGCACATTTAAAAGGTGTTTGTGTTAGCTATTGGCTAATAGAAATTGGCATGCAATTGGCTAGCAAATTGACAACCTTGTTGTCAGTGTTATTGTTAGTATGCCAGGCAGGGAATTTGCGCATTCCTTTCGCCTCTATTGATTGGGATTTTGTTCTGAGCTGCATTTCAATTGACGCGTCAGCATGTTTATAACACGTTCTATTCCGCATAATAATTGTACACTGCTGGTAACACTCCACCCTCTCCACATCACCCTCACCCACAACTACGACTTACCTAGTGAGAAGAGCATCGCTATAGTTTTTTTAAGTGACTTTAAAACTTTAATTAAGCTAAAATATTAAACTTGCAAAGCAGTTGGAATTTTACTTAATTTTCTTGCAGCTGCCTTGCCTTAACTTGTTGAGCAGATAACTGTGTTTGCAGGATTACGGCTGCTGTGCTTTGGTATATCAATTTAAGCTCCTCGTCCATATGGAAGCAGCGAAAATATCTGCAAAGGTAGCGACGTCCGCACTTTCCCCTCAAAAGCACTGCAGGCAGTCGACTCACAAAAAGTTCTCTTGCCAAAGCTTTTGGTATCCAATAATAACAAGCGACTCCAGCCACACATACGCTCACACACACATCGCTAACCACTTGTTGGGCTCATTCTTTTGTTTATTTTGGCGTTTCTTAAACATGGTTTGATACTACGAAGAATACTTACGGTTTATGTGTGTCAACCAGTAGAGAAAATTAAGAAACACTAGAATATTTTAATAACAAGCGCCAGCCAACAAAATGCACAGACAGCAAAGAGGCAAATTTTACCACAACTGAACTGATCGAAAAAACCACAATAAAAGCGATAGCATCGCAACGTCAGCGTCGTCGGCGGCGTCAGCAGCGAGAGCAATCTCAAGCAAATATGGCCAAACAAATAAAGCAGACTGCTTGCTGGAGTCAATGACCGGTTATCGGAAGCTGTAATCATAAGGGAAACAGAGCAAAACGGGTTGATCAAGGTTACACTTCACCTTACGCCGATTAGTAATCGATCCACATGGCCCTACATTTTTCCCATTCATATTATTGTTTACTCATTTGGAAAAGGCGGCTGTGTCGAATATCAGCTGGCCATAGAGATGAACGATACTTACTCGCATATGTATCGCGAAATACAAATTGATATCGCTTGTATGACAATCGATAGGTCGATATCTTGAAAGCTCTAACATCACCGACAGCAAGCAACAATAAAAACTGCACTTGAATTGTATTTTTACTTTATTTCAACTAAATGCAACATGCTCTCCAATCTAATTGTGACCAATCAAAAGGTCGTACTAATAATTGGTAGGTAAGGTTAGGAAATTATTGGGCAAAGCAATCAAAGAACTTGTTATTTCACAATCGCAGATCAACTGAATCGCGAACGAATCGCGCTAAAGTTCATTGACAGTCTGCTGCACGAGCAGGGCGAGAGCGACGATGTGAAGTCGTTGCCAATTGGCACGCAACTCAAGCACGTGGCCAGCTTCGAGACGCTGTTGAACGAATGCAGCAGCAGCAACAACAATAACAACACAAAGAATGGCATCAACATCATATTGCCAACGCTGGCCGATCTTCTGTGCTATCAGACACCCGCCTACATCTTTAATTTCCTCAATCGTCTGCGTCGCTCCGAGCATGTTCGTCGCGTGTTCTTGTGGGCTTCGCCACAGTACTTGCAACATCCCGATGCCGACTACATTCTAGCCGGCTGTGAGTATCTGGCTGAGCTGGTGCTGCGGCTGGAGACGGAGACAACGCTGTCGCTGATAACACGCAAGCCGGGTGGCGGCGTCAGCAACAAACGCTTCACGTGCCAAGTCAGCAAGACTGAGTTCCAAGTGACGCCGCTCACGGATGCCGCCGACACGAGTACTTCAGCTGTCGCTTTGAAAATCCAGGACGATGGCGTTCCAGCTTCTGATCCCGGTGGCACCTTTAAGATCGAACTGGATGAGGATGAAGTTGTGGCGCGCAATGCGCTCACATTGCCATATGAACGGTGAGTTGAAGCAGCTTCCTATAAATCTATTCCTTATAATCAATCATTCGGTTTTGCAGCATCAGCGAAGCGACTGAGGGCAACATCATTTATACGCCCGATGCCGATGATGATTTCGATGACGAGGATCCGGATGAGGATCTGTTGATCTAGAAACGTGCTCGCACACCAAACGGCAGTACAAATGGCCTTGGCTTTAAATATTTAAGTCTAACATACAAAAATATGCAGAAAAAAGGAAAAGAAAAAAAAAGGAACAAGATCAAGAAATACCTGTAACCGAGCTCAACAATTGAAATTCCAATTCCAGCCAAAATGAAAACAATTAATGAATCTTTGTAGTTGCATAGTTCAAAGTTTATATACTACAATGCTATATATATATAAATATATATATATGTGTGTCCAGTGTTACAATTGCATCGCATAGTTACTTAAACCCTAACAATTTGTAATACTCTTTTTTTTTATTTCTTTTTGTAAAACATTCATACATACATGTTACATATATCACAACATTCTATAAGAAGAAAAAACTTTGAAGGTGCGTTAAATATGTTGAATTTGAAATCGGAGTTTAGTTCGAAATACACGCAGATTACACAGAATATATTCAAGAAACACTTAAGATTAAAGAGTCAAAGCCGCAGCTTCGATGCCATTGCTTAGCTCGTTGAGTGAACTCAATTATTTTTGGGACTATCCTATATTAAAGAAAAGAAATTCTCCTATCTACTTGAAACTTGTATAGTACAAAGTGTCTGCTCTGAATTCCAGTTTCGCTATAATATTATAATATAATATTATAATATTTCGGATAATGCAACTTTCTCATGTATTATAATACTGAAAACTATTAATAATTAATAATAATATTATTATTATGTATTGCAAGGGCATAGAAGTCTTGTGTCCGCTTCCAGTTTTGTGTGCGTTGAGCAGAATATTGCTGAAATCGTTAGTTTAAAATTTTAATTGGAGGTGTGAGAGATAAAAGTATTGATTTATGCGATTAATAAACAGATGGTTAAAAACACACACACATACACAGAGAGAAATAGAGAGAAAGACATTCACAAACTATTTACACAACATAATTAATAACAAAAATTGATCAATGGTAGCGTTTACAAAATGGCTATAACAACTCCTAATGACTTTGGACTCTACTCCACTCCGCTCGTCTGCTCTGCTCTGCTTTCCGCTCAGCGCTTGAGCAGTGCATCCATATCGCTCTTGGGGTCCATGGCCAACGAGCTCCAGGCGGTGTCTCGACACAGTGGCAGATCCTGCAGCGCATTAATCCCACTCACAATACACGTCTCGCGCAGCTGAAAGAATTTACCAACCAACTCATCGATGCGACTGTGCAGGTCCTGGCCAACTAGATCCGCATTGGCCAATGCCTCTTGGCGCAGGGCAAAGACATCGTTATCCGTGTGCAGATACTGCTGCCACTCCACGGGCAGCTCAAAGTCCTCGGGCAGGGAGAGGCCCAGGCCACCGTTTTGGACGCGTGCCGCTGCCACAGTTTCCAGTGGCGCCCCATTTTCATACGCCAGCGGAGCAATGAGAAACTTGAGCTGTGCATAGATGGAAGTGCGTCCAATTAGCTTGGCCGTCCATATGCCCGGTGTTAGCGGTCGTTTGAGCAGCGTTTTCGAGTGATTGATCACATCGATTTGGGCCTCCTCCACGTGCAGCTCATTGAAGTCCTGCAGTCGACCCAGTGGGTCCAGCCACAGCAGCGTCAAGTTGTACGAGTGTGAGACATCCGGCGAGGCAGCAACTCCCTGATATGTATAGCTGAGCAGCAGTTCACTTTGCGGCCCCAGCAGCTTGGCGAAATTGCGCGCCACCTGCTCCTTCTGATCGAAGTCTGTGGAGACCTCAAAGTTGCGCAATCGCTTGCTGAAGCGAGCATTTCTCGCCACCTTGCCATGCTGCACGGGACGCACGCGCGTCTCCAGCTGCAGCTCCTTGGAGTCGTTGCGACGCAGCACATTGTAGCGCAGCAGGAAACCCTTATACTGATCCCGATGCAGATAGTGGGTCAGCTCCAGCAGCTCGACGGGTTGCAGCTTAAACTGTTGCGCCGCATGCCGCACTAGACTGTCGCCCACGGTGCGGGCAAGATCATCGCCAGCGCCGTGCTTGTCCTCGTGATGGTACAGCGATTGCCAGTATCCATGCAGATTGGCATATTCGTTGGTGTACGGCCCGTAGAGCCATTCCTCCAGCTGCAGCAGCACCGCCTGATTGATAATCGGCTCGAATTTGCGGGCAAAGAACAACGATTTCTGTTCAGTCGCCAGCAGACGTGCCCAATCCTCCGGCTTGAAGTCGTTGGGGCTGCATCCGCACCAGTCCACCACATGCTTGTATTGGCACTTGCAGCCCTGTTTGCGTTTCCAGTTCGTCACGTGCAGATTGTTGTCCACATAGCTGTGGCAGTGCTGCGTGTTCCGCAGCACCGTATGGAAGAAGGACTCCGCCGGCAAAAGCGTGTGTCGAAACAGCTGCAACAGCGTCAGCAACAGTTTATCCTCCTTCGAAGGATGCGTCACGTACCTGACGAACGGGCGGGAAAGCGCCACCCAATCGCTGCCGCCGTCCACCTGTATCCCAGCGGGCAGTTTGCGATCCCCGATGCGCCACATGTGCGTGTCGCACTCGACAAACGTCTTGTCTAGTCCCTGCTTTTGGATGAAACGCTGCGTCTCCCGGCCATGGCCTTTGACAAAGTTGCGTCCTCGATTCGCGCTCATGAACTCTACCAGCTTATCCAGCGTCTTGACAGGAAAATCACTCTCACTCAAATTGATGACAAAGTCCCAGGACCAGTGCGATTGCAGCAGATCCTGCATGCACTGCAGCAGCATGGTCAGCAACGAGGCACCGCCCCAAATTGTCGAGAAGCGTTTCCGTGCCAGACGTATATTGGGAAACTTCGGCTCAAGCTCCAGCAATTGACGGTACAGATAATCTTGACGCTGCAAACAGGCAAGTAAATTAATTAATTGAGATTTGCTACTAAAGATCTGTAGAATAAGATGTTAACAAAAGGACTGACAACTTATAGCATGCACTATCTTAACGATGATCTATATTTATATTTATATCTATATATATTTAGATTTGCGTAATTTTAAAAAAAATCCTCAACACTTATCTGCAATTGACTATTAAATTTGAAATATTTCTCAAGATCGATTAGCTTTCAAGATATTAAGATAAGGATTGGCAGCTTGTAGCAAACAAGTGTTTATCTGAACGATACTCATACGCAGACATCATCTGATTTTGCCTGGAACAGGTGCTTATCTTCGATCTATTTTATATATCTATATCTAATCAATTCTTATGAAATTATGCAACAACTAATTAATGCTTCTCTGCAGCTACCTATTTAGTTTAATATATTTGTTTGGTTTCTGTTTAGTTTGCAGTCTTCAGCGGAATTTTTGCTGGCACAGCAACAGCCAGTCGTCAAATTCCGCTTAATTAGCACAAGTCGTGGAGCTTGTTGCTCGCTTTAATTGCAAAATCCGGTCGTCTCTGCCTCTTCCTCCCCCCTACTCACCGCATCTACGTGTATGTAGTAGACATGCTGAGGAGCATAGAGTGCTCGGAGCAGTCGATGAACCTGGCGCAATGCGCGTCCATTCAACGTCAGCAGAAATGCAATGCGAACACGCTGCTCATCCCCCGGCGCCGGACTGCTGGCCGCCAGTTGGGCAGTGAACTCTGCAAATGGATGAGATATTAAATGAGATCAGCTCAATTTGGACTTGCACTCACTGGCAATGCCCGTTTCGTAGACATTCATGGCATAGAAGCCGCCGCAGATCTCCTTGGCGTTGCCCACACATTTCATGTTGCAGCTGGAGTCGGGCAGCTTAGCCGAGCTGGGCGGCGCATCGAAACCGCAGAAGCATTCGCGGGCGTATTGGACGCCCGCATACGGATAGCCCGATTGCAGGCAGAGCTCGACGCAGCCATTGGGTGAATTGGCTGCCTTAAAGCTGGTAGAGTAGCCGGCGAGCAGGCGGGCATCCTTCTCGTCACGATAGCAACCCAGGGATACATTGGCCGTATGATTGCCCGCAGGGCAGCTGCTTTGCAGGTGTTTAGCATAGAAGCGCCCCGCTTGAATGGCACAGGCGGTCCGGGCGATATGTTGACGGCAGTCTTTCGTCTTGGCACGCTGCAGTGCCGAAATTGCTTCCTTGGCTCTGATATCACAATCGGGCTGGAAGCCCAGCTCCTGTGCTGTGAGGCGAACACTCTTGCTGCTCTCCGGGGGCGCATTTACTGGCTCTGCTGCCGATGGGGTTGCAGCCTCATGAAGATCTCGTTGGTTGCGTTGCAATGCGCCCGCTAAATCAATGTCCACAGATTTGTAGGCGAGAAACAACTGGATGGCAATGATGAAGAGCAGGATTACGAAGAAGGCGCGATAGCGTCGCAACCATCGCACCGAGAGAGAACTCGGCGGCTCCATGGCCATCTGTGGCCTGTTCTGTTGTTGACCCGTCGTTTGCTTGAAATGCTTGTGGCGCTATTCGTGCTACGGCTGCAATGCAGTGGCATGTCCAGCGTGCCTATGGTTCTCCTTGCGAGCTGCAGTTGTCCTCACTGACATGTGCGGGGAGTACTGGATACGAGCGACTAAATTAAGTGCATTTCACTTAAAGCACTCCCGCATTTTACTGATACAATACTAATATTATATGCATTTATCGATATGTATAAACATTATTTTCGATATTCAACTGTTAGCGGTATTCCCACAAGCGAATAAAGCGAGCAAAATATCAATATTATAATTTAAGTTGGATTAAGTGGCAGCCTAAATAAAAACTGATATTTAAACAGAAATCTAAAACTGATTTCAATTAAAAGTCGCTGAAATAAAGTACCAGTTGTTGGTACAAATGTATCACTTGTGGCAACAGCCTGTTATCTCCTGCTGCAGTGTGACCATACTTAATAAATATTTTTCCCTTAGAGGTTGTCATACGTGTTTACAAAAAAAAAAATGGTTGATCCGAACCGTAAAATCAATCGACTTTCGGACA
Source organism: Drosophila nr. perissopoda 5 BK-2023a (assembly GCA_035044105.1). NCBI lineage: Eukaryota > Metazoa > Arthropoda > Insecta > Diptera > Drosophilidae > Drosophila > Drosophila nr. perissopoda 5 BK-2023a. The sequence continues at coordinate 2,344,556 of JAWNMK010000124.1, forward strand.
AAGACGCAAGTTTCCTGGACGAGTGCGAGGCGGAGTTCTCACTGCGCTACACAAAAGACGATGTCGAATTTATGGCACATTGTGCCAACGCAGATCCCGAGCCTCCCCTAGTTGAGAACTGGATGGCAGGAGGTGGAGGTGGAGGCGGCGGCGGCGGCGGAAGAGGAGGAGGACACCGGGCAGGTGCCGGTTTCCCTGGCCAGCATAGCACTCGCTATAATGGCGGACACCGCTCAGGTGCCGGTTTCCCTGGCCAGTATAACACGCGCTATAATGGCGGACACCGGGCAGGTGCCGGTTTCCCTGGCCAGTATAACACTCGCTATATTGGCGTCCAGAGGCGAGGAGGCGGTGATTTTGGCTTCAAAGGTGACTGTCGAGAAATTGTGTAGAATCCATCTGTTTTATTTTTTTTTTTTTTTTTTTTTGCAGATAATCGACGCAATCGCATTGAGCCTTATCAGCGCAGGGATCGAGGTGGCGGTGATGGTGGCGGTGGTGGTGGCGATGGCATTTCGGAACGTCATTTTGAGCACAGGAATCGCAATTCCAATGATCCAGCAGCACCACAAGGCGGTTCCCCCATGAAGGTCCGGCGTGACTATGGCAACTTTGTGCCAGCGTCCAAAGATTAGTGTTTAGCTGAATTTGTTCCACTTGGTTATCATTATAAACAACACACACATGAACATATTCTTAGGCGTATATTTCGAGTTCAGTGCATAAAATGTTGACTGTATGTTCTTAATTTCTAGCTGATGTGTTTTGCTCTTAAACAGCTGACTCGGACAGATCATTGGGCTTCTCCTCGCTGGTTGGCGCTGCGGACATGCCCACGCCCATGGCATTGAATAGATTGGAGACGGGTCCGGCGCCGCCCATTTGTGACTTGTAGCTGTCCATCATGTTGCGCAACGTGTTCACATTGATGTTGATTGGCTCAAAGTCCTCGATGTCATCGAAGTCGTCCTCGACCGCGTGGCGAGGCGAGGTGCTGTTGCTTGCCCCATTCTTGCCGTGGAAGGATTTACCCACCGTGGTCTGGGCTAGCTCGCGATCCATTTGCTCCATGTACGCCTTGATGTTGCGATCCAAACGATAGTTATCATCGCCGCCACTAGCACTGGCGCTGGACAACGCATCAAAGTTGCGCTGTAAATCGTCCTCATCCGCGTAGTCACTCATATCGGAATTGGAGTCCCAGTTGTCCTCGGGTATCACAAAGTCCAGAAAGTTGCGCACATGAGTGCTGTCCTGCTCATCCGACTGGATGAGGGAGTTGCGCTGACAAGCCTTACGCATCGAGGCGCTCTTCTTCACCTTGGCTGCATGGCTGCTCGAGGCATTCGACTCTGTCTTCGCCTGCGGCGACGGCGGCTCATCATCGTCCGAGTCCAGCTCATCGTTGCCAGCTTCGCCCGGTATTTCAATTCCCTCAAAATTGGACTGTTTGTCCAAGAATTGAGAGAGTTGCTTTGTGAACTCAGCGGCATTCATATCGCCATTGGGTTTGTACAGCTTTTGGGGTCCATAACGTTGCTGCAGCATGGCATCCAGTTCCTCGGCACTGATGTTCAGCCAATCGTCCGCATCGCTGGGCAGTAGATTGTTCTCCTCGTCGCGCAATTGTTCCGCGGCGCTGCTTTCGCCCGTGTGCAGCAGCAGATCGACGATTTCGGCGCCCACCAGCGGTGCAGTGCGAAAGCGTGCCTGATTGCAGTTGAAGTACTCCTTGGCGGTGGCCAGCAGACGCACATACTCCGCACTGCCCTCAACGTTGTCCCGGAAGTAGCCCTTCGTCTGCAGACTGCGCAAATAAGCACGCCAGGCGGGTGACTGCTCGACCGACTGGTCGCCCGCACGCTTCGCCTGACTGGCCAGTATCTCCAGGCCGCTGGCCAGCTTAACGCCCAACAGCTGTTCCTTGTGGGCCTCTGGATGGGCTACAGCGTCCGTCAGCTGCCAGCCCAGACGACGTTCCGGCGTATACTGGCTGTGCATCAGCATCGCGTACAAACAACGAGTGAAGGCGACATTTGTCCGCTTGCGCGGTGACTCGGGCGGAAAATAGCGCATCGTGCGCAATGCCTTCGTGTCCAATGAGTCGCGTTCGCAGAAAGCGCGCACAGCCGATGCCACCAGACCGGGTCGCTGCTTCAGCAACTGCGCAGCATTTTGTGGCAGCTGCACAATCTGACGATGAATCGATAAATGCGGCTTTGCCGCCAGAAACTCCTGCAAACGCGAATCAATGCAATTTTGTATATCGCGAGAGCAACGATAAAGCGTGGGATTGAGACGGATGCGCTGCACAGCGCTGGACATGGGCATGCGCTTGCTATCGCCCTCGCTGGTGGTCGTTGAATTCTGCACAAGCTGCAGTCCCCCATTGACGATGTAGACGCGCTGCTCACAGGTCTCAGGGCTGGCCCAGTCAGGCAACACATCCGCAGCCTCGATGAGCAGAAATTCGCCATCAGCATCACAGACACGCGCAATGAAATCTGGACGGGAGCGGGTCAATTCACCCAACAGATAGACAATGAACCACTCGTCCCCGATGTTGTCGCCATAGTGTGTCACACCATGCAAATGGGGTGGCAGGGAACCTAAAATGAGCCCCACAAAATGTGTTAAGGGCTAAATATAGAGATGCATAAATATTATGCACTTACCACCCGTCTCCGTCTTCTCCTCCTCCTGTTTATCGTTGTCTTCCTCGTTTAGCAGACATTCCTCGACGCTGCCCGTGCGTGCCAACAGCTGAAATTCATCCTTGTGCCAAATGTAACTACGTTCGTTTATCTTCTTCTCCACAATGGCCAGGCACTCGACTCGCACTTGCTCCAGCTGCTGACGCACTTGATCCTCATCGCCTCCATCGCTTAGCTTGGGAAATATATAATACTCGACGAAATCATCTTCGCGCACAAACTCCAAGTTGGCACCTGGCAGCTTGTTCATTGTTCTTGTTGCCTTTGTTTCGCTTTGTTTTGTTTTGGTTTGGTTGGTTGTGACTCAGAGTCAACCTCGGCCAAGGCGCGTGTGTATCCCTTGTGGCTATCAAAGGTGGCGAAAATGTTGCCTGCCTTGATGAGTAGTTAGCAAATTCTATTCTTGGCACGTATTGGGTTTATTTTTGCACAATTTTTCATTTATTACTTGCAAAACAAAGTTTTTTTCCTGGAACGGGAAGCTGTTGCTGTGGCCACTCGCAATGAATCGAACGATTACCGATAACGATAACTATCGCTTTTGGTTTCATGTATATCAACTTTCAATGCAGAAAATATTAATCACTTTTCATATATTTGTAAAAGACGGGGACAGAGACCATTTTATATTGAACATTACACAATTTGAACATATAACTTAGTCGACATATATATTTATACATATAAATATTAGAGTATAGCACTTTGGCCACAATTTAAATGCTTCTTGAGCTACTTAAATGTTAAACTGCAGCTGGTCGTTGTCAATAGAAATACTCATATTTCTGGGCATGCAGTAGCATCACCTCTATCGCCTTCTTGCCCTGCAGCACCCCGTTACGCTCCATGTAGTTCCAAATGGAGGCCATGAACACAGAGAACAGAATAACCCCAAACACAATAAACTTGAGCAGCAGATAAATGGTTCTCAATCCAACAGGTGCAGCAAATTCGCAGAGTACCACGAGAAGCACAAGGAGAACAGTTGCCGCACTGTAGTACAGCAATCGATCTGTATTCAGTTGCAAGAGGGAGGAGTCGCATAGAGTGAGTGCCTCAGTCAGAGCTGCGGTGCGTGCAGCGGACAAGGACGAGGAGCAGCTGATGTTGTCGCCATTTACGGCTGGAGCGACGTCACCATTGGCACCATTGGGTCCCGCATCGCCGCAACCTTGCTCATCCGTCTTTGGGATGTGGCACTCCACTTGCTCGGGGTGGACTGGAGCATTGTCAATCAGTCGTGTCAGCCTTACTTTAGCCAGAACAGCTTCATGATCCGAAAAGCTGAACTTTTGTCCAGGCACGCGATCCGGAAACGGCAGCGTATATTCGGCAATCTCAGCCTGAATGTGATCGGCACTCCTCACGAAGATATGATCGATCCTGATGCCCAGCGGATTCTTGGCCAGCGCACGCTTTGATGTGTATGAGTTCCGGGCACACTCATTCGTTCGGAATGCGTCCGATGCACAGCTGTCTCGCATCTTCGAGGTGTAGAGGAGCACCTTGTACGAAATGTCCTCCGGCTGCGAATTGAGATCACCAGCCAAGATCTGGAGCACACAATTGCCACGTGTCGCCTCGATAAACTGGGCCGTATCGAATGCCTGAATAACCCGATGCGTCTTGTAGTCATCATTGTCGTTGTCGTATTCCGCATGCAGATGCGCATTGTAGAAATGAACGATTTGATCGCCGACAAGGATTCGAGAGAGACCCACTCCCTTGCCGCCGAACCAGTCCGCATGCTGGATGCGATGGAAATAGCCGTTGACGGACCACGCATGGAACAGCGTACCCAATATTGGATACTTTGAGAGCACTAGCAGTCCGGCACCCATCACACCGCTGTGAAAGTGGTGAGAATATGGCAGCACACTGGATGTGCCCTGCTGTAGTTGCTCGCTGTCGTGTTGGGACCAGACCTCCTGTAGGGATACGATATCATATTGGCCACCGCAGAGCTCCTTGCATATGGCCTCGATGCGTGGCGCTCGGTCACTGGAAACTAATGGAATACCCCTGGATTTATAATTGGATTTTGGCGACATGGAAAAAAAATACAATGCCAAGGCGAATTAGATTCGGCCGCGTGACCAAATTGGGGGAAAACAAGTAAAAACACGAACTCACCAAATGTTCAACGTTAGTATTTTCAGCTCCAGCAGCAGCATCGTGATATGTGTTGTGGTCGCTGTATTTCTGTCACCCGCATTTGCTATCGCTGGCGAACAATGTGCGGGAGAAGCGAAGATTAGATTAAATTTTGTTCCCGATCAAAATAAAATGATTTGCGCACTTTTTAGAGCTCACTTGACGTTGGCTGCGCGCCATTATGAGCCCGACTGCAACGCATTTTCGTGATTCACGTGAAGTTGGCTGCGCGCAATTTTCGGTTCTATAAACAACTAAAAAAAGCACATGAAACGAGTGATTTAATTCAAATTTAGTTGGAAATCATCACAAACCGAGAATAATTATGGCACGAACCGAGCTGGAGTTAAAACTGCAAAAGCGTAAGGGCAAAAAACGTAAACACGAGACACAGGCAGCTGGCAGCGACGACGAAGTGGCCGACAAAAGTGTCATTGTGGAGGAGAAGCAAGTGGCAAGTGAATCGCAAATGGGGCAAGATACCCCACGAAAGGGTAAAGTAAACATTTAAATAAATTGTTAGTCAGTTATTCAATGAGTTCCTCCTGATTGTAGTCAAGGCATCCAAGCGAAAACAACAGGAGGAGCATGATGTTATCAAAGAGAAACGCAGTAAGGCAACAGATGATAACAAAGATGCTGAAGATGATCCGGAAGACATGCCCACAGCCGATCAACTGGAGGAGGCAGCCAAGCCGGAAAACTCGAATGCCGTTGTTACGGTACGGCAGAAGAAGAAACTAAAACATTTGCAAAGGCTAGAGGAAAAAAAGGATCAGAGCTCGGATAAAGAAGCCAAGCGTAATGAGGAATATCTGATCAAGTGGCGAGATAGTCGACAGGATTGGAAGTTTGTGAAACTGCGACAGATATCCATACAACAGAACGCCTTCAATGAGCAAAAGTTGAACGCCGATGTCTGGGCCATTGCCTTGGAGTACCTGGCGGCGTCAAAAGGTGCCGCAAAGACAACCGTCACCAAACTGGCCCAGGACGCCATCGAGCAGATGGACAAACAGTGCGAGCTACTCACCGACGATGTGGAACGTCAGGCCATTCTGGATTCAACGCAATATCAGCGTGCACGCAACCTGTTGCAGAGCTTTGATTAAGCGTAAGGTTTCATTAGTTTCGATATATAATTAATATATATAGCGAGAAATGCGTTTTTGCTAGAGTTTAGGATTTAATGAACAAAGTAAACGCTTTTTATTTACAAGTCTACATAGGCCAATAGTTTGTCCAGATGCTCGATGCGCTGCCTGAGTAGCTGCTGCTGCTCCTCCGCGTGCTCCTCCAGCTTGGCCAGCATAAAGTGTTGCATAAACAAACGGATGCTTTGCTTGAACTGCTGCAGCTTTGAGTTCTTCGCAATTCGCTCGAATGCCGAATAGATTTGGTTCTCCTCGCTGCTGAGCAGCAGGCGCAGCATAATCTCGCGCATAAAAAAGAAACTGAGCTTGTGCAGCTGCATGAAGTCCACAACCTTCAGGACGGACAACTGCAGACCGGTGGACAGGATGAGCTGCTGCAGAAAGCTAGCCAAATTGCGTATCTGTGCTTTAGACAGCGTTTCAATGTCATTGATCCGATCCCAGCTGGCGAATTGGAATGCGAGCTGGAACTTGCGATTGTACTGACAGAATTTCAATGCCAGATGCGCATAGTAAGGATTCGCACGACGCTCGTTGAGGGCACAATGTATGATCACGTAGGCAACTGTGCGCTGATCCTTCAGTGACAGATGCAGAATCTTTTCGAATGCATCCACATAGTCGGCGGCGCTCATGATGATGCAGAAGATGTTGCGTCGCTCTGCTGTGTTCATATGCTGCTTCTTGGCCAGTTCGAGCAGCTTTTCTGAGTAGCGTTCAGCTCCTGGATGAGGGCGCTGCTTCTCCTGCTCCGCCTGGGCGGCACCCATCTCGGCCAGATTACCCGCCCATGCGGAGCCAACAATCCACCATTTGCCCAGCTTATCTGCACGCAATAGATCCTCCAGCGTAATGTTCAGTGTGACAACATAGCGCTCATTTTTCAGCATTCCCTTGAGACGCTTGCGCAGATTCTCCGCCAGCTCGGGATCATACTGGGGCAACTTGCTCATGTTGTTGTTTTTTACAGCGTTGAGAATGTCGACCATGAAACGCAAGCGGGGATTCTCCTTTAGCTCCAGCGGCGATGAAGCAATCTGTGACTGCACATTCTGCATCATGTTCTTAAAGGCCAGTGGATCGTCTTTGCGCAGACGAAAGCCGACCGTTTGGAAGATCAGCAACAAACATTCCATAGACTTCTCGCACAAACTCCCGGCAAGTCGGGCAATGAGCTCCAATAGCAAACGCTGCTCGTAGATCTTAAACATGTACATGTAGCAAAGGATCAGTACCAGATTATTGAGACGCTTATCCTCCACGTCCAGGGTGTCAATCTCCTTGACATAGCCATCAAATTGTTCGACGAAAGTTTGCAGAAAGTGCGCCCCAATCTCACTGCCAATGTGCGCATGCAGATAGGACAGCAGTACCATGTGCTCTTGTACCATGCGCTCGTTGGCGCGTGCCCTACCCAGGAGTGCCTCCTGCAACAGTTTCGTCAGCGTGTCGTTCATATTGTAGCGCGAATTATTCATGTAGAGCGACTCAATGCCACTGGAAATTTTGTGCAGATTCGCCTCGGACAGACGATTGAGCAAACCCTTGCATTGTTTCTGCAGCCGAGCCAGTTTCTCTGCCTGCTCGGCACTGACATCATCGCAGGCGGCCAGCAGAGCACGCTGATGTGGTGGTATGTACTTCTGACCGGTGCCCTTCGCCCCCATCTCTCGCACATCCTGCACAATGTTGCCATCGGCATCGCGACGTCGTCCGTAAATGTCCTCTTTGACTGTAAATAGATTGGAAAATTATCATTAAAGAATGTGAAAAAATGGAAATAATTTTGCATACATTTTGTTTTTTTTGCCTTCTGCTCGTTGTCACTACTATCCGATCCATCATCATCCTTATCCTCGCTCTGCTCCATGTCACTTTGATCCGTCAGCACTCCTTCGTTGCCTTCTTCCAATTCGCTGTCTGCCTCTGGCATGTCCATTGGTTCATCTTCCTCCTCGCTCCACATGCCTGCCTCTTCCTTTTTCTGGCGCTCTTTGAGCTCCTTTTTCCGTTGCTGTTTCTCCTCCCACTTTTGTTTCTCCTCGTCATCATCCAGCACGAAGTCGAGCAGATAGTCCAGACCATCGTTGAACATTTTGCGCACCAAACGGTTTTTATCCTTGGACTTGTTCAGCTTTAGCTTCTTCTCCAGCTTGGAAATCTCCTTGTCCTCCTCCACGTTCTCCAGTTTCATTTGTTTAACGCGCTGCTTGCGCGACTTGGTTAGCAGCTCCTTGTGCTGGCGCAGCTCCCGCTTGCGTGCTGCCATTTCGTCGGCTCGCTGGATGCCAGCGTGTTTCTTGGGCGGCTTCTGGCCAAGCGGCTCAAATGTTTCCACTTTGCGTGCCGATGGCAAGCGGGCATCCACTTCCGCATCACTAAAATCTGAGGCAATGGACTCATCGTCATCCTCATCCACCTCGCCCGCCAGCAACTCTTCGCGAGGAATCTCCTCCGGTTGCTCTTGCTTCTTTTTTAGTTTCCTCTTCCTTTTGGTTTTGTTAGTCGCTGCCAACGCTGCCGCAGCTGCCTCGGCTACTCGCTCCGCTCCATTTGTTTTGGACGCATGAAAGATTCTATTCTTGTTCTTCTTGGTTTCCTGTTTAAGTTTGCGCTGTTCCTTGCGGCTGAGCGGCTTCTGCTTCTGCTTTTTCAGCTTGACCATGTCAACAATTGAAAACACCAATCAAATTTTAAGTGTTGCCAAATCAGCTGTGCACTACACGTGTATGGGATATTTTAGTGCTTATTTCCTATGTTAGTTTTGTACACTTTCCAGGCCAAGCAGCTGATTTCTTTTTTCTGTTGCTCGATTGCAATTTTCTTTTTGATAGTTTGTATAAAAAGAAAAGTATTTTGTAATGTCAACGCGCTGGTATCCGATTTATCAACGCGGTAATCCGCAACTGCGCGTCTTTTTGCCCAACTTTTGGATGAAACTGGTGCGACCCACCGAGGATCAGCCGGCAAATGTTGTCACCTTTGCCGTGTCCACGGAAATGACGAAACACGATGTTAAAAACTACTTGGAAAAGATATACAAAGTGCCTGTGGTCGATGTGCGGACACGAATCGCACTGGGCGAGACCAATCGTGATCTGACCTACGGCTATGTGACCAAAAAAGATGATGTCAAATTGGCTTATGTAACCATGGTGAGTATGAAGGCGAAACTAATACACTTGAAGCTAAATTTTCCTATTTTTCCCTGCAGCCCAAAACGGAAGCGTTTACGTTCCCAGACCTCTTTGCGAACAAGGGAGAAAAACAGGAGAAGGAGGAGAAGTCAATGGATGAGTCTAAGGATGGATTTCGACGGTTTCTAGATCGCAACAAGAAGAGACCTGGCACACCAGGCTGGTTCTCCATTTAGGCACTTATTTTACATAATAGTTTAAGATGTTTTTTTCAACGAGTAATAATATTTATTATGAAAAAAGCACAACAAACTTAAAGCTTTTAGATTGCCTGCGGCTGGTATTCGTCATGCTCTACTGCTTTGCATTCTTGACCGCTGTGGCAACCCAAGCGCGTATCTTGTCTTCATCCTGAAGGCCCACCATGCGCTGCACCTCCTTCCCGTCCTTCATGATCACCAGCACGGGAACGGCAGCCACATCGTAGTCCAGCGCCAGTTCACTGTGCTCATCGATGTCCACTTTGGCCAGTTTAATTGAGCCCGCCTGCTCGCCCACAATGCTCTCGATACGCGGCGTCAATAGTTTGCAAGGATTACACCATCTGAAAGAAAGAGTTTTAGGAGTGGAATTTGCTAGTCAATCTCGACTTACGTTGCAAAGAAATCCACAATAACTGGCTCCTGGCTGTTCTTCACTTTCTTTTCGAAATCCTCAGGGCTTTGCACTTTGAAGATTTCCCACTTGTGCTGTGTCACGGAGAATGCACGTTGGCTGCTGCGCACCTGTCGTGTCGCATTTCCCAGCAGATTTATTACTTGCCTTTGCATTTTTACTTAGATTAGATGCGATCAAAAGTTACGAGCGAGATTATAATATATTTTTGACAGCTGACGGCACAGCTAAGACTGTCGGCGTTACCAACAATCACCAAGCAGCTGTTTTCTTTTCTTTTTCTATGTGTTTGTCAGTGTGACCAAAATATGAGCATACAAACATACTAAAAGTTCAATACACCCGAGTTCAAAATACCCTTACATCAGTGGCCATTCACTATAACTGCTGGTTCAGAATCCCTTGCAATATCTCAAAACTTTTTGGCAGTGCCTATCAAGTTGTCATTGAAAATATTAGTTAACAAATAAAGGTAATTATAGTAGAATTGTGCTGTCGATGTGTTACAGATTTCCTGTAAAAATTTAAGCAAATTAACAAGAATATCTATAAATACCAAGAGTGACCATTTCAATTTTGCTAATAAATACAGAATAAAGGTCGAAAGTTTTTAAAATAAATACCAACACACACTCACACATGCGCAAGAACACACACTCACACATACTGTAACACGTACTTGCATCGAGCATTAAAAAATTGCTATATATCAAAAGTTCAATTGATTCGATTGCATATTAATAATCAAATTTCAAGTGTTTGTTTCACAACAGCGGTCCGAGCAAAAGTTTGTCCACAAGTGCGCATTGTGCGAATTGAAAGGTGCATCGATTCGGAGCGCATTAAGTAAAGCGCCTCGCCAACTGCGCAAATGGCAGTGGAACAGTAGAGGAGACAGCAGACGACAGACGAGATAGAAAAGACGACAGACGAAGGACGACAGAAGTAGCACGATGGATGATCTGTCGCAGGGCGACATTTGTCGCGTTTGCCGCTGTGAGGCGTTGCCCGATCGACCGCTGTTCTATCCATGCATCTGCACGGGCAGCATCAAGTACATCCACCAGGACTGCCTGATGCAGTGGATGCGGTACTCGCACAAGGAATACTGTGAGCTATGCGGCCATCGTTTCAGTTTCCAACCCATCTATGCACCCGATATGCCGCGTGTGCTGCCGCTGCGCGATGTCCTCGTGGGTCTCATGTCCGCCGTATTTGAAGGCGCACGCTGCTGGCTGCACTATTCTCTGGTGGGCATGGCCTGGTTTGGTGTGGTGCCACTGTCGGCATATCGCACCTATCGGTATCTGTTCCGTGCTAATTCGTTGGATATGATCCTTTCGCTGCCCTTTGACATTTTCTCCATGGATAATCTGGCGGTGGATGCGTTCCGCGGCTGTTTTGTGGTCACCTGCACGCTGTTGGCCTTCATTGGCTTGGTGTGGTTGCGTGAGCAAATCCTACACGGTGGCGGCCCCGATTGGCTTGAACGAGATGAGGCGCCAGCAGCTGCTGCAGCAGCAGCCGCAGCAGCAGCAGTACCAGCGCCAGTTCCCGCAGCAGCACCCGCTCCCGCTGCCGTTTTGCCCGAAGCGGCGCAGGATGACAACAACAATGGCGATGCACCGCAAGATGTGCCCATGGATAATGAAGCGCCCGCCGTGGCCAATCCGGCGGATAACGAAGGTGATGGTGCACAGCCGGCGGTTGCGGCCGCTGCAGCACCTGCTGCTAGGATCGCAGCTGGTGCTGGGGCTGCTGCCGATGTGGATAACGACGAACAGAATTGGAATCCCATGGAATGGGATCGAGCCGCCGAGGAACTAACCTGGGAGCGTTTGCTAGGTTTGGATGGTTCGTTGGTCTTCTTGGAGCACGTTTTCTGGATCATCTCGCTGAACACCATGTTCATATTTACGTTCGCCTTCTGTCCGTATTGTGTTGGCAACTTCATACTGAGCTCCATGGATCTGTTGCAACCGGAGAAGCCATTGCTCCATTTCCACGGCATGATCACGACTCTATTTGGCTACTGTTGCATCGGACTGACGCTGGTCGTGCTCCACTTCTTTGCGCGCGTCTTTCGGATGCGTCGTATCTGCTGGTTCATTGGCCTCTGTTACATTGTGGTGAAGGTATCGCTGCTGTCCGTCGTAGAGATTGGTGTGCTGCCGTTGATCTGCGGCTGGTGGCTGGACATCTGTTCGCTGCCGCTGCTCGATGCCAGCTTAAAGGATCGCAAGGCGAGCTTTAAGGCTGCACCGGGCACTTCAATCTTTGTCCACTGGATGTTTGGCATGGTGTATGTCTATTATTTTGCTGCCTTCATCTCGCTGCTGCGCGAAGTCCTGCGTCCTGGTGTCCTTTGGATCTTCCGCAATGTCAACGATCCCGATTTTAGCCCCATACAGGAAATGATTCATGTGCCCATTGTACGTCATGTACGCCGCCTGGTCGCCTCCGCGATGATCTTCGGCTTTGCTGTGCTGCTCATGCTCTGGCTGCCCATTCGCATCCTTCAGGTGGTTTGGCCCAATTTCTTGCCCTATGCCCTAAGCGGCGACTCCGAGGTGAATGATTTGAGTCTGCAGCTGCTCTTACTACAGGTGAGAATCATCTCAATTCTATGGCTTCCTCCTGCTAATGGTTCCACTTGCAGATTGTGCTGCCCGGCTTCTTTGAGCAAACCCAAACGCGCACCTGGCTAAAGAGCTTACTGCGCATCTGGTGCCGGGCTGTCGCCTGGCTGCTGGGCATACGCAGCTATTTGCTACCCGCTCCGGAGCCACCAGCTGATGCTGCTACTGCTGAGCCAGCAGCCGATCCTGTTGCCCAGCCTGATGGAGCGGCTGGAGGTGCTGTTGCTGCTGCACCGGCAGCACCACCGCCAGCTGTTGCGGAGCCAGCACCACCTCGCAACTTGGCTGCCGCTCATCAGGCGATCATGCAGCGTGATGTGCCTGTCGGATTCCAGCCCTACGAACGTCCTACATTCTTTATGCTGCGTCTGAGTGCGCTGCTTACGCTGATGTGCTTCTCCATAATGTGCGCCGCCATGTTAATGCTCACTGTGCCCGTCTATATTGGACGTCGCCTAATGATGCTGTGGTCGGGACAGCCGGGCGATAAAGCTGCACCGCTTGTGCCTGGCGATGTGCCTCTGGCCGATCCGGAGGCAGCACGTAAGAACGAACGTTTGCTGCGTCCCCATGAGCTCTACACGGCAGAGATTGGTGGCTATCTCTGCTGGATTGTGACGCGTGGCATTGCTGTGGTGGTAACACTGCTGCCCCAGGGACGTGCTGCCATTGTCAATAAACTGAAGCATTGGGCACGTGTTGCCCTCCAATATGCGCTGCCAGTATTGACGCTGCTGGGTATCTTTGTGCTGGTCCCACTGCTGTTTGGATTGGTGCTGGAGCTGGTGGTGGTTATACCGTTGCGTGTCCCGCTGCGCCACACGCCCATACACTTTCTGTGGCAGGATTGGGCACTCGGTGTGCTGTACACCAAAATCGCCATAGCTGTTACATTGATGGGGCCGGATTGGCATCTGAAACGTGCCCTGGAACGCGCCTATACGGATGGACTGAGGGATTTCGATTTGAAGTTTGTGATGAATGATCTGGCAGTGCCGGTGGTGACCACCCTTGGTCTGGCATTGGCCATACCCTATGTGCTTAGTGAATCCATAATACCCATGTTCGTTGCCGATCCGGTCGATCGTATGACCATCTACCGATTGGTGTATCCTTTGAGCTTCATTCTTGTTGGCAGCATTTGCTTTGTGCTCTTCCAGATAAAACAGCTGAAGAAGCTGTATCTGTCGATTAAGGTGGACAAGTATCTAGTGGGTCAGCGACTGGTCAACTATGAGCATCGCAAGAAGCAGCAGGCCGCCCAGGAATTAAAGGCCCGCCTGGAGGCGGAGGAGGCGCGCTTGGCACAGGCACAGGGAGAGGATGACGCCAATCCCCCAATGGATTTGGCCGAGCAGGCGGCGTTGCATGCCCGACGGCGACGCCAGCAATTGGCACGCCCCCTCCTTGTGGATGCCAACGAAGAGCTGCTCTAGGGTTACGTTTACTTTATGTGCATGTTGCTAATGGAGTCCCTGCTGATATATCTATTTTTTAAAAACATGCTCCCGCCGGAGCGTTACATGTAGGCAATCAAATGTCCACGCCCCTTGTGTGTGCAACAAACATCGGCATTCTGCATCCTGGACGAAGTAGCCGCAGAGTTCGCTTCTTATTTTCAAGTTAAATTCAACATGTTTTTATACGTTAGCCAAAATTGATTCGCTTTTAAGTCCCTAAACTTTACGATAATTTAAGCCAGGCAGATATGTAGCCTATAACCACCATCTGATTGCAACACTTTACTGATTTACTATACATATACGAAATATGCACGTGAAACTTTTCGGTTGCTTTGTAAAAAGTCCGAGTATGGCTTATAAATAAACTATATAATGATATGATATATAATAATGGCGATTCATAATTAATATATATATGTAGAGAGATTTACCTTGTATTAGGATCTGATACGCGATATATATGTATGTATGTTCGAATAATATTTAAAAAAAAAAACGATAAAAAAAAACTTTAAACAAGAATATTTCAAATAAAAACTTGGTAAATGTGGTGAAACCTTTTGAGTAGATTTACGAACTTGTAAAAATTATATATGTATGTATACATTTAATATTAAATCAAATACAATTATAAATAAATAAATGTAACTTTAAATTTCAATGGAAAAAAGATGTTTCATTGAAGACAACCAAAATGTGAAAAGTTGCGCGTTCTTAGATAGTTATATATCCTTATAGAGAGTATTAATTTTATAGTGATCTATGAAACGCAAAGAAGGATACCAATAGACCATATATAGTCGATCTAATCGGTATACTATAGATAATAGCTGACATAGCAACAATCGTTCGAAATATTTAAGTTGTGCGCTCTTAATAGGAGCAAAACACACATTTTAAATGTCAGCAGATTAGCTCCGGCTTACAAGGATGTCTAATTTTCGGTGCTCTAAAAATAGGCGTTCGTGTTTCACTTTATAAAAGTGATTTCAATTGCGCTTCAAGAGTTGAAATGAAACTTTAACAAAACGAAAGTCGCTTTTTCATTGGAAGCTCTGGAAGCGTAACCACAAATGTCTTGTTACCCATAAAAATGTGTGAAATGGGTATAATAAATTTCAAGAGTTGAAATGAAACTGCAACACAACGAATGTGACTTTTTTTCATTATAAACTCTGGACGTGTAACTTGACTTTTCTTGGTATTTGTGCCCATTGAAAAGGGTGTCTTACATTGTATGGAGCACATATGTATATCGAGAATAATTTTTGTTTTCTTCCAAAAATTAAAATTACATTAGAGCTGGATACAGGGTATTTTCGTCTAGCATTAAAGTGCTGTCCGCTGTGCACGCGCACATATACCAATGCAAGGGTATATCTATTGATAACCGCACGATGAGAGCGTTCCCATGTACATATATACGTCCCACGCACTTAAGTCCAAATTCTACTAGCTGCGGCCCCAAAGGTCAATTTAACAAATCAGTCTGCGCACAAAGTAAACAGTCAACAGTCCGATTGCTTATGCCATCTATTGGCCACTTGTTATCTTAATTTCTGGACCAGAATATCGCCTGCGGTTTTTGGATGGCAGAAGGCCTCCAGCTGAATTCGTTATACAATCGCCAATTGCAATTACGCTTGGAACAACATCGATAGAGTGCCTGTTATAGGAGCTGGTTGTGCGCAGTAAGCGCCACAGGAGCAGGAGCATATTGATAGCTCAAATCCAGCCTAAAAATATGTTAAATATGTATGTTATGATTTCATTTCTAAGGCTGGAGTTGGCCAAGTTTATATTATAAATACAATTTAAAATAACTTTAAATATTGTCGAAAATTGAGAACTTCTGTTGTAGTTCTTTGGGCGCCCTAACGATTTGATCTTTTACTATTTAAATGAATATTTTCAACTACTAAGATTTAATGAAAACTAACTTTTTTAATATTCATTATTCAACCAGACAAAAACATAACTTTAGTTTTAACTAATTTAATTCTGACTAATTGCGTGCAGAAGTTATTACTTGCCATGTGAATTTAATCTCTCCCATGCCAGGCCAGCTGGAAGCACACTGCTCTCATACATAAACCCTGTACACAGTACACACATACACAAGCACACACCCGCACACCCAAGCACCTTTGTGTCCCATATTTTGAAGCTGACCATTGCCCATGCTGGGGTTATTTAATTTTATATTCTTTTGCTTTTTTTTTGGCCCATTCCCCCTTCCGGTCAACATGCGTGTTTTATTGACCATAATCGGAAAGGCTGGCAGGACGGCAGGAACGGCGCAGCACTTAGCACTCCTTAAGTTTTACAACTTCACGCTCAATCAGCGACGACAGTGAAGGTCTATAAAAACCGTAACAGCTCGAACTTCAAGCTTTAACCCAAGACCAATGAATTATAGATGTACGCAAAAGGTGAATGTGGCCATGGCTACAAAAACCAAATATTAAAGCAACACAAAAAGGTGTGGGCTGGAGAGGGATGAGCAAAGAACCAAACAAAATATAATAAAAATTGAGTGAAAGCGACAACTATTTGTGTTGTGCGTTGTTGACATAGAATACCAAAAGTCAGCAAAGGACATAAGCCGCAACGGTGCCAGCCCTAACCCAAAGAAAATAAATTCGTTTGTGGCCTAAACATCAACTAAGTTGCCCTTTGTTACGCATCTAGTACTATATTAAATATACTACTTTTTACTGAGACTGAGTGACATTTTTAATAAAATTTATTTTGACAAAAGCAAAATGCTTATTGGTCTGAACTACGAAGAAAAATACTTGCTAAACAAATGTTTTTAAGAAAAAAAACTTTTAAGTGTTTATTGCAAAGAAAGAGTATACAAAAGTTGCCAATTTCCCGCTTGCTGTCAATTTCGGTTTCCCTTATCGTGTTGTTTTTCTGTTTGTTTTCCTTGTGGTTAACAGTTTGGGATTCTTCTTCAAGCCAACAATAAAGCTTTTACACAAATTATTTTATTTTGCGTTAAAGAAATAATAAAATAAGGCAACGCAAATCAAAGGCCACTTTAATGAGCATAAAAAACAAGAAAAAATCAGAAACCGAAACAAAAGCAAAGCAATAAGATTAAAGATAAAACTAAAAACTTTTTGCCATGTCAACCAATATTTTTGAGTTGACTTGCTGAATATTAATGGCGGCATGAGTGCTGAGTGTGCGATGTGAGAGTGTTTTATGTATATATATAAACTGAGGGTATGCAATATATTGCTTGGCTTATGCCCAATTTTAGACAATTAATGAAGTGTTGGCTACGCTTGATAAGAGCTGCCGCAGCACCAGTAGCAGCCCAAAATAATAACAACAACAGGAAAATAAGTCATGCAAATGAGCGACAGTTAACGCTGCTGCGGCCTGAAGCATTCCCCAAATCACACATATGCCGAGCCTGTCGTTGGTGATGTGTGGCAAGTGATAAGAGCGTGAACTCAACAGAACCCTGTGGCAGTAGCAAGGAAGCTATTACCACAAAGATTGTCTGAACTTGTTAATTTTGAACAGGAAACCCAAAAGAATAAAGGCAGCCTCGCGGCTGGGCTGGTGACTTGTGACTCCAGCAAAACTTTGGCGTCGCTGTAAGGGTCAACTTGAGAAATAACTTTTTACCCTGTTCACAAAAATGTTGGGTAAAACTGAGTTGTAAACAAAATATGACAGCTTTGACTCTCCACAAAATCTTTAAGATTAAAATTGGAAAGTAAATATAAGACGCTTATTAAAGCAACGACCAAATTGCGTCTATAGGATACTTTTTTAAGAATTCGATGCATGTTAAAAATTTCCAGACACATTTTTTTACTTATCTCACTGAGTTTTTATAATGCCTGCTAACTGCAGACTTGCCTATTGGATATTTCCTAGTCGCATACTTTCTTAAATTCATAGATATTTTTATAAAGATAATTGATATGTAGCAAGCGCATTTTTGCTCGCTTTTTTATTTTTATTTAATTTTTATTCTCGCACTTGCCATAATAATGTGCTGTTTATGACGGATACATTTAATTAAGCTAGTTAGGAATTTAAGCTGCATATCTTAAATGGACAAGCATTTTAAGTGAGGACAAGCTTAAGAGGACATACAATAAACAGTTCAAGAGTTCGAATCTCTGATAAATGAATTATTTAAATGGATTTTCGTTTAATATTCCAAATAAATCTTAGCCACAGCAACACAATGCCAAACATCCTAACGAGAATTGATTGAATTTTATTACGAGCATGCGGTACAGCATTGTTGGAATGACCTCCCCAAACCAAACTTGACCCTTAGTTATGTTATGTGGCTTTTGTGGCATTTTTCGTTTGAATGCAAATACAACAACAATTATTCCGCATGGCTGACTTTTTAGACCAGGTCTGAAGCCAAGATGTGGTAGCTCTAAGCTGTAATGCTTAAAATCACCAAAATAGACTTTCAGCAAACATTTGATAAATGTTCCATAATATTTAATATATATACATAGATAATATATATATATATACATATATCTCTGCAGCTTGCGTCACATGGCGTATGCGTAATTAAACGGCATTCTGTATGCAATGAGCAAGTCGCCTGCATATATCAACACAGTGACACGCACTTACGAATCATGCGAGTGCAGCTGTTATATCCCGTAATTTATGTCACCATTCGCTTGGCAAGAGTTCAAGGCGCAGTTCTTATACTACATTTGTGCAGGAGGGTGAAAAGAGTGAGTAAATATATATTTATGTTGTGAAAAGTCCAATCAACAATATTTAAGCTTAACAACCACAAAATATTATATTGAATATGAAGTGGTAATGCGGTATTTATGCAGTCTGCAACAACTGTAGAAGTATTTAAGTTATGCTTATTAAATTTGGTATGTGGACCGAATTGGGTTTTCGTATGCCAGTTGTTGACACAGTAAAGGATTTAAGTTCAAATTTATCGAATGGGAATTCGTCAATCAGAAGGCTCAGCTAAACGTTAACTGCTCGATTATTTTTGACTAGCGTATTACTTTCAAATATAATTCATTCCCATTTATATAAAGATCAGTTTACTTGTGTAATGGATTTCATTTGTTGAGAGCTCAGCGAAGAAAACTGAAGGTGAGGTCGAGTATTAGATCTGGAATCCAAAACAGCTTACAAGCAGTGTCACAAATGTTTTGTTTGTTTGTAAAATCATTTAGACATCAAAATATGAACAGCTGTAGCTGACAATTAATCAATGTCCCGTCATCTTAAAAGCAACACAATCCCTGAAAATAGCTACACACACCAGTGGTACGGCAAGACTGAGAACATCTTGTGCTTATGTCAATCATACGCACAGTGTGACAGCGACAAAGCAATTTGACCACACGAAGAGCACTGCAATGTGGCATATGCGCAATGGCCATTCAAGCGTAGGAGTCGCCTTTGTTTGAGTATCTGTCTGAATGAGGACGGCACGGGGGAAAGCGACCGGCAAAAGTTGAAGATGCAGTGGGCGTTGCCTGGACAGCCATAGAAATTGGTTACCCAACCCCACTTGAGTGGAGAACCCATTCGATAATAGCTCCTTTTCCTTTCAGATTCTTTTAAGGTCTCGTTTTTTGTTTTCGAGTGTATTTATTTAGCCTCTGGCTGAACAAAATGTCCAGAGTTTCTTTATATACATTGTGTTATACACTAACTAAGGGTATTATAAATTTGCTAAAAAGATGAAGAATATTATTTTGTTCAGTTGTTCTTTTAGTTTAGAAAAACTTACTTTTTTCATTATAAAATTTTGCCTGAGAGTATATTACACTAAAGTACCAATCAAGGGTATTTTTTATTCGGCTTGTCACCTAAAAGAGATGTTTTTTTTGACAACTTTGGCAGTCAGATGTTGTCACTTCGGTTGCTGCTTAGCGCTCATGACAAATAGAAAAGTTTTCAATGTTTCTAACTTAAATTGTTTGGTGGTTGAACATGACACTACGACTGCGAGGGGCTCCCAGCGGTGCCGGGTATCCTGGCCAATCTTAAGTGGCTTATGTGCCAGCGACTATTAAAATATATGGCAGCTTAAAGCTTACTGACGCACCCAAGCGAGCAAAACCAGTTGGAAGACCACGACTGCGAGATGCTCTCTCTCAGTGTATTATTACCTTAAGGCATTTGATTTAATTTGGCATCTATAATTATTTTAAGCCAAAATAAATAATAAATAATAATAACTTGTGTAAGTCAAAACAGAAGTATGGCGAAAATGCTCAACATTTACAAATTGGATTAAATTTCGGTAATGTTGCTCTGCAAGACCAACTCGCTGCCTGATATAAGCAGCATATAACAAGCAAATAATGAAATAAGTCAAATCACATAATTTGTAATAGTCAAAAGTTGAGAGTTGTGGAATTCTGTACGCGTGCTCAAGTGGGGGTAAGAATTTTTGGACACTTTGGTATAATAAACTTTGAGCAAGCTGTGGAATTTAGTCAGCTGTGGCTTCTCTATTAAATGCCCTGGATGGAAACACATTTTAAAATAACATTGCTGAGATGTATTGCCTTGCCATAGTTTATAAACTACAATTAGTCAACACAATTTCACACACAAATACGCTCGTCATTTTCTATTAACAACTTCTTTGAGCGGTTTTAGCTGATTGCAACATGGCGACGCTGCAGAATTGCTTGAAAATTGTGTACAAACTTTTCGCTTTTGTTGCAAATGACATGTAACAAATTGACACGTAGCATATTAAGTTAACAACTTTATAAAAGGGAAACAACAACAACCATACCACAGAGAAACATTTGCCACTTATGCTAAAAGCAGCGGGAAAGTTTTCCTCTACAATGTTGATAAATTGCAGGCAAGTATGTTTATAAATATCGTTAAACTTTCACCAGTAGCTAATACACTGGCTGAATCCACTAAGCGAAATAATTAAAATTAAATTAATTAACAGCGCCGCACAGTTAGCTGCGTAATTTGCGCGTAATTAGGCATCTACGAAGCACGCTGTCCTGGGGCTCCATTAGGAGGCGAGATTTGTGGGGCAGTATACTGTGGACAACCCTTGAATGGAGTAAAGCTGAAATTGCCACTCAGCGGTCATATGATATGTGCGCACTTAATGCTCCAAATTGTTAGCTATTCACGATGCTCTGAGTGGCATTTTGGAAGGCAGAGCATTGTGAGGCTAAAACATTGTACAGCAAAACAAAACGCAGACACAAAAGTAAAAAAAAAAAATTCGAAAATGAAAAGAAAAAAACTTAAGCTGTGCACATGCTCACTAGACCAACATGGTGAATGGCTATGCACACTTACCATTCCCAACTGGCAATCCAAAATGTAGAATTTTTTTGTGTGCTGTCCAACAACAATTTTGTTGTGGCAGCGCATTGTAAACTTTTTAATAAAGCCACTGTGGACGGGAGAATAAGAGGGAAATCGTTATATGCACATTGTTGGCCCAGAGACAGACAGGAGGCGTAAGCAGTGCCAAAATGATATACAATAGAGACATACCCACACACACACACACACACACACACATTCAAAAACACACACTGGAATATTCAAAGGGCAGCAATATGGAAATACATGTGTGTAAACATGAAGTGGCAAGGGCGTAACCAGATTTTCGGGGAATGCTGGGGCGAATTAATTTATTTCAAACCAAATAAAGCTGCGCCGAAGTAAAGGTGTGACATAGGGGGTTGTAATGGGTAGGGAGGGGGGACACGCCGATGTGTGTTGGAGAGGTGATGAAATATTAATTCGATGCCTGAAGACTTACTATAGATTTTGTGAGAAGCATGGACTGAACAACAATTGCTTAATATTTTTATTTATTTAATTTATTGGATAGGGAAACTACTGAATAAATGTTTGCATATGTTAAATAGAAATATACATCTATAGATATATAACCCAAGAATAAATCGTATATAGATATTGATAAAGGCATGATATGGCAGTAAGTTCTCAATAAAAAATTAGGTAGCTAGATGATAGTAGATGTGATATTATCTGATACTCTATTTATTTTAATTTCTGATTTGTATCTTTTTTTGTTGAAGTGGTACTGCAACAATAACCGCAATGATGACCACTTGTAAGCGGATTAACATGGCGTATGTGTAACGTGTATATACTTTTGGCGGTCATCAGTTTATCCGGGTAATAAAATTATCATTTTGAGCTATTAAGCATTTATATACATCTAAGTTAGATAAGTACAGTTCAAAAGTTGGCTTTAGTTCGAGCTCTTTCTTTCTCTGTACATTATAAAATTCAAATTAGAAATTACAAACAAAAGAAAACAGAAACTTTGTTTTGAACATTTGGTTTTTGGGTTGTGTTTTCATTTAGGTTTCATGTGCGGCAAGTGTATAACTCAATTTGTGGTCAATTTGAGTTTACAGTTTTTTGTTTTGGTGTGTCTATGCAACATTTTCGAAAATTTTGTACAATTTAGGCATTGTTTAGATGCTGGTATTTTGCTGTTGCTGTTGCTGCATCTGTTGTTGTCTAATTAGCAAAATAGAAACGGTCAAGCAGCAGTCAAGCAGCTCTGTTGACCCGAGCCTTGTGGATTTTGTGCCCATTAGGCCAATACCGGGTCCTAGTCAAATGTCAACAGCTGCCCACAAAAAAGACGACAACTACAACACTTCGACATTTGCGGTGTAGATGTGCTCTTTGGCGAAGGTCTCGCCCACAAGTATCCCTTTACATGCATACGCATGTATATGTATATATATATATATATATATATGTGTATATATGTATAATTGTGTGTGTGTGGGTGCTTGTATTTATTTCAAAGACTATAATTAAATGCAGAGGCACAGATGCCGCCGCAGGCGTTTGATGTCCTCGGGACTTGTGGAAAATTATAGTGGCGTAATATACAGCGTCAGCTGCAAATGTTTGGCTTATTTAAATTTATTGTTAACGCTGCCAAGCACAGAAGGCAGCCACATGAGCCAATTGGCTCATTAAACCAATCAGAAACAATAATTTTCGCGCCTCCACCTCGCGCTTACAAAGTTTTCAAAGTGAAACTTGGCTTACAAATATATGTATTTATTTAGTTAATTATACACTTAATGATTTCAAGGGTGTAAGCAAGGGGGTTGGTGGGAGTGATTGTGCAGTCAGGCGAAGGGCGTCATGTGGGCGTGTTTAATCATTTGAAAGTGCTTAGCAACGGTAACTTAAGCGCCTACAGCCAGGCGGCGTTTCACATGGCAGAGCTTAGGGCAAGAGGAGCCAGACAAATGGATACAGCCCCCCCAAAAAAGCGTTGATTTCCATTTATCTATTGAGGCAGTCGGTAACAATAGCAAAGTTCACATTTCGCTAATTAAAAACATGTTCAATCGCATCGAAATTCTAATCTAACAAGTCTTCGAAGAGATAAGCAAAGGCAAGAAAATAAAACAAATTTAATCCATTTTTTTTTTGGCAAAGCAAATATTACAGAAATTTTTCAGCTGTGTATGATTTCTTGTTGTTTAGAATATTTTCGAGTGTCACACAAGTTTTTGTAGATTTATGTTTATAGAATTCAGGTTAAGAAGTGAAAGTCAGTATTCAAAAGAGATATTCAGGCTAATTCAAAAGTTGAATTTTGTGAAGTTGTAGAGAAAAGTTTTGAGTGTGTCTCAAGTTTCATGATTTATGATCCATAGATGCTACGGAAAAGAGTGAAACTTAATATCAAACTTTGAAAAACTTTTAATAATGATATTGAGTAAAAAGCTGATTTGAATTTTCTAGTCATCACATTGACTATTAAATGCATCCTTCGCTTTCAGTCAAGACAAGCAATTATCATAAAAGGATAAACACAAAAAGACTATAAATGTAAATGACTGTAGTCCATATACTCGTAGTATATACATTGTGGATTATGCAAATCAGCATTACCTTTTTACATACTTGTTATTGCAAAATGATGTAACAGATAAAAACACATACACACAAAGATGAGGTCCTGCCGCAGTGAACAGGTCATAACAATTTCTGTATGTCGATGACACGAGAAACACTAATTGAAAAATAATACCTTACGCCGCAGTCTGAAGTGTTGTCGACAGTTTGTTCATCCCGCTACCCTGCTTAAGTTGCTCTCGAAGGGGTATCGTTTGGGTTATATATCTCTTCTATCTCTGTCTTCAAGTATATGGGATGCTTGGTTATTTAACCTGTAGCAAGTCGAGCTGCGTTTGTGGGCTAGCCAATTTAACGCCCTGCAACTTTAACATGAGAGATACAGAAAGAGGTAGAGAGAGAGAGAGAGAGAGAGAGAGATAAACAGTGAGAGGGAGAGACAGAAAGGCTGAGAGTGCACTTTAAAAGACTTAATTTTTCAATGAACTTTTAATGTCCTCAGCTGCAAGGCACACAAATCTTTACAAATATGTGATTAATGTGCAACTGAACATAAGCCGCAATAAATCGGTCTCTGTGTTGAGAGGTAAGCATATATTTTGTAAATACTTCCAACACTATTAATATTGATTTTTTGTTGTACCCATTAATTACACATTAATAATACTTATTATATAATTAATAATATTAGTTATTGGGTAACACGCAATATGACAAGCAAAATAATTTTCTTGTCAAAACCATTTAGAGTTTATTCATTAAAAGAAAATTGTGCAGATGAATAAAAATAATGCAATAAAAAATTATAAAAATAAATACAAAATTATTGCCAATTTTGGTATCTTATACGCTTTTAATAGACAATTTTTGATGAATAACTAACTAAATAAATAATAAATACGAATTCATTCTAGTGTTAAATTGTTTTTAATAAAGTACTTCAAATAGAGGCCATTTTGCTATACTGCGCAAAAGATTATGCCGCTTGAAGCGCTCAGTTTGTGGTCGAGTGTTTAATATTTGTGTTTGTATTTACTTCGCGGGGCTATATAAATATAGGGCGACAGTTTTTTTTTTATTTGCTGCCATTCTTATGTTCTAGTAGCTGACATTAAAGCTGACAATTTTTCTAGTATAGTTCCTTTTTGTTGTTGTTCGGTTTGCTATTTTTACTGTTCAAATTGCTTGTGCTAATTAATTGCAAAATTCCCATTCTCAATTTCTATACAGTTTGATCGATGACAAACATTAATTTGTTTGGATGTCAATGAAGTCGATAAATAATTATAGAAAATAAATAAAAATATAAATTAATTGCAAATTCAATAATTTCATTGGTAATCAGTATTTAGTTTGCATTCAATTAAATTTGACAAAACAATATGAAAGAATTGTCATGCAATTTTAAAGACTTTATCAAATTGAGCAATTCTTAAGTAGATTTGTTAAATCACAATAACATCTTCATTTGTTTATCTAATATCCTAAGCTTGTTATTGATGAAACGCCTACAACAATAGTGAATATTGACATTCCAACGTGTTGCTCAATCTATTAAATTGATTCAGATTGCAACTTTGGTTGCCTAATCCGTCAATAGGCAGATTTACGTCTTGACTGAAGTGTCAATGGCATTGACTTGTCTGCTGGTCTGTGGCCTGGCTGAGTTTGTAACTGGTGGGTGGTTCTTTAAGCACATAAAATTTAATGATTTGGTTTAATTATCGAGGCAGGCACAAGTGAGCTTAAATCTGATCGAAATGGTGCGTTGCATAATCTAATTAAAAAGGGAAGCATCATCGTAACTCGGTATGCCATAAATTACGCAATCTCAGCCAAAAGGCAAGTCATTAAATTTATTGCTACTGACCACACCAGACTAAACGATACAGAGCCAATGGCAAATAAAAGCTTTTTATTTATATTTTAATAGGTTTCCACTGGTTTCGTTTCGATTGTTTTGCTGGGTAAATAATGATAAGCTGTTTTGGACTCGCTTTTCGCACAACGAGAAAGAACATCACCAAACAGGAGCACGAGTTAAAACGGTTGGTTTCCCTGCCAATTAGCATATTTTCAAAATTATTTGGCGCTCGGGTGTAAGTCCCTTGATTATTGCAATTTTAAAAGCACCCCAGAGGCGTCTGACAGGGGCGTGGCATTTAGCTTGGCAGCCCTTAACAGTTACAGCGATTAGGTGAGCTATGTGCGTGGTTTGGCAAACAAACTTTCAGCTAAAGCATTCTAAAAATATATTGTGGCAGTTGAAGTATGGTAATCTGATCTGATGTTGACCTCCGAAATATAATATTTCGTTTCTTAAACTTGAAATAATTACACAAATAAATATACATAATTTCTTAACAAATGAATATTCAAAGTGTACACATTGAGTGTCTCCTGCCATTATGATTTATAAATCAAACAAATTTTCATGTTTTACTGTATTTTCCTCACCACTTTTTGCTGCAATTTATTTGGCATTGTGACATTTCAATTGACATTTACTATAAATGTTTTGGTAAATATTGGCTTATGTATGTGACACAAAAATTATTTGCATAGTTTTGTCGCTGTCTTCAAGTTTATGGAAATTTGACTAAGCTCGAGCACCGAATTAGTAATTACTTCATTTACATAACAAAGTTTAGCTGTAATCCTCTGTCTAGTCGGCTTTCTTTTATGTGCTATACATGTAAAGTAGAGGATGTTACAATTTAAATTTATTTCATTTTAAATACTCCCTAAGCTTATGACGAAAGCAGTCTCAAAGGGGTTTAGACAAATGGTTATTAAATTGAAATTTCATATAATTTCGTTATATATATACTTATAGGAAGATATCGATTTTTGGGGTATAATTTTTACTTGTCTTCCGACCTCAAATTTCGTTTTCAACTTTAAATGTATGATTTAGGGGCAAAACTATGATCAAAAAGCCTTTGCTTTTGAAGATAAGCTGAGTTTTGACGAAGTTATGGCATTTTGAAGTTTCGACCTATGCCCATACACCGATATATCGATTTTCGGGCTATAATTTTTACTTGTCTTCCGACCTCAAATTTCGTTTTCAACTTTAAATGTACGATTGATTTAGGGGCAAAACTATGATCAAAAAGCCTTCGCTTTTGAAGATAAGTTGAGTTTTGACGAAGTTATGGCATTTTGAAGTTTCGACCTATGCCCATACACCGATATATCGATTTTCGGGCTATAATTTTTACTTGTCTTCCGACCTCAAATTTCGTTTTCAACTTTAAATGTACGATTGATTTAGGGGCAAAACTATGATCAAAAATCCTTCGCTTTTGAAGATACGTTGAGTTTTGACGAAGTTAAGGCATTTTGAAGTTTCGACCTATGCCCATACACCGATATATCGATTTTCGGGCTATAATTTTTACTTGTCTTCCGACCTCAAATTTCGTTTTCAACTTTAAATGTACGATTGATTTAGGGGCAAAACTATGATCAAAAATCCTTCGCTTTTGAAGATACGTTGAGTTTTGACGAAGTTATGGCATTTTGAAGTTTCGACCTATGCCCATACACCGATATATCGATTTTCGGGCTATAATTTTTACTTGTCTTCCGACCTCAAATTTCGTTTTCAACTTTAAATGTACGATTGATTTAGAGGCAAAACTATGATCAAAAAGCGTTCGCTTTTGAAGATACGCTGAGTTTTGACGAAGTTATGGCATTTTGAAGTTTCGACCTATGCCCATACACCGATATATCGATTTTCGGGCTATAATTTTTACTTGTCTTCCGACTTCAAATTTCGTTTTCAACTTTAAATGTACGATTGATTTAGGGGCAAAACTATGATCAAAAAGCCCTCGCTTTTGAAGATAAGTTGAGTTTTGACGAAGTTATGGCATTTTGAAGTTTCGACCTATGCCCATACACCGATATATCGATTTTCGGGCTATAATTTTTACTTGTCTTCCGACCTCAAATTTCGTTTTCAACTTTAAATGTACGATTGATTTAGAGGCAAAACTATGATCAAAAAGCGTTCGCTTTTGAAGATACGCTGAGTTTTGACGAAGTTATGGCATTTTGAAGTTTCGACCTATGCCCATACACCGATATATCGATTTTCGGGCTATAATTTTTACTTGTCTTCCGACTTCAAATTTCGTTTTCAACTTTAAATGTACGATTGATTTAGGGGCAAAACTATGATCAAAAAGCCCTCGCTTTTGAAGATAAGTTGAGTTTTGACGAAGTTATGGCATTTTGAAGTTTCGACCTATGCCCATACACCGATATATCGATTTTCGGGCTATAATTTTTACTTGTCTTCCGACCTCAAATTTCGTTTTCAACTTTAAATGTACGATTGATTTAGGGGCAAAACTATGATCAAAAAGCCTTCGCTTTTGAAGATACGTTGAGTTTTGACGAAGTTAAGGCATTTTGAAGTTTCGACCTATGCCCATACACCGATATATCGATTTTCGGGCTATAATTTTTACTTGTCTTCCGACCTCAAATTTCGTTTTCAACTTTAAATGTACGATTGACTTAGCGGCAAAACTATGATCAAAAAGCCTTCGCTTTTTAAAATAAGTTGAGTTTTGACGAAGTTATGGCATTTTGAAGTTTCGACCTATGCCCATACACCGATATATCGATTTTCGGGCTATAATTTTTACTTGTCTTCCGACCTCAAATTTCGTTTTCAACTTTAAATGTACGATTGATTTAGGGGCAAAACTATGATCAAAAAGCCTTCGCTTTTGAAGATACGTTGAGTTTTGACGAAGTTAAGGCATTTTGAAGTTTCGACCTATGCCCATACACCGATATATCGATTTTCGGGCTATAATTTTTACTTGTCTTCCGACCTCAAATTTCGTTTTCAACTTTAAATGTACGATTGATTTAGAGGCAAAACTATGATCAAAAAGCGTTCGCTTTTGAAGATACGCTGAGTTTTGACGAAGTTATGGCATTTTGAAGTTTCGACCTATGCCCATACACCGATATATCGATTTTCGGGCTATAATTTTTACTTGTCTTCCGACTTCAAATTTCGTTTTCAACTTTAAATGTACGATTGATTTAGGGGCAAAACTATGATCAAAAAGCCCTCGCTTTTGAAGATAAGTTGAGTTTTGACGAAGTTATGGCATTTTGAAGTTTCGACCTATGCCCATACACCGATATATCGATTTTCGGGCTATAATTTTTACTTGTCTTCCGACCTCAAATTTCGTTTTCAACTTTAAATGTACGATTGATTTAGGGGCAAAACTATGATCAAAAAGCCTTCGCTTTTGAAGATACGTTGAGTTTTGACGAAGTTAAGGCATTTTGAAGTTTCGACCTATGCCCATACACCGATATATCGATTTTCGGGCTATAATTTTTACTTGTCTTCCGACCTCAAATTTCGTTTTCAACTTTAAATGTACGATTGATTTAGGGGCAAAACTATGATCAAAAAGCCTTCGCTTTTGAAGATACGTTGAGTTTTGACGAAGTTATGGCATTTTGAAGTTTCGACCTATGCCCATATACCGATATATCGATTTTCGGGCTATAATTTTTACTTGTCTTCCGACCTCAAATTTCGTTTTCAACTTTAAATGTACGATTGACTTAGCGGCAAAACTATGATCAAAAAGCCTTCGCTTTTTAAAATAAGTTGAGTTTTGACGAAGTTATGGCATTTTGAAGTTTCGACCTATGCCCATATACCGATATATCGATTTTCGGGCTATAATTTTTACTTGTCTTCCGACCTCAAATTTCGTTTTCAACTTTAAATGTACGATTGATTTAGGGGCAAAACTATGATCAAAAAGCCTTCGCTTTTGAAGATACGTTGAGTTTTGACGAAGTTAAGGCATTTTGAAGTTTCGACCTATGCCCATACACCGATATATCGATTTTCGGGCTATAATTTTTACTTGTCTTCCGACCTCAAATTTCGTTTTCAACTTTAAATGTACGATTGATTTAGGGGCAAAACTATGATCAAAAAGCCTTCGCTTTTGAAGATACGTTGAGTTTTGACGAAGTTATGGCATTTTGAAGTTTCGACCTATGCCCATATACCGATATATCGATTTTCGGGCTATAATTTTTACTTGTCTTCCGACCTCAAATTTCGTTTTCAACTTTAAATGTACGATTGATTTAGGGGCAAAACTATGATCAAAAAGCCTTCGCTTTTGAAGATACGTTGAGTTTTGACGAAGTTATGGCATTTTGAAGTTTCGACCTATTCCCATACACCGATATATCGATTTTCGGGCTATAATTTTTACTTGTCTTCCGACCTCAAATTTCGTTTTCAACTTTAAATGTACGATTGATTTAGGGGCAAAACTATGATCAAAAAGCCTTCGCTTTTGAAGATACGTTGAGTTTTGACGAAGTTATGGCATTTTGAAGTTTCGACCTATGCCCATATACCGATATATCGATTTTCGGGCTATAATTTTTACTTGTCTTCCGACCTCAAATTTCGT
The DNA here is from genome assembly GCA_035044105.1 of Drosophila nr. perissopoda 5 BK-2023a. NCBI lineage: Eukaryota > Metazoa > Arthropoda > Insecta > Diptera > Drosophilidae > Drosophila > Drosophila nr. perissopoda 5 BK-2023a. The sequence continues at coordinate 2,374,874 of JAWNMK010000124.1, forward strand.
TTTCAACTTTAAATGTACGATTGATTTAGGGGCAAAACTATGATCAAAAAGCCTTCGCTTTTGAAGATACGTTGAGTTTTGACGAAGTTATGGCATTTTGAAGTTTCGACCTATGCCCATATACCGATATATCGATTTTCGGGCTATAATTTTTACTTGTCTTCCGACCTCAAATTTCGTTTTCAACTTTAAATGTACGATTGATTTAGGGGCAAAACTATGATCAAAAAGCCTTCGCTTTTTAAAATAAGTTGAGTTTTGACGAAGTTATGGCATTTTGAAGTTTTGACCTATGCCCATATATCGATATAAATTATCTCGATTTTTTTGCAATCGATTTTGGCAAGGCGCATTAAGTATGGATTAACTTTGCATTGTTTATAATAAGTGCTGCAGGTGAATAATTTCAGCAGCTGCTTGAATGGATTTTAAATTAATTTCAGACACAAGTGCGCGGGATTTCGTCCTGAGGCCATTGTGTGAAGGATGCTCGAAATGCATGCTTTCAACTTTCACTGCAAGTTTGAATAATTGCCAATTATGGTGCGCTTACACAAACTCTCTGTTAAAATTGAATATGGAAAAGCGTAATTAATAATAAGACATATGGCGCCAACAATTTGATAGTTATGTCAGCGGATATTAAAATTACTAACTGCATGGCATAATAAATGTCCTTATTCTTGACGATTTCCTGTCAAAAGCTCGCGTTCAATGCATCCGCTTACCATTCCTGATATTTGAGTCAGCTGCACAAGAATGTTCATTTTACTTCTCTTTGCTGTTCCTTGTCTCAGCTCTCGCACACGTTTCAGATTGTCCTTGGCTGACAAAGGATTCCGTTGACAGTTTCCAATCGCATCAAAAGCTGAAACCCTATAGCACCTGCCAACCAAAACATCTGGCATGAATAGACTCCGAAATAGAGTTAGCTGTAAAGTTGATTGCTAGTCAAAGTTTGTAAAATTGATTTCACTGGGTGAGCCATTTGTTTTTTCCTTCCATCATTGCGTAAAAAAAAACATGAAACTATGAAAACTTAAATTACTGAAACGTTTTTTTAGCTTAAGCTATTGTATTCTGCTTTGTTTTTTTTTATACTCTTTTATGTGCTTTTGTTTGATCAGGCGATTTCAGCAGAAATCTGTTCAGATTATAATAGCATTTTATGGCAATTTTCAGAGTTTTACCTTTTTTTCTATCGCCGGCGGCGTTTGAATACCAATTCAACGAAATTCGAAATATCATGCATATAAACAACAAGTTAACTAAAATAAATGACCTAAAGCTAAATTTTCTTATTCCGCTTCTTTCAAAAGCATAACCCCAAAAGTAAATGTCAGCAGGATATACGAGATAGGTACAACAAAGAGTAGCTGTTATTAGATACTTCCTAGTATCAGTTCCAATCCCAAAAGGACTGCCGAACAGGTATGAACATTAGAATCCAAGGGTAACCGAAACTTTGAAGTTTGCAGGAGTAGCTGCTTGCTGCAATGTCTCCAATGCGGCTTATTTTTCCGCAGGCTAAATTGAGCATTAAGTTAAAAGCAGCGTGCAATGCCAATGTACAAATGAATTTAGCGGCTTAGCAATAAACCTAACAAATTAACTGTGGGGGGCAAGTGTTTGTGTGTACAGGTGTAGCAGTGTGCGTGTGCGTGTGCGTGTTGGTGTATGTGTGTTTGTCTACATTGTGGTTTCATTTAAAAAAATGTCGCTTTTACTCGCGTGCGTTGAACGACACGTCGTTGGCAGTTCAAGTGCAAATTACATTTTCCACACACACACACACACACACACAAGCACAGTAACATAGACAATAAACGGGGCTTAACTGGCAAAACAACAACAACAGCTGACAGAATGTCAACACGGCGACAGCAACAAATAAGCGTGGCCCAAAATGCTGGAAGTTGTTATGCAAATTTTGTATCAAATTTGGTTGCGTGCTGCTCGACGCATTTTCATTATTATCACAGCCGCTACAGTTGTTGTTAATGTTGTTATTGTAATTGCTCGATTAATACCATATGCGCAGCATGTATTTATATACGGTGTTAAGCCTTAAAGTCTGACAATATCAATGGATCGCACAACGGCCACCAGCTTATGCTATAAAACTGGACAGCCGTAAAGTTACACATTGAAATCCATTGTGGTTGCCGTTGCTGCAGCTGTTGAGTAGGGTCAAGGACGCGCCACATTCTCACACCTATGTGCCTACCCCTTTTCACAAGTTTTCCCTAATGTTTATTTTTTTTTTTTGTTATGGCAGACATAATCCTAAGGCTGCCGCAAGCCTTCGTAAAGGAAAACAAGATACAATATTTATTTCTAAGCGTGAAAGCTTTTGATACACTTGAACACCCTGATTATCTTTGCTTTGACAGGGGGTTTCATTGGCACAAAATTTGCGAAAGTATAATTATTGAAATCTGAAATAATTTTCCAATTACAGTCTTGTAATTTATTAAAATTAATTAATTCAAAAAGTTCAATGTACACATGATAAATAAGTTTTTCATATATGTGTATATAAATTTTACTTTCACTTAGCTTGTTTAAATTTAAAATATATTCAAATGGCATTTCCATAAATTCATTTCTGTTCTAATTGCACGAAATAAATACTGCTACAGCTGCACTTTAGTGAAGCATCCATAAAAATGTGGCACAAATATATATGAGATTTTTTTTTGCTGCGTCATACGCTCCATGTGTGTAATATGCGTATGCCACACATGCGACAAGGGCCAGTAAATTTCTAATGGCAGTTTGACTCGAAAGAAAGTCTTTAAGCGACGCTCGTTTTCAATGTTGCTGCTGCCATGGCAGCAACATTGTTGGGCCTTAATTAAGCAATGTTGTTGATACACATACGCACCGATGCACACAGCACAATTATCTTAAAAATTTTCATCCTTATTTTTTTGCCGATGGGCGCAGAAACTTTGCCAGCTTGTCAATAAAATGACTTAACTGTTAAGAAATTGCTCAAGTTCGGTATTTTCTTGATTTTTTTTGTTGGCTTTTTTCAATGACTGAAGTAGATTAATTAACTGATTTTTCGCTTGCTTTTCGAGTTGAAAAGTTGTGAGCCAGAATAGCTGCTAAAATATTTATAACAACAACTTTGTTGTTCAAACGTCGCTTGGCTTAAATCCTAGCCCCCTTCCAACAAATATAAATAAGTGATTGGTGCGCAATAGGATGCTGCAACAAAATTTTCGCATTACCAAGACGTGAATAACAACAAACAGTAGCAGCAGAATCTCAAAGCACAGTCTGTCGTGTGTGTGAGTGTGTGTCTTGCACAGGAAAGTTGTTTCAGCTGCTTTACAGGTGTTGCAAATGACGCCAACTTGTTTGGCGTTACGTTGCCAGTGTTTTTGAAGAGCTTACTATACGAGCAACATGCAAATTGAGCTGACAAGAATGTTAATTACTTGAGTCTTGATTAACCGCGATTATATTCAGTTTGATTGCGTGTTGTAGTCTGCATTTCCTTGCTTAAAGATTTTAATACTCCAAAATATGTTATTTAGTATTCTCTTCACTTCAATCTTTTAAATTAATAAAATATGAACGTTTCACATGTTGTTGCGTTACAGCATAAGCTACTTATGTTCCACATAAACCTCAAATACTTCTTTGATGCTGTCATAAGGATGAAGGGACTTTGTCTGTATTTATCTTCTTACCACTAGCTTACGTTTTAGGCAAAACACACACAAAAACACACAAAATCAAGAACCATAATCAATATCCCCAAAAACCTGGAAAATAAAAGAACATTACAGAAAGATTGAATTAAACATAAAGTGGGAGTAAAAGGGATAAATACACATGAAAATAAAAATAGGGACAAGGATGAAATAACTTCGGTCACGTTTCAGTGGAACAGGGCGTATGAGTATTGTTTTGTCTGCACGTCTGAATCCAATTTCCAATTTCACTCGGTACATAAACAAATGCATAGATACACTTGCAGTTAGTGCTGCCATATCTGTTGTAGTTGATCTAATTTGTTGTTGCCACTTTTGCCATACACAATGGAAAATATACAAATTTAATTGAATTTCCTTAATTTCCGGTTTGTGTAGTTCACTTTCTGGTATTTTGCACACAGTATAGACAAAATCCGTAAGGCTGTTAACTGATTGTGAATTATTACTCTGTCCACTTGCTATTATTTTGCTTTTAATCTCTTTTTAAGGACAAAACCATATGCTAACATACAATCTTCATGAAGTCAAGTGAATTAAGGTTCTCAAAAATCTATTTGCATGCTTTTTATTAATGTTAACACTGTACATACTTAAACTCTTTTAATTAATGTTTTCTTTTGGCTGAGGCAGATGACGAAAATTAAATAAACAGCTAAAATAATTTGTGGAGAATTACATTAATAAATATTTAATTTCGCACGCCATGTATAAGCTGTGACATGCTGTGTCTGCCAAATGAATTACAAAAGCATGTCAGAGTAAATAAGGCGAGCGAGTTGACTAGAAGACATCCTGCGGACGAGTCCAAAATTCGCACATTCCACAGCTCAGGCTTACAAGACTTTCAAGTCAAGACTTTTCTTAGTCATGGTTCGATCAGTAGATTATAGGGACTGGAAAAAAGTTTCTTGGCCAAATAAACTAGGTGTTTTTTTAAAAAAACATATTTCGAAGTCAATATTAAGGTTTTAAGAGGGATTCTATCTTGAAATTCATACATAGAAAGTGTTTGTAAGCACTGAAATAAGTTAAAGAAACATAGCTCCGTTAAAGTCATAAAATTAAATATAAATCACAGCCTTTAACTCGACCTTCATGATTGTACTGCATTCAAGGTTAGAAACACAATTTTTGTTGGCTTGATTATCGAAATCGCTGCTTCTCATTTTGACTAATGCTCGTTAGGACTTTGGCGACTATTGGAAAAAATGGCTGATATCACCAAAATGTGTCAATTAGTTTCAGTTAAACATGTTTGTTGCCAGTTAGATTTTTGTGTTTTTGTTGGCAGCCGACAAAAGTATGTAACACAAATCAAGCGTTTGACACACCATCAAACAACTTATGAGGCAGTTTCAATAAACTTCGGCAATTTTCTTCTTTTTTTATTTTGTACTTTTGTTGTAATGAAATCCTATTTAGTTAAACCAAGCGTTGAGGACTAAAGCATTGACCGTGTTCTAAAAAAAGGAGCTAAAGCATGAACAGAAATTTATTTTGTAAGCTAGATGTACTATGAATGCTCTACATAAAAGTCCATTTAAGAAGTAAGTTTTTAATACAATAAATAGTTCAAAATACAAAATGTGTAACTTAATTAGTAGAAGTGCATAAGCATCATATTCTCACCATATTAATTTTAATAATTATGCAAATTGCTTTGACCCAAAATGTTAGCTTAAAATGTAATATCTAAGAAATAAATAAGACTTATCAATATATTTCCATGGAGAAACCAAGCGAGCAAACTCGAAAACCTTTTTAGCTTAAGTACTTCATAATTGAGGAGCAATCAAGCAAAAAAAAAAATGTTTATATCTCTGAGGCTATTGCTTTTAACGACGAAATTAATGCGCATGGCTTAAGGCAAGCGCGGCGACACTTGGATTCGTCCAATCCTGAAAGCCGCAACCAATCAACTGTTCTGACAATTGACAGCTACTTGGAAAAGCATGCAACCAGCCGTTTCAAACGGAATGTGTGTTCTGGTCAAGAAAGCAATTACATGTAGACATGTCTTCTTCAGGCTTTTGGTTTCACTTAAGTCGACTGCATTTAATACATCTACATTAAATAAACATATATAATTGATTAGTAGCAGCAAAAGCAGTACCAGCTTATACAATAATCTAATTAAATTTTGATCCGGCTATTAGCTTAATTACTCTGTGTTTGTTGTAGTTCATTTCACTCCACTGGTTTTACTTTACTCAGGAATACTGCAGAAAAAACCACAAATCATCAAACTAATAAAGAGCAGACATTTTCAATTAAGCAGTAATCCGTTCTCAAATAATAAATATATTCAATTTTGAAATAAATATTTGTATCACTTATGAGAGTTTCAAAAATATTTTATAACCAAGCAGGTAATTCAATCACATGTAAATTCATTTATTAAATATTAGGTGCCTGCATTTCCAAAAATAATTTAATTTAATCAACTCAGCGAAGGATCTAATTATCACTTTGTTTACATCAGTAAATCTGGCAATAATCTAGTTTCCTATGTCGGCCGCAAATTGCACTTGTGTTCACAGCCGTGATATTTTATGCAGTCTGCTCCATTGTTAAGTTGGGAGTCACACATACGCCCACATATGCATAATATATTCACATGGCCAGGTTTTTTTTTTCCAGTTATTACAGACATATAGTAATTACGCTAATGAGGCTCATTAGATGCGGCAACAGGAGCTTGGCAACAGCGGAAAGGCTCAGCGCGAGGACCTGACTAAAAGCGCAGTGGCAAACAGGCAAAAAGGAAACGGGCAGGGCCAAAAATGTATTATGTTTGGATAACCGCCGCATGCAGCATAGTATGACTGTTGCAAATGATTTTAAAGCTAAAACAACAACAACGCAAATGATGGTAGAGTATTAATGTCTGGCATGTGACTAGATGACTGAACAAGAAATTTGAATCTAAATGGTGCCAAGCAAACCCAGCAGCCCATAAAGCTCATGTCGAGATGTGTGTGGCGGGCATCCCAAAGGGGATACTTAAGATATGAGAGGAGCCAGTTGGTCTCCATCTGCAGTTGCCTGCTAATTGTAGTTAAATCTCAAATGCAAAGGGTATAGGAGGCAGCAGTCGTTTGGCATTAAGAGTCAGGCACTGACATTTAGGCTCAGACGCACGTGTATCAAAGGTAACGCATTCCTTCTCTCCGCCGGATTTGAGTTGCGGAAAGTGGTGTGTGTGTGGGGGTGTTGGGCGCCTTTGCCTCTGCACATATTGTTTATGTCCTTTTTGTGCTGAGCTAAGGCCTTAATGCTGTTCGCAGCTGCACTTGACGGCGCATGAGTGAGTTCCAGCTCAGCAGCAATTTGCTTGGCTGACTGCTTGGCGAAAGTTTTTCAATCAATTTCATATGAAAAGTTTTCACTAAACACATAGAGGCTGACAGTACTAATGCCCAATAAAAATATAAGCGAGCAATCATAATTACAAGCTCGATATAAGCTTTTAGTCAAATGATGTTTTAATAAAAAAAAACCGCCTTGTGCCTTGTCACATACAATAGTTTTTTTCGGGTTGTTTCTCTACAAAAACACTTTGTTCACTTAACATTCAATATTAGTATATTTAGGATAAAAGTTGGCTAAATAAAACGGTTGCTATTTTTGTTAATGTCTTCGCAGCATATTTCAATAATCCTCTTGTAATTGTTTTAACTGCTTTAAAATCGATGTTTAAGAAAGTTTCAGTTCCTTATGGCCAGCTAAATGGATCTGGCATGTGCGCTGCTGAATTAGATTACCTCAAGATTGATTATCTATGTCCGCCCTACAGCTTATATTCAACGCATTTGTAATTGAGAGTCTCGGTTCTTATTAAAAATTTAGAAGAATTTTCAACTGTCAAAACAATGTCACCTACTACGCAATTGCAGAATGGGAATGGAGGAAGCTGTGGAAGAAGTTTCCAAGAGTCTTAAGTTGATTTAACTAGCAGTAAAATTAGAAAATGAGCAACATTAAATTGAAGTAATAAATGAGCAGGCAAAAGGCGCATTTCCTAGCTACAAAATTAGTACAGTTAATCAGTAAATTAATTAAGGCCATTAGCTACTTGCGAACCATAGGGTTGCAAGAAAATTCTCCGCAATTTATCAAAATGATAATACTCTTTATGAATTTTGATGAAAACGGCTATAAGCTTTTGTTTTTCATTTTGGCTTTACTTCATTTCATTTAAGTATGTAATAAACACTCCCCAGCGTGCTTTTCCCTAGGCCAAATTATAAATTATTCAGACTTTATTAGCATGTATGTTTTCAAGCTTCTGAATTCCCGTTTTAAGGCTGTCCCGCTGAGACCTGGTTTCACTTCGGAAATTGCCTAAACTTAGAATGATTCAGCAACTTGTTAAATGTTTGATACAAATTATGAATACGTATAATTTGCACACACAAAGTTTTGTCGTAAATAAAACACTGATGCACATTTGAAATATGTAATATTTAAGGAAATTTAACAATTTTTTTTTTTTGGTATTTCGTTTTATTTATTACATTACATTAATAATAATAAGCTTGACATAAACCATAAGTATAATTATATATTTGTTTGTAAAGGACATATCATAAAATGTATACAAATAAATTCATTATAATATGGTTTTTAAACGAATTACAGCTATTATAACAAACAACGACTTTCTTCGTATATATGTCGAGCTAAATGACAACATTTCAATTCAATTACATTTAGTTTTATCTAATCGATAATTTTGTTTTGGTGACTTGTCTAAGTTTTGTTTATTTTAATAGAGTTATTAAGTACTAATTATGAAACATTTAAAATGGGCTGCATTTCAAATCGAATGCTCAGTTTATTTTATTGAAATTTAAATACTTTTGTTATTTTGTTTTAAATTACGGATTTAATTATTTCTATTATAATCGATTGAAAATATTTGCTGGGGCTCAATTGCAAACACTTCCATCATTATAGTTTATTATGCATATACAACAGTTTCATGCAGCCTTCGCTTATCACTTACATAAGTATTATTATAAACAGTCGATGCTTTAAATAAAATCGCTCGATTTCAACAATTAAAATGCAGTAATTGAATTTTGAATTAAAGCAAAAGCTAATCTCTTACGTACAAAAAGCTGTACTAAGTAATTTAATTATGTAAAACTATGTGCAAATCAAATCATCCAATTAATTCACAGTCACTGCATTTTGGAATCAGTGTATAAACAAATAATTAAATACGTCTGTACAAATTCATATTTGTGTTTTCTATATCTTATTTATTTTTGTTATTATTATCGAAAAACTGAAAATATTTACACACAATGACAACGCTGTATAGTTGTTCCTTTCGAAAAAATTCGTAGTTTTTTGTCGTTGCGCAATATACACACCCACAGAGAATTCAAATTAAATCCTATATGCGCTGAGTCATTCAGCTAGATTTGCATCCGACGACGGCGACATGGCGCCTTTTTTGGGAAACCATTGCAGCGAATGAGCTTCAGTTTATTTATGTTATGCAAAACATCGTAGTGTATGCAGTAGTTTATTGTGCGCACCACAACAAAATATAGGAAAAACATCTTATCAACCGTAAACTGTCGTTTTGGACCGCAATATATGTACATATTTATTAGCTGAAACTTACATCACAACTTCAACACTGCGTCGAACTGGAATTGGAACTGCTAACGAGCAACGTATCAGCCACATGCAAGCGATGATCCACAGTGCCGCTGCCCTCGTCCAAAACTGCCACAATCGAGCTACCCTTCAGGTTAACAACATCCATTTGGATGGGAATGAGCTCAATTGGCGGTTTTGATAAGCAACGCGATTGCTGCTTCTGCTGTTGCTACAGATTCGTCACTTGGGTGGTGCTGCTTGTCACTGTGCTGGCGGCAGCAAGCGTCACCACTTGCGGTTGCTTGTGTGTCGTCGTTTGATGGCAGCTATCAGGCGCCGCAGCCACCACAGACCGCTGTAGTCCATCCACCCGTGTGGCACTCAGTTCGTCTTGTGCCACCGGCAGCCACTTGTCTAGAAACTTGGGTCGAAATAGCAGCGTAAATGTGCTGCGAAACTGTTTACTCATTGAGCAGTAGAGTATAAAATTAATGCTCGAGTTGATTAAAGCCAGCACATCCATAAGATCACCTAAGCGGTTGAAAATCAAACAATCAGCTAAAGGAGCCACAATCGTGAAATGTGTGCTCTGCGAGTCGAAGTCATACTTACTCAGTTTGAAATAGCATTGCATGAGAAATGCATTGCCCAGCACAGTGTTTAGCAGTCCCATAATTCCCTGTGGAAATTCCGTGATAAGAAAGAGCAACAGCACCGCCAGTAACATTCGAGTGGTGCGATCTGTTTGCTTCTCCTTCTCCAGCGTTTTACTATTTTTGCGTGGTCGCTCTGACGGTTTGCCATTGACAACAGATTTGGCGCCATTGCTAGTGCCCGGCTTGGTGGTCAGCTTCTTTCTTCGGCGCTTCGCCTCCAACAGCGCCAGGATGAGACGCACCGAGAGTATTGTTAATGCAATACAGGGTATCAGTTTGATAACCATACTGTATATCAGAAAAGTGGCATTAAGCAGCGAGGTATTATGCAACGCCAGATCGCTGTGATAGAGTCGGTAGACGGTCACATTGCGCACAACCACAGGCACCGACATTGGACTGGGACTTGGACTAGGACTGGGAGTAGGACTGGGACTAGGACTAGGTGTCGTCATATTTAACCATAGAGTATCGTTGGCCATCGGGGTAGTGAGTGTCCCATTCAGAGCAGCCACCGTCACAGTCTGCATTTCGTTCCTGTAGTCAATAACATATTGACTCATCGGTATGCTATTTAGCACCTTGCCTTGGGCATCCAGCTGATCCATCCATTCCGCAATGGCTGTGATCAGATAGAGCGATGGTGAAACCACAAGTACACAAACCACATACGCTGTCGTGATGGTAATTATAGTGGTGCGCATGCCGCACCACAGACGATTCTTTTGCGGATAACCCACGGCAATATAACGCCACACAGCCAGAGTAATTGTTAGCCAGATGGAGATGGTGTGCAACACCTGGGCAAAGATCGAGTGGAACTTGATGAAGCAGGCCCAGCTATAGCTCAACTTCTGCTCCCTGGGCAAGCTATCCTTCAGTATATAATCGTGCACCGCATAGGGTATATATTCCAACATCACAGCCAGATCAGCAACCGCGAGACCTGTGAGGATGGCATTGGTGGGTGAACGCATCTCGCGACGTGTTAAAACAATTATATTTAGTGTATTGGCGATGGTGCCTAGGATGCAAACCACCAGCGAGACATAGCCATGCATGTTCCTATAACTGTAAGGAGAGAAATTAAAGGTATTATGTATATATTGCAGTACTTTTATACTTTAAATAATGGTAATATTAAGTTATGAACCTATATTGCAACTCTGAAAGCTGGTTATTTACTTATGAATAAACTACATGCAACATGACACTTACAAGCTAATAGCTAATTGAAGAGGCGTCTTTCCTGCAGATGTTAGGCATTGATAAAAATTGTATTTGTATATAAAAATGTACTTCCAAAGAATTGCTTTAATTGGATAAAGCTGTTGGTAAACGGTGTTGTTCAGAAAATGCGGGCCGTCAAGATGCTGTTATGGTTTGGGAAACCATCGGAATGTGTGGGTGTATGTATGTGTGGTTAAATTAAGGACTGTCTGTCTGTCTGCATCAGCAATTAGATGTGTATCTAACACTTGGCCATTTACTTTGTATGTCAAAGAAGTGCTACGTGCTAAATTGCTGGAGACTGCCACAACAGCGAAACTTGACGCTGTCACGCCCCAGCCAGACGCCCTTAGACTTACAGTAAGTCGTTCAAGGCAACACTCGAGTGCGACACACACAATACAAAAAAAACATTGTAACGCCAATGTGTCAACAGTCATACAAAAGGCGCAGACGGGCAAACGGCAAGTGGGACATATGGACAGACAGATAGACAAAATAAGAATTGTGTACAACCCTTTTTGGCGAGTCAACCTCTAAATTGGCTTCGACTGTCATGACAACGCGACGTATGCGTTATATTCATGGCAAGGTTAAAGGTAAAGTTTGTCACACATACAAAACAAGCAATTAACATGAATAATAATCATGTTCATTTTGGGAGCTCGCCTTTTTTTCTCCTGACAATATGAAATACGCTTCATTTTCCAAATGTGTCGCGACGTTTTTCCCAGAACGCCTCCAAAAAGAGCAATAGAAAATGAAAAAAAATAAATAATAATAATAAATAATATGTTACATGAGCAGCAACAAGAAAATAAAAAATTTCCAAAGAAAATAGCTTCAATGACGGACAGCTTGTCGCAGTGGCACTTTTTCTAAAGGGTTTTAACTAGGTCTTGGAAATTGAGTGCTATTATGCTACATTGCGTTTCTCGTTTGCCAACAACAACAGAGCAACACAATTGCACAGGATATGCCCCGGCAGGTAGGATCCTGGGGGGATGTCCACACAAATGTTCTTAAGGCATTGCATTCTACACGTGTTTTCTTTGGTTGCCTAGACGAATCCTTGATGCCGAATAATAAAAATACCTTGCTTTCCTTAATTTATTGCTATTTCTAATCCATGTTGATGAATGGCATCATTCACGTACATACAACATACGCACTGAGTGGTTTTCTACACTGATACTTGCAGACGTCCTCAAGTGAGGTGTGGCAAATCTACATGTGCATGTACTTAGAGCCTTCTAAAATATTGTGAGTCCCACTCACTAGCCTCGTGGGCACTATTCAAATGTGTAAGTACCGTCCGAGCAATTGGCTTTTGCATAAATGAGGATGTATGTGCTGAACAAATCTCAACTTTTGTGAGAGCTCCCAGGTAGCCAATTTGTGCATATTTTTCAGTTAGTGCTATGCTTTAGCAGATGCTCAACAAAATCACTGCTTAGCTTGGGAATAGTTTACTGTTCGTAATTCTCAGGTAAACAACATCAGAAAATAATCCAAAAATGCACTCTAGTTAAGCTGATGCTTTGTATTGTAGAAAAGGAAGAGAAAAGAGATGTTATTCACAATTATAACAATGCTTGCTTGTGAATAAGTAAACACAAATATGTTCAGATAACAATTTCTAATTTTTTCTGGAATTTTTTGTTAGCTTTTTCTGTATTTTTGTTTTTGCAGCAATGAGCTGAAGTATAAACACAAACTCGGTAAAACGCTAGCAAAAGCAAGCACATCTGCTTAATATATTTGCTTATGTTAGCATGCTAGCGAAACATGTGGCTGAGACACACATATTTAACTTGAGCTTGAGTGCTGCATACTCTACTTTAAGTCTAATTTGTTGAACAAAGACAAACCCACAAGATAAAGATACACAAGAAACATCCATCTCTTCTAGTTCGAATCCTAAAATAAAAGCACTCTTGGGAGCCAAAGCCAAATTGAAATCTGCTGTCAAATGCTGCAAAGAAAAAGTTTTAGCTACCAAACTTGGCCGTTACAATGCGAGAATAATTTTGCTGCAAACTAATCAAAATGGTCATAAAATGTTTGCCTGTTGTTGTAAGCTGCAAGCTTACAGTCTTTATTGGCATTGCAGCCAATTGTTTACTATGCACGCACGGTGCGAAAGCTGAACCATTTTTGTTTTTATTATTGTCTTCAACGCATGATAAGCATCAACCGAGACTGTTAAATCCGAATGCTTATCTAATCTTAGATAGATTTCGAAACATCCTGCGTAAATCTAAAAATGTGATATGTGCGCTTTTTTATGGCACTTAAATGAGCTTATTTGATTTTAACGTTTTTTTGTTTACGGCAAATAAAATTTTATTTGGTTATTAAATTTTATTAAGGCACTTATCACTTCATAATATCTATGCAATAAAACGTCAGATTAAGATTTGTACTTTCAATACGCTTGTCTGGCTTAAAGATTATTTTTATCTATATTATTTGTTAATCCCAGTTCAAGGTTATCGTTCGACGATAGAAAACTACGTTTCATTTTATTTATATTTGAAGTGTATATCATTTTTATAGATGCTGCAGTTCAATCATAAAATGGCATTAGCAACCAATTGCTCTAGACAAATATGACCTTAAAATAAATTCAATAGTTGAGAATGCGAATAATGGCATTTATAGTGGCAAATAAAAAATATAGAGGTACTCCAAATATATATGTATGTACAAAATCCATAGCTCTACAGTCCTTGTTGTCTGTTTTCTGTTTTCATCCTGTCCTTGGGATGACCGTGGCATTGCTTACTTACCTCGTATGGAAATTATCCATGCCCGTGCCGCAGTAGAGCGGCGTTGTATCATTGCTGCCCCTAGGCATTGTTCTTGCTTGCACTGCTGTTGTTGACACTGTATTGTTGTTGCTGTTGTTATTGTTGTTGTTGACGGTCGTCAGTCAGTGCAGCCACGACTGTCAAGGATAGCAGCGGCGGCATATGCACAGAATCCGCTGCCCTCCGGTGCATTAATAATTTAATATTGTGAAGAGATATATTTTTCCGAATTCTGTAAATAGAATAAAAAGAATTGAACGAACATGAGTAAGGCTAAATAAGATAACGCTAATCATAAATAATGAAAGTTGCATGTGGCTAGCGTATTTCTAATTTATCATGCGACTTAGCCCTGCCCGAAGCCAACTAAGTCGTAAAAGTGTTGCAACTTAATTAGCGCCGCAGCGCAACTGAATTATTGCGGTGCAGCTCATCATAAAGAAAAAGCAGCAGCTGACTCACATCAGTCCAGATATATGTATCTGTGGAGATTCCTTTTATCCTTGTGTTAAATTAAATTTGTCCAGAAAAACACACGCAGATAAATTTAATCTGTCTCTCTGTGCATCTGTATCACCAACACCCCTTGCATGAAATATTTCTTATTTGTCGTGCGCTTTGCTTTACACTCGTTGCTGCTGCAACATTCTCTGCACCCACCGATTTTAATTGCATTCGCGCAATAGCGGAACGCCACTTAGCAGACAGCTTGTTTTTGGCGTGCCACCAACACAGAGGGAATAGGGTACGGCAATTAACACGTTGCATGCTATGCACATGCCACAACTGCTACTTGAATACTCTTTAAATATGCAACGTTGCAAAATTCTGTTTAACCAACAATTTTAATTCTGAATTGTTTCGAACTATATTTAAATATGCAAATTTTATAAATGAAACCGCAGAGCTTCAAAGCAAATATATGAATTTTTATGAAATGTGTAGAAATGCAGTAGCAAAAAATTTACATATTGAATCATTTTATCTATTTTTGTATTTTTAATTTAATTTGTTATTATTCAACAATATTCGCAAATTTCTGAATTGAAAAATGCAGAGCGAAAACTATATTTGTTTTGTAATCATAGTCAGTTTGTTAAGCTTAAATAAAAGACATATTTAGAATTTTATGATTTCGGTGCTTAAGACCAGGCAGCACATAATATATGACTCATATATTAAATATACATACACATATATTTATATATAATATATTTTAATTGTACTATTATGAAGGAGCTATTTTAGACCATTAAGGTCTGGCATTAAAAGTCAATAGCCTAAAAGAAATTAATTTATGCCAAAAACTAATTTGAAATTAAAAGGCTGCTTAACTGATAATTGTTAATTAGCATATTTAACTCGACTAATATGTATCAATTAATTGGCACTTTTATTGCAAAGGGTAATTAAAATTCTCCCAAGCACAGATCTATCGCACTAACAACATAAAACTCTTAAAGCCATGAAATTATATTTATGAGAGCGTATTAATTACAAAGCCATACAAACATTACTAGTGTTCATTTGTGTGCGTGTGTAATTGCATGACATATTAAATGATTAATGAAACGGGCAACAACGGCTCTAGGTGGCCGCCCACAAAAGTATGCTATGATTTGTGCAGCAATAAAATCATCAAATCAAAGTTGCTGATTTTATTTAATACCCATATTGGTCATCGATATCAGGTCAGGTAAGGTATGAGCTAATGCAGTAAAAAGACATTGAGACACATTTTGATATACATACACTCGAATGCACAAGAGCAGCAATAATAACAAATAGCTATAGAAATTGAAGAGTCTTGCTCTTGGATGAATGACAATGCCAGAATTTGTTGGCCACGTCAATGGGGGCAACTCAATTCTACTCATGTGTGTCTAGCTTGCTCTCTTTGTGTGGATGCCCCAAGTCGCTGAGATTTCATTTACGAGTGCGCTTCCAGACATGTCAGTACTACAAAAGTAAATAAGTCTGTAAGCATTCACCGTTGGCTATTGTGTCAATGGAGAACAATGAAAAATGGTACCGACAAGTCAAATTGAAGGATGGTGTAAGCCAAAGCTACCCGACCCAATCTCCGTATCTGTTTTTGCTCTTGCATTACCTGGCTTCTAGATTTGATTTATGCATTGGCACACGCATCTTTTTTCCAGGGCCAGGGCCAGAGCTCGTGGAGCATTTCAAGTTTCTGGACACTTAAATTAATATGCATTTCATGCTATTGATTACAATTATTGATTTGCTTTTGTTTACAACAATTTGATTCGTGCCCATTCCAGTTTGCGTTTTACTTCTTTTTGTGTAAACACAAGTTGAATTTGCTTTGGCCCTTTTGTTTACCCAAACGCTACCATTGGCATTATTTTAAATTGTTTTTTAAATGGCCAACAAACAAGATATGGAAGTAAACTGTGAATGGCGAAATGAATATTGTGAATGAGCGCAAATTCGCTCAATTCAAATAACAGCAAGAAGTTTGCGGAAATGTGTTCGATTGAGTTGATGATTGACTTCGGAGGCAGCGCATTTAAGGAAGCCAAATGCGAATGAAGTAAGAGTTTGTTACAAGATTGCCCGATAACGTTAAGAAGAAGCTGCAAGCAGGAGAGCGTGACGGAATAAGTATAGCAATAAAAAATGAATATTTTCTGAACAGCCTAAAAAAAGGTTTGCATATGTAATAAGGTTGGGGCACAAAGCAAATAAAAAACATCTGCGAACCCATCAGGCATAGATAGATTGAAAGATTGTTATGTGATGTTGATTTCCGTAAAAAGATTTACCATTGATTAGTTTACATTAAAATCTTGTCATCACAGAAAATCAAATTTGAAAGATTGCCCCAAGCACTTCAGCTAAATTTAGAATTTCACTTTAATCCGATTAAATAATATGAATGGTATGATTTTTGAACTAGTGAAAGGTTAAAGTAGAAAAGTAAAAAAAAATGTTTATGGTATTATTGTAGAGATTGAAATTTAAGCTGCCTTTGCCTGAAGCCAAGTTGAGTATTTATTATTGCCAAGTCTAAAAGTAGTAACATTTTTTATGTGTCTGACGTAAAAGATTTTAATGTTGTTGCTTGCAAGCAGCTTGTTTACTCGCTGCGCAAAAGTTCACTTAACCATTTAAGTATCTGCAATTAACTTATATTAAGATGCTACCCCCATTACGCGCAGTGCTTTTGTTCACATTAGTTATGCAACTTTCTTAGCAACAACAGCAACCAGCAAACATCAACATTTGCGTCGAAAGCAAGGGATCCCCAATGTGATGTAGCCACGCGAGAGTTAAACACATCAACGATAAGAAGGATAATAATAGATGTGGGTGTCCCACTGAATTACAGCTGCAGCAACGGCCCATTAGAGATGTGTTGTGAAGCATTGCGAAGCACTTAAACTTGCATACAATACGCATGTGAGGGGCCGCCATAATCTAACCCCATATAGTGTCTAGAAAATGTATAAATCAACTTTAATTGCTTGATTCTGCACTTTTGACTTAAAAACAGCTGATAACTGCTTAATATGTTTGCCATGTTGTTGACTTATACAAAAAATGGTCGAGTCATGGCCGTAACGCAACACAAATTGCATGCGATGTGGTTGAGTTGGATGTGTGCTGAATTTTGATGCCTCTTGCAGCACGTTTATTGGCCCTTGGTCATTTTTCTACACAGGCCAACACACACACATGCACAGTACACAGACAACGACAAACAAATACAAATGCAAAGATAAATACAAACAGAGTTACATGCAGCAAATATTGTGACAGACTGTGCCATTCTGTCAGCTAATATCCTAACAAATTTCCGCTGGCTGTCTCCAGCACAATCATAATGACAGTTGACTCAACACACTCCACTCATCCATTTACAACCTTCAGGCCGTATTTACTAGTCCTTTGTGTGACTTTCTCTGCCTGGGTGAACAAAAACAAAATTATAACAATCTGAGTTGGTAATTTCTAAAATTCAACCAAACTGAGTTAATCTGCGTGTGTCGAATGCTAAATACTCTTGTTTCATTGCTATACTAATAAGTATTTGAACTTAACTAGAATTTGGTAAATGCTGTAGCTATATAATGAAAAATGTATCCTAATAAATTAAGGCTATTGATTTGCCTTTAATGAAACATTAACAATTCAATTGAATTATCATTATAAACATATTAGATAGTTATCACAATAAATGAAGGGTCTGTCAATGCGCACAAGTATATACTTAATTAGGGTATAAGTAACAAATAGTTGACTTAATTTGCAGCTTACAAGCGGCTTAATTTGCCTCAATTTTTGTTTGCCAGTCATGCTGAATTTTGTTTGCTAAGTAAGTGAAAGGAATCCGTTTGATTTTTTTCTGTTCCATTTAATTTTCAGCAAATTGCTATCCGCACAGGTGTCTGGTTGTGATTTTCAGGCGGAATCTTGTATTATGTTGCTGCCAATAATTCAAATGTCAGCCTGTCTGTCGTTCCCGTTGTTTTTGTTGCATTTGTGGGTGCGAATACTGTGTATGGTGAAATATTACTCCATTTCATGAATAAGACGCAGCTCAAAAATATTCACGCCAATTTTTAGCTCTCTATCTGTTTTTCTCTCTCTGCCTCTCCATGTTAACCTCTCTCATCAAACTCTTCGTGTTTGGTTTGTTATGTTGTATTTGCTTTCAATGTTTTTTTGCGCTTGTCACGCATACGTCAATGCGGGCAGACAAAAGCGAGCTCATTTGACATTTGCACATCAGATCTGAAAATTGCTTAAGGAAGCACAAAACAAAAAAACCTTTATATACGTATATATACATGTTCAGTGAAAACTTGGAAACTTTTCCATTCTTCTTTATCAAGGGAATGACTTCGTGTGTTCGCATGTCCTTGGAATCTGATGGTCTGTAGGCAAGTAGTTAAAATTTGACATTGATAAGAGTTGAAGCTGATATTAAATGTGCTGGATTGAATTTCGAAGAAATTGGAGCTAGAACTATGAGCAACAGCGGAAATAACACATTGACCTAAACATTAGCTTATAATTCCATAAATAGAGTGTGCTCCACAAATCACTATGCAAATGCACAAAACCTCGAAATTCCCCTCTCCTGGCTCTTCGGCTACAGCCACAGTTGGTTTACACAAGCTATCAAGTGCTGACTGTGGTCATAATAAGTAATTAAGCTAATTGTTGTTTGTGCCAAAGCTTGCACACAAAATGATAGCGTAGCCACAATAATAACCAACAATGACAACAACTTAAGTTATCAATGCAATCCCACATGAGTACATATTATTTCTAGCGCTTATCGATAGCAGTGTATATATATGTATGTATGTGTGTATGCGTGTGTGCACAAGGACATAATGACAGAACTCTGTCTGTCGAATTTTCCAAACAAATCGAATTCTGGCAGCAATTTTAGGTAAAAGTGTCACATAAAACAAAATAAAAGCCAACTGCCATTTTGTCAAACACATATTTTTGATTTAAATTGGAACACAGAAACCTGATAACTAGTTGTCGGTGGGCCAACTGAATGGCAGCAATTTGGAAAAGCCACCGCAAAGAACAATTTTCAAAAACACATGTGCACTTAAATGGCATCAGAAATTGGAAGGAGCACGTTCTTGTCTAAATTTGCAGCAACAAATTGAAAATCAACTTTTATTCTGCTACAAATTGAAAACCAACTTTTATTCTGCAGCAAATTTAAGTAAGCGACTGAGTCAAAAGAAGCTTAAGTAAATATTTTTTATAAATGATAAGCCCTTTCAAATAAATGTGTACGGAATAACTTAAATAGCTCTATTAAATCATTCATTTGTCACATATCTAGCCAAACAAACTATAAGCACTATCTGATTATGTAAATAGTTCTTTTAATGCATTAAATGGTTATCACGTATAAATCCCGCTATAAAAATCAATTTGTTTACCTGACATTGCACCTGAACTTGATTTCAACGCCCACACAGAGACATAATAAGCAGATGTCAGTTGCTCATGTTGATAAGTTGACTGCTCATTACAATTGGCTGCATATCAAGCAGCTGGCTAGCTTGGCTTTTCCCCCCAATCCCACAATATCTACTCAGTTTTCTTTCAATTGTCTCGAAAAGGGGCGTTGTCCTAGAGAATTAAGTGAGTACTCTATCATTAAATACAAGCATTGGGGCGCGTACTTCTGGAGTGCACTACTGAAAGCTAAATGCAAGGTCAAAATTGTAATGGAGAGCATAAAAATACAAGATTCATGAAAATGACCATTGAGCAAGAATTCGCAATAGTAATTGCACTGCAAACTGGTTAATAGAATGGTCAAGGAAAAAGTTTAATTAATTAAGTAGTGTACGAAACGTCGAGGAACAGTGAGCAAGTTTAACCAATTCCAAATTGGAATCATAAAATGAAACTGTTGTCAAAGTTGTTCGAAAATTCGATATAAGTTCTCTAATAGGCTTAAGAAATTTTAGAAAATTTTGCGAAAACAAGTTTAGCTTAACTAAAGCTGTTGTCATGGCTTTGAATATATTAAGCCAACATTTTGTTGCTTTTTGGTATTGCAAAAATGTCGTTATGGAAGGACATTTAAAATAAAATACTTTTTAAAATGCTCTCTCTGTGTACACAATTATATTGGTGTCCTTGGTTTTAGTTTATTGTGCATTTGTTTGCACTTTTTCCTTGGAATAATCTTTATCGCTTTAATATTTGCGAAGGAAATGCGATTTCCTTAAGTCCTGTGCAGGATAAGCAATGAAAAAAGTTGAAAGAAATGCCACCCGCGAAAGGGCAGATAATGGTGGCGGGAAGTGTCATAGCTGCAACACGGCAATGACACCCTTACAAAGTGAAAGTATTTGTGCAACGGCCACAACGAATACCGAATACCAAATATCCTTGCTGCCACAGTGACAATCAAATGGATAAAATATACACAAACTCTTAATTAACGAATATTGTCTTGACTGCAGGACTTCAGACTTCTAATGCGTTTAGCAAGCTTGTTAGTTTTTCATGATAGTTTTCTGCTTGCTTACGCGTTTTTAATTTAAATAATACCTCTGGCGAGAATAAATATAAAAATGAAAGCGTAACAAGAAAAATGCAACTAAGGAACGGAAATTGCGTGAAGCTTTTAGAACCAAATCTGTTAAGCTCGAAAAGGACCCGAAGCGACAGCGGCGGAGAAGTGGTCTTTGATCGGTGGGCGGTGGGCGTGGCTGCATTTTGAAGCTGAGCTGTGCAATTCAATGGATAATAATTCAAATGAATTACTTGCGCAGACCCTGGGGGCGGCATACACATAAATAAGGTTTTGAATTCCCTGATTCCTTGGAGACGACAAGTCGCCAATCCTGTAAAAATACCTCGTAGGACATTGTTTTGCTTGTGATTTTCAGTGGGACAAGGACGGCACACACTCTGTAAGCTAACAGAACGAAATGAGGCACAGGCGCTGTGAAGGCCCCGCAAACAGGCAGCTAGAAACATCTCATTATCATAATCAGCAGTTACCGCTTGCTGTTGTACTGGTGTTGCTGTTGTTGTTATTGTGGTTGCTGGTGTTCGTCGGCCTCAGCGTTAAAGTAAACGACATTAATGGAAACATCAAAGTAATTTGATTGCATTTTGCCACAATGGATATGAATGAGCCAAGCATACAACTAGTGTCGGCTCAAAAGAAGAAAGGCATAAGTAAATGTAAGAAATACATATACACACATATACTATATATATGTGTGTATATGTATTTGAATATTCCAGAACATGAGGTCCTCGTATAAGTAGCAGTCGAGAATGTCTACGAGTTACTCCACGCTGCTTGCCATTGATATCCTGCCTTGGTATCCTGCTGTGACTGCTACTCCTCCTCATTTTCTTGGTTTGTGTGGCATATAAGACGTTGTATTTTTGTTGAAGAAGAATCTGCTTCCTCTGCCTCTCAATGTGTTAATTTCATTTTCGTACAGAAATAGACAAAGCGTCATGGAATGGAACCAAGCCTTGTGCCTTCCACATGATAGCTGCAGTCAGTTAACAAAATCCTGTTCTGTCAAGCTGAAGGCCAAGACCAATAAGGCTGGACAACTAAGAAGATCTTGATGATTTTTTTTTCCTTTTACATCCTTCATAGCTCGGACACAGAGCTCAGTCGAATGGGATTGCTATTCCGATTTGCTGACAAAGGAAATCTTTTTTTTAATGTGACTATAAACTATTGTTTGCAGACACAAGCTGTCGGCAGAGAAATTGAATTACTGTAATTTCGTTTTGATTTTATGTAAATTTAAAGCCAATTTCTGTTATGTAACCATTACAGCAAACACCTCCGTTGCGGGTCTGTTGGCTAGTCACGATTAGAACCTCAAAGTGTCTCATTAAATATGAATTTCAAGGGTCTTCTATGGACGAACATTTTACTACATATCTACCCAACGCACATATACCCAACAGTTTCTTCACTTAAAAATAAAATATTACATTTCTATTAACAATTAAATATACCGAAATTTGTGACTGCACTGCATAAATCATCAGCAACTTTTTTGCATGACAGAAACACACTTTAAATTCTGCGATGCAGAACAAATTTGCAAAGAATGTCTGGTGCACTGAAACGTTTAGCATATCTATTCAAAGAACCCTGTCTATTTGCATCAACACATGTCCACCATTTGCTCTATCGTTTGACGTTCTTTATGCCAATTTATGTAAATTTTTTGTTTGGCATCATGAAATTTTTTGTAGGCAGCTGTGGCTGCGTGCCGATCCAAAAATAAATGTTTAGTCCCGACATTTTGGTCCTTTAAAAGGTTGTGCGAGCTGCAGCGATATTCTGTTGTTATCCTAGCTGGTTGCTGCTGGTATGCTTGGTATTTGTTCGAAGCAACCACAAATTGAGTTGCAGTCGGTTGAACCCTTGGGTCAGCCTGATTGATTGTACAATTGAAAGTGAGTTAATTTCGCTGGTCAAGACTGTCCAATCGAATGGAAAATCACTTGAAAACCACTTGAGAGATTACATTGGTGATAAAAACCAATAAGCTTACATTTTAGAAATGTGTTTAAAGCGATTTTATCTTGCACACGCTGATAAAAAAATGAAACCTAAACAAAAATTAAAGAAATTATCGTGCAACTGGCAATACCACCGTTCAACACGATGCCCTTGGAGCGGAGAATCGGCATTTTGAACTCTTTCAGCTCATTTTTACGCACATTAGCTGCTCGTTGCGACGATGGCGTTGAAAATTATGAAAAAAAACTTGTACCATGAAAAATATGCACAGAATTCAGCATGAAAGCAAATAAAACGCATACGTGGCGTGGGCCCACAGGCTGTCAAATATGAATAATGGAAGAACCAAGCAGACTTCCACATTTTTTCGTCAGTGGGCGAATTTTAAATGGCAGTTGCCTGCGGGAAAACTGCCAAGTTAGATGTAAAAAGCTGAGCAGCCTACGCTTCCAACTGAGCCGCAACAAAACTTCAAGTGAGGGGATTTATCTCTGAGCCCCTTTGTGTATATATATGTGTGTGTGTGTGTGTGTGTGTACGTAAAGCTTTTGTATCTATGTATTTGCGTGGAATGTTAATTTTCACATTTCCCATTCTGCTGACCATTTTGGCAAAAGTGAAACAGTCGATGGACAAAATAACAAATATTTTATGCGGCTACGTGTTGGCCATAGCTAATTTATTATATATCCCTTGGACATGTCCTGTCAGTCACAGTGCAGGTCCGCATTTATATTTAACATTGCTTTAAAATTTAGCTGACAACTTTTGTAGTTTGTTGATCTTTTATCTGTTTGACGTTGTGTCGGTCTCAATCAATTGCAAGCCTCTTATCAGAGCTGTCAGGCAGCAGGAAACTCCGACAAAGTAATAAAAATAGAGTCGCTTTATGACAGAGTGCTGGGCTCATCAGCTTAGAATTCAACCCAGCTCACCTCGCCATCCCCTTCCTTCCCTCTGACATTGTCACAATCACTTTGCTTTTGATTGATGTTTGCTATTTACTTTGCTGTTGTATTCGCACTCTTATTTCACTGGTCTGGGCTCGAAAAATTTGTGCGTGCGATTTGCGTTTCAATTTTATTATAAGTGTGTCGCAAAAAATTAGCGCCTACGCATTTGTTGATTTTCAACAATTGTTAAGATTTATTGCTGTTCTCTTGACAAATTTCTGAATTTGTGTATTAGAGTTGCAAAAGCAGTCCTGGCAAATGTATGCATTTAATGCTAGTGCTTTCCGGCAAAGCCCAGTGCCCGTCCGAGATTTAATTAAGTTGTCCAGCAGCCAGACAACGGCACATTAGCAAAGCACATATCATATCATAACATCATGTCGTGTTCCTAGACCCATGCCAAATGCCATCAGCACTAATGGAATAATTTGAAATCTACTTAGCTAGTTTCCTTGCAGCAAGGACACTCCATGAGCACTGCTAGTCGGGATGTGATTCTTTTAATTATTTTACGCATTTTACTACAGAAACTCACCAAGAAAATTATACGAAGCTGACACCCGATTGGGCGTGTCCTAAGTCCCCATATATGCTGCTGCTACTGAGCAGTGAAGTTGACTAATTGAATTATGCGATAGCTGGCATGTTTGTGAATTAGTTGCCTTGTTTGGTAATATTCAAAGATCTAAATACTGCAAATACGTTTCCTTATGCAATACTCTGTGCCGAGAAGTAGGCAATTAAATTTAATATGCATTAGTGTATTCATGTACTTATACAATAAAATTAATGAAAATAAAAATAATTTTATGTTCACAACAAAAGGAATGCAGAGAAAGAAGAATTTCATTAGTGCTGCACAACTTTTACAACCTGTGAAAGTTGTTTATAATTTATAAACTTTTATATAAGATATTTGCCATAAAAAAAAGGGAATTATTATTAAAATACATCCAACAAATATTTGAAATATTTGTATTATTTACCTTCAATCTTTTTTCGTAACATGAAAACATCGTGTTGAGTTTTTCCTCGCACACACGCTCAACTCTAGTGTATAACCAGCTTGGACAAGTTTCATTCGCTTTAATTGATAAACGTGACAAACTTTCATAATTATAAGGCAGTATAATAATAGCAGAGGCAAATGGCAAAATACAAGGGAAGTCTTGGTCATATAATATAGCTGGCTTTAATTATGCGCTACAATAAGCCAATATAATTACTTAGGGAACTGGCAGAAAATACGTAGAGAAAGAAAGAGGGAATTGGGTGGGTAATAAAAGCTGGTTTAGTAAACAAATTTACTGATTAGTGAAGCACTTTTATAGTTTGTGGGTCAATCAATCATGAAAATCAATTCTTTAATTGGGGCTCCCATCAAATACAACTTCTTACAAATCACTGACCAGCGCTTGAGGCACACAAGCATATCAAACACGATATCGATGACCTCATAATTATGCCCAGCCAGAGAAAGTAAAGCAAACTATTTTGCACACACAGGCGCATAGACGCACAAGTACCCAATCAAAAAGGATATCAAAGCAATTTAAGTTCAAATTATACAAAACTTGACTGCGATGTTAAATCCTTGGACTAGTTTATGACCCAATTGTGCCAAAGTGTCTGACAATTGGCGATGCGTTTTGCACCACCCTAAGGAAAATTATATAAGCCCGCCTGCTGCACAATGAACCATCCTCTTGCAATACCCGCCCCACACTCGCCTGACTGCGCTTGACACGCAGCAAATGGCACACGCATATGTTGCAGTTACAGTCAATCTTAGCTGGCATATCAGGTATATTGTTTACAGTATTTTACATATACAAAAAAATATAAAAAGTATATTTCAGCTACGTGCTCGAATGCTCACGTTGTCTACAAAATAAGTAGTTGTTCTTGTCCGTTGGCCATTTAAAATGAAATTTGGCTTGCCTGACTGCACCGTGTCAACGTTAAAAGGTTCCTCGAGTTCAAGCCCCCGATTGTGGCACGTATGTGATGATGCGTAGGGTCTGTCACTATAACTGGGAGTGGCTATGAAGCGCTCGTTATCTAAATGCCGTTAGCCAAAGGTCGTGTCATGCCTAAGTGTGCACAGCTAAAACTGTTAGAGCTGTGTCTCATTTCATTACCGAATTATAGCATTTTCATTGCTCTGTCCTGCGACAGCACCACCTGTCACGAAGTCGTTTACAGAACAACTTGCAGTTGGTCATCAAAAAACATGTGGCGTATTATTGGCTAGGAGGCATCGATGATCGACTATGTCATACCCAATAAAGTAACTGAACTAGCTGTTACTATTGCACACCTAATTGTGCAAGTTGATGAACTTAAGTTAAAAAGTTCAACTGGACCTTTAATTTTATGACTTTTCTACATTCCAACAGCTGCTGTTTGATGTATTAAGTTTCCTTAAGAGTAGCTTTTAAAAACTCTCGTGAATTAAACAGCCTTTTGATACCTAATTAATTTTATTACTCTTTGGAATTTCTTCAAGTTATTTCACAGCCATGAATAATATTCCGAAATAATACTACCTCACTCAATTTATGCTGAAAAGTTTCAATCAAATTAAATATACCCAATTTCAACGCATTTATTTTATAATACTCCGGGGGTGTCTTTTTTAATTGCAGTTTGAAAAGTTCCATTATTTGCGTCCTTTACTCTTTAGTAAGAAAGTTTAACCCAATTTAAAAATACCCTTTTTGCTAACCTTTGATACATATACTATGCACCCTTACCATTACTTGGAGTCTGCACTCGAAAACCATTCTACCCGTAATGTTGTCAAACTAGTTAACAATTCTGGTGCTCGAAATGCCGCAGCCTGTTGTTAAATTCATTCAACACATGCCCCTGCACTTTAATAGTCATTTGCTGTTTCCGAATGTTGAACAGTTCAGAGAGAGACAAGAGAGATAGGGAGAAAGAGAGACAGATACCAACATTCCTCTTTGACATCGTTTAACAATTAAAGTAGTTGAAGCAACTTGACAGACTTCCCCAATGCCAGAGTCACGTAAAACTTGTGGGAATTCTGGCGAAAACTTGAACTGCAGCCTGTTATATAATATTAATTTGATTAGAGACAAAACTGTAGAACATGTCAACGTTTTCTTGATATTTTGCTCTACTGCCAGATGCTGTAATATATTGTGCTCTAATTCATTTTGTCAATTTAAATTGCAACTGCTTTTTGGTAAATGTAAATAAATAATTTAAATTGGGTGTCATTGAGCTCAGCTTTTGGAAAACTTTCTGATTTGTCTGTGGGCATCTTGTGGTCAACATAAACTTGTGGTCTAGAGCACGTTCTAATTGCTCACATTGTGTTTGTTTTTGTTGCCGTTGTCATTGTTTATAAAATGCCACAAACATTGTTGTGACAATTTTTTGCAACTTTGTGCATAATATATTGTTGGCCAAAAAGTCTTTGGCAAGAGCATGTAACTTTATAGCTTCGTTTTACAGTCTTTTTCAATTTTTCTATTGTGTCTAGCAAAATGCCTGAGGCACTATTCCCAAGTGTTGTGAAGTACTGACAAGAATGGAAAAAGTGTCGGCTGCATCGTAATGTTTTTTGGCATTGTTTGCAGTTTCACTTAATGGTAGGTTATAGCAGCATATTTTATTGTAAAAGTCAGTCAGCCTGCATAGGAAATTATAACATCAACTTGAACTTTGTTGGTAAATGTGTTTGAATTGTTTCAGTGATTTATTCAGATATCTTGGAAAGAGACAGACCTGAAGATGTGGCAATTAAATTAATATAAAATAATTAGGCTGTTACCTATTACACAAAATATAATAAAAATCTTCTTTAATAATTCAGAAGTAATTAATAAATGACTATGTATATCTAAAAATAAAAGATAATTTGAATGGTTTATAAATACTCTTAATTATCATTCAGTATAGGAAATTTTAATGTATTCTTTTTTATGTTTCTTGCTAAATACCTCACACCTATAGATTCGATCAATTCATAAATAAATCGCTGCAATGCCAAAAGTAATTTCATTATAATTGGCATTACGTGCTGGCTACTGACGTATCATTTGCACACAAATCTGCGTCTAAGTGCGCCATAACAATGGTATTGCAAAGAACAAGGCAAACTAGGCCTGTGGCAACAGGGCCAAGGCTGCCAGGTCAACGCACAAATCTAATATGAAACAATCGGCAGCGAACATGATACATTTTTGCTACCGCCCACCAATCCCCATTCTGGCTTATCATATATTATATCAAATTACGCGTACACAATCAAAATACTAAACAACACAAGAAGCAGAGGGGTACAACAAGAAAATCAAAAATATCAAAGGAAGAACGGGAATTTTGTGTACGTGCAGATAAACAAAAGTCAAGTATAGAAACAAAAACCCACCAAACAAGCCCACAGGCGAATTTCAATAATCAGGAAACAAGAAGCGACATAAATAAAGCAGTCTAATGTTAATATGGCACTTGTCTAAGTCTTGATTTTTATTGCTATCTTTATTACGAATACGCAGTGTTATGCAAATCGCTTGCCAATGTTGAGCTGGATGAATCAATAAGCACTCCTTTTTGCGCATAACATAACTAATAATTTATGGTTGAAATTTGTTTCGACAACAAAAAATTATTCATCCTTAGTTACTTGGCTGACGAAGTTTGGCAAGGAGTTCGGATTAACTTTGGCAGCAATGTTGAAATGCTGTTTATGAAAAAGGATAAACTTTCAACTAATTTTTGATTAAAACTTGATGCGGCTTTTAAGCATGAAAAGATGAAGTGCGAGATGGCATGACCAAACCTTAAAGTTCCAACTGTAAAAGTTTGTTGCAAAAACTAATTGAGAAATAATGAGAATCACAGTCTGTCCGGTCATTAAAACAGCATCCGAACTCGGCCATCGGACATAGATTTTAATTAAGTTCTTGATGTCCAAAGGCGCGCACAGCAGTTGATTGATGGCGCCTAGCGTGGGCCAGTGGGCCAGGTTGTTGGCCAAAATCGTGTTCTGTTAATACCAACACGCATTTTAATTAGCGCAGCACATATGTGAACAATATCAACATGAACCATGGCTGTCAAATATGTGCGACTCTAGCCTGTCATCAATATGGCACAAATCACTCAAAAACTTTTATAGGTTGCACATCCATCATAAATATGGAATGTTATTGCACAATGAAAAATTTTACACCATGATGTCAATACTATAAATATTTATACGTATCTATATGAAATATATAAAAATGTAAATAAATATACTTATATCTGCTTTCAGCTGAAGCCAATACTCAGAATTTCTTTCAAAAATATAGTCGAAAAAGTACAAATACGTTGTCGAACATGCCATCTCATCTTTTTCAATTCCGTTTCATATTTTTTTTTCTCAAGCAGCATTTTATTTTCTATTTTGTCGTCACGTGCGTGCAACGTGTTCTCTTCTTTGTCTGGTGCCATTTTGGGATGATTTGGATTGTATTATTTCAGAAATTGTTTTTTTGTTTTTGCCATCTATTTTCTTATTTTGTTTTTTACGATTTCCTAATAGCAATCACTTTGCTTGGAAATAAAGGATTGTTTGGAGTTAAACCAAAATTATTTAAGCTGCGATTTTATCGAAATCTTGACTATTTGACTATTTTTAATGCCCAAATTTACAACTTCAATGAATATAAATGGTCGCATAAGTGCGAGCAATTGTACATAAAATGTGATGGCATTTATCACACTTCATTAATTTTATAGGGAATGGCGAAAACTAATCAACCGTATTGCTCAATTGAAAACAAACATAAAAGTTTACAAGTGATTAAATTCAAAGCCAAAATGGAGGTTTCAAAATTGTTACTCTTCAGGTAGGTGAATTCCGGAGAATTTATCTTGTTCCAGTTGTTGCTAATGATCGAATTTTCAGTTTCATAAATAATTTGCACAGAAAATAAATGTGTACTTAGAAAAATGAAATATACGACCTAATGTCTTTAGTCATAGATGAACAATGTGGTTAAGAAACTTTAATATATTTGTCCATATATTTCCAAAGAAAGATTTCGTCTTTTATTTATGTCTGTCGCTTACTACATGTTTATGTATCAGTTTATTTTTTTATTTTCTTTTTGTTTTACTTTCTTCGTCGCCCCAACTCAAAGCAGAAAATGAATGACTATAATAATTCAAGAGTGACACTTACAGCAATCAGCATTTTTTATTAAGCACAGGCTCCAAGAGAATATAGTTCTTATTTATTGCAATATTAAAATTCTGATTTTAGTACATGTTAAATTATTTGCCACTAACTTATATAAGCATCTCTTACAAGAGTCTTAATAGTTTATTTTATTTAAGTTTTTTTTTATCACTTTTTGTTTTTGAAAAAATGGCTAATTTTCAAATAACCTGTCAGAAGACTTTTCACAGATTCGCTTGCCGTATTTGTGCAGACCGATCGAGAGCCGAATCATCGCGCACGAAATACTTAATTCAACTGACTCGAAATTCCAAAATATTCGCATGATATAATTCGCAACGCAGTCCAGAATGGGACTCGACGACTAACGACGACCACGACGACGCCGAAGCCACGTGCAAACGACGACAATCCGCGACGCCTGCCTAAACATGCCGAGTGGCAATAGAACAGTGCGCGATTCGCAGCAGCATTTAGCGGCTGCTGGCGGCAACAAATGCTTAACAACGTTGTTAACTTCCACAGCTGCCTAGGATCCAAAAACGCAAAGGCAAACGCATAAGCAAAGTCACCACTAAGCCAAGCAAAGACAAACAGCGTCTGCAAATTGTTGCTCTTAGCTCTTAGCAGATGCTCTCTTAAATTTCAGTTTGCTGCGCAAGCGCTGCTTAAGAACAGCTGACAGGAACGAACAGCTGTTAGCTGTTGCTCATTTTTAGCGCTTCCAATAGCAATATTTATGTTTTTGACTTACTTTCACTTTATTCTTAGCACAATTCTGTTACTTTTTGTGCTTTTGTCGTTTGTTCTTTGCTTCTGTTTCTCCTGTGCAGGGGGCGAGGTTAAGGTCAGTGAAAATGCGACAACAGATGGCGCTTTGTCCGCACGCAACCTGATTTCAGTAGCCACAGACACATCTGTAGTTGTTGCTGCATGTTGGTTGGTTATGGTAACGACATTAGCTAATTTATGCAGTCAACAAGTCGAATGTACATATATATTTATGTTGAATCTTGTTAAAGTTATGTTTAATATGGCTGCCACATATGTCGCCAGACGGAGAATAAAAATTGCCTTTAGCTACAAGCATAATATTTATGAAATAAAACACTAATACAACAATTAACCACCCAACAAGTGCTTGTGGGCTTGAGTCAATTTGTATTTGCTGTAACTTTGTCATGACTGCTTAGATTTTCATAAATCAGTGCTTTTCAATCATCGATTGATTAAGTTAATATAAAATTTTACGTTGTTGGACTTGTCGTGAAAATTCATGTCAAAAATGATGATTAAAATGATTGTGAAAAGTTTTCACTACCATAACTCGAAATTTGGAAGTATCACCATGGCACATGGCAACATTTTTAATAGTCGATTTAAAAAATTTAATGACTTGTTAGTCATAGTTCGACCTCTAGGTTGACACTGCATTTAAAGCTGCAAAGTATACCTTGAAAGTCAACTCATTTTCAGACCGATTCCTCTTATTCATTGTTAGTTTTCAAGAATAATTTTGAATTCAAAATTTGGAAATACTATTTTCGGTCTACTAATTCGATTTCGTCAACCAGCAATTTAAGGCCCTAATTGCCGGTTAAGCCCAACTAGCAAAAGGAACTCGTGTCTGGCCATTATAATCACTTCACTGACCAAGTCAAAAATCTTCTTTACCACACTATTCGAATCAGCAAACACTTGTCAGTAGAGGACCCCAGTGTTGGCGTTGTCGCTGTTGTCTTGGCAGCCAGCATCAGCGGCGTCTGCATGCGAAATTTATAGCGTATCTTTATGTAAATGAAGCGTGAAACTGTCAGAGGGAGGCCAGCAACAAAGCTCGATGCGCAATGTCACGATGGTGGTCATGGTTCTAGAGCGTCGTCTGGCTGCCATGTTGGCCAACAGATGCGTCTATCAAGTAACAAAGAACTTGTGCTGTTGCCTGTTAATCCCTTAATCCTTTAGGATAACGGATTGTCTGTGCCAATTTAACTCTACGTACTTGAGTTGGAGATGTTGAAATTGAATAAAATCCCGCTAGCTTAAAGGGCAATTGTGTCAAACAAACAGAAACTAAATGCGCCATGAATTTTTTTTGCTTAATGCTGCCTAGTAATTGCATTTGAAATTAAAAATAATCAGCCTAAATGATGGTAACAATTTGGCATCACACAACTGCGGACAGAGTGCAGGAAGGCATCGCAAACGAAGCCGGGAAGCAAACACAAATTGTGGCCGTGACCAAAAAGTGCTGTTAAATCGCAGTCCCATTGACAAATGCAACTAAAAATGTGCCAGCGCCAAAAATGTTGCAGACTCTTCTCGTTAGTATTTCCGGTTCAGCGAAATGTGTTGCCACCACCGCCTACCATGCCCACAAAATATTTCATAATGTTGCGCCCTCATTACACAGAGTTTGCTTTATAGGGGTGAGAGCAGCTGACATAAAGGCCAAAAGCCAGTTGTGCCTTACAGGCTTTCAACGCAAAGTTGCTGCAACGGATGACGGCTTATGGGGAGATTTGTAATTAGTGCAATCAGTTTTTGCTGGCACAAAATGCAAATGAGTTGAGTTTTGTGGCATGTGGATGGGTTGGAACATTTTTTTGACAACTGAACAGATGGCAGTCTCCCAACAGAGGAAGCAATCAACGAAAAGCTGTAGTTATAAAATAAATTAATGTATATTGAGTTGTCGCAATATTGCAATAACCACCAATAATTCTAGAATTCAGAATAATAGTTCACTGATGAAAACCAAACAAGCTGCATGTCGTTTTTCAATTTAAATACAATTTATTTATTTTATTATTGCGCATATTTTAGAGTGTTGATAGTATTGGGAGTGTATCAAAGTGAATTAAAAATACAGCTCGCTGCAGCCTGCCAATACATAAATAAATAAGTATATTCGATCTGTACAATTTATGCGATATATTGGCATGCAACAACTAAACATTGTGTGGCTTATTGAAGATGATTGTAAATAAAAACCAAACATCACATTCGATTTTGCATTGACAGCCGAAACAATTCTTATTTATTGAGCTGCCTCGCATTTCTGCTGTGTGCTGTGTATGGTGCAAGTGTGGGCGTTCCCATATGGACACGGATGTGGATGTGAATGCGGATGCGGACATTTGTTGTGCTGACAGCCGGGGAAAATCGCATGCTTTACATGCATAACAAGTCAGCTGCTGGTCGTTGACGCTATGACATCCATGATAGAGGGGGCGTTACGGGAATGGAATCTGAACTGTGTCAGTTTTCAACTCAAAAATGTTTGTCTCTCATGAAAAATAGATACGTGCATTTATCATATGGGCTGTTATAAATGTGGTGCGGGAATCGAGCAAATAAAATATGGCAACGATATTATTTCACCACTGTAAAGCATTTATCTAATGCCATTTACAGGAGCTGTCATTAGCCTTAACGAATGCGCAGAGTGTGGAGCTGTGGCGGCGGGTGTTATGATTATAAGCAAACAGAACGTCAGTTGAATGCTAAACAATACGCTCTCATTTTTTTCATTTTGCTGGAATTAGCAAACGCCAAAAGCATAAAGCGGGCAGCAATAGGAAAAACTGTGCCAACGAAATTGTTCAATACATCTTTCGCGTGGGCAACGACAGTTTTCTAAAGGAAGCGGCAGAGGCGCCAAAGTCAGCGGCGCTCAAATGTGTTTATTTAAATGGGCGAAAGCAGGAGCGGACTGCAACAAGGGCGCAAAAAATGGGGCGATGTATAGTCATGGACAACAACTTGTAAGCATTTCCTTAGGCACATTTCTTTTGGTTTTAAGTTTCCTGTTTAGTTGGCGCCCAGTAAAATCGCCTGTGTAACGTCTTTTTCTCATTCTGTTGTTGAATAATCTGCGGAACTAAATATAAACAAAATTTGAAAGTAATTTGAATTGAGTTTTACATATTTTTCTTGCATATGCTTAAATCAAACGAGTAAAATGGTTTGCGTATGCTACGAACTATAAAATATTTGGACACAGTCACAGAAAATCTTAAATTTGTAGGCGTGCTGAAAACCAATTAGATTTTAAATCAGCATATTTCCATAAATTAATTCATTGCTGCTGTTCCTTGAATTTAAATGCTTGTTCATGTTACCAGTACCAAATATGCATTACTTAATATGCTTAATATACCCTTGGCACAGCTTGGGTGCAGGTATTATAATTCGTAGCGATTTCAATTTGCATTTTATTAGAACGCCTGGGATAACTCCTGACTTTTATTTGGGTTTGTATATTAATCAAAACGAAGCAGAAATTGCTAGGCAATACGCGTAAAATATATAAAAAAAAAAACAAATGAAAAATTGCCACGAATCATAAACCAGAGTATGTAGCAAAGTCATAAACCGCTAAGGTTATTCAGCAGTATTCAAGCCAACTGTTAGTTCTATGGAGTCTCTAGTAGAAATAGCATGAATCAACTTTCGGAACACCTGCCTGGAGGCAGGCTTGTGATGTTGGGCCTGAGATATACGTCGGAGTGTTGCCAATTACCCAACAGCTTGTTAAGGTCTTACGCTTGGTCAGCAGTTCTATTGTTATACGTGTCGATGACTCTATTGCGATACTGACGACAGGAAAGACAATCTCCATATTAAATTTCATTTATTGTACACGTGACACACTTTGTCACGAAAAACAAGAGGAAAATGTTTCAATATTTGGATGGCTTTGCGCCCTGACCAATCTGAATCAATTCCGTAATTTAATTTGCACAGGCTATGAAATCTATTGTTGAAATATCAGAATTGAAAATCTGAAAATTGAATTCATAGTTTCACGGTTAACTTTTTCACAGCTATGCTCATTAAAGTTGCCAGTTGCCCAAAAATATATCAGCAAATTTGTCATTGGAATTTTCCTAATATGAAAAGAGCTTTTTCTCATAAATAACTGGTCAACTATGAAATCATTTCGCTACTTAACAACCAGGAAACGCATCACCAACCAAGGCGACTATCCGGCCACCCACGTCTGAGTCTCGCCTGAGGACACTTTCACAGCAATTTGGTTGTTTGTGCGAATGATGTGGGTTATTTTTATTTTCCTTTGTTTTTTTTTTTGAGATGTACCTTGGAGAAATCTGCGTAATGGTGACACCGACCAGCGACTAACCACAATCGCTGTTAATTTTCCCGCGACCGGCTGGAAAAAGTATTTTGTTCGACTTGTGACGTGTAGTATTTTCTTTTCGTTACTACGTGGCTGGCTGGTAATATCTCTTGGCGTGTCGACGTCTAAGCGCAAATTAATTAAAAACAACATCTGCAACGGCGACGTCAGGGGACGCTTAAAAGGTAGCTCGAGCAGCCTTATAATTTAATCACGCAACAGTAGTAATTAAGGCTCAGAGCGTTCGCATTTACAGTTTAAGGGGCTCAACCCGCACGACGCGGCGTATGCGTTATTCATCTTCAGCATCAAATTTTGAAGCCATGGCAAAATTAATTATAATGCAACTTTGACTGGCAAAGTTCTTGTCTTAGAACTCAGCTGCTTTAAAATAATATTCATAGAAACTTTACAGAAAGAAATACAGAGTTGAAATCAAGTTGGATTTTAGCAAGCTATAAAACTTAACTCAAACTTAAACTCATGTCATGCGGAAAAGTTAGATTTTAGATAAATATTTGATAATGAATTTATGTGGCAAAGTGATAGATTATTTATGTTCATATTTATGCACTTCATTTCGTACTCATCCTTATTATTTGCGCCTTAAAATAGAATATATGGTCTGCTTACTGTCGTTTTGCTTTATGAAAATTTGAACAATAAATTTTAGAGCTTATTGCATACCAGAACATTTTGCCGCACCTCGAGTAGCTACTACTGGAGATATCAACCTTTGACATTCTACGGAACCATAACGCATACGCACCGTAGAACAAAATACAACCGTAATTCATGCTGTGCACTGAATTATAAATAAAAAGTAATAAGCTTAAAAAATATACTCCAGGACATCCCATAACACACACACACACACACACACATACGCTGAAATGTAATTTGACAATGTAAGCCATTAATTTCAATTTTTGGCCGCATCCACCGCATTCAAATGCAAATCACAAATCAAATTAGGCATTCAAATTGATAAAGCGTGTTCGCTTACTAATAAGAAATAATCTTTATGTCTGCAGCTTTAAGAAGAGCTACACAAAAAGTAACACATTAAATGTATACTCAGCTTCAAGTCGCAACTTGGAAACTAATTTAAAGTGGCTCCCATGGCAGTCACATGTCTAACTGAAATTTGGGGGGGGGTTGCCATCAAGCCAAATGCCTGCGGCACTTTAGCTGCATAATTGGTGGGTATGGGAGATTTTTTGCTTAGCCCGAAGCTACAGACAACTCAGCCAATCTGCCTCCCTAACACACTTTCCTTTTTGGCCAACACGCACACAAAAAAAAACAAAGTCACTTATTCACTGTGGCAACACAATGCTGCCTAAAAGTTTACAGTTTGTGTTAGTTGAATTATGGCCAACGTTTCTCACCACAACCCCTCATTATATACCACACGGCACGTGCATGTCCTGCCTTGTGTGTTTTATATATGTATATAATAGCAGAGGTATTTTATTCAAAAATATTCCCAAGTCTAACCGAAAACATTGCTGATTTTAATATTACAAAGTGACTCTACTAGTTTATATTTTTTGGCTGAAAGATGACCTTTTTAAAATTCCATAAGCAAGCATCTAAAAATAGTAAGTTAAACAGACTGACGTCTTGCTGCAAATTCGCAAATTGGTAAACAAAAGAAATTAAATTAATGCATAGCTGCTATAAACAATGGAACAAATTTCAATTTGCCTAGCGGCACGCATTACTTTATACAAATAAAATGCACTTTTGTTGTGTGTTTGCACAATATGCTTTTCATAAATAATTAAGTTGCCCTCATACATAACAAAGCGAACAAAGTTCATGACTTTTGGCCGATTGCTTTGTTGTTTGACTTGTTAAAGCGAACTGTTTTATGTTTGTTTTATTTAGCTTATAATGTCCCCAGTCTCGTGTCACCTGTCGCCTGTTGTTGATTTCCGCTATTTTGTCACCTGCTGCGATTGTGGGCTGTGACAGGAAGCCGCAGGTGTTGGGCTGTGGTTTGCTTCATTTGTAGAAAGATAATTAAAATTTGTAATGCTTAAAAGCACTGACATCCCGCTGTTGGACGCAGTCTGACCGCCTTTGTAGTCTTCCCATAAAATTAATTAAAACACCTTTGAGTTTGCTTTTGTGTTTTGACATGCATTGCTTAAACGCAGTTCTTTGCCTTCCGTGGAAAACGGAAACGGAACATGCCAGAGTTATTTGTATTTTTTTGAGAGTAATAAATTTAAACTGTGCAAGGCCGCAAAAGATAAAGGTGACCAAAATTTAATGTTAAAGTTAAGTGTAAATATAAATTATTGAAGTCTAACCCACAAACTGTCAACTTAAAATATGATTCCCCTAAAGTTGACAGCAAGCAAAGGGCTAAAAAGTATTTTTTGGCCATAAAGAGCACCCGAATAGGGCTGGGGCCAAAGCCAGGCCCAATGCCAAGCCGAAATATTCCACTACCATCCAATGAACCATACTTTGCTAATGGTAATATAAATCATAAGCCTATTGACTTCCTTGACAACCAACCAACGGCGCTTTGAATGACTTCCTTCTGATCCCTTTTTATGGCCTTCGCAGCATTTGAACATCATTTTTGGGGCAGAGCACTAGGCTTCCCTATTGTTTGGAGACTATTTTAAATTCGGTATAGAGGCTTTAATGTAGAAGCGAAGCACGTCGTCGTGTTATAAAGCATTAATGTGCGTGTTTGGTCAGAAGGGCTTCGAAGCAAAAAAGAATGAAAGGATAAAAAACGCCCTCTTGAAACGACAAGACTTATGGAGTACGAGCTCAACAGCTTTTAACAAATGAATGGATTTTTCTCTTTTAATGTTTATTAACGTCCATTTCGTGAGCTGATTTTTTGGAGAAGGCACTGCAGAAAGAAAGAAAAACAAATTCCACAATTCCGCAAACAAAAACAGACTCACGAAAGTGACATGCCCAAAAAAATAACAAAAATTTATATAGCATTTTTTAAGCTCCGATGACGCTTAAAAATTATTTCATAGGCCTCCAGTGTGCTGCCAGCAAATAAATTTTAAATGCCCAATAAATTACATAACCCACATATAAGTCAAATTGCCGTTGTCGTTGCTACCTCTCCGTTTGATTGACATTTCCTTTTTACTACTCTGACAAACGTAAGACAACAGGCATTTGTGTTTGATTTTCAAATTTCATTGCAACCGATTAAAAATTATATTTGTTTATGTTATGAATATTAATTATTTATGTCGTTCTTAAAAAGTAGATTGCTAAAATGTTTTTAATAAATACAAATTTATTAACTTCTCAGACATAGAGATACAAAAATAAACTCAGACTTAATTATGTAGTCAAAAAATATAATAACCAATTGTTTTTTAATATTATAATATATAAACAAATATTGATGAATTTGGGTTTGTTGTGGCAACTCTGCCGGGAAGTGTAGTGGTAACCGCAACATATTGTTGCAATTACACAGACTATTTTGATTAAATAACAAGGCAGCACAGCGCTTATTTTCTTTATTTGTGTTATATACATATATAAAATGAGCAACATGTGTTAAAATAAGTTCGAATAAGCAACTTGAGTAATTATAGCTGAGCTGCACGAAAGTTAGAATTCTTAAGTTCTTAGCAACAAATAAAGTCAAGCAAATACATGGATGAACAAAGTTGACACAAGGAGCAGATGCTGTTTGCATTGTTGCTTTATGAGGCAGCACATATACATATACATGTTGAGTTGATTTGGTTGAGAAGGAGTAAATATATATAATGAAGTCACGTAAACATTTAAATTTGGCATTAAAGCAAATGCGCAGAACATTTCCTAGGCCTGCAGATAACATTGCGAAGCCTGTATAATTTACCAAGCAAATCAACAGCAACAAGAATAAGTACACGAAAATGTATTAATTTCATCCACTCGTTAACTTATTAATGTGTATGTTCTGAGTGTGTGTGTGTGTGTGCGTGTGTGTGTACATTTGTGTATATATTGTAAGTGTAATTGAGCGCTCATAATGCTGCCAACTGCTGACTGGGCGTATGCGTGATATTAACATATACGTGAATTTGGTATACCATTGTGTGTGCCTGTGGGGATGTGTGTGTGATCTGCTCTGTAATGCCGTTGATTTGATTAGACCATATGCGTGCTAATGACAACTTGGCTGAAATTGAACCGGTCTCAGTTGCTTAGTAGAAAGCAAAATGCGTTGTTAGCTGATTTATTGTGCTGAGGTCGAGCCAAGTTGTTGCCGGCTTTGCTGTTTTCATGCATACTGCAAGTCGGACTGCTATTGTCTTTCAGTGGGGAGCCAGCTCAGCACTGACATCCGGCATAGATAATAAATAACAATCAATTCATGGTCCAGTGCATTAAAACACAAGAAGCTTATAAAACTGAAAAGTATTCTTTTGATTATTTTGCGAATTTTATGATTATTAGCCTTAACTTTGTGTGTCCTTTTCATTTGTTCGGACTTTAAGTAGTTTTTTCTTCTCAAGTTTCCCCCCAAATAAAAATATTTAAGTCCTAAGTTGGAAGTTTCTCTTGTTTCTAAGACTCCTTTTCCCTGTACAATTTGTAAGCCGAGTATATTTTCATCTTTTGATAAGCTGGCTTGTATTTCAGTTTAATATTTAAAGCATATTTGCATAATTTTTGTTAAATTTTAAACACAAGTCTTGCACATGATTATTCATATTGATTCTTGCTTATTATTATTATGGTGCAAAAAAAACATTTTTTTGTAATTAAAAATATGCATGTGTGTTCATTAGTGAGAGTTTACAAGAGAAATTCTGTTGGGATTCTTTTTTATCACGTAAATCACACGAAGGTTGTTTTTTTTTCTTTTTTATTCAGGTCGAGATGAGTCTGACAAATGCGCTGTCGTGTCATGGTTTGTGTACATATTTAAGGAGCCGCCATTGTCGGCTTTACAGTTGTTATTCCGTCAGTCAGTCAGCACGTGCATGTCATACAGAAAAATTAATTTATGCGTTGTCATGCCAATGGGAAAAAACCTAATGATGCTCAGACGCTTGGCGATGGCCGCTCGATACATTACTATGCAATCAATGAGCTATCAAAAATTCAAGACTCATAAAACTTGTAGCTAATTAAAGCCAAAGTTTCGCAAACAAATCCACTGCATAAAACGGCGGAGCCAGGGATAAAGTTTGTCAAAGAAACCGCAATAAAATCAAAAGCCAATAAGAAGAAACAACAGCTGGAAGGTATTGGACAACAGATAGGGTAGAAAGTTTTCGGGCCATTAAGGGATTTGAAAGTTGGACATGAAACAAGATGATAGCGCTTAGACGGTATCTTAATTCGATCATTGTTAATTAAATGTACAACAATGTTTGATTTGCGGCTGGCTTATCTAATATCTTGATGGAGTCTTTAATGGAATTTTATGGGCATTTCTTACGGCCATTTTCAAACGACTATCCAGCTTTGGCCCAAAAGAGCAAACAGCATAAAATTGTACAAATTTACTTTTCTGTACAAAGAACATTTTCATTATGTCAAATCAAAATGTCGGGAATTCAAGAGCTAAAAAGTGTCAAACAGCAAAACTTTCGAGGGTCGCTAGCCCTCAGCGACCATCAACCACAGGCCCCATACCAGTATGTGTGTGTGTGTGTGTGTGTGTGTGTGTGTGGAGTGGGGGGGTGTCCATTAGCATTTTTTGCGCAGTCAGGCAAATGCACACACACAGACACGACTCACACATGCGAGCTAAGCCAAACTGGCACACAATTTTCGCGCTGAGTTCTTCCACACACAATGGAACGAGGCGCTAAGCAAGGCAAAAACCTGCGACGGTTAGCTGCATATCGATGAAAGCGATGACAAGGTAACAAAAAAAAGAAGAAGGAATATCATGCGTTCTTTAAACAGTATTCGTTTTGCATATATTGAAATTAAGGTAATGGAAAAATCAAATCCTTAGGTCTGAGTACAAGAAAATTCAATTCAAATCAGATTTGAGTGGCAGTAGTTCAACAAACCACTCGTTCTCTCTGTCTTTCTGCACAAATTCTAGTATTAAATATGCTAATGTACAACTAGACAAAGCAAAGCGCATTTTATCCTGCAACCGAGCGTGAGAAGAACTCGGCAAGGATAACCATTGTGCACCATTGAGCATTTTTTAAAATATCCGCTTAAGCTGGCGATTTATCATAGCCTGTTTTGTAAATTGGAATTACGACTTGGCTCATTAAAGCAGGCCAAGAATTTAAAATTTGCATTTGAACAACATTTAAAAGGGCCACCAGGGATTACTTTTGACTTATGCCTACATTTGACCAGCTTTTGCTGTTGGTTGCTGATATGTGGCTTTTGGCCGGCTTAGACAGCTCGTTGAAAACAAACCTCGATTTGCTTTTAGACATTAATGAGGCTAGCAATCTCGCCAACAGTCAACTTGTGCCGTGGACAAACAAAAATCTTACCACCGACTGTGCGGTACCTTAATTTCAGTGCAACAAATAGGAAACCTTGTTGAATAAAAATATGGAAGAACGTGTGGCAATTTTTAAGGCTTGGCTAAAAGCTACAAGCATAATCCTTTTCTATGATTAATATACATTTCAAATGTTGTCATGTTTCAGTTACTTTATAAATCTGATGCACTCATTTTACATTTTTACAGTGTATAAAAGAGGTTTTCGCTGTAAGCATGCCAACATCATAAGCTACCAGGCTTTATTTTCGGGTTTTACAGATCGCAAAATTTGCTAACCCAAAAAAAACAAAACCCACCACAAATCTTCAAAGGATGAAGCAAGTATTTAGACAGCTTTGAGGCTGAGGTAACTACAAATGCCCCAAACTTAAAGTGATGCCAGTGTATATCTGGGAACCTGTCATATGCTTGAACATTTGGGTGTTTAAACAGCAAAGCCTATGGCATCCATCAAATTAATCCAAAACATAATAAAACATCATTTTATACTTAATATATTTGTTCTGATGCTAATTAGTGTGTAGCAAACAGACAAGCAGTTGGGAATATAAATTGAAATTATGCAAATTAGCGACTGAATAGTAACAACTGCAATTTACTATAAAGGACATATATTTTACCTGACATTAGTCGAAATTGTCTATATGAGACAGAGTTGAACAGACCAAAGATGTATACGATGAAAGTAAACTGTTTAATTAAAGTGACAAGCCAATTAAAAAGTAATCAATGCAGCTTTGAATCACATTCATTTTGCACTTTGTTTTATGTTTGCTTATTTAAAGACTGCAATGAAAAAGTCATTAGCAGGCAGCGGTTACTCATGTGAGTCCTTTGACTGTCTGCCGGCTCGATTGACTAATTAGTGTTTCAACTTTTAGCTGTCGCATGTTGTTAGAATATTGCTGCTGCGTCATACGATGCGTATGCGTAATTGCAACTGAATTTCAACTAACCTGTGAATGGAATATGATTCGGCAGTAGCAACAGATTGTTTCGGTTCGGCTTATTAATGTCTGATACCCAAACAATGTGTGTAATTTAACCATAAGATATTCAAAACTGAACAAACAACAAAATTTGATATACATTTTCAATTCATTGTTTAGTTCAAAGTTTACATAAGATCGTTTGGGCTTCAGTGAAAACTATTCAGCATAGGGATAATAAGGATTTCCTATGAATAACAACAATGGTATTATGAGAGATAAGACATGCAAGCAATCACATATTTGAATGTCAGGACTTAGACAGCACAAATAAAAACAATTCAATTTAAGAAAGTTAAATTTGGCTAATCTTTTATAAGAGTGGGCTTAAATTCGAATGAACATCACACAGAGCACACAAACAATAAGAACGAATAGAAATTCCGGTCTTTTCAATTTGACTTGACTTTTGCTGTGGATAAACTTTTTTGTCCCGAAGGTATTTTGGTTTCTTGTTTTCCCCCTTCAATTAACGTTGTAAACTTTATTTGGTTGTAGCTCGTATGAATTAATGCCCCAAACAATTTTCAAGGACAGCAGGAAATACATTAAGCTGAAACTTTCCCTAATATAATTATACTTACTCAGCAAGTTTCATGAGAAGTAAGTGAACCACGGCGCTTTAAGCCATTCAACTTTTGATTTAGCTACAGATTGTGTTTTGCTATTTCCTCAGCTTCTTTATTTTCCGATACCAACGTTGACTACCTCATCAAAATTTAATTTACTACCAGCGAGGAGTTAGCAAACACCAGCAAAAATACAAACATTGTAAAATATATTGAAATGTTGGTAGAAAAAATTAAATAGACTTATGCCAAGCAGGCTGCCATTTATTAATAAACGTTTTTTACACGGATCTGTTGCATACTTTATGAAAATGGCGACTTTTTAACTGCCATTTGGGGCGCTGGAGCGCACTTGGGTCCTGTGCTTGTTAACAAGCGCATTAAAGATGAAATTGCGGCGTATGCAAATTGCATTTCATACTCGAGGGCGTCTTTAAAATAATAGCATACCATTGACTTTCATTCATACATACATACACACGCGTGCATACATACATAAAATAGCAAATCTTTGCTGACTGCCTGCCATGTTTATAAGCCGCCATAATACATGTATGTTTTATCTGGCGACTTTCCACATGGTTTGATTTATATTGCTATCCACACGATCAATGCATGCTCATAACAGTAACTTTGAAAATCTTTACACGCATCCATTCCATAAATATAGATCTGCTGGTAAAGTGTAGAGCAATATATCGATTGGTTTGGCCAACTTTTGTCTCTGGCGCATTGATGCAACGTTTTCCAAAAACTTTCATTTCCGCACCAGCCCAACCCTGCCCATCCACCTCTCCCATTAGCACTCTCTCTTCACATCACAAAAATCTAACTTTTTTGTAACCATTCGCAATATACATTGCGTTTATTATTGTGGTTCTTTTCCGGTATTCAGCCGGGAAAAGCCACACCGCAACTTCTCCGCTAAATACGAGCCAAG
Organism: Drosophila nr. perissopoda 5 BK-2023a; assembly: GCA_035044105.1. NCBI lineage: Eukaryota > Metazoa > Arthropoda > Insecta > Diptera > Drosophilidae > Drosophila > Drosophila nr. perissopoda 5 BK-2023a. The sequence goes on from JAWNMK010000124.1 coordinate 2,419,228, forward strand.
CAGAAAAACCACACAATATTTTGCAGCACTGCGGGGAGTTGGCTAGAAATTGTGAATATCTAAGCCCTTAAAACCTGTTTAAGAATTAATTTAAAAATATTGTACATTTTCGGTGTTTAATGGGAAAATTTGATCTGTCCTCAAAAGCGGATGTTTGCATTTTGAAGTATATAATGATGATAGAGACCAAAACCATCAAGCCAAAAAGCCATGACTAATAAAAATCGATCCAGTTTTCACAAAATTGTGATTCTGAATATTTGTTTTGGATATTATCGGAAACCTATTTATGTATATCTGAACTCACCAAACCGAATACAGGGTATGTGCAAGATATGCATATAAGATCATAACATACCTTAAATATTATTATTGAATTATTATTGCATTGCAGTACACATGTATGCGGCTAACTGTAATTCAAATGATTAAACAGTCTTTGTTTGGAAACAGGTTATAAAAAATATGGTTAATAAAACAACAATACCTAATCTTCATTTGCATAATTGATTGCCAGCCAGCTGAGCTCCATAAAAAAATATATTAAGTATTCAAATGTTTCATTTGAGTTACTCGACTGACCATTTCATTCAATGGCCTCGCCTATGGTCCCCAATAAATTGTTACGCCTTTATTTTTCTGGCGACCTTCGGAAAGTAATAAAAACAATAAACAACAGTCCCTGCTGGGTGGTCAACAATGGTCGCCATCATATATGAAAGTTGTAATTTTCCAAGCCAATGCAATGAATACGCGCCAACATTCTTTATGTAAATATATATGTATATATATATATATATTTATATATATGTATATATATTTATATATATGTATATAATCTACGCAGGAATATTAGAATATTAGCACCCACGCACGTTGCCTACACATGTGCAAATTCTATATGAATGAAAGTTTCCTTTTGTTGCGGCTAAATAGAATTTTGGTTCCTGTTCTTGGAATTCCCAACAATAGCAATTACTAAAAGCTCTCATTTTGTATGTTTGTCTGTGTGTGTGTGAGGAATATAATTGTTTATGTGCATATATGCGTGTTTGCGGTGCGTGCCATCGACTTTGATTAATCTCAAATTAAGCATTCGCCATGGGCTACACTGGTGTCGAGAATACAAGGCATCGATCAATTAGCAATGACCACTAGGTATGCGTCTGTACCCAATGATGTGGATACTTACATGTAGGTGAAGAGGCTTCCCAAGCTGGCAAAGAACAAATGCTATAGAATGACTAAGTAACACCCTGTTAACACTGAATATAGGTATATTGATAGAAAGAATACTTAAAAAATCATTATATTTCTTATTCTAATAAACTAATATCAACCACAAGAGGGACTTAAAGCTATAATCATAGAAACTCTCGTTAAATTTTCAACGTCAACATCAAAGAACGAATCAGTATAGAAAGTTATGCAAACCAAATATGTTCCTTTGAGATATTCGCATAACGCGTCGCCAAATCTCTAAGCTGATCAATTTGTTAAACACACAGATACTTGAGAAGCACTTATAATGCATGATTGCGCACAAACTTGATATATGGGCAAATGATGAAGCTATTATTGTGTTAATTGTGCAATTAATTTACAAAACATGGTGCGAATAAGGTGTTGGGAAAAATAATTGTTATTGCTATTCCCAGAGTGTAATCTTATTATATAGTACACTTTTAGGAGGACATGAATGGGTTGCTCCGAATTTTGGCTGGTCTGATTACAAAAATTAGCGTTGTGCACACTTTAAGCAATGTTTACTAATTAAAGAAAAGAAAGAAAAGAGGTTCGTTTCCGGCAGCCGCTGACCGTTGAGCATTAAAACAAAGGACCTGACAACTGGCCGAATTTTCTTCTCTCGTTTTTTGTATTAAATTAATTAAATTGCAAGTGCCGAGCTGATAGCTAAGTGAGGCAAAGCCTAGCAACCGAACAGCCCACACAAGTTGTGACAAAGCGGAGCATTAAAAATGTCAAGAAAGGACACACAAAATGCCGTTCAGCGTCTGCGCAAATCATTGCCATCAACTTAAGAGCAATCAAGTACTCGATTGTCTAAAAGGGATATATCCACAAAGCAAGAGTTCTGCAGAATTCGTGGGATATAGATGCGGCCATGTGTTCTTTCGCTCAATTTGTGTTAAATCATGGCAGAATTCCTTATTTAAAGAGTGAAAGCGTATTTCTTATTCGATTTCCTACCTGAACTTTAACTTTACACTGAGCCTCCTTTAATGACCTGTCGTGATGAATGATGCTCGACGTTTGCCTGTCAATTTCAGACGATTCGTAAGCTCTTGTCTAATTATTTTTTTTTTTACAATTTCTCAAATAATTTCCAAAAAAAATTCCAATCGAGATAGCCTAAGAACTTGAGCCAAGCATTTAAGGAATAAATCCCTTTAGCAGTCTTATATAAAATTGTATTTCCTTTTTTTGTTTTGTTATTTCTGTGTGTCTCGCCATTGATCCCATATTACGTTACTGTTCATTGAATTAATGTCAATTTATAAATAATATTTACACGCAATTTCGTAGCATCTTTTAGGTTTTAAGTGATTCACCCCTACTAGCACACACCCACATCCATTTGAAAAATATACCAACAACATGATACACGAGTGGAATATAAAAACAGTCACAAATTTGTAGCTACGCATGTTGCAGTAGGAGTGGAGGGGCTGGGGTGTGGCAGCTGAGTATTGTCGCCAACGACATGAGCTCATATCGAGTATTCCCCAAGTGAAACTGCTATTGCTATGGCTGCTGTGATTATAATCGCTTGTCGAGCCATTTATGCATAATCAATTGCGGTTATACACTATCGAACAATATACCAAACGAATCATTAAGTTGGCTATAGAACAAATATTTGATGAACAAAAATTATTAAAGCTTGGGGACTATTAGCTAACAAAATGAGTGGTAAACATCTAATAGTTATAAATAATATTATTCAATTGAAAAATTTAAATACATACCTTATTATATATGCAAGAAAAAAAGAGTATTTCAGCTTCACTGCCAGATTTTCCAACTCCTGTCAGAACCACATTTTAGCGACACTTGGGTTTTATGTTCGTGCCGCAGTGAAGGATTATTAAAATTTGATGATGGGTAATTTAAATTTTTGATTTGCATACAAGAGAATGTGAATTTTATATTAACGCGACTTAAGTTCTCATGGTATTTTGAGCAAGTCAGGCTTCTTGACAGGCAGTGGCAAGAGTTGGCACGCACTCTAATGTGGTGCTGCCAGCATCAGGCGTACAGTCATCGCCAGAAATAACCCTGTGCACAAGTTTCTGCACTGGTAACCGCCAGTCAACATAACTGTCAAGTCTGAAATTCCACTGCACTCCAGGCAGAACCAAACTTCAGGGACACTTCTGTACCAGCCATGCAGCCAACCACATGCTAACATACAAAAGGTTATTGCAGCTGCAGCTCAGGTCACAAATGCAAATTGTACGTCACTCCGAGCCCTAACATTCGCTATTAGTACTGGCCAGCCCCAAAACTTGAAAATGTGTTATTCGTATTTGTTCAGGCTAAATGCTTCAAGCTGTTGTGGTACATCAATCTATTTGCATATTTCAGGTACAATATACACAATAAAATGACAGCCATCTAAAATAATACTGGAGTCGTTTTTACACCACGCCAGTTAAGTAATAGCTTCAAATGGTCTTGTTTTGTGTGCTGTCATTTTGTGGGCTGTTAACTCTACCTAGTAAAATGTCAGCTGACAATGGCAACAGATGCTCTGGCTTTTGGGCTGTCTGTTAAGGCCTCAACTAAAAGCAGATGGCTGTCAACTTCATTTCAATGTAAATACGGGTTAAAATCTGTTGTCGGACCTGCTGCTTGCATATTTTGGTAATGCTGTTGATCTGATAAGCAACCATACAGTTGAATTTAAGATTCGAAATTCTTGTAAGAAGCGATTTAAAGATGCAAATTAGTTATGTAATCAAAGTCTCAACCATTTGCTGTTAATGTATTTATTTGACCTTGCGCAAAACAAATACACCACCTGAAAATGCCACAAATGGCGGCACCTGTACAAAACGTACCAAACATTCTACATATGTATATGCATGTATGTACTTATATATAAGCATTAAGGATTAGTCGAACAGAGCTTGGCTGTGAGCTGTCTCTGTCAATTTTGCCGGAAACTTTTGATTGCTTCTTTTGTGATGAAGCCGCAACGCATGTCCATCAGCTGTTACCTGATATTATGCACGTGTGTGAGTGTGTGTGGATTAGTGTGTGTGTGAGTGTGTGTGCTTAAGTGGAGCAGAAGCAAATGCTTGACACAACTGGGTTATCGTTTCACTCAACTCAACTCGCTTGTTTACAAAACTAGTTCAAGGAGACAAACAACTGCAACACAAAATTGTCGTATTAAAAAAATTGTGAGATCCACACAAGCACACACACACTCACACACCATTTGCTCGACAAGCCTTTAAAAAAAATATGTGCACACGGCTCGTTGAAGTGACAGCATTTAGCGTGAAAACAAATTTTTAATGAGAACAGGAAAATTGCATACCAAACAGAGGAAACAACAACCAAGGAATGAACCAGAGTTCAGTCACACCTGATTTGCTTCCTATTGTTTTTGACTTTTTATTATTTCCTCAGCGGTTTCCTTTTCTGATTGGTTTGTACTTTGTGAATAGACACCTTGGGCGAACTGGAAAAGTGGGCGTTACTTGAATTGAACAACTGTTTTGTGTCATTATTGTTGTTGTTGCGTTCAGGCATCACGTCGACTGCAAAAAACAAAAAGAAGGAAACTGGGCCAGCTCATCACAAATGGCAAAAAGCACGCAACGTTGTTATCGTTTTTGCTGTTGTTGTTGCTCCTGCTTTTTGTGTTTGATGAACCTTTACAAACTTGTTTCATTTTTTATGGCGTTCTTGTGCCACATAGTGCTCAACATGTTGTTTTTGTAGTCTTAGTGCTTGTAAGCGCATTCCGACGAAATGCTTTTGAAATGCAATTAAATGTTCAATTTGTTGTATGCGTTGTGGGTCAAATTTGGATTATGGCAGGTGAAAGCAAGTATTTTTAATGGAAAGTTGAGCTTGCGAATGTTGCACATAATTTTGTCAAAGGCAAATAATTCTTAGTTTAAACTCTTCCTGTTATAAGCATCGTGCACTTTTCTCAGAAATGGCTTAAGATTACAGTCTCGCTATTTTGCGCTTGAGTACTGTTTTGATCAATTCGTCGCCTTCAAAGGATAGGATGAACACAAGGAGTGAAGCCCTACATAGTACCCCTATATAGAGTCCCATCAAAGGATTAGTTTTTATTCTCTATACTATGATGCAATTATTTCAAGGTTGTGCTCTTTACTTTTCAATATATATTTTGGTTTCTAGTTTATATGGTAAATCAAATTCAATCTTTTAAATCATGAGTTGAATCTTATATTTATTGACTACATCTTATCGTATTTTTCGCACATACTTATAAATATTTGATGCATGTCTGCAATGTCAAATTAAATTTTTTCCACTTATCAACTTCATTATTGTTATCCACTGTTGTTATATCTGTTCCTTTTTCAAGGACTTCAATCAATCAATTACTGAACACGTGTGTTTTACATTTGTTTTTGCTTTAGATTCGACTTGGCGAACAAATATTGTATATGTATCAGTGAGTTGCGTAGCCGAAAATAAACCCAGAATAATTTAACCAATGCCACCCAAACATTTCACAGAATTCAATTGTATACGTGTTTTGACTGAATTCTTGACTCAAAGAATTTGACACCTATTTATAAAGACATTGACTGTATGTTAAGCGTATGTGTTGCGATGACCACAGTTTTGTTTAATTTAACTAATGAATTTTCCTTGTAAGCCACTTCAAAGGAAATCATTTTAATCATTTCACTTATTTGAAGCACTTTAATCCATACACGTCGACATTTTCAATTACTTTAACACTTTACGCTATGTTGTCCATTATATAATCGCCCTAGCACCTCTTCAACTCCCAAACTCCCAATTAAATAATCTGCTTGCTTGAGGGACTGATTTTGTTGATAAAAATAATAAACAAAGACTTGAGCTGTCTCTAGGGCAATCAATTACAAAATAATAGACATTTTTCACACTAATTGTGCTGGCTCAGAAAGCAAATTGAAGATTTTCATTTCTTAAATCTCAAATATAAATTTCATCAAAATTACTCCAAGGCAACGTTACTTGATGATATTTTCCGCTTGTATTCAATCGATTGTAACATTTCGACGCGTTGCATGTCACACAGTATGCTGCTGATGGACGATTTTCAAAGAACTGAGCTGTTATTATATATAAATATCAGCTAATAAATTCGTTAGCTGTCAAAAAACATGAGACAAAAACAAAGAAAATTCACCTGAATTTCTATATCAAATTGAGCTACACGCCTGCCACATTTTTGTGCTATTCATTCACAGTGGCAACAGTGAATTTAGTCAATGTATTCAAGATTCAATTAAACTTTAAGTTAGCAAGTAACTGTATGCATCTCCCAGTTGGCTACTAAATCTTATCCAAATTTCTCTAAACAAAGTAATGAATCTTTGATGAGTCGACTAAAAATTGCGTGCCCCGACAAAGATTAATCAGAAGTTGACCTGCAATTATCCAGAGCATTTTTGCACATGGAAATGGTGTCATTTGATTTATAATTAACCGGCAATTTTCAGTTGTTGTAGTTGCACTAGTATTAAATTTGCTGCCCAACTCATTTGCATTTCAACACATTGCCACTGGCCCTTCTGTGCAATTATGTTAATTTTCCGGGCAGCTGGCGTAAATTTTATGAATTTCCAAATAGCCAAAAATTCAAAGCCAATGGCTTTCAGCTGGAACTGTGGAACGGGGCAACTGGTAGGAACAAGTCTTCGTGTGCTTGATTCAACAAAATTGGCTACAATTGCTTTTTAAATTTTATGCAAAACAGCTGGCAGTTTGGCCATCTTGAAATTAACACATGTTCTCTGCCAAATTTAAGGGCAGAATTTTAAATTTTACAATAATTTCGGTTACGAAATTCTCAAAGTAATTTCAAGCAAATTTTTCTGACAATTATAAGAATTTTGAGCTTTTATAAAGAATCATTTGGTGTTAACAATATCCCAAAAAAATTTTTGTCAAGAGGTTAGCATTATGCCAGGATTATGTAGACAGTTCTGAGAAGTGCCCTAATTATGTGTGAGATAAGGTTGATTTAAATAAGTCGCCAAGGATTTACAGAAATCCACTCTGGAAGCCACTTACTGCCGACAATCTTAGATTATCCGGCTTTCCAGGTTTCGGAATCATCACAATCACAGCACACTTCCACGGAGTGGGGAAGTGGTGGAAGTAAAAATTATAGCCCGAAAATCGATATATCGGTGTATGGGCATAGGTCGAAACTTCAAAATGCCATAACTTCGTCCAAACTCAACGTATCTTCAAAAGCGAAGGCTTTTTGATCATAGTTTTGCCCCTAAATCAATCGTACATTTAAAGTTGAAAACGAAATTTGAGGTCGGAAGACAAGTAAAAATTATAGCCCGAAAATCGATATATCGGTGTATGGGCATAGGTCGAAACTTCAAAATGCCATAACTTCGTCAAAACTCAACGTATCTTCAAAAGCGAGGGCTTTTTGATCATAGTTTTGCCCCTAAATCAATCGTACATTTAAAGTTGAAAACGAAATTTGAGGTCGGAAGACAAGTAAAAATTATAGCCCGAAAATCGATATATCGGTGTATGGGCATAGGTCGAAACTTCAAAATGCCATAACTTCGTCAAAACTCAACGTATCTTCAAAAGCGAAGGCTTTTTGATCATAGTTTTGCCCCTAAATCAATCGTACATTTAAAGTTGAAAACGAAATTTGAGGTCGGAAGACAAGTAAAAATTATAGCCCGAAAATCGATATATCGGTGTATGGGCATAGGTCGAAACTTCAAAATGCCATAACTTCGTCAAAACTCAACGTATCTTCAAAAGCGAGGGCTTTTTGATCATAGTTTTGCCCCTAAATCAATCGTACATTTAAAGTTGAAAACGAAATTTGAGGTCGGAAGACAAGTAAAAATTATAGCCCGAAAATCGATATATCGGTGTATGGGCATAGGTCGAAACTTCAAAATGCCATAACTTCGTCAAAACTCAACGTATCTTCAAAAGCGAGGGCTTTTTGACCATAGTTTTGCCCCTAAATCAATCGTACATTTAAAGTTGAAAACGAAATTTGAGGTCGGAAGACAAGTAAAAATTATAGCCCGAAAATCGATATATCGGTGTATGGGCATAGGTCGAAACTTCAAAATGCCATAACTTCGTCAAAACTCAACGTATCTTCAAAAGCGAAGGCTTTTTGATCATAGTCTTGCCCCTAAATCAATCGTACATTTAAAGTTGAAAACGAAATTTGAGGTCGGAAGACAAGTAAAAATTATAGCCCGAAAATCGATATATCGGTGTATGGGCATAGGTCGAAACTTCAAAATGCCATAACTTCGTCAAAACTCAACGTATCTTCAAAAGCGAGGGCTTTTTGACCATAGTTTTGCCCCTAAATCAATCGTACATTTAAAGTTGAAAACGAAATTTGAGGTCGGAAGACAAGTAAAAATTATAGCCCGAAAATCGATATATCGGTGTATGGGCATAGGTCGAAACTTCAAAATAGATTTGTAACCAGTTCGTTTTTTTTTTATTATCCTGTTGTTATATTTCTAATATGCGTTCGAATGTTTGACCAATAACTGAAAGTCAAATGACACAGACAAATAAGAATTGGAACATTTGAAGCAAATTCACAACAAAAATAAAAATAGTTTGGTATTTCATGTCATTTTGTTGATGATAAATATTTAAACTTGCACAAAACGACCCAAATACTTGAAAATCCCCAACACTTAACTGCAACGAAGCCATAAGCGACAAAACGATAAAAGTGAGTCCTCAAAAATGGTGTGTGAAACGATGGGTATGTGTGTGAATAAGTGTGGGGTGTGTCTCTGAATGTGCATGTGCATGTGATTGCATTTCTCCTCTTTATTAGCCGTTATGATTTTTCTGCAAATTTTTATTGATACTTTTAAAGAAAGTATCCATTTCAAAAGCTGCAAATATATGTTTATGATTGCAATCGCTGCATGACCCATTTAAGGCAATGATGTCAAATGGAAAAATGGCAAAGCGCATTTTATTCTATTATTCATGCATTATTCAACGACAGTTAAGCCGCATTTTAAGCTATAGAGGTAGTTTAGCTACGTATGTATGTAAAAACAATAAAAAAAAATGGGCGAAAATGCGAGAATGCTCCAGGATGTAGGGATTTCTTTTGTAATAGTCGAACATTTACACAAATTGCCAGCTTCCGTCGTTCTTAGGTACTCCTGTGCTTTTAGTTGCTGTCTAATAAGATAAAGTTTAGTTTAGTTTAAAGAATAGGACGCAATAGTTAAATAATATAATAATAATAATAATAACATAAATATGCTTATTAAATAAAATAAATAAATAACTGAATTGCTGGTTTGTCCGCGTCCCTTGTGAATGCGAATGGTTATAAAAGTCATGTTTCATCAGTTAAGATACATATATTGTATCAATATGATACTCTCTATGTCAACACAGGCTGACCTCTTCAAACAAATCAGCGAAAACATATTTACCCTATTAACTTTGTGTTGGTCAAAGCGTTCTGCAAATTAGCAAGTTTAGCTGAGAGCGGTTATCTGACAATTTGCGGAAATTTGCTTTTCGCCATTTGTTAGCTTTTCACATTTAGTGGGCTCAAAATTAGCAGCTGCGTGCATTGTGAAAGCCATTTCGTTTTGATTAAAAATTACGCCCTAATGCATCATAGTATAAAACAAGCTATATATCATAGAAAATGGAAACAATCACAGACCAAATTATATCATTAGTAGCTACGAATCGGATCATCAGGCTGCTTATTGTTTTTGTCGGATTCGTTTCTAAGCGTTGTCTCCTTGCACGCAGCTGAAAAATAGGAAGTCGCATTTTGATGATGACCACAATTAATCAATGTTGCTGGCTTTTGGTTTTCCTGTTTTTTTTTGTTTTTTTTTCCAACATTTAAATATGTAAATACTAAAAAGCTAGCTCGGCTTTAGATTTCACTCCTCCATGAGTCAGCATTATTTTAATGACCAGTAACGCAGGAAGCTCAGTCAAGAAGAAAAAAAAAATGAAATAAATCACTCGCGGGTAATTACAGGCATTGATTTTTTAAGGTAGAAAGGTAATGGATTCATAAAAAAAAAAAAAATAATACTATTTATAAAAGACTGCTAGGAAAAAGGAACAGGTCATTAGTTAGGGCTGTGAAAACTGAATATAAATAGTAATTAAAAACTTACTATACTACAGTGAGTTCCATTATTTTAATACCAGCTCATAGTCCTTAAAAATCTTAGATTTAAGTTCGACTGGGTTACATTGCTTTATTATGCATTTTAATATGAATATACTAACTTTACTTACCACTTCAGTCTATCTAACGGCCAGGAAATAAATTTTGAATTACATAAAATCATATTTTATTCCAATCATAGGTCAAATAAGTTGTCATAATACAACAGACATTATACGATGCTTACTTATAGCCACGGCTTAAATCCTGAACTATATTTTAATGATGGTATTATATACGCATTTGCACTTAGTCACTAATAAACTATGTCAAGTATCACTTAGAGAAACTTATGCACCACCCAAAAGAAATGTTCAAAGACACCACACCACCAATAACTTTGGCGGAGCGATGCACGCACTGAGGGGCTCGTTCTGTGCGTGCAGCGCTGGCCAAAATGGGCGCGAGAGAGTATTAAACGATTTGTTACTTGATATTAGACTTAACTACATAATCAATATAATAATCAAATATCAAATAAATAAGAAATCAAGTTAATAATACAAAATACACATATAAAGAGAGTGAATTATAGTATTTACTTAATTTACAGCCACAGCGCATCGATGGCATCTTCCATTTCGTCCGCTGTGGTGCGACTTAGTCGCTGTGGTTGTGGCGTTGTCAAAATGGACTGCTGCTCGTTGACAACAACCGCCTTGGCCTCCATCTCACTGCCGCTCAGCAACACCATCAGCAGCACGCTGCTGCGTCTAGTACGCGACTGTTCCAGATCCCGTTCCCGTTCCCGTTCCGGATGCTCTCGTTGCTCCTGTAGCTCAGGCCTTTTGTTGCGCATTCTGCGCAACCAATCACTTGTAGGCCAAATGCACTTGCCACCCACACTGCAACGCCGTCGATTGGCATCTCTTGCTGTGCGTTCCGCTCTTCTTGTTCTGCTATTGTTGCCGGCAGTGTCCTTTGGCTGCAGCATTTCAACCACGCAGATGTCGTTAGTGGTGTCCATTTCATTGCCACAACCATCCACATCTGTCGCTGTTTCAGTCAGTGCCGCCGGCGCCGCAGTTGTTGTTGTTGTTGTTGTCACTGCTGTTGACACCGTCCGGCTACACTCCTGCTACACATTTGTCACTTGTGTAGTCGCACCCAACTCAATGGCCATGCTCTTGCTAACAGCATCCGTATGCAGCAGTCGCTCCCGGCCATAGCCATCCAATCCTCCGCCGCCGCCATTTCTTGCATTGCCATCGTGTTGGGACAGCGGCAGCCATTTGTCGAACCAGCGCGGCCGAAAGAGCAGCGTGAACGTGCTGCGGAACTGTCGACTCATCGAGCAGTAAAGTATGAAATTGATGCTCGAATTAATGAGTGCCAAGATATCCATTAGGTCACCTGGAAACAGACAATCAGAATTAAAAAGCAATGAGTGCCAGTGTACATTCAACATGAGTTCAGACTTGGCCAAGTCAACCTGTGAGTAGCTGTTTGGCATTCCCACAAGTTCAAGGTTAAGAAAATTGAATGCTTAATAATTGAAGCTACTTGGCTGGTAAACAAGTAAATGTGTTGTTTACGTGAGTTTTAATGACAGTTGTGGTTTAGCATTGCGTATGATTAATGTCCATTTCAAGTTGGGCACGTGAGTGACTTCAATCGTGATACGAACAGATTTTCCACTGCCATAACTTGTCAAAAGCCATTCGTTTTATATATTACAAATAAGGGACTTTTAGTCATGGTTTTAACTTGGTTTTAATGAAAGTCTGCTTTATACTTACTTAGCTTGAGGTAGCACTGCATAAGAAATGCATCACCGAGCAGCGCATTTAGCAGTCCCATAATGCCCTGTGGAAACTCTGTGATGAGGAAGAGCAGCAGCACCGCCAGCAACATGCGTGTGGTGCGATCCGTTTGCTTCTCCTTCTCCAGGAGCTTGCTGCTCTTGGAACGCGTGGGTATCACAACTTTACCATTGACTATGGGCTGCATATCATTTGCCGCATTGCAGGCAAGTATTTTGCGTCGCTTTTTCGCTTCCAGCAGGGCGCCAATCAAGCGTACCGACAGCACAGTCAATGCAAAACAGGGTATTAACTTAATCAGCACGCTGTATATGATGAATGTGGCATTGCGCAGGGGACGGTCATGAAGCGCTAGTTCACTGTGGTATAATTTATAAACAGTTACGTTGCGCTCTCCGCTCTCGAACAGAGCTGTTGTCAGTGGCACCACTGTGGAATAGCTAAGCATACTATTTGCTGTGGTATTAGTGCCCCCTGTTATTATCGGCCAGGCCATGTCAGGTGTGGTGCTGGACATCACTTGCAGCGTCACTTTCTCCTCGTTGTTGTAATCGACAATATATTTGCTCAGCGGCACCGATTTAATGGTTTTGCCATTGGCGTCCAGTGTCTCCAAAAACTTGGCTATGGCGCTGACAAGATAAAGCCACGGCGACACCACCAACACACAAACCACATAGGCTGTCGCTATTGTTATCGTAGTGGTGCGCATGCCACACCAGATCCGATTACGCTGCGGATAGCTTACGGCTATATAACGCCACACAGCCAGCGTAACTGTTAGCCAAATTGAGATGGTGTGCAGCACCTGGGCAAAGATCGAATGGAACTTGATGAAGCACGCCCAACCGTAGCTGAGTTGCTCTTCCCGCGGCAAGCGAGCGCTGAGTATATAATCGTGCACCGTATATGGTATGTACTCCAACATCACGGCCAGATCGGCCACAGCCAGACCAGTGAGTATCGCGTTCGTCGGCGAACGCATCTCCCGACGAGTCAGCACAATTATATTCAGTGTATTGGCAATTGTGCCCAAAATGCAAACGACGAGCGAGAAATATCCATGAAAATATTTATAGCTGTGAATGAAGTGTACAAATTATTAATTAGTATAGTTTTATAACAACAGATTATTGATATTTTAGTGGCATTGAGTGGCAACAAAGAATGTTCTAGTCGGGAGTACACGAATGACAGATATCATCTGCTTAAATGTTCATGTATTAAATTTCAGGGCCTTTTGGTCGTGTTTGCTCATTAGACTTTGATTGACCTCTAGAAAAATACTGCATTCAAAGTTGGACACGCGATTACAGCTCGTGTAATAAGGAAAGTTAAAAGGATGAGGCTAATTCCCGTTTTTTATTATTTATGATACATGTACATTTGATTTAGCTGAAAGTACACGTTTGAAAAAGTCCATTAGGTGAGGTAATTAATTTTTGTTGGCTTACGTTTGGGCGTTTGCTTTATTATCAAATAAAAAGTAAGCGCATACAACGAATTATTAGCCGCCCTAAATATTTCATGGTAATAACACAGCTGATCTCATTATGTACACATCAATTATCACGTGAGAAAGCAAATAATAATGTAAATTACATTTAAAAAAAAAATAAGTAATTAATGTTTTGAAACCAGCAGGCAATGTGAGCCAACAGCCGCTGAACACTTTTGGATGTCCAGTGGCCAACCTGCCACACGCCCATTAAACTTACTTTGTGTGAAAATCGTCGACGCTGGAGCCGCAATAATGCGGCTGCGACATGTTCGTGACCATGTTGTCAATATTGGCTAGTTGTTTGAATGGTGGCTGTTCGCCTGATTGTGTCCGTGGTCTGACTGCTGTTTTCCTTCGCTCCTCCCACTTCCCACACCTGATGCACTCCTCCTCTGCACACTTTGGGCTGGGTGGTATTTGGGGCACTCGTGGTTCAGCAGTACGCCGTCAGCATGCCGCAACGAGCACACTCTGACTCTTCATTAAAATTCCTTTTGGGTCTTATATTTTGTCACTTGCGATTTTCCAATATTTAAATTGTTTGCCTTCTCCTGTTGCTGAAATAGCTGCAATAAAATGAGCAAAATATTTGTTTAGCAATCGTGCCCAGCGTTTAGCAAATATTTTGGGGTGTGAGTTAGCATGTTAAAGACAAGCGAACCATTCGTGTTAAAAGGCCAAGTTATTACGTGTTGCCATTAATTTTCACAGCGCACTATTTAAGCACAACATTTCATGATACATGCAAATGAAAGGTGAAACATAACGTGGGTTTATCCGAAATTTAAGTTAATAGCGATAAATTAAGTAGTACTAATGGCTGGTCAGCAGGTCAACTGCGAATTGGGGAAAAAAAGCCGAAATACTAATTTGTGACTTGTAACTCCTAACCACACTTTGTACTAGTAAGTGTCTGGTCTTTTTTGAGGTATCATTCATCAAGGTTTCCCTTTAAATCAAGTCAAAAAACACTTTTAGTTACTGACAATTTAACAAATACTTTTTGTAATCGGACTCGTTAGTAGGCAAGTTTTAAAGCAGCCAGAGTTCAAAAGATTGCTTAACAAGCCATCCATTTTAAGTCGAAAACAGTTTAGTTTAAGTAATTGGCAAAACCCGAACTTTTACCGTTGGCCTGTACAATCAAAGGCGGAAGCCAAGCAAAAACGAATTCCAAACTTCAATCAGTATTACACATACGCCCCCAATGCACAAGCAGAGTTGGACGAGTTTTTGGCTTCAGTAAATGCGAAGAAAAGGGCCAGTAACAAGTTATTTGTCATCACACAAAGGCAGATCAACTCATGCAATTGGCTTTGACCAACGAAGGCAACCATTTTGTCATCTATTGTCCACTTAGCAGTGTTAGTTTGCTGCAGTTAAAGATGGTATTCATGCTGTGTATACGCAGTGCAAATCTGCTCTGTCATTGTCCGACTGTAAAAGTAACTTTGGATAGTTGGTCGCATGGTCCACTTGACTTGTGCATTTTGTCGACCATTGGATTTAAACAGAACTTTGCACACTGCAGCTGCATCTGGAATCAAGCACCCATCTGCATCCCTTGTAACCACAGTCACTTCCAAAATTTAATTAAGCTTTTCATGTAGCACATTTCGCCCAAAATGTCTTTCGGACCACAATTCTTACACATGCTTTCTTTACTTAAGAGCTAAAAATGTTTTTGGACTAGTAAAACAAGCTTTATTTCAAAATCCCAATTGAGTTTCATGGCATTTTCGGCTTGTATACAAGACCTCATGCTATTCATTGCGCCCAAAATTGACCCTCAAATAGACACATAATCCACTATAACTGTCGGTGGCACATCTGCAAGTAATAGGCAAAGTACAAAGCCTTGCGTATCTGTCACAATATGCAACATTATTAAATAATAAGAAGCATTGAGCGCAGCTTAAGCCAATAGGAAGCAGCTGGCAGCAAGCAATGTATATCGTAATTAAAACAGGCCAGAACTCTGGCTGAGGGCTGAATATGTGTGCACATTATTGAGGGCCTCATTAATAATGTTAGACTGTCCTAATGGCCTCAACGGCTTCATTAGATCATTTCAATTGCACGTTGGTTACACATTAAATGCCAAGTGTTTATACCATAAAGTCTGCTGTTGTCGTCATCAACAAGTTGCCTGTGCGGGAGCTGGTGGGCATTACGTGACTTGCCTCAGTTTCAACGGTTTCCGGTCATTCTAGAAATTCCAGAAGGAGATGCTAATGTACGCAGCTGCTGAACAGAAAACGCTTAACTCTCAGACGTTAATATGAGGCATACGCAACGTATAAGTTTTCTTCTTTTCTTTTTTGTTGCATCAGTGGACCGTGTCCTGCTACATCCCCTGTTTCTGCTTCTGACTGACTGAATGATTGACTGAATGACTGGTGTGTGGTTGGCCTGTAGGGCAATACATTTTCTCTTGTCGTGGTTGCCAAGAAATTTAAGCTATTTGTTTATTACGGTTTCGCACAGTTTCAAGAAGGTCTGCACAGAATTCAATTAACTGTAGCTAAGCCACATGCTGTGCTTTAAATTCGATGTATATACAGGAAGTTTCCTTTTCTTCCTCTGGTTTCTATTGAAGCTCTCCATTCAATTGGGGAAGACATACTCTGCATTTAGATTAGCCAATTTTCGCGCCAAGGGTATAGGTTTCAGTAATAATTATAATTCAACGACTGTTTGGTTGGGAGGCTGATAAGGACGTTCTATTTACTTCTATTGTCCTAATTGGCAGCTATTCTACCGAACTGAAATTACTTCGAAATCCAGTTAACTTCTGCAATTAAATTGAAACCCATCTAAAATTTGGCCGAATTTCATATTTCTCAACATCAAACGCTTCAATCTTAAAATATTAACAGCTCTTGGCTTTTATTTCCAACACACACAATAAAGTAGTCGGAAAGTAAATTCCAAGAAATGGCAAACAACATGATTGCGAATTGTAGACAAAGGAACTTGGGGTGTAAGCTCAGAATTGGCCAACAAGTAAATATTTCAAAGTTGGAGAGTTTTGATTAAAAGATACTCTGTAGGTAGACCTAAGCCAACATAGGTAGGGAGAAAGTTGCGAAGTAAACTTAAAAACAATAGTTGCAAATATAACAGCAAATGCCAAAACAAATGTAGTTGAAAATGGGTAAAATAAACAAAAAGCTAACAAATAGGGAACTGAGCAAAAACCAAGAGACAAAACATTTAACGAATGTGCCAATAGACTGAAAAAACTATACGGATTTTGTAAATAAACAAAACTTGCCACAGAAAATGAAAAGAGACATTCAAAAAATACACAAAAAAAAAATGCTCCAGTTGACGTAACAAACGATCTGAACAACACATTGATGACGCATATATGGAGTGGTAGGAATGCAAAATTGAAAATTGTCATTCTGGACCAACCGCAATGCCATATTTGAATATTAGATTGTGTTACATGACAGCATTTTAATTTAATTGAATATTGCGCATACGCAGTGTGCGACCGAACACCTGTTCAATTATTTAAGCTGATTTAGTTGCTCGCCTTTGGTACATTTCCTTCCGCCTATTGCCTTTGATGATTTCGAGAGGCGAATGCTTGGACGGATACAGACCCAAGTTCTACTTCATTCTTAAGTATTGTGTGTGTGTAAACTGAGTGGCAGTAAGTCGCACACGTGTGCGTTTCGAACTGTAAAACCGGGTTTCTTTCAATATGAACAAGCACACACATATTACACCCTCATTCGGAATGTTTACTCATAAACCATTAAGGTCAACCTGTACACGTGGCAGTTTTTACATTATATGCCTGAGAATAATAACCGCCCAACCTATGCTAGAGCGGGCACTACTTACTGAGCAACGTTTCCACCTAATGCCTCAAGGGTTTCACTTTCGACCTGTTTCCCTTGGAAAAACTTTATTTGTGTTGGTCAACTGCTCGTTAGACGCACTTCAGCAGATTCTCGAAATGTATCTTGAAGACACAAAGTTGGCACGACTTAGTCTGCGCTTGAAAAAATCACAATCATGGCTATTGAGGAAAATATGTATAGGAAATCGTATTAAGACTAATTTTTTTTTACATTTTTCACGTTGATGAGAGACCATTAAGTATTGTATTTTAAGCCAGGGCAAATTGCGAGCGCTATAAATGCATGCCGCACTTAATACTGTTTAATGATTTTATTTTAATTTATGTTTTTAACCTTAATCTATCCCATGCATGTTAATTCACTTAAACGGATTTAAAGCTTTTGTTGGAATATGGCTTGACATGCACTATTGTCAGCCAAATATTTATTGAGGTGAAGTGGCACGAATGCACACGAACACACACATACTCACATGCATACATAATCCCACAGGGAGGCACACACACATGACAGCATTTAATCATTTAGCATTAAGCAAAAATGTGGGGTAAGTGGAGAGGGTTGCAAGCAAAGAGTCGGATAAACAGAGATAACAGTTGGCGGCTATTTAGGCATAAAGCGACCGCAGCTACAAGGAACAAAAACAAAAGCACATTTCATTGCCAAAAAGGGGGGAAAAAAAAAGAAAAAATAACCGCATTCCACATGACAGAGAGTGTGAGCTATGTCCTTTGTTGTTTTTCAGTTACTTAGGTCAAGGTAAAACCTGTCGAGGTAATAACTCTCGAGTTGCATTTTATGCAAATAGACTGAAAATATGAAAGACCCAACTTCGAAAGCCTTTTGTTTATATGATCTAATTGAAACTATCGAGCTTAATTAAAAATGCAAATGCTGGCGATATATGTAGTTGTGTTTGAAACTTATGCGAATTTAAAACATACTTCAAATTATAATTAACTGACTTTAAGCAAAAGCCGAGTACTGTTCGACTGGAATATAAATTAAAGTTCAGCAGCGAGTGGCGCCACTTGCCATGCCTCTCAGTAAATTCAATTAAGACCCACAAAATATATGCGCCAATGTCTGTTATTTATTTTAATTTGCGTTCCCAGTGGCTGTAATAACAATTTGTATCTTATCTATGTCAGCATATTGTCTAGATTGGCTGCTGGTTGTATTGTTTATGAGCTCGTTTATTAGATTTTCTAATATTTACTTATTTTCGTTGATCATGTGGACAATTGAAAGTTTATTAACGACTTTCACTCTCACTCTCTATCTCTATAAAATATCAATAAATTATTGACAACCAGCTGAGCGTCATAAAAATATATAATCTTTCGCACCTTGTTATGATGAGCTCAACAAATATGAGCAAAGTTACATGAATTTATGACAGCTTTATCAGGCATTTTTGCAACGCATAGTTAATCAATCTCTTTATTAAAAAACAACATTTATTGTTAGACTAAAGTAGATATAAAATTTATTAAGCAATAAAGTTTAATTAAAATTGATATGAACTTTCTACCACAACAATTTGTGAGTGGCATATAAATGTCTGTGGCAATAACAGCTAATTGTACGCCTCAATTAAATTGGCCATTATTTTGCATGCACTTATTAATAATGTAAATAAATGCACATGTTTATTGACTAATTTAAAAAACCAAGAGCAAAATAATCAACTATTAATGCCACTGTTCAACAAATATAATAATAAACTTTAGAGTGGTACGAAATTTCTTGGCCAGACACGCAACACATGCTGCAACTAAGAAAACTATAAAGCTTATCAGTAATCTGACTTAAAATTTGTGTAAGCTTTAAGCTGTAGCTTTAAACTGAAAAAACGCTGCAAAACTTTGTTGAAATTAATATTTTAGATTCCCTTAGGGAATGAAATAATAAATAAAATGAAAATTCTGTCACAGACAGATACACGTGCCCTTACACGCGACTTTTTTGCTTTAATTTAAAATCTACTCATACGTAATTACTTTTGAATTTATCATCAGTACCTGTTGGCAGTTTCCTGACGTTTTAACAGCCGTTTTATATTTTCTATAAGATAGTTTTCTTTCAGCTTTTCAGTTTATCATTCATTTTGATATTTTTCTATTAAAGCGACATCAATTTTACGTCAGCAAAACCGTGGGCCACAACGTGACCAACAACATTAGGTTGTGGCCAAAACAAGAAAATGGCGTTAACAGAATTTGCCAGACAGCATTCAAAAAAAAAAATATATATAATATAAGAATATTAAAAAAATAAAAAGAATGAATTGTGTAAAACACACAGTCAAGTAAATGCCATCAATTTTTCACAAACAAACAAATTTTTACTGCTGTGTCATAATCAAATTAATGAGTTTGCCAAATGAAAAGACCGAACAGATGTTGACTACTACTTGTTCAAGCTCTGTAATAGAAAAGCCTAATATATGTATATCCTGTCACATTATCAAATTAAAATAGCCAAAATGATTGATCGACACACCAACACAACTTTATATTTTCCTATCTTGTTAAAGTGTCCTAAGTAAGCATTTTAAATTTGAAAATATTCCTTTTCCACACTTCCATTTCCACATTTCTTCGCTTGCTACGGGCATCTAGTCTGCTAAAATAATCGAAAGCATCACAATTTTTCTTACCCAAAACTTTATACATTATGCATAATATTCAGCAACAACAAAAATGGCGGACAATCAAGATTTACATTTCTTAGCCAAGAGCATTAAGTTAGCCTTTTATTATTTATTTCTTGTATACAAACATAATTCCTGATTCCGTTTCATAAAATTCATTTCACAAACTTTTTCATAACAAATTTCAAACCAACTTGCAACAATTTCCTTGCACGAAATGTTCATAACTAAAGTATGAACCCAACCGTTTTAAAATATTCTAAATTCAAATGCGCGAAAAGTATTCTCGAAAAGTTTCGATATGCTGCAAGCACGCCACTTCCCAGTGTTATCCGAATGGATTTTCCTTCCCGTAGCATTAATTTTCCATTTGGGAAATACCCATTGCGTTGGAACTTATCGATTCACTACCAATGCTCCTCCTACCTACAATATTTCATATTTATTTGAGCCGCTGGCGTGGTGTAAATACTAATACATTATACATGCTAATTTACGTGAGGTTATGTGCACGTGAGTGTTTATGATAATGATAATTTTATGCTGCCTACTTCAAGGCTGCTCCCAGGGCGCATTTGCAGCTCACCATATTATCTGTATTATTTGTATGTGTAGGTGTGTGAGTGTTCGTTTATATGTATATGTATATACTTATTATAAAATTACAACAATTTTCGGTACACAATTTGAGGCTTCCGATTCTCGCTACCAACACGACCTTGCGCACATTTTGTGCTTCTTTATTTTGATTTTTTATTTTTCCGAGTGCCTTTAACAATGTTCTTAAATATTCATATTTTGCACAGTGTCGCTGCCTGTCATATACAAGTATAAAATATTTGATTAGCCTTATTTGACGCAAGGAGATATCGCATGGGACGGCAAATAAATTTCATTTCGCTAGTTTCACTTGACTCAAATTTCGTTTGGTTTATTATGCCGCAACGCATAAAATAAGTGCGTAAGCAACTCTTGTCTCAATAGTTATAGCCCCTAAGGCAAAACAGGTTCAGCATTTAGTTTACTACTTGCCAAAGTTTTATTAAGCTTAAGCAACGATATGCGTATATAAGTTTTGGCAATTAAGTTAAGTGTCATTAAAGCGGCTTTCGGCTAACTTTCTTGTGACCTCAAGTATCTTATTACCTTAAATTTGACTTTCTTAAATCGGAAAGTCGCTATCATAAGCTATACCTACTCCTGTAATTTGGTTATGGTCTCTAAAGTCACAACACCTGATTGATTTAGTTATAGGCAACAGCTTTGATGTATTTACATATATTTTTTTCGCGCTGACAGCCTTTCAAGACTGTGCCCTTTGCACACTATGCAAATGTGAAGCAGTTGCTCAACATCAAGTATCAGAACAAAGCCAAATTGCATATTCATACGGCAATTGACTATAAAAGCGATCCACAAAATTTCTACTGAGCACTTCGCTCGCATTCGCACTTTTCGGTGGCTAAAGGCTTTCGAACAATGGCAGTGGCAAGTAGAACGTGTTCTTGTAGCAGCATCGTTTACCTTGAGCTCTGAGAAAGCTGGAAAAACTCAAGTGACTAACTGAATGAGCGAACTAACCAAATAAAAAAAATATAATAAAATCGCTGTTGCCATGAATTTACTAACTTGACCAGCATTTACTTCCCACCTTTTTTTGACGTACTATATAAAATTACAAGAGCCCAGTCAAATTATACAGTGCTGCCTGGCATTCTTTTTTATGCAACAAGAAGACTTTAAGCAGAAGGGTTGCCGTTTTAATTAAATTAAAAAAGCAAACGTGTTGGAGTCGTTGATCAAAGGGATGCGGGAACTGCAAAATGAGGTCAACAAGTTGGCAGAGAAACTTAAGAAAATTGCAAAACTAAGTAGATAAGTTAAATAAAAAGTGTAAGAGGCTGAAAAGTAGAACAGATATGTAAAACAGCAAGTATAAAAAAACCTCGAGAACTAAGCAGCAGCAATATTTGTTTTTTATGCCAGGTGTGGCGTGTGTGGATGCCCTTCAGTATTAGGCAGATTTACAAGTAGCCGGAGGCACTTGAGTGCACTCGAGACATGCATAGAGAGTACAGCAACGGAAGGAATCCGAAACTAAAACGTAGACAACCAAGGTAAGAGAAATTGGACGGACACAAAAGTGTTTTTTAGACTCTTGACTGTAGCATTCATTCAGAAAGTAGTCGTTGTCGCCTTTTATGACACGAGCTCTATTCATGTTAAGCTACAAAGCTATTTTACGTAAGCTGATACTTAAATTATCCCAACTCTTCAATTTTAAGTTTGTTGAGACTTAAAACGAAAGTTCGCACGAATTGATTAATGTCTCGCAGACAAATTGGGTAAGCAAAAGCGCGAAAGATTTGAATTTGGAAACTGGGGCATGTCTTCTGAGGAATGTCTATTTGATGTACCCAAAATTAATCTTAGTAGAAAACCTTTCATGAAATATTAATAGCAACAAAAAATAACCAATCATATTTTCAAAAGTAATACATAGAATTTTTACCAGAAGCTAAAGTAATAAAATAGTTTAGTGCTCTGCGCCAAGTACTGAGTATCACTGTTGACTGCGTTGCCCCTGCGCTGCTGCCCCATTTGCCACATCAACAATTTGGTCATTGACATATGGCTCATGGTGCATATAACCATGTGGGTCGATGGATTTGCTCATATATCCTCCAGACGACCCACATAACACGCTAGCGCGTTTTTCACGTAGACAGTTTGACTTTGTCAGTTGTTTAGCAGCGGATGGCACATTTGGGAATTTAATAAATTGTCGACAGACAGGCAGCTGTGCCTCGATGTGGCAGCAGTGCAATCAGCGAATGTGATAGAGATTTTCCTTCCACTTTGCCAAATCGAGTTGCATGTCTCATTGAAATACTGGCAATTGTGGCACCTTTTTATGCAATTTAAGCATCCTTAAGCCCCCTTGATAAAGCTTTTAATCTCGGATAGTTGCGGGAGTGTGCAGAATATTTGTGTGCCTTCTAAAACCTCCTAATGATGATGATGTACATGATATGCGGGCATCGCCCCAAACACAATCTATGCAAAAAGTAGCTAATACAAACAAAAAGTACGGGTGGCATCAATCACTGGTTTTGTAAATAGTCTTTTTCTCTCTCTCTCTCTCTCTCTCTCTCTCTCTCTCTCTGTCACTGTCATGTCCTTGATTAAACTTAAATATTTAAAATGCGCTGCTTGTCAGCGAATGAGGAGCTGCAGCCGACAATCCTTCCATGTATAATTTACAAGCCGAAGTCATGTCTTCAAGTTGTTGACAGCACTCTGTTAAAAAACGTCAACATCAGGTAATATGCATGCCATTAGTGCTTCCTGTTTATGCCACACTTTTCCTAACACTAGCAGTCGGAAAGTGTATTCCACGCTAGCAATAGACAACAGCCACTGTTGGCACTCAGCCAAGCAGTCACAACTTCGTCTTTGCCTCTCAATTTTCCTGTTTCCGGAGCGCAAGTGCACCTCAAGCATGCCTTGTAGATAATATGCAGTTTTTGGTTATTTTTGGTTGCAAGAAAATGAAGTTGAAAACTGAAAAATATCCGGGACGTGAAATTTGTTGGTAATACAGCTGATTAGCATATAGTCCTAAGTATTAAGCACGTGACAGCTGCAGCTAAGCCAAAAACCTCATAACTCAACAATTCGCCAAGTGTCGATAGAGGCCAAACAGATTTTTCTTTTGCTTATTTTCTCAGGCGTTGTTTATGTTTCTGACAAAATAAAAAATTAAGCTGAATGCACAAAAATCTGGGAACATAAAATGAAAGAAATACATAAGTGAAAGATGCCATCAGAACGCAGTGTTCAAGAAACAAAATAAAAAAAACCAAAAAAATCTCGCACGTGGACAATGGATCCCCTTTTGATCAGCCCAGTCAGCACTCAACACTTTATTCTTTATAATCTCTTAAGGGCCGTCTGTTGATATTGCCATTCGCATTGTCGTTGCCACCCAGGGCAATGTCTCTTTTCTCTGTCTGGAAAAGTGTTCATCTTTAGTTCTTTGCGCTACTCTTTAATGCTGGTCAAGTAAACAAAGCGCTTGTGCTTAAGGGCCCACGTACGCTCCTTTCCTATGCAATGGTTTATTGCACTTTGTTTAATGTTCTGTTCCTAAAGTGGGTGGCTCGGCAAGTGAATGGACTGGTTAACAAGGGTTCGCATCTACCGTTGCTTCTCTATTATTTTTATACCTATTATGATTAAGTCAAATGTTTTGCACCCGGAACCATGGTGAAGGGGGAGAGTTTAATAACCATCAGTCCCTTAATTACGTTAGTACCTTTTTATATAATTACTTCAACTAATTTGTACAGCTCCAACAGTCGCTATATTTATTAAATTTAGAGCACTTAATCACATTCCATTAGCCATAATTGCATCTGTGTATTAATGGTCATATAATTTAGAGCCCTTAATCACATTCCACATTCTCAGCCACCTAATAGCCATAATTGCATCATTGTATTAATGGACATATAATTCCATATTTCTTCAGAACGCATAATTCATAATTGCAGCCATACTCGAGCAGTCCCCACAATTATCTTTGCCGTGCTGCATGCAATTTAATTTAATCCCATCGCTTAAGGCATTTGGCACTCCTTGTACAATTTGGACTATTTCAGCTATATGCTGCATAAATATAAAATTTGTATGTATATGAAATCGTAATCAACATAAATGCATTTGTGCTGTACTCTCAGATTGTTTCCTCAATATTCGCTGTCGTCACATTGGGAATGCGTAATATTCGACAAGATTAATGCAATATTAACGATGCTTCTAAGTGAGAAGTTGAAGAGAAGGGTGGCAAAAAGTATGAATACTGATTTAATCTGTACCGTATATCCGTTTTCAGTCATGCATATGCTTTTGGAATGATGCAATGCAGCAAGCCGCTGTTGATGATGGGACATGATGAGCAAAAATCTTGACGATGTCTGGTTTTGACCTTGCAGTTGGCATTGCACAAACTAAAATGCATACATAATTTGCATATTGTTTTTGCTATAGCTTTGGCTGGGTTTTTTTTTTGCTGTTTTCGTTGCGCACACATATGTTGTTAAGTTCCTCTGCCAATGGAGAGCAACTGATTTATTTCAAGTGTTTTGCCACAACGGAGCCTGGGCGGACGGACTTGCCTCGGCGAAATGAAATATTGATCCATTTAACGGTTCCAGCCGGGTAAGCGAAAACTTTTATGTCACATAAACTTTTTATCAGGCGACGATTGAGGCACAACTTTGCCAACCCATATAAATCCTGGGCCCATAGCATATTTGTGTTGAAATTTTTTGGCTATGCTCTTTGATATATTGCAGGTAATTTCATGGCCGGCTAGACGCACACTTTACGTGGCTCATTTGATAGTGAAAAAGGTCTTAATGTGGGCTAAGCCCGTAGTCATTTATTTTGTGCATCACCCATTTGGATTATCACATTCTAAACACACATGCCAAACCTCGTCGTCGACCACATGTCCTTTACACAATTTTTTATGTAAGCTAAAACTTATTCGAAAGTTTGATAAAAGCTGTAAATTGCTACACTTCCTGTTGTAAAAATTGATTAATTTATGATTTATATACTCAAACCCACAACAATAATGCAGCACATGTGGCTTATGTGTAACATTTTATTCTCCCTAGGAGAGCATTAGGAAAAATAAGAGTAATTTATGCAAAGCTCACTTTAAGCATCCACTTGACATGTTAAGTGTGTTCAGCTGTTAAACTCCTCGAGCAATTTATTAAAATGGCACAACAAAAAAAAGTGAAAGCGTCGCCATTTGCGAGAGTTTTAGTTCTTTACCAAAGAAGCCACAGATAGTCTCAGACTGGGAACAGACAGAGCAGAGCCCAAGCAGCCAGCCAACTTGCGGTCATACTGAGACAAAGACTGTTATCATTTGCCCTGCTGAGCTGTTGGGATCAAGCCACAATAGACAATTACCGTCTCATGGACACTTGAACAAAAACTAACTAGCTCAACCGATGCTATAATTCTTATGAACTTGACCACGGTAAAAAGTTTGTTGTTGTTTGATGCGATGCATTGAAAGCATTGCAGAAGGGAGAAAAAGAGGGAGTCAAAGCCAAAGTCACGACTCTACAATTACATAGGCTATTGACATTTGTCTTGAGGGCTGTGACTGTGATGAATACGTCAGACAACTTAGCGAACATGAAGGATCCGAATTTATGGCCACATTCATTCATTGCCGCCTGAAAGGTGCCCTGTAATTACATGTATTTTGAAAAAGGGCATTTCAATATTGTGAGGTTGCAATAATTATCTAGGTTAATTCTGATTATTCTATAAATCTCTGAGTCTGTCAGGATATGTAATCTTCTGCCTTACTTGATTTCATGTTTGTTTTTTTTTTGGGAACACATTTATGTTTGAAAAACTGGGTATCCTCAAGTCGATCACACTCGTCTGAGTCATAGATAACATCTGTGCTAATTTATAGCCTTGCTTTGTCGCTAGAAAAATTGTCTTAAAATAAATGTGTCAGCAGTGAAAAAGTCAAATAAAACAAACGACCATCTTCTCAAAAATGCTGACGTCTTTGGTCATTTTATGCATATAGAAATGATATACGAAGAACATGTATTGTGGTTCATATTGACAGGAACTCGGGATGTTTAGTTACATTAGGTGGGGCATGTGCCGTGAAAAGAAAAGGCTTGCACTAAGTTAAGTCAACTTGACAACGGCAATTTCCTTTTGGGAAATTAGAAAACTTTTCGCTATCTCCGTGCCAACTGACCAAATATTTCGGCAAACAAACAAACCTTTCGTGCATTGTGAATTGTGTACGGTCGGCCATTGGTGTTTTGGTTGTTTTCTGGCCTTTGTTATACAAAATTTCTAGACTCACTCTCGACTTTTATTGTGTGGCCATAAAAAAAAGAAACAACACTCCGATGGCAAAGAGATAGAATCTAACAAAAGTATAAAAATGTCAGGTCTATATGTTTCCAGCTGGCGTTGGTTTATACTTGATTTTATGTTGTGCTTTAGCTTTTACAGTCTCTAGTTTTCCATTTTTTCAGCTTAAACATGACTGCGAACTCCTTTATTTTTGTAGCTGCGTACAAAGTGAAAAATGATTTTTATGTCTTTCCAGAAAGCTGTACAAATAATGCGAGTCTCTTTTTTTTTTTGTATTTGTTGCCAAGCGACTATTGACTATAAAAAAATATTTTATGAATCCACATAAATTTTATTTACACTTTCCCTAGAAAACTATACCCCAGTTGCTAGTTGTACGCGATTGCACTTTGGTGGCCACATCGATCATAAAGAAAAACCAAGATTATACTTATGTAGCTGTCGATACTAAAATGGCCTTGAGTGTAGCATGCGGCTGGCAGATAATAATGAATAGGTAAAACTGAAAGGAAAGCAGCCCCCAAGGGATATGCTATGTATACAAATAAGCATAAATATAAGCATAAATGATAAACTTGTGCCTTAAGTATGGGCAAAGCAACAAACGGCTTTTACAGTACTCAACAAAAACATCAATGAATATTCGGTTTAAGCTTATTACCTAAACTCTTCCACATTTTGAAGTAACAACAACAAAACAGAAGGCATAATTAAATATAAAAATATGAATATAATTAAATATTCATAAATTAATGTTCTCAATAAATTTGCATTTATAACCTATTAGTTTTCTAAGCCCTTTGGGCCAATGACCACGAGCAGGGCTATTTTAAATAGATTTTAAAAGCCTTTAATCCAATGTAAGCCATCTTTGTGAACTTTTCAAAAAGTTTTAGGCCCGTGCTTATACACAAACTCAACTCACCGACTCACACAAAAACTGAAGAACAGAGTTTCACTTACAGCTGCGTGAAACGACGTTTACCCGATTTCAATGGAAGTCAACAAACGAACTGCACTTAACATCTTTGTTTTGTTAAAAATCACTTAAATTTTGTGTGACGCACAAATGGCGCAACGCAGCGCAAGGCGTGAACAGAAACAACGATGCTGAAACAAAAACTGAGCTACTGATATCCAGATGCAGACCCGTGGCGTTGCCGAGACACGTGCGTGCGGCGCCGCAATTTAGAACCAACTGAATAAGCTGGAATATCTGTGACCAGCTGTTGGGTGCACTGAAGGCAATTTCCTGTGCGCCTGTCGAAAATGTTGCCAGTGCGGTGGCACTGGCAGCGGCGGCAGCACACAACAGCTGTTCTTGCGTTCCACAAGGCGCAACTGGTGTGCCAGTTGGCATCCACAACAACAGCTGACAGACTTGTTGACTCTGCAAAGCGCTCTCACACATCCACTCTCTCTCGGTCTCTCTCAGTGCTTTGCAGCCATTTTGTTTTTGCGTGCTTTTGCTATGTGGATTGCATTGTTTTCATGAATGGAAATCTCACTCTCCAGTTGTATCTTCCCTCTCTCCCGTCTTGCTGTGACTCTGCCATATTTATTTCTAGCAAACTTCATGCTACACTCTATTTATGAGCATTGCAAGAGTTTTAATCAACTGTCAAGCATGCCTAGTTGACTGTCTACCTTCGCTCCACAATCAAGACTCGCACAGAGTAATAAATCATCTAATGGAATGATTTTTACCAACAAAATAACAACAACAGGCACAAGAACCGGCGAAAAAAATACATTTGTTATACTCTTGAAAAGACCGCGTGAAAAAATGTTAAAATCCTTTTTTGAGTGGTCATAAACCGTTTTTATTTTTTATATGCTTGTTGTTCTGTTTGCTCGTTTTTATTTATTTTTCATCATTTCATTTTCATTTCATTTTTCTAACCGTTTCACTGTTAGATTAATGGTTAGATAGTCACACACACACCCACAGATACATATGCACAAATGTATGCATGTTTTGGATTATATTATTTGTCATTTAGACTTACATGTATGTGTCTGTGTCTGTATGTGTGTGTCTGTGTTTCAATTTGCATTTTGTTTTGTTATTTTACTTGCGCTTCGAGCTCAGATTTTCCGCTGTTATTTTTTGCATTCCCATTTCTACCGGCGGATAAGCTGCTTTGCGATGTTTTTTCAAAATAATTTATATGAATTTAAATATTTATTTTTGATCTACTAAAGTGCCAAACCATAAAGTACTTAGCTATACGAAACATATGTATATAAGACTTTTAAATACATTTCGAATTACTTAAGCAATAAAGAAGCCTTTAAAGCGTTAGATGTGTACAAATGTACAATATCAGATTTCATCTATTAAGCATCATAGCAAAACCATGGTACCCCTTTTTTTGAGGGGGTGGTGTCAGGATGGGAGGCATCTAAATTACAGAAAAAATGTCCATGCGATTTGAAAGGATTATCGCTGAGCGGTTGGAAGCCTAAAATGGTTTTTGGTTTTTGCGGTTAAGCGAACAGTTGCCATGGCAGCTGATGTTCTCTGATTTTGGTAAGCTGGTAATGGGAATAAGTGTGCGTATAACCATGGGAATATGTTGCTGTCAACTCAGCATTTCCGGGCACTTTGACTCTCCCTCGCACACACAAATACACAGGGGATATATATTGGAGTGCTTCAGTTAAGGAATCTGGTACGCTTTAATGCAAAGTAGCTCAATTGGTTTTGATTTTGAACGGCGCTCAAGTGACTGAAATATTTAGCAGGCGGCACAACAAAATGGCTGCCAAATAACTTCCGGCTAGCGTTCGCTTTAATTCTGTAAGGTCACGCGCAAAATTTAAGGCACTAAAAATCAATATAGTGAGCTGTCTTCCTAAATCCGTCACTCTCGCACCCGCATCAGCCCCGCTGTCGCCAAACGCATTACCGAATTGCTGTCATTTTGCGTCGCAGATTTGACTTTGTCCAGGAGCTGCTTAGGTTAGGGAACCTTGGAACTGTTCAGCACAAATCGATGCAATTGAAAAATAATTGAACGTTTGAAATGTTTACTGAATGTCAGTTCAGTTGAGTTGAGTTGTAATGTGTGAGCAGCCATTACCACCCAGGGGCTCTTTCGTTCCCACAATATGCCTTTGCATATCTAATGGGTCTCCTCCATTCGGTGTTCGTGTCTGTTTTTATGTCTGTGGCTTGCGATTCCTCGCATTCCTCATGCTATGCACGTCTGTCTTGTGTGATGAATAAAAAAGTAAAATAATAATAAGAATGAAAAAAAACGGGAAGAGCGTTATTGATTGAATTTTTAGCAGTTGCTGCTTTAACGGCACTTAGTCTCATAATTGCTGTCCTGATATGTGTACATAGAACGGGGCAGATGTATCACTCATAATGTGATGACATCCCTATACAAACTCTCGCGATAATGATTTTAAGCTAATCCTGACATTGTTAGAAATATTAAATTACTTCCATCCATGCCAACCAGTTGCGCCTGTAACTTTGTCAGACTGGAATCGATTTGTTAGCTGAAAGTTTTTGTAGATATTAATCATTTGAGCTGATCTCAATATTTGTCATAAGTTAATACAAATGATTCAAAACTTCTTGAATTTTTTTTTTTTAATTTTGTTTATATATACATTTACAGCCCGCTTCAGATTGTCAACTTAGGCAGTCACTTGGGACAGTGGCCCAAGTTTTCACTCAAGTCAATCAGTTAACCGTTGTGTGGAAAATGGAAAATAAATACTTAAGGATTTAGATAAGGCAACTGTCATCACTGCTTAATAGCAATTTCATGCGGTTTACTGACAGCCTTAAAAATCAAAGATGAAGCTTACCGGCTAAGTTCGAAGTCAAGTTCATAATGGCAGGACCTTTGACAAGTTGACAGATCTGATAAGGCTCAGAACAGGTTAAAAGTGAAAGGAAGAACGTGAATGGGCCAGAACACAGCACAAAATTCTGAACAATTCACCTGCAGATTTGTGAGCAACTTTTTATAGCAGTTCTCGTTTTGCAATGTTGACTATGTATGAAAAATAACAAAGAAAAACTGACTGAATTATGCTCAATTGTGCAGTAAAAATTCATTTTCATAAAGCTTTATTTTTGTCTTTATCTTTCCTTTTACTTTATTTTCGCGTTATTGAGTTATGCCAAGTTTTTGACAAAGACTGCACGAATGTGATGGATTATTCGATTTTGCTTTTGTTTATTTCAAAAATGTACTCAAGCTTTGACTGATTTACCTGATTGCGTGTTATTTATTTTAAATATAACTTAAGTGTATAATAATTTACTTCATAGACATTGATTAATTGATATTTCACTTCCTTTTGAACATGACCAGAGAGTGCTCCTCACTCACTGTTTATTTATATTTCATTATCACAACTGTTATTTTATTTTCGGTTTGTTACATTTTTGCTCAGTTTGCTTTAGTTTTGGCTGCGAAAATATTTATGTGTCTGGCGCTCGATTGTTGACATTGTATTTTTGGCAAAAAACAGTTTGCTTTGTAAATCAAACTCAGAGAGACAAGTTTATCGCTGGCTTTACCCCAACTCCTGGTATTGTCAGCTGTTTCAAGTCCCAAGCAGAAACAATATTCTGTTATTTTTTATTCATTTTTTTGTTTCTTTTTTGGGAGTTTTGTGCATGGAGGCAACAGCTGAAAACCCAAATTTATTATCGTTAATATTTACGTTGCTGTCGCTGGCACATTTATGATAAACATGAATGTTTGGGACCTGTTTTCGTTGCAACGGGCACGTTTTCGTTTTCGTTTTCGTTTTCATTCGCGTTGCCTATTTGGCGGCGTGAAGCCTTTGAGCTGTCGAAATTTCAATTGTAATCACACACAAGCCCACTCATCTAAAAATATACATATGCAAATGGCAAGCAATTTGCTAAATGAGCTCATCAATTTTATTTATTTCATTACGGCAGCCATAGAAGCGCACGCAATCATCAGACCAGAGCAAAGGTCAACAGGCAACAGAAGCCAACAGAAGTGCAGAAGTGCAGCTGATTAATTGATTTGTTATTGGAAAATAGTCAAAGCCCGAGCTTCGCCAAATGACGCTAGGCGACTTTCTTAAGGGTAGAGAAATAGAGAGAGAGAGAGAGAGAGAGGGACAGAGAGATAGAGGGAGAGTGAGAGAGAAAGAGACGTCGGGCAACTAGCATGCAATTTATCACGTAATTCCCCAATTAGCACGGGTTTAAGTTGAAACGGGTACTCGCGCAACTCTGGCGCAATTAACTCGTAGTCTGCATGGTCCTTAGCGCGCCAAAAGGGTGGTGGCTGTTACTCTTGAAATATACTGTAATCAACGCAAGTGTATTAAGGGCCTTGGCAATTTATTATCATTGCAACTGCCAGCTCATAATGTGGAGCATTCAGACATGTTTATTAACTCGTTGAAGATAAAGCCGAAACGGAATATGTGGCAGATGGACTGTGAATGCGAGTCATTCCTTAAAATCAGATAAAGATTCGATTAAAGCAATTTAAAGGTAATTGAGCCATTATTGCATCAGTTTGAAATGGAGCTGTTAATGTAACTCCCTAATAATTGAAAACAAGAATTAAATTATGGTTCACATACTTTATACTTTTGTTTTAATCCACTTGAATATAATTATTCTAGAGCTCAACTAATTGTAATAGATATACTTATGACCTTTAATTGATACTATTACGACTGTTAATTAACAATTTCTCAAGTTTCTTTATAAGATTACCAAAGAATTGTTAAACACGTATATATAATAAGTGTCTAAATATTTAACAAATAACCCGACCTGAGCTGCTTTAAGTTGATTAATTTATGTTAAGCATAAAGTTAATTGACCCCAAAAGAAAAACTTCCATCAGCAAATTGATGTGCTGAGTAAATAAAATACTTGCTTGAACACAAGTTGAATGCACTCATTTTGCGCCATCGAGTGACAAGTGACAGATGAATGCCAGTTGAATAAACTCAATTGCTCTGAGACCAATAAAACTATAAATAGCTTAAAATTTGATAAAAGGGAAAGAGATACCCTTAACTAGCAACGCCACTTGACTATTACAGAGTTAAATGATTTCATTTCGATGCACACTCTGCTTGGCTGGCGCTGAGAGCCGCAGGATGCTTATATGCCAAAGAGATGAAGAAGGGGAAGAAAAAGAACACGCGATGCCAATTCAAATGTACAGCTGAGAACTGTTTATTGCTTAACTAAGGTAACAATAACAACAAGCAAAGAGTAACTAACAAAAGTCGCTAGTTTATGTACAAAAATGCAAGTCCATTCTATGAATCAACGGATGGGACTCTTGACGATTTATCAGTTATTGCTGCAACTGCAATTTCAGAAGCTTTTGCCACAAAGCCAGCGTAGTTGCAACAACAACAACTAATGGTGTAAGTTTGTGTGTGTGTGTGGGTGTGATGTGATCTGTATGTGGGTAAGTCTGCTTATGTATGTGTGTTTATATATGCATGTATAAATATATATATATGGGTGCGTGTGTGTGTGTGTGTTGTGACTACCAACAGCCCTGCATATGGTTGAGCTGCTGAATGGCACCACACCCGATACGATTTTGCATATAATCCGGAAAATTGCTTTGCAGCACTCGCATCGTATTCCGTTTGTAATCGGGCACTGCGTGGGTGACCAATTGGCATGTCTGGCTGCGATAGACTGGCTTGAAATTGGTTTCCACGAAAGTGGAGTTGGTGTCCCAGCGATAGACTTCCGCATCACCCTCGTTGCGGAAGAATATGGCGGAGCCATTGTCCGTGCCAATGATGACCATGCGGCTCGGCTTTTTGCCCAGATCTGCCAATACGTACAACAGCCGATTAAAAACTGTAAGCTGTCAACCAAAATAAAAAAAACTCACCTAAAATGCGTCCATCGGCGACACCGCTGCGCAGATATTCGGATTTCAGGGAAAAAAGTTTGCTGGTGCTCAGATAGGTAAAGTAGAGTTCAGTGCTGCCGCAGTCGCGACGTATCAGCGCTATGTAGAGCACATCTCGGGAGCGACATCCCGCAGACACGGCCTTGGGCAGGACCACACGAAAGCCGCGATCCGCTTGCAGATTATAAACGATAATCGCACGGTTCGCCGCATCGCTGACATAGATGAAGCAGCCGCCGTCGGGCGCATAATCCACCACTAGATACTGTAGACGGGAACTGCTCGAGGTGAGACCCTCCAACGAAACAGTCTTCAGCACCTTGCCCGTCTTCACGGACATAGCAACCACTTTAGGCGCACACTTGCGCACCGGCGTCTCTAGGGTATTCACGATGCCCGTGTCTAGCACCCAGAGCACCTCATTCTGATCCACCACAAGATCGACAACAGATTGCAACGCCTTGCAGTTGCCCTCCTCCTGCAGATCCCAGCAGGGATACGGCTTGAAGGTTGTCGAACAGGTGCCCGGCAGCACATTGGTCTTCACTAGAGTCGCGGGGACACCTTTCCGATAACGTGGCAGTGCTAGATAGATGGTATCACCAATCAGTTGAGCACGAGTGGCAATCACATTCTTTGCTATGTATTTGCCGGAGCTTTTAAAGAGCGACTTGGTGCTGGCACAGGGGAACTCAAATTGGCCGCCCGTCCACTGGATAGGTTGGGCATCGGAGTGAGCGCGATCCGGGGTCCACAAACCGTACCTGGTGCCCTGGCCAAGAGCTTGAGGGGCAATGCAAATGGCCAGGATCAGCCCCAGCCAATCGGATACATGGAAATGCATCTCTCTGTGTATGCCTTGTGTTGCTTAACTTAGTAAAATATATATATTGACTGCACTCTAAGTTGTGCCATGTTTCGTGTCTTATATAAGCCATCGAAACGGTCAGAAATTTACGACGTGCCGCAAGCCAATTTCTCAGATTGCAAACAACTTTTTGGCGAAAGAACCTTGGGTGTGACAGCAGAAAAAAAAAATCAGAAAGCAATTCGAAAAGTTGCTGTTCGGTTGAGCGTATGGCTGTGTGTCTATGTGTGTTTGTGTGTTTGTGTGTGACAGTCAATTGCATTAAAAAAGTAATTGAAATGTTCCACGAGCAGAAGCCGCAGCAAAGCAGACAAAACTGAACACAACACGGTATGCATATACATATATATATACATACATATATTTATATATATATATTCATATACACATATATATATGTATTTATACATTTATATAATTATAGCTTGCATTTGATAAATTATTTACATTGCATAATATATGTCAATATGGCGCTCTGAGTTGTCTCACATTGCAATTAGAGTGCCAATCACACTGCCACACCCACACAAAACGCATGCAACCACCCACGCACAGTTGGAAGTCAAGTGAGTCCTGATTGCAAAAAAGGATATTTGTAGCTAATTGCTTGTATGCACCACACATTGGTTGATATGGTAATTTGCCACAACAGAACACCAGCTAATTGGCCAATTACAAAAATAATTCAAATTGTGATTGAAATATTAAATTACACATAATGCAAATGCCTTTCTCATAACTCAATCATTAATATAAGCCCAATTGAGCTCAGCTGCAAGGTTATTAATAGAGTTAACTTATCATC
This sequence comes from Drosophila nr. perissopoda 5 BK-2023a, assembly GCA_035044105.1. Classification (NCBI taxonomy): domain Eukaryota; kingdom Metazoa; phylum Arthropoda; class Insecta; order Diptera; family Drosophilidae; genus Drosophila; species Drosophila nr. perissopoda 5 BK-2023a. The sequence goes on from JAWNMK010000124.1 coordinate 2,455,020, forward strand.
TGATAGCTTTAAGTACAGTAAAGCATTTCCCTCAAGCACATCAGCTGCTGCTGTCCCAAAATAAAATATACATATATATATACTAAAAAATGGCAAGCAGGAGACAACGCCCGAAGTGTTTCCAGCAACATGACATGTTTGGCGTGCCAAAATGACAGTTAAGACCCGAAAGTGAATGTGTGTGTGTGTGTGTGTGTGTGTGTGTAGGGGGCTATGTGTGTTGCCAACAAATCCCCTTCCGACATATACTGACGTGATTTATTTGCGTACTTTTACACACCCCGCACTCCTTCTAGTTGAGAGCTAGGGAAAAAATATTGATGACAAGCACTTCCGGACTGTTTTCCGTCTTGCCTTACATAATTTATGCAAACATTTGCTTACCGCCCGGAGCGATAAGATACGACAACTGAGACCTGAATTGACCGACAGTGAAATCATCCACCTAAAACCACCACATTAGGCACGGCAGAAATCCTGGCCTCGACCTATTTACCCTCCCATCATTTAGACAGTTTTTATTGCCAGTTTAACGAGACGTAAGCGTCATGTGCAGATATGCCACTTAGCATCGAGAGTTGGCAATCTGGCCCAAATTTTCGTATAACGAAATGATTGTTTAAAATATACCAAATATATCTAATAAAAGTCCAATTCTATACGCAAATAGCCCACAAATTGTACTTTGCCTTGGTATTTGTTTATCCAAACACACAGACTTTCCTGTGCCTTTTTTATAAAGCAAAAAAAAGAGAGAAAAATAAATGAAATCACTTCAAATAAATATTGACTGTGGTCAAGTTTGGCGTCGTTCTCCGTTAAATGGGTCGTTAAACTTGCTGGACTCTGCAATTTTTGTTTTGTTGTGCCGGGGCAGTGGAAAAATGCAAATAAATTATAATAATATTTCAACTTTCTGGCTACTGATTTGCCGATTGCATTTTTTTTTGTTTTGTTTGCCTAGGGTATCAAAGGCGACTTTAGGTCACCGTTGGAATTTTTTTTTATCATTTTTTATCTGGCTAATAATGATTAATGAAATGATTAAAGTTTTAGAGTCATTTAATCAAATATAAATCAATTTTTGATTATTTGCAATAAGTACGAAAATGCAAGTGTTTTCTTATTCTTGAGGCTTTCTCATATTCCAACTTAATGTATTACAAATATTTTCTAGGGTATTAAATAAGTTTAGCAGTGGATTGGCGTTAGGTTGAATGGTTTCTTTGCTATTTAGTTTGCCACATAATTTATGTGCCACGCTGTCGTGTGTTGTTTTTGCCTTCGCTTTCGTTTTCTCGTTTGTTCGTATTCTGACTTTTTTTGGCCAGTAAGGTTTTAATGTTTACGTTAGCTTAAAGTTTTATATCGTTTGGGCACAAACTCAATTGGTCGACTTCAACGAATTGCCATATTTTAAAGAGCAATTCATTTTAATTATATTTCGCGTAAATCGTTGCACAATTGAACTGTGTGGAAATGTAATTTAAATTTTCTTTTACTTGTCTGCAAATTGTATGCCATGTACGGAATATATTTGCCATTTATGACCATAACATTACACATATGCATACTTCGACGCATATGGCAGACCTTATTTATAAATATGACTTGCATTTTACACTCGATTCACGTATGGCAAAATTTTATATTTATTATTGCTTTTATTTATGAAATCGCATAAATATTTATCTATAGCCCGTGCAGATCTCGAGTGATGGCACAGCAATGCGAAACGCCCACAGACTCATATAGCCACAGCCACAGATGCCTTTGGCTCTGTGTGTGTGCCGTATTATGAATTTTCAGATTACCATCAAAAAAAGGCAACTTATGACAGTTTATTAAAATGAATTTTACACAAATTCAATCTGCATGTCATTTAACATTGTGCTCGACTCGAGAGATTGAGCGATTGGAGAGGGCCAAAGACCGGCTGCCATCACCGGAAGGGTCAGCACAATGCTTTGACCAGCTTTTAAATTTTCGGCTGTCTTTTATTGTGACTAAATTTAAAAAGGAGCCATACTGCGGGCCCTCTTGACCATAATTCAATGCATGTGCTGTCCACCCAGGGACCAGGACCCATGACTAAACAAAGCCAAACATCACCCCACGGCTGGTCCCAGCCAATATTTTCCATCACATTATGTCCACACGCTGCTACTTATTTGCTTTGTGAAAAAGAGACTGGTGAAATGGAAAGATAATCAGGCAGCAACGATTTTCAGGACGGACACGCGTTGTTTACGATGCCCCAAACTCAGAGTAGAGGTCAACGCCACATATTTAAGGGTGTAACTTGGAAAAAAAAAAAGAAATCAAATACCAAGGGGGCATCCGGATTTGAACCGGGGACCTCTCGATCTGCAGTCGAATGCTCTACCACTGAGCTATACCCCCTGATGAAATGTGCGCAGTTAGAGCTGCAACTGACATAGAAATCTAAGATAAATGAAATTTGTAAATAGAAGTCTTTACTGCTTGTTTATCAATGAAATGGAGTGACAGCAGTTGCTTTAAATTATATTCGCAATATTTTGCTCACAAGTAGTCGCAAACTTGATAACAACCTACTTTCTCTCCTCTCATAATAATAAATATGATGCAGGACACATGTTTTAGCTCACCTAAAACTACAAAAACAACCTAAAACTTGGTTAATGAATGAGGCGAGAAACTTTTCTTTTGACGGAAAGTTTTTGGCATTAGATTTCGAAACAAAAGAACAGACAAATTTGTGCTGTCGAAACTTCTTGTTATTAGTGATGCGCGAAGTTTAATTTAAGACACATCCATTGCATGGAGCATCATCAATTTAAATTTGAATTGCTTAAATTGCACACGAGCTACAAATAGATTTTTATTGTTCAGCGTCTACTTCCGCAAAGTGCAGAATGTTTGCAGTGCAGCGGTGTGGGTGTTGGGGTGGCAGTGGGCTGGAGAGAGGGGTGGTAGCATGCCGCTTCCGCTATGTCGCAAAATGGCGTGGAACATACGTGCTGACTGGCCGGCAGTTGTAGTGAGTGTGTGTGTGTGTGTGTGCGTGCTTGAGTTTGTATTTGTGTTCGTGTTTATGTTGGGCGAGACATATGTTTCCTCATGTTTACCAGACGACCTTGCCCCAAGGCATATGCGTCAAAAGAACACGCGCCAAAATGCCACAATCCGACATCGACTATAAATATAAATGTGCCAAGCTCTGCAACTGTTTCAAATAATCTAAAATCAGCTAAAGACAAAGCTGCACCGGCTTCAGTTAGTAACATAAAGTGATATTATTAAGAAAAAATGGCCAATTCGCTGCCATTGTTGTTGGTCACCTCCCTGATAGCTGTGACATGTGCTGGCTACAGCTCCACGCTGGGCGACCACTCTTCGAGCAGCTCCAACTCGATTGGCAGCTCGAAATGTGATAAGAATCCGCTGACTGAGCTCACATTCCAGCTTAGTGGAAGCAACCTTCACTGGCCCTGTGATTCCACCAAGAACATCTATGTCCAATCGGGTCGCTATGTGCCCAGAAATGTGATTGTGACGCGTGCACAACTGCAGCGAGATTCGGCATTTGTGGCGTTGCCCCGTTACAAGCAGGGCGTACCTTTTACTCTCGGCAAGGTGAATCTGAAGAAGGGCGAGTGCTTGACCAAGATTGCTCCATATCCCTGCTGGGCCATTCAGGAGGAGGGCAACTGCCAGGCACTACAATCCGTTGTCGATGTTGCCGTTGATCAAAATGTGAGTAATTTGCTTGCTTCCGCATCATTTTTAAAAATGCATATGTGTATTCCCTACAAAAACATTTTTTTAACTACTAAGCCCAACTGCTTTTTTAATAAAAAATACAAAAAAATGGTCCATGTAAATGGAATATTAAAAATGATTGCATATTCCAGTTCAAGGTAAACCATTTCAATGAACCGCATAAAACATGCTGATAAATATACTGCTCGGCTTTCAATTGAGATTGCATTCGTACAATTTTAATTGAAAGTTCAATAAATTCTCGTCATATTGCTGATGTTGCACTTGTTTAATCTACAAGAAAAACATTCCGTTAATTCTGTTAATTGAACATTTTTCGCCATGTTTATAATTATATTTTTGAGTTTATTTTTTTATTGGTATGGCATTTGAGTTAAATTCGTATTCAATAAAATTTCTTTGCATAAACATTTTTAAAATAATTTTTATTTGCTGATGTTAAATTTATTTTTCCGTACGCCGTTATTCATTTAAAAGCCATATTCCAAATGCGTTTCTGTAAAACAATTCAGCATTTCATTTAGGCAGAAGTCAACAAGCAGAAACAACAATTACAATAACAACATCAGCTACATTCAACAACAACAACAATTGGCACGCAAATTTATTTATTTATTTACATTTTAGGAGCTCTACCCAATTTGCATGCATTGTTGTTTGCTATTGTTAATTTTACTGTTTGCTTATTTATTTTGCTGACGCGCATAAAAAATATTGAATTTTAAAGCGAGTTAACACTCAAATGTCTGAGCTCGTTAAAATTCATTTCAGCTATATCTCAATTAAAATGGAAATATTTCGAATTGCATATCACATATAAAACAATCATCCTTATGTTATTAATTGCAGGGTCTGCTGTGGGCCTTGGATGTGGGCATTGTCAATACACTGGAGCAGCCAATACGCCGCTGTAGTCCCAAAATTGTGGCCATTAACACGGCCAATAATAAGGTGGTCAAGAGCATTGATCTGAGCGATCTGGTCACCTCCGAGAGCCGCTTGCAGTTTATTGTCGTTGACTACTCCAAGGATAACAAACCCTTCGTGTAAGTTCATGACCAATTAGAATAACGAAGCATCTAAGATTGTGACAGCACAAATATGTGCTATTGATTAATTGCTGTAAGCAGATGCGATAGAATTTTTATTGATAAATCATGTCTCCAATTTTGAATGACGCATTACTCTGCTCTAACTTTGAAAATCGAATAAGTTGTAGAAATGAAAAGAATGTGTGCAAATTTGTTACCTTTCTTTCCCAATGTGTTACACGTTTTATAACACAACAGGTTAAATAAGAGGAAATCTTATCGGACAGCATTTGGTGTCTTGATAAGCACAGCGAAAGTTTCAACAAAAAAATTGACTCATTAATTGTTTTTTAATCGAATTGTAGGTTCAATTCCAATTCCAATGAATTCCAACTACAATCTTTCAACTCTTTCACTCATTCACAGCTATGTGGCCGATGCTGGAGCACGGAGCATTCTTGTTTATGATATTACCAGCAGCAAATCGTATCGCATTGTGCTGCCCCGTGCAACAGCACCGACTAATGATGTACTCTATGTGGCACTGACAGCCAAGCCCGATGGCACCTCAACGCTATTCTTCAGCTATTTGAGCTCACCGCGATTGTATTCGATTAAGGGCGAGTATTTAAGGGTGGGCCAGGGCGCTGGCTCCATCATAGATGTGGGACCCAAACCATTTGGCAAGCAGGCAGTGCTGCTGGGCGCCGATGGCGGCACTTCGCTCTTCTTCCGCTACAAGGGCGAGAATGACATATATTTGTGGGACTCGCAGACATGCTTCAAGGCATCCAATTTGCAGGAGGTGCAACGCGGCGGCGACTGTCGCCTATCCACACAAGTGTTGCCGGGACATAAAAGATTCATGTGGGCGCTGGAGAGCAATTTCCATGATTTCATTTCGGATCGCACCGGTTGCAATGGTGCCTCCATTGTCCTGCATCCCGTTGTGCGCGAATGCGATGATTAATTGTGACAATAAACACTTTTATTAGATCTAAGATTTGTTAACATATCAATTAAAGTTTCACAAAGTTTAACAATTGCCTGGAACACACGAAAATTTGGTCAGATCAAATATCTGATTCGGTGGGCAATCGCTACGGTTCATAGCGGCTCCTTTCCTATCGCAGTGATAATAACGACCGCAGTCGGTCAAATCTCCAGTCATCCCAGTACGTTGACAAACTCCAGACTTGTCCGGGCTTGTCTGCTGGCCAATGCGACACATTTGGAATGTGGCATCAAAGTAACTGCCATCTGGACAGATCTCACATTTGGGTTCACCATTAATGCAGTAGCAATAGGAATTTAATGAATCCCCCGGATAAAGCACTCCTTTCTGACATAGCACTTCTTTGGCTGCAACTTCTGTGTCCTGACAGTCAGTTAGGACGCTCAGCAACATTATCAGCAACAACCTAAACTCACTCATTCTATGATGAATATTGATTCTTGATTTCGCAGAGCAACAGTTTAAATAACATGAGATAAGCACGAGCCCGGAAATGTTAAGGGTACTAATTAAAAGCGATTCCACAAATTATAAAAATCGTCCAAAAAGAATATTTGATAACAATGTGTAATGCGACTCAGTGATTTTATTGTGAAGATATAATACTACACAAACATATATTAATCCACATAATGTGGCCTGCATATGGCACCATGCCCATCAAAGGTGGTACCTGCGGGGCAAGTATAAGAGGTTAGTTCTCCATTGTGACACAGAAGATACCCATTCTCCGATTCTACAGGATACATCTTGAGTTCCTCGCAGGAATCCACCTCCTCAAGAGACATCAGTGGATTGTGTTCTATTAGCCTGGTGTTGGGCACACAACTGTGTCCATTGAAACTGTAGTTATTGCTGCATTTCATCATTAGCGGATAGTAGATATCCTGATCGCCTTGCCTATCCTTCTGGCAAATATAGTAGTAGCTGCTGTTCGAGGGCCAAACGCCCGTTTGACCTACATAATTGCAGGAGTATTGCTTCTCCGTGCACTGCTTACTCTCCCGGGGCAAGCTGCAGCTGTTTGCAAGCAGTGAGTAGGCGGCTCCATTGGTACATTGTTGGCGTGCATCCAAATTCTGCTCGTTGCACACGTGATAGTTGCGGCAGTCGTACGGATCAGGGAAGATGCCCGGCGATTGGCAGTAGAACTTGCCGCGCACCGGCACGCGACACTTGGGCTGCCAGGTGCACCCAATGGCATCCTCATCGTTGCAGTAGAAGCCACGCTCCGTCTGGCACTCGGTCATGGAGACCGTCTGCCACTGGCCATCGACATGCGAACAGAAGCCGAGCGTCGAACAATCGACGCAGATAAAGCCAGCGAAGCGCACATCCTGGCAGGGATTACTGACCAGGTCGGCAGAGTCAATGGCCAAGCCATTATTAACCAATAGCGGATCGGCCTGGCTGCCAGCAAAGAGGCAACCAAAAACCACTAACAAGAACCCAATACAAATCATTTTCAAGACTATTGCCTGCAATTGCCTGAGGCAGCTGCTTAAATAGCCAAAGATAAGCATTCGAAGGAAATGTAAAACGAATAATTAAAAGATAAAGACTCGATTAGGTAGTTCATTAATAGGTGTACACAACTATTGACAATTCACTTAATATACTGTTTAGAATGCGTTTAGCATGTACCCAGCACGCAGGCGGATTGCTCCGGTCGATAGTGGGTGCCCACAGGACACTCCAGATGACGCAACTGACCATTCAAGGCGGAGCAATAATAATACTTGCGACAGTCATCCATATCGGCGATGAGACCCACATGCTCGCATCGGATGGGCATCACTGGAATACCATTGTCATTCGAATCCACAATGTCCGAGTCGTTGGTGGGATGGTCAGGTTGGATGCCGCCGTTGACCGGACTGCAAACAAAGTTCGAAAAGATTTCACCATCATTGCAGCGATGTAGTGAAGGATAGATGACAACGGTATCGTTTAGATTTTGATTCACCGTTGACTTGCACACGTAGAAGATGTTGGGATTACTCGGCCAGGCGGCCACAAAGCCGACCTTGGGGCAATTATATTGCGGCTGAGTGCACACGGTGCTCTGCAACGTCATCGAGCATTGACCGGTCCGGGCATCGAATGCCTTGTCATTGCCACAATCAACGGCAGCTGCTACCAAAGTTGCGCCCACAAAATAACACATGTGATACTTCTGGCAATCGTATGGATCTGGAAAGATGCCCTGCGAGGTGCACTGAAAGTTGCCAACAATACCAATTGGATGACAGGGCCCAGTCTCATTAGAACAGGTGCCCAGACGAACGTTGCAATAATAACCGTTGGCCACATCACACGATTCGACGGGTATGTTAACCCAGCCATTGGAGTGCTGCACACAGGTGGCCAGCAGTTCGCAGGATTCACAAATGGGTCCCAGTGTCTGGCGGGCCTCACAGTTGCTCGTCTCGCGCGGCTGAATGATTCGCGTTGTGACCCTGGCAGCAGTCAGCAGACTAATGATGTTGAGCATCAGCTATAGAAATCATGAGAGGATTTATAGTTTTCAATAGAAATTCGAAATTAATCACTTCCAAACAACTTACCAAGCTTAACCTGAGCATATCGAAGGACATGTTGATCACTTTCAATTTCGGAGCACGTCTAATTGCTTTGAGTTACTCGAACTATCTAAGTTGATTAAAAAAAAAATACAGAAAATGGAAAAGAAATCACACAGTTTTGAGTCACAAACCAAATATAGCAGAGATACAGATACGTGCAGATATCTTTTACTCTGACAATGGATGGTTCGGGAGACACTCTTTATATCAAATTGGTGTGCTTTGATGCGTATGTGTGAGTGAATGTGACTAACATCTTGCGAAAGTGAGTAGTTGGGCAAAGAACAAAAATCGTAAGCATTACAAACACAAGCGATTACAATAACAAACAAAAACAATTGGTTGGAATGCTGCACTGATGGGCAAATGGGTTCATGTTTACACAGTAAAAACATTGTGACAAAATCTTGGTTAAAACCATAGTTTCTCTCGACAAACAGGAACCACTTAAAAATTTGTGTGCGCTTTTAGAAAAATCAAATATATGCTTAACAATTCTTTAGTTTACTACATTTGTTACGCTTTTGCTATTTAAATATTGAAAATTAGCGCGCAGTGTAGTCGATATCAGATAGGGGAATGACTTCGATTACAAAAATCAGTTGAATTGGTATTTTACTCATTGAATCTCAATTCTATTGAATTTTGGTATTTTTGGTATTACTACTGCTTTGCACAAGCTGGCACACTGACACATAACTCGCCGTAACAGCTTTGTTATTATTTTAACAAATTTATAATGGATTTCATACACGAATCTGTGGCGCTTGGCGTCGATTTACTCATACTCGGACTCTGTGTACGAGAATATGTTAGCTACAAAAGCACCGTCAAGGTGTTGAAGGTGAGATCTTTCCTTTATCACATTGCATGTGTTATCCTAATCATAACAATGTTCGTATTATTTCAGGCGGCACCACAATACAACATAGATGGTGAGCTGAAGGACATTGTGGCACGGCAACAGGACAAAAAGATACCATATGCCGTTATACGGGGCACAGTCACGCCCATTGGCGTGCCACTGCGCAGCTCATTTGTGCCCACAGTGAGCGGCGTGCTGCAAATTGTGAAGCTGCACGAGCATCGCGTGATGCGCGCCTTTGCCGGCTTCTGGGCGGAACAGCGCAAGCTGCTGCACGAGAGCACCAATGAGATGCCCTTCGAGCTGTGCAATCAGCAGCATGGTGTGGAGATTGTCGATGCAATAAATGCCGCTGTCCTGGACGTAGACGTTGTCTACGATAACTATGAGTCTACATCTCTGTCATTCTTCGATCACATCTTTGGCTTCTTTACGGGTGTGCGGCAGAAGGGACTCCAGACTACGGAACAAGTGCTCCGCGATGGCAGCTTCCTGACCGCCATCGGTGAGCTGGAAATGGATGGACAAACGTTGCGCATGCAACCCTCCAAGCAGGGACCACTCTTCCTAACCACTGCCACCAAATCGACGCTGATTAAACGATTTGAAGATGCCAAATCCTCGACTCTGTAAGCTAAACCATAGATAATTAGACCTTTCCTAAATATGAATCGTATTCCTTTGCAGCTTTAAGATTATATTGTGTAGCAGCGTATCCATTGTTCTGGTTGGTCTCATCGTGCGCAAGGTCTATCGCAAGAAGAGGCAAGAACGTGAGGAAGCTAAGATACGCGACCGACTGGAGTCGGAGCGACGGGAGCGACGTGCACGCAATCGTCCGCATACTCTGACACAGGATCAGCTCTGTGTTGTGTGCTCCACAAATCCCAAAGAGGTAAGCTAATCGACAGACTTAATTACATAGGAGCGCACTAACTAACTAACTTTTCCTTTTTTTTAGATCATTCTGTTGCCCTGCGGTCACGTGTGCCTGTGCGAAGATTGCGCCCAAAAAATCAACGTTACTTGCCCCGTTTGCCGCAGCAAAATTGTTTCGAAGGCGGCCGCATTTATTGCCTAGTTGTTGTGTTATCCAGTCCAGTTAGAATCACATGTATGTAACTGTCTCGATAAGTGTTTGTTACTGAACTACTTTAGTATGCAGTTTTCCATATTGATAAAATTCGTTTCAAGTGTTGTCCAAGCCAATCTAAGCACTGTTTCCCTGCATAATGTTTCTATATTCTCGCTGATGCTCCAGTAGCCTCAGAAAGACCTTGTACTTGCGATTGTGCAGCTCCACAGTGTTGGGATTCGGCATTAACAGCTGCCCAGTGCCACCCATTGCCTTCGAAGCGCTCTACAAACACACAGATGCGAATTTCGTTAATATTCATCTTGCAGACAAGAGTTAGTTCTGCTGTACACACACCTCCAGGCTGTCGTAGTGACCTGCAGCAGCAGCGCCCAAAGCGGCCGCACCCACCAGCACCATTTCCTGCTCGTCGGGAATAAGTGCAGGCAGATTGCAAGCATCTGCATGACATTGCACGTAAAGTGGATTCTTGGCCAGGCCGCCGCAAAAGAGCAGCGTCTGAAATGCTTTACGCTTGTGCTGATAAAGATTCTCAATGATGTGTCGGGTGCCGTACTAAAAATTGATCAAGTGTGAATAAATAAACGGATTAAAACTAAACCGTTCGTATTCAACTCACAGCCAGTGCTTGTACGAAAGCCAAATATTTAATTGCTAGAGATTCAACGCCGCGGGTCATGTCCAGGCCAGTGATCTGTTTAGGTCAAAATACTCGATTTATAAATGGTATTGATGGACAGCATCATTACATACTATTCCGCGCAGTGTGGGATCCGCAACAGGCGAGCGATTGCCATGGAAATCCGGCCAAACGTGGACATCGCGCGTCAAGCAGCTAAGCTCGCGGAGACCTCGTCTCTCGGCCAACTCGGGCAGCAACTTGTTCAAATGTTGGTAGATATATCTAAGAGAGACATGGATACATTTAATAACTCAAGTCGAGGTGGACTTTACTCACTTATCTCCACCCAGTTTCTCACGCAACTCGGAATAGCTTTCGTGCATCTTGAGCACATGATCTAGCAGATGGCCGGCAATCGATTGACCGCCTTCGTTCAGAAAGTATCCCGGTATGATGGCATCTTGATAAGGACCCCACACTCCCTGTGCAAAGCAGGCATCACGCGTGATGCTCATGTGGCAGGTGGATGTGCCTGCTATTAATGCCATTTTGCCCTGCACATCATCATCATCATTTGCATTATCGGCACGACAACCAAACATGCCCAAGGCACCTGCATGAGCATCAATTAGGGATGTGCTCACCACAGTGCCCACGGGCAGCCCCAGTTCGGAGGCTGCGCGCTGTGAAAGACCATTTCCCACGGGTTTGCCTGGTGGCTGGACATCGCTGCCCAATGCCGCAAACTTCTCTCGCGTCAGCTCCTCAAGATCGGCCCCGCGTAAAAAGTCCGTGTTCCAACTGTGCGCGGCTGCATCATAGTTCCATTTACACACCACGGAGCACAGGGATCGAGTGTCGACATCGGTTGCCCGCCACGTGAGAAAGTCGGGCAAATCGAAAGCACGCCAAATGCTTCCATAAGTCTTGGGCAGCTTACGCTTCAGCCACAACAGCTTGGGTATCTCCATCTCCAGCGATACCTGTCCACCCACATATTTCAGTAGCGAATGCTTGCCGGCATTTATCTCGGCCGTCTCCAGTTCGGCTCGATGATCCATCCATAGAATTACATTCTGTTCGGCTATGCCGCTCTTGCTGACCGTCAACGGGTCTCCATTTGCACCCAAGATGACCAGAGAGCAGGTGGCATCGAACCCAACGCCCTTGACTTGCGTCTTACTGACACCAGCAGTGACTTGCTGCAATTAAAGTGTAATCTAATCTTTAGAGGTTATCAGCAGACATGTCTCATTGAAATAATCCATTCATACCTTGACGACCTTACAGATTGCACGCCAAATGTCCTCACTCGATTGCTCATAGTAGTCCGGCTCTGGTGTCCACGTTTTGATCACCTCCACCGCCTGCTCCAGCACACGTCCCTTGGCGTCCACCAACGCTGCTCGCGCACTGCCCGTGCCTACGTCCACGCCCACAAAATACGCCCGCTGAGACATAATGTATCCCTCTCCTGGCTGCTGCTATTGCTCTTTGCGGTCAAATAAAGGTTCTCAAACCAAACGGGATGAGCGCATAGCGTTGACTGATAAGAAATTCGAGCTATTTGTGGATTTGCGGAGCTTATACCGGTTTCTCGAAGATCTCAAGCAATCTGTGGTGAATAGCCGAGCTGAGGTAGGTTGGCTGGTGGCAATGATTATGATATTGTGCCTAATTATGATGGCAGGCAGGGCTTCTGTCTGATGCCGACCTATTTTAGTAAAACATTTTGCGATCGTATTAAAATGACTCGCCCCAATTAAACACATTCATTTATCATGCATATGTGCATAAATAAATTTATAAATTTTGAATTCTAAATTATATGCATATTTTTTTCCTGCTGCTAAGCTTGAATTTTGTTTTCTTACTTCTTACACTTTTAACACCTACAGCAGTCGCTCGCAGACTAAAGACTCGTTCTCAAGTGCGACTTATATTATTCAAATTGCAATCAACTCAAATTACCGCGCGCATTTCGCTCTCTTTCTCCCTCTCTTTCCCTGACACACTCACTCTCAATGCAACAGTTGCTCAAGGCAATTGCTTTTCACGATCGAGTCGTTTATACAGCCATCAACAATGCCAATCACAAATAAGAACGCACATCTTTCCAACAGTCTGGCAACGCCGCAGAGCGACCAGCTTACATTTATTGTGCTTTTTGTTTACAATGGTGCGCATTAAAAATCGGTAGGTTAATTAAATATTTGTTCTTATTTATGACATGCACCTGTATTAATAACCAGCCACGTTGCTTATCAGCTACATAGCTGTGCAAATTGTGCCATATGCGCCGGTGAAAACGCTGCGGCTCAACGACACAACTTTGAGCAAATGCCTGCTGCAAAATGTGGAGAAATATTACGGCGTGTTTGGATTGGGAATCTTGGAGCACGGTTTCCGTGTAAAGTACTGCAATGAGCGCACGAAAATTGCAATCATACGCTGCCTGCATCGCGGACAGCGCTACGTGTCCAGCATATTGCCGCTGATAACGTTGGTAAGTAGATATGTCTACTATATATATATATACATATCTAGGTTCATTACAAACTATATTGATTGCAGATTGGCGATGTGCGCGCCAAGTTTCGCACTCTTTACACGGGCGCAACAATCATCCAGTGCAATAAGTTCATCATTATGCATCAGCGAAAGTTCCTGGATCGCATGATGGGCCAAGTCGTATCGGCCAAGGAGCGTCAGGATCTCTTCAAGCTCGTCATGGAGTTCGACATGGACAGATAGCAGATTGTAATGTTTGCAAATGGATTTACTTTTATACTTAAGCATATAGTACATAGTTTTCTTGTGGAATAAATGTTTTGATCCAATTTGGCTAAAAGTTATGTTTACAATGTTTTTTGGTACACACGATCCTTAAACTTCGATGAGGAATTTGCGACTTGGCGAGCGTGAAAGTCTCGCACTGAATTGCTTGAGTCTGTGCTGCAAATCCGTGAAGGTCAATTTGTTCTTCTTGCTGTAGACATTCAGATAAATACCCAGCACAACGATCAATCCCGACCAAATATATCTAATGAGAGAGGAAACGTTGCAGTTTAAAGTAGATTATTAGAGATGATGCAACGCATCTACTTACTGCACTGTGAATGGTTTGCTAAAGAGCAGAAAGGAGAAGGCAATGGTCACCGCTTTGCGGGCGGTCGTCACTGTGGCAGCCAATGGAGCACCGCTGCTCCTCACCAGCGCCAGCACAAATTGTATGCCCAAGTAGCCCGACAGACTAAAGAGGAAGCCGTAGCCAAAGGTTTCCAGTGGATGGGCCAAGCAGAAGGCGAATCCGCTGAAGAAGTTGCCGGTGAGCAACATGATCACAAACAAATAAACAAAGCCCAGTCCATAGGAATAGAAGACCACTTCGCTGCTAGGCGCCTTGTGTTCCCGCATTGCCTTCTCCTGCACATTTCCAATGACGGCATCGCATAGCAGCGCTCCTGATATCATGGCCACGCCTAGCGGATTAAAGTTTGGCGACATCTGCGAATCGGCGAGGGTAAACCAGGCGAGACCAATGCACATCGCGGTTGCGGCGGCAAAGTCGAGTGGTCCATAACGCTTGCCCTGTATAATGATGCTGCCGACGAGTACCGGGATCAGTTTGCAACACTTGAAGATCACTTGCGTGGGATAGTTCAGGTAGCCAAGGCTCGAGTTGGACAGACCCATAGTGCCGAGCGTTAAGCCGGCAAGGACAAAGTACGTGCGCAGGGGTATGCAACGTGGTGCCGGCTCAACATTCCACAGAGTACCGCCCATCGTCCGGTAGGCCTCCAGGCGACGCTCCACCAAACCAAAGCCAATGTAGTACCCAAACTGGACGAGAGTGAGAAACCAGCCATAGGGTTTGAAGCCCTCCACAGTGAAGATGAGCTCCTGCAGATATCCGTAAATTATATAGAGTATAAAAACGCCGGCACAGCTCAGCAGAAATTGCGTCGTTCGATTGTAGTGGGTCAGGTCAAAGCAGAGGATTCGCATTTCCCCCGGCGGCGGCGGCGGTGACTTTGATGTGGATGACGCTTTGCGCTGTACAGCCAAAGGGGGCAGAGGTGGGGCACCATTAGCCGCTGTCCCATTACTGATGTTGTTACCACTATTGATACTGATAACGTTCTGTCCGTCGTTGTCTACTTGTCGACTGTCGCCCAGCATAGTGTGTGTGTGTGTGTGTGTTTATCACAGTATCGGTGTTGTATTCTTTCTTAACTATTGCCACGCAACATTATTAAACGTTCACGCTTGCATTTTTGCTTTGCACATTATAGGCGTAATTCATAAAAACGCGCAACGTTTTCTTTGTCAATAACCCTAGCTACGGTTTCGTTTTGTTCAGTTTTAGTTGACGGCCATTCGATAAACATCAGGTTGTATCATTTAAAAAAGATACATTCCACGCTGCCAGACTGTTTGAATTTCCCAAAATATGTCAGTATGGTCACTCTAAAATTTGGCCACACTGCCAATCGGTCGATTGCTTGAACTGTCTGGCACCCCTGTGCAGCATAGTCTTAAAAACATCGTTTCGTTGTTTAGCAGCTCTCGTTTTGTGTTTCATTTTAAAAATGGCAGACGTAGAAAAGGAGCCTGAGAAGACCATCGCCGAGGATTTGGTTGTTACCAAATATAAATTGGCTGGCGAAATTGTAAATAGTAAGTAAAAAAAATATGTTTGTAATTGGAAAGTGAAATCCAATTTTTTGGCTTCTACCATCCGTCGGCCGCTACGTGTAGCCGACAACAATGGAGCCAGCGAAGACGTCGGCGCTGACGCTGACGTAGACGTTGACGTTGCCGTTGCTTGCAAGTAGCCACGCGGCTGTGTACGCGGGATATGCCAAAGCGAAGCGTGCATAACCTCAAACTTTTCAGGTGTTGAATTCTTTTACGAAATGCTCAAAAAATCAGAAGACACATTTAACACATTCAGCTTTAATTACAAGCATAGCTAAGCCGGCAAAACAAAATTGCAATGCTAATGTGAGATTTTTAACAGTGGCAAAACTCGTTTAGCATGGAAATAACTCGACTATTTCTGTTTGAATGCGTTTAATTTTAGAAACACTGAAAACGCTTATTGGACTCTGTGTGGTTGATGCCTCCGTCAGGGATATTTGCACCAAGGGCGACAATCTGCTGACCGAAGAAACCGGCAAAGTGAGTTTCAAGTAATCGAACATCGTCGTACATATATTAAAAAAAAAGAAAAGAAACAACTCCAATGATTAAAACACACGCAATTGAGGGTCGATCTCTGCGTGCACCGTTGCTGCGCTGCTGGCTGGCAGCATGTGCGTGTGTGCCGTAAAAAGCCGCATGATTCCTGCGTGCGAGCGTGCGTGCGTTGAATTTCTGTAATCCACCCACGTGCGTTTTTGACGCTAGCTGGCTGCGTTTGATGCGTGCGCGCCCTGATGAGGCCCAAAGATCAACAGATTATGAGATCTGAGGACTTTTTTGGCAGACAGCCAACAGTCAAATTTGTCATTTTTCTTGATAAATTAATTTAAATACTACTCATGCTTTTTCTAGGTATACAAAAAGGAGAAGGAGCTGAAGAAAGGTATCGCATTTCCAACATGCCTTTCGGTCAACAATTGTGTCTGCCACTTCTCGCCAGCTAAGAACGATGCTGACTACACGCTCAAAGTGGGCGATGTGGTTAAAATGTGAGTACGCAAAACACACTTGCAACTGGCAGAAGCACTCATTTAAAATAACTTGCCTTGCTTTACTTGCCATGCAGTGATATGGGCTCCCATATTGATGGCTTCATTGCTGTGGCAGCGCACACAATTGTCATTGGCGATGGCACGGATCAGAAGATAAGCGGACGCCAGGCTGATGTCATACTTGCCGCATACTGGGCCGTCCAGGCGGCCTTGCGCCTACTTAAATCAGGCTCCAACGTAAGTACAAGTAAAGCACATGGTTTTTCTGCAAGCAACGGATTGTCTTGCGTCTTCCACACAACGCCAGCACATCTCAACACTTGCACAAAGCACTGGCGACAATTGGCGATTGCTTGGGTCATCAAATATCGATGGCTCGGCTTCTGCTGATTGTTCACATATATATCTGTCCCCATAGTTTAGTTACCCATTTGCTGCAGGCAACGGATTGTCTGCTGCTATATAAATACAACTGGCACAGCACAGCTCAACGCCTGCATAAATCAATTGCGGCAATTTCGTGAACTGAACAAGTTTATTTACAGAAATGTTTGGTCTTTACAATTGCACACAAATCGACATATAATGGCCCATAAATAGTCTACGATTTATATTTATAACATATAGTCTAACCTGACGTTTGGGTATTTTTGTGTATTTTATTTTTGCAGAATTACTCAATCACCGATGCCGTGCAACAGATCAGCGAGTCGTACAAGTGCAAGCCCATTGAGGGAATGCTAAGTCACGAGCTGAAGCAGTTCAAAATCGATGGAGAGAAGACAATCATCCAGAACCCGAGCGAGGCGCAGCGCAAGGAGCATGAGAAGTGCTCCTTTGAGACGCACGAGGTCTATGCCATCGATGTAATCGTCAGCAGTGGCGAGGGCGTGGTAAGCTCACTGCCTCAATTTGATCCGGCAACCAACAATTTGTTCAATGATTAAAAACACGCGCGTGAGGATTGGCAATTGCAAGGCGATGGGGCTAAGCATGTAAGCGTTCTGTGCGCTTGGCGAGCCAGCATTAAGCAGCTTGGCACATGTTGGCTTCGGAGCTGCGCATTCGCTGGCCCAAAGATAGCAAGATTATGAGATCTGAGAACGCTTTGAAACTTCGTGGAAACTTATCGATTTGTTGGATATATGCTGCATTGCTAACGTTTGTGGTTTTGTTGCAGGGGCGCGAGAAGGACACAAAGGTATCCATTTACAAGAAGTCCGAGGAGAATTACATGCTCAAGCTGAAGGCATCGCGAGCGCTGCTCGCCGAGGTAAAAACCAAGTACGGCAACATGCCCTTCAACATCCGCAGCTTCGAGGAGGAGACCAAGGCGCGCATGGGAGTCGTCGAATGCGTATCACACAAGATGATTGAGCCCTTCCAAGTGCTGTACGAGAAGCCTTGTAAGTTTGGACTGCTCCTTTCTTTCCTCTTATTGTATGATTTGATTTTTGCAAAACTTAATTCCGGATTTGGTATAACTCTTGAGCTGCCAACTACGGCCAGACATTTTGCTAGAGCAAAGTTCCAAAGGCTTTGGCGTCTTCAGCGGTTGCCTTTATCCTCGGCCTCGGTCTGAACATGCCATTGCTACAAATTAACATTGCAAAGATATATCCCCCCCATCCGAATGGTATACTTAAATTTATTTATATCTTGCACTTGCAGCTGAGATTGTGGCACAGTTCAAGCACACGGTATTGCTCATGCCCAACGGAGTCAATCTGGTCACCGGCATACCCTT
The DNA here is from genome assembly GCA_035044105.1 of Drosophila nr. perissopoda 5 BK-2023a. Classification (NCBI taxonomy): domain Eukaryota; kingdom Metazoa; phylum Arthropoda; class Insecta; order Diptera; family Drosophilidae; genus Drosophila; species Drosophila nr. perissopoda 5 BK-2023a. Next base: position 2,473,445 of record JAWNMK010000124.1, read on the forward strand.
CAACGAGGACAGCTACGTCAGCGAACACAGCATTGCACAAGCTGAGCTCAAGGTAAATCCATAATCCAAGTTAAGCCTTTTCTGCGGTTCTAATGTTATGTGTCTATTATTGTTATTTAGGAACTGGTCGCACAGCCGCTGGGGCCTGTTAAGGGCAAGGGCAAAGGCAAGAAAGTGGCTGCCAGCAATGCCGCTGCGGCGACAAAAGTGGACGCGGCGCCGGCCGTTGAGACCAAGGCATAGAGTCCTGGGTACACCGTACATAACACGCCGCCTTGAAGCAACAATAATGTGAACAATTGCGCTGCCTACTGCTGCCGCTAAATCAGTTTTACTATAGAATTCGTTGAGTAGTAAATCAGAGAAACCATTTGACAACCATCAACCAACAACAATTCGTTTTCGTTCCAAGAACTTTTCCATTCTAACAAGAACAAAAAAGAAAAAAATAAATACCACTTATGAGCCTTATAGTCAGGCCTGTAAAGTTGGATTTGCAGCTAGATCCATACTTATTTCCCCCCTTTTTCAAAAAGCGCACTGAATTTTATCGAAATCGATGTGTTAATAATTGCAACGAAATGAGAAATCACAAGATTTGTAACATTTTTACAGTAAGCATGATCATGATCTTTGAAATACAAAAACGTTAAAATTCACATACAGTAGGTATTAAATAAAATTAACATTTTATACAAAAAAACAAAAACCGATAAATCTGAACTGAGTTTTTTTGTTTTTTTGGAAACTGTTTTGAAATCATTATTAACTAGAACTGATAAAAATAACATTACTTATAATTCAATTCAATTAATTGACGGAAGAAGAAAAGAACATAACTACAATCATTATTTCCAATACAAATAATTTTTCTTTTATTTTTTATGATTTATGTATTTAAGTTATGTTCACAATTTTTTGTTTATATAAATTTCTTGCATGTAATTAAAATTGTACACAGTCTCATCTCTGAACTCTTTTGTATTACAAAAGTAGCAAGAATAATATTGGTTATCGTTACTGTTATTAGGTCACCCATCCCTGCATCCCCTCACTTTACCCGTCAAGTCGCCAGTCTTCCGTCTCGACACGCCAAGCGAATATAATGCCAACAAAATTAAACAACAAAACAAATTACATATTAAATTGCTACGAACTGAACGCATGCAAATTATCAGAACGGGAAACCCACGCGCCGGATTCGCTATTGAAGTGAAATGTGCAAGCAGAACGACGGACTGCGGCGTCATCAACGGACTCGTGATAGGATTGAATCAATCGCGTTTGATTAGTTGATGAAATACATGTTGTGCATGTATTTGTGTATCCGGTTATGGAAACAAGCCTACAGTTGGCTAGGGAACAGGGTAGAACGACAACGATGATTATATGAGCGCCGCTTTGTGGACTTTAGTTATCGGCATGTGCGTCCATGGGCGCCGAGGCGGTCACATTGCTTGGCTTCTCCGGCGTGTCCAAGTAGATTTTTAGCGCTCGTTCGCGACGCTGCGAGTAGCGCGTCGTTGAAATGCAACCCAGTCGATCCAGACGTGCCTTCTCCTTGTTGGTCAACGAGCGGCGCTCCTCCGTCGACAACTCTCGCACCGTTACACTTTTATCTCTGCAACACAGGATTATCAATAAATGCTTTCTAAAGAGATTTGGTTCTATCTGGTGATACACTCACTTGTACAAATACATGTTGCCGCTTTGCGTTGTGTTCAGCGGATACATGTCCAGCGCCGCAGGCACAGAGAACCAGTTGACGGCCTCATTAACGCTGACTGCCGATATGCTTGTGCAGGGAAAGTAGCTGTTTACCTGTAGAACAACAAGTTATTAGTGTTACTATGTGTTATTCGCATTGCTGTGTGTGGGTTGTGGCGCTTCTTCTGGTTTTGCTCTTACCTTCATATAACTTAAGCGGTCAATGGTGATATTGCATATGGTTGACAAACAACTTCTGATTTCGCTGTCCTCTGCGAAACGAAGAAACATTGGGGTATATAGTGTTAATGCTAATATGATTCATTCATTTGCCAACTTACTGTCCATTGTGATTTCCTGAAATTTGCCAAATTCCCATTGGTCTGGATACCAGCGGCGAACGAATATGGTTAACGAATCATCCTTGGGCTGTGGATCCACGCCTTCCTCGCACTCTTGCAAAATAAACTGGCAAGCAATAAAATGAGACATTAGTTGTGGGTAATTTTATATTTGTTGTACTCCTCACCTCAGCTGCAATTGAGGAGCGCATGTCGCAGTAGAGCAAATCCTCGTTGCCGAGTATTTTGATGGGACAACGACCGCCCTTCAGCCAGATGCGACTGTTGTCGACGGTGAGGGACGTGTACTTGGCATCGATGCGATGCAGCTTGGCTACCAGATCCTGTTTGGCCTGCTCCACGGTGGTGGTGGCACTGTACACCCACTCACAGACGCAGGGCAGCTTGGCGGTCTCATTGTCCAGATCCGCAAGGCGCAAAAAGTAAATTTTGGCCTTGTACTCGTCCGGCAGCAGTGTCTTGCCCAGCTCCACGGTCAGCGTCTCACCCTCGTTGAGAAAGACCAGCGAATTTGTCTGACTGTACGATATGGTGTTCTCATGTTTGCGCTGCAGCTTAAAGTAGGCGTTAGGCACACGGATCAGTTGCTCGATGTGCCGCTTGAAGGTGCCCATGCGCATGTGGGTGCCAGCCAGTAGCTTATAGGCGTGCGTCGGTTTTCGCAGCTGTGCCTCGTCATCGGATTGGTGGCCACTCGTGCTGCTGGTGGTGGCCGCGTCCACGCTGTCGATTTTGATGGCATGGAAAAAGTGTGTGGTTGTGCTATGGGGCAGGGAGCTGTTGTCGCCAGCTTCGCTGTCATAACTGCCATTGCCGTTGCAGTAGGCATGAACGCGCATCATGGCGTCTTGGGAGGCGGCCTCGTCCTCGGGACTGGACAGCTGTGGCGAGTGGCTGGTGGAGCTTACTTGACTATCACCGCCGCCGCGATGCTGCAGACTATTCTCAACCAGCGTACGATCGCCGTCACTCAGGCTGCTGTCCTCCGAGTTGGACTCGTGGCCGGGCGTTGCAAGCGGCGCTAGAGAATCGGGCTGATCGCGCTTATAGCGACGCCAATCACAGTCGTTGTTGCCGGCGCTGCCGCCCTCGGGCGTTGCCTTGCCGCTTGTGCCATTAATGCCGTTCATCATAGCCGCATCGACGACATCAGCACCGGCGGCGCTGCCATTGACTGTCTGCAAAGGGGATAAAAGTTACTTGAACATTGACACTCTGCTCTTCAATACTTGCATTTAAGAACAAATCGTTATTTCGGGATATTGAATGGGACTGATAGGGAACCTAGAACCTACCTCAATGGGAGCTGCAATGGACTCGGTGCTGGGCACACCCAGCATTTCGAGACTGCTGGCGTCGGTGTTAGGCACGTTTAAGTAAAAGTATGTGATATATTTGAATTGTGAGTTGGCCAGTTGCTGCAGATGCTGTTGCGCCTCCGGTGTCGGTTGCGGATCGTAGGCGACGAACGCTTTGCCTCTCACGGTCGCCAGCAGGAACTGCTGCTCGTTAATGTGTAGGCGTGTTGCGATCGAGTGACGCAGCGTGTCGTCTCGCGCTGCTGAGTAAACCAGGAAGGGACCGTCCATCGCCATGGTCGAGAGATCTACTTTAAACACATACCACGTGGTGCCATCGCCGGCATAGTTCTCAAACTGCTGATCCTCGGCCCGATACTCCAGCAGAAAGTCCAGATTGTAGTTATGCGCGGCACGGAGTTCCGTCAGCGCCGGATCCGTGCTGTTCTCCAATGACTGCAGAATTGTATCCATTGATGAATCGTATGCAACCAGACGACAGCGCGACAACGGCGCAAACTGGTCCACATTAAGCATCTCGTGAGCTGACATCAACACAAGATTCACATCAAAACTCTGCGACACATACACACGCGTCATCTTTAGCTTCTTGAGCGACGGATTATAGAAGTAGACGCGTGGCTTGTAAAGATCCGGCAGCGCCAGGTCTGTTACGGTGATGTGCCTGCCCAGACGTGTCACACGTGTCTCCTCCTCCGCGTGCAGCTTGGGCAGCAGCGACTTAATGTGCTCCGGAAAGTCACCACACTTGGCCGCTGGCTCGTTGCGTTTGGCGTCCACCTGGCGATACATCAGCATATAAGCATTCGTGCTGGACGTATACGCGCTCGAATAGTAACTGCCATTGGGTCCGCCAAAAGAGCGCTGAATGTCCTCTTGTGTGATCTGCAAAATGAACAGATACGGTTCCAATCAAATAATGTCGTCTGGTAATGAAGCTGGATTATTGGCTACCTACCGAAGACACATTTTGATCATTGAAGCAAAACCAATCCTGGCTTTCAAAGTCCTTGATGTATGCATAGTAATGACCGCCCGATGCGCTGCCCGAGTGTATCATGATGGCAAAGAGCTCATAGTTATAAGGACCCGCTAGCGACTCCTGTTTGAGTCGCGCCTCCACGTTGGCGCTCTTGCCGGTGCTGCTGCTCATGTCGATTCCCTCGTCCTCATCGTTCATATCGTTCTCGTGCTGACTGGAGCTGGCCGTGGTCACCACACCACTGCTCAAATTATCCTCCTCCATGGCCGAGCCACTGTCCGCAGTGCTGCAATCGTCCACATTGCTGTTGCCGTTCATTTGATATTGCTCACCCTGACCGCAGCGATTAACAAAGCTGTTCAGGTTTAGCTTCTGTGGAAAGGTCACTCTGTATCAAATACAAAGAGATTAGTATGGGCGGAAGATGCTGGTAAACTGGAGTTTAAGACATACCTGTCATTCAGCTTGATGCGATGCATGGTCTGATAGTCAAAGTCGAAGCGCTTCAGATGCAGCGTCAGTATGTAGGGGAAGGACTTGAAGTGCAGTCCCTTGTGGGCGTCGCACTTCTTTTTGCACTTCTCACACAGATACTGATTGTTGCCGTCGAGCGTCTCGGGCTGAACGAAGGCACGCAGTGCTTCCTCGATGCTGCCATAGGCAGAACTGCTGCCAAATGGACGCACTGGTAACGGTATATCGAGGAAAGTATCCTCGCGCGTCTTCTCCGTATTGCACTCCAAGCACTTGACATAATCGTTCATTTTGCCCTCATACAGATTTGAAATGAGATTGGCCTGTTTCGTATTCTTGAACTTGTGCTCCAGCGCATCGAACATGACGCGGCACAGCTCCTGGATGTCGTGCTGTTGCCAGGCCTCGGACGAGTCCCAGCCAAAGCTGCGCGTCAAGTCCGTCGTCTCCACCGATGATTTGGGCGATGTCTGCAGATTGAGGAACAGCTTTTGCAGTTGATATGGTATGTTCTTGGCCTCGTTATCATTGTCAAACTCCCAACGATACAAGGCATTGCGAAACTCCGGCGTCATGTAGAGTGCCTGCAGCAGACTGTTTAAGTAGCAGGTCATCGCCTGATTGACCAGTCCCACATAGCCGCGTGGACCGCCCCCATTGCGGTGCGTCTCCGTTTCTGTGTTGGCCGAGGCCACTAATTCTGCGGCGGAATTGTTGGAGTGCTGCCATGCGGGCACCTCATCGTACTTGCGGCCAAAGAATTTGCTATACTCCAGCTCTTTTCTATTGTCACCTTCCGCCTTAGCGCTGCTGTCAGCGCCAGGAGCAAGTGCATCGGTGCCAGATTCAGTTGCAGCCAACAGTTCGCCTACAGTTGGACCGGCGCTGACAAAGTCGTACTGAACAAGTGGATCCATTAGCGTTGGACTTGCCGAGGCGCCCAAAGCCAAATCATCGTCCGACAGCTGTTCAGCATCAGAGACGGGACTAATGTTGAACAGCTCGGGGGCAGCATCATCCACGGGCGATATAAGGATTCTATTTTGGGGCAACTGCTGCTGCAGCTGCTCTTTTATTTCAACTTTGGTTTGCTCATCCATGGATACGCCGATTGGCGAGCTTGGCAGCTCCACTTCCTCGACCACTCGTTCGGTGTCCTTATTGACAATCTTATCGTTGCTTACGCTGGGCTTGGTTTTTACTTTAGTGCTGATCTTGGTGGGCGTTGTGGGCGTCGAAGTTGCGCTCGCTGCAATTGGCTCAGCTGTTGCGGTTGTTGTTGTTTCCGTTGTGGGACTGACGCTAGTTTTGGTTTTGCTCGGTGACTTTTTCTTTTTCTCGCCTGTTGCCGCTGTGCGCTTTTTTTTCTCGCCGGTTTTTATTGTTGTCGTCGATGCTGATGTTGTTGTGCCGTCTGCTGTCTCTAACTGCTTACTGGCCGTTGAAGCTGACTTCTTCATGATCAGTTCGTAGCGTTTAGCCACATTGCCGTCCCAGGTGCCATCGGGCAGCAGCACAAGATTGTTCTTCAACTTACGTTCAAATCCGGGCACATCGAACAGCAGCTGCGCATCAAGTGTGTTCAAATGGACCTAAAGCATTTGATTAGTAACGAGAGAATTGATGGCAAAACTTTTTGTTTACTCACCAGATCCTTGTTGCCGTGTGGCTGAAGCAGTAGCTCAAACTTGCCATAGGCAAACTGTGTGCCAATCAGGGTGATGACTTGCTTCACCGTAAAATGGGCACGCACAACGAGATTGATTTTTTTCTGCTGGGAGCCGGGTGTCTGGTCAAAGACGGCGCACTGTGTGCTGCACTCGCTGTCCTTGTCCTTGTTGTCCTGCTCAGCCATGGTCTGGCGCGTGTTGTCAACCAAATGTTAAAAGGCCTGAAAGTCGTGAGTAAAAATAGCGATTATTTAAGAATTTTGAGCGTTTGTGCAAAAGAAATGCCTAAAAGTAATAAAGAAAACAAAAAAATAAAAAGAAATAAAAACTACTGACATTTGATTGAGAAGTCAATTTTGACAACAGCTGCTGAGCAGAATAACGAGCCTAAATCCATACGTGCTGTTCATTGCTCCCATCCGTTCCCCAACGCCGCCCTCAACGCCCACTAAAGACCTCAATTCGAAAATAAACCAAAATCGCATTGCTGTTTCGGCGATTTGCGTTTTTCGCGCCTTATTTGCATGCGAGCCCCAACGAAAAATCGACATAAAATGAGTCAGTTAGTACGGAATTTCATAAACAAATTGAGGAGGCCGAAGGCAGCTTCTAGAAGCGTTCTGATTCCATTTTCAGCTGCTGCTGCTGCCACTGTTGCTACTGTTGCTGTTTGTGCGTCCGAGTTTTCAGCACCAGCGTCATAATTGCCGCATAAATTGCTCCTACAAATGTCATTCTCCAAGTCGATGGCTGTTGCTTTCTTTGTTGGTCTATTTGGGCAACGTCTGACATTGTAACGGAAGTGGTACAATGTTTATATTATATACACATATATATATATATATATATATCTTTGGCATTTGGCCGCAATGCGCAAAATTTACAATTTGGTCATCGTTTTTGGGGGGCGTGCACAGATATATGTAAACTAAATTACAAATTGGTTTTTGGAAAAACTATAATGCGTCTTGGCATTTTACAGTTTTGGACGACAGCTAATAAAGCAAGCTGGCAGCTGGAAAAATCGACGAAATGTACATGCATGTCCATATATTGATATATGTCAGTTTTCTATCAGAAACGATGCCAGGCACAGCTGTTGCCATCAATCTGTATACATTTGTGATAACGAAACAAAAACACATATGAGATTCTTGGCACGCAGCATTTCACACTTGTTTAGCTCGATTTTAAGGAACTTATGTTGCACAATTCTTGCGAAAATTTCTATACTGTAAGCTGAAGCCGATGTTTTGCCGGAAATTTGCACAAACATTGTTGCAAATGTGTTCACGGTCTAATTAAGTGTCCAAAGCATTTAGAAAATACGAAATGCGCAATGTTTTTCCAACTGAGAGTTTCAAAAATAGGCACAAACATTGCAAAACGAGGGGCGGACTGAGGCAAGACGACGAGAGATGAGATGTGTCTGCGGCAAGTGCTGTGGCCAAAAGATAAACGCAAATGAGCTGCAATTTCAAACACATGTTGGATGAACGCAAGCATTTATAAGATATATTTTTATATACATATATATATATATATATATACATTCATATATATACATAAGCGTACGTGAACTGGTACACAAACATCAGTAAGATCGGAATCCAAAAATGCTAATACGCGACCAGCACAAATCAAAATAAATCAGAGAAAAATGTTGCGTCTAAAAATAAAAAAGAGACGGCGATGAAAAATCGCAGAAATCGAAAGAAAAAAAAAATTAACGTCAAAGAAAAAACAAATATGCAAATAGGCAGGGAGCACAAGTATCCGTCAGATACAATCCGGCTATTTGTAAATGCGAAGGTTTCCTTGTATAGGAATACTATGTTTATATCAACAGATCAAAAAATGGAGACGTATAGAATTCTCATAAATATTTACATTGATGCCAATTTGTATTGAAATTAAACGAAATTCTGGCGAAGTCATATTTTTGATTTTGATGTTTTTGTCAAATGAGTGTATTAAGTGTGTATGTGATTAGTTTCATAGTTTCGCATATAGTTTGCGCTATTTATAAAACTATTTCGGTACATCATATCAGCTTTTGAGGGCGAGACACATGCCAAATAGCTACAGTTCCAATTTCTATGCTATATAGTACACGCACACACAAATTAAGCGAGTTTCGAGTTCGATATTCGAGTTTTCAATGCATACACAAATTATGCAGTTTTCTCTACTCTCTCTATCGTTTATTATTACGAAAGCGCAATCTATTTTAAATGGATTTTATTTATAGACCAATTTGCTGGGGGATTTGCACGCTTTACGCGACTTAACTAACTCCATTTGAACCAGCAAACACACACAGGGATTATAAATATATATCTGATGCATATATGTTTATTTGTACATATATGTATGTAATTATATATCTTTTTTTATATATGCACACACACACAGACCGTCTGATTGCTCCCCGTGTTCTTTGCGCTGTGAAAAACCGCCGTCAACGCAACGACATCGTTTCACGCGTATGCGAGTACTGACCACCACTGCTATGGCGGCTATAACACGAACTGGCGCTGGCGCCCCCAGAGCACCCGATTGCTCCTCTCCTCGCCACTCCTCTCTTTGCCTAGCCTCGCCCTCCACTCGATGCGATCGCGTTTGCAAATGAATATCCGCCCGATTGAATGCGCTACAAACTGTGTGTGCTCAACTCATTCGATGCAGTTGTTCGCACTGATAGCAAGAAAAACAACAAAAGATACGACAAATTTTGGTGCTGATAATCACATATCGGAAAGTATTTGAGTGACTAAGTAGCTTTATAGGGTCTGGCAAATGACGCAGCTGGGTAGTTCACCAGTCGGTGCTTAGACCCTAACCTAGCCAAAAGTATGACAGTAAGTAGCTATTTAATGCACATCGAAGATTATACACACTCTCAAACTTGAATCTACGCCCAGTCTTGGCTACTAATTTAAGGAAAGACATGGCTCGGATCTCGATGCTGGTCAAGTGTATATTTAGTGGTAAACGTTACACACGTCACCAAAAAATTAGAATACCCTCTGCAAAGGGTGTTATTACTCAATGAATAGCAGAGTGTGCATTTATTAGAATTCGAATAGCGAGCAATGTTTGTAGAAATTTACACTGGCGAAAGTGCTATTAATGTTTTTTTCATTTTGTGTTTTCTTAAGATGCCTCTCGCCAATTGGCCGAATGAATGACTATTTTTATGCGCTGCTTCTCGCTGTGCCTCGCCGCTGTGACTAAGAAACGCTAACAATGAGTGCCGGCATCGACATAAGATGCTCTCTTCTCAAAGGGGGGCAGGCGAGCGAGCGGGTTAACTTTTCATGTTGGCGAATTTTCGTTTGCGCAACACTTAATGGTTTTAGGGGGACGGGGGTTGGGGGGTGAAGCGCCGGGTGGGCGGTCGGTTGATCGGTCAAGGTTTTGCTTTGGAACGTGACACATGTGACTGTGTTTTGTGTGCGAAAGCGAAACTAGTTCAAGCTGTGCGTCCTTCAACGTCTTGACAAATGTCGGAAAACTTGCGGCTCCAAAATATGCTCACAAAAAACATACACATATATGTATAGATGTGTGTGCAAATGTGTGTGTGTAGGCATACATACAGATACATACATATGTATGTATGATTTCACTTACCTGAAGTGTGAAAATGTTGCAATATTGTATGTGGGATTTATGCACAATCCAGCCCAATGTCTGGGCGTACACAGGGCTTTGGATTTAATGCTATCTAAATTAGTTAAACGGAGGATGGTTGATGTTGGTACCGAGCAGCAACCATTTTTATAAATGGAACAAATGTTTTTTGTTGTTCGGCTGCGGTTTGGCTGCACTTCTATCGATGATAATACCGATAGGTAACTCATGCAATCGATGATATATCGGTAGTTGAAATAGTTTATTCATAAGCATCGATGCTAGAGTCGTAATTCGATTGTGGCATACTCGATTTCGATTATTTGTAGGAAATACATAAAATTCAAAAGAAACAAATGCTTTAAATGTCTAAAATATATATTGATTGCAGATTAATCAACTAAAATTCACTTGGTTGACTACTAGATAAATTTTGCGTTAATTTTAATTCTGGCCCCTTTGTCGTCGGAACGCAATGTTCCGGATGCAACCCTACTTTGCGAGAAGCATCGAGAATTTTCGACAAGCAGACTGCTCCGAGTCTATATAAGGGTGACGTGCGCTGCCAATTCGATTTATTTAGCAAAAATTAAGAAGAGCGTTCAGAGGGTGTGTACCCAAAACAAGAGATAACCGAACGGAATAATTGATTGAAAATTACATAGTACATAAAATATTTCTAGACAATTGTGCGTTTTTAAAAGTGCATTTCACATCAAGTAGACTTAGAAATTTGAAAGTACATTTAACAGAAGCACAAGTGAAGTATATAAATAAATTTTTGCTGCACAGCTGCAAAACTAATAAGGTAAGTGGGCAAACAATTATAATAATTGTTGCTAAAATTAGCATTTTCAAGTTGTGTGACCCTCAAAAACAGAGATAAACGAAAATCAAAACATAAGATACCATAGTAAATAAAATTGTAATCCCAAACACGGATATGACGTCGACTTCACGCATAAATATTTGTGTGTATGTAGAATGACAACACAGCAGCAGAAATGAAATTCGCTGTCGTTGCACAACTCAAAAGTTTCTAGCAAATTCCATTGAGCGACGCGCGTTCGAGAGAGAAAAAAAAGACAGTTGTTGCTCTTGCTTCGTTTCGATTTTTGTATCAGTATAATAATTGTGTGCTTTCTTTTGTTTATTTGCAGTTGAGTACGCTAAAGCAAAGCAAAGCAGAATGGGCAAAGATTTCTACAAGATTCTGGGCATTGACAAGAAGGCCACCGATGATGACATTAAGAAGGCGTACCGAAAGTTGGCACTCAAATACCATCCGGATAAGAACAAGAGTCCACAGGCCGAGGAGCGTTTCAAGGAGATTGCCGAGGCCTATGAGGTGCTCTCCGATAAGAAGAAGCGTGACATATTTGATCTGCATGGCGAGGATGGATTGAAGGGCGGACCCCCCGGATCCGAGGGCTTCGGACAACCGGGTGCCTACTCATATCAGTTCCATGGTGATCCTCGAGCCACATTCGCCCAGTTCTTTGGCTCGCAGAATATCTTTGGAGCCGCAGATCCGTTTGGCGCCTTCTTTAGCGGTGGTGGCGGTAACGGTGATGGCACCGAACAAATCTTTATGAATATTGGCGGCGACGAGATGTTTGCTGGCAGCGGTTTTGGCGGCAATCATATGGGCGCCTTCCGGTCACAATCATTCAATGCACAGGCGCCCAGCCGGAAGCGTCAGCAACAGGATCCACCGATCGAGCATGATTTGTATGTAACGCTGGAGGAGGTCGACAGAGGCTGCACAAAGAAGATGAAAATCTCGCGCATGTCAATGACAACTGGCACAGCACGCAAAGAGGAAAAGGTGCTAAGCATCACTGTTAAGCCCGGCTGGAAAGCCGGCACCAAGATCACATTCCCCAACGAAGGCGACCAGGCACCACAAAAGTTGCCGGCAGACATCATCTTCATCATACGCGACAAGCCGCACTCGCAGTTCAAGCGCGAGGGTAGCGACTTGCGCTATAATGCCCAGATCAGCCTCAAGCAAGCGTTGTTGGGCGCCTCAGTGACGGTGCCAACGCTGCAGGGCGAACGTATGCAAGTCAATACGCAAGGCGAAGTCATCAAACCCAACACAGTGAAGCGCTTCAATGGGCGTGGATTGCCCTTCCCCAAGGAGCCGTCGCGACGTGGCGATCTGATCGTCGCCTTCGACATCAGATTTCCGGATACGATTCCACACAGCTTAAGAACAGTGCTGGCGGAATCGCTGCCAAACTAAATGTGATGGTCGACTCGGTTGTCTTGTGCAAAGCTTTGTACTGTCATAAAATCTGTAAAGTATGATTTTAGTTTAAGTTTCTAATTAAGTTTACCCTTAATAGGACGCAAAATTCATTTTTCTGTTTAGGCTTGAAAATTTTTGTCACCTTGCCAAACGCGTGGTTAGGAATTCGATGTTAATGTTGATAAATGCAAAACCTTAGAATTGAATTTTCGCGATAAGATAAGAAAATAATATAGAATACACTGAATATAACTACACACACACATACATATAGTATGTACGAGATATCTGAAAGTGTTTTGTGCTGGATACTGATCGGTTACTGAATTATATATATACTTTTGTTTCTCATATTCTAAACAATAAACCAAAGTAATTAATGATATTGCAAATTGTTAAGATATATCCACGTCGTTATTACTGTGAACTATATGTTTCCCCTGACCAATCCAACTCTGCTCCCACAAGACACTGCAGGGCTTCCGTACTCTAATACACGCGGCTATTATGTTGTAAGACAGATCGCACCTACATTATATGAAAGCAATAGAAGTAGTACGTTTTAGTACCATAATTATATATTTACGTGAAAAAAGTATTTAATAAACTAATTAAAAGCAAACTACCCTTTTGGCGTACTTAATTTGTTTTGGGATCGGGATCGGGTTACAGGAACTTGCTGAAAAAGAATTGCACCAGAAAGTCAACCCAATTAAAAACAGATTTCATTGATTTTTTTTTAATTTCACATTTTATTTTGTTTTTATTTTTGTTCACTTCAAAAGGATTTTTGTAATTTATTCATTTTCACATATTTTCACTTTCCTTACTTTGAGTGTTAATTTGCATTTGCAATTGTATAATAATGTTTTTTTTTTTTCATTGTGTATTTTTTTTCTTGTATACTTTTTCATCGTTTCAAAAATTATTAACATCGATTGCATGTTGTTGTTGCAGCTGTTAATTATCATAATAAAAATGGAATTCTTTAATGCTTGTTCATTTTGTTCGTTATAACTAGAATTGTTTCTGTTTAACTTGTTGTTCTTTTTGTTGCTATTGTGTGTTACAAATGGTTCATTATTATTTGAATTTCGATTTCATACATTTTTTTTTATGCTTGTGTGTTGTGTTTGTTGTTGTTGACTTCTTATAACTGTAATACATTTACCATCTTTTACTGTTCATTACTGCTTCTGCTTCTCTTTCCAAAGTAAACGTGATATACAAAAAAATAAAGAGACTAACAATTGTATTAACAAATGAAATACCCATTAACAATTTGTTAAACGTGATACGCGCACCTTTTTCTGAGGCAGAGAGAAGCGGCCTAAACTAGGTAAATAAGTACATGTGTTTTTCATATATGGTATAATAATAATACATATATTAATATATATACATCTATTAATATATGTATATTTTTAAAATGCATTAAAAATAGTCAAATGTGTACAAAATGTTCATACTATTTCGAATGATTTATATTCTTAACCATCTTTAAATGAGTTTCATAATTTAACTATTTCATTGACTAAAGTTTCCGGCAACGATTACGGCTGACTGCTCTTCGCTTTTGGTTTATTTATTATTATTATTTGTATTATTTTTTGTTTTTTATTTTTTATCCTCAAACTTATATAAACAGTAAAAATTATGTTAAAATGTTGTGATTTGGTTTTTTTGTTTGCTTTTTGTTTGATTAACATTCATTCATTTATCAATTAGACTGTTGTATACTTTTTAGAATTTCGGTTGACTCGATTCTTACGTTTTGCTTGTTATTACTGCCTGTTTTAATTAAAGTTTACATTGTTTATTATTTAATTCAATTTGATTGGAAACCTAAAAATGTTTTGATTATGTTTCGATTTTTGCTACTTGTGTGTTTTCAATGGGATTGAAAAAATGAATACATGATACGAGGACTGCCTCTCGTCAAGTACACTGAAATCAAAACCTATTCGCAAATGCCAGTACAGTGTACGCCTGGTAAATGAGCTGGTTAGTGCATTGATTAAATCATTCAGCAATTGGGTGAGTTCTTTTTCCTGATTTGAATAACTTCCAAGCTGCATTCACAACCAATATAATTATTATTTTAATCTTCTTGTAGAACTTTACGGAAAACTTCTTGTCTTATTTCCATTTTGAAAACCCATATTAAAAAACGACAAAATTATAAAAATTATCAAAATTTGTGCTCATTATTTGGTTTTTTTTTTTGTTGTTGTTTGTCATCTATGGAATTTAGCTATGCATGTAATTTGTTTGCTTCGTGTTCTTGTTTTTTTTTTTTGTTTTCATCTTTTTTAAGTGTTTGAGTGAAGATCTTAATTATTATATTATTGTAATTAAGCTAGAAGAGTGTTTCATTATCTTTTTCATTTTGTTTTCTCTTGTTGTTGTGTGTATGTAGTGTTGTTGCCGTGTTTACGCTTATATATTTATATACTTTTTTTTTGTTTAGTTTATTTAAATGTTTGCTCGCGTTTAACATGTTAGGTTTTGCTGTATTTGGCGCTGAATTCTGCAATTAACCGTTGTTATCTTGGATTTGTAATCCCCAACTCATTTATATTTAGTGTGTTTATAAATATGTGTTTGTTTAAGTGTATGGAATTCATTTTTGTTAGTTAGTATTACTTGTTAGTTTACCATTTAACATTTTGACTAAATTTTTGCTATTTTGTTTTTTAAATGTGTGTGTTTTTTAAATGTATTTTATGTGGTATTTGTATGGTATTTTGTTATTCGGATTTTTTCAGTGTACTTCCTACAAACTAAACACTTTGCATTGCAGCTTTAATTTAATTCGAGTGTGTGTGTGTGTGTTGATTTGCTGTTCGTGTTGCTTAACTCTCTAAAGATTTCTTTCTTATTTATGTTTGTATCTTTTTGTTTTTTGTTTTTTTGTTTTTATGTTAGAACGTTTGTTTAAAGTTGCATTTTTTTAATATATTTGGTTTTTGGGTTTCACTTGCGATTTTTTTTATTTATTTTTAAATTCACTAATCCTAAATACAATCAATGTTTCAATTTGTTCACGTTTTCTCCTCAATAAATGTATTTAAATCGAAATTTGTTTTCAAGTCTTTTTCAGCGACAAATGCATTTGAATTTGTTCACATATTTTGGTTTTGTTTTCTTTAATTCTTATTAAATTTTTTCAAAATCCTTTGCTTTAATTATACGTTTATTATATGTTTTGCACATTAAATACAATCGATAATATAAATCAAAGTCTTGTTTTAAAAAAGATGTGCATGTTACCATCTTTTTGCTCTCATTAAAAACGTAAACAAAAAACAACAAACGTTTTTTTCTCCTTTATTCGATGTTTTTGTGATGCTTAAAAACAATTCGAAACTATTCACTTTTTCGAAAGCAACATTAACATTTTGACACACTTGTTTCAGTATTAATTAATTAATGAATTAATTAATAATAAATAAAGTTGCATTTATTCGTTTTGGTTTTTTTTATTATTTTTTGGATTTGCTGTAAGTTGCTTAATTCGTGGGAGGGGGGAAAAAGTGTTAGTTCGTATTGTTTCTGTGTTGTGTTCTTTGATTGAACTGCTGCCGTTTCATACAACACTTGATTAGTTAAAATTTAACAAAAGAAATTAGTTAAGAGTTCTTATGTTTGCTTAGCTTCATACTAAATGTATGGTTTTGCTTTTTCTGATTTAATTTTTCACATCGTCTTTGCGGGTTGTTGACTGTGGATCTGTGCCTAAATTTATCATGTCTCGTGGTTTCCACACCGGGGACCCTACAATTAAATGAAAGAAAAGAAAAGATACAATGGAAACCATATATGAAAAAATATGAAATTTTTCGTATTCTCGTTTTTTTTTTGTTTTTCGTTTTTTTTTTTTGCGGTCAAACAAGAATCTAAAACTTAATTTGTAGTTTTAGTAGTATATAAAGAGAAGAAGAGAAATGTTCTCCATTTTGTGATAATTAACAATTGGGTATATAGTTTGTTTTGGTTAATCAAGTGGTTGCCAATGGTAGTGTTTAAAATTCAGATTATTACTTTCAAAACATGCAAGCAACCCGTTCAAAGTAATTGACAAAAATTCAAATACTTTCAACGTTTTCATCTTAAATAAAATATAAGCAAAACTAATTATTGTTTTTATTTTTGGTTTGTTTTATTTAAATGTATAATGAGCACTACTTTTAAGCTGCTTTTGCTACTTAAGAAGAGGATCGTAGCTGGGTGAAGAAGGTTTACGGGATTGGAGTTCAACAGCTAGGCTAAAACAACTAAGTAAGAATTTGTATAAAGTTAAGTTTTTGATATTTGTTGAGGGATTAGAGCAGTGTGGGATAAAGTTTAAGTACTGTTGGGTTAAAATGTTGACATCGCTTGGTTTTTCATAATATTTGCTTTCTTTTCATTTCATTGTTAAGTTGTATTAAAATATTGGACAAATGTTCGAATTTCATAAAACAGTTTTGCATTTTATGCCAACATTTTTGATAAGTTTCGTGTTCGGGTCAAATGAAATGGAAATTAAAATTAATGTCAAATTGTTGATTAATCTTTTCAAATATTGATGATAAATGTTTTACAATACTAAAGTGCAGCTCCAATTGGCAAGTTAACTTCTTAATTGGATATGCGAGTGATGCCGCACATTAATTGTAATAAAAAAAAGTTTGCAGCTTGTTTCGGAAAATAGTTTTGGAAAAGAAGAAAAGTTTTGTTGGTGGAAAATATTCAGCGTGATTAAAAACGATGAGAATTTTGTGCTATTTGAGGTATGAGGTACAGAAAAATGCAATGCAAAAACGTTGTACGAATAGCGAAATTAAATTTATTTAGTTTTTTGTTTTCGATAAGTTTTTAAAAATATCGAATTAATTGAAAGAGAGGGGAAATGTTTAGATGGAGTTGTTACTTGTTTGGTCATTATTTGGTTGGTTGTGGGGGCACGTGTGTGTAACCATAAGACATTTATATAAATATTTCGATTATATTTTTGCATATTATATATTGCTGTTTTTATCATTGGCACTAAATTACCATAATCATAATCATAGCATTTAAAAATATTACGTTATTTTTGGCACAGTTGTTTCATTTGTTGTTTGTTGTTGTTTGTATGTAGTTAGTTAAGAAAATGCAAAACGGATAATTATTGAAATGACGAAAGTGGTTAAGAGAAAACTTGCAAAATCGTCAAAAGCGCACCAAAAATTCTATTTCATTGAATTTATTGTTTATGAATATTAATTAATCAAGCGATGCCAACTAATTATACTTAGGTGTTGTTGTTGTTGGTTGTTCTTTGGTTGTTGTTTTAAGCTATCAAGTATTTGCAACAGATACAACAGATATGCACTGTACGACTGGGTGTGTTGTTGTTGTATGTATCGCTTACAGAACTTAAGCATGTATTACATCCTTATAAATAGAGACATTCATATTTCAGCATTTTAGAAATTACGTAATAAGGAATTCTGATACGGTGTTCGCATTGTTTTGATCTGTATGCGTGTATTTTTTTTGATTATTTTTATTTATCTTCAAGATAATTTGTAATAACAAAATTAAATATCACCCGTTTAATTGTTTAATCGCTAATTCAATATATAATTTATATTATTATTTTTTCTAAGCGCACCTAAATTACACAAAGGAAATACGCACTTACCTGCTAAAATGTGACTAAATTAATTCAAATTCGCCAAATTCATAACTAATTGTGTTGGGCGCCTAAGCATACGATACAATACAAATACAGTACAAATTCAGTGTTCACGAACTGTCCTCATGAGTGGTGTGTCAAAGGGGGTAGGGGTAGTCGGGGCAGGGTGGGGTCTACATCGATTACTGTCACTTTGCTGCTGTCCAAACTTCTCGTTGACATTAATTTGAATTGTTGTTTAATTAGCTTTTCTCTTTGTTTACTTTTCAATATTCGTTATTTAAATTTTATGAGCTTAATTATCATTTTATTTGCTGTCGCATTTGATTTCTGTTTCTATTAAAGTTGGCGATTTTTGCTCTGTCGATTATTTGATTTGATTATTTATTTAATGGTACATTTATATAAAATGCATTTTGCATATGCAATAATGACATTTTGTAGTATTTCCCTTTTTTGTTGTTTGAATAAAGTTTATAGGCATTTACCAGCTTTTTGAGCTTTGTTTAGAATTTAATTTATAATTTTTATTTAATTGTAGTATATTTGCTTGTAGTTTTTATTTTATTTTATATTTTTTTTTGTGTATTTTTATGTTTTGTATATAGTTAGTATATTTCAGGATTTTTCGTTTGTCCTATAATTTGTATGTTGTATATATTTTGATTTATTTTTTCTTTGCAATTTGAATGTATTTTTGATTTTACTGCTGTGAAGCCCAGTGTAAACTGTAAACATTTGTTTTTATATTGTAGATATCTTAAGAGTTATTTTGACTATTTTGCATTTAGCATGAACAACCTGACATTTGATCTTTAAGTCCGTCTTGGGTCTCTGTATGTACTAAGTATATGCCTGCAGTTACTAGACACCCAAACTTAGCCTAATTATGTAAGTTGATTTGCATTCAATTTTTTATTTTTGTTTTTTGTATAAGTGTATTTGTGCGAGGCAAGCGGGAATCAGTTGTGAAAGGAAATTTCAAGAAATTCACGAAAAGAACTATTAATTTGTGTTCATTTTGCAAGCGGAAGATTTGAGTCTTTGGAAATTAGAAATTGTTTACACTTGCCTCCCAATTTGTGTTTAATGTAGTATTTATGTATATAGCCGCATACATACGCAACTTTAGGTATAATCCTTTAATATATTATGCCTATATGCATTTTGTTGTATGTATTTAATACTGAACATTGAGGTACGACTTACGATTATCATTCTTCAATACATTTATTTGCATTTGATTTTATTGTATTTGTTAATTTGTTAAAATTCATAAATGAGAAAATGAACTAAGTAAATATGATTTGCATTTGCTGATTATTCTGATAAATTAAAAGTTACAAATTAAAATGAAAAAATTATTTGTCACAACACGCACAAATATATTTTTTGACATTTATTCTAACTAGCTATGTAAATATTCATCGTATTTGATGTTTTCTTCCCTTTTCGGTTTTAGGTAGTATGTATAATGTTAACCTATAGAATGTTACCAACCCGCATTTTTCACTTTGACTTATAACTAAAAATTACACACCCGAGTATACTATTTTTCCCCCCCCGAGGGCAGCTGCAATCATTATTCATCTTTTGCAGGCCACGTAATTAAAAACTTTTTCTTACGATTCTGGAAATGCCAGTGACACAGTTTGCGCAGCTAATAGTTGCTACATCTGACATTACCTACAACTTTTACCCCATTTATGTGTGTAAGTACCCATCATTTTTTAGTTTTTGTTTTTTTGTTGTTGTTTTTTGAGTGTGTGTATATGTGTGTGTGTGCGGTTGTTAGTAAGTTGGGCATGCATGTCTCTTAGTTTACTTGAGTGCGAGTATGAATTTCAACTTTAGTTTTTTGTCGTAATTACGCAACTTGAGCGTTGTGTGCAACGCGGCGTATGCGTCATCTATGTATACTTATTTTTGTGTAAATTATAGCCTTAAAAACTACGCACCTAAATTGGTTCTACAACTCTCTATTTTCCCTCATTCTTCTCTCCCTCTCACTTTCCCTTTCTCTCTCACTCTCTCTCTCTCTCTCTATCTCTCTCTCTCTCTCTCTCCATCTCTGTTTGTCAAAATAAAATAATTAACCTGTAATGTGACACACACACACTTACGAATTGGGTTCACAAATTGCAGCTGTAATTTCATAGCGCAACCCTGAATAAAAAACTTCTAAAGATTTCATTGGCTGTTCATAAGAACTATGTGAAGAGGTTGCTGACTTAATCTAACACTTAAATTGTGCTGTGCTGTGTGTACATATGTATGTGTGTGTGTGTGTGTGTGTGTGTAAGTATTTGTTTTCAATCCCTTGTGTTAAAGTTTTGATTATTATTTTCTTTATATAGTTTGCATTTTGAAGTTTACGTATATGTTAAGTATTTGTTGTAGATCTGAGTGGTATTTTCTTTTGTAAATTTTTTTTTTTTTCATTTTATTTTTTTGTAAAATTAGTTTTTGAGGCATTTCGGGTTACTGTTGTTGTTATCTTTTATGTTATCTTTGGTTGCGTTGTTGCTAAAACTACTCGAAGTTTTAGTTCAACTGTCTCATAAAATCCCTGTTAGTGTGTCTCGAACTCTCTCTTCCTCATTCTCCTCCTATCTCTGTCTCTCTCACAATTGTTTCTCCTTTTTTAGACGTGTATCTCGAAATAATCATGGCAATCGACACACCCGCCAATTTGATCGCTGCTTATGTCATGCATGTAGGCAATGCCGGAACCACCGGCTGTTGGCTGTGTACTAATCACCATATTTGTTGTCATGCCACGTGGCGTCTTCTTCCGCGTGCGACTTTGCCGCACGCGGGACTTATGCTAGGAGGGTCGCTTCTGATATAGACAGTCAATGCATGTGGTATATTCTGGTGCCGACGAACTCATCTGATAAGCGGCCTGCTCATGGGGGCAGCTGGGAGGCGGCTGTTGTGGCAGCGGTGCATCATAGCCCATCATGTCCATTTCCTGCATATAGCTAATCATCGGCATATACTGTTGTGGCGCCTGTCGCGGCAATGCATCGTAAATGGGCTGCGAGAACGTGTTTTCCGCAGACTGCGATCGGAGCGGTCCAGAGCTGTAGACCACATAGCTGGGACGTTCTGGTGAGACGCCATAGGCGCGACAGGAGCTGCTTGTCGTTGTGCTATCTCGCGAGGTGGAGCGCTCCAGTGATTTGCTCAGCCGGCTGCGATTGTTACCAGAGCTGGTGAAACGACTTGTGGTCGGAGCAGCAGCGACGTAATGATCACTGCAAGTCTGATTGTCATAGACCGGATAATACTGATATGTCTCCTGGGCGTTCGCTTTGTTGATGTTGCCCGTCTCAAAGCTGCCATGGGCGGACATGCTGCGCTTGCGGGAAGCATACGGCACATCTAGATTATGATCGGAGCCGCCATGGCTATCGAAGCTGCTGCGCGGCGAATGTCGATGGCAAATGCTAGCCCGATCTGGCGACAAGTGATCCACGCTGCCTCTCGGCGAGATGCGTGGCGATAAGTTAGTCTCACAGACATGTGAGGGGCCACCCTTCTTCAGGCAGCTGCGATCAGGACTCTTCGATTTAGACGGACTAGCCGGTGGCTTCAATATGCCCGACGCTGGAGTCGTGTGCTTCAGAATGCCGCCACCCTCTGAGCTGCGACGTGGACTAGGCGTACGCCTGCCACCCGAAAGCCGATCCTGCGAGTTGTCGCGACTGGAGCAGATGCTCAAACGCTTGCCCTGCTCGCTGATGCTCTGCCGCGGCGACTTGATCTTAATAATGCGCACCGGTGAGCTACCCTGCGATTTGCAGCGATCCGGGGAAATGTAAATGCTCTGACGGCTTCTTGATCCGCTCTTTGGCTTGGTGCCCATTGACGAGCCCGTGGGCCGCTCTGGGGACTTGGTCTTGAACACCTTGTCCACCTTCTTATCGATGACAACAATGTGCGAGGCCAGCGAACTAGTTGGTTCATCCTCTGTCTCATCACCAGATCGCTCCGAGGGTCCAGTTGTATTCCCAGTGCTATCGGATTCGGTTGTGGGCCGCGACGATGGCGACTCAATGTCCACGGTGACGATGACCATCTGTTGTGTATTCTCCACGACTGTTTGTGGCTCTGGCGAAAGACTCGAATCATTTTGCTGTTGATCGGCTGTCTCATCATCACAAATATCCGATGGATCGAAAGCCTTTTCGCGCAGACTGGCCATATAGGCGACAATGTCGCAGGTACCCGCTGAAAGATGCTCCTGCTCCAGCTCGCACAGATGCTTGTCCATGTAACGAGCCGTTGCATCCGTTGCAGTCATTGCGATGGAGTCGCGATCGCGTTTTCTTTGTTGCCCTGAATGCTGATGCACGACAGCAACCTGCTGGGAGGCCGCCAAGCGTTCTGATTCGCTCTCAAAGATCTCAATTACCTCGATTTCCTGTTTGGGTGACTGACGTGGCGACTGTCGCGGGGACAAGTGTCTCTGAGCTTGGTTAAGTGTCTGATTTTGGGTCTGGGTCAGGGTCTGAGTCAGATTTGTATCGTTATTGGCAAACAAGCTACCACTACTGCCTAGACTTAGATTAAACGTGGCTGCCACTTGTGCGGCAAGCGCCTCGGATTCCGATTCGAGCTCGGATTCGCTGGCAACTATGTCTTGGCTGCTCTTACCTAGATCCTTCATCAGCACCGGCTGATAGCTGGCCGGCGGATGCGATGATTGTATCAAGCGCGCCTGGCTGCCAGTGCTGCCCACCGAAAGCGTCGATGTTGTGCTACATGATAAAAATTAATAAAAATATAGAAAGAGCAATAAATCGAGCAATAAGCGAGCGTTACTAGAAAGTTGTATAAATAACTACGACTGTATTATGTTGTCAATGTACGCAGTAAGGTGTTTTCAAAAAAAATATCATTCGTCAGTTATCACGAGTCCCAATATCACAACTTTGGTCAAAAATGAAACGATTTTCAAGAAGTAGGGCTTCTTAGTCATGGATCGATCCATAAATCAATATTACATTTAAATTTGACTACGCGATTCTTCATCAAAATTCACATTAAAATGTTGACCTCAAAAGTCCTTTTGGGACTGGTAAAAATTTTCCAAGCCCATAACTTTATCAAAAGAAATCCCAGCGATTTTTAATTACGGTTCGACCTCTAGATATGAACAACATCTAAACATAATACGTCAAATTGTACAGTCTGTGTGTTTTGTGGGATTTGGAACTTACCTCAACGTCAGGTGATTGGGCGTGCGGCCAAGGGTGGCCTTGGGCCTGATTGTGCCCTGCTGTGAGTCTTCTTCGCCCTCAGATTTGGTGCCCGGATCAATGCGTTCAATGTCGCTGCTGTGATGATGCAAGTGCGGCTGCCTAATGGGAGGCGGCGGCGGTTCACGTGGATGTGGATGTGGATGCGGCGCCACCGATTGTTGCTGCAACTGCTGCTGTTGCTGTTGTTGCTGCTGCTGCGTATCTATGGAAGAGTAAATGATTTCTTTATGGCATGAAGCGATGCAATGAAAATTTTGGTTTAGTTTTGACAAGTGATTTATAGATGCTTCGGCTTCTCTGCTTAACTTACCTGTAACATCACCCAGAGTCTTGCTGCGACTTCGAAAGCCGCCCGATTGCTGCTGCTGTTGTTGTTGGTGCTGCTGCAGCTGTTGTGTGTGTGCCGCATAGTGGACGACGCCTACGCTGGGCGGCAGATCATCGCCCTCCTGACTGCCCGACAGATTGTCGTAGTCAATGTTTCCAGCCGAGTGGCGTTGTGATCCCGACTTCTTTTTTGGCTTGCCCAGCGTATGCGAACCATGAGCAATGGTTATCTGAGTAAATGAAACAATTTTCTAGTTGTTTAGTTGCTGACTGGGATTAGGATTAGTTGTTAGTTTACCTGCTGCTTGGGCCGCTCCAGCGTTTGTGAGTTGCCCGCATATCCACCCATTTGAGATGATAGACCCGAAACGGAACCAGAGCTGCCGCCAAAGTTCTTCATCGGAATTGACATATTCCGTACGCTCTCTCGAATTATCTGACGAATGGTCTTGAGGAATGCATTGCGGAAATCGGCGGTGCTATTGGACAGCACATAAACCTTCTCGGGGCGGCGTTGGAGTTGCGAACGCAAGTGAATTAGCTCCCAGAGAAAATGTGAATCCATATCCTTGGCCGAGCTGGCACGCACCTGAACTTCGGTTACGGGTATTAATACCTGATAACGTATAATTTCCACCTCGTTCGGTGCATTCTTGCTCGACACGCCCTAAACGTAGGCAGTTGTAGATGAAATCAGATTTGCAGTTGCTTCTTTACTTTACTTACCATTAGCTTTTTCTTTTGACGCAAGCGCTCCTTGCAAAGGAAGACAACGGCCGATTTGAATACAAAGCACATGGCATGTAGCTCGAGACCCTTCTTGATCTTGCCCAGAAAATCGGAAATGTTCAGCCACTCGACGCCGCCATAGTAGAGCAGATCGCCTGGGAATGCGCAGCATTGCGGGGGAGGGGGAGCATTTGGAGCATTTGCATTGGCATTGGCATTTGAAGCTTGTGTTGCTATTGAATGCGTTTGCTGTAACCCACCTGGACTCAAATCGATTGGCTGCTTGCATGACTTCTGATGCTGTCTGAATAGATGATCAAATATCGCGCCATATTCCTCATGGATGCGCTGCATTTCATTTATATGCTCCGCCACCTTTTCCATGCCCTTGAGTGCCTCTGTGACAGAGAACGAAAGGAAGGATGTAAAGTCAATGTCTTCAGGTTACAAAGACCCAATTTGCTTACCGCACAGATGCATATGCTCATCGGCGCGCGAATCTGTTAGATTGCGCATTTGCTGAAGGAGCAACGGATATTTGAGGATACGCTGTATGGGCTTGATCAGATACGATTCCAGAGTGCTGCTGTGCTGCTGCTTGGGATTCCGAGACGCAAGGAACTCCTGCAGGGCATGGTTGCCCTCATCTGCAAAATAATTGGAATAATTGGGAAATTGAGACATTTGGCAAATGATTTGATTTCAATGCACGCTTCTATTCCCATTAATTGCAAAACGTTGCGTACGACCGAGGCAACGCACAGTGAAAGAGGGGCGGTAAATTGGGGCATGGTGTTGCACTCTGTCAGCTACAACGATATGCAGTTACAGGGCTGTGTGTGCTGCAGGTTAGCAACGCTAACAAGAAAATGTCATTAACTTGTTCTTATTGTCAGCTGAGAAGCTTTGATAAAGGCACCTTCAAAGCCTGTCTGCTGCACGGATTTGCGTTTAATGGCCAACCTCTACCAACCCTCGGCCCCAGCATTTTACACCCTCCGTTTGGCCATGCTATCGCTATTCGTACTCCTGCTTTTGGCTGCTGGCTGTCTCCTGCTTGTAACTAAGGCACTTAAGTGCACTTCTTGCTATAATTAATTATCTTTTCAACTTTTTGCATAAAATTGCATGCAACAGCCACGCAGCAGAAACAGCAGCATCAGTTTGAGTGGCAGCGTCAACGTACAGCTGAAACTTAAGTTGGCACAAGCTGCTTCTGAAGCTACTGCTCCTGCTTCTGCTCCCACTCCTATTTCTAGCTGCTCTTGGGAGCATTTTAGCCTGCCATTGATTGCAAAATATTGCAACGCTTTATGTGCATCGCCAACCGTCAGTTGCCTTGCTGCCACGCCTAAAACATCTCTTTGTGTTCCTCATTGCTGTGGGGATAAGCATATTGTCAAGAAATATGCAATATAAGTAAACATATATTGGTCAGTCCGTCTGTTTATTTTCAAGCTTATCTCTTAGTTTTCAAACAACTTTCATGAAACTTGGCATAATTGCTATTTTATGCCACGTCTGAGCGCATTGGATTATTGATAGTGATACTAATTAAATTTGTATTAGTGGTAAACCAATTTGATAAGTTTCAATAATCTATCAACCTTGTTACTGACTGCATTATCTTAGAGATAATATTGAAACAGTCTCCCATTTTTTACTTAAGAGCATTTTGGTTAATAGTGATCTGAAGAATTTGTAACCCAAATCATTTGCTTTTCTTTAAGCTATTAAAATTAAATTACTTGATGCAATTAAAGTCCTCGTAAACAGAAATTGTAAGCAGATTACCTAGTTATATTGCAGATATGCTCTATGTCTCGTAAGGGGTATTTACTGTTCTACATTCCCTTTGACAACTATGCCTTTTGTTTGCTTTTACTGTGCATCTGCGTCTCATTTGTGTGCAACGCCTGTGTTTGCTCGAGTGTTTTTAAGCTTCCACTAAGTCTAATTTAATTATGACATGTTGTTGCCTAAGCCTGAATCACAGCCAACTCTCGACTCTGGAGTCTCCCTCTAGTCTCTAGTCTCCAGTTTTCTAGTCCCGAGTCACAGCTGCTCGAAAAAGTGGCAACTTTGCGTGCCTTTTATGCGACTCGTTGCCGGTGGCAACTGGGTGGCATAGTTTTTTTTTTTTTTTTTTTGGCAGCGCCTGCCTATTTGCCTATTTGCAGGAGTGTCATAATTCTGCAAGTTTAATTAACAAAAGATACTTGACAGTTGCTGCCACGGCATGAATACGAATATGCCACACCTCCAGCCCACCTCCCCCCGCTCTGGCTGGGAATTGCGCGCATCTCATATCTTTCGCCACGTCTCCACATTTGTGGCTGTAATTATTCATTTAACTTGCAAATCATGTGAGAAGGGGAGAGGCGAAGGGAAAAGAGAAGCACCCACCACTGACAACAATTGAAGCGCATAGTTTGCCAATTGTTCGTAACTTGTCGCTTGTTTGACTTTTACAACTTTCCCCAAACTCGCCCCCCATTTCCTCTCCAACAAACTTTAAACTCAAATAGACTTTGACGCTTCACGCTGATTGCAATAGTTGAGCTCACACCCGACACACACACAGACACAGACACACATGTACACACATCTTCACATCTATACACACAAATGACTCATAATATATGTATTTATGCATATGGCAAACACTTTTCTTTTGATTTCTCATAAATCATGCCCATAAATTTTACTATAGCTTTAAATTTAAGTTTTCCCATATGCAAATTGTTCCCCATGCGACCGAAAAGAATGCAGTGATTTTCTTTTTGTGGAAGCCCACTGGGCGTATGAGTAATCAAATGGTAATGTGTGAAAGGGTTTGATGATTTCTCATATTTATCAAATTGGAAATCAGAATTATTGCTGTGAACAAACAATGGCTACAATTGGACATAAGTTGAGCATTAACATATAAATGAGATTTTGCATTTTGCTTGTTACGAACTTTGACCCAAAAATTATATCTCGGATTCAATTTTAAGCCAGCATTTTATAATCAATTAAAACAAATAATGTTATCAGCAAATTAGTTGATTTTAAATCAATTTACTTATCGCGACTTGCAAATGAATTTTGATGTGTTACTTACTTGGATGTAGAACCTTTTGGGCCTTGCTGTGGCTGGCACAGAACGACGAGTAGAGCTTGAAGTGATTGACATAATAGAGGAAAGCGGAGCCAATTGCAAACAATACGTTCTGCAAAGACAAGAGGAAGAAGATAAGCACATCAACACAAATTAAATGAATAAAGATTTTTATTGAGCAGCCAAGTCACGCACTTGACAGGCACTGGCGATAAAACTTACCCTAAACTGGCCGCAGTGCTCGAACTTATTGAATTCCGGCTCAAGTTCCAGCGCCTCTTCCAGATTTTGGAGGAACTGACGCTGGAATGTAACAATCTCATGTATGTTACCAAAGAGCGCATTAATTTCCGCATTCGACAGAAATGTTTCGCGTTTCATGGGCTCCAGATAATGCTCCAGCAGATTGTTCAAGTGCTGCACAAGGAAATAATTCAGACATTGTTGGTGTTGTTGTTCAATAAATTCAAATTTGTTGACACATAAAAAATGAAAAATGAGAAAAAGCGAAAAAAATACACCAAAATGCATAAATTAAATTAAAAAATCAGCAGCAGACGACCAAAAAAACAAACCACCCAACTCCCAGTTCAGCTGAGCAGAGCTGAGCTGGTGACCGGTTCTCAGTTCTGGACAACTTTTTAGTTTGCCCGACAACAACGAAAAAAGAAAAAAACGACAAAGTAAAAAGTAAATAAAAATATGGGCAAAACTGTAGCATAGCCGCAGGCGCGCGCTTTCATTTGGAACAATACTTCCGGCCAGCGGATAGAGCGGGGCATCCGCGGTAGTCGCTGGCGGGAGGAAGGCAGGGCGGATAAGGCTCGCCAACGTTGCCGCAGCGGCGCGGCGCTTTACATAATTTCTAAATTATAATAATTATTTGTGTGCTTCCTTGCCAACTCGGGCGATTGCACGACTGATGCGACTGTGGCTTAAAGCCAGAAAAAAAAACCCAGCCGCATGGTTAAGGGATTAAAATTTGCATTTTTAATTGCAAGCCAGGACTAATGAATGGAATGTGTAATGACTGCCAAGCAAGGATAACAAGGCGAATAGTTCTCTCCAGATTGCGAATGCCTAAATACCCTTGTACACATAATTATTTGATCTGGCTCTAGGTGTTATATATTTTGTATTTTGATATTTTGTATACATCTTCATGTTTGATTTGAAGACTAAGTACACATTTGTTTTCGAGCTTAAGGACACATACATCCAAATGAAACTAAAACGTTGCAATGCTTATAATACGCTTTGTGAAGGGTATACAACAATGGATGTCCAACTGATTTAATAGATATACGTTAATTTAGTTATGGGTAGAACTTACCTTAACGTATGTGCGCTCCGTGTCCACCAGCTCCATGATGACTTTGCGCAGTTTCTCGGCGTCGGTCAGCTGGCGCGACGGCGTCAGCGCTGTGGTCGAGACCGATGATGTGACTGAACCCGTGGGGCTCGATTTGCGAGTTTCCTGAGGTGAACGACAAAATCCGGTAACCTTAACAGGTCAGGGTTCGTTTGGGTTGGTTGGTTGGTTGGTTGATTGTGTTATGTTGTTGTGTTTGTTGTTGTTGTTTGTTGTAGTTATTGTTGCATGACGAGGATCGTGAAACGAAACAAACGAAACGAAAACGAGCGAAGCGACCACAAAAAAGAGACACCAAAAATAAATGACAATAAACAAAAATGAAGTTAGCATGACAGAGATAGATAGACAGCGATAGTTAGAAAGGGAGGTTGGGGGTCGAATTGTGGCAAGGGGTTGGGCGATGGTGCCTTTGGACTGGGTCAAACTGCTCGGCATGGGTCGCGCTCTGCTGGGTGGTTGCCTGACTGACTGAGTGGTTGGTGGTTGGGTGGTTTTTACTGTGCAACTCGCGGTGGCCACTTTAAACAGACAGACACATAAACGTGTAGCCCCAGCGACGACGACGACGGCGGTTCTAAATGACTGTCACGTCCTTGTAGTAAGTCCAAGTTGGGGGTGTCGTTTTGCCGTGTTGTTGTTCTTGTGTTTTGTCCTCGCCAATCTTGTTGCTGTTGTTGCTGATTCTGTTGGTGTTGCTGTTTGTGTGCGGTTACAAGCACATTTGGCACTGACAGTTGACGCTTGACGGTTGACATAGAGGGTGTGTGCATACAACTACACTATTCAAACGCACACAGAGCTTACCACACAACCGCATTTTGCATAAAGTGTAGAGGTGCGCAAATCTTCAGCCTTCTTATGTCACTTGCACAGTGGCTTTAGGTCTGCGTCGCTCTCCCTCTCTCTCTCACTCGCTCTCTTCCACACACTCTTTGCTTAGGCTTTGTTTTTAACTTCATGTTATTATTCTTAGCTGGCTGTTTTTTGCAATTTTCTTTTTTCTGCTAGCAGAAAGTGTTAAATGGCGCGTTGACCGGAACTGAAATAAATTGACTTGACCACGCCCAATCTTGCTGACAAAATATTGAACGAATTTGCATTGTAAATGCCTAAACAAATATTTTTATGTGCCCCAAACTGGGGCTTTTGTGTGTCTGGGTGTGTATTTGAGGGCTGTGCAATTTGCAAAAGGTCAGAGTTTAAATCAACAGAGCGGTAAACTGTAAACAGCAAACAGACAGAGACAGATACAGATACAGAGTGATTGAGAGATGGTGCATAAGCCTTCTGCTTGAGCGTTGAGAATGCGTTGGGCCTTGGAAGACGCAGCCATCGATTGACGGTGGCAACGTGATTAAAGTCAACGGCTTAGCTGGACTCGACTTTCAACTTTGAGATACCTGATATAAATTTACAAGTCAATGAGAATTTAAAAATGGAATGAGCTAAGAAAGCCGATAGCCATAATTGACAATACAAATGTAAATTTATATTTAACATAAACGTGAGATCGATTTTTGCATTGCATTTTCTTGGCTCTATTGCTTAGATGTTCATGTTATATATACGTAGATTAAGGAAACCTAAATTTCAATTGCAAATTTCAATTTGTCAGCTAGCATCTTTTGTTGGCCGTGTCATTAAACTAATAAAAGTACGTTGCAAATGCTGTCAGAGCAGAAAATAAACAGCCTGAAGCAAAAAATTTTTTATAACTTACGCCAGACTAGAAATTCAGCAAATTACACAGCGAATGATGTAATGTCATGAAATATAGCTGTATTAACAGCCTGAAGCTACAATGTACATGTATTGTAGTTACAAATTATCCTTATTTTCTTAAGCAGCAAACAAACTGCAGCTAATTTAAAGCAGCATTGCAGAATGTCGATATATTGCTAAAGATTTTTCTCTCATTCTGTAGGAATATTCGTTGATGCACATTTTTCGTGACTGATAGTTTTGTCACGTTTTCATCCCTACACACACACACAGACATACACACATACACACACACACACACATAAGCGCAGCTGAAGACTTGCCACGTAGTTGCAACAACAACAACAACAATCTCATGAAATTTCTGTTGTCATTGTTCCTGCAACATTCAGATGTATTGTATACTTGTAGTTGTTGTTGCCGCTGTTGTTCGCTGGCATTGTGAAAGACATTTCACTTTTATGCAGTTGCACTTTGTGTGTATTATTATTTCGTTCGTTTCGTTACTTGTTCTCTCTCTGGTGTAGTTTGTTCTTTGGCGCTGCTGCTGTTGTTGTGCAGCTTGTTCTTGTCTACTTTTAACTGTTTTATTGTTCTGCATTTCTTTCAGTTGCAACGTCGTCGACGGCAGCGCCGCTGATTTGCATAAGCGGCGGCGGCGTCAGTGGCGACAACGGCGGGGGCAGTTGCGACCCAAAACCAACAAAGAGTATGGCACAAAGGGGGCAGGGGGGTTAGTGTTCGGTGTGGGTTTTAGTGCCAGGTGAGCGGTTGAGGTGGCTTATGGGCCAGCTGCTGAGTGCCAACATTGTTGTTGCAGCAGCTCTCATTGTTTGTTGTTGTTGCTTTTGCTGCTGCTGGCGTCATGCCCCAAAGATGAAAAATTTGAAAATTTCTTGAAATTCTTTCTTGCTGCTGCTGTGCGAAATGTCAACTTGAATTAAAAGGATTCTTATGTAACGCCCTGACTCTCCAGTTGCTGTCTCGCCTAGCAGTTGCATGTTGTATGTTGTTCTCTGTGTGTGTGCTCGGCCTCAGTGTGTTTGTGTGTCACAGTGTTCAAGTATCATTAAATGAAGTGGGTTTCTGCCAGTTTCGAGCACACTTGGGTAAAGCATATCCAGAAACAAAGTGCATTCTGTGGCGTCTTTGCGTTTCTATCTCTTGTCTCTTGTCTTCTGTCTACCGTCTCTCTCGCTCTCTCTCATTCCCTCTCTGTCTGTCTGCCCTGTGGTTCATATTTGTTCTGGATATATATATACTTGATATTTTTATGCCTTTACATTTCTATTTGTGACGTTTATTGTTTGGTGACTTGCAAGCAACAAGACCCAATAGGCCAAATTTGTGAACCCGACATCTTCAGCGGCAACAACTGACAGACAACTGACAGCCACCTAACCTCTGCTACCCAGCCTGCGCCACCCATCCTGCAACCACCATCCACTTTACTAAGCTAACCCACTTGAAGAGGTCCTCTCATAGCTCTGGCAAATTTCAATTTGTGCACATTTCAATCAGTAGTGCACATGCCCCAAGAGCAATTCCAAACCCTAACCTACAACCTAACACATTGCAACCCCTATGCGTTGCTGGCTCGTGTTTGGCGCTCGTTTTAATAGTTTCCGTTTCCGCTCAGCGAGTTCAAAGCAATTGGAACTGACTTTGCCCGCTGCCAAGTGCTAAGTTCCGGGGTTATTCTACATTTTTTTTTTTTGGATATCAGGTCTCGGGACAAGGGATATACACTTTCTTTTTTTTGGGTTTGGGGCGGACGGGTTTAACGTGTTTGCATTTTGTTTCTTCTTGGTCATGTTTATATTATACATATATACATACATTTATATATATGTTGATGTATATTTGGAGAAAGAAAAACAAGGAGCTGAGGCACTGGGCACTTACTTGCTCGGCGGTCTTCAGCAGATTCTCAATTTCAAAGCTGCTGGTGCGTGATGTCGGCTTGGCCACGCCCAATCCTGAAATGACGCCGCCTACGCCAACTGCCAATTGCGCCACTGTCGGATCCACAAATGAGGGCGCCGGCGAGCTTTCCGCCTCCGGTGAGTACAAATCCTTGCCAGTGCCATCTAAAAAGTAGCGAAACAAAGGAAGACACATGTATAGAAAGAGAGAGAGGCAGAGAGAGAGAGAAAGAGGGGTATGAGTCAAAGATAACGCGTTAGTTATGTTTATTGTTATTAGTTTTTGGCTGGCTCATAATTAGTTGCCAGTTTGCCGTTGGGCCTGCAGATGTTTTTGTTATTGTTGCCACAGGACACAGGCAACGCTTTAAAGTTCGATTAAGCATTTTATTTATGCTCTTGCAGCTTGTTTGTTAATTTTAAATTCCATGTTTGCGCAATAAAAAGCAGCAGGAATTTAATACTTGCGGAAATTGCAGCTAAAAAAAAGAGGAAAAATAAAAAAAAATAGCAAAAGCAACAGCGCAGCCAAGCAGCACAAAGCTGAAAGTAATAACAACAAAAATACTGCTAGTAGCAGCCCAAAAAACAACAGCGCCAACAACAACAAAAACAGGCTGTAATGATTATTGCTGCGATGTGTTTGCCACAACGTCCACACGTAGCATCAGCGCGGAAGCAGCAAGAGATGTGGAGTGGGCCACGAGAAGGGACCACACACACACACACTTACAGACACATGTGCGAGCGAGGCAAAGATTTAACCAAAAAGAAAGAAATTTATGGCCCATACACATGGCTTGCATAAATGTGTAAGCAGCACTGTATGACTATATACATATGTGGGTATATACACACAGAGTGTGTCTGGGTGTGTGTTTGCCAGTTTATGTAGTGGTAGTTTTGGCAGCGCCAGGAAGCGTTTAAGAATCATGTCCTTACATACTGCTTCCCTGTTCCTGCCCCATGCCGCATGCAAATTGGTTACAACAAATTTTATGAGCATTTTGGTTCAAATTTGACACCACACAATAGCTATGCAAGTGTGTGTGTGTGTGTGTGTGAGTGTAAGATATTAAAATTGCCGCCTTATAAATTTTAAGTTGTGGTCTTCTTACAAATTGCACGTAGTCCTAGACAAAGCTAGACAACAAAAACAAGGACAACAACTACAACTGACTGGGCTAATAACTTATAGACGTTATACGTTCGATGTTCTGTGTTGTTTGTTGTGGGTTGTTGTTGCTTAAGCGAGCCAGTCGAGAACGTGCCAAGCCAAATTTGTGCATTGCCCATAAACTCTAGAGTTTTAGTGGCTTTACTTAAACTATGATGATGGTTTTTGGGCTAGGGGTCATAAATTTATGTGAAGCTGTTTTCCAAACGTGTTGCTGTTAAAAGTATCAAATGCACTTGGGCCAGGTAAAGATGAGACTCTTCTTTAAGACAGATGGCTTATACAGATTGACCCTTAGTCAAGCAGTTCTTCAATAAATTATTTGTTGAGACTACAAAGCTATGATTTGCCAAATATCTGAAATAAACTAGTAGAATCGTACGACAAGTCAAGTTGTATTCTATAGTTGCTATGGGAACAAAGTTTCGCAGCTAATATCAACTTTAATACTTGAGATCTCTATTAAAAACTGCTAGCATAATTAAAGTTAATTTTAATTCATATTGCACAGACTGGTGTCAGCACTATCCTACAAAGTGAGAGTCTGTGGCTATAACAGCTCAATTACACTCAGCTGCTCTCCAAAAAGATTGCGTTAACTTTTAGCCAACATTATTTGGCTTCGTTTATTACAATATAGGGTTACATATGATAATTAAAATTTGTTTCGAGTATGCTACAATTCTCTTTTTAATTGGTCGGTTCTCTTGACCAACTCTAGTGTGTGTGTGTGTGTGTTATGTGTGTGTGTCTGTTGAGTTTTTCTGTTGCTTCGTGTTCATCTTGTTCTTTGGCTTTTCTGATTGCAGTCTGCTGCAAATTGTGCATTTAATAAGCTAAAAGTTCTTCAACATTGCATCAAGTTAAGTTTCAGGCTCTTGCTGCCGCTGCGCTGCCCAAGTCATTTTCTCTGTTTAATTGCCAAAGTGAAATGTAATCCAGTAGTGGTGCTATCTGCCCCACTCGCTCGTTGCTAGGCACCAGTCTCTGCCTCCCCACACTTTCATCGCGTCTATCTCTCAGTCATGTTGAATGGCAAACGCTTGATGTTGCATACACCGCCATATCCATAACCATATATGCCACAAATGTCCGTTCATCAGCAACGAGTGTGCGTGTGTGTGTGCCAAAATGGGGAATATAGTACAAAATACGCAGCACACACTCACAAACACACATCATACATATGCCAGTTGCATGCGACTCGTTTAATTTTTGCTACAATTTTATTTTTTTTCTACATTTTTTATAGTTTTTTTTGTTCGGTTCTTTTTGTTGTGTGTGTATTTTACTTTAATTCTTTTTTAGTTTGCTGTGCCTTTTAATTGTTTGCCGCATAAAAATGTTTCATTTTGTGTGGTATAAAAATACACACACGCACACACAAATCTGTTATTCGCATTGTTGTTGTTGTTTTCTGCGTTTGTTGGTTTTTAATTGTTTTGTGTTCTTAGCCACTTCGGCTTTTTGAGTGCAGTGCAGCGTGTGCTTGGGTGGGTGGCTGTGTATGTGTGTGTGTGTGTGTGTGTGTGTGTGTGTGAGTGCAGTTTGTAATCCTGTAATTATGTAGTTGTTACTGAAAAACGAGACGACAGCGTGTTGCAAGCAGGCACAGTGCCACACACACACACACACTCACACAATAAACCTCATCTGATGACTGCTCTCTTTCTGTCTCTTTCTCACTGTCGCTCTCTCGGTTAGCACGCTACTTATTGATGTAATTGTTGTGGCTGTTGTTGCATGTTGAACGAAGCACTTGCAACGTGCATTAAACGAAAAATATAAATTACTTTAATGAACTTTACAAATTCGCATGCGCGCCCGGAAATGCGCTTCACATTTCCGCTGCTACACACACACTCGCACACTGACACACACACACACACACACACACACACAATAGAGAGACCGCACCTTAACCACAACAACAACAACAAGAACAACCTACAAACGAGCACAACTGCTGTGATTAGTATGCTTTTGTTGTAGCCGTTGATGAATGTTGTGTTGCGGCTTTTAGAATGTTGAAAAACGCCCAAAAATGCAACTCATACACACACAGAGAGTTTTTGGTTTTGGTTTTACAGACATCTTTTTGGTAGCTCAGCCAAAAGTATTTACAGATTTTGTTTCGTTTGGGAGCGGAGGTATGTTTGTACTTACTCCAACCGGGTGCTGGCACAATCAAACCAGTTATCATCTCCTCACTCATCACTGGCGGATCTGTGGGCGGCGGCGGGCACACCAGGGAATCAATCATATCATCTGTTACACGCATGATACCCCCTGCATCTGGCGGCTCGGTACGCGAAGAGCTGCAAAAAAAAGGACAAAAGTTTTAAGCAACTTTTTTTTTTCTGCACAGAAATTAACATAAATTTTATTAGATTTGATTTTTTGGTTCAGTTCAGTTTTGGGTTTGCCTGCCTTTTAAAGCAAACACCTGACTGACCTTTTTCTATGTCAGTGGCAAAAGATGCGGAAAAATGCTCTCCAACGTGCATAATTTGAATGGGATTTATATTGGGTGGGGGGGAAGGGCTGACGATGGGTGGTCGGTGGGAATGGGTTACAGTTTGTTGCCTTGCAAACGCTTAGCACAAAAGCCACAGCGGCCATAAAGAGCAGCTAATTAGGCTATCAAAATGCCTGGTCCTGAGCCCGAGCCATAGCCGAAGCCTGTGCTCCTAGCAGGGTCGCAGCAGCCAAACGGAACAAGTGTTCAAACCCTCCCTTTCCCTTCTTCTTGCCTAACATATGCCGCCCAAACCCGCACTGCGGCTTCATTTTTGTTGCTTTTGACTTTGGCATGAAAAACGAAATATTGAAAGAATGCAAAATTGTTAGTCGCTGCCAATTTTTCGTACTAAATTTCACATTTTTGATTTGTTGCGAAACAAACTTTGTTAGTTTGTGTATGTACATATATATTTTTTTTATTTGCTAGCCTCAGCACTATTTGGCACATCTATCGGCCAGCTTTATCAAAAATTTGCAAAGGCTACTCTAACGTTGACATTTTTAGTTTGCTTTTCATTTTTGTTGTTTATTTTTTAAAGTTTGATGTGAGCGGGATTCAATAATAAACTAGGCTACCGCTTTAGAAATTGTGGCTTTAACAATTATAAAAAATTTGGCAAATGCATACGAAGCACAAATTGGTATCTTTTATGTGCTCGAACGCCATTATTAAATACTCAATACAAAATGTATTCATAGAAGTAAATTTATTTGGTCGAATGCGAGAACATAGCTAGAGCAAGAGCTGTCTGAAAAAGGTTTAAATATAACGCTGAAAGGAAACTCTTAAATTAAAATTTTCCTGCACATTTTCTTATGTTTAGAGAGTAATATTATGCGGTATAATACAACATTTGGCAAAGGTAAGCCACACAGCCTGTTTGATAATCTGACGGACTTGCAAAGTCCATTCCGTATGAGCTAATATTTAATTAATTTACGGACAATAGCTGTTTGGAGTATTGCTATTGTAGCTGATCAACTGAGGCGCAAAAATTGTGATAAATTCTATTATAGTAGGCATAACAATTGACAGCCTGCGACTAAAATAGTTAATTAAGCTGGGTATCTGCTTAAACAATGCCGTCCCAAATGCAAATACGACAATGGCAGAAACGTGTATTTTCAATAGAAATGGCTTTGTGGTAATAAGGGGGAAGGGGCAGTAACAGCGGTATGCAAGACACCTACAGCGATTGTTGTTGCT
The DNA here is from genome assembly GCA_035044105.1 of Drosophila nr. perissopoda 5 BK-2023a. Classification (NCBI taxonomy): domain Eukaryota; kingdom Metazoa; phylum Arthropoda; class Insecta; order Diptera; family Drosophilidae; genus Drosophila; species Drosophila nr. perissopoda 5 BK-2023a. The sequence continues at coordinate 2,510,872 of JAWNMK010000124.1, forward strand.
GCAAATGGTTGCACTTAGCCGCTGCTGGCAGATGTTTGCGGAACGTGAGAGATAGATAAACAATTGACAGGGAGATGGACAGGCTGGCAGACAGCTTGGATAGGCAGTACTAAAAAGGACTTACCGCATCATCATGCTGAGCGATTGCTCCTCCTGCAACACACTCTCCAAGTACATCATATCTAGATCAGATACAATCGCACCATTGATGACCATTATTTCGTCTCCTTTGATAATGCCTGCAACGAAATGAAAAGAAGAGACAGAGAGGGAGAGAGAGAGAGAGAGAGAGAGAGAGAGAAAATCGAGTTAGAAGCGACATACAATTTATTTTGTTAACTATTGTATAATATACATATGTATAAACTATCTGAGCAGACAATGCAGTCCTCTTTCACAGTCCATCAGTTAGGATAAATGTAATAGATGCGCGCACGTTTCGTTATTGTGTTTGCAAGTGTTGTGGGTGGTGGACAGTCTGCAGCGTGAATTGGGGGCGGGACAGTTACATCTTTCGGTAAGATAAGCGCCCATGTCTTTTCGCACAGCGATAAGAATAATAACAACAGTATTGTGGCTTTTACATTGTTCATACGCCACGTTGCCAGTTTTACGTCTAGCAGCTTTGGCCGTTTTCTAGCTCATGCGTCTGTGTGTGAGTGCAAGTCTGTGCGTGTTTGTGTGTGTGTGTGTGTGTGTTTTCTACAACATTTATTTCGACCAGGCAGCTTTGCTTGTTTGCTGCTTGGCTTCTCTTTTTTGTTTTGTTGAACGTTATCATTGTTGTTGCAGACTGCATTTGCTTCGCACAGCAACTTCGACGGATATGCATATAAATGTGTGTTCATGTGTGTGTGTGTGTGTTTTGGGTTGTTATCTGCCTGACAGTTGTGTATTTTATGCAAGACTGTGGCACACCTTGAACCAGTTGCTAGTAAGCAACCAGCCAACCAGCCAGCAGCACCTCATGTACATTTTTGTTGTTGAATTTTTTGCAATTTTAAAAGGATTTTTCATTTTTAGTTTTCCTTTTTTATTTTATTTTTGGAAGGATATGCGTTACGGTTGTGGATTACTTGGCTTTAGCGTTGGCAGCATATGCATTAGACAAATATCTACTCGACTTGCTATTTATTTTGTTTATGTTGCGGTTGCTCTTTTTCCATCTCAGTTTTTCCATCTTTCCCTTTTTTCATTTTATTTATTTTTATTTTTTTTTGGCTGAGTTGTCAACAGCTTTGTTCTTGGCTTAAGCAAATTGTTATTTCTTGTTTGCCAAATACTTTGCCACGCTTGTTTTTCAACACTCGAGTGTGTGTGGCATGAAACTGTTGTGCACATGCTGCCAACAGCAGCAACTTTAGCAGCATCTGCTGCATTTGTGGCCATCATTATTATGGATGACTTTATGGCTGCTCGACTGCCTCTGTTTGTTAACTTGAAAAAGCCAAGCAAACAGGCGCCGAGTCTCAATCGAGAGAGAGCTAAAAGTTTCTCGTTGCCCGTTGAAAGAGTTGCTTAAAGCCAATGTGCATCGATTTAAGACACAATTTGCGCATTCATTAAAGTGTTGCCTGTTGGAGTTTCAGAAAAGAGGGCAGCCACAGCATTTGCATTTACAGCAGTTGCTGAAAATGCTGCATTTGTGGTTTTATTTGTTTTTGTTTGGTGCCCAACTCTGGTCAGCAACTGCCTTGACCAGCTCATGCCCAGCTTTGTTTTGTGGTGCCATTAAATTGGTCTTTGGCACTTGCTAATAGGCATTCAATTCAATTGTACAGATGTCGCTGGTTTCACCACTGCATGCGAATTGGATTGCTTAATTTATGCAGACGCACGACACATAGATTTCATGCATTTATTACACCCCCATAGGATTTCTGGAAATGTTACACATACGCTCATCCTTGCTGATATCCTTGAATTGTATTCTGTTATTGTCACAAAGTCTCTGCTTTTTATTATGTATACATTTGTAGATCGTAGCAATATGTTACCGATTTTTTATAATTACAATTACAATGTATAGTGGATTCACAATTTTAATGACATTTTTCACAACAGATTTTATCTGACTGTATTTGTAAGTTTTGGTACAAATTTAATCATGAGTCCCTGCTGCCTGCTGCACTTGAAATAATTATTCTGCCCCAAAAGTAACTTCTAATAATAATTACACTTTCATTACCCAATCTTCTCAACTTTCTGTTACATTAATGCACCTGAATTGAAATGCAGTTCAGCGAACAATTAAAAAAAGGGCGAGTGGAATGGAAAGTCATTAGCAAATCTGGCACTTACTACAGCACTTTATTTGCTGCTCATTAAATTCAACACCCTGGACAAAACTTGTCCAGTGGCATTGTTAGCGCAGCTTAAGGCCACCAACAAAAGGAAAAAACCAAGAAAAACTCATAGCAAATTATAAACTAACCGCCAATGGCAGAGCCAACTTTTGAAGGAGTTGCGAATAGAGGTGAGCGAAATGGGATTGGAAAGGAAGGGGATAGCAGTGTGGACCAGCGCACATCATGTCTCACTTTTTTCCAGCGGTTTTTGGTGCGCATTATTTCATGGACTTTTTGATTCGTTGTCGTCAACGTGCTTAATGAGGTTTCCGCTGCGAAATTTTCTTTCAGGTTCATCACTTTTGCAAGTGCAGCCACTGCAGTTTTCTATTTCTTTATTTTTTGTATTTTTGGCTTGCCAACACCTGGCGCTGGGTATGTGGGTAGATAAGGTAGTTGGCCCACTGTCAACAGCAGGCGAAGTAATTTAAAGCGCTGCTCTAGTGGCATTTCGACTACAAGCACTTGACTGCTGGCTGCTCCCTTCTGTCTGCTGCCCCTCCAGGGCGCATGCAAATGCCAACTTAAGTTGATTTTAAGTGATAGAAAAACAACAAGAAGGGGCGCGGTGGGAACGGGTAAGAAACAAGAAACGACAGAGCTGAGATGACGCCCGAAAAGCCTTTAAGGACTCAGCATAGCGCTTTGGCCCTGTGGCTGCCATTACAGGTGCATAAACTACGCGCGCACACACCAGCTCACTTACACACACACACACACACACACATGCACATACAGAGTGGAACTTCGAGTGCTGTTGTTCAACATCAACGTGATCTCTACTCGGTGACAAGCGCTGAATGTTGAGTTTTTATAAAGACGCAGTTGCAGTTGCAGTAGCTGGCCCTGAGGAGCTGCTTTTCAAACTCGCTGCTGCTGCTGCTGCTCACTCCAGTTGTCAACTGTAGAGCTCCAGTGCTTGAATGTGCTCGCTCCACTTGACTCTCGTCTATGCAACCTCAAGCTTTTTTGTGACATAAAAGTGAAAAGCATTTAAATATGAAAGAAGCGCAATTCTCTTACATAGTAAAAGCGCATACCCCAACTCTTGTCAAGTGGTTCGTGGCACTTGATAATATTCTTCTGGCAAACATTGTTACAGTCTCGAACAAGTCAGGTACGTCGCTTGACTTACATAGTTGGCAACGGTTTTTAATTCATGATTCCCAATGGCCATTTGGCATTTTGTGTCATAAATTCCAAATTGCAAGTAAGTAAAATTGTGCGAATTTCGCTGAGCTAAGCAGCTGTGCAACTTGCAGTGTTATTTACCGCCACTTCGAGTTGGTACTTACCATTGTGCATGGCCACACTTTTGTCCTCAACACGGCTCACATAGCAGCAGAGCTCGTCCTGCCGCTCGGCGTTCTCAATCAGCTCCGCCTCAACGGAGAATCCCCACATTTGCTCCAAAGTAGTGCGCTGCAACTCCACCTGGTACAGTATTTTCATGCAGACCTCCACAAATTCGTGATTATGTAGCTGTGGGTTAAAAGTACACGAAAAAATTAGCCAAAAGCCACAATGCAAAAAATCAACCCAAAAGGTCATTTATTTTTAATTTTCTTTCTTTTTGGTTTTTTGTTGTTGTTTTTTAATGTTTTTTTTTTTATTTTTAGCTAGTTTCAATAAATTTTGCGGACCGAGAGTGGTTTTAATTCGCAATTTATTGAGCAGCCAAAAAGTTTCGTACAGCTGCACTTTTGACCTGGCAATATTTACAGCTTGTTGTTCAGCCAAAACTTTTTGCCGTAGTTGAACTAGCAGTTTTGTTGAAGCACTTTGCCACCGGCTGGTTTTTGGGGGCTGACTTGGCAGTTTGAGAAATGGCATCCTTAGACTAATCGTCTGCAAAGTGGATACGTTTTGGTGTTCGGCATGAAAGCAGACAACGACAAGTGCTAATAGCTTGTGGTTTATACAGAACTGTGATTACATAAATCAAATATAGTGCGAGGGTTTGACAGCTCACGGTATTTATGTACTTTAAATACGATTAAATTATCCAATTGTTTGAATTGAGCATTCATTTAGTTTAATGCGTGTCTAAAAAACGCATTTATTGCAGTGACAATTTAATTGTTTTGACCACACATTTCAATTAGTCCTGCTGTAATTATCGGTGTCATTTTAACAGATTGCTCCACATAATTATATGATATGTATTTACACAATTATTGCAACATTTATTCACCAATAATTGTCAATATTATTTTTGTTTATATATAAGAGTGTATTCTCTGAGTTCACTCTATTAAATTAGAAGAACTTGCAACTCGTTTGTTCGACAAACAAATCTGGCCTAATCCTTTTCAATTTGACCTCATTTCCTGTTCGCAGAAAAAGCTGAACCCCTTAATTGGCCTTAATTTTGAAGAAATAACAAACCCATGCGCAAAGTTCAAAGTTCAATCAAAATTGCCACCAGACACGAGTGTGCCTGAGGTGGCTCTTGAGGCAGAGTTGTATGGGGTGGTTACTTGATGTAGGTAACTTACATAATTTTCAATCAGATCATTGCGATGTGGCACAAAGTAATTGTGATCCTCCATGTCACGTCGCTTCTTGACGCGCACAAAGTGCTCCATGGGATTGAGGTTGCGACGGGCGCAGGCGCTGGCAAGGAATTCCTCCACAGACATCGCGTCACGTAGATAAACTGTCGAGTAAGCATTGTCGGGCATTGCAACTTTGAAGGTTTTTTCCGGCTCGTCACGTGAATTCATCTGGAAAAAGGCAGAAAATTCGATTGGATAAACAGGCGAACCAGACGAATATATGTATACACACACACACACACAAACATAGGCAATGTCATTAAGGTTGTTGTTGCCACTCACACACAAACACACACACACACACCAAGGCACAGGCCATACACACGGAAGTGAAAATTGAAAAATAGCAAAAACACATTTCTACCCCAGCAAATGTAATGAAAAACGTCAGCGGCAGGCAGCTAGCTGGTAAGCAGACAGTCGACAGTCAACGGACTCTGACAGACACCAGTTTGAAGAAAACTCAGTTAAAATGCTTAACGGCATCATCATCGTCGTCAGTGTGTCGAGCTCCAACTAAGGGGTTAACTCCATGGTAAAAGTTGTAGCTCGGGTTGGTGTTGGCGACGCGTTGCAGCTGAAGCTCACAGTTTTGGCCAACTGGTAAACGAATCAGGCACGCCCAGCTGCCAGTTGTTGCCAGCTGAAAATTGCATTTGTATTGGCAGCCATCGACTATGGTTTTGCTGGATGACTAACTTTGGCTGTAGCTGGCGTCCTGAGGCAAGCTACACAGGTGTAATGTACATACACACACACACACACAACAAAACTCTCAAATGTTGGTTGTGTGCAGTTGACTACTTTCACGACAATTGAATTAGTTTGGCAGTTGCAAAACTGAAACACACACATACACACACACACACAGTCACACGCACAGCAAACATGCACATTTGCATGCACATCCGTCAGGCTTGCCACACATGTGCAGCTGCAAAAAAGAATCTTCGCATTGCATAACAATTGGGTATCGTTGGCATCCTTTGCGCATATACTGATTTATATGTATGTACACATCTTTATTACGGCACACATCGGTTGCAAAGTCATTATGCCACAGCGAAATCAATAATACATATGTAATGCAATGCATTTTTGGGTGCCAACTTCATTTTCATGATTCAGGCAGCCAAAATGGAAATGGATGTAATCCTTTTGCGGTTCGACACCGCCAGACCTTGTTGTGCTCTGTTTGGCCCTGCTGTGAACGTGGTAAAGAATATCTGAGACAACAATTGGAGAAATTGCATATTATAACCATAATCAAGTTATATTATTCAGCAGGATGACAGTGCTTGACTTGCACATACTCCTTATACGGTCATGAAAATATTATCATCTTTTAAGTGTTGTTGAAACTATGAACTAACACTCTTCAGTGGGGCTGTCGATTATTGTGCCTTAACTGCTCAATGTCTCAATGAGTGGCAGACAGTCAAGTCAATTTGAAGTTGTCGCTTTATTCCGTAATCCAATTTTGTGTTAATGTTGCTCGTCGGGCGACTACAACTACTATTGGCCAATTAAATGCGTCGTGCCAAAAATGGTTGAAAAGCCTCCTTCCAGTGAGTTTTTGCGGCGCAGTTGACAGTTTGCCGTTCGCAGTTCTATAATTGCCAGTTTGGAGTCGCAACGAGCGCTGGAGGATACCTTTAATTTGATTTAATTTTATTTTCAATTGCCATTTCAGCTGCATTGCAGCTGACATGAAAGCCACATCACACCCACATCATACACACATCCCCACGTATTAAACTGAGTTGATTGCGCAAAACTATCAAGCAAATCAAATGTACATTTTCCAAATGCATTGAATTTTCAGTGCCACATTTACAACAGCAACAAAAAATGAAATGTTTCTCTTTATGCGTTAGTAACGCTTTATTTTTATATTTATGTTTCGTTCGCTTGTTTTTACCATGCATATTTTTGGCTTCACTGGCGACGTTGACTGCGATAGCGACAGCGACCGTAACTGCGGCTGCAATTCTGCAGCGTCGGCAAATTTAATTGGAAATGAAGTGTGTACGCCTCTGTGCACATGTGGTTGTGTGCGTGTGTGTGTGTTATGCAGCGCACAAGATTATTTTGCCAATAATCGAAACAAATTGAATTTATTAAATGAATTTCATTAAAAACATGAGTTACAATCTGCCAATTCTAATTGAAGTCGCTCAAATAACCAGCATGAAAATGAAGCAACACAAAATATATCAATAATAGTAAACTCATAACGCTAACAAACTAAATCTCAGTCTACGAAAACAAGGATTATTCAGTGCGTAACAAATTGCAGAACACATTAATTTTGCCCCTTGGTAGTGTATTAAAATCCTCAATACATGTATCAATTTCTGCAAATTGAGTTTATTGTTTAATATACATTTTGATTTCACGCTGCGTTTGCTTACGAGTGGAAAGTGCCTTAAACTGAGAAAATGTGGCAGTGAAAATTCAGTGTATTTGGCAAATTTCTGGTTTAAGGTAAGCGAAAATTCAGTATTGACTCACTGGAGTATTAAATGAAATACTGTATACACACTAAATGCAATGCTTTCAGTTTGAGATACATTTGTAAATTGTGAAATGTTTTAAATATTTGTGATTTGCGTGCGTTTGTTTGTTCTATCGAGATAAGCTTGGCTATTTTGAACGAGCCTATTTTATGCAAATATTTTTCGAACTTTGGATTATTATTATTTTTTTATTTTTATTTTTTGCTTGTGCCATTTGCCTAATGGCTTTCGTGGCTATCTAAAGAATCTGGCTAACATTTACTTTTTTTTCAGAGGGTTCGTAAATTTGTTTTTGTAGTTCCTAATGGCCATTAAATTTAAATTATAAGTGGAGCGCACAACAATAATAAAAACAGGAAGACAATATGCAAAAAAAAAACGCGGCTCTGGCCACCATAGAATTATGTCTGTACATGTACATACATTAGAGGACTCTGTGGTGGACTTGGACAGCGCTCAATTTGACTTTTAATGCCGTTTCCGCTGCCATAAATAAAAATTCAATTATTTAAACATACACAAACACGGAGACATTCGAAAAGTCGAGCTATAAAATTGGAACCACACAGTGGTGACAACAGTTGCGCCATAAAATCGATTCAAAATTGATGTAATTTTATTACGCATACGAGCTGCGGGCCCAAAATCGTATGTATGTATGACTCACCTGCATGGAGCGGCGACTGGAGCCGCTATTGGAGCGGGATAACATCGGAGGTCGTCGCTTGGTAGCCCCACGTCCAGCCAACAGATTATTGAGCAGCGATGGCGACCGGGCGCAGATGAATGCATGGAATGAGGAGACCGTAAACACTCCCAGCTTATTTAAAGTGTTCTTTGTGGGACGCGACACATGTGTGAGCAGTGACTGCAAAAGAAAGAGATGTAGTTATACATTAAGATACATTTTAAGGTTGCTCTCTATAGAAATAGCAATGAATTTAGTTAAAATTGTCAAAAGCAGTAGAAGAGTTAATTATAAATCCTTAGCTGATGTGTCCTTAAATAATGCTTATAAATAGACCAATGAGGAAAGTTTGTAAGCCGTAATCCCAAAACTTTGTAAGTGTGTCTGATTTAGATTGAACATGTGTTTAAAATGTTTAAGACAGGTAAGTAAGTTAAAAGTTGAAAACCGTTCAAAGAGCAACTGGGAGATTCAATTTGGTCAGCATGACTGATATGATATAATTAACTTCATCATACATATATACATCACTGCAAAAAGCACATTAAGTGCCGTGTAAATGTGTGTGTGTGAGTGTGTTTGTCTGGGCGTGTGTGTATGCTTGGCTTTGCAAGTGTGCTGTGTAAATAGCCTCCGGTGCATGCACTTTCTCGTGTAAGTGGTGCTGCTGAAGTTGTTTGAGTTTTGCGGTTATTAATAATAAATGTGGCTGCTCTTTATGCGAGTTGTGTTGAGTTGAAAGCACTACTTCAGTTACTGCCACTGCCCCCCTATCCACTTAGTACCAAACAATCCCCACACCGCTGCAATCAACAAGCCATAAAAAGCGCAATTAACTTGCAACCCTTTTTCGTCACCCATCAACTTGGCCTCGCCAATCTTTTTAATGCAGTACAAAGTTCGAGTAGCACTTTTGCTTAAGCATCTTTGTCTTATCGTTGATGTCATTGTTGTTGCTATTGTTGTTCCTAGTTGTTTGCGTAATATCTGCAGTTGCCAGCCAAAAGCAGCTGGGACGCCCTTTTGACCCTTTAAGCTGCAGTCCTTTTAAAACGCTCAAATTGTGTTATGGAAATTAACGGTACACATCTTTGGTTCTCCCAACCACATAGTTTGAGCAATCGAAATTGCGTTTCAAACAACCATTGTGCAAATATGTAGGTGGAAAGCAATTAAAGAGAACAGGGCCAAAAGCTTTTAGTCCAAGATTCTGTTTGGGACTTTAATTTGGAGCATTATTGGGGCTGGAGTTGTCTTGATAATCTCTTTTATGACTCGTTTTGATGTTTCACAAGTGCGTATGAATGAGTTTTATGTTATGCTTTGGGCTTAGGGTTTTTCAATCAATCTCAGCTCTTGTTGTATTGAGCGATTCTTAAGCAGATTATGACAAGACTTGCTTTTGATTAGGCATATATTGAAGGTTTGGGGCTTTTGTTTTCTTGTTATTCATTGTTATCTATGCATATGGGATTAAATCAAACCAAAAACAAAAAAGGTTAATTTTAATTAAATTGCAATTGCAGTTGTTAAAGCTCGGAATGAGTCTTATCTGAAATGTCATCTCAAAAACACGAAGGTGAAACATAATGGGGTATTTCATAATATTCTGAAGTTTCGGCTCAATCATAAAATATTCTCTGTCTTGGGCAAAACAATTTTGAATACTTTGCGATTTCATAATGTGTGTTCTTAACTTTTCTAATAGTCTCTGAGGCATACACGTAAAAGGGAGGAAGGAATAAATTGACTACACAGTCCTCTTGCTTGGGTCGTTATGCGCTTACTTTGAGCACAACCTGTTACTGGCCCAAGTTGATACTGTTATCCTGTGCACTTGACAACTACTTTGCATTGAATAGCAGTTTCAGGTACGCAGTTTATCACCACTCACTCAGCGCGAGGCGAGCAGCAAGCAGGATACGGCAGACAGGGGACAGGAGACAGAAGGTAGGAGACGGGGGCAGGACCATCAGCGTCAGCAGCTAAGTAATTCAAATTGACGCAATCTCAGTCACGTAATGTGAACTTTCTGTGGCTTCCGTTAGGTAAAACAAATTGCGTCAATTGCCATTTGCCATTACGGGCCACGCCCATTGGCGGCTGGGCGGACGTAGGCGAGATGGCGGCGTTGTAATGGTAAAATATAACTCACCTTTGGATTGGGCAACTCGCCGCTCTGGAGCGAGGCCATATAGCAACGTAGTCGGAACTGTTCACAGTGCAGTCGCTCAAGATTCTCTTCCCATTGCAAAATCTGTGCCTGAATCTGATGGCGTGTCTCCTGATCGGTGACAACTGATTGCTGCAGCTCAGCCATGTGCTTCAGCTTGTGATCCTGAAAATAGAAAAAAAGAGAAAAGGGACAGACATTAGGCAAAAACTGTACAAAGGAGCTTATGCGTGTCTATATGTGTGTGTATGGATTTTAGGGCAAGGATGAGGCTGTATCGCACTCGCGACGGTTATCAACGCATCTCTGGCATGGCAACATTAGCATTTCATTGCAGTGCCACAGCAGCAACTATTGCTTTTGGTTGTTGTTGTTCCTGCTACTGCTGCTGCTGCTGCTGCGGTTGCCATTTGACGAAAATGCATAAATCACGCGTCATGTGCAGCAGTATTTTTCGTTGGCGCAGTTCAAATATCTCTGACCCTCCCCCCTCCTACACCGCACATACTCTGCACAATTTTGCTGTAACCCTGTAGCTGCTTTTGCTGCTGAAGTGCGTTGGCAATGCACCAACTTTGGCATAACAGCACACACACACACCCACATTGAGAGAGTCTTTGGCATCGTTAGTCATACACACACACACGCACACATATGCAACACATGCCCCTGTTTTCATTACAAATAACGTTTGACTTCCGCCGCAGCGCGTACCATTAGCAACAGCAGCAGTAGCAGCAGCAGCAGTAATATCGGCATACGCTTCCTAGTTGCGCACTCTCTTCACTACTTTATGTCTCACCTTCCCCCCCTCGCTACCACCCACTTGCTCACTCACCACGCACCCTTCAGCCCTCTCGGTCTCGCTCCCAGTGGCATTGCACGTGCATTTATACACGCTTGCATAGATTTCATGGAGCACGTGATTGTTTCATTTTGGTTGCTAGATTTTTTCCACTTTGCAGTCGCTGCTGCTGCTGTTGTTGTTGTTCTTCTTGTTATTGCTTTGCATTCAGCTCATGTAAGCTGACAATTATTTGCAGATGCATCTGCTGTTGCTGCAGTGGCGGATACGATGGGCGTAGCCGTGGCAACAACAACCTGAATAGGCACTTTCGATGTTCGACATTTTAATGAATGTTTGCACACAAACAGCAGCAGCACCCAGCACGTTAGCACACACACACACATATGTATGCAAATGTATTTGTTTTCCGGCTTATTCAGGTGTCTGCGTAAGCGCATTGCGTGTGTGCGAGAGTATGTGTGTGAGGAGGCACGATACTTGTCAGCTTATGTGATACTGTTGAGCCTGGCCATTGTTTATTTTACGTGAAATAAATCATATTTGGTGTATTTGATTCCACAAATTCGCAACATAGGCCAACAAAATGAAGACGAAGACGTGTGCTTAGTATAAAAACCATATGCTATGCCGAAGAGCACGTAGCTAATTGGTTCATATTTGTGAATGTATTTAGAGCCAAGTAAATTAATATATTAATTATATTCCTGATAGTAGTAATGACCAATAAGCTCAGAGCAATAGTTGAGCGGAAATAAAACGAATTAAGTGAATATTATCAATAGATGAGACAATTTAATTATCAACTCTTAGTAAGACCTTATATAGATTTTCAGGCCATAATTTTTACTTGTCTTCCGACCTCAAATTTCGTTTTCAACTTTAAATGTACGATTGATTTAGGGGCAAAATTATGGTCAAAAAGCCCTTGCTTTTTAAAATCAGAGGAGTTTTGACAAAGTTATGGCATTTTGAAGTTTCGACCTATGCCCATATATCGATATATCGATTTTCAGGCCATAATTTTTACTTGTTTTCCGACCTCAAATTTCGTTTTCAACTTTAAATGTACGATTGATTTAGGGGCAAAACTATGATCAAAAAGCCCTTGCTTTTTAAAATCAGAGGAGTTTTGACAAAGTTATGGCATTTTGAAGTTTCGACCTATGCCCATATACCGATTTTCAGGCCATAATTTTTACTTATCTTCCGACCTCAAATTTCGTTTTCAACTTTGAATGTACGATTGATTTAGGGACAAAACTATGATCAAAAAGCCCTTGCTTTTTAAAATCAGAGGAGTTTTGACGAATTTATGGCATTTTGAAGTTTCGACCTATGCCCATATATCGATATATCGATTTTCAGGCCATAATTTTTACTTGTCTTCCGACCTCAAATTTCGTTTTCAACTTTAAATGTACGATTGATTTAGGGGCAAAACTATGATCAAAAAGCCCTTGCTTTTTAAAATCAGAGGAGTTTTGACAAAGTTATGGCATTTTGAAGTTTCGACCTATGCCCATATATCGATATATCGATTTTCAGGCCATAATTTTTACTTGTTTTCCGACCTCAAATTTCGTTTTCAACTTTAAATGTACGATTGATTTAGGGGCAAAACTATGATCAAAAAGCCCTTGCTTTTTAAAATCAGAGGAGTTTTGACGAAGTTATGGCATTTTGAAGTTTCGACCTATGCCCATATACCGATTTTCAGGCCATAATTTTTACTTGTCTTCCGACCTCAAATTTCGTTTTCAACTTTAAATGTACGATTGATTTAGGGGCAAAACTATGATCAAAAAGCCCTTGCTTTTTAAAATCAGAGGAGTTTTGACAAAGTTATGGCATTTTGAAGTTTCGACCCATGCCCATATACCGATTTTCAGGCCATAATTTTTACTTGTCTTCCGACCTCAAATTTCGTTTTCAACTTTAAATGTACGATTGATTTAGGGGCAAAACTATGATCAAAAAGCCCTTGCTTTTTAAAATCAGAGGAGTTTTGACGAATTTATGGCATTTTGAAGTTTCGACCTATGCCCATATATCGATATATCGATTTTCAGGCCATAATTTTTACTTGTCTTCCGACCTCAAATTTCGTTTTCAACTTTAAATGTACGATTGATTTAGGGGCAAAACTATGATCAAAAAGCCCTTGCTTTTTAAAATCAGAGGAGTTTTGACAAAGTTATGGCATTTTGAAGTTTCGACCCATGCCCATATACCGATTTTCAGGCCATAATTTTTACTTGTCTTCCGACCTCAAATTTCGTTTTCAACTTTAAATGTACGATTGATTTAGGGGCAAAACTATGATCAAAAAGCCCTTGCTTTTTAAAATCAGAGGAGTTTTGACAAAGTTATGGCATTTTGAAGTTTCGACCCATGCCCATATACCGATTTTCAGGCCATAATTTTTACTTGTCTTCCGACCTCAAATTTCGTTTTCAACTTTAAATGTACGATTGATTTAGGGGCAAAACTATGATCAAAAAGCCCTTGCTTTTTAAAATCAGAGGAGTTTTGACGAAGTTATGGCATTTTGAAGTTTCGACCTATGCCCATATACCGATTTTCAGGCCATAATTTTTACTTGTCTTCCGACCTCAAATTTCGTTTTCAACTTTAAATGTACGATTGATTTAGGGGCAAAACTATGATCAAAAAGCCCTTGCTTTTTAAAATCAGAGGAGTTTTGACAAAGTTATGGCATTTTGAAGTTTCGACCTATGCCCATATATCGATATATCGATTTTCAGGCCATAATTTTTACTTGTCTTCCGACCTCAAATTTCGTTTTCAACTTTAAATGTACGATTGATTTAGGGGCAAAACTATGATCAAAAAGCCCTTGCTTTTTAAAATCAGAGGAGTTTTGACAAAGTTATGGCATTTTGAAGTTTCGACCTATGCCCATATATCGATATATCGATTTTCAGGCCATAATTTTTACTTGTCTTCCGACCTCAAATTTCGTTTTCAACTTTAAATGTACGATTGATCTAGGGGCAAAACTATGATCAAAAAGCCCTTGCTTTTTAAAATCAGAGGAGTTTTGACGAAGCTATGGCATTTTGAAGTTTCGATCTATGCCCATATATCGATACATCGATTTTCAGGCTATAATTTTTACTTGTCTTCCGACCTAAAATTTCATATTCAACTTTAAATGTACGATTGATTTAGGGGCAAAACTATGATCAAAAAGCCCTTGCTTTTTAAAATCAGAGGAGTTTTGACAAAGTTATGGCATTTTGAAGTTTCGACCTATGCCCATATACCGATTTTCAGGCCATAATTTTTACTTGTCTTCCGACCTCAAATTTCGTTTTCAACTTTGAATGTACGATTGATTTAGGGGCAAAACTATGATCAAAAAGCCCTTGCTTTTTAAAATCAGAGGAGTTTTGACGAATTTATGGCATTTTGAAGTTTCGACCTATGCCCATATATCGATATATCGATTTTCAGGCCATAATTTTTACTTGTCTTCCGACCTCAAATTTCGTTTTCAACTTTAAATGTACGATTGATTTAGGGGCAAAACTATGATCAAAAAGCCCTTGCTTTTTAAAATCAGAGGAGTTTTGACAAAGTTATGGCATTTTGAAGTTTCGACCTATGCCCATATATCGATATATCGATTTTCAGGCCATCATTTTTACTTGTCTTCCGACCTCAAATTTCGTTTTCAACTTTAAATGTACGATTGATTTAGGGGCAAAACTATGATCAAAAAGCCCTTGCTTTTTAAAATCAGAGGAGTTTTGACAAAGTTATGGCATTTTGAAGTTTCGACCTATGCCCAGCTATCTTTTGAAGTAATGTGTGTACTCTCCACTGATCCAATGACTCCCAAATTGGATGTTATAAACATTGTAACATTAAACTCGATCCACCACAGAAAAAAGCCATTTCAAATGAGAAGCACACGTAAGAGCACAGAGCTGCTTGTTGTCAATTTAACGAGCAGCAACAGCAATAAATGGTGTATTAGGATTTAATGATTGTACTTTATGTGCTTACAACTTCACAAATAATGCTTGCAACAAGCAGGACAGATGCTTAACTGGTTGCTGCATTAGTTTTATTACAATTGCAAGCACTGGCTCCAGTAGCTCACACAAGAAAAGGGATAATTAATAGCATAGCTTCGAGACAGGTACAGATACAGATGGAGAGAGAGGGAAGTTAGATTGAACTTATCTGACTAAGATAATTGGCAGGCAAAACATTTGCTAAGTGAATTTTGTAATTATTTACGGTCAAAACAATAAGGCAGCTGGCCAACTGGTCAACTGCCTGTGCTGACCAAGAATCGAGTCGAATCAGGTCTAAAATTATATGGCAACATAAATACAACCCAAGCACGTGATGAGTGTGTGTCAGGCTAGAACGAACAGGCATTAATCGTGATGTCTGCCAGTGTTTGTTTGTTGATTTGTTGCTGCTGTCACGTTGTGCACTTCATGGCTTAATGGCTTCATTGTTAATTGCCATGTAATTGCATGTGATTGCAATGTAAATCAGCGTGATATGATTATTATCAAAGTGATTATCGATTTGTTTTTATTAAATTACGGTTCTTATGCCCTTGTTGCAAAATACGGACTGAGAGACCAGCAGTTGTTGTGCTGATGAAACCTTTCAAAGTTATCTAAATCAAAATCAAAAAATGTAATTTTATATTATCATGTTGCTGACAATTTTATAAATATGCTCTTAACGATGTGTCCTAGCGACTATCTAAATAATTGGTCTGTTCATTTAAATGAAATATTAATTAGTCATTTGAGTTTTTTGTTCTCGCTCCACTCTTTTTTTTCTTCTTAATGATTCATCTGTCGCATACACGCAATGCAAGCATTTGTGACAGCTATCTCAACTCGAAATGTTTGACATTTTCTAGCAACTACTAACAACGTTACCATTATAAAAATATATTTTTGGTTTCTGTTGTGGCCTTTGTCAGCTGGCATGCTATTTGGACTGTCATCTCAATTCCCCACTTAATGGCAATATTATTATTGGTATGTGGTTTTTGTCTTAATGCCCATCGCTCTTAGTTTGGTTTGCTTTGCGCACCGCTGTGGTTCAGTGCTGTTGCTTCTGTGTGTTGGGTTGTCTGTTGCGCTTTCATTAAGCGTCACTGGTGTATGGCTCCCCATGCGCACATTTGAGAGCTGCAGTGGGGCAGCCACATGCTCAACTAGGCGAACTGTAGTTGAAGTTGTTAGTAGATGCCTTGCTGCTCTTCCACTACGACTGCCTCTGACTCTGTATCTGGCATTGCCATTGCCGTTCTTGTTGTCGCCATTGTCGTACTGTCATTTCCGCTTCCTCAGTTTGCCTGCCAGACTGCCTCACTAAAGTTAAGTTGAGTTCAGTTCGGTTGCGCTGAGCTGAGCTGAGTTGAGTTGAGTTCATGGTGCGTTCTGTTGCTGTGATATATGTGTGTTTACCCCGGGAGTACAATTAAAATATACATTTTTGCTATTGTTGTCATCGTCATCGTCATCGTTGTCAGCGTCATCGTCAGCATCAGCCTCGCATGACAAGCCAAAGATGCCGCAAATAGCAAAACCACAGTAACCGCAACCCACAACACAACAACAGCAGCAGCAGCAACTATAATAACAACTACAATAATAAAACCACACACACCCACTCACAGCAGCAGTAGCAACAGCAGCGGCAGCAGCAACAAGCGAGGGCAAATAGGAGTAAAATAATAATAACACCCCAACAATAAAGCGCTGCGTGGCAAAAGCACTCGTGACGGGTATCAGTTTTGCTGCTGCTAATGGCCTCGTCCTTCGATAAGTCAACTGCTCGCACCTCTCTCTTTCTCTCTTTCTCTTTCTGTCTATAAATATTATATTATATGTATATAGAATGTTCTTTTGCTATAAGAGACAATACCGATCAATTAATGCAGCTGCCACCCTTTCACCTTTAGTTAAGGAACTGTTTGATGCAACAGAAGGCAGTTGCAACAACGACAACAACAACAAAGACAAAGACACCGAGTAGCGGAAGAGTGTGCAGCGATAAAGATAATGATACAACAAGTAACAGTGCTTAAATAGAGAAGGCGCAACAATAAGTTACTCTGTTCTTGGCTCTGCTCTGCCGTAGCACCAATTCTTACTTTATTTAACATTAAAAATAATTATATGTTATTTACTTTTAATATGCATATAACATTTTCCCGTCTACATGAGATACCCTTTTTAATCATTTTTAATGAGTTTAGGGTTTAAAAATAGTGTCAAAGTTGAAGTTGTCTGCAACACTGTGAATGCGTAAAATTTTAAATGAACTACAGCTCAGTTAACCTTGTGGTTGAACTTTTGACTTTTCTGTCGCTGGCGGTGCATTAAATACCAGCTCCACCAGCACTCACAAAAAGTCAAATGTGAGAACGACCACAAAATGTGGGTGGTGCAAGGGCGTAAATTGTCAACAAAAGGCCTGCAAATTGTACGTGGCCAAATTGTGTGTGTGTGCGTATGTGTACGTGCACATGTCCTGCATAAATGCTGACCACAAAATGATGCCACATTATATAACGGGCGTATGTGTATGTGAATGTGGAGATGGGGTTTGTGGTATAGGTGGTGCGTGAAACAAACTAAGCCTAAGCCCAAAAACTGGCGCCAGTTTGTGCTTGTGGTCAGAGTGTGTGTGGGTGTGTGTGTGTGTGTGTGTTGTCCATTTGCTATTTCTTTTTCCACGGCCAGTCCTTTGGCTGTTGACAATTGAATTTGAATTTGGCAGCGGTAGTGGAAAATGCCACGCCCACATGCCAGATGCATAAGGCATATTTCAGTATGCAAAGCCAAAATACACCCAAAAACCGAAAGGCAAATAAAAAATCCCAAAAAGCGCATTCGAGGACGGGAGAGGCGTGGGAGCGGGTGTGGGTGTTGAGTACAAGTTTGTAACACATAGTGTCAGGGCATTAGCTACGGATCCCAAACTGGTGACCATATGCCTGACCATATCCTGTGCAACTTGCGACCAAAAGTTGCAAAAATATTCCCACGTTTGCTCCAAAACAAAGCCAATACCATGAATAACCAGTAGGTGCAGAATTGCAGTAGTTGGCCGAGGTGGCAGTTGGTTGGGGCACGTGAACAACTGCCCGGACTGGCAACACATGTGTGCGTGCTTTATGACGTTAGGACTTGGCTTTGCTCATATTTCATGCCAAAAATTCCAGCCATACAAATATATTTTTGGTATTAGTTTATGATATAACATAAGCACGCCCCCATGGCTACAGCGCGTGTGTCTATTTGCCACTTGACTAGTTAAAGTAAGTTATGCCAGGCAGCAGCACAAAATCGAGCACTAAATTTTGTGGTAATTATAAACTTTATTTGAACATGCATTTAACAATACTGAAAGCAACTTGTCTGGCTTATTGTTTCATCCAAACTTTCTCAAAAGAGAAATAGAGAAAATGCATGTGGCCTTCAGTTGGCCAACAGTTTCTGTACGCTAAAAGAATTAAGGCACTACTAATTAACCAAATTGTTAAAAACAAAAACCAAACATGTATTTCATTAAGTGCGCATCGCTGCAGCTTCTCTGGCTTGTGTTGCCACAGAGTGTTTTTCTTTTTTGTCTTGCATCTGGTTTTTGTGTTTTATAAAGTTGGCAAAAGTGCATTTTATGTACTTAATTTTAAGCTTAATTGGTCTGTGTGCTGTGCCCAAATTAGTTGCTCAAAATTTGAACAGTGCACCGTGGAAAACGCTACTTAAAGTTGTGAAGTGCAAGATTATGCATGCATGCGAAATTCTATTATGGCATTAGGATTACTGGGATTAAAATATTTGCCTTTTTTTTTAATTACAACTAATCCCTTAATTATTATACTCTAATACCGAAGGAAAAGGAGTATACGTGTTTTGCTCACAGAAAGCAAAATTTTTGAGTATCCTTAAGGCTAGAGACTTGAAACTTGGAATATGTATTTGTTGAGTCCGTATCGGAGAAAGGGTTAAAATTAAGCTGCTACGACCACTAGCGGGCTAGGCAACGGTTATGTCCGACTGCAACGTTCTCACTTGGTTTGGTTGCCCCACAAAAATTAGATTACTAAGCTCCATAAAATGTTTGTAATCGTTATAAAAACGGACATTAAAATTGCATGAATTGCGTTTAATAAATAATGGCCTCAGCGACAAATGAAACATTTAATTAGAATGCCGTTTTAAATTTGGATGCAAAACCAAAATAAATATGGAATGGCTAGAAAAACATTTGTAGAACTAGGTGTTGCATGAAAAATTTAAAACCTTACCAGCGACGATTTAAAAACACACAGACCGCATTCGACCAACTATAATAATGGGCATGGAAGGGTCTGGGCTTGGCTATGGATGGGATGATGTGGAGTGGGATGGCGTTTGCTATTGAGCTGAAATGACAGCCGCCATTGCAAATTGAAAGCAGCAGGCAAGTGAGCCTTGTTTAGACTGCGCGCCATGGCAATTGCACACGAGCCATGGCAACTGGGAATAAAAAGCAGTAACAGCGGAGCGAAGCGAGGGCTGGGTGCAAGGTGTGTGTGTGTGTGTGTGTGTAAGTGTAAGGCAGGACACGATAGGAACATGGCGAGTGGGAGTGATGAGGGGGGTCTGCTCGTAGGAGTCGTAATTAGAGCGTAAAAACCAGAGCGTACGAAAAACCAAATGCGCTCGGGCAGCTACTACTATTTTTTTTTTTTTTATTTTTTTAGTTATACGCTTGCACAGTGTAAGCAGGTGTGTGTGTTGGTGTGTGCAAGTGCTTTATGCGAAAAGAAAAATAGATAGCTAGCGAAAAACTAGAAAAGCTAGAGCAAACGAAGCGAAATGCTGCCGCTGTCCCCCACTGACACATATATGATTATTTCCGAAAGGTGACAGCTATAAAAAACAAAGGGGCGAATAAACAAATGTACGTAGTAGATGCAGGTGGGTAGGTGTTGCATGCAACACCACCATACACAAAGTAGATGGCAAATACAAAAAGCGTAGACAACACTGTTGCTCTTTTCAGCCACGCCTTCGCACCGACCATAAAATTGTGATAGGCAGCAAGCCCAACTCATCCTTCGTACGATTCTTTTATAATTTCATTTAGAGCAACAGCATTTTCGCCGTCTTTCCCTTCTTTATTTTATGACTTGTGATCTTTGTTTGGCCAGCGGCACTTTAATATTTGCCAGCACATTATTCTTTTCCTTAGCTGGCACACGAAATTAATTAACAACAAATGCGAATGCATATCCAAAATGGTAATGCAAATGCAAATGCACTCCAGCAGCTCATTTAATTAATATTCATCCGGCAAACTTTGGCAAATGACCAGGCACTGGAAAAAACAAAAAACAAACAAAAGGGTGCCCAAGCTGAGGGCCAAGGGAGGCGTGGCACTTGAAAACTAAACCAGCTGACTGTGAAGTGACTCTTGCGACAGTCTCGGACTTTGCACAGCGACCACATCGCAGTAAACCAAAGCAATCCGGAAAAATAGAAAGAAAAGGAAATCATCAACAACAACTAGTTAAAAACTTGAGAATGGGAAAGTGGACAGAAAAACGCAGCGTTCAAGGAAGTAATTATGGTTTATCCAAAGGGACAGATATCCACGACCAGCCAAGCAACAACTGGAAGGAGAGCAACAGCAACAAGAAAAAAAATAATGATTGCAAGAAAATGTGAAAGGAAAACGAAGACTGTTCATAACATCAAACTTCAACTTTACGTGTAAAGGAGAAAAAATAAATTAGAAAAGGGTCGAGACGCAAGGGAATTGCGACAGAGACGAATGAATGAAGTCAACGCAAACTGAAGAGAACAGAACAGATAACAGCCC
Source organism: Drosophila nr. perissopoda 5 BK-2023a (assembly GCA_035044105.1). Lineage (NCBI taxonomy): Eukaryota > Metazoa > Arthropoda > Insecta > Diptera > Drosophilidae > Drosophila > Drosophila nr. perissopoda 5 BK-2023a. The sequence continues at coordinate 2,531,845 of JAWNMK010000124.1, forward strand.
GGATAAGATGAACCAAGTAGATGGACCGACTAAATAATTGTGTTTAGTAGTTGCACTAACATTCAACAATAACAACTCACTGAGAAAGTCAGTCAGTGGCTGCTGGTAGACTAAAGGAAGTGCAATTCTAAACAGCAGCAACAAGATTGGTTTAGTTGATGGTGCTCGACTTGAGGATACTGTGTTTAAGTTCGAAAATGAAATATGCTTGTTGAAAGCATAAATAATATTGATGAATACCTATTATTAAAATTGCCAAAGCAATTATAAATAAATCAGATCCAGACTTATGGCAAAGGATATTATAAGAAACATGATTTATGGTACATATTTATTTTCTTACTTTTACTCGTATTCAGTAGAAGAAAAACAGCTGCAAATTGCAGGCCAACAAACGGCCGCAAGTTTTTATGCCTGCTGCACTGCAAATGACAAATAATAAAAAATAAATAAACAAATAAAATAAGAGATTTTTTTAACTGACAGCGCAGTGTGCTAACAGCACCCTCCACACTCTTCACAAATACAACTGCCTCTCTTGGGAGTTTATTCAGCCATTTATTGTGTGGAAAGTGCAGTTTCTTGTTCTTTCTCTATCTCTCTGCCTCTCTTCCGCTCCAAAACAACTTGAGTTCTATTTGGTTTTCTGTTGTGTGTTTTTGCTTTCATCTTGGACACTCAATTTCGCCACGACTTGGATTTCTTAGGTAGTTGCTGCCGTTGATGTTATTGTTGGCAGCAAAGTTGTGCAAATAAATTGCAGTGCAGTCGGAGTCATGAAACAAATGTTGTTGCTGCGAAACCGCTACGCGAAATTGATGGGAAATTGATTTGAAAGCAAATACATAAGCAGGACCACCAAGAAGCCACCGAAAACAGGCAGCGCATAAATCTTTGGGGAGCACCATACTGAGATATTGGCTAGCAGTTCTGCTTGTGGCTGAAATTGAGAAATTGGATGGGAAAGTGAGGTAGGTTGCGGTGGGGTGGCCAAATGCGTTTATTGTGTCTTTGCCAGAAAGTTGGGAGTTGAGTCGAGTTTAGAAATCATCGCGAATTGATGTATTCGTACAATTTGGCTTTGTTGTTGATTACTTTAACGACTGATTAGGTGCTGAAATATACAGAAACATGCTCTGAATATCAATGATGTGCTGCTGCTGCTGCTTGCCTTCTTTTGCTGTGTGCATCTAGCATGAAAGAAATAAAGTTTGCCACAGCTCAAATTGAATGTACATGAGTGGAGCTTGTAGATAATTTTATTGATTGATTTAATGGTTTTACTCGGATTTATTTGTGTTGATCTTTTCGATTGCCACGAATTTGCTAGAGTGCCAGGTGCAAATTCTTAATAATCTTTCTACTGGGAAACGAAACTTCTAAATAGCATTGGCTAGTATGAATTGTATTAACAAAAATCAAAAATTTTAAGTATAAATGTAGATTTCTTAAATTACGATTCATTTTAAAGTGAACGTAGAATCACATCAGTGTCGGTTGTCATTTCATATGCAAGCTCGATGAGTTCATAAATCGGGGAATTTACATTTTTTTTCGGACTTTTTTCCATTTTGTTTTCATAGTAACGCCATCAGCATTTGAGTTTGCGAATACTATACTCGGCAAACAGCTTGCATGCTCAATCCACAATTTCAATTCTCATCTCTTGAATTTGCTCTGAAGACACACAGCAATTTCCTTACAAGATGAAAGTGGACGGCAATAATTCAACTCAATATACACAGCCAAATAGATATACACATACTCAAGATATGTTCAACACGAGTAGCAACAATTACTCTCACTCGACAGGTAGATTGATTGAATGTTTGTTGTTGGGTATGGCATTTTAAGTAAAATGTTGGCATTCACTTACCGATTCAATGGCCTTTTCTAAGCGAAAGATCTCCTCCTGCAGCAGATGCAGGGTGCCCGTTTTGCCGCGATGACGTGCAAATGCAGCGGCACAGGCGCTGTGTATGCTATTCACCCAATTCTCCAGCTCCACCTGCGAAATGAAAGAGTGATAAAGTCAGAGAGTGTTGCATTGAAAAACTAGATACTGCTTATTAGAAAAAAAGAAGAAAGAAATTTTGCACTATCCAAAATCCGTATTTTTTAGAAATGCAAACAGTTTTTTATTATTTGAATGTTGAATATTGAAATTTACAAAGGTCCACCTAATTATTAAGAAACCTTGTTTCTATGGCATACTTTTTCTTTGAGTGAAGCTGTTACAAATTGCAACGTCAAATGCACCGCAAGCAAATTTGACGCTGCTCCCTAGCGCCAAATGTCAAATTTGTTGCTATCGTCGCTGTTGCTGTTGCTGTCGGCGTCGTTCTTGTTGTTGCTGTTGTTGCTGTCGTTGCTTTCTGACTATCAGCTATGCAAATTTAATGATAAATCACTGTGGCGACCAGGCAAAACGCTGTCAGCCAAGCAGCCAGCAAGGTAAGTCAGTTTTGGCCTTTGAGACATGTTACAGTTTAGGCACAAGGACCAAGCAACCAAGCTGCTAGGCAACCAACAACTATTGGTTCTAGGCAATCTGTCCTTTAGCTGTCGAGCGAATCCAACCTCAATCGCACTTTAAGCCTGGCGATTTGCATTTGTGCCGTTTCTGTGTGTGTGTGTGTGTGTGGGAGTATTGGTGTGTGGCACACATTTTACATGGCGATTGCGTGTAAAGTCTGTTGGAAGCCCGTGGGCACTGAACTCAACACCACACACACACACATTAGCGTAGCTGGCAGTTGGAAATCCTTGGTATTCTTGCGCAATGACACGACGATGTCGTCCAAGTCCAAGTCTTGTTTGTCAATGTTGTCGTCCTGCTTGGTGCCTGGACAAGGCCAGCTTTTATGAGATATACTGCCTTTGGGCGATAGGGGAGGGTGGCAAATGACTTTTTTCTTAATTGCACCATGGCAAGTCTTGCGCTCGAAGGACCTTCTCAGGTTTATTGAGCACATCACATCCTGTGGACTGATGTAACCAACACTTATACGTTTCACCGTTTCGCCGCAACTCACCTGACAGGGCGCCTGGAACAGATAGGCATCACCGAATGCGGTGCTCAGACAGAATATATAATCGCGCTTGGGATGCTCAGGTATCGGCTGCATAATTGCGCCGTCCACAATAATTAAATGTTTGGGCGCCGCCTCAACGCTGCGACCCTCGCGCGAATCGCACGGATAGAAGAGCAGCGTGGTACCCTTCAGGCACACCCAATAGCCCTTCCAGCCACGTTTGCGTGCCAGTTCGATTTGATGCTTCTTACGTAGTAACCATTTCTTTACCGATAGAAAGCTGCAAAAGGAAAATGAAATTAAATATACACAGATATAGTTATGAGCACGCTTCTAACAAGCTGGACGACAAAATGAAATCGAAGAAAATAAGTTCATAAATATCATTTACTGAAAAGGGGGACAAATCGCTAGCAGCATTTAAAATGCGCCACTCAATTATCAGAACTCGACTAGGACTGCAGTTGCATGCATGGGCTGTGTGTCTGCCACAAACAGTTGAATGATATTTTCTAAGAGCTGACATAACTGTTTATATTCTAGACTATTTTCAACTTCTACATTTTATAAGCTTCAATTAGTTCAAAAGCATTTTTACTTAAGAAAAGAAAATGGCAACTGAAGCAAAAGCTTTGGAAGAGTCTAAAATAAAGTTGTTCTATAATCAGCCATCTAATTTAGGATTTTCTTTTGGTATATAGCCCAACAAGTACTTTGTATCAAAGGAGATAAGGGAATTTTGGTTAATTAGCTAAAAAGTAACACTAAACGTGCAAGTAGTGTGGCCTCAAAGAGCTCATCTCTTATTACATTCATAATCTCCATTTTTGTGGCCGTTTTATAATCTCTATGGATTTACAAAATGTGGGCACACCCATGCTTTATCATTTGAGACTGATAGGAAAAGAGGGGGAAATGCGTTTTGCTGTAATCATAGCCATTTGCCGTGGCCATTTGCTACTTTATTTATGATGAGTTTGCTGTTGCTGTTGCTGCTCCTGCTGCTGTTGGAGCACACACGTGCCTACCACTCACTCAGCTGCCTTTCAGCCTGGCTGGCTGAATGCAATGCCTCAGGGAATACATTCGTGCCACTGATTACTGCTAGTTAAATAAGGATTGGGGTAGGGATTGGGTGTGGTGTGCATTACTTAACTTACCCAGCTTTACGCACAGCTCCTGTGCAGTTGAAGGACGATGCAGCGGTGCCAGTGGCCTTTGCTTTATATGGTGACGCCATGACACTTTCGCCATCATCTTCATCCGATACGGCAGTAGTTAGGCTCATTCGATCATCGTCCGAGATCTGCAAGTGGATGCAACGAGTGGATAGCGTGTTAAGAATGTGATATCAGCAAATGAATTGCAGCTACAATATATGGATGTACATTTCTCGTTACTGGCAACGATAAAATTCAATTAAGCTGGATAATAATTGAAATAATTAAGTCATAATTAGCAGTGCCAGTCAGGAAAGGTCCACACACTCAAACAAACACACACACACACACACACACACACACATACACACACAAAAGTCAACCCGACACGAATCGAATCACCCCGTAAGCTATTTGAAACCGAATTCGACTGCCTCCTTGTTGCTGCTATTGTTGTTGTTGTTACTGTTGCCGTTGTCACTGCCGACAGCAACATTTGTTACGTATGTCGTCGATAAAGCAATTTGTCTTCTCTCGCTTGCATTTTTAGTGAAGTTGGCAACATGGGACATGGGGCAGCAAGAAGCGAACGCGGGGAAAAAAGAGCGGGCAACGGATGGACAACAATTGACAACTACGAAACGACTCAGAAAACGGAGGAGAAAGTTAAGGCAATGCCAAACAGTTACTTGTCCATTTTATCGAGACAGATACTGACTACACTTTAAAAAGAACAACCCACTGAATCAAATAAGTTTGCTAGAATTAAACTTATGAAGTAAGAATTCCAAAAAAAACAGAAATCAGTGTCCCTTGTCGACAATCCTAAAAATATATTATAAATATGTATTACTGAATAGTAATTTGAAGATGTATCTCTTGTTGTCAAAAGTATGGCATTTGTCAAAATTACAGTGCATATATTTTTCGGAGTGTAGCAGCGAGCATTTCATCAAAAGCCGGGTTCGAGAATCAATGCCTCACCCTCTATCTCTGTCACTGCCTTGGCCAACCTCCATTCCGACTTCCTTCCGTTCTCACCACACGGCGCCCAGTGCGCCAATTTCTGCTTTCGCAACAGGAAACCAGTGGGGAGGGAGCGAGAGGAGGGGATGCAAGGCATGCGGCGAGCGGCAAGCGGGTATAAGGGTGTTTCAGCTGGTCCGTGTGGGAATCAAATTGAGGCAACGAAGCGCTGAGGCCGTAGTGCTGCTACTGCTGCTACTTCTGCTTCTGCTGCTGAGCGCTCTACGTGTCCCGCGTGGCAATAAAAATTGGTTTGCCCATTCATTCGTTTCAATTGGGTGGTAGCACACTCTGCCCCACCCACACCGCCAGCCCCGCTTGCCACTTGCCACTTGCCACCCGATACGCCCACAACGTCGCTCACTTGCTGGTTCATGCCATTTTTATTTGAGTTCCCAAGGAAATCAATTTACAATGTGTTTATTCGTTTCGTCTTCGCTTCCTGCTGCTGTTTGGACGGAACGACAGAATCGTCAATGCCTTGGCCCAATTTCTTATCTTTCGGTTACTACGATACAACCCAAGCATACGCCATGTGCCTCCCCTTTCACGTTTCTGGCAATTTTCAAACATTTTTGCTCATATGCATGTTTTACAAGTTATTTATTTGACTGCCCCGGCGCGTCGTGGGGGCCGGCGACTACGGCAAGTTGGCAACTGTCAAGTGGCATGTGGCGCTTATGTTTGCACAGCAGCCACGCCCCAATGCTCAGCAGTCGTTCGCCCTTTTTTGTATGTTGCAAATTCATGTGTGCTTAACCCACAAGTGACGTCGTCAACGTTGTCGGCATCGTCGTCAGTCGTTTGTCGTTGGCCAAGTTTAATCAAATTTTATATTAATCGAAGGAGTGCAAAGGCATGCAAATACCCAAACGTGAGCTGCCTGAGTGACTCTCCGCTCTCCGGCAACATAAATATTTTCTTACTCGAAATTGCCGAAAATAAAAAGGGAAATACAACCCAGCAGCAGCAGCAGCATCACATCAAAGCGGCACCTTTTGTGGCAAAAGGTTTTCGGCTTGGGGGCAACCTCCACTGAATCGTATTGAGTTGCATCGCTTGTAACTCTTAATAATTGGGAATACTTTATTATGAACCTGGGGCAGGAAGTAAGTTGAAATAGTTGCAACATTTTAAAAGAAAAGTTACAACACAGAGGAGACAATTCTAACAAAATGTCATGTTTCCTGTACGCAAGAAAATTTCAACCAGCTCTATTATAAATTAATTATAAATTTTGTAACAATGACTCTGCTTTAATTAGACACGGCAATTTCATAACTCTATTACAATTTTTTAAAACTCTAACTGTTTTTTAAAGTTTCGATTTTAAATTATTCGGTTTAAATTACTAGCCAAGTGGCCTAAATCATCATCAAAGAGCACTCCCCATGCACCCACTCCCATTGCCAGCACTGCCCCTTGGGCCAACATTCAACTGACAACATTTATTGCACCAAATGAAATAGTTTCCGCTTGTTCAATGAAGTTTTTCATGAAATCATCAAGCCGAACGGAAGCTGTCGAGCGGAACTGGTTTGGATCTGTTGCAAGCAGCAAGCAGACGGCAGACCTGGCAACCCATGGCAGGAGAGGTACACGCTTTCAATTCTTTCAAATTAAAGATAATAAGCTAACAGTTAGTTGTACTTTTCACAAAAGTCACTCCATCAGTTACTAAGCAGAGCAAAACACTCGGAACAATCGACGCTAATGTAATGGAAAACTCTTTAGAATGCTGCTGTCGAAATCGGCGCCCAGAATGAAAGGGACACAATTCGGTTGAATTAACGAGTTTTGTACCTTTTGCAAGCGATTACTGTGCATCTACAATTGTGTGTGTATTATATATGCGTGTGTGCCTTTACTGACAAACAATGGGCACATCCCAAAAAAGGACACGACAGTTTACAAGCACCAAACCTCGCCGTCGACTGATTGGCCTGCCTGAAATGGTTACAATTTGTGCACAGACCCAAAGAGTTTGTCAAATGATTCATGAATTTTTAATTGATATGACCCGACTGGCAGCCCCCGCACTCATCGTCGCCACCCATTGTTAAAGCTTTGTCGAATTTCATCAGTTTTAAGCTGACTGGCTGACTGGCTGACAAGGGGCTGAACTGGGGGAACACTCTACGTTATGGCCTATGTGTGGCTCACATGGGTAAGCCTAAATGGGCAACCTAAAACACGCACACACACACACTCACACAGAACAGATTAAATGCCCATGGTCCTGGTCCCTCTATCATACCCCCTGCTCACCTGATTACTTTGGCCTAATATGCCATATCTCAGCATCAGTGCAAAATCAAAATTCAATTTACGCACACACGCACGAATCCCAGACGGAGGCGGGAACACGCCCATTTGGGGTGACACACCCTTATCCAAGAGCACCAGACAGGTGAGCCTGAGTCGAAGCTCCGTTTTCTAATCAAGAATTGATTGTGATCCCTCGATGCGGCTGTCGTTCACGTTTCATCCATAATTATCAATGACTTTTGAATGTCAAATGTGAGAGTTGCCTGCTATTGGCACCTACTACATCCCAATCCAAATCCCAATCCCAAGCTCAACACTCCACACTCCCCTCTGCATCCTCACTCTGGTCGGTAACAGCACACGCCGCAGCTCTGTCCCAAAAAAGGAAAAATCATTTCATTTGTCGCTGTCGCTGTCAAAAATTACAATATTTGATAGAGTGTTTACGATGTTGTTGTTGCTGTTGCTATTGTTGTTGCTGTTGCTGTTGTTGTTGTTGGTCTAGCATAACAAACATTCACGTTCACATTCGCACAATTTCACATATGTAAGCAAGCATTTGCTTATGCGTAGGGTTGCCAGCTGTCATGAGAAGAAAAACTGCAAATTCGTGGCACGTTTGCTTAAGTGACTTGAGTGAGACATTAAAGGAAAGTACTTTTAGCGTAGTCAGAAATTTAAAATGGAAAAGCTGCAGCGCATTGTAAGTGTTAAAACTCGAACTCGAACCTTTCATTTTCTTAAGCTTTGATTTTCTTTACAGTTTTCTTTTCGCGCAACATCTTAGTCACAAATGTAGCACAAATCCAAGCCGATGCCGTGGCAGGCATTCAAATCTGCAGTGCACTGTGCAGCAGCAGCAGCGGGCAAAAGCAATTTGGCATTAAATGTAAGATGGTATTTGGGGATTTTCGGCAATGATTAAGACGGAAATACTCGCCCCTCTAGCAAAGCGATTTGCGGGTAAGGCTTAGAGACGTTAGACTTGGCAAGCAGATAATCAAACAGGTAGCTGCCATGTCATTCGCATTTGATTTAATGTGCACACTGAGAGATGCTTAACATTAATTGGTTTGAGAAGCGGATGGGAAGCATCAGTTTAGCAGCAGATCAATCAAAACTAACACGGAATTTAGTTGAGATAAATGGAAGCAGGTGCAACTGGCTGCTTCTACTCTCTTTAATAATTATATTCTGCCTCTTTCAAACATTATTAAGCACAAATATTTTATATAATTGATTAAGTTAAAGGTACACTTAATATCTACAAATTCAATTACACTTTGGCAACTTTCAGACTCATCTTCTGACAGCAAAAGCTATTTATATTTTTGCCAAGTTCGTAGCTTGTTCAGAGTTTCGCTGAAAGGAACGAATGCCATCCTCTCTTATCTGAAGTAATGAATCTTATAGCTTGCCTTATCTCACTATTTTTCAACATATATCCCTTCTTATGTGCTTCAACTCAAGCTAATGAAATTCAATTGAAATTCAAGTTGATTTGGCAATTAATTAATTTGCAGCTTGAGACTCAAACTCGCTCTTTTGTGTGTGTGAATACTCACGCGTAATTCAATCAGTGAGCTGTCTACATTCTTTGATATTGGTCAAGTTGTGCCAAGTGAGCTGCACCATTTGCAAATGCTTGCACGGTTTGCCATAGATACAAGATACTAGTTACCAACTACCAGATACAAGATACAAGTGCTTTAGAAAGCTGCACAGCTCAATCGCATGAATGCAGCCACTCATAGGTTATGGCGCACCCCTTGGGACGAGTCCACAAAGCTGAATACTACTAGATATGTACATATGTACATATGTATATGCTACAAATAGCCTTTATCACTTTGCAACTGTGATTCATGTGAATTCCAATCAATGCCATTCATTATCCAAAAAACTAAATGCGAACAGTAAATGAAAATGCCACCCAATCACCCTCCTACCCTTACTGTGTGTGAGTGTATATGTGTGTGTGTTCTGTGCTAAGAGCTTTTTTGGCTGGGGCTAATGCTTTAATTTATTGCCTGCCTCCTTTGTGAGCACGGTTAGCAAGCAAGCTGGCAAAGAACCAGCCAAGAGCTGGAGAAGAAGTTGCCTTGCCTGGCAGCTCGACCGTGAAAAGGATGTTTTGGCTTTGATCAACGTTTTGTTAGGCAACCAAAATGAATTTGTTGCAGACAGACAAACGGACAGCAGACGACAACACCGAATGGAACGTTGCGACAATACATTTAAGTCAAAGAGCTTGAGCAGCATAGGGATGGGCGGGCAGGGATGTTAAGGCGGGACCACCCCTAGTCAGTAGACATTCAAGCAAAGCTCAAAGTTAAAGCGGCAGTCAACCGATTTGTTCAAGAGTTGAAAATTGAGGCAGCCACTTATCAATTTAATACTTGGCTGATAAGGATTTAGAGTGAAAAGTTTGCAAAATATTGAGAAGATATTTAAAAAGAGAATTTGTCAGCAAATTTGAAACAAACTGTCAGAAACTGCATAATTAATTACAACGTGTATAACCATTACGGAGTCAGATTTCTTAAATGTCCGTGGAGTTTTTAATGAGCAAAAAACCTCTAAAATAATTAATAAGTTCTGGCATCATACAAATCAGATTATAAGTGACAGTGAAAATGTTTTTTTTTAAGTATTTATATAAATGCGCATTGAATAAATGACCATAAATAATGAATATAATATTCAGCAATAACTATAAAATATTCATATATATATATTTAATATTCATATATGACGTAGCATTTATAACAAAAGTATTTTTGTTGGCTAGATTATAATTAAGAGATATATTAAATTTATTTATATATTGATAGATAAGGGAATTGTATTGAATCACTGCAAAAGTAGATGTAAAATCTTTAATTTGAGTTAAGTATTCAACAACTTTGCTGACTTGTTGAAAATGTATCTGCTTGATACCATTTCAGTTAAAATAAAGTTTACCTTGCGAAGGAACATTTCGTTGCACTGCTTGGCGGTGCTGCGCCAGTGTCGATGTCGATACCGTGAGTTGCCCAGCTTGAGGGTGCCTTGCAGATCCGCAGCCTCCTCGACCACCCGCCTGATGCACTGATACCGCAAGCGATTGCAACGATGAATGGGCTGCAGTGCAACAAGGCCATGTTCTGGCTCGGATTCGGCGCCGGACCGCACCTGATCTTCATCGTCGTCCACCCAGGCGCTGAGAACACCCTCCACAAAATTGTACAGCAGCTGAATGTTGGCTTTCATGGGCGCCGAGCCCGATGGCACCTGTTCCGTCTTAATTAGCTTGCGATTCTGGCACACCTCACGCAACAGATTCTCGCCAAAGTGGACCGTCTTATGGCGACGCCTTCGCGAGTTGAGCGAAGCAGCCGAGGCGGATTTCATCAGTTTGCCATTCCCGTTGAGTACATGATGCAGATGATGCTGTGGTTGTTGCTGCTGTTGCTGAGGATACATTTCCAGCTGGTGAATGGGCTCCAGCCAGCCAAGATTTGTGGCCATGCCACAGCTGGATGCAGTTGAATCGCCACGCTGCAACGTATTCGGTTGCGAGTTGCTGCGATAATGCATGAAAGTGGGCGAGGCAGGCTGGAACTGCTGCTGCTGCTGCGGTTCCATTTCGAGTGGCGCCGGCTCAATGTCATCCAGCGTTGTGGGTGGCTGGGCGAGTGTGGTGCGCAGACGATTGAAATCGGCGGCACAGCGAGGCAGTGAGTTGCACTTGGCGGCATTGAGGCATTTGCGATTCTGGCAGCTAAGCATCGGTGCACACGACCGACACTCATGGCAGATGACCAGACGTCGCTCCGTCAACGGAGCAGGTGCATCTACTAGTGGTGGTGGTGGTTGTGCTCCTGTTGCTGCTGTTGCCGCTGGTGGTGGTGGTGTTGCTGTCGTTGAGGGCGTTGTTATATCGGAACCTGCTAATAGATGTGAAGGCACCGCATGCAACTGCACCTGGGCCAACTGCTGGTGCCGCGCCAGATTCACTGAGCTCGCGGAGGATGTAAGACAGCGTCGTCGCTGGCACTCCTGGTAGCGGCAGTGTGGATCCGTGCAGATTGGCAGCAGCGGGCAGGCGGGATCCGTGCACGGCGATGGTGAACGGGAGCGTGGAGCACGCTCCGCACTCGAGGATTTGCGCTTGTGAGCCGTTGAACGCTGTGCGGACATGTCCGTCACAGTGGCGGAACGTTGAGTCTGATGGCGACGCGAACGCTTGGACTTTGTGGTGCTGCTGCTGGTGGTTTGGTGGTCTTTGGGCGGCGTTACTTTGGGCACATACTGATAGCGCTCCTTGTGCGGCTTGGCATACAGACGCTCCAGTCGCTCCTGCTGTGCGATGCCGCTTTGCGCGGACGCACCTACACCTGCTCCGCTGCTGACCACCTCGCTGGCGGAGTGACGTAATCGACGCTCGCGTGAGCGTTCCTCGCGCCTACGCTGCTCCTGGCAGAGCGGCGTGTGAGTGGCAGTCAGTGGAGCAGGCACATCATAGCCACTGGGCACGGACACCGGCTGTTTACCCAGTGATTGCAGCTTGTGCAGCGGATACGCAATCCACTCGAGAGTGGGCATCGCTTGCTGTAACTGCTCCTCCCCACTATCAGCATTGCTGTGACCCAAGGAGTGCCGCTTTCGTTGCAACGTGGCATGCTGCACCTGTTCACTCCCGATCGCAGCAACCTGATCCTCCTGCGAGTTGGAGCGGGGTGCGGCGCCGCTGCTGCCATTGCGACGATGATGCGACCGACGCGTGGATGATGAGGATTTGCCGCCGCCCACGGCTGCAGTTGACTGCATTTTGGTCAGCCACTCTACGATGTCCGTTTTGAGCAAGGAGACCTCGCAGGGACCCGAACTCTGGCGCGAGAGTGGCTTCTTCAGCAGCTCTGCGAGAGCTTTCGCATACGCCGAACTAACCGGCTTCTCTGCGGAGGATTGGCGTTCGCGCTGACGCGGCAAATGCTCCAGCAGCCAATCGGGCAGTTCGTCCTTGAGCACGGTAATCTCACTGGGGCCGGAGGAGGTGCGAGCGGGCGTTGGAGCTGTTGGCTGTTGCTTCTGCAGCTTGAGCCACTCGATGGTCTCCTCACGCACCTGACCCCCCTCCGCGGAGCGTGCGGAATGACGCTGCTGTGCCTTCCTATCGAACCACTCCAGTTGTGGTTCGGGTGCAGCCTGGCGCAACGCACTCTTCGGCATGGTCACCTCCTCGGCGCTCTTCTGCCGTCGTGGCGGCAACTGCGGCCGTTGTTCGGGCAGTCGAACATAGTGTGGAACCGCGGAGCTCTTGCGCTTGATGCAACGCTGCTCCATGGTGTCCTCGTCGCGGGCGCGCACCCGTCGCGTGATCTCAAAGATGTCCCCATTGATCTGATGATAGAACTTCTCCACCTCGACGCCTCTTTCGAATTCCTCGCGCACACTATGCCGAGCCGGAGGGCGTGGCGGCGGCGGTGGTTCCTCTAGCGGTGGTGGCTTCTTCTGCTGCTGCAACTTCTCATCGCTCTCATCGGAGCTGGCGGCGGTCAGCAGGGCACCAGCACCACCGCCATCAACAACCCAGCTTATGGAACGTTCAGCGCTTGAGTGTTGCTGCTGCTGCGACTTCTGTGGCAACTGTTGTTGTTGCAGCAGGCGATCGAGGGAGCCGTGGTGCGTTGTTGTTTGGAGGGCTGCCGCAGATTCGTCGAGCGACTGCAGCCGACATTGGGCATTGCAGATGCAGACGCCTGTCGATCGCTTCTTGCTGCCAAAGCGAAATAGTTGACTTGCCAGCTGGGAGACGTTTTCGGTGAGACCCAAGCCGCCGCCGCTGCTGCTGCCGGCAGCGCTGCCACCGGCGCCCGCATCCCTTCCCGAGGCCGTTGTTGCTGTTGTCAAACGTGCCACCGGATGTGAGACGGGTGTAATGTCGACGATCACGCAACAGCAGTGTAGCGAGAAGGATTTCTTGGGATCGGTGGCAACGCTGCTGCTGTTGCTGTTATTGCTGCCGACGTCGACGGCGGCAACAGCGGCAGCGGCGACTTCAAGTGAAGCGCTGCTGCTGTTGTTCTTGTTGTTGTTGTTGTTGTTGTTGCTGGTGTTGTTGTTTGTTTCGCTGGCGATTCGCTGTTCGTTGTTTGTCTGTTGCTGTAGTTGCTGATGTTGATGTTGTTGGTGTTGTTGTTGAAGTTGTTGTATTGGGGCGGCCAGAATGAATTACAGCAACAACAACAGCGCTGGCAGCTATGGCAAAATGTGCGAATGGGCGTGGACTTGGACGTGGACGTGGCTAAATTGTTGTTGCACAGATGCGTTGTTGCTGTTTTTATTATTGTTGCAGTTTTTATTGCGTTTGTTGTTGCCGCAGTTGGACTAATTGGTGATGTTGTTGTTGTCGTTGTTGTTTTGGTTGTTAATGCTGCCATGCATGTGGCTTCAGCTAAGGCACACACACAAGCACTTGCTAAACATGAGTGCGTGTGTGAGTGTGTATTTTGGTAATTTATTTAGTGATTAATTAAACTAAAAGCTCATTTATATAATGCAGTCATTTATTAAACGCTTCTTGTCGTTTTATATTTGTTGGTTATTTTTTTATTTTGGCAATTTATTTATTTAACTGCGTATGTGCGTGTGTCTGTGGGTGTATGAATGTGGGTTTGTGTGTCTCACACACGTCGCACACATTTATCTATAATTAATTATTTTTACTTGTTGCGAATTCGCTGAATGGCACCACAGAAAAATTCGCTGAATTATACGAGTACTGAACACATTCGTTTTCGGTATTTTTTTTTTTTGGTGTTGGATTCTTTTTTTTTTTGTATTATTTATTTGCTTAACTGTTTATCGGTGCGTTGTTGCGTGCGTGTTTGTTGGCTTTGTTTTGTTTGGTGATTTTCTTTATTTTTTTTTCCTATTTACAGTTAATTTAATTATATTTGGCTTTTAATGGCTGTGTTGTCGCTCATTTGTTGATTTCTTTAAATTTTAATATTTACTTTGCATTTGAGTTGTTGCTTTTGTTAATTTGTTGTAATGCGTTAATTGCTGCTGTAATTGTCGAAAAATACCTATTGTATTTTAATTTATGTGATTGCCAGCAAATACACATTTTGTTGCCTACTTTTCAGCTGCCCAACATTTGAACAGCTTTCGTTGCCTACTTTTCAGCCGAGCAGCAGCCTTCAAATTTCGGTATTTTTTTCCCAGATGCACATATTTCAGGGTTACGCTTTTGTGTGTGTATTTCGGTTTATTTATATAATATATATATACATATATTTATATATATATATGTTTTTTTTTGGCACAAGGACAACTAAGCCTGGCCCGTCTGTGTGGGAGTGCATGTGTTTGTGTGTGTTCGTATAATATCTGTGTCTACTGCCTTTAATTAGCGTAAAAAAGGACCAAAAGAATAAATAACACACACACACACACATCAAAAAAGACAGCGTGTTGCATGTTTTCCAAGTTTTTAAATTTAAACTTGCACCCAAAAAAAAAAAATGGAAAAAACTATATTTCAGTTTCATTATTTATTTTTTCATATTTTACACTTGTGTTATTTTAAAGTTTCGTTAGTTGCCAGTGGCTGAGGGGAGCGCGAGGGCAAGGGGTAAAAAAAAAAGTTTTTGCTCAACTCTTGGTGCGCAAATATTTTGTTTGTTATATTGCTAGCATAAATTTGCTGGCTATCTGCACACACAAGCAAGGAGGAGCGAAAGAGAGAGGGGCGCGGGGGTGTAAGCAAGATGTGCATATTTTTATAAGCGCATACATAAATACTTTTCTGGCCTGGCCTGGCGAATGCATAAATTTCCCTACGTCATGTAGTATGTGCGAGGCTCCAAGTCACATCCGGTGTACCCCAACCCGCCCTCGCACCCCACGCACCTACCCCGCCAGCCCACACTCTTGACTTGTGTTTATGCAAAGCACAACATAGCAGTTGAAAAAGCAGTAGATGCAGAGCAAGAAGAAGAAGTAGCATCAGTAGCAGCAGAAATGCGCAAAGTTTTTCGGTCTGTTGCCAAAAGTTTGCTTGTTAAGTGAAAGGATTATATGAAACATTTTTTTTTTTTTGCTTTTTTGTGTTGTTTTTTTCGTTATTTTTTGTTATTTAGTTGTTATGCTAGGCCCAGCTAGGGGTAGAACTTCAAAAATAAAAAACGAAGCGAAACTTTTTCTATTCTTATGTTATGCTTATGCCAGTTTGTTTTCAGATTGTTGTTACTACTACTGATGCTACTGCACCAGAGTGAGCCACACAGTGGAAATCTTGAGAAAAGAGCAACTTGCCACAGGCGCCTCGAGTGCTATGCTGATAGTTTTTATAGCCTACTTTCTTCGACTTAGAAACAAAACACAAACAACAAGAAGAAGACACTGTAAGTTGCCAAATGCGAAGATGTGAATTAGTGCGTCTTAGTTGACTGTTGTTGTTGTTGTTGTTTCCTTTGTCTTTTTGGAGTTCAGACAGCAAGAAATAGCCCGATACGTGAGCGCGTGCACACACATACACTCACAAGCACACACAGAGAGAAGCGAACGTTAAAGTTTCGGCAAGCTTGTAGCCGTAAGATGCGAGTTGTCGATAAGTTTAAGTTGCCATGTGTTTAGTTAAGATCTCCCTAGTTCTCTCTCTCTCTCTCCCTCTCTCTCTCTCTCTCTCTCCCTCTCTCTCCATCTCTATATCTTCACTGCACGTGTGCGTGAGCGTGTGGCAAAGCTCAACTAGTTGGCAACTTTGCTTGCGGGGGGCAGGCGGCGGGTACGCCTTCTCCGCACTTGAGAAGGTGCTTCAGCGCATTTGTTTAGCAATTTTCTCTTGATTCGCCCAATAAAGTTAATTTCTGCGACCAAAAGTTTTAGCTCCTCCAGCCTTAAATGACATTTTTATATGCTTGTGTGTGTGTTTTTGTATCTAGGCAACAGTAATAAATTATTTCGATTGTTTTAGAAACAGAAAAGTTTTTGGCAGTTTCCTTGGCGTCTATTTGCCAATAGGCAATAAGCGAATAAAGTTAACGTTTTCGGCAAGGGGTTCTTGTTTGTTTAAAATTGAATAACTAAATTAAGAAGCAACTACAGATTAGTTTAAGTTGTGCGCCTCACTTTTATCCCTTATGGGAGTTAAGTGTTTGTGTTGAGGTTTTTATGCTGCCAAATTAGCGAAAACTATGATTTTTATAGAATTCCATTAAAGTTTAGCTAAACGTTTGTCAAATATCTGCTAGTTAGCTTGTTTAATTAAGCAAATTTTGTGGCATGAAGAAATATGCTATTTATTTAAAGGACTTGCAATACACACTCAAAACAACAAATGTTAACAACTATGCCAACTGCCAAATTATTATTTGACGTTAATAAAACTAATTTGAGACAACGATTATTTTGAAACATGCTCCCAGAAGCATTTTTCTGTAAAACAGTTGATGTGTGCGTGTTCGGGCAGAATGGGGAGTTGGGAAATCCTATAAGTAGACACGGCTTGTTACAGATTTCCCAGAAGCATGTTCAGTTGTTGTTGCTTTGGTTGATGTTGTTGTGGCTGCCGAGCAATTTGAAATCAACGGACGCTGACTGCTGCTGCTGGCTGGGACAAATAAATTAGATTTCCGCATAATTCGATGGGCAGCCACAGGGCACTAATGAGAGCGGCAGCAGCAGAGCAGCAGCAGGACGAGAGGGCATAGGAGTTGACATGACAACATGTGTGTTTGTGTGCTGCTGCTGTGCATTTATTTTTAGTTAAATAGATTTAAATGAATTTATCAACATGTTTTTAATGCATTTAATGTCAGCAGACATGCAGTCATAAATATAAATACGTTTAATGTTAGTGAAAACAACTGTCAAGCAGCAGAATGAAGCAGCACAAATATGCCACACTACCTCTCACTTTCTTTCTCTCTTTTTCCCTCTCGCTCTCACTGGCCCAGCAGCTGCATCTGGCTCTCTCGCTTTGTCTCTGTGTATGTGTATGTGTGTGTGTGTGTGTATGTTTGTGGCAGGCATGACGTTGATAATATCCTTGCACATGTATGACGTTGCTAGCTGGTTATCCTTGCAGCTGCTGCTGCTGTCGTCGTTACTGGTAACAGCCGCAGCAGCAATATGCCACAGCAATTGTTGTTGTTGCTGTTGCTGTCGTTGTTTTTGCGCCCATTTGCTTGTTGATATGTATTTTATTAGCCAGCAAAAAAGGAAAACTTTTTCTGCGTTGGCGATTTAAATTCTTGCTGCGCGTGCTAAAAATATAGGCGAGCAGCAACAACGGCAACAGCAACAATAACAATAACAACAACAACAGAAGCTGCCTGGGCAACAACAACAGCATACGAATTTTAGACTCAAATCTCAAGCTCTCGAGTTCTTTGCTTTTTGTATGTTATTTTCTTTTGCTGCCTTTGCCCCGCTGCTAAATGTCTATGTTTGTTGTTGCTGTTGTTGTTTGTATGTGTGTTAAGTGCGTTGGTATTTGCGTGTTTTTCTTTTCATTTTGCTGTGTTTTTTTTTTCGTCGCTTTTTCGTTATTTTTTTTTTGCCATTGCCCCGCACTGGTACACCAGCTGTGGCATTTTTCAACACTTTTTGCGTTCAAACAAGCTTTGTTGTTGTTTTCTTTTTGAGCAGCGTTTTTCGAAAACTTTGCACTTGTTAATTTGCTTTTAATGACGATTGCCCGAGCATTTTTCATTTGATTTCTGCACACACAAAAGCAGACGGCAAACACACACACACACAGACACGCATACACAAACGCGCAATTTTTGGGCGGCAGCGATATTTTTTTTTTTGTTCCGATTTCGCTTCATTTCTTCGCATTTTATTTTGTATTTATGTGTTTGTGTTTTTTTTTGCTCATCTTTCCGTTTGCTTTTTGCGTTTAACTTGTGTGCTAAATTATATAGCCTGCGTCGATTTGAGCGCTGCGTGTGTCTGTCTCTGTTTGCCTCTGTGTGTGTGTGTGAGTGTTGCTGTGTTGGTATTCGCATCTGTGTCTGCGTCTGTGTGTGTGTTGCCGTTTTGTAATTTGATTTCTTTGCCGCCCGACTCCCGCTGTGACTGCTGCTGCTGCGGCTGCTGCTGACGTACTTTTCGCACTTGACGGCGCGTGTCGCCACAAAAAAACATTATTTCATTGCATTCGCATTTTTGTGATTTTCCTACGCTTTATTTTGGTTATTTTTGGTTCGAGTTATTTGGCTTCTTGGAAGCAAAGGCTCTGAAATTTTGCATTTGCTTTTGCTTTCTGTGTTCTGTATTTCGCCTCTCGCAACAAAAGCAAGTGCTTGAAGCGCGCTAACAGCTCGCGACGACGTTCCCGTTGTGACTGATTTTCACCACGCATCACAGCCAGCAACTAAGCTGACGCTGACGACGACTGCGGCGACGGCGACAGGACAGAGCCGAGTGCCAAGAGAACGAACTCAAAGTGGACGACAAGACGAAAGAGCGAAATATAAAACGTAAGCACTGCCATGCATACTATATGCTCCGCTTACACTCTCTCTCTCACTTTCTCTCGCTCTCTCTATCTATCTCTCTTTTTGTGTCAGCCAGCGCCAGCCTCGTTAGCATTCGTTTGTTTCATTGTTGTTGCTGTGTTGCTGCTGCTGCTCCTGCTGCTGCTGCTTCTGCTCCTCGCCCCATTTCGTGTGTGTGTGTGTGTGTGTGTGTACAGGCTAAGCTTACACACACATACAAAGAGGCGCACATACACACGAAAGCGGGTCGCTGCTGCGTCGGCTGCTGCTCAAATTGTTTATAACAGAATTTCGCCACATTTCGTATATCGTCGTTCGGTGCTTCGCCTTTATTTACGTAATCAGCAAAATCAAAAAGCTTTCGCAGCATCCGCCGTTGTCGCTGTTCGCCGTGATTCTCTCTCTTTGTCTTTCTCCCTCTCTCTGTCTCTCTCCCTCTCTCTCTCTCTCAATCTATCTGTTTTAACTGAAAGGCAGTCACATGAGCGCGGTGAAAAGCTGCCTTCAAGCTTTCAACGCTCTCTTCAATTGAACTGTCATTAAGAGAGCTCGATGCTGCTGCTTTAGTTAACAGTCCGTTTAGCCACATTATAAATCTCTCCGAGTCGCGAGACTCGTGTCGTGTGTGTGTGTATAAGTGTGTGCTATGTGCTCAAGTATAATTTGCAAATCAGACGGCGACTGCGGCAACGACGGCAACGACGGCCACGACAACGACAACGACGACAACGTAGTCGACGTCATCAAAACCAAAATGCAGTTATAATGCACTTAGGCTGACGCTGGAAGGGGAGCGTTGGGGTTTGAGTTTACAATTGGGTGGGGTGGGTTGCTGTGGAGTGTGGTGGGGTAGAAAGGAGCGAAAGCATGCTTGACAGCTGCCAGAGGGCAAGGCATATCTGGAAATCTCAAAGGTGTTTAGTCAACATGAGCAGCAACCACAATGACAACAAAAACAACAAAAGCAAAAGCAACAACAACAACAGCCACAAGAAACTGAAGCTGAAGCTGAGGTTGTGGTGCGGTAGGTCGGTCGCAGCTAAAATTAAATTTATTCATTGTTGTCTTTGGAGTCAGCCAACAAGAATCTGCTGCTGCTGCCCTTTGTTGTTGTTGTTGTTGCATTTGCTGTGTGCACTTAGGATTTGGCTCTGGGGCATATTAAAGCTTTTACAAATCGTAAACATATTTATTCTGTTAGTCTGCTACAATTTTTTTTCCCGGGCGAAAGGGGAGCAATGTCAACTTAATAGAATTGCATAGCAGCCAGAGGCGGAAGTAACTTTTCATTTTTTATTGTTATAAGTTGACTAAAAAATTAAGGATACCATGTATGTGTACGTTGAGAATTGTTTATGTCGCTATTAAAACAATTGCAACTATTTCAGCTCATAAAAGTGGGACATATTTGTATGTTGAGTGCGGAGCCCACAAAGGTAGGCAACAGTTGCCCATAAATTCCCATTTTAATCACAAGAGCTGTTTATTTTGACTTAATTACTGACAAACGACACCAAAAACTTTGGCCCCCAAATGGATCATAAAATAAGCACTTTTTGGTATATTTTGACAACGCCCCCGTAATGTGCAAAGGAAATCACCAAGAGTCATTCGAATAATAGCTTAAGTCACATGCTGTGCCACGCCCACAAGCACACACACACACAGACACATACACACACACACACACACACACACACACCAAACAACAAGAGAATTATCACACATACGCAGTTTCAGTTACAGCACATAAATATTTTTCCTTCACCATAAGAAAATATCTCAAAATATGTTAATTATGAGATGGGCCAAATATTGTTCATGCATATCCGCAAGTTGCAAGGGCAGGCAGCGGGAGGAGAGCGAATGGGGGGGGGGGGGTGCTATGCGAACGGATTCAGCAGCAGCAGCAGCAGCTGCGGGAATTTGTATGTGTGAAAACTGTAAAAGCAGGCAATAAGCTGCAGAAAATCTACATAAGTCGGTCAAGGACACTGCAGAAGGCTGCGGCTGCCACCAAATTGCCTTTAAATATAATTATTTTCCTTTATGCGTCAGTGACAGGCGCACACATACATTCACATATTTGTGTCTGTGTGTGTATGTGTGTATGTCTGAGTATTGCTGGGCTGCTGCTTGCCAGCGACATTTACATTTGTACTACAAACACACACACAAAGACACACACACAGTTAGACATACGGAGAGGCATACGTAGAATAACTGTACAGAGCGGCATCATCCATCGCATTTCGCTTGTAGATACTCAGCCAGATAAGAAAAGACACTTTTATGACGTCAGTAAAGCATTTTAGGCCCACTCTTTTTTCTTTTTCTTTTTTGCAGCCTGACACAAAATGTTGCCAGTGTTGCTGTAGCGCGCGCAAAATATCACCGTCGCCAACAGCAACAACAACAAACAATAATAACAAAAAGAGAGAGCGCCCGACGCTTTTGCTCTCTTTGCTAAGGACAAAGCTTTTACACTCTTTCACGACAACTTAGCGAGCTCTCTTCTCTCGCTGTCTCTCTCTCTCTCTCTCTCTCGCCCGCCTGCTCTTGACTCTCTGGCATCTATAACCATAAAATCAAATCACAACAATAACCATAACCATATAGCAAAGATTTAATAACTGTGATTGGAATTTGAAAAATGAATTTTTCCTCAGTTGGTTTTTTTTTTTTTTGCTGTTACGTTTTGTAAAAAAGAAATGTTTGTTTTGTGTGTTGTTGTGCTTTTTTCTGATTTTGGCCTTCATCCTGCTTCACCCCACCTTTCTTCTCATTTATTTTTCGTGTCATTTCGTTTCGTTTGGTTCTAGTTTATTTACGTGGATTATTTAATGGATTTTGCTGTTGTGTCGCTTGTGGATTCGGCATTAAATTTCCCGTGCTTAGCGAACGAAACCTTTGTAAATATTGTCTATGTAATTGGAGCGCACATTTTTATGGATGTACAGATGAAATTATGTTTATTTTTATTACTATTATTTCGGATTGCCGGACTTAACACAGATGAAATATTCTAAATTGAAGTTCGTCTGTTTCAACTGTGAAATTGTTGATTCTAAATACATCAATACTATATTTAATGTAAACGTTTTTTGAGTTTTAGAAATGACAGATTTGAAGACATGTACAGATGTTTGGGAACTATTTCTATTTGAGAAGTAATTATTGTGGCATTTAGATATATTTAAGCATTACACTCGAGAACATCAAAGAGTTATTTTAAGGGCATAATCTATAAATAAAATCTTCGATTGACTCTGCTCGACTGAGCAATCGAATTCAACAACCACAATAACGCAAAAAAAATCTCGACATTTAAAAATGTTTTATAATATCCGGCCTGACAGCATCCGCTTTCATTTCCGCTGTCGTTTTGCAACAATTGCAGCAGCAGCAGCAGCAGCAGCAGCAGCAGCAGCAGCAGCAGCAGCAGCAGCAGCAGCAGCAGCAGAAGTAGAAGTGGCAACAAGGATAACATGACAAGATTTATTTGCGCGCCATAATTATAAACTGTCCTGCTGGGCTGCCTGTTATTTTGCGTGTCAGTTCATTTTGTTTACTTTATGCGCCGCACGCTAAATTTGCCAAGCGCCAACAACAACAACAACAACAACAATAGCAATGAACCTCACGTTGGCCAAAAGGGATACGCAATTGGTAGTAGTTCGCTATCGCTGTCGCAGTCTCATTCGAGTCCAATACGGTGCGCATTTTCTAGGCCAAAGCTCTGAGAGGCTGAGTAGTGGGTGGCTTTTACTAAGGGCTGGGGCGGTGCGGTGTAGGTGCTGGGTGGTCGGGGGGTGGTTAGATGGTTGGCCAGGCATGTGCAGGCCGCAAGCAAAACGCTGGCCCAGAGCCTTTGACAGCTCAACATCAGCAGTAGTAGCAGCAGAGACGGCTGCGACGTCTGTCCAACTTCTGGGAAATCTGCGAGTGTGTCTCTCAGTGAGTGTGTGTCTGTGTGTGGGTGTGAATCGCTGTGTGTGTGTGTGATGGTGTGTGCGTGTGGAAAAGCTTCTGTGGCTGTTGGTGGGCATTAAACACAGCCGTCGTAGAAGTGTTTTGAAATCCAATTACCAGCGCAAATTTAATTTGTTGCTGCACTCGAAAAAGTTGCCAACTTGTTCGCTGTCCGCCCCGCTGATGGCCTATGAAAATTGTTTAGCTGCAATAAAGGGCCAGTTTCCTCCAACCCTCACAAAAAAAAAAAAATGTGGACTGTGCAGGGGCAGGCAGGAGGGGCGGTAAGGTGCTGCTGTCGAGTGGATATCAGGCACAGCTTTTGCGCCTGTTTTCATTTTGCAGCCCGAGGCGTTTGTTGCTGTTGTTGTTGCCTCCGCTTCGGTGGCATCATCAAGTGGTCAGAGTACAAAGTTTAATTTGAAAAACGTTTTTGTTTTTTTTTTCTCTCTTCTTTTTTATTATTATTTTTATTTCACTTGTTGTGTGTTTTTTTTTTGTTTTGTTTTTATTTTTTGTTTCTTTCTTATTTGTAGTTTGGAGGGGTTTGTTGTGTAGGTGTTGCTGTTAGGTGTTGAATTATGAGCAAAGTTCATGAGCTGGCCCAGCGTCCAACAATGTATAAGCCAAATAAAGCCATGTTATGGCCACTGGCGGTTTTTAGGGGCGTGTGCGTGAGCGTGTGTCTCTGTGTGTGTGTGTGTGTACTCCAATTGTGGTGGTGGTGTGCGTGTCTGTGTGTGGTGAGTAACGTTTGCGCAGTGGGCGTTTGCTTTGCTTTGCACTTAAGAGTAAATTTTTTTATTTTTTTTTTGTTTGCGTTTTTGGCGGCTTTCACTTGTTGTTTGCTCTGCTTGCGGCTTACAGCTGTTAGACTCGGACTAACATGCAACGTTTGAACGAATTTAACAGACTTGTGTTAGAGGCTAATTGCCAGGTAAATCTGTTTGCAATGATTGAGCATTAAATGTGTTAAGTAACTAGGCAGCTCTGACTGGCATGACTTGCAGTCATTTTTGGTTTATTTTTTCTATTAGATGTTCAGCATTATCCTACTGAGTAGTAATCAAGAAAGTGAAGACCCTTTTTTTTAGTACTTGGCGTCGTTTTTCATTTTTTTTGTTGGGCAGTTTTAAAAGCTTTGCAATATTCATAAAGGTTGCCAACTTTTTTATTGTTGTCGATTATTGCGGAATTCTTGCCACTTAGCCAATTTGGTTTAGTTTGTTAGCTGTGTGTATCTGTGTGTGTATGTAGTATTGTCAGCTGCTGCCATCTAATTGTTGGCCGCTGTGCAAAAATGAGGCAAAGCCAAAGGCAAATAACAATTGCCTTCACATTGAGGCTTCCCGCAGCGTTTTGACCAGCACGGAATGCCTCGTGTAACATGAAACTTGCGAGAGGGGGGGGAGGAGAGTGTGTTGCGGGCAGGCAGCCTCCATACAATAGGGCCATGATTTGAGAGCGCTGCGAGAATGCGAAACTCGACCAGACCAGACCAGACTCGCCACGGTTCGATTCAAGTCGAGTAGACTCGACGCTTAAGCACAATGCCCCACTAAATTACAGTTAATGTTTATTTCTTGGCCCCAATGACAGCAGTCGGAGGCCAGTTGGAGCAGCCAGTCGAACAGTCGCCCAGTTTTCCCGGTTGGACAGTCAAGCCCCAGGCTTTGTTTATTCTTCTAATCTGTCTGCCTTTTTTTCTACTACCACTCTGCCCCTTTTCATTGCCCCCCCTGCATCCCCCCCTCATGTATTTCCTTTCGCATGTTGTTACTGCATTCCGATTGTATCTTTGACTGCTGGCATTGCTCGGTTTTAGTTTTGGTCGTTTGTCCTTTGCTATTGCCTTTGCCTTTGTTTTATGCTCCTCTTCTGCAGCTTTGGCTATGGACAATGCTTTATTGAGTTATGGCTTGCATGCGGATATCCGCAAGTAGAGTGAGATAGATGCACTCGTAGAGAAAGAGCGAGACGTATAAAAGACACAGTCGGAATTTATATAAGTTAAGCCAGCTTTGTTCTAAGGTGTCCTGGCCAAAGATTCTTGGCCATAAATTAGCAACATTTTCATTGGCTTCATAAATTCTAAAATTGACCACATTCAAAACTCTATATACATATAAGAAATACTTACCACCACCGCTCTGATTGTTCAAGCAAACAAACGCAAATTGCTCTGAAACTTACCTGCAAGAAAAGTGAGAATAAATTCGATTATTGGTTAGCTTCAAATAAATATTTGATATAAATAAGTGATTTATTTATAAAAGGCACAAGATTGATTGTTTGCCCGCCCTCAAAAGTAGGCAATACAAATGTTGCAAGGGCTTAAGGTGTAGCTCATCACATACTTTAGCATGAAGTTTGTTTCAACATATAATAATAGAAAAATCAAAAGCAGTTAGTGTAAAGATATTCCAATAATTCGTAGCTTGCACTCGGTTCACCTATCGCTGTTTTACAACTTAAATGGAGCTAAGCTAAGCTAAGCTAAGAAATCCAATTTGCACTTGTTATTTGATTTGCCCAAATTATATTCGTTTTATTTATTTGCCTTGTATTTTTTTTGTTCTTTTTTTTTGTCCTTTCTTTAAAAACTTGTGTTTTAAAACTGAAATTTTGCTTGTTTCGTGTCTGACCTAATTAAGAAACTTATTCGGCTGGGGGAGAAATAGAGAGAAAGAGACACATCCAGAGAGATAAAGATATAAAGAGAGAGAGAGAGAGAGGGAGCGCGGTCGAATGAAGTTAAAAACTTCATCTCAGCAACAGTAGAAGAAATGCACAACATTTCAATTCAACTTAATTTCCAACTTTTGGACTAATCATCCTTTGTCATTGCCTTAATTGTTGACCAAGCAGCAGCAGCAGCAGCACCAGCGACAACAACAACAATAACAACAACAAGGATATACAACATACAGTTGGCAGTCAAGTTTAATGCGCTTTCCGGGTTTGCCTGAGCAATTTAGTTGATGGCTTTACGCCGCCTTTGGCCTGGCCATAAACACCTGGGCAAAGACAACTCAAAAGAAGCGCCTCAATTTAAACATTTGCCTTATAAGAGGTAAAAATGTAGTTGTTACATTTAATTATATTCATATCTCTTGGCAGCCAAACGTGCCACGTAATCCGACAAGTTACAAAGCGGATGGGTCCTCTCATTCACCCATACCCCGCCTCAACCCTCCACTTTTGTGGGCGTGTTTCTTGCATACTGTGCGAAATGTACAAAAATGCTGAACACATGCCAATTACCAGGCGCCGAAAGTGCCGAGGTGCCAAAATGAGGCCTCTGTTGCAGCCCAGCGTTAAAGGTAGAAGGTTGCCACGCCTCACCAACACAGTCCGCCCCACATCCCTCCGTGGCATCTCTGCACTTACGCTCGCCCGGTTGCCAGGCACAAGCTTAAAATGCGCGAATGCCAAACGACATTTACATTTACATACAAAATGCAAAGGGAACTCAACACGCGCCCTTACAACTGTATTGAGGTAATGCCGGGACGGGGAGATGGGGCAGTTTGTGTAAAGTCTACTGTAAGGGGTAGCGCAACGCAGTGGGTGGTATGGGTGGTGGGAGGAGGAGGAGGTTATGGTCTTCATATTTGTGTGCGCTCATGTGAGCAGCAAGGATTTGGATTCAGATTGCCGCTGACTTCTGCAAAGGATGTTGTTGTTGTTATTATTGTTGTTGTTATTGTTGTTTTTTTTTGTTGTTGTAGTTGTGCTTTCGCACATTTTATTATTTTTTATGACTTTTCACAAAGGTGTGAGAAAAAAAACATGTGCAAATGGCAGCAAGCTATTGCGATATACCCTGTAATTAGCTGGCATTCAACCGAAAGCTACTCTAATTTAAATTTATAAAAGTTAAAAACTCAGGAAACTTCCAATTTATATTTAGTAATTATATATTGAGAGTTTGAAAGAAACATTTTAAGAAAATGCAATCACAACAAATATAAAAATTGGTTACTATGAATAAGTTAAGATAAAAACTTTAAGACTGAGATATTACTGATCGAAATTGAGGACTCTCAATTGAAAACAAGATAATGTCTACTGTAATCATTAATATAAATAAAATCAGAGAGCTGAGGAATAAGCTTAGACTAAATACATTTAAGGTAAATTGTTTTTTATGCTAATTATAAAAGTTAGTCACAGAATTCTTCAGCAAAGCTGTCTACAGAATCTAGTAGTCGGTTGCTAGAGTTAAGCTTAATTTGATACACAGAAAAAAAAATAAGCTTATAAGCCACACAAAGGGTATAAAAATCGCATTGAAATGAGTGCTGGAAAGTTGGGCAAAAGCCTTTCGGTTAGGGTAAGACTTACATGCCCGTTTCGCGGCAACTCTGGCGGAAGGAAGAAATCAAGGAGCGGCGAGTCAAAAGGCGGAACGAAACAAGCCAGCCATTTGCCATTTGCGTCTTTTTCCTTTCCTGCCATACCCACATTACCTGCCCCCAACCCCACCCCACGACCCTACCCCAACCACTACATCACTTTTCGTTTCTGCCGCTACTCTTATTTTTACATATTTTTTTTTTTTTTTTTTGGTAACTTGATTTGCAAGATGTGTGTTTGAGCGGCTCATATGTGTCGAAGAGTGGGGCAAAAAGGTGTTTTTGCCACAAAGTCGAGTCGAGCCAGTTTGTTCAATTGTTAAAATGTTTGTCATTGATGTTTTGGGCTTTTGTAACATTTGAGCATTTGATTTTTTTGTTGTTGCCAGATTGTCATCTCGACTTGAGTTTTTCCATTCACCATTTATCATTTTACCGGCTTGGCTCAGCACAGTTTCAGTTTTGACTTAAGTTTTTCACCAGCTTACTTTAACTGCCTGTCGTCGCTCTCGCCTGCCCCCCTCCCCCTAGGCCTTTGCAATTGAAATGAATGCGTCGACTGAGCTGCCTGCCACATTCCACATTCCACTCTCTCCACCCCCCACCGCCAACTGGCGGAGGCGTCTGTCATTCGCCTGGTTTGGCATTCTTGTATTCGCAGCCATTTCATTCATTTGCACAAGGCTTTTGTGTGAACGGCTTTATTACGGACGACTATATTTGTATAATTTGCTTAAAGGCAGGCACCTCGTTGCAAGTCATCGAGGATTAAAGATGCCGTCACTGATTTTAAGCTCAACTGATTTCAATTGAAGTTCGTGACGATTTGTTTCTTTTGTTTATGTGTTAAAGGCATAAAAGTTTTGTTTCCACTTCAAAAACTGATGCTCTGAACTCTGGCGCTGTGAGTGAAAAGTTGTGTAAGCATTTTAAAATCGACCACAAGGGAGTTTTAAATGGTAATGACACCAAGGGGTTGGGGTTGGAATTGGGGTTGAGGATTGTCGGTTTGCTTAGACCGTTCTTCTTTTGACATTGCTGCTCGGTGTCCATCTTGATTAGGCCTTATTTAAATTCAAAAAGACTGCATCTTAAATTCGGAAAGCTTCACATGGCATAAGTTTCTAAAATAAACTTCAGAATAAAGTGCAACTTCAAGATAACAGATGCGCAGCATTAAAGCTATGAGCTCTTTCAAGATTAGAGTCGTAGTCATAAATAAAAAACACTTAAGTACAAATTAAAACCTCTTAGAAGTTTGCACTAACTTTCTGTCGCACAACATAAAGGCAAGTTAAGACACATGAAAATTAAGAAAACGGAATTTAAAACATTCCCAAAGACCTACAAACTTTTAAACTGTAAGTTCAGTTAAAAAAAAAAACCGAGTATATAAGAAAGAAAAACACATTAAAAGTCACTTCACATATGCAACTCTTACAGGCTGCTTTGGCAATATATTACCAAACTCGCTGTTTTTATCCAATACTGCAGCCTACTGCAGCAAGAGCAAAAAATCTCGTACATCACACGGACTTACAGTTGGCCGCAAAACTTTGCCTTGGCCATATAACAGAGAGACAGAGCATCGAAACTGAACCCAAAAATACTGGCAACTTGAAGAGGCCGCAATGAAATGCATTGCAATGCGCTTAAGTTTCATAAGCCTGCGGCCAAAAGCGAACCAGCAAATCTGTGACACACAAACACATATATGCTGTAAGAGATGACCGCAGTGCCACGCCCATGGCTCATGTGTGTGTGTGCGTGTGTGTGTGTGAGTTACATACGACTGTCATTTTGAGGGCAGTTGCAAAATGAAAAAATAAAACAGAAAAAAAAAAAGAAAAGGAATTATCGAAAAGTGAATTCAAGGCAATGGCTTTGGCTTTCCAACTAGTTTGGCCACATTGACAACAACTTAAGGAGGCTGGCAATTCATATTGCCCAGCAAAGGGCCAGTCAAGTTTGCTAACTGAAATGCTACGTGTAATAGTTGCACAAAACTCTTGTTTGGTCAGCACTAAAGAAGAAAAGCTAAAAAAAAAAAAATGGATGAAGAAAAACTGTTATTTTTGTGTCAAATACTTGGACAACTGTCCACGTATAAGTCGAACTTTCGCTGACAGCCGCCACGAGGCAAAGCGAACCGTCCACTCACGCCTTAATGCACTCGCTGCAAATTAATATTGCACTTTTTTGCTGTCTCTCTGCTCTGCTCGTCTCAGGCTGGCTGGCAGAATAAAGGGAATAAGGACGATAGTTGCACAAGTTGAGATGAGAAACTGCTTAGAAACTTTTTGCGCGTCTGCTTCTGCTGTTTTCTTTTTTCTTGTTGTTATATTTGTTGTAGTAGTTGTTGTTGTTGTTGGAGCACAAAAATTAGTTTCTTCACTTATTGAAATGTCAATGGGAATGTCAGGCTGCAAAAGCAAACGAGACGCGTCACGACCGAGGGGGGGTAGGGTCTGAGCTGCGGGGGGGCGGTCCCTTTAGCCAAATTGTAATTTCCACGTCTGCAGAACTCTCGAGACTTTGCTATCAGCCCTGGAGTCAATTTGCTTGAAATGCTTCGTGCCAAATGATTTAGCATCGCTTTTTTCCACTTTCAGTCTATCCCAAAGACACACACACACACACACACACGTGCATTGTGTGGGGAAAAAGTTTTACCTTTTGTTTTCCGGCACTCGCCTCAGGGACTTTGGCAGCCTCAGCTGTTTGGCAGCGCGTTCGTCAATTTAACCTAATGATATCAGCGCATTTTAAACCTCAAAGAAAAAAATGTCCTGGACGAAAAAGGTGCGAAACTGAAATTTAAACAAATTAAAAAGGGAAGCTGCTCACAATTGAAGCAACATCCTTCATAAAAGACACAAAAGCAGAAAAAGGTTCGCTCTTGTCGCAGCTAATGAGCGCAGCAAAAAGTGACAAAGTTACAGCTGCTGGTTGAAAGTTCACAAGAAAAAAAAATCCAAAAAAACCGTTAATAAATTCAAGTCGAGTGTGTTTGATGAGGGAAATACTCTGTACATAAATCTGCTTACAATATATATAAATAAAGTAACCTTCAATTGTTATAATACCTTTTCTTATGCTCGCAGGGTAGACAAATAAAAAGGTCCTTACGCTAAGTGGCTTAAGTCTCTAAAATATGCACGCGTAGGTGTCTCACTTCAGTCGTAGCTTCATCTTAATTTCTTATCTGCATTTGCTTATTTAATGAATGTCGCAAGTTTGCTTCTTTTTCTATTTTTTGTTCTTCTACCACAAAAATTAATGTCTTTTGGTTCATATCGAAAATGGTTGGGTAATTAATCAATTTGATTGATCATTCGATGACCAAAAGCTAAATGCACAATATTTTACAACCCCCACAGCAATACTTCTTGAGCGAGAGGGGCAGCGTGAATAATGAGGCTGATTATATTGGTATTTATAAATATTTAAGTACTTGCATATTAAGCCAATGGAGACAAATGACTTTTGAATAAACTGCGTTCAATTAGCATAATGTCAAGACTTGTAATCGATATTAGTACAAGTGTCTCGCGATTCAGCTGCTCTCCATCAAGCTGTCTAAAATTTTGAATTCACAAATGGATAGGTGCGTGGACAAGTACCAAATTTAACAAGCAGTTGGTCGCTGGCCCGTAAAAGTTTGCAGCAAAAGACGATGTTGCACAAACTTTTGGGCTTTAATAAAGTGCACAGAAATTGTATCAGAAATGCACAATTAAGTTACAAATTTCAACAATTCGCAATCATGATGAACATACAGAAGCAGAGAGGTGGCCAAAGAGAACGAGAGAGAGAGAGAGACAGAGACAGAGCATCAAGCTCCCATTACAGCAGCTTGTTACGAGTTTTAACAGTGGCCACTTCCTCCCTGGCCACATCCTGTGGACAAGCGAAAGCTTTTAAGTCCAAAAACATGGCGCATCAGCTTCAAGTGCTTGCTAACCACGTTGACTTAACAGCAGGTGTGTTCACCGAAAAAAGCTTTCGCCAAAGCTTTTAACGCAATGTTAAAGCGCCACACGATTTACATTATTTGAACAGCACTCGCAGCTTTGTGTGCTCTCACTGTGTTTGACTCTCTCAACACTGGTCAACAGTGCAGCTTGGCTATGACAAACATGTAACAAACGAATGGATGTGCCAGAAGCTTAGAAAATTGGGATAGTCTTATTATAAGAATGCAAACAATATTTATAAAACTGCATAAATATATACACAGTTACGATAAGCAAATTTTATAAGAGACAGATAGTTTGCAAAATAATCGATATGAAAGTAGTTGAACTCCACTGCAAATTGAATTGGGAATATGAAAACAAATGTTGACATTTATTTAAAAGTAATGCAGTGAGAATCTTCATTGCAAAAGTTTTGAAAAAACAACAGAGTACACGCTGGGGAATAAATGCAGACATGAATAACTATTTGAGCTGCCCAAGTTGATAAATAACAAAAGGTAAACAAATCTCTTTGGAGATAAGTTTACGACAATGCGAAATTAAATATATATATCTATATATATATAAAAATCTTACCTAAAAGCCGAGCTGTGTAAGGTAATAATACCCGATCTTACTAACATAATTGATTAATTGCAACAAACTGTTGTGTTAACGAAATTCCCTTATCTATAATTGATTTAAAACCGCTCAATTGCGGATAAAAGCGCTTAACAAATCCTCAACAGACATTCGCGTGTGTAAGTCTCACAATTCTTGGGCAGCCATACAAACACCGGCCCCATTGCTAATACAAACTTGCTGGCTTATCAAAACACGACATCTACACATTTACACACACACACTCACACACACACATACACCCACACACAGACACACACACACAAATGTACATGTTGTACACGTGCCTTAAAGGGCAAAAACGTGATGCTAATCGCATTTGCCAGCGACATTTTCTAGCCCTTATTTGCTCTAATTTTACTACGGCCTTTATGTTTTGGTTCTTGTTGTTGTTGTTGTTGAGGGCATTTTGCTAATAGTTATTGGATTTGTCATGTTTAATTTTTGTAGTCTAATTGAAAACGTTTTTCGCAGTGATTTGGAGCACATTGCGTATACGCCACGAACGCCTTGGTTCATTTATAATGGTGAACGTATAAACGGCGTGTGACAATCTGGTAGCGAATTTGATTGTCATTTTTATTATTATTGCCTGCAGACACCCAGCACACACACAAACACAACACAACACACACATACACAAAAAGGCACATAAATAAACATAAGCTTGAGTACGACGTGAATTGCTTGGCTTGCTGTTATTTTTAGGCAACTGCTTAGGCGCTCTTCAGTATTATGAGAGATTAACAGAGCATTTAATCTTGGCTTGGCATAAAATGACAAAGCACACAAGCCCACTCGAACTCACACATACACACACACACACACACACACATATACAGATAGTGGGTTTAGATTTAGGCTGTCTTTCTCATGTTTTGTAATATTTATTATGCCTGCCTTCAGTTAATTTCCATTTCTTGTTTGTTATTTTTATTTAGGTTTTATTGCTATTTACTTGCTTTTATTTGCTTCTTCTTGTTGCAGTTGTTGTTTTTGCTGGATCTATTGTGGTTATTGTTATTATTGTCGTAGTTTTTATTATTGTCGTTGATGCTGTTTTTTGTGTGTGTGTGTTTGGTATTTCAGCTCAACTGCAATAAAGTGAATTTTTCCACACGTTGCATACTTTTGAGCGCTATCCAACACACCAACACACACATGCACACGAGCGCGCACACAATAAACACATACAGCGAGAAAATTGCAGTTACTGCCGCGACGGAAGCTGCTCGTGAATTTTAAAACAATTTTTTATACACAATTTTCACATTTGTTTGCTTTTTTGTGCGCGAGTGTGCGCATTATTTTCATCTCGTTTTCTATTTTATATTTTTTTTTTGTTATACTTTAAGAACACATTTGGGCAGTGATTGTTGGTTTGGTCAAATTGTTGATAATGTTCATAATATTGCTGGCAATCGTTTAATTGCAAAATTCAGAGGCGAACACACACACACACATACACGCACGCAAACAGTCGAAACTTGGAGTTGATTATAAAACGACAGAGCAAAAGTTAGCGCAACACTAGCAAAATAGCAGCGCAGCAATGACAGCGGTAAGCGGAGCGAAGCAAAGCGAACGCAATCAAAGCTTTCGCAGCTGGAAGCCTAACAGCAGCAGTAGCAGCAGAGTAGCTTGGAAGTGAAAGCTGCCACACAAAGAGCGCAACTTAGAGAGCAAAAGCGCATAAGAGAGCACAATCAAAGAGAGTCGGCTGCCTAAAGCGCATGCGCCGCATCAAAAATGCTGGAAAAAAGGAGGAGGTGGAGGAGCAGAGTAGAATTTTGAGCGATGCTGTTATTGTGGGCGAATTATGTGTCAGTGTAACAATGGAAGTTTATTGCAATTAACTGGCGCTGAGATTGTGTCTCTTAACTAGTGTGTGCGTTTGTGTGTGTGTGTGTGTGGGGGCGTAAGATGGCTGCTGTCCAATGATGTTTTATCCTTTGCCTCATTAGTGTCAAGGCAAAGAGATCAAAATTGGCATTAAGCGTGCCACAAGTACGAACATTACATGATGCATAATGCATGCCACGCCCACTCGCTCACACATTAGCCGGCTTGACAAGCCGGGTCGTGCCCCGAGTCCAAGGCAAAAGATGCAGACAAAAGCGTTGAGCGGCTGCACAGCAATTTAATATGCAGGCAGCCAAAGCATTTTGCATTTTGCACATCAACATCATCGTCATCGTGATGGTGATGATAATGAACAGGAGGCAGGCAGCAACGTTGACGTTGACAAGGCTGCAAGCTGAAGGAGTTGCAAAAGAGAAAGTTTTTCCTCTTTTTTTGTGTTAGGGGGAGCTGCCTGCAACGGTGTTTGCTTAGGAGTGTCTGTGTGTGTGTTTGTGTGTTCTCTCTGTGTGTGTGTGCGTGTATGTGTACTGTGCCTGGCAGTTTGTTTTTAATCAAGGCAAAACTGGGTCAGTTTGGGCTGCAACTAAAAATATCATTTATGTTACCCAGGCAAATGCGCCAGTTGACTTTCCCTCCTACTCCTCCCCCTGCTACTATCTTCTGCCATTATTTTTACATTTTTTGTGAATGCATTGTGTGCTCAAATATATATAGAATATATATGCATGCAAATATTTGCTACTCTTCACACACACACACACACACACATGCACAATTGCAATTGGATGCTGTGTTAATTGCTGCACAAATTCATTGCGCTCGTTCGCTGTTAGCTAACAGCGCAACTGCTAACTAACATACCACTGTTGTCGTTAACAGCGGCAGTTAAAGTTCTTTACCAGTTGACCCAGTTGCCTGGCCCCAGTGTCTAAAAATAGAGCACCAGCAATACAGTTGTCTCTTCGAGAGGCTGTTCGGGCGGCAGAGACCTGAGAGAGGGCAGAGCCGAGTGACGGCTGACTCCACTTTACAGAAGCTGCATCTGGGTTGGATTTTATGATGGATTTTCGAAGCCATTAAGTTACGGCCAATTGCTGCTGCTGCTGCTGCCATTGCTGCCAATGTGTCACAAAAGGTTTATGCGAATTAAATAGGTATTTATAAACGGCTTAAAACTTTTGAGAGCATTGAAGACTTGATGGATAGGATTAGGGAAATCAACAGCCAAGGAACTGAGTTCGATTTATGATTGAAGTGCATATAAAATGTTTCGTCAGAGTTGAGGTTGACATAAAGAAAAGATTAGCTAGGATTTGCAGGAAATAGTAATAGGATTATCCGATTAGCTTAGAGTTGTTCGAAATTTTAAAGAATGCTTTCTTCATTTTCGTCTCAATCTGAATGTTGTTTGAATGTATTGGCTGGAAAAACTATGAACATCAGCTTAGCTAAAATTTTCGGAATTACGAACATATTTTCTGGAAAATCACTTGCAAACAATAAGTCAAATAAATATCATACATTTCCCCAATTAAAATGTGTTTTAAGAAGTTAAACATTCAAACTGAAACTTACCTCTGACGAAGTGAGATAACACATGCGCGAATCGGTGCTCTCAATGGAGGCCTGTTGTACAATTCCATAGCGTGATTCACGATCACTCAAATACTCTGAACGCAAACTGTCCTGTCGTAAAAATTCAGCACTGCAAAACAAAAGAATATTATTAATAGATATTTAAGGAGTTAATGAGTTAATAAAATGACCGTACCGTTGCTCCAAGGAATCAGCGCGAGCGCTTTTATAGCCGGAATCATGGAGGCTGCCGTCCTGGCGCAGCGATGGTAGCGAATCCCAAGGCGAACGCTTATGCCCCGAGCCAGGCATTTGTTGGTTCATCATGCCGTGGCCGGAACCGGAACCAATGGTTGAGCTGCCCGAACGCCAGCCATCCGAGTGACGGAACCACTGGGCACGTGCCGATTCGCCAATGCAGCTGGCACAACGCGAATTGGAGAAACTGTTAAGCGGAGTGGGTGAATTATCATTGCGGTAAAATCTCAATTCGAATGCTTACCTAGCATTATGATCGGATAGATAGCCTCGATCTCTTTCGCGCTCCCGTTCGCGTATCAACTCATTGCGATCACTGTAGTAGCCATCCCGGTCCCGTTCACGCTCCTTATCACGTATGGTGGACAAGGGGCGATGTGGGGGCAGCGGCAAGGTTGACGATTTGGCATTGGCTGCATGGAAAATCAAACAAAGCGAATTAATTTCATGTGTTCAATAATTGATTAAGCTAATGCTAATTAAAATAAACATGCTTACAATTCGCAAAGGTCTTATAGCGATCATTTATGATATTTATGTTTTGATAATTAAGGATATGTTTAGACACTGAATCAGTTAGAGACGTGCATTCTATGGAACTACTTACGCCTACGTAGTGGATATGGGCTGCGCTGTGTTGATCCTGGTAGGCTTTCAGCGAATTCTGATGATTGTTGTTGTAGTTGTTGTGGTGGTTGTTGATTGTGATGTTGAGATTATTGTTATTGTTGTTGTTGTTGTTGTTGTTGTTGCGTGGTGTGACAATTGTGGTGGTATTTTGTGTGAGCAAGCGCATGATGAACATATTCGATGATATGGACATGGATAGTATTTAAATTTTATTTATTTAAATATTATTGTTAAGAGAGAGATATAAAGAGAGAGAGAGAGAGAGAGAGAGAGAGAGCGTTCGATGATTGCATAACGAATAAATCACATACGGAATAAAGTTGAGCAAAAGTATTTAGATGGAATCAAAGTAAGTAAATTAGCTAGTTGAATATTTATTTATCTATCGTAATTACTGATTGAGTTATGAAAACCTGCCGAAGCTCAGCAATAATATGATACGATCAGTCAAGCTAATTATTTGTTTGATAAGTTTGTACTGATTCGATTATCCGATTATTGATTTTACTATTGGATGTAAAGATGCATGAACTGATGTACAACTATCAAATGCCTGAGCTTTAAATTGTTGGTTCTGCTTTTCTATGCTGATTCTGATTTCAATCGGAAATTCCTTTGTTAGCTAATCGGGATTCTTTTTCACTTCTACAAGGTAATTCACATTAATCAGATTATCATCACATTGCCCACCCTCTATCAGCTGTAAATTGAACAACACTAGAAGAGCTCAGGGTAATTAAATATTCGATAAGGGCAAAAGACACAATAGAAAATGATAGCAAGTACAAGAGGGTTAAATAGCTACAACAACAACAACGAGAACGAGAAATGTTTAGGAAAACGAAATGTTGCTACCAAAAGCGTAACCCAAAACTAGACCAAAACCAAACTGAAAGCATTGAACCATTGGTTTGGCAACTCACCCAGATTCTCCATGCTCTGCGAGAGTAGAGCCTCAAATGTGTGCAGACTGTAGGACTCGGCGTCCATGCCCTTGGCCAGCGTATTGCGCAAATGCATCTCGTACTCCATGAGCAGTCGCGATGTGGGACTGCCTGGCGTTGGGGTCACATTCGGTGCCTGCTGATGCTGATGATGTTGATGTCGCGATTGACGTTGCTGTGGATGCGGCTGATGCTGCTGATGCGACTGATGCGATTGCAGTTGTTGTTGCTGATGTTGCTGATGCTGCTGCTGCTGCTGCTGCTGTTGTTGCTGCTGCTGTTGATGCTGCTGCTGATGCTGCTGCTGCTGCTGTTGGCCATAAGACTGATCCTGATCGGAGTTGCCATTGCTGGAGCTGGGCGTGGTTGCATAGCATTGATTATCAAACATTACATTATCCGAGGGCGGCGAACCCTCAATGCAGTTACGCTCGCGCTCCCGCTCCAATTCTAAATAGAGATTGCGCGGCGGATATCCGCGTCCAATTTCATGCGATGATCTGTACATAAAACACCATAAAACCAAAAATGTAAGCAAAGATTATAATTACGCAGCGTAAACAACAACGACCCACCTCGAACCGGAGAAACGAGACGACTGACTGCCGCTGCCGCTGTTGCGACCCATCGTATTGTTGTTCATGACGTGATGGCCGCCACCACCTACACCGCCAGCCATTCCCATGGCCATGGCGTTCATGCCCATGCCATGCTGATGCATGTGCTGCGGCCCCAACGTTTGTGCGGCATTCGCATTATAATAGTTGTAGCGTCGTCGACCCATCTCCGGCGATGTGACGGGGCTCTCTGTGCTGGGCATTGGTTTTAGCATGCGCTTCAGTGTGCTTGTATCGACGTTCATATCCTCGGTGCTCTTGGTCTTGCGTCGTGTGTTGTTGTTGATTACGTTATGCTGGTGGTGCATATCGTGCGAGTGTGGCTCGCGTGTCTAATTGGGAAGCACATACAGAGACGGAGACAGAGACACAGAGAGAGGCGGAGAGAGAGATTGATGGTTAGAACAGTCATCGACTTGTTATCTGTTAGCGGTACTCACCATGTCATCATTGTTGAAATCCTTGCTGCGTGTACCGGTCGACTTGGTGGAGGTGCCGACGCTCTGGTGCAGTCCGCCGCCCACCTGTGTGCCCTCGCTCTTGGATAGATCCATGTCCATTTGACAGGCATCGCCGTCGTTACCCACCTGTGAGCCCACGTGATTCTGTGTGCACATATCCGAGCCGCTGCCGACGCCAGTTACAATAACGCCGGGCGTATTAGTATTGACGCCAGCATTGGCCACCATGCCCCCCTCTTGCCCCTTGAGCTGACGTTGCAGGGTATCTGCGAATGAGCAATTGTAAGTGATATTATTTTTATGGTGACAACAGTTCAGCCCATTACTGAAATGGATTTCATAAAGTTGAGTGGCCCTTGCAAGTTCAAGATCGAAATGGCTTTTAGATAGTTTGAAGTGATCAATGATCCATTTCAGTAGAGTTATTAAGTTAAGGTTTGTGTTAAGAGAACAATATCTCAGCAGATAGAAGATATTTTAAACATCTTTCAATTTTCAGTTTTTAATATTTGTAATCTCGAGATTTGCATAGGTTTGGGATTAAAACTTACCGCCTCCTTGGACAACATTTGGGCCACCGCTGGCGACATTGTCATATAGTGAGGTGCTGCTCACGGCGCTTACAACCTTGCCCTGCTGCTGGCCATCGACATCGGTGATTCTGTGTGAGCCGACATTACGCGGCAAGGTGGATGAACCTGCAATGAGTATGGCGATGAGATTTGATGGGGGATGCGGTGGACTTGGCGCCTAACTGCTAAGTTTACGTTTAACTGTTTCTTTTGGGTATATACGACTGGGTACATTGTAATACAAGTATATATGAATAGACTATGGCTAAGCGTAAATCAAAACAAAAACAAAACAAATCCCTTTACATATCGAAACAAAAAAAGGGAAAGAGGCCAACGCGTTAAGTTTAATTCAAGCCCGAAAGGTAAAGCAAAAAAAAAAACCACAGAAAAAAAAAAAAAACAGAAGGTTTTTACTCGATTAACTAATTGACTTAACCGATTTGCTTATAGAGTTTGAGTTTTGGTTGAGTTTTGCATTGGCTTGGTTTGGTTTTTGTTTGGGTTTTTGTTTGGTTTGTTCTCTCACCTCTAACACGTGGATCGGTTCTCAGGCGCGCATACTGCTCGGCGGACATGCAGGTGCACTGGGGCTCTTGGCGCGCGACCCGCGACGGCGACGCGGGTGTGCTGAGCGGCTTTCGCTTGGCCTTGACCTTGCCCTTGCCCGGCGGATCCAATTTCAGGGAGTAGCTCGACGAGGCCTTTCGTGAAAATTTGAAAGAAGGCGACTGTAAAACGTCGCACTATCATTAGGTTAGTTGATTGGGATTACAAGGTTCTGTGTGTGCGGTTTCTGCTTTCTCTGCTACTTTCCAAAAATTCTTCTCTCTCACTTTTTCTATCTATAATCTATAAGATCTTTGGATCTATAGATGTGGGCTCAAGTCGTGTGCAACTTGGCGAAAAATTGTATTGCTGTATTGCTTAGTGTGTGTGTTTTTTTTTTTAAGATCTTAGAGAACTACTAGAAGAGTGCATAAAGTTTATATAGTAGTAGTGGTACAACTAGACGATGTGCTGAAGCCTTGAGTCTTATAATACATACATATATATATTAGTTAAGATAGAGATAGATAGTTAATAGTGTGAAGTAGACAAACATACACATACAGGCAGTTAGTTTTAGTTAGTTTTTAGATTTTAGTTAAGTTTATGAAGCCTTAAGAGTGCATTCGTTTTAAATCGGTTGTTTTTTTCAAATCTCCCAGCTCGGTAAGCGTAAATTGAGCATTTAGTTATAGGTAATTCGTATTTTCTGGAACAACATTTGAACTGGCAACTTAGTCTAACAATCAACACTTAGTAATACTGTGAACTTTATCTTAATTTTGATTAACCTGCTGCGAAAATTGTAGTTATTGTGAACGTATGCTTATTGCTTTGTTTTGTTACATTGTTTTCGGTTTTTTGATTTATCGGTTTTAAAAACCTTAAAATTATGCTCCAAGAATATATATATTTTTTGATATTTTCTTTGGCAATGGTTAACTTATTCGTTGGCCTTTATCGGTCTTTGGCACTGCTGCCGTTAACTGTTTGTCTCGCCCCTCTGTTCTGGCTACACTCTTCTCCTCTTCGTTTTCCTAGCGCTGCTAGACTGAATTTTGCATTGTTTTTGAAGTTTGTTTCGATATTTTTGATTAATTGCGTATTTAAACCGCCCACTTGGCTGGGGATCAGGTTGGGGCTGGGTCGTTCTTTGGGGATTTAGGGCTCATCGGAAACGGTTTGCAGTGGATAGGTAACGGTATTGTAGTAGAGGATACGTGCGATTGTTTTAAAGCGTTTGGCGTTTTTCTTTTGCATTTTGATTGTACGTTTTTCGCAAATTTCATGTTATACAATTATCATTCAATAATAAGAATTTAACAAAATTTGCATTTTGTTTTTCGTTCATTAGTTTTTTTGCAAATCGATTTTGTTTTTTATTTTTTTTTTTAGTTTTTTTTGTTTTGTTTTTGTTGGCGCACGTTTCAAATGCAAACGAATCGAGTTGAAAATATATATTTATACATACATAAATATATAGTTAAGAGTAGTTAAATAAAATTGATGTTAGATAATAAAAGCATTTCGGGTGGGACAGAGTTTCATAGATAGAGACAGATTTGTAAGTGTACATTTAGAAATGTATTCAAAATTGTTATTTGTTGTTGTTGTTGTTGTAGTTGTTGTTGTTTTCGTTTTTGTTGCGTGTATAGTTTTGTTGTTATTTTTTCGTTCGTTTTTTTTTTTTTTGGTAGGTAGTTTTTTTTTTAACAAATTTTTTGTTCGTTACATTTCGAATTTGAGTACGAAATTTGATTATAAGTTTCAAATGAAATGCATCAAAAATGAAATATTTGAAAACGAATTTAAATATTTTTTCATATATTTTTTTAGTTGATTTGTTTGATTATTTTATAAACATATATAGATTTATTATTTGGAGTGTTTCGAGAATGATTTTGAAAATGATTAGAAGAGAGAAAAAGAAATGAAAGAATATATAATATAAATACATTTAACAAATTTTAGTGGGTGTGCGGATAACAGTATGTGTGTGACGTCAGTATACATGTGTGTTGAAGTATGTATGTTTGTATGTATGTAAGTAGCTGTTGGTACCTTTGCAACTTGAATACACACACAACAAAAGTAAATATCTTTGCACATTTATGAGCTATACACATTAACATTTACAAAATGAATACAGCTCGCAAGTTTCGATTTGGCTGGTAAATAAATGTCTGGTATATAGTAAATATATGTATATATAGAACTGTTATGCTGGTATGCGTGTGCTGATAGATAGCGAGTTTGGTGATAATTAGGTTTGGAAAACTTGTGATACAAATACACAGAGCGAGAGGAGGAGGAGGAAGGAACAGATACACACACAAAAGTGAATAGTTTACAAAAACTGTTACGATTAAGGAGGCTGACATGTGTGCATGTACATGTGTTTGTGTGCGTGTGTGTGTGTGTGTGTTTGTGAGAGTGTGTACGTTTGTTAGTAAGTTGCAATGTATGGTAGATCTTACACATGCCCGACAAAGGGAGCACTACTTGAATGGGTTTTCAACACAGAGAGATATATAATATATAAGGAGTGGTCTGTACATATATCGGCTGATCAGTTTATCTTTGCTCTGCAGTAATATTAAAAAAGAGTTGTTAAAACAGTTAGCAGTAGTAGTAGTTGTAGTTGTAGTTGTAGTTGTTCTATATAGCAGCAGTATGGTTTCAAGTAGTTGAGTTAAGTACTGTGTTGTGACAAATAAACAAATATGAAGCGATACTAACGTATTTTTTTACAATGTAAGATACCTGCAACAAATGAGGCGCAAAGTAAGAAAAGAAAACGAAACAATTATTAGATACTAATCCAGACAGTTTATGTTGACTAAATGCTAGAAATATGTTCTAAGGGCTGTGTGTTATTGTGTGTGGAGTAAGTACAAGTTTTTGAAATTTGTCAGAAATTGAGTTCGCTAGAGGTTAGTTTTCCTTATACCATTATTTAGCCATTTATTTAGCTGTCAGTTCGGTCTGTTGCTTATCTCTTTCCTGCTAACTTTGCCTCAATTGCTCACAATTTCAACTAATTTGTGTATAAATATTTTCTTTGTCTTCTTATGTTTGTTAATCAACGTTTAAAAGCAGTTTTTCTAAAGCTTATAAATGATATATATCACTACAATATGTATTACATTATTTTTTGCCAAATTGGTATACGAAATGAGTAGAAAACACAATCTCAATACAAAACTTAGGGATAATTTCAAGTACGATGCCAAATTGTTTTCAATTTATTGTTATTTCAAATAAAATATTAGTCAGAGTGTGTTGTCAACTAATGAACGAGAATATATATAATTGTATAAGTACATTAACAGTAATTAGCAGCAGCAGTTTTACAGAGCGTTGTTTTGTTACTGTCTTTCTGTGTGTTGTCGCTGTGTGTGTGTGTGGGTGACAGTGACTGCGACTGTGACGGTGACGGCGACGGTGACTGTAACTGTGACTGTGATACAAACAGTGACTAATGGCATGGCATGAATTGAAGCTATTGCGTACTTGAATGATTGCACACTTCTTAGCGATTTGAGTTTCGATTGCTTTATGCTACATACACATACATATGTATTTATTTGTCTAGAGAACTGAAAAGGTTAGGAAACTTTAGCCAGCAACATCATTAAACATCACGGTCGGTCATAATCACAGCATCATCATCAGCTTGTGTGGTTTGCATTTGTGGCAGCTGTTGTGAATTTATTTTTTTGGCCAGTTCCTGTACACAACTTGCAACATTCTTGTTGCATGCAACATAAAACTGACCAAATATTATTGTTATTGTTAGTAGACTGTGTGTGTGTTTGAGAGTGTGTGTGTGTGTGTGTGTGTGGTTGTATCTAAAGTGTTTGTGTGGTTTGGCTGAGGTGGTTTTTTTTGGTGGTTGAGGTATCAGTTGAGGTGGTTGCTTGTCGTCGTCGCGTTGTTTTTGCAATGCAATGCAACAGAACTGTAAGAGAATACTTACACAGCATTCTCGGAACTGTTTGGCATCGATGGGCGACGTGAAATTTAGGCCCCAAGTATCGTTAGTCATGGGATCCTTCCAGTAAACAAAGCATTCCGATGCCTGGCCAATGCGAGTGCCTGAAATTAATACACACACACACACACAATATATTAAATTAGCAAAGATATATATATATATAGATAGAGAGAGAGAGAGAGAGGAGTTGGTTTAATTCACCTGGCTGCACAAGTCGCACGTCGAGTATCTTGTCCACCTGACTATTGTAAGCGGTTATGTGAAAGATGCACTCGGGCGAGTCCTGAATGCATGTGATGTTGACAGGAACCAAATCTTCGGACACTTGTTGCCACTTGACGGTGCCGGCGCCGCTGGCCGATACGTGGAAGACCTCAGCCCACAACCTGAACGAACTAGCGTTTGGTTAATAAAACGGTTTGTTGACATTTTGATTATTGCAAAAGTTGTTTGGTTGTTGTTGATTGATTGGTTGGTTGGTTGATTGGTTGGTTGTTTCATCCAATTGAAATTTTGTGCAAATTTGTTGAGGAGGTTCAATTGAAAGTAAAATCAAACAAAGGAAGCGCAGTTGTTATTGTTGTTGTTGTTCGTAGTTATAGTCGTTTTAGAGGAAGGAAAAGTTGTAGCAGGTGGCAGATTTGTTGTTGGGTTTGTTGTTGTGACCGCACAACAAAGTGTTTTTTTTTTTTGTAGTTTGTGTTGTTGTAGGTTGTTGGATTAGTGGAAGAGAAGGCAAAAGTCGAAAGTTTTTTGGTTTT
The DNA here is from genome assembly GCA_035044105.1 of Drosophila nr. perissopoda 5 BK-2023a. Taxonomy (NCBI): domain Eukaryota; kingdom Metazoa; phylum Arthropoda; class Insecta; order Diptera; family Drosophilidae; genus Drosophila; species Drosophila nr. perissopoda 5 BK-2023a. Next base: position 2,575,987 of record JAWNMK010000124.1, read on the forward strand.
TTTTTTTTGTTTTTGTTTTACATATTGAGTTTTTGATGAAAGAAAGAAAAACCAGAAGAAGAACACAATTAGTTAATTACAAAAAGTTATCGAAAGAGCGAATTCAATTGTTTATTGTTATTGTTCCATATTTACAGCCAGTCAGAGAACATACATATATACAAAAGTGTCAACTACAAGGCTACACAGGCTGCTGCTGCTGCTGCCACAACTCACCTTAATAGATGACCATCCCGACGACGCGAGCTCTGCCAAGGTGAATCCTCATAACGATAAGCCTTGCGCATAAGCGGTGCACACGAACAGCTCAGTTTGTTGCCCATGGCGCAGTTAGCACAGCCAGCAGCAGCTCCTAATCGGGTAGATAAAGTTGATCAGTGATTGATATGTATTATGTATATATGTATATACATATATATGTATATATATAGATGATAGTTTACCTTTACCAGAGGCACCCCGATGTCACCACATGCCGCTCACGTCCGCCTGCGAGAGCGCCTGGCCGCGATTTAGCGACTGCGACCGTTGATTATGCCGATGGTTGTGGTAGCGACTGCCGCGCTGCTGTTAGAGAGAGAGAGAGAGGTGGAGATAGTAAGGATCGGCAATAGTTAGTCAATAATGTAGTAATAAGAGTAAATTTGAGCTCGAGTATGTAAACGCTTTTAACTTATAGTTCGTTCTTATATAGTTAACTCTTTCCAATTAAGTTAAGATTCTGGACAATCAGAACTTAAAATTAAGAATATATCTCATAGCTGCCATAGCTAAGGGGACACACATAAATTTAACTTACGTCTCATTTATTACTAGTGTAAAGATCATTTTATGAAAAGACACATCAAATGCCACACGAAACAGCTAACAAATGTGGTTTTTATTGAAATACCAAGATTTGATGCATAAATCAACAGCGGATTTGAACTTGAGAAGCTGTGCGCTATTAGGCAACAGTTTGTGCCACACACACAAATATTTAATCTGCAGCTCTGTGACTAACCGATGAAACAACCCACGCCGGCTGCCGCAGTTGGGGCTATTATCACCAACACGTTGCCGTTTGAGAGGTGCGAACGAAGCGAGTTCAACGTTATTGCTGGCCAAAATGCAGTCTCTCTGCCGGTTGACGCGCAACCCTCCCCCTCACCGCCCCCTATCGTCGCAAACAGATGCGACGCAGCGCAACGCTGGCGTGTAGGTGTCAACAACACAAAGCCGAATCAACAGCAAGAAAACACCTTAGAGATTTCTAGCGGAAAATAATGCTTTGAAGTTTTGCCTTGATTTAGATGCTTATGATTTGATCTGATTGCTCAGTTTATGTTCTTTGACACGCTGCAGCACACACCGACACACACATACACACACAGGCACACACATGTTGCACATTGCTGTGTCTATTTTATATATATTTGAATTTTAATTTTAAGTTCTTCTCATACACCTTAAACACACATTTATAGACACATATATATGTAATATATATATATAGTTTCATTTTCTTGGCTGTCTGCAGCCATTTGCTGACTGGCCCATATGCTGAACACATTAGTTTGTTTGTCTAGCCTTATAAGCTATATGTATGAAAATACTAATTATCTATTTTTGTTTACAGCCATTTACCGTTACGAGACAAACAGACAGACAAACAGACACACAGACACCTGTTTACTGCGTTGTGTTTGATCGAATGTCTTAGCAAATATTTGGAAAATGCGAATAGAGCATTTGAAATTCACGCCACAAAGTCAAACAAACAACTAAATACTCCAAACCAAAATCGAGGGAAAAATCAAAGCGCATTTTCATTCATATATTCATGCGCTCTGCACCTCTCTCTCTCGCTGTCCCCCTCTCTCCCTCTCTCTGTGTTCATCTCGCTCACTTGCTCAACATATTAAGCAGCTCTCCACATCAACTGTAATTCTTATGCAGCAGCCTCATTGTCTCTAGTCGATCTCAAGAGCTGCTGGCTCGCCCACACAGCGTTCAAGTGCCGCAGAGAGAGATCTCTCTCTCTCTCTCTCTTACTCGCTCTCTCTGACAGCCATGTAGACAGCAGTGGATGCCACAGCGGTGCCGGCTAGTGGTTTTGTGGCAAAGCTGTTTGCACGTGTTTTTTGTTTAATTTTTTTTTTTGTTTTTGTTGAAATTTATTTTTAAATCAATCAAATGGCGCTCGGACGCTCAATCCCAATTGTCGCACAGAGTGCTCATCAAAATGCAATAGGGAACGAAGGTGGCGACAGTTCTGGCAATTTTTTTGGGTCACAGTCGGCACACAGTCCCCCCAGCCTCCTACCATGTGTGCCCCATCAATGACAAATTGAGTTTGTCGATGCCAGAGTGCAATTGACAACTTGATAGAGAGAAAGATGACCAACGATTGATTATTATAAGGCACAGTTTGAAAAGGGGTAAAAAAAAGTTAAAGAACAATCTTTAATATTTGTTTAAAAGATTTAAAGTAATCCACATTTCTAATTAGTTTTTGTTTTCTTAGTGATAGCCAAGGATTAACTTTAAGTACAGTTCCACATTTATAATCCAAATTTATAGTTTTAAGAAACTGAACTGATATAATATGATAAACTATTAATCTATTTCTGCTTGGATTAGATATTAGATTAGAGCAGAATAATTAGCTGACTACAGATTTACGAAATGCTCAGATTTAAGAGGTAAGGATGATTAGTAGATAAATGAATCTGAGTTATAAGAGAACAGTCCACAAAAACCTTCTTATTAAACAAACTCTCGAGTATTTGATTGGTTTTGAATTAGTGTTGATGCAAAAACAATCGAAGGAAACTTTAATATACAAGCTTCTTTCGATTACATCGAACTTTAATATGCAAGTTTTCTTAGATTGCTCCTAACTATTGCTTTAAAAGATCGCATCAAAACTAAAACACATTCAGACCAATGTAAAGAAAATTCTGATAAGCTTGATAAGAATTGCGAAAGTAAATCCAAGCTCCACTTCGAATCACTTAACAATTCGAAAAGGAATTGGGAAAGTGTGTTTCATTTGCAGTCATTAGCCAAGTTTATCTTTTTTGGGTAGTTAAGTGTTAAAGGTGTTATTATTAGATATATGTATATATTTATGTATATATGTTTTGTATACACACCTCCACATGACCCCAGCCATCGGCGTTCATTTTAACGGCCGCCTCGACACTTTCCTTGGCACCCATTGCGTGTTTTTTAGTTGTTTACTTTTTCGCTATTTGCGGTGCGTAATTGTTAGTTTCTTTTTGTTGTTGTTGTTGATTGTAGTTCCAGTTGCAGTTACAGTCAGAGTTACAGTTACAGCTATATGGTTACATTTACAGTTACAGTTACAGCTGTAGTTTGTTTATCGTGCGAATATTGCTTGGGTGGCTCTCGACTCCTCGCCAGAAGAATGCGAAGTGGGAGCTGAAGTAGGTGGAGTCGAAGTAGGAGAAGTACCAGCAGCAGCAGTAGCAGCAGCTGTCAGATGTTATTTATTTTGGTGCTGCGGCTGGAGACTTGTTCTTTTTTGATTTTTTGGGCCAGGCACGCCAGAGATGTGTGAACCAGAGAAGTGCCGTGTCTAAAGCCCAGGACCTAGTGGCGTCTGCGTCTGAGCGTGGATTGATAAATATTGAGCGAATTGACGTTGACGTCGTTGCTGCTGTCGCACACACACACAAGCACACTCCTCTCTCTCTCTCTCTCTGTCGTAATTGTACTCGCTCGCGCTCTTTCTTTCTCGCTCTTTGCGTCAGTGGGCGATTCGGATGCTGTTTGTTGAAAGCGACTTTCAATCAGTGTTTCGTCAAGTTGAAAGTGTCGTGTCCGTTGAAAGCGCAGTTAAATAATAGAAGAGGCAGAGTATTCTGCCCGTGTGGCGAGTCTCCTTTTATCCTTTATATATCCTATATGCTATATGATTGTTGTATGTATTATTAATGCAGCCTGGAAATCGGTTGACTCTGCTGCCTGCTCACAATGTCACTTTTTGGTGCTTTTGATTTTGATTGTTTTTTGTTTTTTTTTTTGTTGTTCTTTGCGGTGTTTAACGGTGCGTATGATTAATATATGTTTGCAGTTTTCTTTCTCTTTTAAATGTTATTCTAAGCAGTGCCTGTTTTTTGTTATATTCAATTTAATCGTTTGATTTGGCAACGCCTTTACCTATTGCAAAAACACACGCAAAAAATACAGTTTTTCTTCCTTTTTTTCTCTTCTTTGCTGCTTAATTTTCCAATTCCTTGTGCTCCTTTTTGAACTTTATGTGCAATTTTCGCTGTGTTATTGAGTATTTAATGGTGCTGTTAGTGTGTTAATTTTGTAGTTTATTATAAATATATTTTTTATTTATGATGCGGATTTTTATTCACTGTGGTAGTAGCAGCAGCAGCAGATGACGAGGACATGTCGTCGCGCTGTATATGAATTTGTGAGAGTGTGTGTGTAGAGCAGCCTCCTGGCCTGCCAAAATACCTACAGAACTTGACGAAACGAAATGTTTTCACTTGACGAAGCACGCACGCACACAACAAGCATATACAGAGAGAGAGAGAGAGAGAGCGGGAGTCACTGAGAGCAGCAGCAGCATCAGCAGCCGCAGCAGCAGCGAACTAAGCAGCAGAGAGCAAAAGCAGCGCAGATGAGCTTCGAATTACAGCGTCAGCCGAAAATTGCCTGCGCTGTTGTTGTCGCTGCTGCTGTTGTTGTTGTTGTTGTCGTGTTGGTGTTGTACAACTTATATATTTTAATTTCGATTTCTTTCTTGCTTTTTCGTCGTTCGCTCGTTCGTCGTTATCCTTTATTTTGTATGCCTCCGCTCTCCACACTATGCACACATACACATGCATACATATATATATATATATATGTATATATATGTGTATGTGCATGTGTGTATGTACTTGGCTTATAGAGGTATGTGCAGTCGCTGCTCTCCTCCCTCCCCCCCTGGCTTGTGTGTGTCTGTCGCCGATCTGTGCTCGTGTGCGTGTGCCTAAAAATTTGCATAAATCACCACACCTTAATTTACTTTTTAAATGTCGAGTTTAGGACACGCTTTATGCACAAATCCTTAAGCACCTTTTTCTATGCTGCTGAAGAAATTCCTTCTTACGCTGCCTAAAAGCACGCTACACTTTTTTCACACGCTTTCCTTTCGCTGCGGCTGTTGTTGATTTTTCGCTTACTTTTCTTGTCAATTTTTGTTTTGTAGCATGTGTGTAAGTGTGTGTGTGTGTCTAGTGTGTGTTATTTGTGTTTGTGTATTTATTATTTATATATATGTAGAGATATTTCAAGTGTTAAAAGCGTTGTGTGAGTTGCTTCTGGAAGCAGCACCGGGGAGCCAAGCAGCGCGAGCCACACAACCGTCGACTTCGAATTTCGCTTTGACTTTGCTGAGCAGAGGCGCAAGCGAAAAGCAGCCGCAGCTTCAGCTGGCAGCCGGATCTCTGCTCGAGCAGCGGCGGCGCGTCGCTGTCGACGTCAGCATCGCTGCAACTGTTGGAATGTGTGCCATATATTTACTTTTTTTTGGGGTGGCTACTGCTGCTGTCGCTGCTTTTGACTATGGGCTTTTGTTGTTTTTGCGTGTGTGTGTGTGTGTGTGGATGCTGCTGCTACTCCTGCTTCTTCTGCTTTTCTGTTCTTATGTTTCTGCTTCGTGTTTGAACGCATTTTGTTACATTTATTTTACATGTCGCGTGCTGTTGTTGTTGCTGCTGTTAATCTTGTTGCTGTTAGGACGTCAAATGAAAGTTTTTGCCATTCTGTTTCGCTTTAATGTCTCCCCGATGCATGTGTATGTGTGTGTGTGTGAGTGTGTGAGCATGCACGTTTGTGTGCGTTAATGTAATATTAATGTTATAATTTGCTAGGCGTGCGAGGCTCTCAACCCGCTCACATGCACAAATGCCTGCATGTGTATGTGTGTACATGCATATGAGCACATAAACACACATATACGTGCCAAGTTTTTTTTTTGCATTAGCAGTGGGCTCATAAATAATGCAGAGCGTTGCCAGGTGGATTGAGACTTAGTCAATGGTTGGAGAGGGAGGGGTGGGAAGTGCTGTGTGCAGGTGGACTTTGGTCAACAACAACAGGCTTGAACGTGCAACAACAACATTTTTATGACGACAAAAATGTTGCAAGTGTTACAAGTAACCAAAAATAACAACAGATGATTGTCATGGGACTTTTCTGACTTGCTCAACACTGACAGACACACACACACACAACCACCCATACCCGCCCACACATGCACACGCACACACACAGCGTTTGGCTGAAGACTGTGAGGCACGTTTTAACAAACACAAAGTAAAAGTGAAAAGTAATATCAAAATTAATAAGTAGAAAGGATGCTGAGTGCTCCGCGGCCAACGGGCCAACAGCGACGTCAACTGCGCAGCCAGCAGAGCCACAACATACACAACACAAACACAAAAACAATAAGCACCAAAAAACCTAAAGTGCAAGCCAGACAGTGAGCGAGAGAGGGAGAGAGAGAACGAGTGCTGCTTGTGTGCGTCGGCGTGCTTTCAATATTTAACGAAAGGCTTCGTCAAGTCGTTGATTAAGCTGACAATTGCTGAGTGCTGTGGATGCTGCATCAATAATAATATCACTGCCACTGTCACGCTGCATTCACCATTTACCCAAATAATTATTACACACATTACATTACATATCCCAACTTGCCTTATACCGGGCTAAAAAAAAACCCAGAAAGGGAGAGCGAGAGAGAGAGAGGGCAAGGCAGGTTGCAGCTGCAGCTGGGGAGCGGCCAAAAAGCAAAACAACAAAAAAATATCACACACAGAGTCACACTTGCAAAACGGGATGCGCCAGGCTTACTGACGTCAGAACTACGCACGCAAACACACGCTCACACACACACTCGCACAACATGCAAACACCCCACGCACAGCGACTGGCTCTGCCGCTGCTCTGCTTCCGTTATCTCTTCAAGAAAACGTCATTAGAAACTGCAGCAAGCTGCAAAAAAGGCGCGCCAGCGAAAAAAATTCAAACAACAAAATTGCAACGTTCGCTTGGCTTGTAAAATGTCAAAGTTCCTGTTACAGCTGCTGCTGTTGTTATTGTTGTTGTTCTTGCTGTTGTTGTAGTTGCAATAATTTGCCGATGTGTGTAGCTTTTTTGTTGTTGCGTAAGGTTTTTAGGGCAATCGGAGGGTGTGGTTCACCGGGGAGCCAATGTAATATGTATGTGTGTATGCGATTGTGTGTGTTAGAAGCGATTGACACAGTTTTCTGGCTGTTTTTGGGCATCTGCGCAAAGCTTTGTGGCAACGCTGAACGCGTCCTTTGCCTGCGTTTTTATGAATGAAAAATGCGCCAGCAACAAAAACATCAGTAATACAGCTTTTGCGACAAGTGTTGAGTTGTTTTAATTTGCATTTGCCGCATTTATGCTCATTACTCTGCACTTTTACGTATATTATGCTTTTTATTTGCAGCTAATACTATTTTATTTTTTTTGTGTTTCTTAAACGAATTTCGCGCGCTGTGTGCGCAGAAATGTACTAAAAATGAACGTGCAACTATCGATAGTGCTTACGCCTATCGATGCTTTGCAGTGCTGAGCAGCGCCGGCCGTTGTGCTCCACTGCCAAACACTGGACCAAACCAGCTCTGTGCAAAACAACAACAACTTGTGGCATGTTAAGGCAAATTCCGACGGCGCCTTTTTTTCGAATTTTCAATTGAAATTAAAAATTGAAACACAACTGTGACGCAATGTGCGACGCCAAAGCCACGGACAACGAACTACGCGAACTGACCAGCATACAGCTGGGACCCGAAACGAAAGGGGAGTTGCCAAGAATTGCCAAAAATTTGCGAGGCGAAAATTTATTTTTTTCATTTTTGCTGCAGAATACAATTTACTGCGTGCGGACGAAGAGTATCAGAATTGCAACGTGCCGCATTCGATTTACCACCAGGTGCGAGCACTGTTACAATGCGCCGACTTGCGGTTTGTCACCGAGGCCCAGCAACTGGAAAGTCGACCGCTAACCACAACTGAGATTTTAGCGGAAGCCAGCAGCCAAGAGAAATCGGACTACAAAAAGTGTGATTTTCTACATATAGAAAAATGCAAATTAATTAACCAAATGTCTATAATCCCGTTCCATCTCACGCAGCAACAAATTTCTGCAAAACATTTTGAAATACCAACAGGAACTAGAGCAGCGCAAGGCGAAGCAGAAGCCACAAAAGCCGCTGGAGCATCTTGATTTTCTGCAGGATTTGCCAGATGCGGAGTCGGGATTTGCACGCATCTCGGACATATGCCAGGAGTTGCCACGCGAGTGGTGCGTGCTTCAGCTATGCAAGAGCTTCAATCCGGCTACAACATATTCGACATTCTGTGAAATCGCCGCTGCCAAAGGCGACATCTATTTATCCCTGCTGCTTCACTGCCGCAGTCTCCAATTGCCGGCGACTTGTCTGCGCTTTAGCAGCGATGCTTTGGCCGACTTGTTCAAGGAGTACGCCACATTGGTGGAGCGTTTCAGGCGCGTTGTCACCGTCGATCCGCTGGCGGTGAAAACGCAGGAGGCCAAAGCCAAATACTGGAAGGAACTGAATGCCTTCGAGGACTACCTGAAGGTGTGTAACTTGACCAAATGGTTAAATAGTAAAGAGTGGAGAGTGAATGTATCAATAGCATGTCTTGAGGTCTCGAAGTTAAAAATAAATTAATGCCTCATAATTAATTATCACCTGAATGCAGGGCATCTGCCAGTCTCCCACCTTATGCTCATTATATTTGTTTCCATCTGCAGAATCTGATTTCGGATCTCACCAGGCTTTTTACACCCTACTGCTTTCTGTTTCTGGGAAAGCGCTACGATTGCGATGCAGTGCAGCAGCAAAGCAAAATGGTTTATGCGCGCGTGGATGAGTTTTGTGTGGAGCACAGTTGGAGTGATCATCAGCGCATCTTGCTGTCGCAGGCGGCACTGCATGCGAATCGCTTGCTACACTGCCAGATGAAACAGCTGGGCCATGAGCTGGCCCTCAACAACACTGAGACTGAAGCGCTGCTCGTCTACGAGCTGCTCAAAAGCTGTGCCAACGAGTGGCAGCAGTTGGAGCAACGCCAATCGCTGGTCATGAAGCGTTACCCCCTCATACTGGTGGTGGATGAGGCAAGTGCAGCTTAAAATGCTACCTTTCTTTGTATTATTAATGATTATCCATTTTTTTTTTAGCGCCTGGATCACATGCATTGGGAGCAGCTGGCACCGATGCAGGAGTGCACGCGAATCAAGTCGCTGCACAGCTTGTGGCGCCTGTTCAAGTACCACAAGTCGCGCATTCAGCATGGCTACTACACGGTCAACATAAGCAGCGGCATCACGCTCGTCAATCCCGACGCCGATCTGCAGAAATCGGGGCGCAGATGGCGCGGCTTCCTCGAGTATTGGCTGCCCCACTGGCCGCACATGTTCGAAACGGTTCCCAGCGAGGACTTTATGTTCAATCAGGCCTTCAAAGCCGATTGTTTTGTGTGCGTTAAACAATCCTCACTTTCAGCTCACTTTTGATATTGCCCAACTTTTATTTTAGCTATGCGGGTCATGGCTCCAGTCTGCAGTATGTTTCCGGTCGTCTGATTTACCGGAATCGCATCAAGGGCGTCGTCTTTCTATTTGGCTGTGATTCGACGCGAGTGTTAAGCACTGGACTCTATAGCGCTCTTTATGGTGCACACGACTACTTTCATGGTGCCCTGTGTCCCACTGTCGTGGGCACTCTGATGCCCGCCCTCGATGCCAACATCGATAATGTGTCCGCCCATCTGCTCAGTCAGTGGATAACGCCTGCCAATCCAAGGATCACACCCTGGACGCACATTGATCGCGTCCCCTGGCTCAGCCAGGGCATTGTCCAAGGTAGAACCAAAGTTCCTCAACTGAACTCGAACCGTATTAATCAATAACTGAATATTTGCTGCAGCAGCACAGCCAGGCGCCGCTGAGACACTGGACCAGCAACCGGACTACCAAATGGGCAGCCTGAGCGCAATTTTGGCCAACCTGCAAATGGGCAGAGTGGAGCCGAAAATCTACAATTGTTGCGTTTATGTTTGTCGCGGTTTGCCCGCCTGGAACCAGGCCGTGCAGAAGCTGCCCTTCTAGCGGGAAACTAGCCTAGATTGGGTACAAATTGAGCACAAATTATCACCCGATTTGCATTCATTTGAAAAAGAAACTTTTCCATTTTCAGCACCAGCGATTTTCCCTTATTTTACAGTTATTGCTTTTTTGTTTCTGCCCGTTTTGCGAGTAGTAAAGTGCATAAAATATTCAAAGTTCAAACAACATTTAGAAAATCGCATAAGATATCAAATTACATTTAGATAGTTAGGTAAAAATTGTGCCCATAAACTTACCTTTCGATTTGGGTGCAAATTGTGGGTAGATTAATTGGATTTGCTTTTGTATAAATCTTTTTTTGTAGTATTATTTATTAAATATTTTTGTGTCGTTTGGCACTGCAACTGTTTTTGTTGTTGTTTTTTTGAGGATGTTCTTTTTAGTTATTTTGTTATTTTGTACAAACTGTAGTTTAGCTTATTGGAACATTAACCGTTTTAGTAATTTATTATTTAGTAATGTCATTTTTTAAACATGCCAGAGTTTTTTTTTATTTATATATATAGATCTCTATATATTTATGTATATCGCCTGTGCAGGATTTAAAGAATTTTCACATTAATTGTGGTGAATTGAAGTTTAAGAATAAAATGTTTGACATAAAAAACATGTGAAAAGTGAGGTGCGTCGACAGTTAGATAGAGACTTTATTGGAACTTAAGAGAGAAATCAGACAAAAAACACAATTACATTTATAAAGTGAACAATTTCAAACGGTTTTTCAAAACATCGCCAAAAAACAACTAACAATTCTATAAAAATTACCTTATGCAATTAACTTTTGTTAAGCATTTTACTGTGTAACCCCAAATTAAAAATATATATATTTTTTATACTATGCAGAAAGCAATTTGAATTGCATTTAAATTTCATTAAGAATATCTCAAAACATTTATTTCTGTACTGCCAACAGCATCCTAAAGATACACCCAAAAAAAAAGAAAAGTAAAGAAAAGTTTCTCAGTTTATTTGTGGTCATTATGATTCTGTCACTAGTCTATTTATTATCGAAGGCGCCTGACAGCTAATCCTGAAAAGAAAATGAATAAATAAAAAAGGAAATGAGCTGCGCCCATTTAAAAGCTAATGTATTACTACTTAGCTCGACTTGGCTAGAAACGCCCATCTATTTATTAACATCGTCGCATTTTGCTCGTTTCTATTTCGTGGATTGTCCCGGGAAAGGGGTGGGTAGAGAAGGGTAGAAGGGTGGGGGAAGGGATGGACAGGGCACGACAGGGCGGGGCAGGGGTGGGCTCGTGCTCTTTTGGCCAAGGGCTTTTCGATGCGAAAGAGTTTTTGGCCCGTCAACCTCAACATGGAATCCACTTGACCTACTAAATGCCTGTCGCATTATGACACACATTTCATTAATTAGGCGCTGGCACAGCCATAAAAAGAAAACTAATGCATAAAGTATATCATATATATCATAAAGTATATCATATATATTTATATATATATATATATATATCTCGTCCTGTGTCCGACGACCTTCGAGCGATGCGACATATGCGTAATATTAGCATTTGCTCATCGAATTAGTGTCACATATTTGCATGCTTAGCTCACACACACCTACACACACACACCAAATCAAAATCCACGCCCAACTAAAAATATCCAGGTGCAAATGTTGTTGTATAAAGGATGGTCGTCCTTCGTGTTAATGTCTCAATGCCGTGCCCATGGAGCGTTTCCAAGTTTATAAATCATTTTAACAGCAACTGAGTTGCATGCCACGCCCCCACCTCATATAAGCACACAATCACTCACACACACATACACACACACACACACGAGCTCTCCACACACATGTCTTGCCCATTTGGTTGGCAGGACTTGTCGGGCGACAGCTTCAGAAACAGGATATTACATAACAGGCGCTGACTTAACAGAGAGCGACATGTAAATGTTAACTGAGTGAGTATATGTGTGTGTGTGTTTGTGTGTATTTGTGTGTGTGTTGTTGTTATTATAGTTGTTGTTGCTGTGCTTTTGTTATTGCTGTTGTGAATTGAATTGAATTGCATTTGTTTTCCTTCCTTATTTTTTGCTAGTTTCCTTTTGACTTGGCTTCCGTTGTTGCCTCATTTTCTTTGTTGTTTATACCATGACACACACACACATACACTCACGCACACACACAAACACACACTTACTTATTTTGACTGTTTCATTTGAATTGAAAATTTGCGTATATAAAAAAAAAACTCAAAATACATTTTTGCAACCTTGAACTAATTTTTACTGTCTGTTTTCCTTCTTGTATTTCTTTTTCCCGTCGTTATATATTAATAGAAAAGTGATTATTTTGCTTATTGTCTTATTTTTGTTGAATGTTATGTTTGATTTGTTTAGTTTTATGCAAAAAATGTGTTACAAATGTTGTTAGAATTTGTTGGTTGTTTTGGTTTTTGTTGCTGAAACGCTTTGTTAACTTTGGTAAAAATTCTTTTTGTTGTCTAGTTATTGTTTCTTTTTTAATTATTATTGTAAATTATTTGATTTTTATCATAGTTTTTTTTGTTTTTTTTTTGTTTTTGCTTTGTTTTATTGTATTTTTGTTCAGTTCTTTGCTGTTTTATTGGTTGTTAAGTCCGCCGCGTTGCACACAACAATACTCTGGCAGAGATAAACTGAGACTGAGACTGAGACCTAGGACTGTGTGTCCTCGCGCCAAGGCAACTGCATCCTTCTGGAGTCTGTTCTTGGAGAGCCGAATGTATTCGTGGCCACGCGCCAAAAAGAGAAGCAAACAATGTTGCAAATATAATGTTGCCCTACACCAACAACAACAACAACAACAACAGCAGCAGCACCAATGACAATAATGAGCACAACAAGCGCAGCAGCAACGCAAAAATTTCAAATCAAAAAACCTCAACCAAGAAAAAAAAACACACACACACACACACACACAACAGCAGATATACAGTAAGCCGAAGGGATATTTGTATAATCGCCATCGCCCCGAGAGAGAGAAGCGCAACTTTCACCTCTCGCGTGCGTGTCCTCGCACAATGTGCTTATTGTTGTTGCTGCTGCCTGCCACAGCCACTGTTTCACTTTCACAGCTGCAGGAGGCATTTATCGTGCTTTTCAAATGTGTTACAATGATTCTGCGTTTTCATGGCAACATTCTTGATGTGCTCGCTGTTGTTGTTGTTGTTCCTGCCTCCAGCCAGCGCCAGCGTCGAAAGCTTCAATGTTGTTACTGCTACTGTTACTGTTTGCCCACCACGCTCAGCACGTGACATGCCAAAGCTTTCTTATCACAGCCCCCGTCGGGGGTGTGTCCTCCTCATCACTGTGTGTGCGTGTGAGTGTTTGTGACTGTGCCTGTGTGTGTGTGTGTGTGTGCGTGCAGCGTTCGAAATTGACTGTGCTTTTCACAGTGGTGAATTTCATGCTTCTAGTTTAACAATTTTTTTTAAATGTCTTCCTTCTTTGCATGCCTTTAAGTTCTCAAAATTTGGTCACAACTCAACCGATTTTTGTAAATCAAGGTTTTTCTAGTCATGGTTTGACTTTTAGTTTAGTACTACATTTAAAGTTGGAAACGACATTCAAAGCCGAAATTGCCATTACTTTGTCGTAAATGATCAGATTTTCAAAAACCAGGGCTTTCTAATTATGGCTTGACTTCTAAAATAATAGTACATTTAAAATGCGACGCTAGCTCGAGATTCATGCTAAAATCATACCCTCAAAAACTGCTGTCAAGATTTATAATTTCCGATTGCATTTCTATTTATGGTTTGACTTTTGTATTTATGCATGGTGTATTGTTTGAATAAATAAAGAGTCTCAAACATTGTGTACTTATATCTATTCATTAAATGGCCTTTAGTTTATTCTTTTGCATTTTACACACAAATCTTACAGCTAACACTTAGAGAACTACTGCCAGTATCTAGTTTCGCATACGAAAAAGAACTGCGCTTAAACATACGTAGTTGTGGGTTGTACGTGAGGTATTTCTTTGATTTCATGCGATTTGTACGTTTTGTGTTGTTGGGTGTATTTTACAAGCTTTGAACTTCACAGATAGCTGTAACGCTGCGCTAGGGAGCTGCTGCTGTTTCTGCTGCCTCTGCGGCTGCTGTTGCAGAAGCTTCTTGTGTTTCGTCGCTGGCAATGCTTTTGCTTCTGCCGCTGCTCTGTCTGGTTTGTGTCTGTGAAAATTGTAAAGTGAGCTTAGCTCTCTCTCTTTGTTGGAGTGGTGTTTTAGAGTTACTCACCACGGCTGCGCTGCGATGTGGGCAATCGGCATGCAAATGGTCCTCGCTGTGACAGCGATGGCAGCGCTTCGGCTGCGGTCCCAACGCACACTCCGAGGCAATGTGATTGGCGAATTCGCCGCAATTGTAGCAGCGCATGCGGCGAGATTTTCGATTGCTGCAGCAGTAAAGGAATTTTGTATATAAATGAGGTTAGGTTGGGTTGGGTGTTGCAAATAGTGTGTAACACTCGACTTACATGCGTGGCCGATAGGTGCTGCCGTGACAATCATCGCCCTGTCGACCCGAGACACGTGTCGCCTCCAAGCCGCGCCCCGTGCGCTGGCACTCAAACTCTACCTCCTCCTGCTCGCCCAGCGAACGAAAGCCGGACATTTGTATGACACTCTGTATTGGGTATTTGTGTTAGTTGTGTTTTTTGTTTGTTGCATGCAACTGTTTGTTGTTTACCCACCTGATGCACAAATACCTCCTGGCCGCCATCGTTAGGCGTTAGGAAGCCCCAGCCTTTGGCTACATTGAACCATTTGCATTTGCCCAGACGAACACAGTCGCATTCCTCGCCAGGTGTCGCTGTAAGCATATAAATAAATTAAAAATAAATCGCTGAATAGCCGCAGTTATCCTTGAGTTATCCTCAATATCCTGCCATCGTATGCCATTCAATTGTTGTTTGTTATTCAAATTAGATAGCAGCTGAAGAACTTTCGAGTCCTTGTCCCATTTGCCGCAAGGCAAACGATCCAAAAAAAAAAAAATATACTCTAACACAGTTCATTTCAGTTCAGAAAACAGGTTTCGTTTTTTTTTTTTAATTAGAGATATACACACATACATGCACACAAACAGACACACATAAATACAAACAAATATATATATACATACATATACATTTTTATGAAGACGCTCAAGCGGAATAAGGCGATTGGATTGGATTGAATTGAGTTGCCGTTTGGGAGCTGTTGCTGTCCCAAATATTTGTGTGTCTAACTATTCGTTTCTTTATCTGTGACATGCGTGAATTTCACACACATACACACACACAAACACTCGAACTCGCACACACACTCTCATTTTTCATTCATCTGATGTGTTCATTCATAATTTGTGTTTTCTGTTGTGTTCCATTTTCGGCCTCTTATTATTATTTTTCTTTGGTTTCATTTGCTTAGTAGTATCTCACAGATACACAACGCACTGCACTGCACTCTGGCTTGCTGATAGCTCTTATCTCAAAACCTAATGTCTACACACACACACACACACACACACACTTACATACATGCGTAAAAGAGCGTTTTTCTTGAGGGTTGTTTGCTGTCTTATTGAAACATTTGTTGCTTCATTGAAAACAATTTTGAAGAGGGTTCAAGATAATTATTATTATTAATTTCTTTAATATATCTCCATATTTTATAGATACGTGTAATCCGATTTATTATGTTTCCTATAACCTCTTAAGGTTTTCAATTATTATATTGTAACTTCTCCAATTTATCTTAAAGTAAGTTATATTTGTTATAGAGCGTATATTTCTTTCATTTAGAACTGAGCAAATATTTATGAGCAACATCTGTGGCTAACACTTTCACCTTCCAACCTTTCCAGTTGTAAAATCTGTAAATTAGTTTATAAATACGTTGAAGATCTTCAGCTGGAAACTACCACCACATGCCTGAGCGACTTCTGCCAGGGAAACTCGTATATTTCCCTATTTATTGTTTAGTTCCCTACATAATTCACTGGAGTATACAAAAAAGATGCGCCCAATTTGCTTACAAAAATATGTAAGACAAAAACGTGTTTTGTAATGTTCCCCAAAAAAAAAGTGGTTCAACATGTAAATTGGCAGAACAACAAATTTTCAGTTTCAGTCGAGCAAAATGACAGAAAAATATTGATGAAATGTGTGTGTAGAAAATATTGGTCAAAAAGTTTTTGGGAAAGAGGGCGGTTTTCTGCACAAGCAGCTAAATGCAGTGGCTGCAGTTGAGGGGTGCATGTTGCAAGGTTCGGGGTGTGCTGTGCAAATTCTGTTGGGGTGGGGAGTGATAGTGTTTCGATTTGCAAGCAATCTGAGGGTTGATAAACATTTGTCCATGTGCCAAATGCAGGCCATATATATGTAAAAAAAAGATTCGCCAATAAAAAACTCGATTGCCAAGAGCAAAACAAAAATGCGGAAAACAAATATAAAGAACTACGCAGTACATAGCAAAGCAGAAAACAAAACAAAAAACCCCAAAACCAAAACAACCGAGCGATCGCTGCGACCAATCAGCGTTGAGTTTGATAAGATTTCGTTTCGTTCAGCTAAAAAAAAACTTGTTTTTTTTTTCAACTTTTCTGTTTTGGATACGCGTTTTGTTTTGCTTGAGGGGGTTAACTTGAGCAGGGGGCGGGGCGGTGCGGCTATTATTTGTATAAATTATAGTTCATACCTGGCGCTGTTGCTGTTGGCGAGGAGCTATTCCCACTGCCTCCAGCTGCATCCTCGCTACTAAAGTTGATATTCTCCATGCTGATATTTGTTAGAGTTGAATTGAATTTTATGTTTTTATTTGTTTCTTGGGCTATTTGTCAGTACTGCTTGTGCTGCATGTTCTTGCAGACTATTTATCAACTCTAAAACACAGCTATACACAAACACAAACACACACACACTTGCACACACACATGCACATGCTTGCATGCATGCAGTTGCAGCTAAAGATACACACACACACACGCTCCACACGAAGAGCGTTTTGTGTACGCAACTCGTGGAGCACGAAAATCGATAGAAAAACGCTGCCGCTGCGCACGACGCACTTCGTCACACTGAACTGTGAGTTGCGTTTTACTATTTCTAGGAAGGTCATAGTGCCTGAAAAACGCAAACACACACTCACACACACACACGGAGAGAGAGAGAGAGTGAGAGAGAGACGCTCGCACATGCATAACTAACAGTCGACAGACGGGCCAAAATTGTTGTTGTATCTTCGAAAATAATATTCAAACACGGCCACGACGCACAAGATGAGTACTGTGTGTGCGAAGAGGACAGCAGAAGGCAAAGTGCGTGTGTGGAAAAACGTTTCGAGTCGAGTTGTGCTCAGCACACAACGTAAGAGACGTAAGATACTTTACGAAGCGATCAAGCAGAGAGGGAGAGAGACTGCGCTCAGAGAGACAGACACACTGAGAGAGAGAGAGAGAGAGAGAGGGAGAGAGAGAGAGAGAGAGAAAGAGTGAGAGCGTTGAATTGTGAAAAATTTATCTAGATTTGTAAATACAAATTTTCGGTACTGTACGCACTGTAAGAGATAAATGTTTCTGTATCAGCAATATACCATATATCTGTTATACGACTGTTATACAACACTGAATGCGATATATGCAAGTCTGCTTTCTGATAGGTTAACCCACGATCGCAGAGGGTTTAAAAAACGAGCCAAACTTTGATTGGTGCCGCACAAAAAATTGCATAAAAAACTGCACAACAACCCGCACACACATTTACACAATTGGTTGGTTGCCACCCCAAGAAGACTATTGCAGATTGTGCTTATGTCGCGTGGCAACGCATTCTTACCCCCGTGTGTGGCAAGCGCAACTCAAAGCATCACATTGTGCAACATTTTGCGAATAGATATTCTCCAGCCCATTTATGCAATTTATCATGACACGTGCCAGGCTGCAGCCCGGATAGCCTGCAACGGCTATGTGGCATGCCAAATCGTTGGCCAATGCATGATGACAGCCCAGCCGCGGCGAGATGCAGGGGCGGGTGTCGACTGTCAGAGGGTGAAATCTTGTAGCGCCGAATTACGCAGAGACGTGTCACAAAATTATATGTATTACTTATGTATTCGAGTTGGAAATGTGGCTGAAATGCACTTTAAACGAAGTGGCTCAAATGCAATTTTCCTTCATTTTAAATTTAAGGCAACAGTTTTTATTGGCTTGGAGATGTAAGTTTGTCAAGCTTCCAAATTGGGTTTAATGTCGAACTTGAATTTAATATCTTCGATTCGTTGCTTGCTCTACTTTAGTGGGCCCTGGGGAAAGGAATAAAAGATATAAATAGAAAATGGGATTTTGTTGCCTTTGACTTAACTGAAGATATTCTTTTGGCTTTCTCTCAGTGTCGCAAATAAATAAAAAAATGTTTACTGTTTGTGTTAACTTAACTTTAATGATTTTAGACTCTGTAAAAAACAGTATATAATGAAAGAATAATTGGAATCGGACTTCCAGCTCACATAATAGAGATTTTTTATGAAATCAGCGCACGAGTCTGGTCTCAACTGGCTGCTTGTGGGGTCAACCAAGGGTCAGTTCGATTTTTATCCTCAATAAATGCATACAAACAAAAGCAACAACAACAACATCAGCAACAATCACACAGCATAAAATAAGAGTAGCAAAAAAGATGAAAAAATAATGTTGGCTCAAAGGGGCCTGTGTAATCAATATTTTGCCGACAGCATAGTCCTTTGGCTTGTGCTCGAGTTTTCGTATGTGTGTGTGTGTGAGTGTGAGTGTGAGAGAGTCCAAAAGGCTGGACGCCTGCGGGTACAATGGCTGAAATGGAAAGTACCCATTAGGGATACGAACCACTCACATGCGCATAATTGGAACAGGATTAACAAGGCAGCCGCACATCATGAATGCAATTGCAGCGGCCGATTCCATTGTCCGGCCGTTTTGGGTCCGCTTGATCGGACATGCATTTCCGGACACACACACACACACACACACACAGACCGGCGGACAGACAAAGAGCACGCGTATACAATGGCCTGAAAAATAATCCGCTTTAAGTCTATAAAAACGTTGCCAAACAAATATGTATAAAATGTGAAAAATTCGAGCTGAAAACACTATGCAAAATCGTAATCAGAAAATGCTTGCAAGTTGCATGCAAAGTGGTTGCAATCGTGGGGAGGCAGGGGTGTCCTCGTCCATTTGCCCTGACGCCCCGCTGAATTCCGTTTGACCCGGCCCGGCACCTCTAGTTGGCTACACTGTGTGCGATTATCGCCAATCTCTACTCTCGTTTTTTCTGTCCATTTTTTTCCTCTGTTTTTGTTGCCATTGTTGGTGTTGGTGTCCTTTTTTTATGCCAGGGCACACACAATTTGCATGTTCAGCAGGAGGCCTGATTATTATTACATAGTTCATATTAGGGTCCACAATAGCTATTCAAGTATCCCACTCACTCTCACTCTCTGATTGACATGTGATTGATGTTTCCATTTTGCAGTGACAGGCGCTTCAAACCTACAGGATAACTGAAAAGACGGAAATGTCACAGCCTTAGTTGACATTCACATCTGGTAATGAATGCTGCTATTGATTATACAACTGTTTGCTCCAAAAGGAGGATGTTTTAAAGCAAACTTTATAAACTAATTTGAGTATTGATATTAATATTAATAAATAAAAGTCTGCATTTTGCGAGGGTTACTTAGCAAAAATTAATAATTTGCAAAATGAAATGCTTTAAATTTATATTAAACCAAATAGATGTCTAATTTCTATATACAACTAGCTAAGCTGAAATTCTCGTATCAAGCAGAAGAAAATAATTCAAAATAATAAAAAATATTTGCGCCTAAAAGTATACTTCTATTAAAAAGGGGTGAAATTAGTAGTTAATGTGTGCAGACAACTAGTAAACAAGGATTAACTTTATTTTGTCTCCAATGAATGACCGTTGAATTATGACCTACTCAAGTTGTTAACTATCAAAATTAAATATTTATGAAATCAACTTTAATTGGTTTAGTATGAAATATTTTGTTTTTATTTATTTCTTTTCATCGTACTTGTATTAATTGTGGTTTTCATTTAGAGATATTTTTAGAGATATTTGTATATAATTAATAGGAATTTAAGTTGCGTTCAAATAATTTCATAATTTTCTTTAGATTTACGCATACAATTCGCATATATATGTATAAAGTCAATTATGGATTCATTTCAATATTTGTTTGTTTGTTTTTTTTATCTGGTTGTGTGTTGTTATTGTGGCATAAAAGGTGAATGACAGAGACATATCGCTAACATTTTAAAATGGATTCAACAAAATACGATCTCTAATTTAAGGTTTTAATTGCAATTTTTTTGTTGTTAATAATGATTGCAAATGAAATTCGCTGCGTTTTTAATTGTGTATGAGAACCAATTTTGTACATTTGTGGATACAAAAAACAATTTGCAATTAAATATATTTATATATATATATGTATATGTATGCATATTTAGTATGTATATATATATATATATATGTACATATATATATATACATATGAATAACAAAGGCTCTACATGCTCTATATAAGTAATTAGATAAATATACAGATACAGATACATATGGAAATATTGATTTGCAATAAAAGTTTACATACGTATAAGTACTTATCGAATATATAATGCAATATATTTGGATTTGATTTCTATAATTGATTCTCATCATTATTTTTTTTTTAATGTTTTTTGTTTTGTTTTGTGTGTGTTGACCTAAATCAGAGTCACTTATTACACTAAGAAGCAGTCATTTATTCTCCATTTAAATTTACGTGTTGTCGTCACTTTTTGTTTTTGTTTTGAATCCTGAAACAGATTTCAAAATTACTGTACAAGTTTCATCCTCACCATTAGGCATTGTTAGTATAGCTCTCTATAGCTCTCGCTCTGTGTCTTCCTCTCTCTCTCTCTCTCTCTCTCTCTTGCCACGACTACAAACGTGTGCTATTACAAATATATAATAGTTTATATATATATATTTATTTATATAAATATGTTTATGCATATATGTTCTTATGTATAATAAGTATATTACAATGCTTGAATAAACTAAATGGATAGAAACTATTATTTTTTGTTCGTTTGTAAAATATGTATAAGCAAAAATTCGTGTTTGTAAATTATCGAAATGTGGCCAGGGCAAATCAATGCTGAAATGATTTGCGTTCGAGTTGTTCTAGTTTTTATATTGCATTTGCTGCCTCTTGTGGATCTCTAATGCGGCCACAAAAGTTCAAGTTAAGAGTACATATTGTATATAGTAATTCATTCAGTCTCAGTCTCACAAATAGGAAATTATTATTATGTCGCATGTCGCTTTGCTCTCATTATCTGCTATTTGATTTAATATTGTGTGATAAGAAATCATATCAAACCAAAATTACAGAAAGAAATATATTTGTTGTGAGTATTGCACCATCAAGTGAAATCAAATGAATTCACAACCAACAACACATGCGCCGAAAAATAGAAAACAAAATCTTTGTGAATGCCAAAAACACCAAAAACCAAAACAGTAAAACAAAAAAGTTCGTCAATTAAAATAAACAAATTTGTGTGGTTTTTTTTTTAATAATTTTGATTATCTTCTTTTATATTTTCCATGTATGTAGGTCTCCCACTCAATACTTGCATCATTATAGTTAGATTATGCGTATATATATATATATATATATACACATATAAATGTATATATTTATATGTATATATAAATATTGCATATGCTTATTAAACTTAGAAACTATAATTATAGCTAGCTCCATACAAATTGGTTTTCAACTGTTTTCTCATCGCGTCTTTTGCGTCTTTGTATCGAATACAAAAATACAAAACGAAATTTGCATAGTCTTAGTCTCAATTAGCGGGTCTAACACGCGCTGCAGCTTCCCACTTACCCAAAACCCGGTAAACTCTACTTTACAAGACGAACGCACGGGCATAAGGCTATATATGTATGTAAAAATCTCGAGTTGAGATTATTACGCATACGCCTCGTGCGCTCTCAGCGCGTGTACACAAAAATACTTAAAAGTTACGAATTGGTGTTGTTTCTTACAGTTACTTTTATAGCTATATAATGTACAGAGTTGGTGTTTGTTTCTTACAGTTATTTTGTAGCTATTTAATATACAGGGTTGTTGGTACTAAAAGCTAGAATTAGATTAGACTTCTTAACGCTAGTCAGCCTCATTAATATTATAAGCTTATAGATATATGTTTCCATTATTTGTAATCAGACAATTAACTAAGCAATTTGCTTTACTTAACTTACACATAGAAAAAACGAAGACTAATTGAGAGCGCTTTTCTTGTTTTTTTTTTTTGTTGTTTTATATAATTTTGGTAAAGTTACGAATAATTTTGTTGGTTTTTTGAAGGAGTTGGTAAAATTGTTTCTAAGGCGCAAAAAGTAATGTTTGAAAAGAGCTGAAGACTTGTAAAGAGAATGTTTATATGATATATAGTAAGTTGCTATATAACTAGGCTATGTATGTGTACTAATATTCATAAATTTACTTCTTTATATATATATATATATCAATATATATATATATGTATATATATATGATTTATTTATGTTTATGATGTATTTAAGTGTATGATAATAATTATTGTGTTTCATAATACAAATACAATTCTAAATGTAAATGTGGACAAATGGAAACAGTCAAAAGCACCGATTTTCAGCTAAGTTTTTTTTGTTGTTGTTTTTTTTTTTGTTTTTTGTTTATCTTGTTTTCTTTTTTGATCATATTTTACTAATCATAATAATCATATAATCATAATGATAATCACTACTTGGTAGTAATTACTTACTACTTAAGTAATTAATAGCTAAACATTAGTGAATGAAGCGGTTCGAATTTAACAGACATTCAAAATAATGAATTAATTATGTATCTCAAATTAATGTTGTATATTTTAGTATTTCGTATTATTTATGTACAATTTGTGGATTTTTCTCTTGCTGATTTTAATAAAATACATACAAATATATAATAAATATGAATAAATATATATATATATGTATGTATGCATATATTTATATATAAAATACGTATTTACGCTTCTCCTGCTCAAATTTCGAATTGTAAGCAAATATTTTGAAGTTTTCTGGTTTTTGTTTTTTTTTTGTTCAGTGCTAACGAAATTCAAATAAGGCAACTTGAATCTAATTATTATGTGAATTATTATATATATGTATGTGTGTTTGTGTATGTACTTCAATTTACAGTTAATCGCGCCTCAAACTCAAAACAAATTTAAATGCATTTTTTCTCATCGAATTTAAATTTGGTTTACTTATTTATTTTGTTTACAAACATTGCTTTATGCTTTGACTCTTCTTAAAATGTTTTTCTTTTTTCCAACAACAGCTTGAAATAATTTTCTTTTTTTGTTTTAATATAAAATATTTATCAAAAATAATATGCAGAGTTTTACATTTATTTTATGATTAGTTTATCAGTTTTTGCTGGGGTCTGCCAATTATTGAGATCTTCTTTTCATAGCGCGAAACGATTTCTTTTCTTATCAATTTTGAGTGGATTGGTTTTAAGAGTGGGGTTGGGGAAGGAGGGTGGGAATCGGGACCCGCCTGCCTATATGTACAATCTAATAATAATACCGTTATGTATGCTTGTTGCAGTTGTATTGCGTCTGTCCGCTTCTGTTCGGAAGGAGGGGCTTGAGGGGAAGTAGGAGTTTTTAATGCTTAACTTTTAAATTTTTGTTGTGTATTGCACTTTAATTTCAGTTATATTTTTTATCTTGCTAATTTTTGAATGCTGCGCTCTACGTGCACTCAATGATCATGGGCTGGCTGGAGGACTCAATGACCGAGGGTCGATTCTCCTGCGCCTGGACATGCGGCCCATGCAGATAGCCAGTGTCCGGCAAAGGCTTCAGCGACTTGGGCGAATGCTGCGCCAAATGATGAGCTGCACCCAAATGCTGTGGCTGCTGTTGCTGTCTGCCTGGTGAGACTTGTGGCAAAGGTTGTTGCTGTTGTTGCTGTTGCTGCTGTTGCTGCTGCATGTGATGCGTTGTTGGTGGCGGTAACTGATTGGCTGTGGTCAGCAGCATGGGCGGACCACCATGTGGCGAGTGCATTAAATGTCCAGGCGGCGCCGGATGTGAATGCTGTCGCATATGCATATGCGGCTGTCCATTGCTGCCCAGCGGAATGAGACGCGGCGGCGATTGTGTGCCAGCTAAATGACGCAAACTCGGATGCACGGGATGCATGTGCTGGTGCAGCTGCTCATATGCCTCACGCGAATCCGGCTCCGGTAGATCCTTGTCTGCAGACGAGATAACTTTGTTAATAAGAAATGTTTTGGACATTGGTCAAATCTTGAACTTACCCAAACACTCGGAGGTCGCTGCTGCTGCCATGGCCAGTTCCTCCTCCAGATTGTTGGGCTTGCAGCTAGTCGTCTTCCAATGCGTGCGCAGTCCAGACGCACTGATATACTTCTTATCGCAGCCCTGGCACACATACGGTCGATCATTCGTATGCAGACGCTTGTGCAGCTTCAAATGCACGAATTGTGTAAATTTCTGTGGACAGAGATCGCAGGCGTAGGGCTTCTGGCCGCTGTGCAGCCGGAGATGCGTCTTCAGATTGGATGTGCTGGAGAAACGCTTCTTGCAGATATCGCACTGATGCGGCTTCTCACCCGTATGTACCAGATGATGTTTCTGCAGATGCGCCAGCTGTGTGAAGCTTTTCGTGCACACATTGCACTTGAACGGACGCTCACCGGAATGGGTGCGCAGATGCACCTTGAGATTGCTCAGCTGGCCGAATGTCTTGCAGCACACATTGCACTCGTAATGCATTTTCCCATCCTTCTTCTTTAGGGGATACGGCAGCGAGCGATAACCGCGAGAGGCCAATGAGTTGGGACTCAAGGGGCTGCCGCTGCGTGGACAGGAGTTGCCATCGGGACTGAGACTGCTGGGTGGGGAGATGCGCAGCGGAGATAGACGCTGCAACGGCGTCAACGGTTGCATCAACGGATGATTCAACATTTGTGTGCTGCTCTGCAGCAGATGCAAGTTGGAAGCGGAGCCACCGCCACTAGAGGCATTCGACTGGCGATCGAAGGGGGAGTGCGAACTGTGGGGTGGTGAGTGGAACGTTGACGTAGCCGCATGCAGTGATTGTGCCCCTGGGTAGCCAGCATAACCGGCATAGCTGGGCGAATGGCTGCCCGGTTCGTAGCCACCGTGATGCGTCCTCGTCGGCGAATAGATCACATTGTGATGATGATGCGAGGATGGAGGTGGTGGCGAACATTCGCCTTTGATCAATGCACCACGACTCAGACTCAGTTCCTGCTCCTGCACCACATGCGCACTAGCAAGCTCCTGCGGCTGTCCCAGATTTGAGCTGGAATCGGGACTTACTGCATTGCCATAGCGCTGCGATTTCTTATAGCTGTAGGCCATCTCTGTGGGCGATGTGGGCGGTGGTGTTGCAGCATTTGCCTGCCTACAGGCATTTGCTGCGGCGGCAGCTGCCTCCAAACGATGCTGGCTAGTGAGTATCGTCTCCAAGATGCTGGAGCTGGGCTGTGTGAAGCGCACATAACGCTCCACGGGCGGATCGGCTTCGTAGTAGGGCTTACTCAGCGGCACAATTGTTCGCGTCTGCCCATTGGAGCTGTGCTCCAGCACAATCACTGTCGAGGAGGCTGGCTGTGGATTCGTTGGCTCCACCACATGCTGCAGCTGATGATGCTCCTCACCCAGCGTTGTTGTCGTGCTGGGCGGGCACAACGAATCCTCGCAATGCGTCGTCGCTGAGCCATGCAGTTCGTGTAGATCCTCCTCCTCCAGACCGACACCAACTGGCGGCAATTGCTCATCCACTTCCTTGAGTGGTTCCGTTTTCACACAGCTCTTGTTCTTGAACTCGTATTTCAGTGGCATTTTCACCTTGAACTTACGATACTCGTTCTTGTCCGCCTCACAACTGGGCGTGACGACGACAGCGGTGGGCGTGATGGTGGCGCTGCTGTTGGTGATGCTGTTGCTGGTGGTGCTGTTGCTATTGTTGGCTACTGCTGGTGGTGATGACACACTGCTCGGCTTTTGTGCCTGCGCAATGACCGTCTCCTTGGGTGCAATTGCCTTCTTGGAGCAGTCGAGCACATAGTTATGCTCACTTTCGCTATCACTGGAATCCTCTGGGGGCGTCAGTCCATCCTCCTGGCACTCGTTGCTGTGGTAACCCTCATCGGAGCGCACCGATCGCACGCTGCCATCCTGCGGCGTCAACTGATGCTCATAGTGGGCATCCTTGCCACAGAGCGGTGAACCAGCCGTCTCCTTCTCACAGCTGCTATTTAGGGGAGACCGATCCTGGCCAATGATTACCGAGGCATGACGACTGTGCTGTATATGCGGATGAAGAGAATTGGAGCTGGTGTTGCTACTGGTTGTGGTGCTGACATGGGCAGGTGGACTGCCGCGACGACAGCATTGGGCGGATGCTTGTGCTGGTGCTGTTGGTGGAGCACCAGCTGTTCCAACTGATCCTGCGGGTGGTGGTGGTGGAGGTGGTGCACCGGGCAAATGCAATCCCATTACATAGGTAATGTGACTGACAGCTACCTCGGCGGGTATTTCGGGAGCGGGCATTGCATAGTGCGGTTTCTTGTGCGGCAGTTCATCGTCCTCATCCTCGTCCACATCCACATCCTGTTTGCAGGCACCGAAAATGGTGCGCTCCGGGTCCACATCGTAGCCCAGGCGGCTGGCAAAGTCCTTGCAGTACCAGACCATCAGCTCCTCGTTGGGCAATATGTCGCGGGTGGTGTAGAAATAGATGTTATCCTGATGCTGGCATGCCACTAAATTCATAACGGACAAACTATACGCTGAGGCAACATAGCGCATCCAATTGGATTCCGAGCGATCCGAGCCATCCAGATAGTAATAATCATCATCCTTGAAGATCTGCACAGATAGAAATAGATGGAAGACAAAAAAAAAACCGGAACATTTGATTTGATGTAATAAGAAACAACAAAAAGTAACTAGCACACAATAACACAGGAAGCAAGCTACAAAAGAGAGCAATCTGCGATAGTTTCAGAGAAATAGGTGAAGAGGAGCGATAGAGTGCAGTTAGAGTGTTATAGCTAAAACAGTTAGTGAGAGATAGATAGAGAGAGAGAGAGACAGAGTGCGTTTTTGGTGGTTAAAGTCACAAATAAAACAAAGCATAAAGTGGTACCTTAATAATCCCGTAGGTAATGTGGCGTGTTCCCTGCACCTGATTGTATATCAAACAATTCAAATTCAAATCCGCAACAAAATGCAAAATTGTAATTTAGAATTTTTGGTATTGTCGATTGATTGGTTGTTGGTTGGTTGGTATTGTTGGGTTATAATTGAGTATATATAGTAATTGGGTATTTATATGCACATGAAATTAAAAATTTAGAGAAACCAGTTGGTTAGTCGCATAGTTTTTTTGTTTTTTTTTTTAATGATAGTAAAATGCAGCAAAATCAAAATGTCAACAAAAAGTATACAAATAATAAAAATCAAGAAACCATATAAAGCCCAGTAAAATATATATCTAGTATAATAATGCTTACCCGCCAGAAATATCGCGCCTTATTCTTATCGTTTGGGTAATTTGAGGTTGGAATGCCTTCGAATGGGCCAAAGCGAGTGCCACGTGGTATAACGCCGCTGCTCCAAACTCCTTCAGTCTGTTTGAGAGAGGGAGGTAAAAACAGGGAGAGGGTGAGTAAGTACAAGATAGAAGTTCAGTTAACTTTTGTATCCCAGCAGTTGTTGCTTTGCAAGGCCTTCGACACTCACCTTAACATTTGGCGTTGAATAAACCATGGAGGACTTGAGCGTTAGGCTGCGCGGCAGCGTTTTATCCGCACGATTGGGCAACCCTCGCTCCGCCTGCACATCGGGCACCAGATATACCGCTAGACGCTCAAAGTCCTCCTCGCGCATCCGCGTCACATCGTAGTCCTGTGTCCCATCCGGCGTCGGACTGCGACTGCGACTGCGCGAGCGACGCAGCAGCTTTGAATGATGATGTGGATGCGCATGTGGATGCTGTTGTGGATGCTGTTGTGGATGCCGTTGTGGATGCTGTGCTGTTGCATGATGATGATGATGTGGATGCGTTTGCTGCTGCTGATGCTGCTGCTGGTGCTGTTGCTGTATGGCTATGTGTTGTGTTTGTTGTTGCTGTTGCTGCAGCTGCTGCTGCTTCATTGCGACTGGCATTTGTTGCACTTGTTGCTGCGGTTGCAAGGGTTGCTGCTGCTGCTGCTGCTGTTGCTGCTGCTGCTGCTGTTGCTGCTGCTGATGATGATGATGATGTCCATGCATTTTGATTTAACAGCTAACTGTTGTTTTGTATATCCTTCTTCTACTTCGTCTTCGTCTCCTTACTGCTAGGCTTAAGTGCGCTTTTGTGTTGTTGTATTGCTTAGGCTGCTAGCTGTTGTTGTATCTAAAGTTTCACTTGATCTGCAAGGAGAACGAAACAGAACAAGAGCGAAAGAGTGAACATTAAGAGAAAGCTTTAAATTATGAATGCTTCTGTGTTGCTTTTCACTTTTTTTTTTTTGTCATTTCTGACAGTGCTATTAATAAATACGTCACACACTCACACACACACACACAAACACAACAAATAGTTAGATTGAGCGACACGCAAAGCTTCGCCCACTCACTCAGAACTGCACTCAAAAATGGTGTGTGTCTGTCTGTGTGTGTGTGTGTGTGTGTGTGTTTGTGTGGTTGTGTGTTTATGTGATTGCAGTATTGCATTCGTATTTCAATGGCGTCGTCGTTGCTGTCGCTATCGGGAAAAATAGCGCCAAACAGCGTTAACGACTGGCGAACTCTGAGTGGCTCTCGAGCTTCGGTTCCTCATCGTCATCGTTGTCGTTGTCGTTGTCGATGTCGTTGTCGTTGTCGTTGTCAGATGTGTGTTTGTTTGCATAGTTCAAGATTGCGGCCTTAATCGAGGTTACGCGTTCACGTTCAGGGGCATTTGTAGGCAAATCTCTTCCCCCTTCAGTCGACAAATAAAAAAACCATTTGACAACTTATCTAAATTTACAAAATCGAGTCATAACTCACGTGAAACTCTTTCGATTTTTTTTGGCCAACTTTCGTTTTTAATGCACTTTGCGCCTATTAAAAACAGTTTTTGCATTACTAATCAATTAATATATTCCTGTTAATTGAGCGCCTTTATTCTTTATATAAATTTGTTATTGTTCTTGTTGCTGCTTGCACACTGAAGAATTTTGTTTAATTATTGCTTATTGTTATTTTGGACTCTGGAACTATTCGTGCTGGCCAATTACGCATCACTTTCCGTTTCGTTGCTGGTTTCGTGCTCGATATATTACGCATACGCCGCGTAAGCCAGCCGAACGCCAGCCAGCAAAAGAAATTTCCATTAAATTTCAATAATCAATCGAAAAGGATTCACAGCACAATGTGTTGATTTTCCTTAGCAACTTTTACTGTTATGCATTGTGAAGTTTTGTGTGTTAACAGGACCAGCGGTGTGGAGAACACCATTAACGACAACAATTGACCGCACCGCATTCTCAATTGCACTGAGGCGGCATAGAAAATTTTTGTGTGTGTCTTCCCGTTGGATTCTCTGGCCCCGCTCGCAAATCAAATTGCGCTCACCAATGCAACTATGCGGAAATGTATACAGTACTGTGGAGGCCAACGAACAACAACAGCAAAATAAAATTTAAAATAAAAAAAAATTAAAGAAAAACTAGAAAATTATTAAACTAATGTCGTGCAAAAGTTGTATTTGGAATGAACGCTGTGCCCATCCACACAGACGCGAACCGAATGTTCCTACTACTGACCCACATATACACAATATACGTGCAACCGGCACAGGCGCCATACTCAAAGCTCATCCACACTCGCCCGCCCAGTCCAGTCCAGTCCCAGTGAGAGACCCGGCATTGCCAATTGAATGCACTCACTCACTCTCACACTCAAACACTCATTCAGCTGCAACTGAGAAGCAAAAACTACATTTGAACGCTCAAAGTTTGCTCAAGGGTTGCGCTTTTGAGCGCCATGCATAAGAATAAAAGCTTTCGCTGTTGCATGGCGAATTCGAGCGCAATGCATTTCGCCGGGGTAGCTTTTGAGTACCGGCGGGGCTGCTGCTGCTGCTGTTGCTGTTGCCCACCCAATGGTGGTTGCAAATCTAACATTACTTTCTGCCTCTTCTTTGTGTCGCTTGTTTTTGTTGTGCTTGTGCATTTGTTGCGCCGCAGCCGCAATCATAAATTTATTGTGCAAGGCTGGCAGTGTGATTGACAGAAGCAGAAACATTTCTATTGATGAGCTGCACATATATCAGATGGGGCAAATACAATTGTCAACTTATTGCGACGAGCCTGTCAGCGGCAGACTATGCCACAAGTGTGATGCAAAGCCCCAATTATGATGCAAGCGTTGTAGGGCATGTCAATCAGTTTTGCTAGATTGAATCGGTGTCTGATCTAACCATATCCTAGAATGGAAGACTGATTGAGTAAGAGAATTAACGTAGGCAAGGAAAAGTAAGATGTTCAATGGTCTCACAATGTTGGTGTGAAATAGATCTCTCAGATTTTCGTGATTAGTTATGTAAAGTGCTAAAATTCACATGCGTTTCTAGCAAAACCAACTATAAAGTGTTTGCCAAAGGACGAATTCAATTAATTACCCGACCCTGCTGCTGATAACTTAGCAATTGAATGCGGAACTTGTAATTTGTGTGTACAATATTTATACAATATTTATCTTATCAGCAGAGCACTTAAGAATTGCAATCATAAATGTGTTAGTTTTTAATAACCACAAGCACTTACCCAAAAAAAATGCTTAGTGCATTGCCATTTGGCTTATCGGTAATTTACAATTTTCCGTTTATTGTTTCCTATTTTAATTTTTTTCATTCGTTTTTTTCTTTCTTTTTTTTTGGGTGTTTGCCGTAACTAAATCTGTGAGCTACACACGCACGTAGAATGTGAACTGCGGCGACGTGCTGCATAAATGAGAACTTTTTGCCCAGACTTTGGCAAATGGCAATGGCGGCAACAACACGGATGCAACCGACACAGATACAGCTACCGATACAGATACAGTATCTTTTGTGTGTGTATTTGTGTGTGTGTCTGCCGCGTAGCTGCACTTGCACTTGCAATTGCAATTGCTATTTTGCACTTCGATTCTATTTTGATGAGTGCGGAAATGTGCGAATACTTTTGGCTAGTTGTAGATATCTGTGTGTGTGTGTGTGTGTGCGGGTATGCTTGTGGGTGTGCATGTCTGTGAATAGCTTAGCAATTGGCGCCAGCAGAAATGCAGACAGTTGATCACTTTTTTCTTTTTGAAATTTGATTTGTTATTTTTGGTACTTTCGATTTTGCACTGCCAAATAAAAAAAAAAAGGAAAAAAGGAAAGGGGTTTCTTTCTATAGCAAACTTTCGCTGAGTGCCAAACCAAAATTGGATAAGACATTGCACCACAGAATTCGAACATAGAAGAGATGCGTTGCTGCCCCTAGGAAGTCGGCGACATAAAAATAAACAATAAAATGACTATACTATATTGTTGTGTATGTGAATTGCAGATAGTGCGGCAAAAAAGCTTTTCGCTATCGCTGTGAAAATGAAAATAAACAGCTGCACAAATACATGCACACAATTATTTGCTTGTATTTGTAATTACCTACATATTTATAAAGAGTTGCCCGCATTAGAAACAAAAAGTAAAAAGCTCAACGCTTTGCGTTTCTAATCATCGCACAATTGCATTTGAAGGACACGAGACGCAAGCGTAGGGCGGAGTGGAGAGCGGGTTAGGGAGGGTGTTGGCTATTGAAAACTGAACGAGAAATTAGCTGAGAGCAGCGCAATATACTAAAAATAAATAAGAGCCACACTTGCTCCCTTGCACACACAAGCACGAACGCATTTCGTGCTCACGACCCAATCAAAATGGTTGCCAACCGCAGTGCTTATCAAATACCCTAGATTTGGATGACAACTTGTGAAAATAAAAACGAGGCAATTTGATTTAATTATCAGACTTATTTATCTAGCATTTAAAAGGGTACTTAACAATAATTGATGGTGAATTATATATTTATATTGCATAGTGATAATTATATTCGTATTTTTCTGCCATTCGTTACTCTTTCTTTCACTTTTCATTTACATTAGCCGTTCCATTCATACAGACTTAATCTATATACCCCTTTTGAGCAATTGAGCAGCTACTTTTGGAAAATTGTCAAGCCAAAACGACTCATCACACGCTCGCAATGAGTTTAACATTCAACTTGAACGCACTCGACCCGCTGACGTTGCCATCGTCTTCTAGTGCATTTGAATTTTGATAAGCATTGCACATTACGCATACGCCGTGCATTGCGACTGCTGACGTTGCGTTAGCCATGCACCCGACTTTATGCACATGAATATATATATATATATTGTATGCATACATATGTAAATATGTACATATGCATGTATGCTTAAGTATGCATGCACTGCTCATAATAATTTTGTTATTCTAGACTGTGAAAAACTTCCGCAACGTCGCTTCGTCGTCGCTGCATCGATCTTTATCAAATTGCAATGGGGAAGCGTTGCGAAACGAAACGAAAAATGCAACAACAACAACAATAATAATAAAACCAAATGGCGATATTTCGACTCAAGGACAAGTGCGCGATAGGCAACGCAAACTGTACTAACCGCAACCCATTTACAACTCGCACCAAACAAATACTGCCTATATACATGCCTATATGTATGTTTATATACTACTACTGATAACTGCTGCATCGAAGGCCACAAAATGCACCGCTATACATAGAGTGGTCTCGCTCGCACCTACTGCTCAGTCCGTGCTCCCTGTGCGGCCGTGCAAATAGTTGCTAAGTAGGAAATCTACGCATTTCTGTTAAGTAGTCCCAATAAATAAACAAATTTTACGATGTATTTATAAGTGCAGTGCAAATATTGTTTTATTTTAAGGGGATGCGGCTTCGGGGCGCGTTTCGATCGTTTTACGGGGCCCAAAACTATTGCTCTAGACTTTAAGCAAGCTTAGAAAACATGGATTGATTGAAACACTGTAAAGTAGCGCCAACGGAAGTTGACTAACCATGAGCAAGATATATTAAATGCAATCGGGAGAGCAGGCACATAACACCGGTTAGAAACGACTCTGAGTGAGAGAAAGACCCTTTGGGGGATTTCCCTTCAACCACTGAGCTTATGGAGTTATAATTTATAATTTTTACTCACTTCTCATTTTATTGCGAACGTCACTTTATGGTTTAAAATTTTACAAATGATTTTTGTGTAAAATTATGTTAATATCTTAATTTGTTGACAATCATTTTGTCAGCTAATGGCAAGTGCAGCACTTAAGTACAAAATATTACCAACAAATACATATTCTTCTGGATCTCAAAATCAAAATGCACTGTGTAATCAGTTGTGTTTTGATACACAACAAGAACTACATTTAAATATATACAAATTTGAGTTTCAGAACATTTCCACCACATAAAAGTTATTAACATACAATCTTTTAGACTACTTGCTGTTGCATTGTTGATTACTGCATAAATTATGTTGTTTTTGCATTTAGATACAAGAACTGCAGCAACAACAATGTAAACAGAAAACAATTTGCAAATACATACATATATACAGAACAAAAAGCGATTCTAAAATTTTCGCGGGCGTGCAACAACCCGGAAATGTAAATACAAAAGCGCCTAGAGAAATAACAACAACAACAAACGCGACAAATATCTGACAGAATTGTTGTAACGTTGAGTACTAGCATTTATTTGATGTGCATGCAAAAGCGAAACGAAAACGCGTCAAGCGAAGGGTCAGCGAGGGGAAGGGTTGGCAGTTAGACAAAGTTAGACTGCGAGATGGGGAGGGAGGTTATGAGCATTGGCGTTGGGCGGTGCATTCAGCTGATAAAATATATATTGTGTGCTTAGCTAGGTTGTGCATGAGTGAGTGTGTGTGTGTGTGTGTGTGTGTGTGCCTGTATATTTGTAATAATTGCCAGAGCTTTTGTGCACTAGGGGTTGCGAGCAGCAAGCGGGGTGATGATTACAGTCAGTCAGTCAGTCAGTCAGTGAGCATCATCATCATCATAACCTTGAGTCACAAGTCGAGAATGTGCATGCGAATAGAATGCAAAAATTGCAAACGACTCGCACGTCGAATTTCTACATACATACATATGTACGTTCGTATGTATCTGTGTAAAGTATCTCAAAGTGTGTATCTTTTGTGTGCGCGACGATGCGACTAGTTGCATAGCTGCACTCATTATCTAATAAAAGCAACAGCAAGCTTGAAATTAATATTTGCAATTCAAGGGCAGCGGCAAAAAAAATGAATTATTATCCAATTGATCCGAATTCAAATTGCTATCAAATATGTATAACATAAAAAAATGTATCTATGCTAGGGAGAGCGGCTACAGACAGCAACCAATACATACCCCAACCCCCGGGCTACAGCTGCCACCTGGGGTTGCATGTGATGTAAAAAGTATTGTTGCGGTTTCGTTGCACTTTAACCTTGAAAATTTGTTGCTCAGCTTCAGCGCATGTGCAATAAGCATTGCAATCTCTCACTTTTAGACACCCTAACTCTCTCACTCGCTTTCTCTCTCTCTCTCTCTCGTCCTCTCTCTCACTCACTCTCTCACCAAAATTGCTTTGTGTTTATCAATTGGCTGTTGCTTTCTGTCAGCGTTCGCATATTAATTAGTCGTTTATTTGCCACTGTCTCACTGTCCAAGTCTCTCAGTCAAGTTCTGCTTTTGCACAAAAATTTCATTTTTTATTGCAATGACAAAAAAAATGTAAAAGCGAAAGTATAATAAACCTTTTAAACAAATCTGTTCATAAGAATATAATTAAATAAGTGTTCATATATATATATATATATCTACAATATTTGTAGCGTGTCTGCGTCATTTGTTTTTTTTTTTTTGAGATTGTTTATTTTTGCCTTTGCAAATGCTTGTAAATCAAACAGACTGTATACCTCATATCTATACAAATATACATATACGTACGTATATATTTAGGTTTATATTATATATAGTTATACAGTGTTTGTTGGAGAGCGTGCTTAATTGGCTTTGGGCTTTGACGTAGGTCGTCGAGCAACCTAATCATAAAGTGAATGCAGTTTTTAGACCCCCTACTCCCTCGAATCCTTATCAGCTCATTTTAGCTACAGTTATTTCTGCAGCTGCTTCTTCTTATTTTGCTGTTCACATGACTTTTCTTATCAAGTTATACTGCTACAGCAATTACTCTATTTTTTTTTTGTATTTACTCTTTGTTTTCCTTTTGTTTTCAGACTTATTGCGCAGTGAAAGTTTTACATTTTGTGTCGTTGTTTTCGATAGTGTTAATTAAAATGTTTGCTGTTTAGATTAGTATATAACATGC
This sequence comes from Drosophila nr. perissopoda 5 BK-2023a, assembly GCA_035044105.1. Lineage (NCBI taxonomy): Eukaryota > Metazoa > Arthropoda > Insecta > Diptera > Drosophilidae > Drosophila > Drosophila nr. perissopoda 5 BK-2023a. The sequence continues at coordinate 2,611,755 of JAWNMK010000124.1, forward strand.
GGAAAGAGGCACCGCCTACCCCATAAAGTATATATATTCTTGATCAGGATAAACAGTCGAGTCGATAGTCGATAGTCCCGCGCAGATATATTCTACTCTGCTCACTATTCAGTATGTGTTGCACTTACACATCAATCAAGCAATTTGATAGCTAATCGATAATTTGGGGGCATAAAATGGGACATCAAACTAAAATACAAGCATAAAAATCAGGGAAATTCATTGAATGTGCCAGGAAGTATGCTATGAAAGTTTGTAAAGAGCATAAAAATCACTAAGACCTTATGTCTACCATTTACAAATAATGTTGTTAGTACTGAGAATCATCAAATATTTATATATTTAACTAATTATAATAGATCTAATTCTAATTTGAGCTCTTAACAGCCATTATACATAAACCAAATATTATTATATATTTGTAGTTCATCAATGTAGACTAATGTTGTTAATAAAAGAGCTGAGTAAACAATTGAATTCCTTCGTTAGTAAACGCCCATGATAACTGCAAAATTTGCATTTCATAAGTAAAAAACAAATCCCTTTTTAAATTGTAATAATCTGAGATGCTTTTTGAGAGCCTCACTTAACACTCAGCTTGTTTTTCTAATAGAATTGCATCATCATTATAAACTGCCTCAACCGGCGCGGTGGGGTCACTGAACTCAAAGGTCAACTGCAGTGCAGACATTTGCCAGTGGCATGCAACTCCAGGATATTTATGATGTCATGGCTACCAGCCCATTTTAAATGATGCACACATCCCGCTGGCAAAAGGACATTTTTGCCACAGACAACAATAAATTGCGAACAACAATTAAGAGGAAGCAAAAAAGAACGGCCTCAAAACCGACGCAGAGATTAAGGAGATCGCCTCCAAAAGCATATATGTATGTGTGTGTGTGTGTGTGTATATCTTTGCATATGTTTGCAATAATCCTGTGAACGACATTACCTTGACGACACAACAACAACAAACACGACCTACGACAAAGCGATTGAAAATGCGCATAAATTCGAGACATGGAACAGCTGAGAGGGGCTGGGGGGAAATGGGGTGAATGGCAGACAGGAGCAGACTGACTGCCTGCGGGGGTGGTCGGTGGGTTGAAGGGGGTGCGCTTGGAAAAAAGTCAAAGTAAAATTTTGCCAGACAACAGAAAAGGCGAACGACCCTTTTCAGCGCCAGACGACGCCAGCTCTACAGAGTTTGTGGCAGCCACAGACGCCTTTCCAATGTTGCCACATTATGTTGGGGCAGGGCCCTGACGCAGCCAGTGCTGCTGTTGGTGCCACTGCTGCTGCCATTGCTGCTGCCACTGCTGCTGCTCATTATCCTTTTCGCTTTTCATACATAAATCGCTTGGCGCGTTCAATGAACTTTTGTGGCACGTACGTTGCACGGTCGTCGGCTTCTGCCGGCTGCTTGTGTTATACACACCCAATACGGAAAGCGAAACACACAAACGACAGGACAACGACAGCAAAAGCTGTACACAATGCACACAAGCAGACACTAGCAGCAGAAGTAGCAGCAGCAGCAGCAGCAGACGAAGGTCCTGGTTCTGGTTCTGGTGCTGTTGCTGCTGCTGTTGCAAGCGCTGACTCCTGGACTACGCTTTGGGTTGTGGTCTTGACAGTGTGCAGTGTTTTGTGCTGCCCACTTTTGGACGCCGGCAGCGCAGCGACTGCGGCCAAGGACCCTGAATGAAGCGCCAAGCGAGTAGTATGCGAGGCTGGCGCAGGCGCCGGCATACAAAAATTTCACTTTTAATTTTTTGCACTCCAGACGAATGATTCGATTTCGATGCGTGCGAGCGAGATAACAAGAACAGCAGCAGCAGCAGCAGCAGCGGCAGCGACGTCTGCTGTTTGTTGTTGTTTGTGTCTGGCGTGGAGTCAGGACTCTGCTGCTACTGCTGCCGCTTTTGCTGCTGCTGCTGCTGCTGCCATTACTGGCTGCGTATTTCGGAAGGTTATTGAACTGTCAGAAGCAGCAGCAGCTAAGCGAAACTTTCACAGGACATGGGACAGGCGGTTTTTGGTGCGCTAGGACATGGTCAGCAGCTCGAACTGGACATGCGCTGGACATGTGCAGCGGCAGAAAAGCAAAAGTATCAAAATTCATACATCCAGTCATGTTTATATATGTTTATATATATATATATATATATGTATATAAAGATATGTATTTACCTTTTTCTTTCGATTTGATTGCACTAGAAATTTGTTATTAGCTCAGTCTAATTTTTGCTCAAGTTGTGTTGGCCAAAATGCATTTTAATCGCGATTTGAAGAAACTTATTATCGCAAAATTATCGCGAAAATAGATACGATAAAAGTATAGAGTTCTATGGCCTGATGAACGCATTGCCACTATCTGTTTTCTCTGACTGAAGTATAAGTATATATATACCATATATACTAAATATATGGTGAGCCTTATACACTAGTTTCTTACACTTAAACGGCACTAAATCGATTAACTTGCATCATTTGCTTGAACACATTTGTGGTATATCATTTGATTTTTTTCTTTTTATAATATGCAAAACTATTATTTAAAACATTTTATTTTTGGGTTTTTATTTATTTTTTTTTGTTTTATGTTTTATTTTATTTTTTTTTTATTTTTTTTTAAATTTTTTTGTTGGTCCACGCGACGCGGCTGCTACGCCTGCCAGACATGACCTGCCCAACGCGCTAACATCCCGAGTCAGGACTGAAGCGACTGCCAATTCAGCGTTTGCCACTTGGCCGGCCCGCGGTCGCTGTCTCAGTCACTGCAACCGTCAGCGTCGGCAGCGACGCGTCGCCAAATGCAGCCAGAACGCAGCGCAGACAGTAAACAAGTAGCCAAATGGCGAAAGGGGGCTTTAAGGGGGATTCGCCAAAGTGGGGTTGGCACTTGCACTTGGCATGAGCTGAACTCGCGCATTTCAACAATAACAACAATGGAGAAGACAGCGCTACAAGGGCGGCGTCCGTCGCCAGCGTCGAAGTCGAGTCTCGTCTGCAAGCCTCGGCAGCAACGCAGTGCATTGCAGCTCTTTTCGCTAGGGGTTGCTGCCAGAGGTTGGTACAGGTGTAGGTTCTATTGTGGCGTTGTGCAGCGCTGTGGTCTACTGTGATTTGCAGTGAGCTCGTTTTGTTAGCGTTCCCAAAGCAGTTATATTGGGCTAGGTCTGCCTACAAAAAGAATCCAACAAGAGTTTTGAAAGGTTTTTTTGCGAAAGTAGAAAAGTATGAAATCATAATGGGATTGGCTTTTTAAAATCAGAAACTAATTGATTGGGCTAAGGCAAGATATTCCAAGCTGTAAAATTACACTGAAAAATATTGTGAGACACTTAAATAAATACTGTAGATAAGACTTTGCTAAAGTGCATACAACTTCTTTACCATATGGGATACGTTGAGTAATCTCGTCTACCCCTGCAAAATTCGCTGATTAGATAAGAATTTGAAGCAAATATCATTATCTAAATGCATAGCTAACGGTCACATCTAGTTAAGCTAGTCTTATCTGTCAAAATCAACTATTAAGTAGTTAACAAACTAATTGTTTACCATTGCGCTCAGCAAGGTCATGATGACTCAACCTTACAACCCTTAGTTAAGTTTCTTACAGTGCAACGAAACTGCAATGCAACTCAAAGCTTTGCTGCTTAACTCTCCCTCTCTCTCTCTCTCTTTGTCGCTCTCACTTGGGCTCTCTCGCTGCAGTGCAGATGCTTTGGACAAAAGTTCGCATTGCGAATTGGGGTTGTTTGCGAGTGCTGTGCGCTGTGACAGTTGACAATGAACTAGAAGAGCCAAACCGGAAGTGTTCGCAAGAGCACATTATGCAAGCTGCAGCCACTTAAAGCTCAGTCCAAAAAGCTTAACCCCAGCAGCAATAAACGCTAACGTTTATTAATACAAATTTCAAGCACGTTTTAATGTTCAACGGTAAAACGCATAAATAAAAGACAAAACGAGTTGAAGTAGAGATGGAGAAGCAGAAGAAGAAAGAAGCTCATAAAATACCGTTACACAGGTTTTGTTTTACAGCTGTGCTTATTATAAAAAAATTCATTTTGTCATAGTCAAATAACAATTACAGGCGCGCTGAGTTCGTGGGTCGCATAACGTAATGCCGCTTGAATACGTAATTACGTATGCATGGCGCGTAAATGAGCATAATTTCATTTGAACAATCGAGACAATGGAGCCAGCGCCCAAAATATACAAATATATACAAAGAGACGCCCACCCACTGAACTCGACTGATCGGCGGCGGGCTTTTTATCAGCCATGGCTCAGTCAATGTCACAGTCAATGCACAAAAGCAACAAAAGCAACAGCAACAACAATGCCTGCATTTACAGCTAACAGCAAACGCCACACGCGATAGTGTCGAAACAGCAGCAACAACAACTACAACAACAACAACATGACACAGAACCTGTCGCTGCAAAAGTTCAACAAAAGCAGCAAAGTCGCGTCAGCAGCAGCAGCAGTAGCAGCAGAGGCAGCAGCGACGCATGCGCTTGCGCTCTGAGCACTCAAAACGGGCACACACAAAAACGGCGCGCCGCTCTCCTCTCTCTCTCCCTGTCTCTCTCTCTCTCTCTCTGTGTTGTTGTGTGTGTTTGTTGCTTTGGTTATAACGCGCTTGAGTAGGTCGGTCATTGAACTGGCGAACTTGTTTTCTTTTCATGCCTCTTTTGTTGCTCTCTGTCGTGTCTTTCGTTTTGATTCTTTTGCATTGGCCATTGCACACGACTTTCTTCCTGTTTGCTCTCTTGAGCCAGCCACCTGTGCGCATACTCTTAACTGTGCCACGCTTTATCTCTCTCTCTCTCTCTCTGTCTCTCTTAAGCTGCTGCTTGGGCTGTTACTGCTGGTTGGTTGACTGTGATGATGACTTGCATGTCTTGCAGTTGCAATGCGTGGCAAGTGCATATGAGGGGGGCCACTCTCAGCGTATGTGAAGCTGGGCAATCAAGGCAACAATTCTAATTGCAGCCGAGGCAAAGAAAGCAAAAGGCAAAAGCCGGAGTCACAGCCGGAGCCACAGGCAGGCACAGACAGAATGTCAATAACCTTATAGGCGTTGACTGCGGCTGACCAAAAGAGTAAGAGTGATTTTATTCCCTTAGCCATGACGTAAAAGCAAGAAGGAAAAAAAATGAAAATAAGTGCATCGACAGGCAGACTTGCTTTTAGAGACTGCAACTGCATGCTGCAAGCTGCGAGCTGCGAGTGGCAAAGAACTCGTTGGCGTTGGCCCCGAAGTGCAAGAACCTCGAACACACGCCATGTGCGCATGCGCCCATGAGCATTTGCCAGTTGAACGCCCTTTTCACGGCAAATGATTCCCTGATGCTGATGCCAATGCCGATGCCGATGCTGCCTTGCCATGCCTTTGCCATGCCACGGCAGGCCATGCCAAGCCGTGGATTGCCTCGCAACCAGGCTGCCTGTACTGCCGCACAACCTGCCCCAACCTGAGGCCCACCGCCGCCGTCAGGATGGTTGTTACTATAAAAATTGAAGCGTTGAACTGGTTTGCTTCGCTCAAGCGGCAGATTCACTTTTTGTTTTGGTCGCGCCCTTGCCAACATCAATTCTAATGCTAGACTCCCCATATATACGCTTGCTGTCTTGCTCTCGTGCTTGAGAAATGAAAATGAAAACCGTTGCCAGGCTAGATTCAGTTCGTTGCCTAAGTCTTTTGTTTCGTCGCGCAGTCATTGAACTCGGCGTATGTCTATCTATGTGTGTGTTTGCGTGCGTTTGTGTGTGCGTGTGTATGTGTGTGGCATCTGTGTGAGTTGACATAACGAAATGCCCAAAAAAAAAGCTCTCTTAAATGGGTGCAAAATAGCAACAATAACAGCAAACAGCCGCAAAAAGCAATCATTTATGAGCAACTTTTGCTGCTGTCTCATTTCAATTGCAAATAAATAATTTGCTGTTTCTATTATACAAGTATTGAGCTATATAGCCCTTAACTGATCTGTCATTCTATCGCACTGAACAGGTGGCAACTGCGTCTTCGGCCAGCTGCAGCTAATGACCTTGATATTGAAAATTGAGCTTTGCTTTTGCTTCTGCTTTTGCGTTTTGCAATTGCAATTTGCTTTTAGCTTTTGCCTTTGCTTTTGCGTTTACTTTGTTCATTCATCTCGAAATTAAGCGTCAGCGTTCGCGCCACGTTTCGATTTCATTTGAAATTTGTTTTTGTTTAGACAATATATCACAACTTTTATTATTGTTGCTATTTCGCTGCTGTTGTTGTTGTTATTGTTTTTGCTGTTACGGCGATGCGAGTCATTTAAAGTCAAAGTCAAGGTTTTTCTGCCTTACGTCGCCAATTATTTAGGCGTCTCTCTCTCTCCCCAGTGATTCATATACATCATATATTAAGATACCAATTCTATATGTATTATAGATATACACGTACATATATATATAATTATATGTCTGTAAAGTGTGTGTTTGCCCATTTGTTGTAGCTGTTTATTTGTTTAAGGCTTGAAACTGGTTTTTGTCTAATTATTTTTGTTGCTCACTTTGCTAGTTTTTTATTTTGATTTTATTCAGTGATTATTGTTAAAAATAAAATATATTATTTTTCTAATTAAATGCTATCCACACTTGGCAGCTAATTCTTCATTTTTGGCTGAGTCAACGGAAAGTGGGCAATCTGTTGTTCTTTCCCTTTTGTTTCTTACTATTTAAATTTCTCATAAGCTCGCCGAAAGAACTTTTATTTCTATAGAAAACATTTTACTTGACAGACAGTAATTAATCACTTTTGGGCTTTGTATAATCTTTTTTTTTTAGTGTTAGCCTGAAACTTGTTTTGCGCTGCCTGTGATATGATTATATAATACCTTCTAGGCATTAGCATAACTCACACTAGAAAGTCTTCATCTTCAGGGGTATAATTTCTTAACATCATGGTTAAAATTAAACACGCTTATGTTTTGTCTCACTATTGTTCTTTTGCTAAGTTTTAATTTGTTTTCAATTTACTGCAATGAAGAACTTGACACACAGGATTTTGAATAGAGTGTTAAAAACAAGACAATTAGCGAATCTTACGACGGTCTTCAGCATGATAAACTAGAATTAATAAATCAATTAATGTGGATGGCAAAATGATTATGCAATTTGTTTATTATGGCTTAATGTCAATTCTTTACGATCTTCTTTGTTGATGGCTCATTTGCATTATTTCGCTTATTATGTAATGCTTAAGAAAGACCAGGAAGTCAGTGAAATAATTAAACGCTGAGCTTATGTAAGCAAATTGTCATTAATCACATTATAAAAGTCATTCCGTGATCAATTTTAAATTATATTCTATTGTTAAGCTTGTGATTCTTTCAGATCATTAAGTATTCTAAATGATTAATCAAATTGTAATTGAAATTTAGACTACGTTAGATCTGTATAGAAATCTTTGATAAATATATAGCACAGCATAAAACTACTTAAAAAGAAGCAAAGTCTGTCTGCACAGATTGCTTCTAGTAATGTCTGAGAGCCTCGACATGAAGTTTGGTAAGTTTAAGAAAAGCTTTCACTGCAGATCTTTCGGGAATGGCTGAAAACTTCTGGTTAAGTTGAGGTTATGTATGTAGGCAATGATAATACTATAATCCTATAGATGATATATAATAACCATGAATTGGCAAACGATACGAACTTTTCAAAACATTAATAATAAAAATGGAAATAAAAAAATGTATATATTTATACTAAATATAAAAGAATGATACTAACCATTTTCATTGTTTAATTGCATATCCGTGTTGCGGTTTTTGTTGTTGTTGTTGTTGTTGTTGTGCTGCTGTAGTTGCTGTTGTTGATAATTTTAAATCCATTACGTAATAAATCCAAATGCTGAAATGCTGTTTGTTGTGTTGTTGTTTATTTTAACACTTGTTTGTTGTTGTTGTTATTCTATGTATGCACATCTTCACCACTAAAGTGCACACTACTTGGGATTGTGGGGGATATTTTAACTAATTGCCTAATTACATATGTACTATATACAATTTTGCAATATTAGGCTTTGATAACTTAAGAAGCAGTCTTATCAATCAGTATGCAAACACTTGCTCTCAAATTCGTTACTTTTGTTGCACTTTGTTGTTTGTAGTTGTTGTTGTCGTTGTAAATGTTGCACAGAATTTGTTTTGCTTAGTTTTGGAACGTTTTGTTGTTGTTGACGGTTTGCCGTAACGAGCACTTCTACATCATCGTCTTCTTCTCAAAAGCAATAAAAACGTAACGCGTGCTGCTTACGAAACCATGTCTCGATCGTTTTGTTGCTTACGGGAAACTGAACTACGGATGAGTCGCGGTGCGACTTCAATGTCGAACGACAGAAGCGGCGACGTCGTTAGAGGCTTCTGAAAGCAGCAGCAGCAGAAGCAGAGCCTAAGCAGCGCCGACGCAGACAGATAGACTTTTTTTTCAGCATTTCATTACACGACACGCACTCACACACGGGCAGCTAGCAGCTCTGCCCGCTGCTTTCTACAGCGACTCTTCTTTCTCTTTAACACACAGACACACTCACACACACACGCCCATACAGCAATAGCCGCAGCTCAGGTGTCTCAGGTTCTTGATCACGGACACACAGTCACACACAAAGCCGCTGCCTCAGTCGCTGCCTCAGTCGCTGCCTCAGTCGCTGGCCCAGTCTCTGCTGCTGCTGCCTTCTTTTTACATTGAGCGCAACGCGCCGTCGTCGCGGTATCTCTTCGTGTTTCCGTGTGTGTGTATGTGTGTGGTGAGCGCAACAGGCCAGAACTTTCATTCAAGGTGAGTGCGTCGGCAGAGCTACGAGCAGCGACATCTCTTTGGCATTGAGCACTGGTACTGTGGCTGCTGTGGTTGTTGTTGTTGTCAGAGCAAGCGTCTCGCTCTTTACTCCATACATTTGTGCTTTTTTTTTGCAATAGTTCTAAACGCTTCTAACACATGCCATTCGTACGGAGAGTGAGCGCAAATTGAGCATGCGAGCGTAAAATTACAACATGTTCAAGGCTTGTGGCCGTAGCTGTGGCAGCAGCTGCAGACGCAGCAGCATTGATCTTCACAATTGACGCTCGCGCTCATTTGTTGAACTCTTCTAACAAGTTTAGAATCTGCGCAAGCCAAGCGCAACCGACCGCCACTTGTTCTCATTCTCTTAACCCGTTTCAAACACTCACTTACACACACACATATACATTCACACACAGGGAGATATGCCGCTCTGCTGTTGCCTGTAATTGCACGCGTCGCTCTCTTTCGCCCACTCTCTGCCCAGGTGAATAACTATACTCAGCACTCGTACTCACAATTGCATGTAATTGGTCGTCGTCGTTGTTGTTCCTATTGCTGTTTGTTTGTTTGTTTTGGCGTATTAAATTTCATGATGCTATAATTGCATATTGTAATGGGCGACCGTCTTAACTGAGTTGTAGATGTCGTTATTTCAACTGGTCGTCTGCTCAAAATGGTACTGGCGAGTTGTCACTTACTTACTTACGTAGCTACAATCAAATACATAAATTAGAATTATATTAAGGAAACAAATACTCATCGAATAATTGGTTTATATTCGATAAAGACATATGTACGGGTTAAGAAATTGTATATAGAGTTTTAGCTACTTGATAAATCCAAATTTGCATGGGATATAATGTATACATATGTATATATTTCACTATTTATAAAACATCTGATTTATGATTATGTGAGTTGTTGCAGGTTGCTGAATAAATAAACTTATCTATATCATATTGAAATGAAAAATTAATCTTTTAATCTTACTATAGATATTTTTATGGATTTGAAATGTAATAAAGTAAAATAAAAATCATGAGCTAAACAGAATAAACCAGATTGGCACATAAAAATATTCTTTTGTACCAACTAAAACCATAAATTACTTAATAATAGCCAAAGAGTATGTATAGGTATATTTTCAGTTGAAAGCAAATGTGGCAAAGGTGATACAACAATAGATCTAATAAATGCCATATCATTATTTACATAAAAGATATTAAAATATTGCTATTAATTGAAATTGCCATTTACATAACTAAAATGTAATTAACAAAGGTAGCTGCTGTTCGATGAGCCGCTGGCATTGAAAAATACCAGCATCTAGTTGTTGCCAAGTTGCCATGTTGGCATCTTGGTAAGGTAATCAATATTTTTAGCATTAAATGAGCTAACTCAACCTTGAACTCTACGATGCGAAGACCGACAAAAAGCGCGCACAGAGGATTATAAAACAAATCAAAAGACACGCACAATAAATCAGTAGGTGGGATCCGAAGATCTCCGTAAGTCGCAAGGCCTACAGAACTCTTTAGAACTATAGACGAGCCGGGCAAAAGTCATTAGCTTTGCAACACTTACTATCATTTTCTATAAATAACAATTAAGGCATACAAATTTTGCTTCGCTTAGAACTTTAGAGCTTCTAATGGACAATGGAACCAGCCAACAAACGAACACACGGAAAAAAATACGAACGAAAGACACGCTCAAGAAACTTGGGAATTGTGGTCATTAGAACCTACAGGTTCGGCTGTTGATCGTGAGGCACATAGAAAGCAAAACCGCTCCAACATGGGGTCAATAAATTCTTAAACAAATAAAAAATGAAAGACCAAAAGAAGCAGCACTACAACGCAATAATAAAATAGCCCGCCCAAAAAGGCAACACAAGCATGAGCATGAGCACAATTATAATATTTAGTAAATAAATCATCATTATATATGTCGGATTGGGTTGATGTGCTCGATGATGATGAAACGCAGTTGTTTTTTTTTCTTTTCAAAACTTTCGCATTATAGAAGAACCTTTCTGATTAACGCAAGTCAATAAAAGTATTTTTAGAATTTGCATAAAACTATTGCGTCTTAAGAAGTGTAAATAAGATCTGGGAAAAGCAAAATTTCGTGAGCAAAAACAAGTTCGGTATTTAAATTATTCGTTTCTTTTTTTTCTCTTTATGGCTATCCATAATTGAAAGTAAAAGATCAATATGAAATGCCTATCGAAATATACAAAAGCAGGCAGAACAAGTGCGTTTTAGGTCTACACGCATTTTGTATGTATTATTTAACACCTATACACATACACACACGGACACACGTGCAAACTGAGAGCGACAGATCCAGCTGGCCAAGTCATGAGCACACGTTAACGTCGCTACGTTCGTTGATGGCTCTTTCGTTTACTTTTCGGCCTTTTTTCGGGGGCCCCAACAATCATTTCTTTTCATTTCATTTCGAGCCAAGTTTATTTCAAGCTCACGCACCAAGAGAACGATGTTAAGAGTCGGAGTCTTTTTTCCTGGTAACAAGTTCAATGACTTCTTGAAGCCAAAAATTTCTTGTTGTGTCGTTTCGGTTTCTGTTTTGTGTGCTGGGCGCTGTTCATTTCTTTTTGGTTCTTCTTCGCAGTTTTGTTCTTATTGTTTTCGTTTTTTATACGTTCGTTTTCATTGCTGGAGTTCATTGGCCAACACCAGCAGCCACACTTCAATAAATAAATGATGGTACAAAGCACCAGCAGCAGCCCCAACAACAATAGGGACAAAGAGTACAACTGCTTAAAGTGCTGCCAAAATGGTCATAAATATGCTTTTTATTTATTATATATTTAATATTTGCTGGTAGAACAATTTACCTTTTTTACCAGCCAGTTTGTTACCAGAGTCTTTTGTTTGCGACGTGTCGCTCTTGTTGATTGATTACTGAGATTAAGCAATAATTTTTAAAAATCATTTTGCATGACAGCGCCGAAAATTAAATGAAATTTCGCTTTACTTATGATTATTTATTAAAATTGAAGTTGCAAGGTCTTTTGAAGTTTGTTGCCCAAGTCATTTGTTTAGCTGAGCAGTAGAATTTTGAAAAAATCATCAATTTGTATTAAAAATTACTGTTTAGTTTGATAAGAACTAAATTAATGAAAACTAAATTATGCAACTTTTGACAGAGCTTTGTATGTGTCATAAGTTTCTGCATTTTATCTCAACAGAGTTCATGGGAATATTTTAGCTATTCTTAAGTTGAAGTACTATATATATGGACAAAATTTCACTACAATTCCTCATCTGAAGCTGTCATCTAAACCAGCAAATAGAAAGGACCTCCTTGGCAGCTACCGCAGAACTAACAAAACCGCAAATCTTAACCTCAATCTTATAGGAATCATTGCCAAATCTGGCCGTAAGTGTTTGTTTTTTGCGCTCATTGTGCCTAATGGTCACTCATCAAATTACCAAGTCAGCCACTTCAAACGAGCTACCTGCCTATTGCAGCTATTGTTGTTGTTGTTGTTGTTGTTACTACTGCCACCAATTACTTTGTTTCGCTGCCAACTGCAGATTGGGCTGCACTTTTTGGCGTTGCTTAAGTGGATCAGAGCGGGAGTCGCAGAAGTTGATTATGCAGCATAGTTGCAGCTGTGTCTATGATTGTTGTTCCTGCTGCCGCTTTTGCTGTTGCCGCTGTTGCTGTTGCCGCTGCTGCTGTTGCCGCTGCCAACTGCTTGACAGTTGGGGGCGCGAAAGGTGCTAAACACACGCGCCAATTTTGCGGTAAAAGCTCTCACCGCACACACACTCATACAATGTTAGATTGATAGTCTGTGATGGTTCTAAGCTCGGTTCAGTCTCTGGAAGTCGCATCGTCTCCATCGTTGTTGTTGTTGTTGTTATCTATGTGCCAAACCTGATTTACTTCATGATTATGTTTGAAAAATTAGGTTAGGAGCAATGAACTTGCCTCGCACGTCAGCGATGCTGCAGACAAAGTGAATGTTTTGTTGCCATTTGCTGTATTATTTGTTTGCCTTAGTAATAGGCACCTGTACGGTTCAATTTGTGACGACGACGGATCTTAGAACAGTGCTGCTGCAGTCCACTTCAGAAAGTATTCGCAATCAATCTCTTAAAACTGCTTGCAATCAGCAGCGAGCTGCAACGCAAACGTGTGGCACATTTGACTCGCAACTTGTGGCGACTGGCCAGCCACGAAGGAGGCATTGGAATTCACTCTTTTCCGCAACGAAATGAAAAATGTGTGCTAAGCCAATGACCGACAGAAGCAGCAACCAACAACCAGCAGCAAATACAATGCCAACAACAACAGCAACAACAAGGCAAACAACGGCGCAGCCAACGCACACAAAAGCAAAGTTAACTGTTTTCTGTTAACACACACACACACACACTTACACACTCAGAGAACTATACAATTGAGTATTCGCAACTCAAAAAGAGAGCGAGGAAGAGGGAGAGAGAGAGCGAGCGAGCGAGAGAAAAGCGCCAAGTGCCTTGTCTTGAAACGTTGCTGCTGTTGCTGTTGTTGTTGTTGTTAGTTGTCGTCGTCTTTGGTTTTCAGCCGCGTTCCCGTTCTGCATGTCTTTGAGTGTTTGTCAATCCGCCAACAGCCAAAGAGCTAGCGACCTACGCCAGATACTTTAGCACTCTGCCCTCCTCCATCCTTCAGTACTTTACATTGTTGTTTTGATTACTGCACACAGATTCTTCAAATGCTCTACATTTGCTTAAAGTCCAATTAAATTGCAAGAATCTAACGGCAAATGCTGGCTAAGTTGTTGCCAAAGATGAAATGCTTATCATTCTGTTAGTTGCATTCTATTACTACAAGTAGTTAGCCATGTGCAACATTTTATGGAGCAGCAGTGCAACACTTTATTCATACGGCAGATTGTCTTCAAAGTACCAAGTACTATTAACGGATTTTTCTTAAGTACTTCTTATGTGGAACTTAATCAAAAAGATTCCCTTAATAGTTCTTTGGAATATTTTGTGTGAGAACCGAACTTTTAATCTATACTTATGAGATTGATCAGGATGGTTACGTAGTTAGTTTTAGACAAGTTCTTGAAAAGTTGTAACAGCGAAAAGATTGCTTTGAGGCAGAGTTTTTGCATTCATAAACTTTTGCCAAATCTTTCATGTTAATTATACTATAACCTTTAATCTAAAGCTCGAATTCAATTGCAAATTGGGTGCTAAATTTCCACAAAAAAAAGCCCACTCAAAAAAATGTATTTATAACTATTTTCGAGCAGATTTATTTATTGGTGCAGGTTGATCGGCTATTTGGTTGTTTATGTTGTTTTTTTTGTCTTTGTTTGTGTTGTTTTTTCATGCCGCAGCCTCCGGCATCACTTCATAATTGTAACAATGAACTCTTAAGCTGTTGTCGCTCTTGTTTTTCAGCTGTTTGCTCACGTCGCTGCAAAACAACTAGACTAATGCTGATTGATGAATCGAAACACGGTGCGAAAATAACCGCAAATGTTGTGGACACCAAGCGCGACATGCTGAAATCGGATATAGACACTCACATACATATGTGTTATGTGTGTGTGAGTGTGGGAGTCGCGCACTTGGAGTTGACAGCTACTTGCATAATTATGAACCGTTAGAGTCTTCGCGCATATCCTGTAAGCGAACGCTCTCACGATTCTGTGCTGGGCGCAATTACCAATGCGTCGCGTTAACTGTAAACAGGCAACAAAAGGATTTCGATTTCCAACCACCAGGCGCGGCAGCAGCAGGCAAAAGGAGCGTATTCGTGGCACACCTGACGAAATCAAAAGCAAGCACAGTTATAAACGTGACGCTCCTGCAACATGAGTTCCCTTTCAGATAATAATCGTTGAATCAATCGGTGCATCTGTCGGCGCTGTCTTTTTTCTTTACATTTTCCTTTTCCACTTTTGGGGTAGCTTCAATAGGGAATAAGCATTTTCCATTGCGCGCGAAAATTCCCAAGTTTTTTATGGTTTTTGTTTATTGTGTGTGTGCCTTGCAGCAACCGTCAAGGGTTCAATCATTTACCTTTTAAAAAAAGGTAGCAACTAATAATTATGTAATTTTAGCCCTTAAGATTCGGGATAAAAAAGGAAGTGTCAGAGCCTTGTGGTTGCTGATCACTGACAATTGCATGATGATGACTCAAGTGACCGAGTTCTGTTTAGAATAACAACGGAAATGACCTGGAAAAGCGCGTTCTACTTAGCTTAAGGAACTGCGACTTAACTAAACATAAAAGGCTGTGCAGGATGTGTGTTCCATTTAAGAGCGGAACCACTAACCTATTTTCAAATCTTCAACAAACTCTTCGTTATCTCGAGACCAGTACTGATAAAAACACAGATTGTGCAGCAATTCGTCATATTGAGTGGCTCAGTTTATGTCACAAAGTCAAAAATGTTGATAGCTGCACACGCCCAGCTTAACAAATTTCCAACAAGGCTATACCATTTTTTTATGTCCTTTTTTCGCCGCTTGTCAAACACAAACTCATAAATACGATGGATAGTTAACAATGCAACGATTTCCAGGGATCACAGTTTGCCATAGTGACGCAACTTTGTGTCACGTTCGCAGGTCAGTTAGGTGCACAGACCTAAGAGTTCAGCATGTTCCATTGTTTAGCATGTTTGGAACTGGGATGAGGCGAATACACGAGCATCTTGCGGCATCGCCAGGGATAAACAACACATAAAAACAGTTCAAGGACTTTGCAAACTCATAACATTCACCATTCTATGTTTTTTTCAAAAAGGCTGCGGTCATATTTTGCAGGTAAAACAAATTTTGTGCGAAAAAATGTATAAGTTTTTTGAGCTCGGTGGCATAAGAATTGTAATTCCATTTAAATAGCTAGATTTGTACATTAAAGTGTATAGAATTGTTGTTGAACAGTCAAGAAAGGTAGAGAAAGAAAAATGGCTAGAGTTCTAGTTAGAAGATCAAGAGTTTATAAGATTACAAAAGTATAAGAATATTTAATCTCTCCAGAACCTTATCACGTTCAGTTTTTAATCATCGTATTGCTGTCAAAACTGGCCAGCCTCTTATGAGTAATTAAAATCAGATATTTCCTGTTCCCATCGCTTAGTCATTGATGAAATGCATCAGAATCAGAACCAACCCACACAAATCTAATTGATTTCCGCAACGTGATCTTATCGACAGCTTAAGCCCCCCAAAAGCAAGGCACAAAAGAAAGCAACACCAGCAGCTCCCCATTTGATAAACACCCTCAAATATATAAGTATGAACAATATGTACACATACTTGTAAATATGATTTTGTTTGCGTATGCTACCGAGAGAGAGAGAGAGGGACAGAGACACACCTACAAACATATGCACAGCAGCAGCAGCCGGCGGCAAACGGAAATCTCCAGCTACAGCTTGAGCTTGAGACTGAGTTTGAGCTTGAGCCACAGCTTTACAGTTTAATGTGTCTCAGCATTTATATTGAATATTTTTTGGTTACAGGGCTCCGCGATTGTTTGCCAAATTCATTCGACATAATTCAACAAATTGCGAATATAAGTAATTTGTAGCCTCATTGCCCAGCGCTGTCGGGCCATCGTTCGTCATGCGTTGTCCGGCAGCGGCTACTGTGCGATATCAATGTGATTCACTTCACTTTTCAAAAACCAAGTCAAGAGCGCAAAGCGCCGAGAGAGTTAAAACAGCTAAAGGCACGCAACGAGAGTGTTTCGCGGGTACAACAAAACACATTATATGTGTGTAAAGAACGTTGTGTGTGCGCTCTTTTCCATTTCATTTTGGTCTCTTGGCCAAAAAAACAAAAAAAACAAACATACCAAAAAATGAGTTGGCAGGTCAACAAACTCATCTCCAGCCACGTTGTCGTTGTGCTTTTTTTCGGCCAGTGCGTGCGGCAGCTTGAAGTGGAAGGGGTGGGGGCTATATGCGCGAGAGGGAGTGAATGGATGGGAGGTGTGGTGGGGGGAAGGTGTAAGCAAGCGGCCAACTGACTGACTGATTGCTGGCGGGACGCAGCGAGCTGAGCTGCTGCCGCTGCTGCTGCTGCTGCTGCTGCTGCTGTTGTTGTTGCTGTGAGTTGGCGCTCGCTTGTTACAGAGCATGCATTGTTGTTGTCGTCGCTGTTGTTGTTGTTGGACTGTTTTATTATATATTTGAATTTTGTGCGTTCGTTGAACTCGAGTTTCAGCTCGTGCAAGTTGAGCAACAGTTTTTTTCTTCTGTGGTGGCGCGTCTTCTTTAAGTTTACTTTTTTTTTATGTAAAAACGAAAGACTTAAGCAACGAACTTGACCGGCAAGAGACGGAGCGAGAGTCTGTGTCATGGGCTGCATGCGATTTCAGTGGAAAACGCGTTTGCCTACAGTGCAAGGACAATGCGCATATATTACCAGGAAGTGAAAGGCTGCACTAATTGCCAGGATGGACGAACAGACTGACAAGCTCTTGAGCCTGATGCAGGCTCAACCCTTTGACGGCAAACAGGACACTAGCAATTTATGGCTTTATGACTGTGTCCTTGCTTTAATTAAACCATTGTTCTAGAAGAAGAGGCTGCAGACACGCTGCTGCCATCATTTCCGCTGGGTAAATCCTTTAGCTGCATTTCCTGCTCAGTAAGCAACACATGTGCGCCGATGTTCCAAGTTGTGTAAACATTAAGAGAGCATCTAGAGAAAATATCAATTTTCTTTCACATTTCACGCAATCAAATGGCATCGCCTCCACATGCCGTAAAAATCTCACGTTGCTCCTCAATCAAGCCGAGAAATGGGAATTGGTTATCCATCCATTCCCCTTTCCCTGGCCGGCAACAACACCTGACGCCTCGACCGTATTGCGGTACCTGCTCGAGAGCTGCGCCGACTGCTGTTTGCTACCACTCGTATTCAAATAAAGCAACTCATGTCCTGCGCAGGTAGCTGACTGCATGGCAGGGTTGCTTAATCCTTGCTCAATCAGTCAGCTTCTGGCAGCAGCAGAAATCTCATTTTCGTCAGAATGAAAATATACTTCTCAAGCGGATCAAAACGAAAGGATTACGGTAAAAATCCTGTTGCTGTTCTTCTTGTTGTTGCTGTCGGCCTTTCTCGCTATTGTTGGCGTGTTTATTGTTGCTCTATTGTTAAGCTGTCTACTGCTTGTTGTTGCTGGTGGTTGTTGTTGTCATAGCTGCGCTGCCTGCTGAGCGTTTTTTGGTGGGCGGAACAGCACGTTGGTGTTTGGCGATTGCTTCATTTGAGGGAATTACGAGAAATTGAAAGGAGCAACAGCCACAGCCTACAACACAGCAACAAACGAGCAGCAACAACAAGCAACATCAGCCGACGCAGCCAGCAACATAGCGGTTTTGCTTACTTTTTTTTTTTTGATTATTTTCTTATTTAAATTTTATTTCTTGGCTGGTGACAGGAAACTCGTTTGTGTCGTTGTCGTGTTGTAGTGTGTTCAGTTGTTGCCTCGGCTACGGCTATTATGTCAAAGGATGTGGATGCATTGTGTTCTGTTGCATAACTGTAAATGCAAAACAGATCTCTCTCACTGGATGTGTGTGTGCGTGTGTGTGATAACAGTTGGCTCCGGAGTCTGTTGTGTCTAATGTGGAAGTAAGATTCTTGAGTCCCATACATGAATTCAGACTGTGTTGAGCGGAAATCAATTATGAATGGGGAATATTTTGAAAGCTGACGGGCAGCTGACGCGTACAAACGGTGTTAAAGGATTGCGGCACCGTTAGGTCCTTGCCTGAGAAATATGTAAGCCGAGGAGCATCTGACACCGACTTGAGTTAGCGGTAACTAATGGAGCAGCTGCTTGATGATTGAAGCAAGAAAAGAGCTTCGATGTGAGCATTCTTTCGAGTAATTGCATATCAGCAAGTTCTGCTGCATGTTCTTTAGATATTAAACATTTTTTAGCCGACATATTCGAGTTCTTCATATAACAAAACTGTTACTTAATCAAAGCTACAAAATGCTGGTTCACGGAATACTACTGGTACACGAAAAATTCAAATATTTATGGTAATAAAAATAGACAAATTACTGAATACACGAAAATTGCATTAATTAATTAAACTATCCGACACCTGCTACTTGTCTTTGAATAATTACCAGACAGTGCCCCCGCCACTACAGGGAAATCCTTCACCCACAAATATGTATTTTAAAGCACATTTAATGAAGCAGAAACTAGTTTTTCTGCTTGCTGCTTAATAAATGGAAATTGAGTTTTTATTATTTAACCATATTGGCATCTGAACATTAGAACCTAAACAGAATAGTGCTTAAGCTCTAAATGCTAATCGCATTCAGCGCCAACTTTACAAGCATTTTAAATTACTATCTATGCTCGTTCGCGGCTAGAAAACATTTGATTAATGGCATTGCCAATTTGAGACACTAATATTATGATGTGTTCTTATGTATCGCATTTCCATAAATCTAAACACTAGCTCGAGGTATTCAAATTTATGCATGAATTCTCACAATAGACCCGAATGAGTTCTTTGAACTCTACACAGACTGCGATCTGCGACTATATCTATCTATTATGTCTTCATAAAATAGCTCCAAAAAAAGCTGTGCTGCCAAAGAAAACGAAAAAACAACATAACATAAAAGCAAAATAACAAAAAAAAAAAAAGAAGTCTATTTAAAAAAAAGCAAGAAAAGTTCATTCGCCTCATGGCAGACAAATTAGAAAAATTAATACGCCGCTGACTTTTCAAAGCCCCCTCGTATACCCCCTGTCCCCCAATGGAGGCACGCAGCGAACTGCGTCAAGCTTTTTTTATGTAAGAGAATGTAACAAACGTTGAGGTCTGAACTTTTGGGTTTCTTTTTCGGGCAGTTCATTGACCACAAACAAAAAACGAACCAAGAACAACAGCAACTCCAGCAGCAACAACAAAAGCCACCAAAGCGCAGCCATCTTCAATGTGAACTTTAACACAATGTTTTTGGTTAGATTTTGAAAGAATTGTCTTGGCAGCAAAGAAGAAGAAGCAAAATAATTCCTAGTCTTATGGCCAAAGAAAATTACTCAATTGCCATTTTGTCGTTGCCGCTCTCAGTGGTTTGGGTCTCTGGGGTCTTGGGTCTGTGGTCTGGGCACTCGGTCATACTTTCAAATTGCAGTTGCAATCGCTGCAGCATTGCAAAAAGCTGGCCAGAAAGAAAGCCTTTCTTTTTAGCCTGGCCAAGAAACTGGTTGGCCGCCAGGCAACGGCAACGACCAAGAAGAGAAAGATTCGCATAAGCCAATGAAAGTATCTCGCGTTGGTTACACTCTCTTGGCTTAGTTGCTGTTGCTGTTGTTGTTGTAGTTGTTGTTGCTATTCATTTGTTGTTTGGTTGTTGTTAGCTGTTTGTTGTTTGGCCATTTGGCCGCTGCTGCTTGTAGAATGTTTCTACATAGATTTTTCTTCAGTGGGGCTCTCGGCGCCGTTGCGGAAATGTTTATCTACATCTCTGCCTCAGTCATTTCTGCAGCAGTTCAAGCGAGTGCGTTGAACTTGCCATCGAGCCAGGCATACATATACATGAACAAAGTGGAGTAGCAATACGCGAACACCAACACCAACACCAACATCAACATCAACACCAACACCAGCACAAAAGCCGAGGCAATCGGCCGACGTACCGAAAGAAATGAAAATAATTACGAGCCACCGATGCCGATATATGTATGTACATATACATATATTTATATATATATGTAACTACCCAACCAAGCCCCCAACATGCCGAGTTCCCTGCTGCTCGACAAAGTCGAACAGCGATCGCATTGTAACGCCGCACACGCATGTGTGGAGTTCAGCTCTGCTCTGTAGCTGTCAGTGGAGGCCGTGCAGCATGTTTTTGTTTTTATGTGGCTCTAAGTATTCTGAGGCCATTACATTTGTTACAGATTTCGGCTAACCGATAAAAATGATCATCAAAAATGCTAGTACAATTGCATCTGCCGAGGATCAGTTGGATCACTTGGGGAAGTTGTAGGAGCAATTCTTTATTGTTATAAGTGCTCGCATGCCATGCTGGGAATTCTAATATGCCAGCGACTATCTCATATGTAGGTCTTGGTATGCCAAAGAATTTCTTGCGGTTCTGCTCTTAACGATCTTACGATAAAGATACGTGAGAGCAGGCACAAACAGCTTATTATTATTATTATATTATTACATACGGGCTTAAGATATTGGCCAACTGATTACTATTTAGGTATCAGAGACCATCATATTAGTAAACAGATAATAGTTATTAATGGCCTCTCGAAAATCGTAATGGAAATGGATAGCTTTGGAGAACCTTACAACGTCAGAACTTTTTTTATGTTATGTCGTTAATATTAAGCAAAAAAAACCTGATCCATCTTAATAAAAATATTCGTTTTAGAATTTAAACTGGTTTGATTTCCAAATGCAGGATTATCATTTAAATTTGTTGACAAAATAATTATGTAAAGCACACAAATAACAATAACATTCTCTCATTCGCTGTTTTTAAAATATTTTTCCAATAAAAACAACACTTTTCAAACAAAGTAGTTGTTGTGGCACATTTAAGTTTAATACCCCTTCTAGAGCAAACTTGTTGGCCCATTTTAGAGTCTACCGAATTAAGAAGAATTCCCCCAACATAATTTGTTTACATTTTGTATGTTGTGTCGAGGTTCAGTCACATTTGGCCCTAATCAACGCAGAACAGATTGCAGGTCGGTGACTCACAGACGACAGCAGACAGACAGAGAACAAGCGAGGCTTTATGCGATGCCGTGTCACGGTCAAAATTTCCATAATTTGAAGACTTGTTTGCGATTACACTTTCGTCACTGCAGCCGGAGCTGTTAGCCTAATTATACAATTCTCAATACCGATTCCAATGAAAAGAAACTCTGTCAAAAAAAGATGCCGTTTTTTTTTGTTATGGGGGGGGGGGGTATTTTTGCGTAAACAAGATGAGTCAGACATGGCTGCGATTGGGCCAAAAAGAGTGCTGCCAATTTTTTTATCAGCAGGTCTGCGCAGAAGTCGTTGACTCCGACGAGATGTTTACACGCAAAATTATTACAGATGAAAAACGAAACGCTCTGGAGCTTCAAGAGAGGGGAGGGGAAGTAACGCTGTAAGAAGTTCTGGTTTACAGGTTCAACGACCGTTTTGGTTACAAGACAGAGACAAGAGAGGCAGCAAAGTGGTAGAACCTTTTGGCAAATAAGAACGCGAAAATAACGCAACACAAAGCGGGCGACGAATGGCCAAGAAGACATTTTGGAGCTGAGCAACAACTTTCACCAATTTGTTTTGCTTTCGCAGTTCTTTCGCTGGCAAGCGACGAGACGACAACAATTGTCTTGCTGTCAATGCGCCAAAAGCGTCAATCCGATCAGCCATCAATATCGCTGAGCATATGGATATCTGCGTGTATGTGGGTGAGCTGTCTTAGAACTCACTTTGCTTTTCGGTCCGCTCAAATTAATAACTTTCCCATTAAAAGCTAATAAAGCCGCTTGCAACTTCCGCTTAGACAAAATGCCGCAAAAGTCGCGCATTTGATTAGCAGCAATGCATATGCGTGTCTATCTGTGTGTGTGTAAGTGTGTGCGCTATGTGGCACAACAGAACGTCACGTTCTAGCCATGCCACACAGGTAAAAAATAAAAAAAAAACCCACCTCACTCCCGCCCGCTTTTTGGGCCAACGCTCGCTAATCAAATGTGTCCGTCCCCGATCGCTCACCCGCACGCTCCCCCTCTCCCACTGTCTCTCGCCCTCTTTCGTTCAGTGTTCTGGTGGCGTCTTCCAGAAGCCTCCGCTTCGTAGCAGTTAGCTTACGGTACTTTTCGTTTTCATTGCACGTCAGCGCGAGAATGTTTAGCCTAGATTCGAGCGCAGGTTCGTTGAACTGACTTGACAGCAAAACCGAGCTTCGACTTCGGCGCTTCGCTTTTGAGCTTCGGCTCAGCTTCGCCGATGCGTCGCCTCTCTTCGTTGTCTCTTCGTTCTGCTGTCGCAGCTCAAAGATTTGGTGTCTGCATATGCTGGCAAGTTCGTTGCCTAAGTCTTTTGTTTGGGCGTTGCCATCGAGCACGGTTTAAAGCACTCCCCAATCAGATTTGCAATATTCGGCAGCTTATGATCCGGCATTAGCCAAAACAAGAAAAAACACATGGAAAAAAACCCAGCTATAGAACAAAATAAAGTCCAAGCCATGTTTGCCATAGAATCTAATGGCAAGCATGGCCAAAATCGGTACAATGGCCGCAAGTCACCTCCAAGTGCAAGCACTCCAAGTTGCTGCAGCCAGTCGCCAATGCAGCTGAAGAGGCAGCAAACAGCAAGAGCAACAGCAAAAAGCAGTTAAAGCCAATGACCGCAAGTAACTTACATTTGAAAAATGTGTGCAAAAGCACAGCGAAAGGAGCTGGCACACACATACAAGCACAAGCACACACACACACACATACAAACATACACAACAGAGAGCTGCTCTCACAGCCACAGTTGCAAGCGAGTGGAGACGTGCCGATGCATTTTGCTGAATATAACAGTATCTCAACGGTAGCTGTGCGCGTCTGCGTCGCGGTTCTTTAGCCAGCCAGCCAGCCAGCCAGCCAGCCAACTACATCAACAACAACAATGACTACAACAATTCTGCAATTCTGTTTGCTGCTGCTGCTGCTGCCAAAGATGAAACCGGTCTAAGAAATACTTCCAAGAAAATTATTGAGGGAAAGGCGCAATGCGCAAAGCTATGGCGAAAAATCAGTTTTGTTTGTTTGATGTTGCTGTTGTTGTTGTTGAGGTGGTGGCTAAAGTTCTCATCAACATTCTCCTATTTCAACTTAATCATGATGGCAAAAGTCTTTTATAGCTTTTGAATTATTTTTTAAGTACATTTAATTTAAGTGACAATTTATGGCATTTCGTAAACTTAGAGATCTTTAATTGGCCTTAAGTCAGCTGGTTATTAGATTGTATAAGATAGCTTAATGCATTATTATTATTCAGAACAAATTTTACGATCACACTTAATAGAATTTGAAATGAATGTTGAATAAGTTTGCTATTAAATATTTATTATAGCTAAGATAAAAACCAACACAAGTTTTCTGAAACATGAAACATTATTCGCTGATTTGTTTGCTTGAGATTCTTGAATCTCAATAAATATTATTCCTGCTTTTTAATTTTATTATTCATTTTTAATCAGTTGCGCTTATTTTTCAATTGCTGTAATTTCAAAAAGAGGCACAACAACTTGCTTGAATTGAAGCACACACAGTTAAGCTCTAAGTCTAATATCAGCAACTTCTCAAGTTGCTGGCTGCTCATTCATATCGCATACAGATAGATCTTGACTGGCTTACCCAATTCGATTGGAACCACACACATTCCATACCCCAGCAAATTGGCCACAAAATTTATGCTATGTTATTTTGATGCGATGTGAACTTGCAACTTCTGTGGAGATTTTTTGTTGTTGTTGCCTTGCGGCCAGCAGAATTGTTCGCTGTGCAGCAAATTGAAAATTAGCGTAAAATATTTTCATAGCAACTCAATAAGCAACTGCCGCCTGGGATCGTTGCACATTGCCAAACTCTGTGCCATTATAAACAAAAACAGTAGAAAACTCTAGCCACAAAACAACAATCAAGAGACAAGAACAACAGCAGCAGAACTAAACA
The DNA here is from genome assembly GCA_035044105.1 of Drosophila nr. perissopoda 5 BK-2023a. NCBI lineage: Eukaryota > Metazoa > Arthropoda > Insecta > Diptera > Drosophilidae > Drosophila > Drosophila nr. perissopoda 5 BK-2023a. The sequence continues at coordinate 2,636,301 of JAWNMK010000124.1, forward strand.
ACGCTGCACAAAATAGGCAAAAGAACAAAAAAAAAAAGAATTCCCAGTGACCCAATTCTGCGCTCAGTTGCAGCAATCGCAGTTATTGTAGTAGTTGTTGTTGTTGTTATTGTTGTTGCTATTGTTGTTGTTGCTGTCATCGCCATCGTAGCTGTTGTTAGAGTTAGTTGGCCTTTTTATACACTATCAGAAGGTACAACAACTTGAACTCTGTGTTTGTCACATACATTTTTTAGATACAAGAACATGATGGTTTTTTGAGGTATGTCCTTAGAGAAGTGTCTATATCAATTTTTAGCTAATGTCTCATAGCTTTTATGATGTACAATAACCTTAGATTTCTATAGCTAAACTAACTTCATCAATAATTGAAGACTTACTAAAAGTTTCTTGACTTCCTGATATATTGAGTTTTTGTATATATCTTAGCCTATGGAAACGATATTTTAAGTTGAAGAAAAAAGAGTGGTTGATGTTTGCTGTCGTGAGGAACGTTTTTCATTCTTGTTTTCAGTTTGTTTTCCCGGAAGTTCTATGCGCATGCGCATAGAGCGAGTCGCAGCTAGTCGAGGAACTGAGCTGGCAAATAACAGAAATTATGTTTCTGCTTGCAGCATAAGAAAAGGCCATGGCTAAAAAGAAATTGGCGAGTGCAGCGATCGCTGGGTTCGATTGCTGGCCAATGCATTGCATCCCAGACACACAGAGAGAGAGAGAGAGAGAGAGAGAGAGAGAGAGAGACGAGGAGCGGGCATGGGGAATGGAGGTGCAATTGGAACATTCGCCCAGCGGTCATTGGGCGATTGACCGACTCGGCACTTTTCTTTTGGCCAAAAACAAAAGCCAATTTCCTTTCGGGCCAGATATGAAAATTACATATGATCGCTGGCAAGCACTCCCAGTGTTGCCATCGAGTCACCGAATCACCACCAACCAGCCTCCTGCCCTCTCCAGCGCACTCGATTGTTGACTGCGTTTGCTTGACTGGCCGCTTTTGTATGCTGTAACAGGAGCGTAATAAACACTCTCCTAACGGTGCTTTTTGCATGACTAGAGAGTGTGCAACTCAGCAACAAAAGCAACAACGAGGCAACTAGAAAATTCAGAGAACGAACTGTGCACTAAGTGAAATGCTGAAGTGCATTATAACCGTACATTTAACTCACACAAACACAAACACACACTCACACACAATGCAATTTTCCACTTTTTGCTTAACGTAGCTCGAATTTTGTTGAATTGATAGACAGCACAATTTAGTGTCTGCGCCAGGTGGCAAGCAATTGGCTATTGGCTATTGATTTAAATTGATTTCAAAATTTAAAGCATACAGAAATAAATTTAAAGAGCATGCAACACTCTTGAACCCAACTAATCGTAGCTTATGTGAAACATTTAATTGATGGAGAGCATTGGAACTAAATAAAATTTATTACATAAAAAAGTAAAGCTAAACTGAAAAATTTCCAAGTTGTAAAAACCCGCGATTACTTCTGATAATTCTGTGTTTCTGGCAACTTTACAGAATATATCTTTAGTATCTAGTCTGTTCCCAAATCAAATTCTATTTATCGATAAACATAGATGTTCATTTATCATCCCACACAGCTTAGCTACTTGACAAAATTTGTATTGACAAGTTCTTCTGGTTTTTGACAACTTTTGAAATGGCCTCTTCATTAGATGCTGCCACAATATTGCGAATAGACTCGTTGAATTTATTTTGGCCTCAAGAGAAAGCAGTTTTTTTCTATTGCAGCAACAACTGTAACTGCAACACACACACACACACATACAGAGAGACACACGATCGCTGCGCATGCGCAACTCTGTTTTTTTTTTTTCTCCTTTTTTTTGCAACAGCAGCAGCAGCGGCGTCTAGAATGCAATTTCTGTTTCTCTAGCGAAACGTTCGCCGTGCGCTTCTCACTGTCTATGAGTGTGTCTGTGTTTGAACTTTGAAAAGTGGGTGAATGTACAGTAATGTTTGCTGCATGCTGAATGCAACGCTAACACTGCAGTTGCAGTTGCTGCTGCTGCTGCTGCTGCTGTTGCCAATTGGCAAAATAAATACGTGGCAAATTCGTGATGCACAAAGCGCTGGCGGCCCGCAGAATTTGGGCACCGGGCACTTTAGAATGCATTTGTTAAGGTCTTGTCGCCAAAATGCAGCTGAGCCCAAAAGCTGCTAAAAGATGAAATACAACTTGAAATAAGCTGAAGGTAAATACTATTTTAATGCTTTTCTGCAACTCTTATCAGCTTATCAAGTTTGCAGCGTTGAAGGCCACGCCGTTTCATAAATTGGCACACTTATGCAAAGTCAACGACTCACGCACACAAGCACACATCACACACACAACAGACATACGTACATAAACAGCCGACTAGTCAAGTCGTTGCCTGAATGCAAGAGCTTAGCGCGAGGCCGAAGAAAAAACAGTTAACTTGTTTCGCGCGCTGAGCCGAAAGCAAAGCTGCGCTCACCATGTGGCTCGGCTCTGTGTGTCTGCCTTAGTGTGTGTATGTGGTTGTGTGTTGCGTTGCATAACTTTCATGCCAACGCAGGCAGCGACTAGTCGCCTCAAAGTTCATTCGCCTCGTGCACTCCATTCGCCTGCGCTTTCCTCTCTCTCTCTCTTTCTCTGTGTCTCTCTCTCTCTCTCTCTCTCTCTTGAACACTCTTTGCTCCACACTATTCCTCTCAGCTGGCTCTCTGCGGCCAACAGCTTCTTAGGCTTTGGCTTTTTCTTTTTGGCTTATATGCTGTTGTTGTTGGTTTGATTGCTTTTCTCTTTTTTTATTTTCAGAGCTTGGCTTTCGTTTGGGTTTCTTTGGCTCATCGCACTGACTGCAAACTTGAGTCTCTTGAAAAGGAATGTTTGCTGCTATTGTTGTTGTTGCTGGCGACGTTTTTGGGTGAATGTGTATTTTTTGTTTATCTGTGGGATACGTGTGCTTGAGAATGTTGTTGTGGTTGTCGCATCTCGGAAACAGAGACCCACAATATCTGTGCGTCGATCTGTGCAGCATTGTTTAAGGTCAGTTCTCTTACCTAACTTTTATTGCATTTTTCGTTTTGTTTTGTTGGTCAACCATTTTTGTTTTTTTTTTTTGGGTAAATAGTCGGCTTTTTTAATTAGTTACGTTTGGGTTCGGTGACCGAGAGTTGAGTACTTATGATGAAACTTAAAGAGCCATGTGAAATGACTGACTGCACTTCGAGATGAGAAGATCAAACAATGCTCAAATTTCAAAAGATTTTATCTCGACTTCATGAAGACAACTGCATCGAATGCATTAATGGAATTTTCGACTAAAAGATTGACAAGTGAATAGCTAGGAGTTAACCATATACTTCAAGCTTAAAGACAACTTGAAATTCTATACTGTAATTATTTAAGATGTTATTTTGCATATATGGAAATAATTTATGAGTTTTCTTTATAATCATATTTCCCACATATTGCATGACAACATATGCTATAAATATGCTCCAGTAATGCAAAAAGCCCCAAATCTAGGTAGGCCTCACATACCCCCCATTTGCATTTGACATTGTTTTCCGCAAACAAAGAAATACTTAAAACTTGCATGTATTCAAATATTTAATTAAATGTTTACATTTCTCATTGTAGAATTGAAAATTTCAATAAATTTGCAATGCCCACGCAAAATTGTCTGAGCGAAAGCACGCGAAAAACTAAAAAAAAAACCTACAAAAGCTCAAAATGCTTAGAACCAAATGCATGCATGTCGCACACACACACACACATACAGACAAAACTAAACGCCAACAGCGCAACAACAACAACGCGCAGCAGTGCAAATTGTGACGCCCCAAACAAAGCACAGAGCGAGAGAGTGGGAGAGTGAGAGAGCGAGTGCGGCAGAGCCCCCACGCTGTGAGCGATAGCGCAGCGATGGCCGCGACAACGACAACGACATTCAACTTGAACTTTTTGCGCACTCGCGCGCTCTCTTGTGTGTGTGCTCATTGGCTTCGGCTGCGCGCTGCATAGAAAATATAATCAAGATCAAGTTTCTTCCGGCATTTTTGCACAAAAACAAAAATTAGAGCTTTTATTGTTGTTGCTGCTGTTGGCTTATGAAGAGCGCGCAAGAGCGCATCGCTGTAGTAGCTTTTGCATAAGTTGAGTGGCTGAGCGAATGCTTGCATGTATGCCTGTGTGTGTGCGAGTGTGTTCAAGTGTGTGCGAACGTGTGTGTGTATAAGTGTGCTTTATGGCAAGTGCATTTGCGTGTTTGTCAGTCAATCTGTTATGATGTCACTGCCAGCGACGCCTTTTCTCTGCCTCCAAAACATTTGCAGCTTTTGCATATGAACTTTGTATGAATTGCTACAATTTTGTAATTTGGCATTTTACGATTTTACATGGCGATTTGAAAAGTTTTCCATTTTTGCCAAAAACGCAACTCATTTTCACTCGCGTTGGAAAGCGCGTCTTCCACAAAATATGCATGCTACAATTGCACATGCACACACACGCACATGCACACACACACATGCGCGATTCTTGGAACTCGACGAAAACGTTGCAGCGCCAACAACAAGTTGCAGCAGCAGCAACAAAAACAAGTGCAACAGCAGCAGCGTCATCGTTGCAAGCAATGAACTCGATTTTGTTTTCATTGCCGCTGAATTTCTAAAACGCAGCTAATTAGTCGAGAGTGTTTGAGCTGTGGTTGTTGTTGCTGTTGTTGTTGTTGGCTACGCAGTCGTCGCTTCTTTAGCTGTGTTCCACTTTTCTGGCAGTTTTCCACTTTTCCTTCAGTCACCGCAACAGATTTCACACGCGGCCATGCAATTCATCATAAAAATTATTGTTAACTGCAGTCAATTGGCCAGCCGAGCAAGCAGATGAGGGGTGTGGCAGTAGAAGATGCAAGATAGTTGCCTAAAACAAAACAAAAAAGCCAAATGAAAATAAGTTTTTCCAAGTCGCAAAGGCGCGCCTTGTGTGTGTTTGTTTAAATAAAATGAAAGTTTTTGCGCGCCAATCTTTGACACACATATAAGGCAGTCAGTCAGTCAGTCAGTCAGTCATGTAGTCAATCAGTCAGTTAGGCAGTCAGTCAGTTAGCCGTGGCAGCAGACTTTGCTTAGCGGCTTGCAGGCCTAACTGCAAAACTTTGCAACGGTCGTTGCCGTTTCATTTCTCGTTGTGATTTCATTTTCTAATGTTGTCGCCTTCACGTATTCGTATTCGATATTGTTTTCTACTTACGCTGGATTAAGTTAGATTTTTTTTTTTTTTTTTTTGCTTTGTCTGGGCCAAAAATGGTCGCATGAAAAGTAAGAAAAGCGCGCTCAAAAAATAAAATCAAGCATACGCGGCTTATGACGAGACTCATCTGTTAAAAGTGAAATAGCCAAAGTTGCCCCTACAAAGTCTGCTTCTGTGTGCGTGTGTGTGTGTGTGTGTGTGTGTGCGAGCAACGAAATTTTAAATGGTGAAAAGTAAAAGAGAGTCGTGCAGAGCAGCGAAAGGGAGCGCAACTCGGGAGCCGCTGAACAGTTGATGGCACCAAAGCGCTTCACTTTTTTTTTATTTTTGTCGACAGTTCAACAAACTTTTTGGGCAACAGCTTAGAAAAAACTCTGGGTCAATAAACTATACAAGCCACATTGATGATGATCTGCTGGTGGTGATAATGATGATGATGATGGTAATGCTGCCGTGGCTTTTGTTTAAGATACACGCATATAAAATACCCGACACAAGAGGTCAATGGCAGACGCACTCGAAGTGTCTATGAATTTTAAGAAAGGCATTGTAATGAAATGATTTGCCTAACATTAAGCTAAACTAGAAGATGAATTCCCCCAATGCGAGACTCCACTTGGCAAAACAATATACCCAAACATATTTATTATGCATGTAAGGAAAAGTTTTTAAGGGGGTCATTGAATCGGAATTGATTAACTTCAGCATTTATGTTTAGCATTTATTGATTTTTAAAATTCCACTTTTGTTTGCTTTCAAAATTAACGGTCACATTTCCCAACGAGCGCCACCTAGCCTGCGTGCATGCAAACTATGCCACCAACAAGCACCGGCATTCAAAGCAACACAACTCTGCGTTTATCGACCAACCGCCACAATGCCAGAAGTTATTGATTTAGAATCGATGCTTAGAAGCACGCAGCTTCATCAAAGAATCGGCATAAACAAACAAATAAACAATAATTCCAAATTAACAAAATATGAGCTCGCCAACAAGTAAAAATGTCAGTGAGACAAACAACAATAGCAACAAGCCAAAGAAGTCGACCAAAACGAACTCGAATGCCAAGGGCGGCACAATGGACACACGAGGTGAATTGGCGGACTTAATCAAGAAGAAGGCAGAAACATCGGTAAACAAACCAACAAACATAATAATTGCAATGTAGATAATTTTATGATATATGTAACGTAGGAACAACTGGCCAATCTGGAGCGACAGATATACGCATTTGAGGGCTCCTACTTGGAGGACACACAGCTGTGCGGCAACATAATACGCGGCTGGGAACGCTATCTCACCTCGAACAAGGCAACGAATTCGAAGGCGGACAAACGCAATCGCAAGTTCAAAGATGCGGAACGTTTGTTCTCGAAGTCCAGCATTACCTCTATGGCCATCTGTAATCGTTAGTAGCACACACTAATTGTAGCCCCCAACTGCACTCAAATGTTCTTTACTTGCAACACAGCTGAACGCGCCAGTGAATCGGATTCCATAACCAATGAGGACTCCAGCGACAACCAGATCTCAATTAATCAGAACACAACCACTGCGCACGATGGTGCAACAACCATTAAGTCGCAGGATGAAAAGGGTAAGGCGTTGCAAGGGGAATAGGGCAATATCAGTGAACGGATTGAAGATAAGGTTGATTATGATAAATCGGTGCTTTAATCAGATTTCACCAAAATATATTAAGCAGTAATCGCTTAAATTTGCTAATATTAATGTCTCGTCTGCATTTTTTTTATAGATTCGCCGTCCCATCGCAGTGAGGAGCGAGCGAGTGCAGCTGGTGCCAGCAACAGCAACAAGGATCTGCCCAGCACACCAACTACGAACACAAAGAGCAAACTATCATCGAGCTCGAGTGCGACGGCCAAGAAGAGCGGACATATCAATAAGAAAATCAGACATCGATAATGTAATAATAAAGTACAAAAGTGTTTTAATCGTGTTTTTGCGTTGCACTTGTAAATAAGATGAATAAATTACATTAATATACAAATATACAGAGAAATTCATCTTTTATTACAGTTACTTTTCTAATACTACGCATTAAAATAAATCGCTAATTGCTTATTTATATTTATAAGGAAGAAACTCATTCAATCAACTATATATTTAATACGGCAACAGAATTCGAAGCGATTATATTCTCATTTCTTCTCCTTTGACGGCCCCTTAAATATACCCAAGAGTCTGCCCCGTGTCATTTCCTTGGCCTCCCGCAGTCCAAGCTGATAGACTTGGTCCTGCAACGATTTGATCTTCTCCACCAATTCAGCTTGTGACAGCATCATCAACTCTGAAATTGATTACCTATCGTCAGAATCATTGGAACTTTAAGAGAATTTTGAGCAGAGCTTACGATTAACTTTGCGCAAATCTTCTTTGGTCAATTCCCGTGTACGATCAACATTTGGCATGCGTAACGGTGTATGACTCATGTTCACGAAATCATTGATGCCCGGAAAGTTTTCCGGCCACTGTTCCGGCGATTCGCGAAGCGTTTCCATCGAAATTAGCTCCTCCTCTTTGACGCTCTGCGCCTTCTTCTCCATGTTGGCGTAGCCCATTGATTCTGCCCTTTCGATGTCCTCCGTATCCGACTTGAGAATTGCCGCCGCTGAGAATCTTTCGAAGCCGGGCTCTGTATTGCTCATGATGGCGTGGATTTGCTGATCGTTTATTATGTTCAGTTAAATTAATTTAATTATTTAGTTAAAAAGGCGTTTGTATTAATAATCCGTGCAATGTGACCGCATTTCTTCAACTAGCGGAGTTTTCTGTTAGATTGTAGTTCCAAAATAAATTCGTTCGAGCTAGTTCCGAATGTATCTATCGATAAGGCCAAGCTTGGATTTTATTGAAATGTTAACTTATTTACTTTGAATTTTACTGATTATATTACTGAAGAGCCATCTATAGTCATTGCATATATATGGCTGAGATTTCCACATATTAACAATTGAAAGCATTTCCCTTATCGATTTAATTATCGATACAGCAATACTAGTAATGCTAACCAACACTACTTTTATCGAGTCTATCAAAAATATTTCGTTTTAATTCTTTCATTTCGTTGAACAAAATAAATAAATACCCTGGAAAGGATCGTCAATTGGCCAGCAGCATACACAGCTAAAGATCGAGCACAAAACGAAGTTCAGCAATGGCCACGTCAAAGGCCTTACTAATTTGTTTATGTATGTTCGCCAGTAGCTGCTACGTGTCGGTGTCGGCAGACGAACACAATCATAAGGTATTTTTTTTGTATTTGTAGTTGTGCCCGTATATTCGACAGCTGCCTCTGTCTGTATGCATGCTGATTTGTAACTTTAATGCACCCACACACATTGTTTGTTTTTTCAATGCACAGTACAATGACCGTGAGGAGGTTGTTCTGTGGATGAACACAGTGGGTCCATACCACAATCGACAGGAGACCTATGCGTATTTCTCGCTGCCCTTTTGCAGCGGTTCCAAGTCGAGCATCTCTCATTACCATGAGACGCTCAGCGAGGCGCTGCAAGGCGTTGAGCTGGAGTTCAGCGGCTATGAGATGCAATTCAAAATAGATGTGCAACGGACGGTCATATGCATGGTGAAGCTGACCGAGGAGAATGTGAAGGCGTTCAAATATGCTGTGATGAACGAGTATTGGTATCAAATGTATATCGATGGGTTGCCCATTTGGGGCAAGGTCGGTGAACGGGATGAGAACGATGGCAAGTATTATATACACACGCACAAGAAGTTCGACATTGGCCACAATGGCCAGCAAATTGTGGACATTACGCTGACAACAGAAATGCGCGAAGAACTGAAGACGGATGCCAAAATTAAGTTCTCCTACGAGGTCAACTGGAAGCCAAACAAAGTTGAGTTCAAGAATCGCTTCGATAAGTATCTGGATCCAAACTTTTTTCAGCACAGAGTAAGTCTAACAATCTAATTTGAGGTGGCAAATTATAACTTATTTATTGTCTTCGTAGATACATTGGTTTAGCATCTTCAATAGCTTTATGATGGTCATATTCTTGGTGGGCCTAGTTTCCATGATATTGATGCGCACGCTGCGCAAGGATTATGCACGATACAGCAAGGACGAGGAGGTGGATGACATGGAACGCGATTTGGGCGATGAGTACGGCTGGAAACAGGTACATGGCGATGTCTTTCGCACGCCACCCAGTGCCCTTTTTTTCTCAGCGCTTGTTGGTGCCGGCTATCAGCTTATCTCAGTGGTGTTTTGTGTCATCATGTTTGCAATTGTCGGTGAACTGTATACGGAGTGAGTTAATATCTAAACTACCAATTGATACAGCCAATATATCGTTTGTTTCGTAGACGTGGTTCAATGTTATCTACGGCGATATTCGTTTATGCTGCCACATCCCCTATCAATGGGTATTTTGGTGGATCGCTTTACGCTCGACTGGGCGGTCGCTTGTGGATACGACAGATGCTAGCTTCCGCTTTCGCGGTGCCCGCCGCTGTTTGTGGCACTGCGTTCTTTATCAACTTTATTGCCATTGGCTATCATGCATCGCGTGCCATTCCCTTTGGCACGATGGTTGCAGTGACCTGCATTTGCCTGTTTGTCATCTTGCCATTGACGCTCGTTGGCACCGTGGTCGGACGTAATTTGGATGGCCAGCCGGATTTCCCCTGCCGTGTTAATGCTGTACCCAGACCCATACCCGAGAAGAAATGGTATATGGAACCATTGATCATTGTGCTGCTGGGCGGCGTGCTTCCTTTTGGTTCAATTTTCATTGAAATGTATGACTGATTTGACGCAATTGTCTATTGGATTTTCTATTAATTCTGTTTTCGTTTTTGCCTTACAGGTACTTTATCTTCACCTCGTTCTGGGCGTACAAAATCTATTATGTCTATGGGTTCATGTTACTTGTGTTTACCATTTTGACTGTGGTCACCGTTTGTGTTACGATTGTGTGCACATATTTCCTACTGAATGCCGAGGATTATCGGTGGCAGTGGACGAGCTTCATGGCTGCCGGCTCCACTTCCATTTACGTCTATGCATACTCCTTTTACTATTTCTTCTTTAAGACCAAGTATGTGAACATTAGCTTAACAATTTCTTATTTGATTTTTATTTTTAATATGGCTTTATCTTGTTTTTGCAGAATGTTTGGCCTATTTCAAACGGCTTTCTATTTTGGCTACATGGCATTGTTCAGCGGCGCCTTAGGCATCATTTGCGGCACCGTCGGCTATGTGGGCACGAATCTGTTCGTGCGCAAAATCTATTCCAATGTGAAAATAGACTAAGATCGTGCGTTTGTTGAATCCAAACCCCACTCCCCTATCCATTTACAATTGTATTTATTGTGTAGTATTTTAGTTAACTCCCTCTCTGTTTATATAATCCTTTTGTTCCATTCTCAATACTCTCACAATTTTCTCATGTCGGTGTGAATTAAATAACAAAACAAAAATCTAAAAAGGAAAACTAACCAAGTCAAAGAGCTCGCGCCAATGATACCAAACAGCCGAAAAAAGAATCACCCCTGATCTGATCTATGTATATAAGTATAAATATATGGCACATATGCTATGTATTTGTATGCATTTGTGTGTCCTGTGTGTGTTTATGCGTGTGTGCAACAGATATATTGTAATATCAAAAATGCCTAGAAACTTATCAAATCTATGCAATTGCAAATGTGACTTCAAATTGTTTGCGCCAATTAAGTTTATATACATTGCAGAAATGTGCTGATTAGCAATAGTCGATAATATAATATTAATAAAGTCAACATAAAAAACGATTTAAATTCTTACGTTATTTTCATAAAAATGGAAACACCAAACAAAACGAAACACTTCAGAGTCAAAGCCCGATGTTTACCTTGGTTAGATTACGGAACAAGATTCATAGCCCGATGTTTACCTTGGTTAGATTATGGAACAACTTTCTCAATTACCAATATTAAAGTATGTTATTAAAATGTGTTTAAAGTCAAACAATGGGTAATTGATATTTGCACTTATCAACATAGACAATCTGGCAATTGAGAGATTAGTTTCGAAGTAATAAAATCAATTTGAACAATCTTGTTCATGCACTCAAAAGACGACCCACCTTAGATAAGCTTTATTGTAGCCGATGAGGACGTGTGTTTGGGGTGTGGCACCTTACTAATTGATAAGGCACAAATGGAACGGCTCTTTTTAAATGTGCCACTTATGCAGTTCTCAGTCACAACACGCATGCTAGTAAATTTATGCTAATACGATTGAGTTTTCCAGTCCACATTTCACCTACTTTAAATATAAATGTGTGTGCATGTTCATCATTGTGTTTTTTATTTATTATTTTTTGAAATGTGTGGAAAACATATATGTCTAATCAATTTAATTTATATTCAATGGCTCATTAAACCCACCAGGTTCCAAATAACAAAGTCTCGTCTTTCTAAAGTAATAAACATAAGGTATTGGAAAATATTTGATGTTCTGATTGAAGTGACTGACATGCTATATATATATAAATGAAGCGGCCCAATTCTAGAATTGATGCACGTCATAACAACAATCATCATCACATCCGACATAAAAAAAAATCATAACTGTCGATATGCTGACAATGGCACTACCCACCGCATCTGATTTTCTGGTTCTCCCTTCTTCTATTTCCCATTTTCTAACGGTTATCTGATGCGAGCAGCAAGCAGCTCACCTTGAAAAACAGTTTTCGGTCTCTCAATCGGAATCATTGAAAGAAACGTTTTTGAATACTCAATTTCAATTCGCATCGATTATCGTTAAAACCAACACGAAAAATTCTTATGTCCTCAGCTCACGATATAAAAACCAAAGCCCAGCTCTTAGCTTAAGTCAGTCTGTAGTTGTTGTTTGACTGAACCACATTGAGACATCATGGAATTTCCATACTTTCTGCTGCTTGGTGAGTTTAACGGACGCATTGCTTAAGAGTCCTGTAACTGAAGGTTTTCTTCCGTTTTAAGGCATATGCTACACGGCGAGTGCAACGTTATTGAACTGTAATTGTGAGCCAGGGGCAAGAGGACCACCAGGCACGCCAGGACCGCCAGGACCAGCTGGTCCTCCAGGTCTTACTGGTGGCGGTGGCGGCTTTTGGCCACCATTTCCAATGCCACCATTTCAGGGACCTATTATAGGTCCAAGGGGCTTGCCAGGACCACCGGGACCGCCAGGCTACTGTTTCCCCTGCCCAATTAATTACTTTGGACTACGATCAGGATTCGGACCAGGACCAGTAATCGGACCAGGACCAGTAATCGGACCAGGACCAGTAATCGGACCAGGACCAGTAATCGGACCAGGACCACGACCAGGACCAGCACCATTCGGTTTAGGATTAGGAATCGGATCAGGAGGTAATGCCGAGAGCCAGAGCACTGCCTCTTCTATTGGCAATATTATTATTATCCCCCCGACCCGTACAAGAGCCGCCATGTTTTTCCGAATCACACCCGACGGCGAATTGGTCCGCCTCGAGAGTCCCAAAAATGAGCTCAATGAAATTCCGCAGATTAATTTCCAAGAAATGATCGCCCAACAGTCTGTTGTGCCAACAGCTGCCTCCTCAGTAACAGACATAACACCACCCACAGTGTCCACGACGGATGGTCAGTCGGGCGATGACAAGGATGAGACCATGTTTGCAGCGGAAACGGTACGCAAAGACCATGGAAACTCTGAAGTAAACGATTGGCGTCGTGTCCTCCTGCTGGGTGAGCCACCAGCACTCAAGGCTGCCACCCTTGAGCCGGGCAACGCCAAACAGCTGGAAAACAGCATGGACAGCTTTCAGCAAGCACTGATCGAGCTAAGGGACAAGTATTCCTATCTAATGCACGCTCAACCCTCGAGCGAGGCACGATATGCAGTTATTGCATAGAATCTCGGATAAATCTCTCGACACTTCCTAAAATAAAACACGTACACATAATTCCTATAAAGCTTCTTGACACAGTCTTATCTAAATACATTTTAATTGGTTTTAATTTTCACAGAAGATAGTAAAGGGCAGTGAACTTAGGCAAATCTTCTCCGATTCGAAAATCACAAGATTTAGAAAGATAGATTTCATAGTCATAAGTGATCCCAAGTCTCAGCAATATTCAATGTTGTGACAACTTAGCAGTACAGTTTAACTGTGATCAAAACTCTAAGCATATAATATCAAAATAAGAAAACACTTGACAATTTCTTAACCGACTTCTGGGTACACAAAGTATCACAATAGATTTAAACAACGATCAAGACTGTGGTAAGACTGCTAATTCTCTACCATATTTTAATAGTAAATATAGGTAATTTACAAATATCCAGAAATAAACATATTTGGGTATTTCCAGGAACGTCACATTTTGACGCCATCGGAGCACTGTTTAGAGCTAAAGGCCGTCTCTGTCGGTTTTGTGGTTCCAATATATTAACACCAAGTTTTTGTCACGTGGAGGCTTATTGCAATAAATATGACAAAAAAGAAATCCAGCAATTTTTTGTTTTTGTCTCGTGGAGGCTTATAGATAATAAATTAAAATCACAAAATTTTCACGTGTGTGAAATCACGTTCACAACAATATGAATGCTCATGGACAATTGAGATTGGGAATACAATAGAACCATATTTCCAGACGAATTTGATTCCAATCGTCATAGGCCCAAATCAATATTTAATTTATTATATATTATTATTACTGATAATGCGTACTTGAGACTCGTTCTTCTGCTCCTCTGATGGCGACTTTGGCCCACCACCATGAGTCGTATCAGGCATTGGAACTGGAATAGGAATAATTGATGCTTATTATTATCCTCAGTCTCAGTAATTAAAATATATTGATTAAGAATTGTCAGATAGTAGTAATGAATAACTCTAACGATGAAGAAAAAAACGGTTGTATTTAGTCTTTGTTCGACCTCTAAAATACTACTGTAAAATGCGTACTTGATACTCGTTCTTCTGCTACCTCTGTAAATGGCGTTAATTTAGAGCTTATTCCAACCAACCAGTGTTAGTCAAGATAATCAGGCATTAGGCCAACTGTAAGAATCCAGCGAATACAGTCTAAGAATACAATTATTCAATTTATCGGCTCAGTCTGCAGTAATTAAAATATAAACTGTGAATTAAGAATTGTCAAGATAGTAGTAAAATTGACCATATTACAAATCTACTACGCAATGAAAAAGAAATAGTAAACGGTCTGTATTCCTAGTACTTCTGTTCGACACTCGTAACATAAATACTACGCATTCAAAAATTGAATGTCGATGATTTACTATCATTACTTCTTCTTAAAGCTCGTGACGCCTAAGTTGTGAATGAAACTGCGTTCAATATTATATCGAATGTCGATTGATTAGGGGCAAAACGTATGATCAAAAAGCCCTTGCTTTTTAAAACTCGTTGAGTTTTGACGAAGTTAGGGCATTCTGAAGTTTCCACCTAAGCCCATACACCGATATATCGATTTTCAGGCTAATATTTACTTGTCTTCCGACCTCACAATTTCGTTTTCAACTTTAAATGTGCATTCAGTTTAGGGGCAAAACTGTGATCAAAAACCCTCGCTTTTTAAAATCGTTGAGTTTAGACGAAGTTAGGGCATTCCTAAGTTTCACCAAGCCCATAAGATATATCGATTTCAGGCTATAATTTTTACTTGTCTTCCGACCTCAAATTTCGTATGTTCAACTTTAAAGCGATCCATTAGCAAAACTATGACAAGCTAGCATCCGAAGTTTGACGAAGATATATTGAATATGCGTAAGACTTAGGTTTTCTACTTGTCTTCCGAACTCAAATTTCGTTTTCAACTTTAAGTACGATTGATTTAGGGCAAACGATGATCAAAAAGCCCTCGCTTTTTAATCGTTAGTTTTGACGAAGTTATGGCATTCCGAAGTTTCGACCTAAGCCCATATATCGATATATCGACTTTCAGGCCATAATTTTTACTGTCTTCCGACCTCAAATTTCGTTTTCAACTTTAAATGTACGATTGATTTGGGGCAAAACTTGATCAAAAAGCCCTCGCTTTTTAAAATCGTTGAGTTTTGACGAAGTTAGGCATTCCGAAGTTTCGACCTAAGCCCATATATCGATATATCGACCAGGCCATAGTTTTTACATGTCTTCCGACCTCAAGATTTCGTTTTCAACTTTAAATGTACGATTGATTTAGGGGCAAAACTATGATCAAAAAGCCCTCGCTTTTTAAAACTCAGTTGAGTTTTGCAACACCGAATTCGACATAATTGTTACGTTTCCGGCCAAATTTCTTCCGACCTCAAAGTTTCAACTGTACGATTGATTAGGGCATTCCGAAGTTTCGACTAAGCCCATACGATATATCGATTTTCAGGCCATAATTTTTACTTGTCTTCCGACCTCAAATTTCGTTTTCAACTTTAAATGTACGATTGATTTAGGGGCAAAACTATGATCAAAAAGCCCTCGCTTTTTAAAATCAGTTGAGTTTTGACGAAGTTAGGGCATTCTGAAGTTTCGACCTAAGCCCATACTATCGATATATCGATTTTCCAGGGCCATAATTTTTTACTTGTCTTCCGACCTCAAATTTGGTTTTGACAAATGACGAATTTCACTAGCAAAAAGCCCTCGCTTCCGATTGGCATTTTGAAGTTTCGCCCTATGCCCATCTATCGATATATCGATTTCAGGCTATAATTTTACTTGTTCCGACCTCAAATTTCGTTTTCAACTTTAAATGTACGATTGATTAGGGGCAAAACTATGATCAAAAAGCCCTCGCTTTTTAAAATCAGTTGAGTTTTGACGAAGTTATGGCATTCCGAAGTTTCGACCTAAGCCCATATATCGATATATCGATTTTCAGGCTATAATTTTTACTTGTCTTCCGACCTCAAATTTCGTTTTCAACTTTAAATGTACGATTGATTTAGGGGCAAAACTATGATCAAAAAGCCCTCGCTTTTTAAAATCAGTTGAGTTTTGACGAAGTTAGGCATTCGAAGTTTCGACCTAGCCCATATATCGATATATCGATTTCAGGCTATAATTTTTACTTGTCTTCCGACCTCAAATTTCGTTTTCAACTTTAAATGTACCCGTTGAGTTTTGACGAAGTTATGGCATTTTGAAGTTTCGACCTATGCCCACACACCGATATATCGATTTTCGGCCTATAATTTTTACTTGTCTTCCGACCTCAAATTTCGTTTTCAACTTTAAATGTACGATTGATTTAGGGGCAAAACTATGATCAAAAAGCCCTCGCTTTTTAAAATCAGTTGAGTTTTGACGAGTTAGCATTGAAGTTTCGACCAAGCCCATATATCGATATATCGATTTCAGGCATATTTTTACTTGTCTTCCGACCTCAAATTTCGTTTTCAACTTTAAATGTACGAGATTTAGGGGCAAACTATGATCAAAAAGCCCTCGCTTTTTAAAATCAGTTGAGTTTTGACGAAGTTATGGCATTTTGAAGTTTCGACCTATGCCCACACACCGATAATCGATTTTCGGGCTATAATTTTTACTTGTCTTCCGACCTCAAATTTCGTTTTCAACTTTAAATGTACGATTGATTTAGGGGCAAAACTATGATCAAAAAGCCCTCGCTTTTTAAAATCAGTTGAGTTTTGACGAAGTTATGGCATTCTGAAGTTTCGACCTATGCCCATATATCGATATATCGATTTCCAGGCTATAATTTTTACTTGTCTTCCGACCTCAAATTTCGTTTTCAACTTTAAATGTACGATTGATTTAGGGGCAAAGCTATGATCAAAAAGCCCTCGCTTTTTAAAATCAGTTGAGTTTTGACGAAGTTATGGCATTTTGAAGTTTCGACCTATGCCCACACACCGATATATCGATTTTCGGGCTATAATTTTTACTTGTCTTCCGACCTCAAATTTCGTTTTCAACTTTAAATGTACGATTGATTTAGGGGCAAAACTATGATCAAAAAGCCCTCGCTTTTTAAAATCAGTTGAGTTTTGACGAAGTTATGGCATTCTGAAGTTTCGACCTATGCCTACACACCGATATATCGATTTTCAGGCTATAATTTTTACTTGTCTTCCGACCTCAAATTTCGTTTTCAACTTTAAATGTACGATTGACTTAGGGGCAAAACTATGATCAAAAAGCCCTCGCTTTTTAAAATCCGTTGAGTTTTGACGAAGTTAGGTCATTCCGATGTTTCGACCTAAGCCCATATTTCGATATATCGATTTTCAGGCCATAATTTTTACTTGTCTTCCGACCTCAAATTTCGTTTTCAACTTTAAATGTACGATTGATTTAGGGGCAAAACTATGATCAAAAAGCCCTCGCTTTTTAAAATCAGTTGAGTTTTGACGAAGTTATGGCATTTTGAAGTTTCGATCTATGCCCATATATCGATTTTCAGGCTTCTTACTTCCACCACTTCCCCACTCCGTGGAAGTGTGCTGTGATTGCGATGATTCCGAAACCTGGCAGGCCGTATAATCTCAGGGGATCCATGTTCGGTACCTGGGTATGTATCTGGACAGGAAACTTACCTGGCGCAAACACATACAGATCACGGCAGCAGCGTGTAGATCCAAAAGGGCGAAACTCAACTGGTTGCTGAAGTCATCCAGAAAACTCAGCCTGAGCAACAAGCTGCTGGTGTACAGGAGCATCATCGTGCCCACATGGACATATGGGATTCCATTTTGGGGCACAGTGGCAAAATCTTGGATTAATCAAATCAAGTCTTGCAGAACAAGGTGCTAAGAGACACCTCTGGTGCTCCACCCTATGTGAGCAATTTGACGCTGCACAACGACTTCTGTGTACCGACAGTTTTTAGTCAAATAAACCGACATACAAGTCGTTACAATGACCGGTTACATAACCATGTTAACCCATTGGCTTCGTCACTAGGGTCGAATACAACCCGCAGACGCTTAAAGCGCCTCCACACCAGCGACCTCTGGACTGTTGGGCGTTAATATTTTTCGTTAATGTGCAATAAATGTTATATTTAATCTTACATTTGATGTTGAAGAAAAGAGAATCGTTTTGCACACAGAAGTTCGACTTTTAATTAAGGTTAAGGTTTATTTAAGCTGTAAATTAATCACAGGCTGTCTTTCCATCGCCAACGCAGGCGGCAAAGGCCATCGTGTGGGGAATGGAGTTCTGCTCGTAGACGCCAGTGAAGAGATGCGCCCAAGGACCCGATGCAAAGACTCCAACGTCTTCGCCGCCGTGTGTCTCGGACTCCATGGGAGCAGTAGCGGGGAATAGCTGCTCGAAATCGTCACCAAATACGGACATGGGATCGACACGCTCGTGTCTCTCCGTATTGTAGTAGGTGTCGAAACTTATGCCATTGGCATAGCTCAATGGCAAATATGGTTTGCCATCGGTGCCCTTGGATTTCGCTGCCCCAAAGATATCGCTGCCACGTGACTGATATCCGCCCAGGCTGAACGTGTGCGAGTGATCCGACGTAACCACAATCAGTGTGTCCTCCTCGCTGGTCATCTCGCGCGCACGCCTCACAGCCTTGGACAACTCGGCGGTCTCGTCCAGCGCAATTCGTGCCATTGTATCGTGATGGCTAATATCAATTTTGCCACCCTCCACAAACAGGAAGTAGCCGTTTTTCTCATTCTCCAGAACCTCGATGGCCTTCTCCGTCATCTCCTCCAGCGTGGGCTCGTTGTTCTCCTCATCGGCTAGCTGCTCGAGATGGTAGTGCATATGGCTCTTGCTGAACAGACCCAAAAGACGACCCGTTTGTTTGCCATCAACCTTCAGCAACTTCTTTTGAGTCTTCACAAAGGTGTTGTCCTTGGACAGAGCCTCGAATTCCTCGACCAGATTGCGGCCATCTGTGCGACGGCCTTTGTCGTAGAACTCGGGATCATAGAAGTTACGCTTGCCGCCGCCAAGCACGACCTTCAGTTTGCTGCCCACCTCGCCATGGATGAGTTGCACCGCAATGTCGTCCAATCCGTTAGCCAGCTCACCACAAGCCTCCTCTAGCAATGCATTATTCTCCCACTCACGATCGGCAGTGTGGGCATAGACGCCCGAAGGAGAGGCGTGTGTGACACGAGTAGTGGTCACGAGTCCAGCTGCCTTGCCCGCATCCATTGCCCATTTGCCCAAGGAGAAGACGTGATTCGATTGGTCGGCCATGGCCTGGCAATCACCGCGTTTGATGTGAGCATTGACACCAATGGTGCCGTAGTTGGCCTTTACACCGCACAGATATGATGTGGATGTTGACGCCGAGTCGGGCACAATCTTATCCACGCAATAGGTCTTGGAAAGGCCCGTGTAGGGGAATTCCTCAAATGAGAGCTTCTTCTCCTCGCCGCCAATATAGCTTCTAGCTGCAGCCAACGTTGCCAGTCCCATGCCATCGCCCAGGAAGAGTATAATGTTCTTTGCACGCTTTGTATTCCGCACATAGTTCAGCTTCTCCTTAATGTGCTCCCTGCTGGCCGACAGCCAATAATCCTGTGTGTCCTCGCCGTTAATGAGTTTTGCGCTCATACGTGGACTTGATGGCAGAGACGGATGCATGACCTCGTCATCTTCCTCGGGCACCTTGCCCGGCACTGCTCCGCCCAGCACACAGTCGGCCAAGATGAGCAGCGGCAAAAGTCCGCTCAGAAATCGTTTAGTTAGCATTGTTTTGCTTTTCGGGTTCTCAGCTCGGGAGTTGAGCAAACACTGAACTGGGCAGGCACTGAACGGTGCTGCTTTATAGAAGCGCTTTTAGCAGCTGCAATTAATTTCAAGTGATGACAGCTCGTTTTCGCTTGATGTCGTATTTATGGCCACTTCGAGGGAAGGTGCATGTGTCAAAACAGCACTTGAGCTGACGATCGACTGATACATTCAAAAATCACATAATTCCGAGTAATATACGACTTGAGTAGCGGGATTACAAAAACAAAGGCCCATTTGGTTGGCTATATAACCATGCGTGCCTCTCGGTAGCTCAACAGTCTATCGTCAGCCGTCAGACGGATCGAAATTAAATCGAAACTTCCGAAAATTTTGCCAAATGGCGAATAGTGTTTTTACTAGTACTTGCTGGCTGCTGGCAATTCTCGGACTGGTCACCTCTCCAGTCTGGGCTGAGCCAACCGATGAGGAGGATAATGGTGAGTAATGCTAAGAAGTTGAAAGTGGTCATATTTTTAGTATTATCTTTTTTTGACTTAGCTCGTATTGCTTATCTGTATTTACCTTGTAGATTTAAGTTAAGTTACATATGTTTACATGTATTTGTTAACATAATAAATAACTCTTATCACTAAAAGATATTTACACTCGTCGTAATACTAATCTATTAGCAATATTGTATATATTTTATCTAAAACCTATTTAGTATTTCTACAAATCGATTAACTGTTGAAAATTTAAATTCCAAACATTACCAAGCAATTTTGGTTACTATCTGTGAAATAGGTTTTATCATTATCAGACAAAATATTAATTATGACTTATGAATTGAAATTTGATTTCCAAACAGCACAACATCCACGTTTGCAAATCTCACGTGAATTTGTCGAATTGGACGAGGAGCTGAACACACGTTTCTGGTATGATAAGGCCCAATCCATACTGACTGATAAGCTGGAGATCCACAGAAAATTGAATGAGAATCGTGCCAAGAATGTGATACTCTTTCTGGGCGATGGCATGTCCGTGCACACGATTGCCGCGACACGTGCCTTCATGGGTGATAGCAACAAGCAGGTCTTCTTCGAGAAGTTCCCCTATGTGGGTCTGTCCAAGACCTATGCGGTTAATGAGCGCACTCCAGACTCGGCCAACACGGCGACTGCATATTTGAGTGGTGTCAAGGGCAACTATGGCACCATTGGCGTCAATGCGCAGGTGAAACGTGGCGATTGCCTGGCGGCAACCGACAAGAGCACACACACGCAGAGCATTGCCCAGTGGGCGCAGGAGGCGGGCAAATGGGCGGGTCTAGTGACAACGGCTCGGGTGACGCACGCCTCGCCTGCTGGCGTTTACGCCAATGTGGCCGATCGTGGTTGGGAGGATGATGGCAAGATTACCAAGGATGGCTGCAGTGCCGAACTAAATACCGACATTGCCCGACAGCTGGTGGAGTGGCCAGTGGGTAAGAATTTGCGTGTGGTGCTGGGTGGCGGACGTGCCAATTTCCGTGACAAGAGCATGGTCGATGAGGAGGGCTTTGCGGGCAGCCGCAAGGATGGGCGTGATTTGATCAAGGACTGGCAGCAGGATAAACAGCAGCAGGGCGCTGATGCACACTACGTCTGGTCGCGCAAAGGTCTCTCCAATGTGGATCTCAGCAAGACGGATTATCTGCTGGGTCTCTTCGAAACCAGTCATTGTAACTACCATTTTGAGCGGCCGCAAACAAATGGGGAGTACGATGAACCCTCACTCTCCGAGATGACAGAGGCGGCCATCAATTTGCTGAGTCGTAGTGAGAATGGCTACTTCCTGTTCGTGGAGGGCAGTGGAATTGATCAAGCACATCATGGCACGAAAGCACGCAAAGCACTCGAGGAAACCGAGGAATTTGCCCGCTCCATTGAGCTGGCACGCAGTCTGACCTCGGAAGAGGACACGCTCATCGTTGTCACCTCGGATCACTCCCATACAATGACCATTAACGGATATCCCGTAAGTTGCCTATTAATGCAGCTTTAATTTGTACATAATCCCTTTACTATTCTTTGCAGTATCGTCGCCAAGACATCCTCTCACTGGCTCCGAATCTAGCCGCCGATGAGGTTCCCTTCACCATTCTGTCCTATGCCAATGGACCGGGCTTTTCGAATACCTACGACAAGTCTGGTCGCAAGGATCTGACGAATGTGGATACCACAGGTTCACAATTCCAATTCCAGGCCACAGTTCCACTTTCTTCGGAGACCCATGGCGGCGAAGATGTGGGCGTCTTTGCATCCGGTCCGCACGAGCACTTCTTCTCCGGCAACTATGAGCAGTCGACGATTCCCGCTCTGATGGCCTATGCGGCCAACATTGGCCCCTTTGCCGATGACAAGCTGAAAAAGTTTTAGTTTGAATAAAGTGATTATTGTGATTAACAGAACAGATTATAGAATAAGATTGTAATAAGTTTTGATATAGTAAGTGGGTGGGTGTACTTGATCGTACAAGATTAGATGGTAAATTCAGATGCGTATTAACTTAGTAATACTTTATCGCTCGCCGTCAGCTGAGATGGACAAAACATACAATTAGCAGTCATATATTTATATAGATAACAGCAGATAAGTCTGGTTTCACAATTTGTATACATGAGTTACGATCACTTAACTCCCCGCGATTACAATTTGAGATATTGACTTGCGAAGGGTCAAATTGAATAATCAAACACAGAATTGTTTAATATTCTACGTACATGTAAGTCAAATGTACTTTCGTTTAATTATTGATTTGTTTTGTTTGTTTGTTTGTTTGTTTCTTGTTTTTTTGTGTTGTATAAATGTTCGTTAAATACGTCATATAATCTTGCTTAGGCTAAATTTGACTCTATTTGTTTCAAGTCAATCGCTCTATTTACAATTGTTTTATTTTCTTGTAGAAATCAATAGACTATGTGTTAAATTGGTACACAATGCAAAACTAGAACTAAAAAAAAATATGTCTAACAATAAATGCGTTTTCTTTACAAAATACAAACGGTAAATGATATAAAAAAAGAAAAAAATATATATGATAATAAATGATGCTAAATTGATTGCTAGGGACTCGTTGCATTGTAAAAATTGTAAAATATATTTAGTTTGATGATACAAGAAAACTACTTAAATCTAGAATTGTATGATGTGTCCAGCTAGTTGGAACGCGATTCTTAAAATAGACTTTAGGCATGGGTTTAAGGTGCGTGCAGTGGGTCGGTTTCTTTTTATTAGGTCTCCACCAGCTGCGCCGGCGGCGGGTGCTGATCAACATCCGGAGTCGTTTCAGCAGGCGTAGCCGTCGTCTCGTCTTCGTTGAGATCGGTATTGGCCTCATCCAGGCCGATATTGCCCACATCCAGATCCAATGTCTTTGGCAGCGGCCCAATTTTCTGCAATATGTCCACGGGCATAATCTCACGCATCGTCGGCACCGGCTGCACGGCGAAATGTGACGACAACGTGGGCAACGGTGGTGGCGTAAAGTATGGTGGCACCAACGCTGGCGGCGGCGTCAATGTCAACGGCGGTGCTGTCAAAACGGGAACAGGAACGGGTCCGGGTACAGGTAATGGCAATGGCAGGGGCACAGGCACTGGCACTGGCGCTGGTATCGATGCGACGGAGGTCACGGCGGATAGCACAGGCGTTGTTGCTGGTGGATAGCAGGGATAGGTCTGTGCGCCCAGCACGGGTATTGGTTGTGAAGCGATGGGTGGCGGTGTGGCGGGATGGGGCATCGTTGCCATTGGTGGTGGACCACGCAAATAATGTGGCAGTCCATGCAGCAGTGATGGCGGCGGATGCTTGCTAAAGAACTCCTGCATCATGGCATCCGCTTGCGCAGGCAACGGCCGATGCCTCAAAAACGCCGGCATTGGCAGGCGTCCAGATTTGACCAGCATAGCCATATACTTGGGATCGAAGCGGGGTGGAAGATGCGACACTAATGGTCGCAGTTTGCGCTCCCATGACTTAACAATGACGCCCTTCATCGGTTCAAAGTGATAGAAGCGGAATCTGGGCTTCTTTTGCACCACCACAGGTTTCTCCAGATTCGGCGGCTTCGGCGCAACTGGCGGCAGTACGGCTGGCATCGCCAACAGCTGTTCGCGGATGCGCTGCAATCGAAGTGCCTTGGCGGCACAGCGATCGCGACACAGACTCACTCCACGCTCCACGGCTGTCTCGATCTTGATGCGATCCTCGCTATCGCTCTCGTAAGTGGGCATCACTTCATCCAGAAAGTTGACGCGTTTGCCTTTGCGTTTGGGTTTGCTGCACGTGGGGAATTGTGAATTGAAATTGAGCAGGAGTTGTACATTTCACCGAAGATTTTAACAGTCTTACCTCTTGTCCTCGGGTGTTTCTTCCTGCACACTGTCCGGTATATTCGCTAGCTGCACTGCTGGCTCCGTGGATGGCACAATTTCCAGCACATTACCCTTTTGCACGGCCACCTGCACAACGGGAGCCATGGGCAGTTCTCTCAGCACTGGGATCGTTGACGTTGCCATCAGGCTGACAGCATTGTAATCGTAATCCATGGATGCAGCTGCCGCACCAGACGAGTACTCCTTGTATTGGGCATAGGCTTGGTCCATGTTGTAAGCGGTGTCCATGTACGCCGCATAGCTATCATATTGCTCACCACTCGCATCCTGCTGCATCAGCGACATATTATAGTAGTAGGCAGCCGCCTCCAGGCTCTGATTCTCTACAAAGTAATCATCGAACATCTGGGCGTGTGGGGATCTCGATCTGCTTTTCGATCTTGTGTGGCTGTTCCTGTGCGACCTTGAACGCGACGGGGACTTTGTCCAGCTACGTCGCATCGGCGGCGACGGTGGCTTGAAGGGCAATGGTGAACGCGAAAAGCAGCGCTCGCGACTGTAGGAGCGACGTCGCGACATCTTCGGTGGTGGTGAGCGTGGACCCAGCATCTTCCCCGGCGGCGACAATGAGCTGCGGCGTCGTCCCAGCGTCGGCTTCACGCTCCGCCAACGCAACGGACTCCGACTGCGCGTCCGACTGCGACTTGCACTGCGACTGCGACTGCGACCCACACCCAAACGTCCTTTGCCAAAGCGTGATCGTCGCGACGACACCATAGGACGACGTCGACGTGGACTTGGCGTACGTGTCGAGTCCGTGCCGCGACTGGGTCGCACATTGCGGCGGAAACGATTGCGCGATATCGAACGGGAGCGGGAGCGTTCGCGAGTGCGGGATCGGGAGCGCTCGCGAGTGCGTGATCGCTTGAGCTGGTGCTGCTGTTGCTGGTGTGGATGGTGTTGCTGGTGTGAATGGTGGTGTGGATAGTGTTGATGAGGCGAATGCTGATGCTGCTGGATACGCAGCTGCTTGGAGCGGCTCTCCACTATGGTGGGCTTCACAATCGCTATCTCTTTGGGTGGCTTGGTAATCTTCTCCTCGAGTGGCAGAGGATGAGGCTGTGGCGCCATTTCTGCTTCATCCTTATCGAAAATCGCGGGCTTACGTGAGAGTTTAAGGGGTGAAATGGTTAGCTTGATGGCCTCACGATTCGCATCAAAGATGTTATTAACTGGCGACTCTGGGATTGGCAGCTGCGTCTGCTCTTGCTGCTGGTGCTGCTCCAGTTGTTGCTGCTGCTGTTGCTGCGGGTGTTGTCGCTGCTGCTCCTCCTCGCTGGCTGGTTTCAGATCTGGCTTCCGATACTTGTTCATAATGGCATTGCGCTGCATGAGGAACAACGATTCCATTTTGAGCAGCTCCTCGCAAATGTCATCGCCCGAGTCGTAGTTCTCACGCATCATCTGAATGCGTGCCAGATTATCTTCGAGGCTCTTTAGTTTGCGCAAATCCTTGCTGACATTGTTCTTCTTGTGGCTGAGCTGCTTGCCACTAACTGCATCCTCTCGAACTTCGCCAGCAGCCGGTGGCGTTTGCAACTGTTGTTGCTGCTGCTCCACTTGCTCATTATTGTCTTCCTCATCGGTGCTGGAATCATCATCGTCATCATCATCGTTATCATCATCGTCGGAGCTGCTGCTGCTGCTACTGCTGCTGCTTGTCGTAGCTTCTGTATTGCTGGATGATTCCTCGGCAGTGGAATTACTTAAGGAACTATTTGCCTCCGTTTTGGCAGCTGTTGTTGCTTCACTCGCGCTGCCGCCCATCTTGATACTCGTCATGAACTTCTCGTATAGATCCTGGATGTTGATCAGCGCCTTGTCGGGCACAACTGCTCCTGCTCCTGATGCTTCGGCTGCTGCTGCTTCAGCTGCAGCTCTTGTTGTTGGAAGCTGCTGTTGTTGTGGCTGTTTGGGTTTAGGGGGCGGTGTGCTTTTTGTATTCCACAGCGAATTCGAATCCTCATCGTCGCCGTTCAAGCGTGTCACAATTGTGGATGCCGGATGCTGGATGGGGGTATTACTGTCCCCAAACGCCATGGAGTCATCGTTCTCCCAGTTGTCTATGTAGTCATCTGTGTCGGGACTGTGCCCATCCGCCTTATTGGCAGCTGTCGTCGTCGTCATCGTCGGTGGCGGCGGCGGTGCATTGGCAGCCAGGACACCATTGCGCACGGAAACATCTCGCTCGGTGTGGCGTTGCGGTGGTGGTGGTGGCGTCATATCGCGCTCCACTTTGATTTGTCGCACTGTGAGCAGTGGCGGTGTTCTGCTGCGATTCTTTTCCTGCTTGATAGCACGCTGCGACTCTGCTCTACTGTGATGTCTGTCGCCATTGCGCTGCATGCTGTGACGCAGTGACTCCGTTGAGCGTCGGGGCGACAAACGACTGAACACTTCGCTTAATACTACTTCATGCTTGAAGGGATTCGCAAATCGTTGCTGGAGCGGCGCCGTGTGGCGTTCAGGTGTGCTACTGCTCTTGGTATGATGGCTGCTTGAGCTGGCTGGCGCTGGTTCGATGGGCTCCTGTTTGATGTGCATCTGCGAATCCTTGGGTGCCTCCTTTTTGATGCGATGCTCGGTGCTCTGGCGTAACAGTTGCTCCTTGGTGGCCAGCAGCGCCTCAAAGTGCAGATCATTGTCCTCGAGCAGTGCACCAATGCGTATGTGAATCTCGCTGTGGATCTTCAGTTGTGGAGTTGTCCCCGTCGTCGCTGTTGGCTTGAGCGAGTCTGCAACCAGTGCAACAACTGGTTTGGGCATCATATGTCGGATCTCCAGCGGCGGCGTTGTGCTTCGCTCCACTGAAGCTGCAATATTAATTTGGGCAGTAGTAGGTTCATCTGACAGGTGATTCAGGGCTGGACTGCATGGTTTGTTCAGTCTTGGCGGCGATACGGCAAATATATCGAAAGATTTGCGTAAATCGACTGCGGGTGGCGATTGCACCACCTGCTTCTCCGCATCTTGGACAGATACATTATTATCCTGTGGCAGTGGCGGCGTCTTTGCTCCGCTCTCGGACTTGCGACTTTTACTTCGACTTCGTCTATGCTGGCTGGGTTTGGTTTTGAGCGTGATGTTCTCGATGCGATCTCGTCGCTTATCTTTAGCTGCAAAGGAAGAAAGATTGTCGGTTGAGCGCGACGTACTTTTATCTGTAGAGCTATTGGATTCGCGTTGCCTCTCCTTGGAGAGCTCCCTGCGCCTTTCATTGGAGCTATCCAGCTGCTTCACCTTGGAGCCATCCAATCGCTTTTCCCTGGAGCGCTCCCTCGGCTTGGCCTTGAAATGTTCGCTCTTCACTTTGTAGCGCTCCATTCTTTTCTCACTGGAGCGATCTCTCTCCTTGGAGCGTGCTCTCTGTTTCTCCATGGAACCTTCCCGCTTATTTTCCTTATATCGTTCTCTCGAACGCTCCCTTGGCCTCTCTCTTGAGCTAGCACTTTTTGACTCCCGGGAACGTTCGTTTCGTTCCTCCCTGAAACGAATCCTATAATTCTCTTCGCGCTCCCTGGCCGTATCCAGGCTTCGATTACCCTGCTCCCTTTGCGCACCATCGCTGGCAGATTCATTGGAGTTGGGTGAGGGCTGTTGATCTTTTGGTTTACAACTCTTGTGGTGCGGATTGCTGCACTCCGAAACTAAATTGAAAACAAACGACACTGGTGGCTCCGCTGCTGTCCAGCTGTGTGAAGACATCAAATCAAAAGTGAAAAGATTTTGTTTTTGATTTTACTCATCGAATGATCATTATTATTAGCTGTACTCACATTAAGATGGACTGCGGCCGCTTGCCGTCTTGATTTTGATCTTGCGTCTGATCGGGTGGCAGTGCCGGGCCATAGGCACCAACACCACCAGAGGACGACTGTTGACCTTGGATTCCATTGCATGACGACGCTGTCGGAGGGGGCGGCGTTGCGCCCCTGGGAGTGCCACCGCGCTTCGGTGCCGGAGGTCGTGCATAGAATTGGGAGCGGGTGCCGCGAATGCCGCCACGCTGCATTCTGGGCATATAGCCCACGCGGGAGAAGTCGAAACACGGCGGACTCATATGAAAACGTAGCTGACTCAGACCCAGGAAGGGATGTTGGGGTGCGGATGGTTGTGGTGCTGCTGCCGCAGCTGCTTCCTCTTGTTTTTCCTTCCGCGCCTGCTGCACGTCTTCCACATTCTTCTGTTCATCATTGCCGGAGGAGTCCGTATCGGAGTACAAACCCTCACTATCATCAACTTCCTCCGTTGATGCAGCGAATGCCGTGGACACCTCTGCTGCCGTTGCATTGCCATTTTCAAGTGGTAGCGGTGACGATGGCTTCTCGTTGGTTCCAATTTTAGCGGTGGCCTCTTTGCGTCTGATGGCCTCCAGCTCTAAAATAGCGCGCTCTTTTTCCCCGCAGTTGACCGCCGTATCGATTTGTGTCAGCTTGCGCAATGCTTTGTTCATAACGTCCTTGGCGAGCAATTTCTTCGGTGCCAGACTGGCACTGGCATTCTCCGCCTGCTGATGCGGTGGGGTCACCAACTCACCCGACTCCAAACTATTCTCACCATCTTGCAATTCATCGGCAATGAAAAGCGTCTTCTGCGAATCGCTGACTCCGCCTCCAACTCCGACTCCGCCGCTGCCGTCGTCGCCTTCTCCCTCGTTGCGCGTCATTTGTGACATTTTCGCATAAACTTAAAGTTGAAAATGTTTTTGGTGTGTAGAAATTCGCTGTTTTCAGTTTCAATGGCGGCGCCGCGTTTTCTTTTTACCTTGCCTTGCTTTGCACACGATGAAAATATGTAGTAATCAATGCGTTTGCGGGGTGCGGGTGTTGGTCATCCTCATGGACGGTGACGGTGGAAGAGTTGCTCGGTTGTTGCTCCGATTGCTGATGGACGCCCCTTCTTCGATTGTCGTCGTACGGCACACACGCTTCGTTGCATCCACGTGCACACGTTTTGGGTTTGCTTTTGTTTGAATACTTCATGTAAAAAAGTGTTTATACATTTTCAAAGAGCTGATGTTCATTTTTGGGTCATGACTTGCGCAGACGATACCGATACTTTCAGGGCTGCAATGCGCTCATGGCATCGATTACACAAATACAATGATGCAGTGCAAAACCAATTTTGTTTTTCGCTCTTCATTTGTTTATGATAAATTTAAGAATCTCTTGATTTTTCATACAAAGTAATATAAATAAATATTAATTTTACTCAAACTAATCTTAATAATAATGTTTTTTTTAGACCGATAACAATTTTTTGTGCAGCTTAAAAGTACGCAACGAAACAATTCGTACAGTTTGAGAGCCACTGACAATTAAAGACCTAAACTATCGATAAGTTTCCTTTATTAACGATATATTTCAAATTGATTAAACGGTTGTTAGTTTTATTAATTAATTTAAGGCCAATAATGCATATGACTTTTATCGCAGTAAATTGATCGAAAATTCACTCAAAACATGATATTTTATCAACAAAACGCCACTTATTTCCGCTTCCTATGCCCATAGCACAAAAATGCGCACTCAAATGCGAAGTGCAAATAAATGACAAATAATGAATACAATTGCCATTCTGCCTGGCACCCAACTCAAGCGAAACGTTTTCGGAGATTGCAATGAGGAAAAGCCACAGCGCCGCCAGATTATGACATAAAGCCACAAAGCACATCATCGCACAGAAAGAAAAATAAGAAGGGCCCAGCGGCTGTGGCTTTGCCACTTGCCACCAGCCGATTGCAGCAGACCCACAAGAAGAAGAAGAGAAAAGAGTGCAGCGAATCATGATTTGGGTTTGGGTTTTTAGCTGCTGGGTTGGCCAGCAGCGACAATCGCAGCGCCAGTTTTTCTCTGCTTTGCATTTGCATGCAACTTTCACCGGCTGCTGCGTCGCTATCTCCGCTGCTACTGCTCGGACTGATGCTGCTGCGACAGCTGCTGTTGCTGCTGCTGCAAAGGCGAAAGGTGCAATTTAATTTGTGGCGCCCCACAATAACCTTACTCGCTTTGTCTTTGTCATTACTCGTATTTAAGGTGCAATTTTATTTTCGTTGCTTTTCTTCTGAAATTTATCGCATTTCCCAAAAAAAAAAACAAAAAACTCCAAAATGTGACTTGTTATCGCTTTCGAAAATCGCATTTGTTAAGTGAATTTGCAATAAGAAAAATCCACCATTGTGTTTCAAGATGTCGACAAAAAATAATATAAAAAAAAACTCCAATCAAGATAAATATTCATAAGTATGTACATATACACTTATATACACTTATTGAAGCTGGAGCGCAATACGCGGACTTTGACATTTTGGGATTTGTGTGTTGCCATAATTTTGACACCACAGTGTGAAAACCTTGCGCATTGTTTTTATTTGCGCTTAGCTCCCAGATAATTGTAAACATGCGTAGATGGGATGAACAATGCGACTATTTGTTGCCTTTTTGCCTTCAATCGTAATTGATTTAGCACAAAATGTTGATGGTTATTCAATGATCATTTTAGTTATCTTTTCGGCTTCTCGTACTTTTCCACAGCTCGTTGGTTAAAGGAGGCCTATTCGCTAAATTCGATACTCGTAACACTCCCACAGCTACAAATCCGGCAATTAACATTTCTAAATGCCATTTCAAGTCAAATATGTAGCTTCAATTGTTGTACATATAGTCGAGTATTTATGATCTGCTTAGCAAATAATAACACAAAAGCGTTAAATGCGCAACGCTGCATGGGCATTGAGGGCGACATTGTTGTTGTTGTTGGTGTTGGTGTTTTAGTTGCTTGTTGCTTGTTGTTGTTGACAAATGAACACTGCAAATGCCACTGCCTCCAGCTACAGCTCCAGCAACAACTCCACCAAGCAACCAACCAACCAATAGCAAGTCATTGACATTCAGCACGAAGAGCCGAACCAAACAACTCGAGGGGGCTTGAACTAGAAAACAGCAAATGGGCTTGGCAGAACGGATGGTGTTAATCACTTAAAAAAAAAGCCAAAACAATACATTCAAAACTAATGCCAATTGGCATTTATATACAATAACGATAATGATTATAATATTTACAATGTGAGCAAGTAAATTTCACTGCTCACAACAAAACCATCACTAATTTGCGGATCTAAGCATGGATATAATAGTAGATCTCTAACAACAATTAACGGTCTCGCTCTGCTTTTGTTTCAGTCCAAATTGATTAAATTAATTTACTCATGCTTTCATCACATGCACACTGAGAACCCCTTGGAGTAACACCACAAGGGAGTGCTGGTGTGAGGGGCTGGGGCTGGCATAAGTGTTATATTTGTGAGGTGCTAATCGCAGATAGCATCTACATGAACAGACGGAGCAGGGGGAGATCGCTTTGATTTATTTATTTTAAATGTTGTTGAATCACTTAACAAACAAAAACCTGTTCAAACCAATTGCTTTTCTTCGACAACAAACTGCGAACTATAGTATGCCTGTAGTCCGTTAAAGAAATAACAAAATTTTGAGAGAATGGATCTACCCTATAATTACCAAGTCACAAGAGAAAGACGACATCGGCATTTTTTTCTTACAATAAAGAAAAAGGTATCAATCATGTCAAGAAATATAGTATGCCTACAAAAGTGGCACATGCTACATTGTCTTCTGGGAATTCCCCTTAGATCTGCGCATTATAATACAAAATCCCCGAACAGTGCACAATCCCACAAAGCATCAACTCTATCTGTCAAATATTTATGTACGTAATTATATTTGTACAATATTATAGATTTGGGATGGAATCTTAAAAGCAAAACAATAACAATAATTACGAAACTCGAAGGGAAATTCTTAAAATGAAGTGCATTCGAAATTGATTCGTTTTAGTTGTTATTCCTAGAGTAGAGCATTATAAATTCGTCTCGAACTATAAATAAATATATGTATTATTGTTCAGACGTCGCATGATAAAAAATTGTTGATTTTTGACGTAGAGTCTGTTTTTTTCCTGTGCTTGTTTACCTTTTTTATTTTTGTTTTTACCTCTTTTTTTTTGTTATTAGCTAATTTTAACCGAAATCAAAATGGCGACGCTGCTGAACAGCATCTAACGACTACAAATAAAAACATTGTTTTTTTTTTTGCCGCTGATGTTGCTAATATTTATGAGATTTTTTTTAATACACATCTGCGCTTACTTATTACTATGTATCTGTGTTTGCATAGTGCATGTATGTATGAATGAGTACATGAATACATATGCCAGTATCTTTCACCGCTCCCTGTTGAGTCGCAAAGCGCTTTTGTTTTCCTTTTGTTACCGCTGCTTAATTCCCAGACATGCGCTTAAGCCGGCGTTGGTGCCAAGTCGTTGCTTGGTACCGCCAGCTCCCTAGTCAAGTTTGCTTATCGTAGATAAAATTACAGTAAAAAAAAACAAAAACATCAGGAAAAAAGCAACTCAATAAAATGAGAAAAATGTAATTTGTTGGCGTCTTTAATGGTTAACAATTTTGAATATCAAATAAATCCCACATTGATTATTTCAATCAATTGCGCAGTAGACATTTTATAATGGTTATGCCATATGCATATAAACAGCGATAGTCAGTCAGATAAGATTTGCATCAGTGACAGGTCGGAGAATTCAGGGAGAAATTACGTGAACGCCAATTAAACACATTTTGGTATATTCTATAGTTTTAATATACATATAGGCATGCATTCCTCCAGCTATTTGAGAGTTCATCTCAAACTAATTGAATTTATTTCTGTTTTGATCAGAGTGCTAGTACAGTATAATATAATATACAATTAAATTTTACGGCAACCTACGCCAACAGTTTGTTAAAATTGCTCTGAGTGCTAAAACTTTGAACTTGCTCTCTCATATTGCTAGACTCATATTTTAGTAGATTAGCGATGAAACCAGAAAAGTGACTTTTGAAATGGTAATTCCCAAAAGGCGCTTAGTTCACACAGGTTAAATAATTAAGATAGTGCGCCATTTGGCAAGACAAACAAATTCCCAGAAACTTAATTAATATCTCTGCAAAAATCAAATTTATTTTGATTTAATTGAACAATGGGAACTCTGTATTTAAGAGCTGAAATATCCAAGGTGCACGATTAAATCTATTACGTAGTTTTTCCATAATTAAAATCGTCTGCTTATCGTGATAATTTAATTGGAGAAGCCTGCAATTGGATAACTTAGTTGGTGCAAGATTTTTGATTTTTCGTTGGGAATCATCGTTAATTAATTGGGCGTTTCAGCTATTCACCGAATTATAAGCAAATCGGCAAATCCACTTTTTGAATTTGGGAACGAAAACGAAAAAAACAAAGCCCTGAAAATGAAAACAAATGAAAGTCATGCTAGCTTTGAAACCGGCAATTAGTGGAGCTCCGACAGCGACTCCAAAAAGCTAGAGGATGCCGCAATGTCCAAGTGGAGACGTCTAATGAACTGGGAATGGGGCGGGTGATCGCTGCTTTGCGTCGGCGTCGCCGTTGGCGTTGGCGTCGGCGTTGGCGTCTTACATTGGGCATTGGGCACCTGATTGCATAAGCATAAGACCAACAAAAGAAATTTAATAACTAATCACTCAATGGCGAGCTGAGGCTGACTGAAATTTATGCGGCGACTGCGTTCGTTGGCTTGTGACATTTCAAACATAACAATTATGTAATTACAATAATAAAAACAGAAACATAAATAAACTGAAGATTGCATAATGAAAACTGTCAATGCCCGGTGCGGGCATTGGGTCATTGAGATGTGGCTAATAAACGAGCGTCTAGCATGATACAAAGCATTAGTAAAGCGATCATAAACCAACTCTCGAGTTCACCACGTCCGTTCCTCCCCCCCCCCTCGCCCCTCCTCATCCTTCCCCCATGACCTAACTGTGGATGCTATTAAATACGTATACCATTTATAAGAATTAAATAATAGACGGAGAGATTATACAAAATTGTTGGCGATGCCAGCACCAATCACCGAAAAATCACGAATACGAAAAAATAACAAAATCAAAAAACCAAAAAACCAAAAAAAGAAAAACAACTAAATAAACATAAGCTAATACAAAAAAACTTCCACTGTTGTTGTGTTCGCTTATAAAAGGAATAGTAATAATAATAATCATCAAAAGGTAGCGACTAATTTGAGCGGTTATATGAGAGTCATTCGTGCACAGACATCAAAAATGATATTGGTTAATGATTCGGGCAGGGGATTTGATACACTCCAATGATATTTGCTACGTGGCGTATGAGCAATGTTATCTGTTTCTACAATTCATTTGCAGGCCACTCGGTTTTTATCATCTCAGATTATGCACATTTGTATATATACATATATTATTACTAAATCATTTCATACTTAGATTTGCTGTGGCTGCTGCTGAGCCAAACAAATTTGGATTTCAGCTCAAGTAACTCTGAGGTTAAATGGACAAAGCAAAGCCGGCAGCGCACAGCGGCAGCTGCTAAAGCAATCAAGATGAACCCAGGCCGCAAGCAAACTATCTGCTCATACATATATAAATGTATATGTATGTATATATATATATATATATATATATATACATATTTATAACTATCTGTGTGTACTCCAGAGTGCAATGATTTGCTGTGGCCACTGCAATTATTTTAGCGGCACAGAAAACAAAAAAAAAAGAAACAGCAACAAAAACAAAATCTTTACTACAGCAAAAGCGAAAAGTTTTTGTTTTTTCGTAAGCAGCAACAAGTTTGAGTGGTGCAACAACAACAACAACAGCAGCAACAAAGACAGCTGCCACAAAGGCGACTTCAAAACGACCATTGCAGTGTAGCAGCGGCGCAACGTTGACGCTGCCGTTGACAGCGACGCCGACGCCGACTTCGACGATGCCAGCGACAAGAAATCTGAGCCGCAGCGAGTTTTACGATATCTGAGTTTTAATTTATGTGTGTGCGAGTGTGTTGGGCACCTTTAATTTGCTGTGTGCCGAGCTTTGCGTTGCGCTACAAGTCGAGCATGTCATCCAATGCACTTCATATGGCATATATAATATATGCAATATATGAATAACTCGCAGAACGATAATTTCAATTAGCTTTTCAACCGTAGTTTTTATTAGATCGTTCTAAGCGATTAATTCACTTAAATTCACTTTTTATACACATTATACTTGTTCAAATTTATGTGAAAAAAAAAACAAAAATGTACAGCTCCCATGATGAAATTCAATTTTACTAAGAAGTATTCATTGATCTGATAGCATATTGGAATCTGTAATCAATTAATATAATATGTGGAAGTGTCACTGTGCGTAGGTTTTCTAATATTTCTAAAATACTAATGAAGCTGATAAACTAATTGAAGCAGATTATTTGATCAAGCTTATAATCAGTTTTATTAACTTGATGCATGTTTACAATTTAATAATGAGCATTTTTGACTTTAATATAAAATTTAAACACAAATTTTACATTAATTTTGGCAAGAGTAAAAGACTTGATCGTAACACTTGGCAAATAATATCAATTAGTGATCTTTTATATGAATACGAATGTGAAGTTATCTGTTCTGTGTAATTGTTCAAATTGGAATTATTTATTGCAGCTTAGATACAGTTGCAGTTATGAATGACAATCTTGTTATTAATATTAATAAGTAGTACGAGAACTTTGTCTAATGGTAAATTAGACTGTAATAGATTTGTAATCGCTTTTGCTATGGCCAATGAGAAATGTGCAAATACTCCGAATGTCAAAATACTGTACAGGCAATTAGAAAAGACGGTAAAAATATATACATTGTGTATACATATATATCAAAACTACTGCGTAGCTGCTTTGGTAAGTCAACAAACCGCACCCGAAAGCTTTTAAGCTTGCAGTCAAGCTCGACTGCAAAGCACACAATCACACGCGCTCTCACACACACACACACACACACTTGTGATTGTCAATGCTATTTGTGTAACGTTTTACTCTTATTTTTATTCGTTTCTCGCTCGCTTTTTTTTCTGCCTCTGCCGCCGATCGTGTATGGCGTTGGCTATTGTGTGTGTGTGTGTATGTGTGTGTGCGAGCGGCGCTGGCTGTCGACGCAGGCAGACGAAAAAGTTTTAAATCTGGTAGAAAAATCTGAAACGAAACGCGTTTGAGGCCTCAGACGGCGAGTGGCAGTCGTACAATAAAGACGTATTAATTTCGTTATCCACCTGGCGGACCTCTGAAAAGTTGGTCAGACAACTTTTTAAAAAAAACCGCACAAAGCAACCAAAACGATAAAACACCACTAAGCGCAATAAGCAAGCAAAAAAAGTCAAATTAAATAGAGCTCCTTTTACTTTTTCGTTACTGAACGGCGTTTCTGTTAAAAAACAACACATATAAGTTTCAATGTAAGTGAAGAAGTCGAATTAAAAAAAAAAAACCAATCCAAATATCATAAAAGTGAAATTTTTGCAATATGTATGCATTAATTAATGAACAAGTAACGTTTTCGAAAGTGCATGAAAAATTGTCGAACTGTGTACAGAATGTATAATTCCAACAAATCAATCAATGATTTCAAGGATGAATGTGAATGAAAAATCAAGTCATTTATATATATATGTATATGTATTTATCTTATAGTGCATAATAACATAGATGACCGAGAAGGATAACGTATCCATGGCTACCGTGCAACTGAAGCCCGACTATGCGGCTAGCGAGGTCTACAGCACCGCCAGCGAACCGCCACCGGTGAGTAGTCCCGTAAACTACGCAATTAACTAATAACTAAGGCAATCAACAACGGTCACAATTTAATGTATATTTGGTCGATTGCGTTTAATGCCGTTTAATGTCCGTTTGTCATCGTTGAATGGCGCAACTAATTACAATGTCCATATGTCATTTAGCTCTGGCAATTATTTGCGCCAACTTTATATAAGCGACAAGCAGGTCAGCAGCGATCCAAGCGTTACCTGCTGGCCCAAGCCCAGCTGCAGATAAGCAGGTAGCAATAAAAAAAAAATGCCAGGGTCAACTAAGCTGGCCAGCACATCCGTAGCGGGCACGCTATGCGTATGCGCAATATGTCGCTGCCTGCATCTTTTGTATTTCGGTCTGCCTCTCTGTCTGTCTGTTTGTTTTGTCTGTCTCTCTGCACGCAGCTGCAAACGTGATCAGTTTCACTAACTAAGTACTCGTCTACGTTTCCATATGGCCTCTGCAAACTGCATGCATAAGCAATTTGGCTGCGGATAATTTTAATGCAATTTTTTAAATTATTATTATTATTACAAGACTAGGCATTGCGAATTGCATTCAGCGTGCGCGGCTTTGACTCTTGTGTGAGTGTGTTGCGCCGTTGACATTTGAAAACTACAGCAACAAAATCCCCCCTTATATACAGAGGGCTGCGATTAGCCAAATAGGAACAGCGCACAATTCTCGGCAAAGTGTGAATAGATTTGTTCCCATTTGCAGCAGCAGCCGCAGCCGCAGCAGTGGGCAAATAGAAAACCAGTTGAATACCAAATTTGAGATCTAATACAAAAGTCACGACTGTAAATACAAAACTTCATAATGATAAACACAAACAAAAAACAAGCAACAATTGACATCATGCAGCAGCAGCAGCAGCAGCTGAAACTGGCGCAATTATTGCACTGGGCTCTCCAAGTCTCGAGCTTGAAGAATTATGTATGTATGTGTAGTGCACCATGTGGGCCGCAATTGATTTGAAATTTGCATAAATAATGCATTTGCATTTTGCTATTTTTTTTTGTACCCATTTTTGCATTTGAACATCCGCATCAGCAGCCATAAATTGCATTTTGTGTAGCACCACTCAGCAAATGCCAAGCGGCCAACCCACTTACAGGGTGCCCCTTACAGTGAAAGCTGACAGTTATCTAACATGCTTATTTGATTGATGCCAAGGTTAAAGACTAAAACAAGATGTCTGTTTTTTTGTCCAGTGTATTTGCAAAACAATACATGTTAATTCAGATTGAGCGGAACTTTCTTGCTCATTATTTTTTTATACCTAATATTGGATTAAAAACGAGTTCAACTTGTTTTCAAGTTATCGATTTGCTGATGACTATTAAATTACGCGTCTCATCTCTTGGGACAGCGTTCAAATAATTTACGAAGACGACCAGCTTTCACTGTTACTTTACTTTAAAATCCATTTGAAACCCTCATGCAACCAATTCATTAACCTCTTGTTTTTTTTTTTTGATTTTCTCCCCATGTTATGTGTGTCTATGCCTTTGCCCAACAACCACAAAAATCGTTTTTCTTTCACACACTTCAACCAAAAATTGTGAATGCAAATCGAAAACGCGATTGACAATCACCAAAATAATAATAAAAATAAAAAAATATCTATATGTATTTCTTCCCCCTCGCACCACATATAAATACAAAAACCAACAACAACAAATATGTAAACCACAGATGGGATTTTTTCACTTTAATCATCAGGTTTGTCGTTCAAGTCTTTTGTCTTCAACTGCACAAGAAAACACCAACCACACAAATAATGAGCCAACAACAATAACAGCAAAAAACTCATCAGCAGTAACAAGCTACATCTATTTTTTTTTTTTAATGTTGTTTCTATTGTTGTTGTTGTTGTTGCATGTAGCTTCGCCTAACATTCACCAAAAAACAACATCACTTCACTTCACTTTGCCACACTTCACTTTTTTACACACTATGTCTGCTGTTGATGACTTCGACTCACTTTCGCAATTGCATTTGAAAATAACTAAAAAAATGAGCACGTAGCACAACACTATAGCAATCTAAAGGTGTAAAATTGCACATTTCGCTGCACAAACACACACAGTTGTGTGTGTGTGTGTGTGTGTCTCACCTGACTGACTGCGCCCACACCCACAA
The DNA here is from genome assembly GCA_035044105.1 of Drosophila nr. perissopoda 5 BK-2023a. Taxonomy (NCBI): domain Eukaryota; kingdom Metazoa; phylum Arthropoda; class Insecta; order Diptera; family Drosophilidae; genus Drosophila; species Drosophila nr. perissopoda 5 BK-2023a. Next base: position 2,675,542 of record JAWNMK010000124.1, read on the forward strand.
GACAGCAAAGACTTTGAAAAGGCGTTAAAACTCTCCTCAGTCTTCTGCCTGTTTCTTTTTTTTTTTTTTGGGCTCTGCTCTGTTGCCATTTTCATTTCCTTACATTTTTGCGGTCGCCTATTTTAGTAGTTTGGCATTTCCTCTTTTGCAACTAACTTTTTGTTATATAGGTGGTAGTTTCGTTTGTTTTTGACCAAAAATATATCTCTACTTATATTTTTGACATGAACTTGCAAATTTTAGCACCTACAATAACAATATTTGTCAAAGTATTTAACTGAATATTATGAATAATAAAACAGAGCCACATTGCTGAATTATCCAATCAGTTCCAGTTACAGTTGGCCAACTCAGTTAACTGCTTGGTAAATTTGGTGCATTGCGCAATGCCAGCTGCCTCAATAGCTGATTCAGACGAAACTTAAAGCTATTTCTTATTATAATATTGTAGCCGTATACATATATATATATATATATTTTACCTTAACACTCAACTCTTTAACCTTTCTGTTTGTAGTTTGCACCTTGTACTGCAGTTTCTTTTAGCCACAAAGTCAAAGACTTGGCTTGATTGCAAGGTCAAAAAACGCTTTTACTCGCTCGAAAGGTCAACACCAAAAGAGCACGTAACACTTTTACTTTTCGTTAATAACAATAATGAAAATCTACAAAAAAAAACACGAAAAACTGAAATTAATCGAAAATTTGTTGTTGCTTGCAGGCGTACAAGCGTCAGGCGAATTCGGTGAAAATTGCCAAAATCGCCGCATTCACCATTATCGCCTCCTCGTTCATCCTGGGTTCCTTCCTCTTGGCCTTGTCCTATGTGCAGGCTAGGGCCTCCTGCGATCAGGTGCAGGCGCTCGATTCGGTGCTGGAGAAGGAGCTAATGCTAGAAACGCTGCAGCAGGTGAACAAGGTAAGTCTGGCGATTGTTGCACGCCTCAATGCACATCTTAGATAAGATATAAAGAGAAAGGGAGAGGGGGGAAACGAAGATACATATACATACATCTATGAATATGCGTTCATTTTCATATCATTCGGAGGCAGTTTTAGAGTCAAAGTACAACTTATAAAGTTAGGTAATGCCTATAATTGGATATGGTTATTATTGCTTTTTGTATCGTTCGTTGCGCATGACACAGCATTTTAGTATCGCCGATTAGCCGCAACACTCAAATTATTATTGAAAATTAATGGTAATCACCGGAAAATGTCCAACAATATATTGCCAGGTTGATGCGGGTTTACTGATAATTCCCGACATGTACACAGGTTTTCAATATTTATATATGTATATGTATGTATCACCAGAGAAGGTAAATAAAATTGCATGTTTATTAAGAAACATAAATAAATGAAAATTAGCTGTTTAAATAAATATGAATAAATAATGATATTTGTATGTAGACTGTTTCTAGCTTGGGGTTATCCATTACTTTCTCGAAAAGTTAATGTTTGCGGTGTATGGCGATATATAATATATATAGATATATATGCACACCGTAGCTGTTTTGAAAAAGGGCTACTTGTTAGACCTAGACAATAGCTTCAGTGAGCTATAAATCAAATAGATATAGACCAACGGCTGATGGAATGTCAATGAGTAATATTTATTTAAACTTTTGCTGTCAGCGCATAACAATATGACTGATTTCTAGAGAGTTACAATCTGTGTACATGTGTACATATCTAATGTATATAGTATATCGCAATGTTCGCCAGCTTGCGTGCACAATCAAGTCAATTGAATGCACGGCAAGTATTGGGCACTCATTGTGCATTCACGTATTCATATTCATATTCGTATTCGTAAAAAATTGTATAAGTGCAAATTCAATTAGCGTGTTGCGTGCTTCCTTGAGAAATTTCACTCCATGTAACAAAATAGCGCATTAAATCCATTAGAGCCTCACCATAACAACCACATACTATGTATGTTGTATATATGCTAAAATGTTAGACATGGGTCAGGTATGTATAGGCAACTACTTGCTACTAACTCGATGACTGCGCAATTTTTGTTACATGCCACATAATTCAAATTGAATAGCGCTTATAATTCAACTGTAGCCGACGTCAAACGTAGGCACATACATATATGTAGATATTTTTTTAGTTGTCTACCCATTATTTCTATAACTCGTAACTGTATTTTTTTATTATTTGAACATTTGCATACGAAATTATGCCGCATCATCAATATTCAATTATCGTGCAATGAAAGTGCCCATAACAAACAATAAAACTAATTAAATGCAGCAGCAATTAAATTTAATGATGATAATACAAAAATACAAACACAGACACAGGCAACAGGCAACAACAAAAGTTGCATTCAACAATAGGACCGCCAGATGATGCTGCCAATTGGAGCAGGTTATTCAACTCGAAACCAAAATCAAACTCTCTATAAAAAGCATTGTTGGCTTATGTAAAGTTTGTGGCGTTGCAATGAAAAATTCAATCAAGCGAAATTCCCATAATTTGACGCTTAAGTGGACACCAAAATGGAATGGACCTGAGACAGCTGGCGGTGATGGGAGATGGGAGATGGGAGACGGGTGCTCTGGGAGCTTTGGCAGCTTGCGACATAATCATCAGTGGCAACAAAACCAACAATTGCAAATCAAATGGCATACAAAGTGAAAGCAGCAAACGGAACACAGCAGCCACAGAGCAACACAGCAACAGAGAGCAACTGCACTGTTGCATGTTGCAACAACAATACAAAAACCAGCTTTACACACATATACATACATATAATAGTCCGTTGAAGCGCGGCGCAGCGGGCGTAGGCGCGGCAAAATGCCAGAGATCATCAGTTGCAGCCGCAGCAGCAGCAGCAGCAGCCATAATGCATTGGCTGTCACTTTTTGCCGGCTGGCGCCGCTTGGCACCGTCCCACAAATAGACAGACCGACATACAGACAGACTTGTAAGCAGTCAACACACATATGCACACATTTATATGTATACATATAGCCAAACGACGCAGTCGAAGACGCGTTGACTGTTTGCCATTTAAGGCAAGTTGCGCGCTCAAGTCTTTCGTTTTGGGCACGCAAACAAAGCCAAAACTTATGGCCCCAACTGACGATTATGTAATGCCAATATACACACATACACACCTCTGGAAAGAGATGAATTATAATGTATGCCGCTGCTGTTGTGCAAATTTGCCAAACACTTTGAGCAGATGTGTGCCTGATGAAAATTTTAATAATGCTTGGCATTTTCGTAAAGGAAATTCGGCGCCTGTAGAATTTCAATTATGCCAAAGGCAGCACTTGCGTCAATGCTAAAAATAGGTTTAATCGACAGACACTCGAATAAAAAAGTAATTGCACACAGCCGCGTTCAATTTGTAGTCATTTAATTGTCATCTTCTGATGGGGCCTACGTGTCTAGTTTTTTTTAAAGCCCAGTAAAAAAGTGTGCTTCGCCAAGTGTTCTCTGTGCTGTGTAGTGCAGTGTAGTGTATAGTGTATGGTAATTGATGTTATCTGCGCTGCTTGGCCTTGAAATTCAACAGAAATAATACACAGAAAACAAACAAACACGCACACACACACACACACACACACACACACACACACACACACATACAAAACACAATTGAGCTGTAAACCGGAGTTTATACTTGGCAATTGACAAAGTGATGGCGCCGCAGGGTGGAAGCTAAGTGGAACTGGAACAGCGACTTGCTGACTTGGATTCCAGTGCTGTCAAACTGGTATTGGTTGGCTCTGTTTTTAGTTTCAGTTACTCATTTTGTTAAGTGAAATTTTTAGATTTGATTTCATCCAAAAAGTCATTATGTGTCACACACATATTTGCTAAAGTGATCACATGACTCACAGATACACACAGAGAAAACAATCAAGTATAAAATGGCATTTGTATCTTATTTTACGAAAGTATCTCAGTATTGTTCAGATTCCAAGAACGGCTTACTAGAATAGCGAAAAATGTGTTCAAGGCAATGAGAACGTCATTTTACTCTCTGTGCACTAAAACAGCTGTTTAAGTACATAGGCTATTGCGCCTTTTAAAAAGCAACGATTTCTGGGAAATGATACTTGCATATGTTGATAAAACAATAATAAGTCATCTCATTAAGCGCTAATGAGTCTTTCCAGTGCACAGCTGCAACCTTTGCCTTTGCTTCTGCCCAGCTAACCTTACAGGAGAATTCCCATTAGTGGATTTTAATAGGAAATGTGGTAATGCGCTTGACTGGAGCAGTCGTTATTTAAATACAAATTGAAATTGCAGCTGTCCAATTAGCTCCCTCAAGTTATGATCCAATGTCAATGGGCAAAACGACCAAGCAGAACCCAAAGCGTCGCACAGCAAACCCATCATAAGTTGCCGGATACGACATAGAGTATATAACATTATTTTTCTGGCCACATCGCTTGATGGTCGATCTGCCCCTGGGCAGGTACTCGACGCACGCCTTCACCTTACCCAACTCTCCGCCTCCCGCACCACATCCACTTAGATCCACTATCAATCATCATCAGCAGCAACAGCAGAGTCGCATTGAATTAATGAGTTTTTTTCTTCCAATTTTTTGTTGTTTTGTTCAACAAATTATTTAAATTTTTCTTTTGTGTGTGAGTTTTGCTTTGTTTTTTTTTGGTTTGCTTTTTTTTATGTGGCGTAAAGTATGCTTAGCCACAAGCACAAAGCACGACTCAAAACACTCACACACACACACAGGCGCATTATTTGGGCGGCTTATGTGTGTGTGTGTGTGTGTCGCTTATGTAATATGTGTTTTGTCCAACAACAACAACAAATACAGAAAGCTTTATTTTATGGCATTTTACTTTTAGTTTCAGTCACAGTTGCGTCTGACGTCGATTTGTTTATTTTTTTATATGTAGGTTGGGGTCACATCTTCTGACGACAACTGCTTATTGTTAGTGTGGAACATAACAATTGCAGTCACTGTATGTAGTATGTAGAATACTATATTGCCACTACGTGCCTGATGGCCCAAACCATTTTAAGTGGCTTCAAACGCACACACACACACATACAACAAAAAATAAGTCAAATACATTTCCTTGTCAAATCAAATACATGAGATATACTCGAAAACCTTGAAATTCTCGAGTGGAGAATAGTAGACAAAATTTGAGAACTTGTTGGACTGTAGGAAACAGAGAGCAGACTAAAATAAATGAATAAATGTTATTGCGAGTGCCTTTAGAGTCCAGATAAATAAAAATAAATGTATATATTGTGTTGCAAAGAGTATCTTAATATATTTAGAGTTCTTCTTCTTCTGTATTCCTGGTCTAAATTTGCATAACTTTTTGGCATTTACAGGAACTACCAAGAGCTGAAGCTTTGCTGGGCAAATCAGAGGCCGGTGAGGATTTGCAAAATCTAGACCACGATGAGACACTTGCTGAAAAGAAGACGGTGTCGAAGAACGAAGACGTCAATGATCATGACAACTCCTACTCGGACAGCGATGAGACCGAGGAGATGCAAAAGTTCCCAGGCAAGATGCCGCTCGAGCTGGACTTGAGCGATCTGGCTGCCGCCATTCTGCGCAACAACAAGAAGTAAATCACAACCCAATCTATCTAAATGTAACCGTAACTAATCTGTGACTTTATTAGATCCCGCATGAACTGCGTGGTGGAGCGTAAACATGCCGAGGAGATTGTCGATTCGCCCTCGAAGACTGTGGCGCTGCCTTTTGGCGTCAATCTGACCACCGATCCGAAGAAGGCACGCATCACCGGCGAACGCATTTCCATTTTCTGCGATGGCGGCGACGATAAGGAGGAGAAGGAGGCGAAGCGTCAGCGCGAGGAGGAGGACGACTCGGAGGAGGATACAGAATCAATGCGTCCCATGTTCATACCATTCCAGCGTGTGCCAATCCCATTTGGTCGCATACCCGACCAGATGCCACTGACTCATATGCCCCAGCGCATGATGCCACCAGCGATGCAACAGGAGTTGCCCCATCAGGGTCATCAATCCATCATCCTTCGCCAACTGCCGCCTCCATTCCAGCATTTGCCCATGCGTCCACCAATGCCGCCACAGGTGATGCAGGCGCCACGCATGGAGGAGCAGCCACAGCAGCCCCAGGTGCAGACCGTGCGCATTCACATGCATCAGCTGCCCTTCCGCTCCTTCGACATGTCCAACGAAATTCCCAGGCCCGCTCAGCACCAGCCGGAGATGCCGCAGCGAGATATGCCTCCACGTGAGATGCTGCAGCGCGAGATGGCCCAACGCGAGATGGCTCAGCGCGAGATGGCTCAGCGTGAGATGGCTCAACGCGAGATGGGTCAACGCGAGATGGGTCAACGCGAGATGGGTCAACGCGAGATGGGTCAGCGCGATATGCCCCAGATTCAGATCCAGCATATGCCACTGGGCATGGCTTTGGAAAGTGTTGGAATCACAGCCGACGATCTGCGCAACATTCAACGTATGGCCATGAATAGCTTCGCCGGTCAGATGCAGCGCTTTACCGCCGGGGAGGGAGCCGACTCTAATGAGAACAACAGCGCCAGCTCCAGCGAGGAGGAGGAGCCAAACTCTGAGGCGACCATTCCATCTGGCGAGCAGTCCGCCGCCACAGAAACTCAGTCCCCGAACCAGCAACAGCCGCGGGAGCAGCAGCCAGAGCAGCAGCCGGAGCAGCAGCAGCGTGATCAGGAATCCAGTGAGCAACAGCAGGAGGAGCAGTTGCCCCATGTGCAGATTCAGCGCTTAATCCTGCAGCCGCTGCCAGAGCAGCCACGCGACACAATGACGCCACCCATGCCCGATCAGCCCGCACAAGCCGTGCCATTCGGCCGCATGATCTTTGGACGTAGTCTGGCACAGCCAGTGCGCATCCCAGTGCCCATGATGCAGCCAGCAGAGGGCGGCGCCGTCTCCGAGGAGTCGCAGCGACCACACTGTAAGCAACAAACACCAATTACCAATCCACCAATATACCTACAACTTTACCCACTCTCTCTCTCTTTCAGTCGTCCAGCCTCGTTCCGTTTAAGTAACAACAACAACACGCCTGTGATTGCTGCTCTGCGAATCGAATCTGGTTGTCGTATTGTTTCTACAAATCAAATTGTAACTGTTTAGCGTCATCCGTTGCTCGATTCCATCGAAATTTAAAAAGAACATCTCAAAAACTAATTGCATTTTTGCATGTGTAGCAGCCCCCGAAACGCCAAAAAAAAAAGCAAAAAAATAAATAAATAAATAAATAAAAGGAAGACCGTCAATCGTTAGAAATTTTTGTGTTTTGGCTCCAAGAAATCTCTGTGTATGCTTCCCACTGTATCTCTTAACCCTATATCTATTACTTGTATATGTATTTGTATATTTTCGTATAAATGTTGTATGTATAACATTCCAATCGGTCCTTTGACGTTTGTGTTTTTTCAAAAAATTAAGCAAAAGAGAATTCGTATTTGTATTATTTTTTTTTTATAAATATTTGTCTACACTTTTGATTTGTTTTTTCTTTTCGAATCTTTTCCACAAATAAATCCGATGAAATTTGTACATAAATTATTGTATTTTATTTTTAATACTTTTTTGTAGCTTTTAGTAAGTTAAAAACAAATGAAAACAAAACCAACAAATTGTACATTTTTTTTTATATACATACATTTTGAAGCGAATAAAATTGTGGATTATTGGAAATTAATTGTAAAAGATGATTGCCTTAGAATGGAGAATGGGGACTGATGGTGACTTGCTCAAGAGCCAATAATAACATATAAGAATGGAAAATATTGGATAATAGCTAGGAAAAAGTGTTGTCTTATAGCACAACACTTACAACAATATTGAGCTGCCCGCGTTTCAAAGTCTCTTAGCACATCTAACACTAACCAGACCTGTTATAATGATTACTGATTGCAACTTGAACTTAAGATCAAAAACAACTCGATAGCTATAGCGTCATTAAATTGTTTTAATTGATTTGATTGTATATAAAGTTTTAAACATCATATTCGATTCGTTTTGTTTCGGTACGTTAGTTTTGTTGTATTATTATTATTATATATTAAATCTCGAGTTCAACAAATTGAATTGAATTTGTCGTGTCTTAAATTAGGTTTACGAATTGCAATTCGTAACATAAAATCGAACAATTTGTTTCTGATTATTTTCTTTACATTTTATATATATCAATCAGTGTGTGTGTGTGTGTGATGTAAATCTGCATGCATGTGTATATGTGTGTTTGTGTATTTATGTACAATTTGCAAGTGCACAAGACGGGGAAACAACCGACATCAACGTCCATTGGCGCAGCAAGGACGCACAGCATTAGTTTTCACTTCCTTTTTTATACAGTTAGTTTATTTAAATAACGTATGACTAATCGTAATCGTAAGTTTGCATTGACGGTATACCTCGCCTCTCATAACCAGAAATTTACAATACATTTTTATTCTTTTGTGGCGCTTGTGGTAATAACGAAACTCGTACCTAAGCCTAACAAACAGTTTGAATACAATTTGGGGGTTTGTGGGGGTGGGGGCGTGGGCGGGGAAATTTTGTTTAACTAAATTAAATATTAAAATACATTGTGAAGTACCAAAAGCAGTTGAAACGGGATAACTATCGATCGCGTTGCGATGGACTTGATTTTTCTTTTAGTTATCCAAGTGGGGCAGATGCAGTTTCAATTTCCTTCTTCGCATTTCATTATTTTTCACTTAGGGGCTGGGCTGCAGTGCAAGAAGCAAATCGCTTCACATCTTGTTTCTTGTTGACTCACTCAGTTTTATCACTAATTATTTGTTGGTTTGTTGTTAATGCAAATTGTGTGTATATTGTATAAAGCTGTAGCAACGCGAACGAAAATTATATTTAGCACTTCTGTATTCCGCACCGCTTCCGTTGACCTTCTGTTCACTTTTTGTTTGTGGTCTTAGCCATTCTCGCAGAGATGACCCTCACAGTTGCCCCAGAAGATGCAGTTGCCGACACCGCTGTAGCAGATCAGCGAGACAGCCGTGAGAAAGACCAGGCTACAAATTGTGCATGGCTTCCTTTCCAGAAAGAAGCCAATCAAATAGAGCACTATAAACATGACATGCGTCTCCATCAGAGCTGGATTAGTGGGCTTCGGTATCAGCAGCACCGGCAGTAAACATTGCAGGCAATACATTATTTTTTGTTGCTTCGTGTGTGCGTTGAGTTGTTGACGTGTCCGTTTGTTGTTGGTTTTTCGTGTTGCAGCTGCAAGAACAGAAGTTGTATCTATAATTGCGATAATCGTTTTGTCCTGGAAGGAGCGAGATGTCAGCAGTATTTCTGTGTTGTTCTTTTTGTTGTATTGGTCGTTGTCGCATTTGTTGCTGCCTTCTCTATAGTTGTTTCTTATTTTTTCTGTGTGACACTTACCTGCTTCAAGCCCAGCTGTCTGCGTTGATTGTTGCTAATTTCAGAATCAGTTTGTTGTGTGTTTTAATGTTATCACACACTACCCATGCTTCCAAATTTCTCAATCATTTTACACATATGTGCTGAGCTATCGTTATCGCAACCAGAGCTACGCACATATTATTTCGTATGTTATCGATAGTTGTGCGATAGCAACACTGCTGCTTCACAATAGGGCTGGTAAATTTGAAGTGATTTTAATGTGCTCTAAAAATAGTTGTATGCTTTATTCTTAACGGAAGACTTAGTTACACACAATGTGCAGTCAGATTAGTGTGATATGAACAAGTATGGCAACAAAACAAATTCTATTACTATTCTATTTCTTCGCTTCGACTACTTAACATTCCAATAAAGCTGATTATCGTAAAGCGCCGGTTCAGTTGCAATGGGCAGCAGATAGATCCAACTAGCGAGTCCCACCAGGTATAAGATTATGGCTACCACACGTCGCCACAGATCCTGCTGCCACAAATCCTGCACATCAGGCAATCCCATATGATTGCACAGCGCGTGGGCTAAGAACGGAGCAATACAATGCCCCGTGCGGGCAAAGAGATATGCCGAATAGAAACCAAAGAGGGTCGTGTAGGTAAACTGGAACAAACCGATCATCAAAGCGGTGCTCAGCTCCACACCCAGACTCAGTCTCTCGGCGATGTGATGCAAATGGGCAACGCCAAAGAATAGAGGCGTTATAAACACCGCCGTCATTGGAGTGAAGCTCTGCAGTATTAAGGGCATCATGCAGGCGCGGAACACAAATTCCTCACTCAATGGGGCCATCACATGGTTACGTATCCAGATAATATTCCCAAATGAGCCACGCCAGTAGTCCACATCTAGAAGCGACATTTGTAAAAATATTGATTGATTTACGAGTATTTCAATTGACATACCAAAGTACGAGCGGAATGATTCGTTCTGCATGTTGACAAAGATGGGACCCACATAGAGAAGAGCTGTCAGCAGATAGGGTATCACAAGCGCCTGCCACAATCCCTGCCAGCGAAAGCCGAGTAACTTGGGGAATGGCTCTTGCTGCAGCAGTTCCGGCGACGAGAAGAAGTAAACGAAAAGCGGTGCGATCAACATGACAAACGAGACGCTTGCGAAACGGCGTTTAATCGTCGTCGGATGATCGCGATTGTGTTTGGTGCTCCACACGTAGAGGCTGCCCACATAGATGACGGCCAGCACGAAACTGCAGCCAACCGATTGCAGCACTGGAATTTGGGGCAGTGCTCCTGTCATGTGTGGCAGTGTGGTGCTTTCAGCAGCCATTTCACTCATGTTGTCCATTTATTGCTCAGCTGAGATTAGTCATTAAATTTGTGTTCCTTGGAAAAAATATATACAAAAAAACAGCTGTTGGTTCGATCTTAACAGAAGCGAAACTGTATTTTGCGTTGCTAATGCTCACTTAACTAGCTCTGTTAGCTAGTACGTAGCTCACTTTGCTGCATATGTTGCTCACCTTGCGCATACGTCGTCGATAACATAAGTGCTGCTCTGTAATTCAACGGCAGTGGCGACTGCGTTTGATTGTGCTATTTAAACCAACCGCATTAATTGCTATCAATAAAAAAAATTGCTACGCCATTCATATAATTAAATTTGCCCTACAGTTCAGTGTTAGTCTAGACTGCAACATGTCGCTATTAATAAAAGCCGCCACCACAACACGCCAGCTCATTCATAAGGTTTCTTTAACATATGTTAAACTTCATAGTTCAATGTGGTTGACCTTTGTCTCAAACTCCCTTTTGCGTTGTTTTTGTTTTTTTCTTCTTAGGCATCGGTGCTGCAGCAGCAGGTGCGTTATCTAAATTTGCTCGAGTTCCAGTCGAAAGATTTATTGCAGAAGTATGGTGTAGCCATACAACAGTTCAAAGTCTTGGACAGCTCCAGCAGCGATAAGGAAGTGGTTCAATCTTTTGGTAATTAAACCGGTTTGACCTTTATCTAATTGTTGACTAAAATTGTTGCTGATTATCATTTTTAAGATTGTCCCGAGTATGTGGTGAAGGCACAGATCTTGGCAGGCGGGCGCGGCAAAGGTACCTTTGATAATGGATTCAAGGGAGGCGTGCACATAACCTCAAAGTAAGTGGCCACCCAAAATATTTGCCTTTCCAAATTTCATTGATAACGCAGACGAGATAAGAGCTACCGACGACGACAAATAATACATAATAACCATAATAATAAACATCGAAAATTACTTTGCAGCAAAAGCGATGTGCTGTCGCTGAGCAATCAGATGATTGGCAATCGTCTGATTACCAAACAGACGCCCAAATCGGGCATCCTCGTCAACAAGGTTATGGTGGCGCGCAGTGTGAATATTACACGTGAGACATATATCTGCTTCCTGCTCGACCGCGAGCACAATGGACCCGTGCTGATTGCCTCGCCAGCTGGCGGCATGGACATTGAGGCTGTGGCCCAGGAAACGCCGGAGAAGATAAAGACTGTGCAGCTGGATATTGGCAAACCAATACCGGAGGCAACGCTGCTCGAGGTGGCCAAGTTTCTGGAGTTTAAGGGCGATGCTGTCAAGCGTTGTGCGGATGAGATTCAAAAGCTTTATACTCTCTTTAAGGCTGTGGATGCTTTGCAAATTGAGATTAATCCTTTAGCCGAAACCGATAGCGGCGAAGTCATCTCTGTGGATGCCAAACTTAATTTTGATGATAATGCCCAGTTCAGGCAGAAGGACATTTTCGCCATGGATGTCACCGAGGAGGAAGCCGATCCCCGTGAGATTGAGGCTACCAAATATAATCTCAACTATGTGGCCATGGATGGCAATATTGGATGCTTGGTAAATGGTGCCGGTCTCGCTATGGCCACCATGGACATTATAAAGTTGAGAGGCGGTGAGCCGGCGAATTTCTTGGATGTTGGCGGCAGCGTTAAGGAGGATCAGGTGGCCAAGGCATTTGAAATCCTCACATCCGATCCGAAGGTGAAGGGCATTCTGGTGAATGTATTTGGTGGCATTGTTAATTGTGCCACCATTGCCAATGGCATTGTGGCGGCGTCCAAGAAGTTGCAGCTGAATGTGCCGCTAGTTGTGCGTCTCGAGGGCACCAATGTGACCAAGGCACGCGAGATTCTGAAGAACTCTGGCCTGCCCATACAAACCGCCAGCGATTTGGATGATGCCGCCACAAAAGCGGTTGCTGCCCTATAAATTTGAACTACAGCATCATCCGCACAGTCAAGACGTACATTGTTAAGCATTTAAAGATGACATAGAATTTATACATGAAAAGGCCTTTATTTACTCTAAGACTTAAAGACAATATATATACATATTTATATATATCTATATATTATTATTATATTAAAAAAAAACGATTTTGTTTCAAATTTGAAAGTTGCGCGCTACAAGCCGCTGTTAATTAATAGCAAGCTCTTTTTGCAGCCCTGCCTTATCGACGGCACAAGCTTAGGCTTATCGGTGCTCTCACATTTAGAGTTGATGTGCTGTTATATTAATTTTTGAGTCGTACTTGCTGCTTATCTTGCAAACATGCTGACGTAAAGCTTTAATTAAATTTGTTATATCAATTCGGATAAAATTGACAACTTAAGTCAAAAAATAACTAAATTCTAATAACGAACTAGCAGCAAAATCAGCGACTTAGCTCCGTGATTCAGTTCATTGAATCGGTGGTTCAATTGAACTTGTTCAAAGCGCTTCAATACAACTCTGCAGTCCACACCCTAAGCCCAGGAAACACAAACATTCGAAGTGAAAAATACATTGCTTAATTTATCATATAAAGCATGCAAAAATCGCCACATTTTGCACGCGAGGATTCCCAGGAGCATCTACCCAGCCCCCACAACACAGTGAACATGAAGCGTCGCACCCTCGCTGGTAGTTGTGGCGTTGGCGTCTTCATCTTTGCATTCGCCTTCATTGCAATCGCATTTGCAACGCCCAGTTGGTTGGTCAGCGATTATCGCATTACGGGTGCCAAGCTGGACAGACTGGGCCTCTGGGTGCACTGTTTCCGTTCGCTGCCTGATGTGAATGATGACAGCCAGCGACGTTTCTTTGTCGGCTGCCGCTGGGTCTATGACCCATTTACGAAGGGCTACGATGAGATTTTGGGATTCCTGCTGCCTGCCTTCATGATAACCACACAGTTCTTCTACACGCTGGCGTTCATTGGCATGCTGATCAGTGCCATTGGTGTGCTGATGTTTTTCCTCTGCGCCGGACCAGATCAGCGCCACTTCATCAATCTAATCCGTGGCATTGGATATGTTTTGCTGGCTGCAGGTGTCAGTGCTGCCATTGCAGTGATTGTGTTTGCTGTGTTTGGCAATCGCAACGGCTGGATGCCGGAGCATGCGAATAACTGGTTCGGGTGGTCCTTCGTGCTCGCGTGTGTGGGCACGGTGCTGACATTGGTGGCTGCCACGCTGTTCCTCACCGAGGCGCATGTGCAGCATCGCAAGCGTTTGCAATTCAAGGAGTCACAGACACGATTTGAGCTTGTGCGTGGCTAGCGCTAGATGCCTTAGTTGCCTCCCCCTCCCCACAAAGTGACAATAATTTTCGGTAAGTATGTGGCACCAGAGAATGACCTTCCATCTAAAAATTCTATTTACTTGCAGCAGTACGCAAATTATCACAACAACACTAAAAAACATTCCGTCCCACGACAGTGCTGCGAAAAATTCTCACCATATAATTAAATGTAGTTTTAGTTGGCGAATACAAAAAATCAGCCGCTAGTTGAATGTTTATGCAATTGTCAGACAGCTTTCCGCATTGTCGCACCATCATCCAAAGAGACTATCAGTTGGTACTTATGAATCATCTAATTTACAGATCATCAGCACGCCCGCAACAGCAACGACTGACAGAATTCGCAACGCTTCATCTCAATTCTCACAGTTACAACAACAGTAACAACGACAGCAGCTACACATCAATGAAGCAAATTTCGCTACAAGCTCAAATGAATCATTATCGCGTGTATATCAATATTTGCATATCAAATTGCGCTCAATTAACGCACAAGGCTTCCCCCACCCCACCCCATTCAGACACCCTCCCGTTAAATTCATTATATTGGTCGTCGCATGCGTTTAGAACTAGCAACAGATACTACAAAAAATACACACGTGCCTTAATTAGCCAGCTCTGCTATAGTTTATGTTTAGTTATTACAAAACTACTGTTAGTTTATAATACTACCTGAGCAAGTGCACTGCGACGACTACCGATTGGATTGCATAAACTTCTACTAATCTAGTGCCTTAGTTAAGAAATTCTATGCCCAAAAAAAGAGAAAAGAACCATAGCATAGGCTAAATGAAACGTTAACGTCCAATATATTTAAGACATTCCATTTTCTGTATTCGAATAATATAATAACAAATGTTTATAGTGCTTGTCTAACCTGCAACCTGTAACACACTCTATTTAACAAATTGTGTACCATATGCAAAAGTATTGAAACCTTTTTACCTTTTACATATCAACATGCATACAATACACACATAAATATGTGTAACTTTTTTGTACAAACGACTTTTTAGCTAAAGCGACGAATAATAAAGATTTTTTTATTGTATACAAACCAAAAATGAAATGCATTTCCACTTTAGTGCTCAAACTTTGTATCTATAATGCGAGTTCAAGGTAGCAAAAGCAATAACAATAGTCTCCCAAAGAGGTTTGTGTAAAGTTTTCACATGAGATTCAGCTGAGTAGTTGGGTAAACAACTTTACTTATAGACTTTGGATTTGTGAATAGTTTTGCAATGTGCAACGGATTGCAAAGGGAATTGTAGCAACAATCATGGATGTATCCACATGTTTTTGGTAATACTAGAATTGCTGAAGGGAAATAAACAACTCAGATTTGAACTTTGCTCTAAAGCTAATTAATTGAAAACATTTTAATGTTATTTTGTTAGCGAGTCAACTATGAAACTGATTTTGGCCAGTTGCCCTCGCATTCGAGCGTAATTTTGGCAAATAACCTCCAGCATTTGCGGCAGCTAAGTTGGCAACTCGTGAGGACGTGTCAAAAATTATCTGTAAATATTTGGAAGCGTGAAAAATCACAATCTGTATTAAAATATCTATTGGCATTTGACGGATGGTAAGTTAAGGTAAATTAATACAAAAATAAGGTAAGATTCGCCACAGATCTGATTAGCACTTGCCGAACCGGATACCGGACTGACTCATTAGATCAGCCTATTCAGCTAATATATTTATTTGTATGTATATTTGTAGCCTTGATGATATATACGAAAATGTGCTAAGCGAACAAAAATTTACGAATATTTTATGACACTCCAAATAAAAATCAAAAAACTCACTTCGCATGACCTCAGACACTTAAAACATTCCCAAATGCCGTTAGTAAAGCATATTATAAATCCGATTACAAGTGCAAAATAAGTATACTAATAAAGAGTAACGGAGCGGATTTGAAAATGCTGTGAGAATATTTGCCAAGTTGTCGACGTTGGATGGCGGGTTCAACAAACCGCATGACGGCATAAATGTCATGAAATGACAGTTGCGAGAATAAATTTTAAATTGCGCTTAGAATGCAAAGGTAATCGATTTTAATTTCAGACAAGTCATAATTACAAATTTGGCTGGAATTTGAACATATTTTCAGCAATATACTAATTCTTTTGCGGAAGATTTTTAGTGTGTGCAAAATAAAATAATTTAAACAAAATTAAAGGTATTTATTCAAATGCAAATAAATAAAAAATATATATAATGAGCATACACATCAATTTAAACACAATCTCCACTCTTGAATACATATCAATTCTATGTTAATTTGTATCTAAGTTTAGGTAATTTTATTCTTCTTAAACATATTTCGTTTTCATTTGCATAAAATGTTTTGGCTGCCATCAAGAACTTGACTAAAGGATAGACAGACAGACGGTCAGCGCGGCCAACTAAGCACCGCAGCCTGTCAGCAAAATAATTTGTGAGCCGAGCTTCATTAACAATGGCTTTTGGACCTGTTCTCAAGCGCCAAACACAGAGATTAATTACCAAAAAAACATTTCGATAAATATTCAATACAATTATGTGTTGTGGTTTCTTGTGACTGCTTCGTGTGTCAAGTGAATGAACGCATCGAAAACAAAAGTTTTTTGGCATTCAAGAAACCGAAAGTGCGCTTTCGATTACGCAAATGACTTTAAATAAACACATTAGTTTTGACTATTGTTTGAGTCTGGCAAACTTTCGTTGTTTTTGTTAACCTAACTCTAAATATTGATTGATATCCAAGAGTGGGCTGACTTTCTGAACTGAAGGTCTTCAAATCCCTGTGCTAGATTCAAAACTTTATCAAAATATTTGTTGTGGCATTCAAAAATGTAGAACCACAAAATGGCCACCACATGCGGACATAAATGATAAACTTGTCTTGTTTATTGGATTTCACTTAAGTGGTTTCCTTTTATGTCTACTAAATGATTTTGATAGCGATTGATGACCTTGAGCTTGACCAGGAGAAAAAAAAAACTCTGGCGTTTAGCCCAAACGCCTCTGACGTCTTTGTATATTATCTAATAGCCATTAATGATGCATGCCTCCCCGGTTCTAAAAACCCACCTTAATCGTTTTGCATTTGCATATTTTGAAATGAAGAGCCACAAAGCAACTTCAAGTTATCTAAAATGGAGCAGCTCCGCAGGAGACAGAAATAAATATGCGATTAGCATTTAATACGTGTTTCTAACAAGCTGTATCTGTATCTATATCTATATATATGTTAATTTCACTAAACACTTACTTAATTTTGAAATCGAAAAGTTTTATTTCAGGAATAAAATTAACTATCAAAAATAAAGAACAAATCTAATCTGCGGGGGAATCGACTTATCAACGAGAAAATTTCATAATAGTGAAAAAAAGAACAAAATAAACTAGCAACAAACTAATTGAAAAAAGTAAAAGTACAGTCTTCACAAACTGTGTTAGGTTAGTTATATTATTTTGTGTAGGCCTTTTCGAATTTCTGACTTAATGTGCTTGTTGTGGACATATTATATTGTTTTGCATATTGAATGAGCAGATGATCTTTACTTTTTAAATAAAATGTCGCCAGTTCCTTGAACTTCCCACTGCTCCGGACAGAAAACATGTTAGGCTCGGATCAGCATAGGCTCGAGAGCAGTAATAAAACTATGAATACATATGTATATGTTCATAATGTTTACCAGACAATAGAACCTGTGCGAGTGAGAGATATTATCATTTAAATGGTTTGTTTCAGCCAGTCACCAATCCGGAAAACAAGATGGGGGACATAAAAATAGTGCTGAGCGAATGTACTCTGGATTAGAGATAAGAGACCTAACTTATTTGAAATTTATGTTAAAATATTAATATTGTTGGCTCATCAGTCTGCTACAGGTAAAACTAGCTGGCAGACTTAAGAACTATGGTCAATAATGAAATTTGATGAGTTATGAAAGTTAAATGGCATTAACACTTCATATATAGACCTGTTGAGTACGAACTTCAAACCACTTTTGGTCGCTATTCTAAATTAGAATATACGTAGCATAAAAATGAGCTTCAAATTTATGCGCACACGGCGGAATTTTGCCAAAAAGTAGCTGACTAATGAGACAAGCAACCAAATGAAATTGGCATACAAAAATGTGGTTAACTTTTCTGGTCCTAGCCGAATAGTTCAATTTTTATGATTAGTTAATAAAAAAAAATTGTCCAGTTTGACTAGATTTGGAGTGCTGCTTTTACGAGCGTTTGTTAATTGAGTTTTATTTGTGAATGTATAAAAGCAAAATAGCTTAAGGCCAACTAATTGAAAGATTTCCATACAAATCGTAAATATTTAAAGGCCCGCCTTCTAAACATCCATAAATTATAAAAGTGAAACATTAGCTGCAAATTTATCACAATCTCCTGCTAAACAATTGCCAGTTGAAATGTTATATAATTTGGCATTTGTCTCAGTTTTAGTTTTGTTCGCATTAATCTTTGCTTTTATTTGTGCGACGCGCCAATGCCACTGGTCTTGTTTCACTTATTCCTATTTATTGTTATTATTTATTCTCATTTGATTGCATTTCCTACATTGTCGCTTCAGCGAAATGTCAAAAGTGAGCAAACTGAGCTGTTATATAAATAAATTTGAATCAATAAAATCAGTTGAGTGAAGCAACAGTTTTGGCATATGAAGCACAAATAAATTAATTTAAAAGTCATGCGAGTCGAATTGGATATAAATTGTTGTTAACGCCTTTCAAAACTTTGCTTAACTTGAATGAATAATATTTTCAAAAATCAAGTTATGTACAAGATAATAGAGAATTTCGTATTAACATGACCAAGGTCCTACCTAACATCGGTGCTGAATTTTGAAATTTATACTTATTTGTAACATTTTTTATATTTTTTTTAAGCAATCATAAATAAATATGTATAAATATTAATGCCTAACATATCTTCTTGATTAAAGATGACGCTTATTGTCTATTTAAATATTAATTATCTTGAATGCAAATTTCAAATTATTTTATAATTTATTTAATATAATAGGCTCATTGGAACTAATGGAATTATAACTTAATCATTCTTCTTACCTATTAGAATTATTAATGATACTGATAAAAAATGTGGTCAAACATAACTTTGTCAAAACTGAGCTGATTTTTATGAACCAGAGCATTTTATCATGTTTGACCTTTAGATGAAAGCTGTATTTAAAGTAGATAAACGTGATTCTAAGTAAGATTGCCCCTGTACGAATTAAAATTGTACATAGTTTGACTTTTTGAATAAATAAATAATAAATAAATAATATATTTACAGCTAGAAACGAGATTCTAAGTCGTAATTCACTTTAAGAATGTACCCCCAAAAATGGTTTGTGAAAATTTCCAGTTGCCATAACTTTGTCAAAAGTGGATTTAAAACGGAGCCTTTTAATTAAGAATTTATTTTCAGATTAGTCTATCAACAATTAGCTTAATGATGTATGAATAATTGACTAAATTTGTTTATTTATGATAATCTAAATATCATTGATTTTATGTGTTAAATGAATTAAATGAATTTGATAAGAACGAACGTGAGCTGATTTTTTAACGGAAGTACTCAAAGCTCTGATTATTTTCTGGTTTGATTATCTGCAATCTTGTCAAACGACCTTTAGATACAGACAACACATGTATATGTATATATATATATTTTTAAAAATAAAGAAACAGTATGTGATCAACAATATTAGCATTCAAAACACTAAACACCGTTTTGTAGCAGCCTTCTGATGACTTCGTTTGATCATTGATTGATTGCAAATTGAGAAAAATGTGAAATTTGTATTCAGTTTGTCCAAAAACAAATTGTTGATGTTTTCACCGCCTTAACAGCCTTCATGTCAACGCAAATGCAATTTCTAACTAACCAAATCAATTCACTCAATAACTAAAGATGGGCATGAATTTTGTTTTTATTTTGTTTCTTACGTCGTGTATTTCCTCTTGTTTTATTTAATTTTTTTTTGGAAACATATGCTAAGTTTTTGAGACAAGCAAAATATATGCAAACTATTTGTTAGTTTTTATTTGAAGGTATTTATGATGATGAAGCCCTGAGGTCGCCAGCTGCTTTGACAAACTTGTTCTTGTTCTGATATCATTGATAAGATATCAAACACCAGCAACGAGCTGTCATTTTGACAGCTCAGTCATTTGTTTTCCCATTATCTTCATTTTAATTGGCTATTTTAAGACACGCATATTACTTGAGGCTCGGCAAAAATTCTCACATTGGCTGCTGGCATTAGTTTTTGGCCATTGTAATGGGCACACGTCATAATCACAGCTAGATTTTAATTCGTGCTTTGTGTAAATTTTGGTTAATGCATTTATAATGAACTAAAAGAAGCACAATGACATCATCTGATGTTTTGATCTGATTCAAACTGAAGAGCTTAAAAATAGATGAACATATTGCCCACCAAAAAATTCTTAAAGGTTGAACTATGCAAAAGATTATGTTCCTTGATGAAATACCTGCACATGCAACAGGCCAAGAACCTTTCATAGTTAATTTACTTTTCACAGGCTTCGTTTTAGTGGCTCAAGGTCTCGCATGCGATGACCCTACCTCAAGTTCAGCATCGCCAACATCATAACAGAGTCACTCAACTTTTTTTTTTGTAAGCGTTCGCTTTTCAAGTTACGTAAGCATGTCCGCATGTCACCAGTGAGGCATGCAACCAGAATTGCACATGGGGAAGCAGCTGGATGCCGCCAGTTGGATCAAGGTCAATTTAGGTTGTCAGCTTATGTAAAAGGCAGATGGGCCGACAGGAAGCTGGTGATTCATGCACAGAAATTTTAAGGCTGTAAGCCATGTTACCTTAAATTTTAAATTGATGGCCTCACAATATTGTGAATATTGTGTGGTAAAAGGCCCAGACTCACCCGTGTGAGTCAGTGCCATCTGATGATCATTTTTTAAGACCATAGTCTGAGGCAGGCGTTGACATTTGATATTTTCGAGTCATCTGTGGCATCATGGGGATTGCAATTTGCAGGCTTTCCAAAATTGGTCAGCCTGTAAAATGTTGTCCAGTTGAGAATCTCGAGCGATCAACTTGGCAATTACGGCTGAGACTTGGTCAACAATTCACTGCGCATAATATATACGATTTTGTGTTAAACTATTGACTGCTTGCCAAATAGATACAAAATTAATATACATATTTCTCAGCCGTATTTCGGTTTCTTGTTAGTTTCTGCATATATTATAAATATTCAACTTGTTTTTCGACTCTGGCTCTGGCTCTTTTTATTGTTGTGGTTCTCATCAAAGGCCATTTTCAATATTTTCAGCATTGTTTTATAAGTTAACAAAATCAAAAATACGAGACGCGTGGGTTTTTTAAAAAAGCATTTAGTCCCAAATTTATGTTAGTTGTATCAACAACTTTATTTCATTATTCAATTTTATTTTCTCGCATTTTTCATCGATAAACAAAATTACATTTATTTAGGGCTTGCCAAAAATTATGATTAATAAATTTGCCAAAAAAAAGATATGCATGGCCTATAATATTTTTGGGCTCAATGAGACGCTGTCAAAAATACATTTACAAATGCAAGTAAGTATAAGAAAAATAAAAAAAATATGAATCCATAAAAAACACATAAACCTGCGTTTTTCACTTTTGCTTTACAATTATTTGTAAGGCACAGCTTGAGCTGATTGGAGCTCAATGTATTAATATATGCCAAATGAGATCTTCAACTTTATATTTTACTTAAAAGCAAACTAGAAATATATATATATTTATGTTGTAAGGATGCGCTACAATTGCTCAGTTATTTGTATAAAAAAACAAACGATTAGAATTTTTATATATCACTTTACTAACTCATATATATATTTGTAATATATAATTTCATTTCATAAGTAATTGTATAGGGCGCACTGGTGTCGCTGTGGCTCAGTAGTTATGGATATCGACCAGGCCCACAAGTTATCTGTTTTAATTCAAAAAAGACTAAGCCAAAGCTGATTCGTTTTTTTTTTTTTGCTTCTCTTATTCTTTTTAGTTGCTAAATTTTATAAATACATATTTTATGCCTCGATTGTTGAGTTCGCCTTGAGTTAAGCATTGTCATTAACAGCATCCTCTTCATGAGAGAAGCTTAACATTATTATTATTATTATTATTAACTGTGTCAATTGCAGTTTTCAAGAGCAACAACCACATGACGCCAGTGAGATTTTTCAAACTTAGCAAAGTGTTTCCTTTTACCTAAGCCGAGAACATCAAATCCGCAAAACGTTGCGTATACGCAATGCCTTCGTCGTATCTAAATGTCAGCCAGAGCTTAGCCACTTCTC
The DNA here is from genome assembly GCA_035044105.1 of Drosophila nr. perissopoda 5 BK-2023a. Taxonomy (NCBI): domain Eukaryota; kingdom Metazoa; phylum Arthropoda; class Insecta; order Diptera; family Drosophilidae; genus Drosophila; species Drosophila nr. perissopoda 5 BK-2023a. The sequence goes on from JAWNMK010000124.1 coordinate 2,697,902, forward strand.
ACAAAATTCTAAATTCTTAAGCGGATCATTAAACGGAAGCATGTCGTCTATGAGGTGCTGCCATGTCAGCTGTCTCAATTAAGCCAAATGGATTAAGATCAGATTAATCAATTTCCTATACATGCATATATAGTATATGAATAGCCATATGATCTCAGCGTTGGTTCTTAATGTGTGAGTTCATAATGAAATTATAAACGATGCGTGACAAAGAAAATATTCTGATCTTAAGATAGTAATTTATTTTAATTATTGAATTCCGAATACGGAAATCAAATATTGCAATGTCTAACGAAAAAAACAACAAACGCGGCGTTATCTAAGCATTAATTTAATTAATTAAACTAACTAACTATTTTTAAGACTGTACACGTTTGAAATTTAAATAATCTTGAGAAACAAAAAACGACAATCAAAATTCCTAAATGGCTACTATCTTCTGCCAATTGATCAGTTTTCTATTAATGCTCAAAATTAAGTCAAAAAAACACGAAAAACCCGAATTTTCAATTAAACACAAAGATTCATAAGAACCCAAATTTATTTTTTGCTAAGAAATTAAAAATAAAAATCAATAAATCTTAAAATTTGTTTAATGAAGAAAAAACCTGAAAGTGAAGTTGAATTCTTGAAACACGCAGCGCGGTCCACGCTCAAACCTAGTAGGGGTTGTACAGACCCGAACGGGTCAGTCTCTGAGAGAGTACATTTTTGAGTATACAATCTGAGCTCAGCTGCAACTTAGTTAAGTTCATCTGCTGCTCTTGCCCATATAAATTAGTAAATTGATCGACGAAACAAAACTTGTTTCGAGCTACGCAAATCACACACACTCACACGCATACCCATACTGAGGCACGCACTTTAAGCCATGTTTAACACACACACACACACACACATACACATACACACACGCAGATGCTGACAATCAACTGTCACTGGAGCTGCTCCCCAACTCATTTGTATTGGTGGGGAGCTGCTCTCAGCCTGGGCTTTTGGTATTTTTCTTTTTGTTTTCGACTGCGTTGTTTATATGGCAAAGACGAGCTGCGTTCATCTTCAGTTCGTCCACATCGGTCCCCACGGTATGAGCTATAGTTAGGCTCCCTTCCCCAAGTAAATACAGTGATTTACGCTAAGCTCTTTGCAAACAAAACCTCAAAACTGAATCAAGAACTCATCATACTGTACTAATCAGAAGGACAACAAAACATTTGGGCGAGGAATTCGCTATATAAATATCTCAGTGTTATATGTACAAATATAAAAAAAAAAAAAAAAAGAGTGTGCAAAAATATAAAAGATATTTTAAAAACTTATTCTTAATTTTCTTTATTTCAAGATTGGATAACACAGTATTTTCAATTGCAAAATTTGTTAAAATCAAAATAAAATAAATAATTACTGGCGATTCTTGTGTCAATTTCAATTGTTCGTTGCAAAATGGCGCGTGCAGTTCTTTGCATGGTGAGTGTTTAAACTAAGATTCATAATCAATAATCAATAATAAACAATTTTTCTTGACTAATTCTTGAATACCAATTAAGCAAAAGAAATATGAATAATGATAAAAGATAAAAGACTATTCATAATATTAATTTCTTGACAAACTTCCATTTATCTCCATTATACATTCATATAAATTGAAGGTAATTCAAATGGATTTAACCTGTCGATAAAATAAAATTAGCTATTATCGCATGCAGTGATTACTATCATAGTATTATGATTGCCAGCTACCGTTTTGAGTCATGGCCAAAACTGAAGCTGCCATCTGTACACATTAGCACTTAGCGCTTAGCTAACATAAATAAACGAAATATTTAAAAAAGAGTTTTGGTAGATGAGAAATGCAAATAAATAATCGATATGTGAGTTCAGACTGTAGTTGCTAAGAAATGCATGAGCTCCAAGGTTAAGGTTGGAGATTAAATCAAAATTAGTAGGTTTATTTGCAAATCTTTGCTTGTAGGCAGACTTTTGAAAATCGCGGATGATTGAACTTCAGATCCGGGTCAAGTTGTAACTGTGCATAGCACATTGTACAGTATTCCAGGTGTTAAGTAAAGTCTTCGGTAATAGCCGGCTTTTTGCTCATAATACAAACAAACACCGCAGATCTCTAACGATTTCTGAGCAGCTCAGGTTTTGTTTGTTGTTTTAGGTACACTTAAAAGTACTCTCCGCGTTGTTACAGTGTATATTTATCTCAGTATATTTGTTATTTGCAATTTTGTCAGCTGTTAAATAGTCGTTATTGAGATATCTGCGATCTTTAAGGTTTACGTCAGTTGACAAAAATGCGGCCGGACTGAAAAAAAAACACAGAAATATAAATTTGAGTCTTCATTAAAATCAATTAGCCAAAAATTGTTGTTTTTTATTATGTTTGTTTAGAGTGAATTATTTACTTATGGTCTTCTTTTTGCTTATTTACTTTTATGCAAATATCCAATTGCGTTGTTCACAATTATCGAAGTGTGCCACACATTAGTTGGGCTAATACCTCATTTGGGTTAGTCACGTTTGGGTAACACACATATTATGAAAAATCCATGATATTATTCATTATTTATCTATTAGTGCAGATTTGGTTGTCACATCACGAATGTTTCAAGGATATGGCGATGCTTCTAAAAACTCTAATTTTTTCACCAGCGTATGCTAATTGATATAATTGCAACCAAAGCCAAAATGTGTAACTTTGCTTGGGTTGACTCAATTTTGCAACACAATTAAATTTTTGGGTTTCTTAAGTATTTAATATTTCATAATTTTGAATCCTACAGATTATAAGAGTATCTATATATCTAATGCGGTACAGGTCTACAATTTATGACAGGTAGTCATCAAAAAACACAACAAAAATAAATTGTACAGAAAGGTGTCATAATGACACTTTAAGAACATTGCGATATGATCAACAGCAGCAGCCTCAACACATCTTGCATAGACGAACAAGTGACAAATTTCGGTTTTTTTTTTTTTTATTTTCGCACCCGTCAAAGTGGCAGGGTTTTTTCGGGTGCACGTGCTACAGTTTTTTGACCTGTAGACTTGAATGTGAAGTGAAGTCAGTTCCCATTTGATTTGTTATTACCAAGATTTCTGTGTTTGTCGTCAACTAGCTGTTAAGCCAATTTTGTGGTCTGCTGGGGCACAATCTTAGCCGTGGTTTGCAGACACGTACGCAGAGTTTCGCCATCATCTGCCTGCTAAGCCAATTGCTTGGTCTTTGCAGTGGCTTGCAGACACGTACGCAGAGTTTGGGCCCATTTGTTTTCCCAGTGTTCGTCATTCTGACTCGCTTAGATAACTTAAACACAATTTGCAAAAGGAAGATATTAATTTCATCAGCCTTAAGCAACCAAGGGAAATGCTATAAATAAATGAATGTTGGCTTCACTTTAAATATATGTATATTAAATTATTGTACATGTATTCATTGCTAGGAGAGAGCAACTGTTGTTCGTTGTGGCACAGAAAGTTCTTACCGTATTTTATTTTATTTCATCTAACAGAAGTTGACACTGGAATTTTAAAGAGTTTGACATCTTTTTATTTTTTGCGCTGCACTTGAAGATTTCACATTTAGATAGACTTAAGTTGTGTGCGCGAGTGAGCGATTCAGAATTCTTGAAATGATATCTCAGCATTGTCATATGTATCTGTTGTTGTAGAGGTCTGCAAGTAGTCCAGGTGACTCACAAAAGTCGAGAGCCCTGCCAAGAGTTTAGCATGCTAAATAAGTGCGTTTTATGGGATTTATTGGGGTCTATAAATGTGCTTTGCAAGTCAACTATTAAACTATTTGTTAAACTATTTGTTGCTTTTACAGCTATTGACCGCATTTTGTTAATCTTCAGATAGATATAAAAAAGATTTGTTCAGCTATTTTTCTGTTAGCATTTGTTTCAAAAGAATGCATTTCGTTTTCATTGATTACCTCATTTTGGCGAGCTCAGATTCACTTTTAAATATGCTAGCCACGAATGTCTTCGCTTTCAATATGATATTCGAAGGCGCTGCTAAAGGTCTCTTGCTCGTTGGGTTGGTTAGTTTGAGCTCATCTACTACAAAAGACAAAGCTCGCAAAATTGGATAGCGCATATACATATCTATAATACAAAATCTAGAAATGCAAATTAGTATTTTGCTATTCGTCAGCGTTTAAAAAAAAACACACACAAAAAAATAGGCAGAGAACGGCTGGGTTTGAATCGCAACTTGAGTTTATCTCGTTTAAATAAAAATAAAAATGTTATACGTAAATGAAATTTGATATTTATGTGTGTCTTGTTTAAATGCCAAAAGTCGCTAAAAGAAAGTAAAAGTGTTTTGTATAGTATAATATTATTATATGCTTGCCAAATGATGTCAGCCTTGGCTTGTTCAAAATAGAGCATCTGCTTTAATATTAATGTCTTAGCTATCTGCACTTGTCAGTTGCGGTGATTGTCAATGATATCATTGAACCCATTAGCGCTATTATCTAATGTAAATTTGGCAAACAAATTCTGCGCTAATTAGAGCGGTGTCTGGATAAACAGGAAAAACCAAAAAGGCCATCGCCCAGAGCTGGTAATACTTGTTTCAGAATTTATTAGAATGCTAGAATTTGTCGCTAATACACAATGTTAATGCGAAGCGAATCGTCAACTAATTCTTTTTTTGTTTGAGCTCATTTTATTTTAAGATTCATATATATATACATTTCTTGTTTGGGTTATTTATTTTATATATAAATGGAGCTGAACACGGTTGTCTTTCAGGGATTTTACTTTTCGCAATGTCTACCTTTATTAAATGTCACAATTTCGATAAAACAGTCAAATTTATTAACTGCAGAAGAGCAATTTTAATAAAATGCAGTTGTTGTGCTGTGTTGTGTTGTCATCGATTAAGGTCAGACACAGCCCAAAGCAGTTGCATTTTATGATTAACACATATATGTATATACATATGTATATATCTTGTAGTTATTGCTGTTGTTGCTTTTGTATTTTGCGCACAATTTTGTTCAGCACCAGTTACCAGATACCAATTGACCTTGAGGTGTAAGTCCATAAGATACTAATAAAAAAGATTTTTAAATTAAAAAAAAAGGTTTCGCTTATGTTAAAAAGGCAACCAAATTTACAGAAAAATATGCTAAGTGACAGAGAGAGAGGGAGAGAGAGGGAAACATTGAAAGCGAAACCAGTTTGCCTCCATAATGGGCCTTAATACTTTGGGATGCCACGGATTATGCTCATTACTGTGTATGATGATGATCATTATGATTGTGTAGCTTGCCATGTAAACAAACTGTGCGTGCGAACAACTCGATTAATATCGATGGCATGGCAACAACTGTTCGACTCTGTAAGACCGCCCAGCTGTCTTCTCTCTGTCTAGATGTCTGACAACTTATGCAAAACTACGCAAGATTCATAGTGCATTGTAATGGTTTTTGAGACTGAGACAAGGCTGGCAGAACTTTTGGGTCAGCCACGGCGACAGCAGCACATTCATTTAATGTCTCAACTGTAGAGACGAGTTGACTTGAATGATATACGAGCAGCAGAACTTGTTGAATGTTGCACACACCGTTGCGTACAAAATTAAAAAAATGAACTTTTAAATGCTGCATATTCGCACCTCATATAAAACTCATACACCGTAACTGGCAACTAAATTGTCTCTTAAATTGATTTTTCTTTAAATGCGATTTGACTGCTTGCGTCATGCATAAATTGCACGTTAGTCAACTGAAATGTGGGGCATGCCACGCCAGCGAGCTGGCTGTCTGGCATGCTGAGGGGTGCGGTAGCCGCCAAAGAGCTTCAATAACTAATTAAGTATAACAAATGATTTTATGCTTTACTTTTACCATTACAGGCAGCTGATTGGCTTAACGCTTATATAATATGCACATGTGGGTGGTAATAAATGGGCATGGTTAGCCAATTAATTAACTCAATTATGATGTCTGCGAGTATGAGAGTTAGTTAATTGCGGTTTATCTTAATACCCCGTGGCGTTAATATATTTTGAACGTGAGCAAATTATTTACAATGCAATTTTTCAGTTTAAAATTAATTTCAGTGAACCAGCTGTTCAGAAGCACTTCCTTTGATACTTTGCTCAAAATAACTAGGAGGTTAGAAAAAAGTTTTGAAAAGGGCTCAGCTTTTACGTTACATCAATCAATAATATCTAATCACAAATCATGTGCTCAGCATAGAAATCAACTTTGGCAGTAATCAACGAGAAAGTTCAGCAACTTTTCCTACATATGTTTAAAAGTTGTGACCTGATCTGAATATCTACGGCAAAGTCAAAATCCGTACGCACAGCGTTTACCTTTTGAGTTTACACTTTGCCAACAATGATGAAAAGTTTTTTGTACGTGCTGCTGCAAACTTTTTGGTTCACAATTTTAATAATATTAAGTACTAAAAAGGTCAATGCTGAAAATGATTTATAAGGGCAACAATTGTGTAACAAGGAAAAAAAAAAAATTTTTTAGACAAAAATAAAAGAAAAAACCGTTAAAGTTGCCTGCTGATATGTGGGTGACACGCCGACCTCCACTGTCAGCAGCTGAAATAAATAAATAAAAATCCAACATCTCTTGAATTATGATTTGTTGTTATGGCGGTCGCTGCTCTTGACTGCAAATATTGATTTGTGGATGGAGTCTTTGGGGCAGGCAAACAGGTAACTAACACCTTGATAGCAACCAGAAAGAGCACCAGCACATAAATAGCTATGAATTTATTATTGCAACTATTTAGCAACAAAAGGAATCTTTTATACTCTTAGGGTATGACATGGCGCAGTTTTCAGCCTCGCTAACTTAGACGGCCATTTAAACCATTTGCATTAATGAGATTCGATTCCACAGAGTCTATGATAGCCTTTTGGCTACTGAACTGAGTGAATCAAGTTTAGCCTCATTTTGGGTTTTGTTTCGATTGGCTTCGTTTATGCAATCAATTTATCAATAGAATCGATATGGGTATTTACAATTATTGTTTAAAATTATTGACCTTGTAACATTTCAAACTTTATTAGCGTTAATTTATTGCAAGAGGCCTTTTAAGGATTATTTGTAACCATCATTTATAAATAAACTGTATTAGTTGAATTGTATTGTGGTGCATTTGGCTATGCTCAAGCAATAAATACAATATTCTGATAAATGTCTTTATTTTTGTTAACCTTAACCAAAACACACCCAATCGAGTCACGCCTAGCAAAAGCCAATTTATTTTGAGCGAAATGAAAGATACAAATCACGCTATAAGAAAAGAGTTTAAAAACTCCACAATTTACTGAATAAATTGATCATAAAAAAAATGTAAAAACCAATTAATTATTTGGCTGAATGTGAAGGTCAGAAGTTTTAACAATTTTTCTTTTAGTTGCCTTGGAGAATTGTCGACAAAGAGACATATTTAGGAATTATTGTCTTATAAATTCTACAATATTAGTAGACACAAATATCAGTTTCAAATTTGAATACCATGGAACTGGTTTCTTTATAAGGAAGTTTTCCAAGCATTCTCGGAACTTGATATAAGTTATTTGCTACGTATAAGCATTATGTTAATTTGCAAAGAATATATATGCTTTCAGACTTAGTTAAAAGTGGTCTGAACAAACTATAATTGCAAAATCGACTCAGACAGTTTCAGTTTGGCAACTGATGCAATCTTGAAGCTAATAGAAATTCGCAGTCGGTAAATTAACATTGATTTGGTTGTCATTCTGCGTGTGCTTTAATATTTAAGCTAATTGACCATAGCTGTCAGCAGAGCCACTAAAAATCAACTGGTTTTCCAGCCGCTGACATTTCTGCTACATACATGCGTAACTGTCGGATGCACACTAGCAACTTAAAGATACAAATGTATCTGCATAGAGCAATTTGTCGCACGAAATTTGACATAGTGGGTGCAGCCAAGTGAGCCACAGATCCAGTTCGACACAAAGTTTGTCATCTGCTGACGCTTGACAAGAGAGCGAAACAAGAATTTGAGTGTGATTTAAATATTCATACATATAAATGTGTACATACATATATAATGCCTTTGACATTTGGCCTGCCTGTATGTGCGGCATTTTTCGGCATTATTTGGTTGCTTTATATTTTTGCAAACTAAACGTATCGAACCGGATCTAAAAGCTTGCTAATTTGCATACACAAACAACAACAACAACAACAACAACAATAAAAACCAGTGCCGCTCTGCGCTCGGACTAACTGCCTTGACTGTGGCATCTTTTTTTTTTTGAGTCATCTGACACAGGTCTATGCAAAGTAAGTTAATACCCAAGAGACAAATCTGATTGTTAAAAGCAAAAGATGTGGGCATACCGTGAATGACTTCTAATGACAAAGAGGCGTCACCATTTATCTTAACTGCTCCACTTGACAGCTGCCTATTTGGTCTTCGACGTAATTTGAATTTCATAAACTCTTATGTAATACGATTTCTTTTTTTTTTTCATTTATTTTCAGGTCGTCGCTTGCATTTTATTGCAATGCGTTTACTCTGCTAAATTTGATTCAGAGAATCGACGACTAATTCTCGATATCAATGATCAAAAGACAACGAACCAACAATATTATTCGTCAAACTTTGACACAAGTAAGTAATGACGTTTAACAATTTGTATCATTCGCTTAATCACATTCAAGAAAATCCCAAACTATATCAAAATTTTCTTTCCCACACATTGAAAATGTAATATATTAGATTGAAATTTGTATCATCGTATCGTTATCATAATGACTAAATCTATTTGCCAAAACCATTCATGCAGTTTGTTAGTTTTTTGTGTAATCCATTGTTTCGCCCTGTAACTCGTTTATCGTATTTACAAAGTAGCTCAATTTGTATTTGTAATTTGTTTGTTTTTTAAGTAGTTGACCAATTTATATATATTATTTAATTTTTTTTGTATTGTTGAGTAGTTTTAAGTAATCGTTTTGGCCCCAGCCCTATCTACCCCACAAACCAATTTTAGCCGTTTGATCAAAAACTTACACATTAATACCCCGATATCAAGAATCACACGAAACAACAACAAAAAATCAACAACAACAACAACAAAAAGCCGCTATTCTTATAGTGGTTATTATTTATTTACATATATATTTTTACCCTTGTAGCTCAGCTTTACTAAACTCACCGTAGAAATCGTAGTCTGCGTCGTAGCTAAAACTCAACTTGTATATATGCTCAAAAATCGACAACAAAATCGCTCTATCTTCTATCTATCTATCTCTTTATCTATTTACACTCTTACCTCTCACACACACACTCCAGGCCTCTACCTCTCTCTATCTCTCTCTCTCTCTCCATCTCTCCTCTCACTTTCTTATGTATAAATATTTCCATATATTTTTATGTATTTATTTTGTTCTTAGTGGAAAAAAGTTATACATAAAATACGAAAACAAAAGGCTTTGCATACTCATACTATCCACACCATTATCTAAAATCAACCCCAACCCGAGTCAACCAAAAAAAAAGAAGCCAATTATAATAAAAACAAGAAAAAACAAACCCACAACAGCACACACAACAAAAACCCCACAAAAGATAATTTCTCTATTTTCTTCAACTTCATAAATGAATGTACGGATATGTAGGCTTATTTTCAACTTTTGCAGTGTTCAGCGCCCAAAGGCAGGCTATAAATTGAAGTTAGGCAGTTAAAGAGCAGGTCGTAAACAAAAAACTTCTACAACAACTTCACAGCGCAATTTTCAGCTAAACTCAAAATCACCACAACAAAAACGTTATACTCTAAAAACATTATCTTTCAACAAAACCCCTTTTCCAACAAAACAAAAACCAAAACCTAAACAAAACAACACACACACAACTTAATCGCAACACAACAACAACAACAACAAAATACCAAATTGAACCGCATTAGACGCCTATCGTTATGGCTATGATGTGGGGAAGACTGGAAACTTCCACCACGAGACTCGTGGCCCCGATGGCGTCACCTACGGTTGTTATGGTCTGATCGATCCCTATCATCTGCTCCGCGCAACACATTATGTGGCTGATGTGCATGGCTACCGCACCGTGGAGCCGGAAAAACCCGTGGAGACATTCCCACCCGGTCTGTACAATGAGACAAGGGGAGGACCATCCGAACCGGGCATACTTCTGCAGTGGAGCGAACTATATTTCCCTATTGGCTGCGGCAAGTTCGTGGGTGGTGCCGTCCATGACATACCCTATTTCGTAGTAGACGATGTAAGCAGACCGAACAGTGCTCGATGAAATGTGGCTACTGCTTACTCATGGTGTGATCATATTTCTAGAATAAGGACAAGGGCGATGGCTTCGCACACTCCTCGATAAACATACCTTTGTTGAAGGGTGAGGCCCAGAAGAGTCTGCCCATTCACAAGCAGGGACCCAAAGGTCTATTCCACACGGACAGCGGACACACAGACGGGGGTCCCGGCGATCAGGCGCCATCCTCCCATTCAGTGAAAACTCTCAGACCCGGAGCGGCTGGAGGCAGTGAGATCTTAACTGGCAAAATGGAATGTTTGCGGGGGATTCAACAACATTTGTGTTTCAGATGGTGGAAGCTACACGCCAGATGATAGTCCCTATCAGCATGTTGTGGGCTCTCAGGGCGGATTTGGAGGCAATGGAGGTTTCGGTCCAAATGGCGGACCCAACGGTGGTTTTGGCAATAATGGTGGATTCGGAGGAAATGGAGGATTTGGACCGAACGGTCCAGCCGGTCCAGCCGGTCCCAATGGCCCTGATGGCCCTAAAGGTCCTAACGGACCTAGCGGACCATTTGGACCATCTGGACCACCTGGACCCCCTGGACCCTTTGGACCCCCTGGACCCCATGGACCTGGACCTAATGGACCTAATGGACCAGTCGGCGTGGGATCAGGAGCCTCAGGAAAACCGGTATATGGGGATGGTGATCGCACTGGCAGCGGTGCCGGTGGCGGTGCCGGTCGCGGTGCCGGTGGCGGTGCCGGTGCCGGTGGAGGTGCCGGTGGCGGTGCCGGTGCCGGTGGCGGTGCCGGTGGCGGTACCGGTGGCGGTGTCGGTTCCTATCAGGGAAGCGGTGCTGGCGGTCCTTATGGCCCGCAAAGCGGGGGTAATGGCGCCTACACTGGACAGTCAAATACCGGTTTTCCTGGGGCCGTGGAATACACTTCAGGTTAGATAAATTGAGATTTGCAATTGCGTCGCACACAATGATCAAAATTTGAACGAGCCGCAGAGCGGGGCGCAGATCTATTTGCGGAACTCATCAAGTTTTCAGTTACTATTTGTAAAAAATTCCACCCATTCGCCAAAGACGGTTTGTTCAAATTTTCGTCTGCTTTGCTGGCCTAGGTCTTAAGTTATATTTAAATAATATATATTTTTATGTCTGTATTACAATAATATGCATTAATTTGTGATCTATTTTAAGCAGTCTCTGTTTATTTTCAGCAAAATTTTAAATCAATTTATAATCTTTATAATTTCGCTGTTATTTTCCTTTTTCTAACGCAATTCCCAAAATACTCAGGCACACACACCACTGCAGGTCAACTTTAGGGCACCCCATAGTTATCTTTATCGTTATTAGAGCACTTTTGTTAAGAGCGCACAATTAAGCAATATCTCTCTCTGTCTCTCTCTTTCTATCTATCCATCTCCCTTTATTTCTATATCTATCTCTATACACTGTTCCCATTTACTCCATACTCCATGATTTTTCAAATATGAGAACTATTTTCATAAAAAAAATATACAAATATTTTTGTTTATATATCTGCATTTGTCATTGTTCTCAGATTCATTTCTTAGCTCATCATTTTGGCTAAAAAATCTTAAGCCTTTCACATTCACTTCACTGTTATTTCTTATGCACGAGATCTACACACAAAACACACACACACCCACGCACACAAACGCAAAATACACAGATCGCCCACGTTTTCTTGGAAGCCTCGGCACATTTGTTAAATATTTATTTACACTGCACATTAGTCACGCCCACATACCAAATGCTTAAGCAACTTCACTAACGGTTAATGAATATAAACTAATAAAGGTTTGGTTTTATTTTGTAACGTTGGTTTTAATTTGTAACGTTGTATAAGTCGCTAAGAAATAATTACCTAACGCATGCTTTTAGTTATTACTGGTGTTGGTATCTGACCACTGCCCGTAGCTGTAAGTATTATAGGTCTATCCAAATGTTCCTTGTAGTACCTAAACGTGTATCTACCAGTATGCAGTACTTTTTATGTACTATATTTTGTAGTTAGTCTCTAGCTAATTTACACTATATGTAGTTTTTGAATCGAAAATGCATCCGATATTTTTATACCTGCAAGTTTATTAATCGAATGCTCTGCATCATATTACCTTCTATTCCCCATAGGCGCCGGTAAATATAGTAATCCTAATGAAGGGCGTTATAACGGTAAGTTACAGCAAGAAATATGAAATCGATCAAACTGAAGCTAATTTTGTGTGCATTATTGAAAACTAGGTGTTAACAATGGTAAATATTATCACGATGATTCTGGCAAATATGTGCACGTTGAAGGCCCAACTGGACCACCAGCTCCACCATATGTGCATATAATTGGACCTAATGGCGGATTTGGCGGCGAAGGCGATGGTGGCGGTACCGGAGGATTCGGTCCTGATGGACCCGGCGGACCAAACGGACCTGGCGGACCAGGCGGACCAAAAGGACCAGGCGGTTAGTGGAAGGCTTTTTTTTATGGTGCTGGACAATCCATTATATCTATATATGGGGAATATAAAACTGTATCCAGAACTATGTGTTAAAAACTAGTGCATTTTAATATTTCAGGACCTAAGGGACCACCCGGCCCTCCCGGACCACCAGGTAAAATAAAATAGGGATTTGATAAGATAACTAGCGATGGTTGTACACAAGGGTTAATAATGGGTTATGGTACAAATTAAATGCAATTTTATGATATAGGACCACCTGGACCTGATGGACCCACTGGTCCAGGACCAAAAGGACCCCCTGGTAAGCTTTGGCCTACAAATTGAGTGCATAATAATTGTAAACCAAATTCTTGAAGGCCCACCCGGACCAAATGCAAATGGCGGACACGCTGAGCTCGGCCCACCAGGCCCACCCGGACCACCCGGACCAACTCGTCCAGGACCTTATGGACCACCCGGACCACCCGGACCAACTCGTCCAGGACCTCCTGGACCTCCCGGACCAACTCGTCCAGGACCACCCGGACCAACTCGTCCAGGACCACCCGGACCAGCTCGTCCAGGACCCCCAGGACCCCCAGGACCCCCCGGACCAAGTAAATGACAACTGTCTAGATTTGTAAATGCTCAAAGTAACTTGTTTTTATCATTCAATGAAAAAGCTCCCGACGATCCCAGGCATTCGGACAAGGAGACACCTGGTTACTTGCCACCTGATAATTTGGGTAAAATCGAACAACCATCGCTATCGAAATTTATTCAACCGAGTCAAAAGCCACAAACTTACAAGCCAAATTACGATTTGAATGATAATTTTGTCCATAAGAACGTGCCGTTATCACCAAAAGCACCACTAACCTATATTCCACCTTCTTTCCCAAATACCGTTCCTATCCATGTTCCTGCGAATCCCACACCACGACCGCCAACCCAAACTATAACCTCGACGATAATACAGCCCCAGCCAAAGGTCCCGGCTATCACTATTAAAACGGATAGACCAGGCATTCCAAACACTGGTAATTTTAATATCCATAAGACTGTACCGAATGTACCGGCACCCACACCCGCACCTGCACCTGCACCCGCACAGACACCCATCCCATATAAACCGATACAGCCAGTACAGCCACACTTTGTCAACACATACAGTCCAAAACCAACGGCATCGATACCAATCGTGCCCGTACGAAACTCGATCAGCATACCGGCCTACAAGCCATCGACACCGCAGGCATTTGTGCCAGCGCCGACATACAAACCAACAGCCCGACCAGTCATATACACTGAACCGAGACCGACGAGCACCGTTTATGTTGAACCCAGCAAGAAAGTAACTCCACGTCCCTCTCCCCCATTGCATGTGCCGTCGAATCCGCCAAGCAGCGAAACCTGCGTTTGTAATGCCGATAAGACGCACTCATCAAAATCAACCTACTCCTCCTCCTCCACCTATCCCAATTCGAATCCGGCCTCGGTCGACTTTAACAAACAATTCTCCGGTTTCAATGGCAATTTCGGCAGCATAATGAACACCATGTCACTAACACAACTGCCCGTCGTGCCGCAGGCACCTGGCCAGCCAGCCTTCTATCCACCCGACAAGATACCCAAGGGTGCTATGATTGCATTCATGCCGGTGGTCATACTGCCACAAGAGTACTACGCTAACTGCGATGATAATAACCTGCACACTGCCAACAAATATCAGACAATCGATCCTTTCCCACTGGGCGTACAGCCAGCAACGATACCCAATAGCTTCAGTGTACACTCGATATTCTCGGGCGCCGGACCGAAGGATCAATGCATGTGCCCCTGTTCCTGTACCCAGAATCTGGACAAATATCATAAGAAACGCGAAACTAATGCTGAGGATGCTGTCGAGGTGAACGCATCTGTTGAGACACCTGTTGGTGAGGCTGATACTGCTGCTGAGGTGAAGGCTGCGGAACCTGTTGCTGAGGCTGCCACACCCACAGAAGTCAAGGTTGCGGCACCAGTAGCTGAGGCTGTCGAGCCCACAAAAGCAGAAGTCAAGGTTGAGACTCCAGTAGCTGAACCAGCCACACCCACAGAAGTCAAAGTTGAGGCACCCGTAGCTATAGTTGAGGAAGTCAAAGTCAAGACCGAAGCGTCTGACGAGCCACTTGTGAAAGCTGCTTCCGAGGAGAGCAAAGTGACAGCTGCTGTCACTGACGACAAGCCTAAGGTCGAGACTGTAGCAGAGCCGACAACGAACTAGAGACACAACAAATTGACGCCTGGACATCACTGAATCTGCCCCTCCCAAATCCCAGCTCACGCTTACAGCCCCGCTCCCAGCACCACCAACAAACCCTGCACTTGTATTCCCTTAGTCCGCAGCACCTCAACTAACCCAATTTACCAGCCCAAGCAGCTTAGTCTAAGTGTTTTTATTAACGAGATTACTCTCAGCCAGGAAAGGATAACAAGAAAATAATAGAAAAAAAATAAAAAAATATAAAACACAATTAAGATAGATAAAAGAGAGATGTAAATAAGTGCCCATTAAATGTGTTCGTTTATTTTCTTAACAATATTTTCAATTTATTTGTGTACTCCTAATACTCAAAAATGCACTCCAAGCTTCCTGTCCACTATGACGCTATTTCTTTATCTAAAATACTATTGATAAATCTTTCACTTATTCGTTTTTCGTAAGCATTTTGATATGTGACAGTGTGAGACACTGGCTAAGAACAATAAGATAGATAGAAGAAAAACTATGAAAAATGATGGAACAAGAAAATTGTTTGTGACATGTTGTTTATTATGCATTTTTGTATTTCTACGTATTAATGTGTATTTTTTTCACTTTCACTAGCTTTTAGTTGATAGTTTATTTAATCTCTACTCTGATAACGCTTGAAACGGAAAAATTAATTGTTATATCTGAAGAGAAATTATGGAATTAAATAAAATATAAGAAAAATCATATATCCACAGTTGTTTTTCATTGCTATAAATATAAGTAAATATTTTTCAGCGGAGCCAAAAAGTATGCAATGCATCTGCAAATTAATTGTTACATACAAAATACCCTCGAGCCAGACATCTTTATGTAATACTCGCACAACACCCTTTTTTGTAAACAAATCTGTACACATTCACTCGCACAACAATTTCTCAGATTCGTATCTTTACACTAATTAAAAATTAATTATGTTAATAATCAGAATTTTTGGGATTCATCATAGAACTGCTAGAGCCCATCTGACACTCAGAGAAATGGTTGTTCTAATTCGTGTATGGGTTGACGCACCTTTTACAGAAGATTTTGCATCTAATAAGTTTATATTACAATTGCCTGCAGGTTAGAATTGAGGTAAATAAATCCTTTTTTTCTCGAGTGTATACATAAGCCATAGACAGCTATATATATTGTGGATTTTACAGCTTCCTCTTTTGTGTAATATTGTCTCATCCATGAAATAACATCAACATTATGAACAAACAAATTTTGCGTCGAGAGTTGTTCTTTTTTTTGCACATCTTTCAATTATAAAATTGTTGGCATGACAAAAACTCAATTATACAAAATAAGTGCAATAGATATTCTTACAACCATGGCTTTACATTTGAAGCTGAAGATTATGTAATAATATAAAAGTTCGATTTCTAGACCTGAGGCAATAGCTATTCCATAATATGGGTAAGTATTTAACATTTTTAAGAGCACCAATTGGTTTGCCTTGAATTACGTGCTACGCAACCCAGTTTTTGTTTAGTTTACGACTGTGACAAGTCAATATTGAAAAGTTGTAATTCCCGCATCGCGCAAGCCCAAAAATTGTTCACACGTTTTTAGCGAGTGCTAAAATATAGATATGCTTGGAGGTTATGTATACTCCTAAATATAAGGCAAGGTCGGTATAATTTTACGACGGCTTAAGGGCATATGAAGAGCTGAGTTTCATCAGAGCTAAGAATGGATCTTTAATTTGAGGAAAACAACGCAGTCTGCAACGTGTCGATTATATCCTCTGTTCTTGTATCCAAATTGAGCAATTAGCAGACACACCTCCAGAGTTTCCTGAAAGAATTTTGAATGTGTTTTGTGTAGTAACGAAGTTTTTGTATGACAGGCAATTATCTATCTGGCCGGGTTTTTTTTTTTTTGCAAAAGCAGCAACAAAAGCCGTTAGTAGTGGGTCAGCAAAAAAAAGAAGAAGAGAATATGCCAGAATAGCTGGTAAATATTGGTACAAGTGGCTGAAGCATTTGGCCCCTGCCGCGGATTTTGTGTGAATTGTGTGTGTGTGTGTGTGAGTGTGTGTATGTGTGTGGATAATTGGAATTAAAGATATAGTCTGCAAACAATATGAATACTTGTATTTGGTCTGAAGTTCTCATAAAAAACCGCCGACTCGTCGGCCAACATGAAAGAAAGCGATCTTTGTGAACAAAACTAAACAAAACCGATTTCGAGTTTTGTATTTGTGTTTGTTAAAGTTTAAAGCGCAAATATCTAAAATTAAACTCACGCACTGGCAACAAACAGCAAGCGACAAGAGTCAGCCGAAATGAGGCATTTATTTTGTCACCTGCCCCATACAAATATGCATAATAATACATAATCATCCACAGGCAACAAAAGGTCGCAAGTGCTGATTAAGTTGAGGTTAAGCCTGTGTATAATGCTCAAGAGCCGTTTAGAAAACGTAACTAGAAGTTTGAGAATTTAACGCAATTACTGACTAAATTCAAGGTAGAAAAAAATCAGTTAGAACAGAGCATTTTAGTATTGTGTAATATAAACAGTAATAACAATCAATTTACTAATAAATATCGTTAACCTGTTGCTTAAGATTTGTTTTTAATAGTTGATTCTTTTAACTTATCTTTTAAGAGACAATTGCCAGCCCTGATAACGTAAAAGCATTTCAATTTTGGTTTATGGCGCCGGGCTTGTGCCCTACGTGTCGTATGAGTAATAAAATTACGTCTCCGCACGTTTTAACTGGTGTCTGCGAAATACGACTTGAAGCTGGCTCAAACTTTATTATTGTTTTAGCTTGTTTGCTTCGACGACGTTGACGTCTACGCTGACGTTGAGCGGCACAGTAACTCAGCCGGAAAATGAAAAATATAAATTGCCCTCACAACTGGGAAACAGAATTATTTAACGTACAAGCGTCGAGTCAAGCAGTTGTCTCTTCTCACCATTCATTCTGTCTGCGTCTGCGTCTGCCAGTCAAGCGAATTGGTTTGTGTTTTTTTTTTTGCAATATATACACTTTGGATAAGAATAGCAATGTATGTCAAGTGCTTGTCACTTTTGGTGAGTATTCAAAAAACAATATGCCTACAAATAAATTTTAGGCTCGGTTAAATGAAAACTTTTGTTCCTTAAATCCGTTCGCAGCTGCTCATTTGTGGTGCTGTCTGTGGTGGTGCGGAGTCTACGACACAGGATGCCAAGACGAACGATTTGGCCACGTCTGAAACCTCAGCGAAATGTAAGCGCTTTTTGTTTTTTGAATATTGTTAAACGAGCTAAATCAGTTTTTGCCCAAAAAAGTGTTGAATTGGGGCGGTTTATTTGGACAGGGCTCGGGTTATCCGAACAATAATTATCCCAACTACAACACTGGCTACTACAATAGACCCAACACTGGATATTATCCCAGCACTGGCTACTATCCAAGCAATACCAACTATGGCGGCGGTGGCTACTATGGCAGCACGGGCAGCGGTTACTATCCGAGCACAGGAGGTGGTTACTATCCCAACAGGGGTCCGAGCACAGGAGGTGGTTACTATCCCAGCAGCGGTTATTATCCGACCACCAATATTCTGGGCAATGGTGGATATGGCGGATATGGAGGTAATGGCGGCTTGAGACAATATTCAGGTTATTGGCAGCCAGAGTATAGTGGTCAAAGATATCGCGGTTATGGTTATTATCAGCATACCGATCGCTATGGCCTGCCGTCGGTCAGGGACCGTGATTACTATCCTGATCGGAGCAGCAGCAACTATGGCGGATATCGTGGCTATGACTAATGCTTTTGTCTTGTTCATTGTTTTTTGTTGTTATTGCTCTGCTCTGCTTTTTGTATATAACGTCTGGCTTATGCTAATCACATAGCAATAAAACTTTAATGTCTACTAATTTCATTTAAACATTTTAATAGTCAATCAATTCCCCATCTGTCTGTCTGTCTATCTGTCTTACCAAGTCTCATTTCAGCCACATCAAGCACAAAATTATGAGATGACTGGCTGGGGTTACGCCCAATTGCACGCTGAAATTATTCATTCTGGGTGTCATATGAGAAGGCACCGTACTAATGCCAGCTTACATATATTTAATTATGCGTGCTTGCTTGTAGGCAACTGGGCTTAATGGGCGGTAATTGTACTTGTCTTAATCATCTTGTCTCGTCGTGTAATTTGCATGACAAGTACATTTTCAGTTGCTGCCCAAAAGTATGCGACGTTATTTATGCTTTTGTTTCTTCGCGTTGCCAACTCTTTTGTTTTTAACAGCATCTGCATCTGTTTCTCTCTCTCCCTCTCTTCAACTCTTTCTCTTTCACAGGCGGCTTGGTGCGCAATACCTACGGCTAAGGCAGCGAAACAGAGACAGAACAACACCCGCTAAGAACTTGAGCAACTGCTATGCAACAGCAGGCAGCGGCAGCAACAGCAACAAAATAACAACAACAACAATAACATCAATTTCCCGCACAAATATTTTCATATGCACATTACTGCTGCAAGTGCAGCCCGCATTGCCAACTTCCAACCTTACTTGCAGCTTCACATGCAAAATGTAACTATCAAAAAAAAAAAAGAAGAAGCTGATGAAGAAGCATAAGAGACAAAGACAGAGACAAAGACAGAGACAGATAAAAAGCAAAGGCATCGCTGTCATTGCTGTCAACGCGTTTCAAGGCCAACAGTTGTGTTCACTTTATTGTGCTCGAGTCTCTTAGCTTGAAATTAAAGTCATGTTTATCATTCAATCATTCTTTTGTCTCGCGTCATGCTGGGGCAATAAAGGGTCAAAGCTGCTGTAATCGTAAATAGTGTACACACAATGCAGCGAAGCGTGTGTTGTCTCGCCGTAATTCCGCTTTCGGCATTTCAGTGGGTTAGTTGCCACAAGCAACGGGTGTTGACAATTTTAAGTCTCTTGTGATAAGCCAAAAACCATTTGCGCTTGTCATGCGCTGTAAGAAATAAAGTAAACTGTATCTGTCTGCGTTTCTTTAAATGTATGCATAAATATATATGAAAAGTGTTTGAAATTTAATACCCACTCGAGTTGAAGCTGCTAAAGTCAATTTATTGCTTGCCTACGAATTAAGTTGTTAATCATACTAGAATAAACTGAATATTTGAATTTTATTACTTATTGAATTAATTACTCATTTTATTTCTCCTTACCTGATGATAAATTCAAAAGTTAATACCAACAAAAAGAAAGCTTCTGCTACATTTTTCCATTAGACCGTTAAGATAAAACACATGTGTGCAAACATTGTATAAATGTACGTATGTTTATTCCGCCCAAAGCTAACATTTAGTTTATTTCGGAAATTGCATAATTAATGGAAAAATTGTGGCTTCTTTAAATTAAAAGTTCATATCATATGACGGCAATTAAAAAACGTAATTTTGCCCCCGACAAAATATTTCACAGCTCTACATTCGGTTCTTTAATCTATTAATGCGCACATTCATTCAGTCAGTCAGTCAGCCATTCTTCAACTGGTTTCATTCCAATGAATGCGTTGCTTCCTTGCGCGTCGCCCATTAAAAATGTAATGTGTACCGACAAAACACAAACCGAATGCTGTGCGGAACTTTATTTATCGCTAGATTGTTTGAAACCGACAAACACATACTCTCCCACACATTTATGTGGCTATAAAAAGACACCTAAATCGGTAAAAATGTATCTGGGCACTAAAATTATGATCAAATGGTAACTAAGCATTAATATTTCGCATGCGCAATGTTGTCGGCGAAATATATTTGCTTTTGGCAATGTTTGTTGTTGTTTAGAGGAAATGTTTTCGGCTTGCCTGCCAGCGCGGGAACATTGAAGGCAAATAATAATAAAAATAATTAAAACATTGACAGTACGTGGAGCGCGTGCTCAATGCGGCGAGTACAATAAATAAAATGATAAAGAAATGAAATTATTTATTTGGCGGCTTTAATACTGTCACGCGTTCAAATCTAATGTTAACAATACTTTAATTAACGTTCCAGCAGCAACAACAGGAACAACAATAACGACGCCACCCAAATTAATGCATATTTCAATTTGCTATTGGATTAAGGGACAACCAGTTGTTTACCTACCGGCAACAAGTGCAAATATTTTCCTGGCACATATTTTTAGTAAATATAAGCCAAATACTCGAAAATGCAATACAAATAATGCAATTCCAATTACGAGTTGAAGGACTCCCATGCCTGACAATGTTGTGGGTGCGGCATAATTGATAACAAAGCCAGTCAGCTAAGTTAAGCTCAGGGTCAAGGTTCGGATGTTTTGAGCCCTAAAACTTGTTGAAACAAATTATGACAGCAATTTGTGGACTTTAGACGCTTATCTCACTTACTTACCTAAATGTTAGCCGTTGAGTTTAGTCTGAGCCAACAACATTGATTATTCAAAGCAAAGAGTTTGACTTCCAGCTAAATAGCCCAAAACTTTTTAAGACATTTCATTAGTTAGCTGCGTCCATAGGGAACGCCGCAGCAATTTGGCAAAAGCAAAAGTTTTTGCACACAATTTTTGCGGTCTTGCTTTAAATTGAGTTGATATAAAACGAGAGGGTTAAGTTAAGTTAAGTTACCAAACAGATAGATTGATTTAGTTAAGTTTTAGCTAACCCACATTAAAATACATTTTATATTTTCCAATGCAAAGATTTTATCTGTCAGGCCATAAATAGCAACCAAAACTCGGCTAAAGATATGGAAATTGCACTTGTTGACTGTTGGCAGCTGTCGACGAAAACAAAGTTTAATAATTAAGCTGTCACAGAAGTCGGCTGTAGTAATATATTTGAAAGGTGCCAACTTTGAGGTGAATAATTATGCAGTTTCCAGATTCCTGGTGTAAGCGCAATAGCCCAGGGAGGTGTTTCTTGATCCGTTTTGATTGTATCAGCATATTAGGTACAATTTCTTCTAAGATCCATCCCTTCTAATGTAGAGCAAGAGCAAATACATTCTGACGTCTGATACCAGACCAGACTTCAGCCGCTTCCAAGGCGCTTCAAAATGTTGAAATTCCGAAATGATTTAATTAAATTTGACGCACGATTAAAAGAAAAAAAAACGTAAATTCGTTTATTTCTTTTAATTAACTCAACTCGTTTTTGTTTTTATGTACATACACTGTAGTATTTTTATGGAAGCGATCAAATGGCATGCGTACCTAATTAGCACCTCTGCGAGTTGAATGTGAGTGAATTTGATTTAGTTGAAAGTGCCACGTGTCCACATTTTGAGAGTGCAAAACTGATCACTTCAGTACAGAGACAAACTAACTAAAGTTCAATTGATATTAATAACAGAAACCAAATGCAAATTGTTGACATCCAAAGTCAAAGATGCGTTATCAAAAGCACGTGCCAGACTGTCAGAACAACGCGGCAGACAACTATAAATGATTAAAATCATTATCACATCACACTTTGTTTCGATTTCGAGTTCAGGCATTTATTGGGCAGGAGGTAAACATTCAAATCCGGCTGCCGGCTGCCAAAGGCACGCAAATTATTGTACATAAATCAAGTCGGAAAGCTCGTTAACATTTTGCCATCTGCACTCAAGCGGAATTTATGGATAATTGAATGTAATTTTATGCGTTTTAATGAAGACCAATTTCTGTGAGTTTATAGATGCGTTAATAATTCAAATACTTCAAGGGATGACTTCTACAAAAAAAAAAAATAAAATCAGAAACCAAAATAATCGATACTCTGAGACCATTAAAGTGCAGGTGAAAAACCAAATGAGAAAACCTGATGCCGAAGATTAAATACACTTGCAGATACATTACCAGTTAAATAGTTGATTCAATCTCTACTTAATTAAAATATATATTACAATGTATGCTCTCAGAAATGTTGACAAGCTTGTGAGCTTACCTAATTTTACATATTGAAGCCCATTGCAAGCGTGGCAAGCATTAATGACTGCAAATTTTAAAATATCGCATACTCCTAAATAAAGATATAAATTTAATTTACGCATTTAAAAGAAACTGGTATCTGCTTTAAGAAGACTTAAAACTCAGACAAAACAACTCAGACAAAACACATTCATGTGTGTTTTGGTGTGAAAATCGCATATAAAATAATTTGTTAAGTCTACGCTTCAGCAACTTCAGTTTTATAGCCCGTCACAAATTTACTTTAATTAGTTTGTATTTAATTCAATTGACAAGTAGGTAACGAAATCCTTATGGCGTCTGTTCAACTGCCTTATACTCCACATCTAAAACATGTGCGTCTGTGTAACTTACATGGGTATTTGTGAAATCATTTAGAGTATTCAAAATAAATTGGGCGTGGCACTATTAATATTGTACATACGTTTTCTTGAAGTTAGCAGCCGATCACAACTCAATTTGTAATGTATGCAATCAATTTGTCTGCACCAAAACATTGTATTCATATAAAATGACATCAATACAAATTATATCAAGCGTGAAAGTGGCTTGAACAATTGAATCTTATTGATTGCCTGTATACAAATTAATATACAGTCAATTATATTATATCAAGCATGAAAGTGGCTTGAGCAATTCAATCTTATTGATTGTCTATATACAAATTAATAAATATTCGATTGTTATTTACCCAGTAAAATGAAGTAATTTTTACTCCTAGATACAGTATTTTCTAGTCCATCATTTGAAACCGTCTTGGTGTACTGTAAGCCAGTGTGCTGACCCATTTTTATCAGTGATTAAACATATAGATGTAGTTGGCACATCTAATTACCTAACATAAAGATACTGATGTTTGTTTTTGAACAGATAACATTGAAATCTTGGTCAATTGACTTGACACAACATTCTAATTAAATTCAGAAACAATACACTACACATAGAACAAAAACATTGTTATATCTTAAATATAATTTATCGCACTGATGTTTTTATCGCAAATTAAACCCTAATCGTAAGAAAAATTGCTGTGCAACGGCGAAGATGACAAACAAAACATTTGTTTGGTATCAGTATTATTTTTTGGGGGGCAATCAAAGCCGACACAGCATGTATATAAAAGTCGGAACGCGCTCTTGGTGGTAAATAAATACGATGTTAGCACGATACTGGACTGATAAAAAACAGAGACACGCCCAGCTTCTTAGATTTAGGGGTTTTGTTCTTGTTGTTGTTTACCGCAAAAGTGATTTTTATAGCTGTTCATTGCGAAAATTGATTAAGATACGAAGCTGCACCTGTATTTTTGTTTTCTGTTTTTTTTTTTGCAGGTACCACGTGAGGTATGCGTATTCTTGTAAGACAACCTGCTCTGCTTACTGTCTTTGTGTGCGCACGCCTGCCTTTGTTTATGCGCCACTGTGTGCGTATGCCGTTATGTGTGTGTGTGTGTGTGTGTGTGTGTGTGAATTCGAGGAATCAATAGAGAAGCGTATACAGTTTGCCGGTCCCAACGAAAAACGGATACGTAGCCCATCAGTTGCTTCTGTGAGCTTTCATTGTGCGGTTGCTCGGCATTCCGCTGTGATCGTTCGAGCTGACAGCTTCGTGTGTGTGATTCTATTTAAAATTAATAAATTGTATCACACTGAATTCGAAATCGAAAATGAACCAACACGCCTCCGTTTTTAAGTGAACTATTGTTGATTGTTTTTTCTCTCTCTCTCTCTATCTATCAAACGGCATTGGCATGCAATTTGCATAAAATTTCACCTTAATCAACGACAATAGCCCAATCAAGTGCCCAAAAACGAAAATTGTAAACATACTTGAATAACGGTATAAAGTAATTAAGAACATAACGGCATAAAACGATGGGCAATTAGTGATAGTGCGACTATCAATGTTTGACCGCAAAATCAATAATAACAAATAGCTAAAAGCAATAAAAAATATAGCTAATTGCTTTTGGCCAGCAGACAGACAACAATTAAAACAGAAAATTGAGCATTTATTATTTAATTATTAATATAATATTTGAATTAATAACACAGGAGCAGTAATTAATTTTTGGGTAAGTTGCAAATGGATATTTCGCACCATAAGCTGAAATTTTATTTGTAGAGCGATTCACTATTAAAAAAAATAATGTATTTCCGTTGATGACGTATGATGCATTTCAATTGCTTTTTAAATATTTTAAGCAGCGCGCACATTTAAATTAATATTCATTACATTTCAGAGCATTAAGTGCAATTGCGCCTGTTTCAGTTGGCAACACAATCCGCATATTAAGCACAACCAGCAATCCAAGTAGCCAAACAGTTAGTCATTAACTATTCCGATCGCATCTCTTGGTAAAAATTAAAAAATAATAACAAAAACAAAGGTATTAAAAATACATCTACTTGGCGTTATTTGTTTAAGAAATCGATCATTTTATCGTTTCGGAAAATTTATCAATGAATTTTTAGCATCTGGTGATTTCCATAATAGACATACCTTCAGACGGGAGAGCGCCACAGCTAATGTTTACTTTATTGGCACTTTATTGCGAATACAATATAATGGAAACGTTCAATAAATTTGTTGTTTACATTTTTGACCCAGGCAAATATAATCAAATACCTGATGAACCCGAAATTAAAAGTCTACTGTTTGAAAGACTGCATTAAAAAAAGAATAAAAAAAACATTTCCACTGTATTAATGTATTTTTATATGTAGTCGAAAATATCCCACAAGTTAGCAGCATTTTAATATTATTGTTAATTTTTGGAATAAATGCTTGAATGTTCAATTTAGTTAAGTCGAATATGTTCAACGATTTCGTTAAATTTTAATATGTATAATAATTTTTGGATTAATTGAATCATTTCAATTTGCTGTAATGTCTTCGCACTTGTGTTTAAGTTAATTGCTTTTCGGATTTAAGTTGTAGTAGTTGTATGCCAAGAGAACAAAATCTTTTCAACTGTAAAATCAATATACAGCACATGCCACATGCCACAAATATATTCAAATAATTTGAAATAATCAAGCATTTACCATACCCTTCCCATTACGTCAACAAATTGTAT
The DNA here is from genome assembly GCA_035044105.1 of Drosophila nr. perissopoda 5 BK-2023a. NCBI lineage: Eukaryota > Metazoa > Arthropoda > Insecta > Diptera > Drosophilidae > Drosophila > Drosophila nr. perissopoda 5 BK-2023a. The sequence continues at coordinate 2,723,901 of JAWNMK010000124.1, forward strand.
TATCGCCAGGTGTTCGTACGCTTGCCACGCCCAATTGCAAGCAGTTAAAACTATAATAGCCAAGCCTCAAATGATGAAACGTATAAGAGCGAAAGTACAGTTACAACGTGCGTCTAACGAACTCTAGTTGTGCGAACAAACAGCCAGAACATAAGGACACGTTTGACACCCCCAACAATTTCTTCAAATTAAACTTGAAAGGAAATTTTGTGTGCTCCTAAGAATGATTAAGCCATAATATCATGCTCTTCAAATGCGATTTTCGTGTTGCTTGCCAGCTTGTATCTTTTAATATATGCAAGCAATTTTTCTTAGTTTGCAGCTAAACAAATTTGGTTTAAGGCCAAACATTGTTGAGCACATTATATATTTAAGCGCTCTGGGACAAAATGCCTAAAATTCCTCATATACCAAGCAAACTGTCGTGGTGTCAGTTTAGCTTAAATTTTTCTGAGTAGCGTATCTGTTTAATTAAGTTAAATATAATTTAAGACAGGACTCTTTACCAGACTATAAATTACTGAACCCACATTACAGACAAACGTACCTGACTTCAGGTGAGTGATGTTCTTTGAAATATGCTCAGATACTTTGCCTTTGGCTTATGTTATGCTTCAGCTTACCATTTTAATTATATTTCATCTCACTCAAATAATTGTTACATTACTAACTATACACATGAATGAATTGAATTAATTATGAACGCAAATATTTGTGTATTTTCTTAAAATAACTATTTTAACCCACCCTAAAATGCAAGTATTACAATAACACGCAGTAATTGAAATTAAATTCATTTCTGGCTTATGAAGAAGGAAGCGTGTATTTCAATTATACTTGTAGGAAAAATCCTTGATAAAGAGGCGTTGCCATACTAATGAATACTTATGCCATATAAGCAGAATATGCTCCAAATTGAATAGTCTACTTACCTGCGTAAAGTATGACTTTTCATTGTCTTTTCGTATGAACACTTATGAAAGGAAATCTTTAAAGGATAAAATTAAAATTAGAACTCTGTGAAAGACCTTAACAGTTGACTATTTTCACGTTCCCTTGAGCGTTCAAAATATGAGTAAATATTTAATCAATTTTTATTTGCGAACACCTCCCAGGATTCACGCTCTCTTTGTTAGAAAGTCTCTCTCATTAAAAAGTTCCTTTTTGTTTATTTTGTGCGCGAAAACCGAAAAATTGCGTGTGAGAATTAAAAGTCGATATAAAAAAATATGTGAATTCCGTCTACCATACAAATTGTCTGCAGAATGAAATCTGGCACGTGCGGATTGCTATTTTTTGTTGTTGGTAAAATCATTGTTAAGAGGTCATCACTAACAGCAGGTCCCATTACAATCTGGTAACCTGATTTGTCTAGAATGTGATCAGAGGATGGTGATTAGATAGCCAGAGTTCAATAATCATTGAAATTGGATTGCAGTTAGTTGAAAAAGTTTTGTAACTTGTCAAACTAACATAATGTCTAACTTTTCATATCATTGGCGAGCACACTTTAATATTGTCAACGATAAGAGCTAAGCTCACCGAGGCAAGTAAACGTTTCCAAATTTTTTCCCTTGTTGACACTTATTGAAATTTGCAAATGGATTTTCGCGTTCTTTAGAAAAAAAAGAAGAAAACAGTAACATGAAATCACAAGAGCAGCAATGCGAAAATTTTGAAGAAAAGAAGAGCGACCCTTATAATGTTAAGGATCCGACACCAATTTATATGTCCTTGGAGTGCTCTTGAATATGTCTGCAGTAAACAGCAATTATTTGCAATTTATGCACAATTTGACGTTTTAATACCCTGTCCTCATTAATTCAAAAAAAGGATTTGAATTCCTGGCATGGCATTTCATAAAATTTGAAACAAAGGCCACCCTAGACCGCTCTACAGGATATCATTGTTCATTTGCATAAGTACAAGTATCTTCTATAAATAGCAGACAATAATTTATGCAATTTAAAATAATACGCAGCTGATTGTTCAACTTAATACTTAATTTCGCCTTTCCAGTATTCGCAGAGAAAACTTACATTACATAACTATCTCATAAAGGTTTTCAACTATTCTACCGCAGTCGCCTTGCCAACTTGATGTTGTATAACATTTTTGAACAATAATGCATTTCTAGTCAAACAATACGCTACTAACCCATTTATCGGTTTGTGCTTGAGCAAATATAAAAACCTTAAGAGAATTTCTCGGAAGCAGTTGAAGGCAGAAAATATTTATGTAATAAAATATTGTACAATACATACATTATTAAAACAACACGCGCCGACTTAACCTGAATAATTGATTGAGAAAAAAGTTGATTGACAGACCAATACGGCATGATTGTGCAGGTTGCGTTTTGTTTTTGTAGTGTTATTCAGCCTTGATGAAATTAATTTGTGTTATTTCTTTGAAGTGACAAAAGATAAGGAGAACTTGCCAAAGCCAATGAAGAATTTACTGAATTTTTAACGCAGTTTATTTCTATCTTTAAGTTCTGCAAGCGCATTTAAACTTCGATACTTGGAAAATAAAGAAATACATTTTTGTAGACGGTATTTGCTATTTATATACACATAACTCATAGATACAACTTTTGACCCATGTCAGAGGCAGCCGCTGCCGCAGCGATAAAATAAAATTTGAGAGGCAGACATTGACGAGTTGCCCGGCGGCTCTATAAATATGTATTTATTACCTTGTTCACATTACAAGATTGCTATCAGAGCAGAACACAAATGTCACAATGACAACAATTAGTTAGATCAAATATTTATTAGGTTTGTCTACTCGATGCGTGCAAGCAGATAAATGAGATGTCTAGACCTAGTGCTTTATTTGCTCGATTGGATGTTTTCCTTGTGCTGCTCTGCATTTAAATGTGATATTAAGTGTGTCATATAGATAGCCCCAAGTTCTTATCAAACACTGTTACACTGCAATTAGTTGCACATTGTCATTCTTGATGCGTTGAAAGTTCTGTAGGTAATGTAACAAGTGAATTTGCTCCTGATATTTTGGTAAACAGAAAGTTTCTCTTGCAAAAACTCTTCTTTCCCCAGCTCCGAGATATACATAAACTGTCTGCAGCCAATCGCCGGAAATAAATTATGTTTCATTAGATTACTTCAGAGCGAGGGACTAGTTCAGAAAACTGGCAGAAAAAGGCCGAGCTTATATTATGCAAAATGAATGGAATTTCGTGTATCAGATTATGCATACGACATGTAGATTGAAATATTTGCATTTTTGCTAGCTCAGCCAAGCAAAGACAATTTTGATTACATTCCTACAGTTTGTAATAAGCACGAAAACTTATCACTTAATATATTTGCACACACACACAAGCAGACAGACAGACTGACAGACCGACATAGTCTAGGCGGAAAACGGGCGAGCGAACAGTGGGTGGACAGCAAGAGCGAGCTTATCTCGAAATCTGAGCCCTTGTGTTCATAGAATAAATATGTATTCGAATTTCACGACCAACTCAAAATAATTCAAATAATTCTGAAAGCAGTTTACTCTTCTAATAGAATACGAGTTATATGCATCCTGGGGTAACCAAACTAAACAAACGAACAGAATAATGTAGGAATGGAAGTCTTCTGTTTTTGAACTGCAACAACAGTCCATCAAATTATTTCCAAGGATGCTGGAAGGGCAAGCTATTCGCTGAAGTATAAGAACAACTGAATTCCAGGAAGACTTAAGATTCAGTTCAGTAACAGTTCTACCAACATTTACACCTGTTGTCATGGCTAACTTATCCTATCATGTTTTAATGATGCGGTTCGACCCAAACGTGAACTGTTATCAGAATTTCCAAACCTTCGACAACATATCCGCTTCATTTAGTTGACTTGTGAATTATTCTATACATTTCTAATGATGTGCACCATGTTAGGTACTAAAGGCGCATGTGTTCTCTGAGTGAATAAATTAACATAATATAAAGTTCACATTTTAGGTGTAATTCTGAAATTCAATGTATGAATTTTCTACATTTTCATTTCATCAGTAAAGAGTGTTTGTTAGTAAAAAGCTCTTACTTACTTACTCTCAGTAGAGTGACTTTCCAGGTATTTACACTTAGCTTCAAACGTGTCTAGGCTCCCGCCAATTCTATCAGCAAATTACTTCTCTGCTGGATATAACTAAGCAGGCGAAAAATCTTAAGCCGAAAACACTTAGTTCAGGCACCACATGATGCCACTTTCCAATACCAATGCTTTAAAATATTTGCGTATCAAACTTCTGTTTGCTGACTAAATGTAATTGACAGCCAATCAAAAAAGAAATAAAATAATTTGATGAATGATGAGCTTAAAAAGCATCATGTAGTCATACCTTTAAAATACCTGGATTAAATTTAAATACATACAAACATTAAGCTCAACAAAATCTCTTGAAGAAAGATAATTATAAGGTTTCTAATTTTGCTGAGAATAATCAGTATTTTTGGGTTATGATATTTACAAACGTCAAAAAAACATTGACGGAAACAAAATAGTCGCAAACGCAACTGCAACATGTTCGTGTAGCAAACAAGTTGCTCTGCAACTTGTTGTATTTTGGCTTGAAGTGGCACCAACTTGAGTTGCCATTTGCAGTTATATTCCTTTTGCTTGTCGTACACGCATCCTGTCGTCGTTTTTGCAACTCGGGCCTGCGCTGCACGGCTGATAAAAATTGAAGACGAACTCTGCTGCACAGTTGATAACGCACACTCGCGCGGTTAGGTCGAAGACTTTATACCCGATATTATCCGGATAATATTCAGAAAATAAGCAGACAAAGTGAAAGTGAAAGTGATTTGAAATGAGATCAGTATGGGTGTTAGCCACACGAGCTTAGCCAACCTTTAATTACGTTTGAGCACACGCCTTTTCTGGTCACCACACTCCGTGCCAAAGCAAGGAAAGATAATTAAATATTCAAAAGAAAAAGAAGTTAATAAAATTTCAAGGCTTTTGTGGGATACGGGTAACATTCGCATTTATTACAATTACATTTAATACATAGAAGCACGCATTCTCACATACACAGATTGCGTAGCCCATGTCAAATCTTGTTTCCTTTGCGTAACTTGAGATGGGTTTTTCTGTTTTCCTTGTATTTTCTCCTTTTTTTTTGTTTGGCTCTGATTACATTATTGTTGCCTTTATCTCGAATTTTATATGCTTGTGACTACATTTAACTGGTGGATCTAATGGGACCCTGTACCACATATTTGTGTGGAGATAAGTACTTAACTGTCTCTATAATATTTAATGATGTTGCAACTAGTTTAATGAAAATTGCAAGACTCTATTCATCGCATTGTGGCTCAAAGCCATATGTAATGAGCAACAAGCAGGAAACACAATTTTGCTAACGACTTCGTTTCAGTGCCAACATAAATGAGATGCAAAACAGTTTTTAATGAAAGGCGACATTACATATATGAATGCAACAGAGACTTAAGCTGAATACCCATCAAATTAGTCGTATCTGTGCTTGTTTAAAGTAGAATAATTATGTAACCCATACACCAGGCATAATTATTATAGTATTTAAACTAATTTTGAATTTTTGAAGTAGCTGACTCAACATTTATTTAATTTACCTGGTCCCTTTGGGCGCAACCGTAAATTGAAATATTTAATGAACTGTTCTGAAATTAAGATGGGAGGCCAGCAATTAAAGGAATTCAGCTGAAAATTTCAGCACTGCTGAACTAAGCTGCTTATATTATGCCCCGGCTCCGAGAATAAATGCTGAGCACTTAAGAAAACACAACAGACAGAAAAAAATATCTTAAGGGGTCAAAGAGCCAATAATATAAGCGAACCTATAGTGTTAAGATACTACTTGTGTGTATATGTGTGAACCTACAAAAAGGATTCAATGTTTTCAGTCATCTGAATTTCATGAATGTTTTCAGTAATAATAAAAGGCCAGAGCTAAATCGGAAATTCATGTATAATACAATGCTGAATTACTTCTGCTCTTAAAGGAATACCTAACGCTTCTGGTCATACACACTTGATGGCACCTTTTTTCCCCCCCCAATTCTTTTTAAGGGTATTGGAAAACCTTTTACACATAATAGGCTTAGAATAAAGTTTAGGCACAATTTCAAAGTTGGATTACTCTTTTGTGCTCTTTTCCATTTTTATGGCCCTGAGCATTAGATATTAGTAACTACCTTGCCAAGAATTTTTGTCTACTGTGAACTTTTACTTTTCGTTGGGCCGTTCTATTAAAAGAATTTTCTGCCGATGATTGCTGTTCTTTTGATGCACTGCGATAAGTACTTCCATTATGAGTTTCAAACTTCCACTTTGATGTCTTATTTCTGTTTATTACACATTTTTTATATTTTAATATTAGCCGTTAAAAAATATAATATTAATAAATATTTTCAATATTTCTTTTCGAATTCTATACGTGAGTTTCACTTGCAACAGCCCACCTGGGCCGTATGGAGTATGTTATATGTGAAGTTAAAGGACTCTTGAGTCCTCAGGTTCTTGTGTGTTGCGCTGACAGAAATTCTTTGGCTTAGCTCAAAAATATAAATTGTACACTTTTGCATTGAATGGCTTTGCACTCTGAGCTTGGGCTCAAGTACTTGACTTAACGAGTGAGATTACTTTCATTTACATTTATATGCATTAGGCTGACAAAATTGTTGGCTAATATTCAAATCGATAAAAGCGTAGCAACATAATTTGTGAGCAAATTTAAGCTTGGCCTTTTGAATACTTAATTGATTGTGTAATTTAATAAAGTTGACCTTAAAACGCACAATTTCATATTTTTCATAAACATCCCATTAAGTCGGTTACTTAAAATGAGTTGTGTGCTGCGCTCCGACAGGCAACATAAAAGAATTTTATGGTCTACAGATTGCAGAATAAAGCCTTTATCAACCCGGCCATTTACACAGCACTGCGCTCGTACTCGTTATGTTCCAGGGCTACGCTTCCCTGGAGCTGATAAAGTAATATTTGTATCAAGTTAAACAACTTGCCAGCTCACAGCCAATGTATCTTGTTAGGTGACACCTGCAACAAACCTCCAACTTTTGTAGTTGCCACATGCTTTTGAATACAATCTGCTCTGATAACAATGAGTCGATATTTGGATTTTCTTTTCGTCATTTTCACAGGCTGCATCCTTTTTCGGATACAAAATAGCAAAATAGGTTTTATTTTTGGGTTACGCACATATTTAATCAATTCGAGACTACACTAAGGCCGATGGCTAATAAAGGACTTGATTTCAAGTAAAAGCCGATTAAGGAGTTTACCGAAGTGTACACAAAGGGTAAAGCAACAAAATCTACTTAGTAAATGGAGTTCGTTGGCTAAATTAAATACGGTCTTCACATCTGAGCTTAAAACCATTTGCTTACATGTGGGGTTATTATAACGAAATGGAATTTATATGTTTTCATTTACATAGGTGACATGAGAAATTTAGGGTTCGGCCTTAAACTCAAAAAGAGAAATTAATGTGGCATTTCAGAGAAATGTAAAATTGTAAAAATTAAAATGAATCTCAACAGAGGCAAAAATATGAAATAGTAATAAAAAGAATGAAGCAAAGGTTAAATTCCCATTTATATTATAATTGAAATCAATAAATAAACATAGCATGAGTTTTGTTAGTATTTATTTTAACTGGTACAAGGGGATATTATTTACGAAGGTCTACGATTAAGGTCCACTCGAAACCAACTATCAACATTGTCTTGGCTTTCTCTAGTTTCACTTGGTAATAAAAACAAGAAAATATGATAATACCCTCCTCTAAGACAAATACATGTATTCAACTAGTTTTGAGGACAACAATAATCCAAACCGCACCCAATTTCCCCCAAGGGTCACCAATGTCAACTGACCACTGGCAGCAAAACAAAGGTTAATCAAATGTGGGTAGTGTTTGAATTTGCATAGATTTTGACTTCCCTCAACATCAACCTGTCAGTTCGATGAGATATGGACAGACGTTGAGTGGTTGAAACAAAACTTTTTCATGCGAGAACTGAAAGCTGACCATAATTCATGTCACTTGGCTGGTAGCTGTTGTTGATAGTGAGGCATGCTGAATGCATTTATCTATGAATTACTACAGTTTCAGGATAGTTTGAAGGAATCTACACATTTGTTTGGAGCTAAAGCGGGCAAGCAATTGAAATTCAAATGAAATGAATGTAAACAAATGAAAAGGATTTGAAAATGATTTGAGGGCTTACATTTTCTTTTTTGCTTCCATTGTTTTCTTTGAATTCAGTATAATTAATTCTGATATGGTATGTTGTTTTCATTTATTTTCTTTTCGTATCCAATTTCTCATCTCGTTTATTTTATTTGTGCTATCTATTTGCAGCCAGTAGCTGTGGCATGAAAATGCATTTCGCCACATAAATAAAATCGTTTTGGGTGAGAAGCATTTTTTGACTAAGCTTAAATAAATCGCCGTCAGTTTATCTAGTGGGAATTCAAGCGAAATAATAATAGTTACACAACAAAAACAGCATGGAACCTGATATAATATATGGGCAACATTTACATGAGGAGCTGTTGCCTGGCGCCGAGGAAGAAGCCGAATTTGGTAAGTCTTAAAGCCAACGCACTTAAGTTTAATTTCACTAAATGTGTTCCAAGACCAGCTAACGGGCTAATACATCATTTATAAACTCTTAGTGCTGATGCTTATTAATCAAGTTTTTTTTTAGCACTTGTTTTTTGCTGGCTCCACGTCAAAACTTTACTTATTGAAGTAAGAGATTTAAAAGTTTCCTCAGTTTAATCCTGAGAAAGAATAAATCAAACCGTAGGCAGTGTTCATATTTTGGAGTATTTTTCTTTATTGAGAACTATATAACTTAATTAATTGCCAATTTATTACGTGCCTGTCAAAGTTAACAGGTCTTTTGACATACTGTCGAACTTGCGAAAGTAAAATGCTATTTTTGAAGTGCGCAATCCGCTTGGCCAGCTGAGGCAATTCATCGTTTGTAAATAATTTCGTCGTTTTCACATGCAAATATGAAATCTTATTATGGTTAAGGAAATGTAAATGACACACTGTCACTACCAACAGACAACTGGGATCCATTAAACTCTCCCTGTCACTTATTTCAATTATGCATTGCCTCTTATTATTTGTGTTTATCTCGCCATTCTAGAACGTCTGTATGCGGCACCTGCGGAAATTATTGCACTGCTTTCCATCTTTTATGGCGGCATTAGCATTCTGGCTGTCATTGGTAACACGCTGGTGATTTGGGTGGTTGCCACCACCCGTCAGATGCGCACCGTCACAAATATGTATATTGCAAATCTGGCGTTCGCGGATGTCATCATTGGACTGTTCAGCATACCATTTCAGGTTAGCTCTAAATGCAATCTAATAAATTAATTTTCCCATTCGCTCAATAGTTTTTTTTGTGTGTTTTCTAATTATGTAAATGTTGACAAAAACCAAATTAGTCGTGGCTGTAGTAAACATTTTCATTATAGCAATTGAAGTTTTAAATGGAAATTGGTATTGCATAAATTAAACAAACGCGTATACGCCATGTATGCCCAGCCAGTCGGATATGTTCAATAAATTGAGTTTCACTGATATTCGACTGGCTGTTAACACTTTGTGCACATAAATCAGTTTAATGGCATTAGTCCAGTTTAATTTTTGACTCTTGCTACTGTTGCCGCCACGTTAATATTCCGTTTATGTGACAGGCACACGCACGCAGATACACGCACACACACGCACCCACACACAACCACAACATCGGGCATCGATTTAATTTCCGGCGCTTAAACACTGGCGTCGTCTGCTGCCCAATATTCGGATTAGAAAATTGACATTATCTCTGATATCCAGCTAATATTAGTCTACTCTGCAGTCTCGTCTGACTGGTGCCCAGTTGTCTACAAATTTTGATAATAGAATAATCATTTTTGGCCCCCAGTGCTAATGGGTATGGACTATTTTGTATGCAAGCCAAAATGTGCTAAAAGCCATAAGTAATTTTCAGCTGAATATTAAAATTGTTGTGATCAGATAAATCATGCTTTCATGAGCTTAGCCGAGTGCGAGACATTTGCCGCTGTCGTCTGCATGATTCTATTGATTTTGATTTGCATTTTGAAGTGAGAATTATTTGGGCACATAAACTGAATATTAAGTCTAGACCCAATTCAAGTGCATTATTGAGATGGATCACCTTTCAAATGAGTTGACTTTTGGGTTAAAAGCACTTGTAATAATCAGTTAGAGTTTTAACATGTTTTTAAACTACATTTAACTGCCTTAATTACAATAAACTCACTTGGCAGTTATTAAGTCACAGTTGATTGATATCTACTCAATCTATTCTATTTAATTAATGCATGTCACTTAGTCTATAATCGAGAACACTTAATCCTTGGGCTGGAAGTACGGATACACACTCCACACTTTTATTTACACACGCACACAGCGCAGTAAATATTCATTAACTGGACAATTAAATGACAGCTGCTGTCAGAACACATAATCATTTGTTACCAACAGAGTGTGGCCTTAATTATTTGAAGCCCTCGCTCAACTACGCCAATGGGAAACTGAAACGTAGCCGCATGAATTGAGCGCCGAACAAGACCACATTATGCGCTCCTCAAAATGTCAGCGCAAATGCAACCCAAACTCTTCATTTACCATTCATTTGCACACCCACAAAACACCCACACACACACACACACAGAGACAGAAAATACAAGTCATGGACACGAGTCCACAGTTTTTGCCAATTTATTTTGGACAATTGCCGGCGTGTCCGGAAAGTCATCTTTAATGATATTTGTGATGCGCTTTGGCTGATTTAATAGCGGAACTTTGATTAATCATACACATGTACCATGCACAGCTATTATTTAATTTATGTACTATTCTTTTTGTTCATATTAGTTTCAGGCAGCATTGCTGCAACGCTGGAACCTGCCATTTTTCATGTGCGGCTTCTGTCCATTTGTGCAGGCGTTGAGCGTGAATGTCTCTGTTTTTACGCTGACTGCCATTGCAATTGATCGCCATAGGGCAATAATTAATCCATTGCGGTAAGCCACACAACACACTCGATGATTTAATGACATTGTAATATATGTATCATTAAAATGAGGGATTATTTATATTTCTATATGTTTCGCTTGCAGCGCACGCCCCACCAAGTTCATATCGAAATTCATAATTGCGGGAATTTGGATACTGGCTTTTGTATTTGCAGCACCATTTCCAATTGCATTTCGTGTGGAGGAGATAACGGATCGCTTTCGTGGTAAGCAAATAGCTTAGGCTATGAAGTGGATAATCCGTAATTAATATATATATTTATGTATATGTTTTATTTGCAGAAAACGATGTCTATTTTAATTTGACTCGACCTTTTTGCATGAACAAAAACCTGTCCGATGAGCAGCTGAAGGCCTATCGTTATGCGTTAGTTTTTGTCCAATATCTGGTGCCATTTTGCGTCATTAGCTTTGTCTATATACAAATGGCCGTTCGATTGTGGGGCACACGGGCACCTGGCAACGCGCAGGACTCGCGTGACATAACGCTGCTCAAGAACAAGAAAAAGGTCAGTTGGGTTGCTGTTGTTGTTGTTGTTGTTATTGCAGCTAAATGTGTATAAGCTGCCCAATTACCGTAATCGAGCAAACGTCTTTCTTGCAGGTCATTAAAATGCTAATTATCGTAGTGGTTATCTTTGGTCTGTGCTGGTTACCGCTTCAGCTCTATAACATATTGTATGTAACAATACCGGAAATCAATGACTATCATTTCATTAGCATCGTTTGGTTCTGTGCCGACTGGCTGGCCATGAGCAATAGCTGCTACAATCCCTTTATTTATGGGATCTACAATGTGAGTGTTAAGTGGTTGCTATTTGTTTATCGCTGATGTATTTCCCTATCTGTTCATATTTGATTGTTACTGATCCGCCCATCAATTTTCGCCTGAATCAACAAAAAAAAGCCGTACAGTGAATACTCGGTACACACACCTTTAAGTATATAGGATATATTTTTAGTTTGTTCTATTGAATAGGTCTTTGATAATCGCCCTAAGCATTTCATTCAATTATATTCAATGGGACTTATTTGCATGATAACGTCGACTTAACTTAAATTGGTCCAAAAATTGTACACACTTCTTAAAAAATAACTTCTCCCTCTAATTTGTTATTATAAATACCTCCATATATATTTAGAAAATTCCGTGAATTAAATACGCACGTTCCACTGTACTCAATAAAACAGAAAATGGAACATAAAAGAATAGACGCCACCAACAGAAATTCCCTCAGGTTCACACACAATACTAAAATCCGTAAATCGCAGCATAAAGAACAAATATTTTAGTTCTTTGTCGAAGTTGGGCAAAAGACGACAGACCTAAAATCAATAAAGAGACAAGCAAGCAAATGCACGGCAAACAATATCATCTGTTCACGTGTGGGCATGGGGCCTATAAACCCAAGATGTTGCCAGGCACAACTTTGCCGACAGATGTCTATAAATGTCAAGGGGGGTGCGTGTGGAGAAGAGGCGGAGTGTGGCTTAAATGGTTGCTACTTAGGATGTTGGTTGGAGGTGAGAAAGGTGAAACAGCTGCTTGATAAACCTAAGTGACAGATTGGCATCTGTCAACAAGTAGTATAATCAGAACACGGCACTCATTAGCAACTTTTCGGCTGTAAACACTGCCAGGGACGAATTACTGAGAGTATTATTTAAGTTTGGCCCCAGGATTTCATCCCATTTATGACATCTGGAGTATTTTCGAGATTTCCAATAATTTTAAAGTCGCGTAATCAGCTTAAGAGTAATTATGCGCAAAGCCCTTAATTTGATTAAACGTACTAAAATGATTATTTGCATTTCAGGAGAAGTTCAAGCGGGAGTTCAACAAACGCTTCTCGGCCTGTTTCTGCAAATTCAAGACCAGTTTGGAGCCACACGAACGAACATTTTCGATGCACACGCGAGCCAGTTCCTTGAGGTCAACTTATGCCAATTCATCGATGCGTATACGCAACAATTTCTTTGGCGTACGGAATGCGGGCGGGAATGGCAAGGTTGGCTTGCACATTGGTCGCAATGGCTACCAGGTTAATACCAACGGCAATGACAGCGATAACACCAGCTATAATAACAATCACGGACACGGACATCAGACCGTGGTGACATTTGCCGGCAGTGCGGTCACAACGATGCCGCCCTGGCGACGCAATAATTTCAAACCGCTGCATCCCAATGTGGTCGAGTGCGAGGATGATTTGGCGCTCATGGAGCTACCGTCGACTAGCGATGATTTGCCCTCCAGTTGTGCGGGAGCTGGTGTCCAGCTGGCACTACTGAAAGCCGAGTCGCGAGAAAATTCCAGTTGCATTTGCGAACAGGAATTTGGCAGTCGCGCGGAATGCGACAGAACTTGCATACTCAGCGAAGTATCTCGAGTGCAGCAGCCGGCGACGAGAGCAGGAAACGGAAATGGAACTGATTGCGGCATTGGGACAGAAAGCGAAGCTTTGTGGCAGCCACTGTAAGATTTGCCCAGAGATGATACGAGAAATGTTTGGGCATTGGCTCTAAGTCTGTGATTTCGAAAAAAAATGTATTGTGATTACACAAACAATGATGTTGAGTGTTAGAAATGCTAAAAATTATATGCTCGTAGTGTGTGCGTGTGTGTGTATGTGTATATATGAGTTTGTACATACTATCTTTAGCTGCAAGCCATGTACAGTATTATAATTATATATAAATATATACAATTTGGGTTTCATAAATTCCAAATAGCCAACCATTGCATGTTTTAGTACTTAAGCTTAAACAATATTAATTATTTTAGTAATCTAAATGAACATTTGTCTAGAATAGGCGTTGATATCAAATCAGTGAAATATTAAATCCGAAACTTGCTAATTAAATATAAATGCACTTTTAATTCCGGCTTATTTGTTACTTAACAGTTTAGCAAAGCTTATAATTATAAATATACAAATTAAATCAATTAACTAGCATTAAAACATAAATTATTAAATTTGTATTTGTATGTAAATATTTGTGTGCGCATTTTTGGCATAAATGTAATTATTGTATTAAATTACCAATGAAAGAATAAACATTTCGTATCATTGCACAAATCGAACAAATGAATATCCATTTATTTATTGCTATTCACTGCGCACTATTAATTACAACTTAATTAATGCCATGCAGTCATAATTCATATCGTAAATCATTATTATGCATTCAACCATTATTTTCATTTGACTTGTTCTGAGAATTATCACAAAACTAACTTTGTCAACAAAAGCTTTAATTTGGCAGTGGCACTTTATAGGAAGTTTTTAAACTTCAAATGGTATCAAAGCTTTTCGGTTATGGTATAAGAAGTTGTACCTTGTGCCATAAGTAAATTGGCTAAGACGAAAAGTTTGCGACTTAAGCTATGACGCAAGCTTTTGTCTGCAGTATAGCGCAGACGCAAACCGGAAATATCAAATGACAGAAAAGCTGAAGATGGCTTGAGATAAGCTCAACGTTTGCTATAAGGTGAACAGTGGTATGTAAAAAGCTTTGGCGAGTCGACTTGAGAGCTTCCTTTTAAGGTTTAAAGCAGATTCTGTGTTGAGTAAAAAATAAATAAATGAAATAATTATAAATATGTTTGGTATATTTTATAGTATTTTAAGACTTGTTAATGGTAGATAAGATCCAAACCCATTTCAGAGCCTCTTAAGCATTTTATTATTTAACAATCTCTCAATTAATACAATTTTTATTTTATCATTCGCATGTATTATGATTAAACTACCTTTATAGCGTGACAAAGAAATGCAGGATTCCTGGTTAGCAAAATATGACAACACTAACAAGGCAATACTCGTCGGCATATGTGCGGCTTCCCCATCGCTCGTTTCTTTTTATGCCACACGCAATCAAACAACATATGCTACACTCTGAGACACATACACACTTACACACACACACACACTTACACACCCACACTTTAGATACACAGTGCACAACACGCAATGAACTGACTAACTGGACATGCACATGGACATGAACGTGCCTGGTTAAAGTCTCTCTCTTTCTCTCTCCCTCGACCACACGCACACACATACACACACACACACTCATCCATACTATATATGGACACTTGTGTTTCTGGGCACCAGGCTGAAGCCGCATTGGCTGTTGATAATTGAATAATTAACAATGTTTAAAATGGCTGAGAGCGAGCGTCTAACGACAGGATTGTTTTGTGGCTTAAGCTGCAAGGGGTTGCTGGGGGTTGATTAAGTTGCGTTAGCCTCACGCTGCCAGACGCCAAATGTACAAGGGATGTCACTGTCACTGTCAATGTATGTGTGTGTGTATGTGCGTGAGTGTGTGCGTGCGTGTGTGTGTGCGGAGTGCAGGTCAGCAGGTCAATTGCAACCACAATGTCAGCCAGAGACCTCAAAAGCATTTAGTTGAATAACTCACCAAGTAAATCACTTTCAACACACACACAGCACACACCACACACAACCACTTGCATGCAAACATACATATACATATGTATATAATAATAATTGGGTTAGTATTGCTGCTTAATAATTGACAATTGGTGGGAAAATCTTGTTGGGCCAGTGTCTGTCAGTTATTGATTGCTCATCGCTGGATATGTCATACTTTTAAGAAATTTATACAGGTTTTCAATGTGTTTTTTGCCGTGGCACTGAGTGGTTCACTTTGATTTTACTGCTTAAGTCAAATGGATGAAGTAAGCATCAGTAAAGGTGTGTATTATAAATTAAAAACAAAACAGCTTAATCAATAAAGAAGGCATCATTTAGATATATTTTGGAATTAACTATCTGTTTATTAAGTAATTGAAAATTAAATCAAAATCAAAATTGATAAAAACAATTATATTAGAAGTTTTACTTAAAAAAAATAGAAAAAAGTATAAATTTTCATGTACATTTTTAAGGAATAATTAAATCAATAAAAAAAGTTTTTCATTTGATGAACGTACAAATTTAATTTTTGATTGTGAGTTAATTTTATATCAATAATACTTTTCTAATATTTTTTTGAAAGAATTAAATAACTAATTGAAGCAATTAATAATCCATTTTATATGTCACAGCACGACAGCCAATTATATCTGAATTATTGACAGAGTAAAACACTTTTTATATTAAAAAATAATCGCCTTTAAAAGCAGAGAATTTTAATCAATAATTAAATCATTATTTTATGCAGGCTTAAAGTAAATATTAATATGTGTAGACAATGCCTCAATTTGTGTCAGTTATGTAAGCCAACCTACAACCTTTAAATGCTATACAAACTATGATTCACATGTTGCAAATTCGCTCCGCTTAACATCCCCGCGCTTAACAATTGCAGCGTCTCGCAAGGCCTTCTCGTCGACCAGCTCCTCGCGCCGCAGCAGTGGCAGCAACACCGAGTTCTGCGAGGCATCCACAATGATCAGTGGCAACTGCACTGCGAGTAGCAGTGGCAGCAGTTCAAATAAGCCAACCGATGCTGAAGCCGCTGTTGGGATTGGTAATAGTGTGGAGGCGTTGCCAACAACGACACCGGTGACAGATTTCTATAGGGATGCAACGGTGCTCATTACGGGCGGCACGGGTTTTGTGGGCAAGGTCCTTACCGAAAAATTGTTGCGCTCCTTTGGCTTGCGTAAAATTTACATGCTGATACGCAGCAAGGACAACCTGAGCGTGCAGGAGCGTTTGAGGGGATTCCTTGATGAGTCGGTAAGTCAATAGCAAACACGGGGAAATGAGTTGTTGCCACTCCGTACTTTCGAACAATAAAAAACTGTTGCTGCTGTTGTCATTGCGGCGGCTGCTGCTGGTGCTTCTGTTGCAGATATTCAATACAATGCGCGACGAGTTCCCGGAGCTGTTGGAGAAGGTGCATCCGATACGCGCTGATTACAGTGCCATCGACCTGGACATCGATGCCGCCGACCGTGCAATGCTCTCGTCAGAGGTCCAAGTGAGTATGCAACATACACAACAGACACACATACATATACACATACCATATTGGCATAGCCAGCATACCCGTTTTGAAGAGTCGAGCCGAGAAGTTTTGTTGGCAATTCAATCAATGGACTTTTGTGTGAAACTTTGTGTGTGTGTGTATGAGTATCTGGATAGGGCTCGCCACTGCTGTCTGTTTATCTCTCTGTCTGTCTGTCTGTTTGTCTGTTTATCTGTCTGACTGTTTGACTATCTGTCTATTTGTCCTTTGTGCATTACATTACGTAGCGCTGGCTGCCAAAGGCAGGCGCCATGTTTACGACAACAGGCATGCAGTCGGTTTATTTCCTTTTTATGATTTTTTCTCCTCACACACACACACAACCACACACACACGTTGAAGGGCCAAGGCACAAAAATATATATTTTGTACTTTTCAACAAAAATTGAAACCCAGCACGTAGTGCAGTGGAAATGTGTGTGCCTTCTGCTCATGCTCCTGATAGTCCTGCAACTCCTGCTGCCTCTGCTGATGCTGCTGTTGCTGGTTATAAAAAACAATATATAAATAAATGAAAATTCCTGTGCATGCTTCAAGTGTTTGGCGTGCGCGAGCCGTTGTCCTGCCAGCCGCATCCGTTTGGCGTTTTAGTTTTATTTTGTATTTTGTTGTTGGTTTTACCCGTATTTTTTTGTTGCTGTTTGCAAAACATTTTGCATACAAGTCACTCACTTCCCATGTGGTGCAGAATCGACAGGATTCGCAGCGCTTAGTCCTAGCACTGTTTTAAAACGAAAATTGCTTTGTTGTCGATGTTCAATACAGCAGTTGCAAGTCTCGTCCTGCGTCCTGCGTCCTGTTTGCTGACTGACTTTGAGGTTATCACAGAATGCAGCCAAACAGGACATCCAGCTAGCGCTTCTGTTTTGCATGCACTTCTCATGCATTTTCCATGCTCTATTGTTGTTCAAATGTTCAATTGCTGTTGCTGACATTTTTCAATTTTAATATGTATTGCTTTGCTTCTATTTTTTACTCGTTAGATTGTCTTCAATGTGGTCGCCTCGGTGAAATTCAATGAGAAACTAAGTGATGCTATTGACATTAATGTTCTGGGCACCAAGAAGATACTCGACTTGGCCATGCAAATGAAGAAGTTAGAGGTAAGCAATGTCTAACTGCGAAATTTATTTGCTGAACTGCCAAATCCTATAAATTTAATATGTTACACCTTAAGAAATATATGAAGTATTGTACATAATACAATCCACTCTAAACTTTGAATTTGACTGATTCTTAAATCGCTTTTGAAGCCTTTTAAGCGGTAATTAAACTAATAACAAATTTCACTCAATGAGCTAACAATGCTTTAAATCTATAGATATAACCGCAATCCACTTTGAAATTCTAAAATCAAACGTATTTGCAGTGTATTCGATAACAATCAAATTGACTTCTTTCTGATTTTTAACTCGTAATGCTATCAATATTTACAGATTGTGGTTGTAACAGAGATTTTTTTAATGGTATTCGCATACCACATTTAAGTAACCAAGATACATAATTCGAATGTCTGCATTCCAAATATTTGTGGATGCATTTTAATATTGACAACTGTTTATTTTAATTTAACTGTAATGCTTTTTATTGTTGTTGCATATTTTTACGGCTGCGGCATGCAAACAATTTCAACACAATTCAATCAACATTCGACATGATGCCACATCCTCCACCCTCCCCGGCCCAATTCTGCCACCCCGCAGTCATTCGTGCATATTTCGACACTGTACTGCAACTGCAATCGCCAATTCATCAAGGAACAAGTGTACGAGAATGAAATTGGCTACGAAAAAATCATGCAGGTTGGTCCAACGAGCAAACTGAATGCGAAAAGAGAAAGAGACACAGCGAGAGAGAGAGAGAGAGCGAAAGAGAGAGAGAGAGTGAATTACATATTCGCAAATACACTCATGAATATTATTATTAATATCATTATTTTATGTGCACACACCACACTTGATTGGGTTAACAATTTATTGAAATTGAAGTCCTCTCCCTTACAGATATATCGCACCTTCGATGACGAAACGCTGGAGAAGCTGCGCCATTGCCTAATTGGCCAAATGCCAAATACGTATACGATGACAAAGAAATGTGCCGAGAATTTGGTAAATCATCGTGCCTTTCACATGCCGGCTGGCATCTTTCGACCACCCATTGGTAAGTCGGTGAGGGCAACACAAAAATTGCATCTTAATGTGAGTCGAGATTGTTGCGGACAGTGCGGTTTTAAAGTTGACTTCACAAACTAATTGTCAGATAATTAGCCCCAAAATTCCCCACGGCATGCAAAAGCGCACAAAAACTTCCAGCACTTCTGCGTTGCACAACACAAAATAGCAAGAGGGAGAGATGCGAGAGATATATGTATATGTATATACAAAATGTGGCAGCTGCTTGCACTTGGACGGCGCTCCCCCAAAGGACTTGGCTGCATTGGAAAATGGAATATTTAAAATTTTGTGAAAAATAGCAAACAATGTGCATTTTCGCTACCGACAGCAAACACCCCAAAGTCGAAGAGTGTGTACGCCATGGTTTAGCAGATAAATGCATGTGGAAAAAACGCTGCGTGTTTTTTATTTTTCTATTTTCACCTAAACGCAACGTAACGTAACGAAAACAAAGCCCAGCAAAAAGTCAGTGCCTGGCTGACTTGCCCCTGACTCCACCACCCACCACAGACTCGACTCGACTCGACTCCATCTGTAGCTGCGGAGCTGCAGCTTCGGCTTCAGCTGCAGCTCGGTAACAAAGCGCAAACAAATTTTCATTTATTTTAACACAAAAATGCCAAAGCATCGTAGCATCCTAAGCTGCATCCTGACTGCCCCCAACAACTGCAAATAGTAACGAACGAACGAACAGAAGGAAAAAAACCAAAACAAAAAACAAACCAAAAACAACAAAAAGTTCAAGTGCACAACTTGCAATTGGGAGTCAGGCATATCAGCTAGCAGTTAGCATAGTCATAGGGGGAGGTAATTTTCGTATTTTCTTTTTTTTTTTTCATTTTACTTCTGCAGCAGCAGCAACCGGTACCATTATCGCTTTTGGCGTTGTCTAAAATCAACAACGGTCTCCGGTCTGGGTCCAAACAAAGCAACCATTAATTCTTATTTATTTGCAGTAATGTCAACGTACAAGGATCCATTTCCCGGCTGGACTGATAATTTGTACGGGCCATCAGGCTTATGTACTTGGTCAGCTCGGGGACTCGTACGTTGCATTTACGGTACGGCCAACTCCAAGGCGAACATGGTGCCCGCCGATTATGTGGTAAACGCAATGATAGCATCAGCCTGGGACATTGCCAGAAGGTTAGTAGATTCCCACATTTGCACTAAGTGAGCTGCATAAGAACTCTTAAAAACTCGCAAAAATGGGCAGCAAGTTAATCAACATCGATTTATTGCTTATCCGCAATAACTCAATAAGCTATTCATATCAGGCTACAGTTATAAATAAAATTGTTAAGCTAGCAGATAAATGCAATTATTTTTATTATAATTACCGTATATTTCATTAGCTATAAGCTACTACCACTTCTACTAGTACAACATCAACAGCTATATAAAAGTATTTAACATTTCTCATTCATAGCCAATTATTTTTATAAATTATTAACCAGCCCGAACCTTGACTGACTTTTTTAGGTTTGAGCTGCGTGAAAATCAATTGGACGGCAAATCGGAGCTGCCCGTTTACAACTACGTATCTGATGTGAATAACATTACCTGGGGCCAGTACATGCACCTGTCGCGTCAGGGATTTCATGAGCCATTCGACAAGTCGCTCTGGTGAGTCTGGCAGCTGCTTAAGCACATACATATATAGACATAGATCCGTGGGCCATAAGTAATTTCCGGTGAATTTCTATTTATACTCACGAAACGTTGCCATATTGCATACATATCTAATCCAAATGCTCAAATATGGTTCTATTTCTGTTTTTGTATTTGTGTGGCCAACGCTGGTAAATTTATCTACATTTTGCTAATACCTTGAAACAATGAAACGGAACACATGCCAACCCAAACAAACGAATACTCCAACAAAAAATTGAAAAACCTACGAAACATGCGACGTGTCGGCAACAACAACAACAACAACTAAACACAATGGGATAACAAAAACCTCAAACCACGAAAAATGCGACAACAACAAAAAAAAAATACAAAAATGTGCAAAACGTAAAAATGTCAAACTAAACCCAATCGAATGGCAATCGCTGGCACTACAATGTACAACAACGGACTGCAACTTTGGATTGGACATGGAACCCATTGGACCGCATTATTGTCACAGGTGCTTCTCGTACGTTATAATACCATCGAAGCCTCTGCATTGTGCAATTGCATTTTTCTTGCACAATATCCCAGCTTATATTTTAGATTTAATTGCCATGGCCACTGGACAAAAGCGCATGTAAGTTTACGCACACTTTGCCACAGCTATAGAGATACACACACACACACACATATACACACATCGATTGAGATTGTGTGCACTCCAAGTTAGTGGCTGCTGCCATTGTGGGTTTCGGTTTTGCTACATTGCACTGATTTTAAGCGCTGCATTGAAAGGCAATTGAATTAATTTCAACTACATTTGCAGAGTGCTGTTCAGCTTTATAAGTTGATTTTAAGGGAATCAAACTAAAATGCTCTTATGCACATTGTGTGGGGCGATTATAAAATGCCTTATCTAAGTTTAGCTATAAAGCAGTCCTAACGAAAATACCTGTTGTCGGCAGCTGATAAGATGAGATGATAAATTGTTAAATTGGTTGGAATATCTTCTAAATTTAAAAAGTTTCGAAGCGTGTGTTATTCGCTCTTTTAGATAAAGATCCAACTTACACTTTAATTACATTAGATTATTAAAATAAAAACACTTATCGTTTTTAATTGTAATAAATGAGATATATTTATGATATGACCATTTGCTGGCATTGCGGTCATCATCAAACAATTAGTTATGGAGTGCTCACGGCTGATCGAACTCAGTCAGTTGGTCTGCCAATTAGCGGAGGTAATCAATACAAAATGCTCTTTATTTGCTTTTTCCTTGTTTTGTTCTTAGCTACGTGAAGGCATATCAGAAAATCTCTCGCATAATCAATATGATGGCTTGGTTCGGGCTCAAGGAGTGGAAATTTGCCCATCGCAACATTGACGAGCTGAACGAACGGCTGCCAGTTGGGGAGCGTGATAAACTGCAGTTCAACATAGCAACGATTAATTGGAGCGAATATTTTCGCTCGTATCTGAGCGGCATCAGGCGCTACTTCTTTAAGGATAACGCTAACGATAATAAATTACAGCAGCGCAAAACTATTTATCGCAGGTGAGCGACAGAATAGAGAGAGAGAGAGAACGAGAGAGAGAGAGAGAGAGAGAGAGAGAGAGAGAGAGAGCGTGAAAGAGACATACTGCAGAGTGTACTAAGTACTTTTTAATTACACTTTGTTTGCTTTCTTACAGAATGCTGTTGCTGCATACGCTGCTGAAGACGACATTTGGTCTTTCATTAATTATGTGCATTCTGCGCTTTTATCTCAAGATTCTCAAAATTATGCCAAGGATTGCGCTGTGAGCGGGCCCCTGACCCCGTTATTATAAATTATAATTCAGGTGGATAACGTTTTAATAAACTCGATGGCAAACGATTTCTTAAAAGGTTTGCACAACTTTGTCTCGCATTACTCATACGCAACAACTACTTGTGTGGCAACATCTTCTCTTCTTCTGCGATATTCCTCATCTTGTCACATGTTGCCGTTGACACTGTTGTTGTTGTTGGTGCTGCCAGTGTTGACTGAGCGGTGACTTCATCGGAGCAGTGGGACAGGTAAAAAAAAGTTGGCTGCTTTGCGAACTTTGTATTTTTATATATTTTGTCGCGCTGCCTTGAAATATGATGCAATTTCTGGTGCGATAAAGTTACAAGGACTAAAACGTCATAACACACACTCACAACAGATTGAAAGTGTTGACTTTGTAAGAGAGGGTTTTGTAAAAAATATAAATACATACATATATACATATATATATATATATATTTATATATAAAGAATATATAGGGATTGCAGTTAGCTAAAGTTGTATGTGGCGCTACAGACAAAATCAGCGGGCATTCAGGTATTTTTCTAACAAAATTTTACCAAAAGAATAAGCTATTTTCAAGTTAGGGCATAAGTTTTAATTAAAAGAGACTGTGTCTAGAACTAACATACATTTAAAAGCATCTCAATAATGCGAGGAACAGCACAGCAAATATATACCGATACAAAATTGAACTAGGCGCAGGCAGACAACGATCTTAGGCAGTACAATAATTAGCCGTTTACTTAATAAAGTGATGAAGAGTGCTCTTATTTTATTTACCAATATACCGATTAAAAGTGCTTTTATCTCATAATTAATTAATCCGAACAAGTTTTGTTGGCCATCCACGAGATAATTTGAGAACTTTACAGCTTTCAGCTCAAAATGTAGGGCACAAGAACAGTCCAAAGTGCTGCATAAATTTTCAAGAAGCATTGCCAAAGAAAAATGGCGAAGAAATGAACGTAAACAACACGACAAACCCACACCCACACACACACACACACACACACACACTGAGAGAGAGGGACACCATTACATATATAATTTTAGTTAAAAGTTTTATTTTCCGCATATTTCATATTCTTGTTTCGTTCGTTTTTTCTTTCTGCAACTTTTAGCGCTCAACATTTACTTGTTTCATATTTCATGGCAGCGCAGACAGCGATACCAAGGAAAGAGATAGCAGCAGCATGAGCGAAAGAGAAAAAGAGAGAGAGAGAGAGATAGTCACTGGAGCGTTCACACACACAAAAGAACACAGATACACCCCGCGCGCATTCATTATTGTATAATATTTTTACATTATTTTATTATAAATCAACAAAATGCACTCAACGCTGCTGAAAAGTTGCAACAGCAGCAAAGTCGACGCCGTCGCTGCTGCCGCTGACAGCAGAAACACATTAAACGTCATAAAATGCACGAGCAGCGAAATGTCGACGATGCGTTGCCTGTGCGGACCTTTTGCTCTCATAATTTATTTTTACTTGAATTAATGTGCATCCTTTTTCGCACTTGACTGCACAGTTGGCCCTCTACCTGATAGTGCCCTCCCCACCACCAGCCTGAGCCTGAGCCGCTCTGTGTGCGTGTGTGATAGGCAAAGTGGCCAAAAATTGCGTTGACGTTGGCACAAAATACTGGTGAAAATTATCATAAGTTCATGGCATGGATCCAACATGTGAGCAGACTTACAATCGTCTGGAGTAGTCGGTTCATTTTTAATAGGATATGAATTGGTTAGTTAAGGTTGTAATTAGGTTGTAAGTTTAAACTGTCTTTGAAAATGAAGCCTAATAAACTTCAAGGAAAGACTTTAGCGAAATATCTTACCGAGTTATGTCTGTCAATTTAATGTTTGTATTGTGTTAAATACTTAAATGTCAATTAACTATATTTAAGAGACAGTCAGCGTTTGACAACTAACATAGACTAATCATCTGTGATTTGCCAAATTTGCACATTCAAAATGCATATAATTTCCCCTTGCAAACTGTGGCATCATCATCTTGCTCTGCCCGCCCTTGCCTGTTTAAAGTGGAATGTGGCATGCGAGTTCATCAGATGCCAGATGCAAATGCAGTCGCCATCAGCTGTGCAAAGTGCAGCGGGCGGTTATAATCAAGTCATGAACTGACTGCGCCCCAATACCCACCCCTTGGTTCTCCTGTGGCGCAATGCATTCACATAACGAGGAACGTGCGTGAAATTGGCCGCTCATGTGCAACGAGCCGGTCACACGCACACGCTCACACACAATGCCATAACTGGAGTTGGCATTTGGCATTTTTCGTGTTGGCTTTCATTATTTTTTTGCCAAGGAATATGTCAGAGCGAGAGATTCCGATTTGCTGTGGACGTGCAATACGGCGTATGCGGAATATTTGTGTGGCTCGCCTAGGGAAAGGCGGCTGAAATGAATATAATAAAAATACATAAGAAAGCAGCAAGAAGCCAACCAAAAAATCAAAATAGAGCACATTGCTAAACGGCATAAATCAAAATATTTTGGGTGACCAAAAACTGCAGACATGGAAAATCTTCCAATGCCTGTTTGTGTGTGTAGATTTTTAATTTAAAACAACATGCCGCACGTATCGAAGAGTCAAGGCCCAGCACCTGTGTGGCAGCGGAGAGAGTGTGGGCGAGAGAGAGAGAGGAAGAGAGGGATTTGCTGTGTAGCTGGGGCAAGAACTAAATGCCTTAAAAGGCCATTAGTTGTTTGTCTAGGGCCTCCTAATGTGCTCTTGTCAAAGTACACACATGTGCACCTGCCCAAATTTGTGTGTGTGTGTGTGTGTTCTGTCGGTCTGTGCATGCAAAAACGTACCAGCAATAAAGAAGATTTGTGTCGCCGTCGCATTTTGTGGATACTTTTTTTCTCTCCCTCTCCCTCTTTTTATTTTTTATTTTTTTTTGCAAATTCTGCACAAAATCTCAGCCAGCGAGTCCACAGCTATAAAGAGAGAGAGAGAGAGAGTGAGACAAGAGGGGAAGAGAGTCAAATCAGCTTTGGCTTAGGCTAATGACCACAGAATGGCTGCTGCTGCTAAGCCACAAGCTACTGCAGTCACCCAGCTAGGGTCAAATTCAATGTCCTTTCACATTGTCTGTCCCGAGTCCAAAATGTAAGGCAAAAAGACTCACTTGAACATGTTCTCTGCATAAAAAGAATAAAGGGGCAAGAATCCTGCTGCTGCTGCTACACAGAGAGTATTGCCAAAGCTAAGATGGCCTGATGGGTCTGAGCCATATGAGCGATGACAGTGTGATGGCGGTGCTGACTAGGCTCTGTGGACAGATTGCAAAAGTGAAATGAACGATTGCCTCGTTGAACGCATAATAAACAATGAAGTGATGCATAACTCGGTTTCTTTGGCCAATGCTTTTGATTTCACTGATTATAACGGATCAAGCCTCATAATAAAATTGACTATCCAGTTAACTTCGGCCAGGTAAGGTGTTTGTCCTTGAACTGTACTTGAAATTTATGAAGTTCTCGATTGTTGGATCTGTTTATAATTAGTGCTAAATCGCTTCCTTTCCGTGGAGGTATTTATCGCTGCACCTTTTTTATAATTAATAATCACAACTCTGTATAATTAATAATCTTCCGCAATCCAACAAGCAATGTCAACATATTTATACCCTTATTAATAACAGCGCAATGCGAATAATTAAGTAATTCGCTTAGATTATATTTCGCACAAGCTGTTTCCTTTGAATTAATTAAATTTAATTTCCAAGCCGCAACATGTTGCTCGTGGGCATTGAGCGCATTGATGCATTCATTAGTCCCCATGAATGATGGCATACCACCCTCAGACCGTACATCCAAATCGATTTTGTTACACATCAGCGATATCATCAACAGTTTCAATGGCAAGTCCGTCGTCAGTTGGCTGGCCACATGCCCATTAAATTCTGGTGGCTCAACTTCCAAACGGTTGCTCCCCAAAGATTACCGCAAATGCACAATGGTAAAATAATCATAATTGCATATAAAATGTTAATGGGCAATGGACCAGCACCAGAAGCAGGACTGGGCCGGCACTCGGGGCAGGCCAGAGCACCAGCACATATACAAATGGCAAATGCTTTTTTGGGGTTCGGGGAGGGGAGGTGAGGCCCGGCGGTGTGCGGAGAGCAGAGCTCTAAAAACTTTTTAATACACCAAAGGACACATTTGGGCCTCGGCCGTGGCTCCCAGTGCCCCCAGCTCCCAGCTGTAGACCCAACTGTTTTCAATGTGAGCGCCACAAATGCAAAAACAATTACGAAAACTTTGTTGGCAACGCGCCACCCTAGCAACAAAAACAAATACAACAACGATAGCCAAAAACAAAAAAAAAGTCAAAACCAAATGTGGAAATTTTGGAGAGCAAGTTTCTTTTTCGACCGTTGCTTGTTGCTTTTCTTGTTTTTTTTTGTTTGTTTTTTATTGGTTATAGCCGTCGTTTTTGCTTTCATGTTTTCATTGCCATGTTAAGAGTGGCAAAAAAAGCAAAACAAAATGCGTGGGCGTGGCAACAACAACAACAGCAATAATAACAAGTGGCAGGCAGGCAGGCAGGCGATAGCAACAAGGCGAAACACTTATATTTACATAATTTCCGGTCCACGTCACTGATGTAATGCCACGCTTCATCTGCAACAAAAGCAGCAGCAGCAGCCGGCTAGATTCAGGACCTCTTGTAGCCATAGGAGCAAGGACTCGTGCGTCGCTTTAAAAAAGCCTGTGTGGATCAGCTGGGGAAATGAAGGCGTTGTGTTGGACTGATGGGCAGTTGGCTGGGTTGTGGAGCGCGGAAAATGGACAGCGGGAAACTTTTAGCTTTTGAACTCTTGCGAAGTGTGGGCAATATTTTAACGGCATCTAGTTGAGTTTAAATTTTAGCTTGCCTGGCGGCCATGTTAGTGTTGATGGTGCTGTTATTTTTCCTGTGGTCTACCCACTTTGTATATATGCAACATCAAAAAACCAAAACAACAACAATTTTGCAGTTTGCTCTGGGGTGCAGTTATTTGATGTGCAACAAATTTATAGATGCTATGCCATTATAGCAATAGTCATTTCTATCACCAAGCAAACGAGCTGTTCGTCAATATGCAATAATTAACTTACTCTTCTTACTTCTCTTTTTAAAAAAAAGTTAAGTTTTGACGGAGTTATGGCGTTTTGAAGTTTCGACCTATGCCCATATACCGATTTTCAGGCTATAATTTTTACTTGTCTTCCGACCTCAAATTTCGTTTTCAACTTTAAATGTACGATTGACTTAGGGGCAAAACTATGATCAAAAAGCCCTAGCTTTTTAAAATCAGTTGAGTTTTGACGAAGTTATGGCATTTTGAAGTTTCGCCCTATGCCCATATAACGATTTTCAGGCTATAATTTTTACTTGTCTTCCGACCTCAAATTTCGTTTTCAACTTTAAATGTACGATTGATTTAGGGGCAAAACTATGATCAAAAAGCCCTTGCTTTTTAAAATCAGAGGAGTTTTGACGGAGCTATGGCGTTTTGAAGTTTCGACCTATGCCCATATACCGATTTTCAGGCTATAATTTTTACTTGTCTTCCGACCTCAAATTTCGTTTTCAACTTTAAATGTACGATTGATTTAGGGGCAAAACTATGATCAAAAAGCCCTAGCTTTTTAAAATCAGTTGAGTTTTGACGAAATTATGGCGTTTTGAAGTTTCGACCTATGCCCATATACCGATTTTCAGGCTATAATTTTTACTTGTCTTCCGACCTCAAATTTCGTTTTCAACTTTAAATGTACGATTGATTTAGGGGCAAAACTATGACCAAAAAGCCCTAGCTTTTTAAAATCAGTTGAGTTTTGACGAAATTATGGCGTTTTGAAGTTTCGACCTATGCCCATATAACGATTTTCAGGCTATAATTTTTACTTGTCTTCCGACCTCAAATTTCGTTTTCAACTTTAAATGTACGATTGATTTAGGGGCAAAACTATGATCAAAAAGCCCTCGCTTTTTAAAATCAGTTGAGTTTTGACGAAATTATGGCGTTTTGAAGTTTCGACCTATGCCCATATAACGATTTTCAGGCTATAATTTTTACTTGTCTTCCGACCTCAAATTTCGTTTTCAACTTTAAATGTACGATTGATTTAGGGGCAAAACTATGATCAAAAAGCCCTAGCTTTTTAAAATCAGTTGAGTTTTGACGAAATTATGGCGTTTTGAAGTTTCGACCTATGCCCATATAACGATTTTCAGGCTATAATTTTTACTTGTCTTCCGACCTCAAATTTCGTTTTCAACTTTAAATGTACGATTGATTTAGGGGCAAAACTATGATCAAAAAGCCCTAGCTTTTTAAAATCAGAGGAGTTTTGACGGAGCTATGGCGTTTTGAAGTTTCGACCTATGCCCATATACCGATTTTCAGGCTATAATTTTTACTTGTCTTCCGACCTCAAATTTCGTTTTCAACTTTAAATGTACGATTGATTTAGGGGCAAAACTATGATCAAAAAGCCCTAGCTTTTTAAAATCAGTTGAGTTTTGACGGAGCTATGGCGTTTTGAAGTTTCGACCTATGCCCATATACCGATTTTCAGGCTATAATTTTTACTTGTCTTCCGACCTCAAATTTCGTTTTCAACTTTAAATGTACGATTGATTTAGGGGCAAAACTATGATCAAAAAGCCCTAGCTTTTTAAAATCAGTTGAGTTTTGACGAAGTTATGGCATTTTGAAGTTTCGCCCTATGCCCATATATCGATATATCGATTTTCAGGCCATAATTTTAACTTGTCTTCCGACCTCAAATTTCGTTTTCAACTTTAAATGTACGATTGATTTAGGGGCAAAACTATGATCAAAAAGCCCTAGCTTTTTAAAATCAGTTGAGTTTTGACGAAGTTATGGAATTTTGAAGCTTCAACCTATGCCCATATACCGATATATCGATTTTCAGGCCATAATTTTAACTTGTCTTCCGACCTCAAATTTCGTTTTCAACTTTAAATATACGATTGACTTAGGGGCAAAACTATGATCAAAAAGCCCTAGCTTTTTAAAATCAGTTGAGTTTTGACGGAGTTATGGCGTTTTGAAGTTTTGCCCTATGCCCATATATCGATATATCGATTTTCAGGCTATAATTTTTACTTGTCTTCCGACCTCAAATTTCGTTTTCAACTTTAAATGTACGATTGATTTAGGGGCAAAACTATGATCAAAAAGCCCTCGCTTTTTAAAATAAGTTGCTAAATAATCTTAATGATAAACATAATAAATATCTGCCACAATGTGACCCAATAACTTACTTCCAACTAACTGATTATTTTATCCAATACAAAAAGGAAATGTTTCATTTATGCCAAGACAATTATTTGGATAGCGATTTCAGATTGGCTCAGAAGACAAATCCAAGAAAATCAAACTGAAAATGGGATTTAATTAAAAATGAATCTTTCTGCCGCTCTGCTCTTTCCCCATACAGGCAGGTAGTCAGATAGACGCTTACCATGTCAAGCAAATGCAATTAAATTTGCGAGATAATTATTTTCATAAATCGAATTGAAATTGCTGGCCAAACAATGAAATTGTCAGATAGGAGATAAGAGTAAATTGGATTTAAGAAGAACATTTTGAGTAATTGGTAAGCCAAATCATAATTAGAACGATTATTATATCGAACAGATAACCATTAGTGTCGTCTTAAATTATATAGTAGTATAAAATTATAATTATATTAAAGCCATCTCTGTTAGCGAGGCATTCTTATATTATGCCTTTAACAATATTATTGTTTAAAATTAATAAATAAAAGGAACACATTACTATTTATAGAAATATGTAACACGTATAAACACGTATGTGTAAAACAAAGTACTCTTACCACATTCAGTCATGCAAATTCAAGTTAAAATTGTCCATAGTCTCTCACTCTGAGTCTCATCATAATGAGCAAATGGCCCATGATTGCATACTATCTTATCAGCTTGTTGAACTAGAGAACTCTTCACAAAATCTCGCTCTCAACTCTAAAAGCATACTTCATCACTGAGGCTAGTGGCTAATGACAATTAACAATTTTCGTTTCTCGTTTTTTGTTTATTTTTAATAGAGCTCAATTACAGAGCAGGTTTAAGTAAGATTTATAAGTGCTAAATGCAAACAACCCGCCAGAGGGCGCTGTGGCCGCTAGGCAGCGCTGCGTCTTAAGTAGCGTCCAAGTTGTACGCACACAGTTGGCCTGATTATTACATTGTTTATGAGTTCTGCTGCTGCTGTTGCTGTTGCTGCCGTTCTCAATTTAGTGTTTGTTGTTGCTGTTACTGTTGTTGCCGAGTGTTGCTTGTTGTTGCTGTTGGCTGCCTTGTTTTACAAGCGCGTCTCGGCATGTTTTACTCATGTTTCTGGTTGGCTCTCTCAGCTTTTGCCATTTTGTGGTCGTCTTGGCCGCAGCAGCCTCAAGCCCCAAACACAAAGTCATATTTTCTTATTATCTCTGTAGAGGTGGAGCCCGGGTAGAGGGGGTGGGGGATGGTGCTTGGCTATTTTTGCCTTTGCTTTTTGTGGCTGCCCACACAACAAAACAGAGGAAAAAGCACAAAAAAGAAGAAGAATTATTAATAGCCTCCTCCATTTGCTGCTAAGTGGCGCAAATTGTGTGTTTGTTTATATCATTTTGTGGCCGAGCGGTCTTTAAGTTGCCCTGCTCTTATTTAAAGCAACACGATTTTTGCAAAAATTTAAAATGCCGTTGCTTATTTTTATTTGGACTGCTGCCTGTTGAAATGCGGCTTTGATGGTGGGTTACACTGTGGTGCTGGGATGCTGTGGTGGAATGGTTAAAGGTGGTGCGTTGGGGCGTGTGCAGTTTATGGAGCGCGTTGAACCGCGAACTGTTGTTAATGGCACTTGAACTCATCGCCTCGGCGCCAGTGGAAAGGTGCACACCATGGTTTATGATGGGAGAAACCATGACGAAAGCATTGGCACTTAAATGTGTGCCCCACTTTCTAAAGAAGATAGCTGAAATTCAAAAAATTATACTAAAAGCGAACAAGTCTAGCAGTCCACATGTAAATACCATTCATGTTGATGCAACCTCGACGATTTTGATTGCTGCAACAGTGCTCATTGAAAGCGATTCATTTCTCCGTTCCTTTATAGCTGATCTTATGTCAGATATGTATATAATATAAATAGAATTAAGCTTGAAACCCGCTAGCGCTCATCTGAGACAGTTTCAAAAGACCACATGTATTAATTTGCTTTAAGGTGTAAATTAAATCAAAGACACTTTCTGAAATTCATCTTCATATAGACTTTTTCTTTTTTTTAGCTAATTAAATCTTTTTGCTACCTGCAATTCTCCCAATTTACTCTTTGTGCGCATTTGAAATACAATTCATTATTTTTGCTTTAAGGCACCAGTTGCAGGGAGCACAATTCGTCGCATTGCCATTTGTCTGCACACCTTTGTACAGCATTTTCATCTCTTGTTGCATTAATTACCACACACAGATGTATACGGGATATACACACACACACTCACAGACAACCATATACAAGCACTCTTTACACACGCACACTTGAAAAACAGCTGAGCAAAAAATCTGTGGCATCGCTAAATTGCACTTCAAAAGCACAAAACGAGTTGTACATGAGAAGAGACAGACAGAGATAGAGACAGGGGTTGAGAGTGGGGCAGAGAGTGAGTGGCAGATGAGGAGGAATAAAGTAGAGGTGGAGTCCCGTAAAGTGTTTGCACGTGAGTTTGTTGGCGGAAACGTGCGCTGATTGAGTTCTCCTCGCACTCATGCACCGGGGTGAAAGGATAAATGAAG
Organism: Drosophila nr. perissopoda 5 BK-2023a; assembly: GCA_035044105.1. Taxonomy (NCBI): domain Eukaryota; kingdom Metazoa; phylum Arthropoda; class Insecta; order Diptera; family Drosophilidae; genus Drosophila; species Drosophila nr. perissopoda 5 BK-2023a. Next base: position 2,756,466 of record JAWNMK010000124.1, read on the forward strand.
GACGACGCTTAGATATGATGTGGAAAGCGAGCAACGAGCTGAAAGCTTGAGAATCTTTGTTTTTACCTCATTCGTTTCATTTTCCCTTTGTTTTTGTTGTTGTTTTCAGCTGCTGCTGCAGCTGTTGGCTCGTTTGAGTGTTGCTCGAGCGCTTTGGCAAATATTTGATTTTAATTTTTCCAATTAATTGGTTTTCCATCAAAAATTTAACATCGCATCCGTCAGAAGCTGCCGGCCATCATTTTAGCAACATGCAACATGCAACATGGTTTCAAATACAGCTGGAAAGAAAACACAGCACATCACCCAAAACAACAAAAACGAGAGAAACCTAACAAAAAGTCAACGGGCTAAAAAAGGCACAAAACTTTGTTCGGCCGCAGTTTGCCGTTTGGGCGTGGCAAGTGGGCGCCCGCAATGTCAACTACAAGAAAAATTGTCACTAATGAGTGGTAAAAAGGCCGAGTCCACTAACCAAACTTGTTTGTCTAGGCACAGCAAACAGGGGCAAACAAAGTTAGAGAGCGAGGGAGGGATGTGGAGGTAGGTAGCTCTTGAAAATGCTAAATAAGGCAACTTTAGTGAGGGGTGTTTGGTAACGTGGGCGTGGCTGCTGTTGACGCTTCGGCTACTGCATAGTCAATATTGGCAAATGTGTCAGCTGCAGCCGCCCAACTGAAGCTGCGGCTTATGAGCAGCCAAAAGGCCAAAACGAAAGGGATAATGAAAACCACGACAAAAGCACCAAAGTCCCACACAACATAGCGCAACGTAAAGTACGTAACAGGAGCAGCATGAGGGGAGCGAGAGCAGGAGCAGTAGCAACAGCAGCAAGGACATGTACTAGCCACGGAGAGAAAGAGACAGCAACATTTATGTACATGCAAATTATGTTGAGAGCACACAAGAAAAGAAAATAAAATTAACGCTGTTAGCATAGAGTGAAATGCTAAGAGATACTCCGTGAAAGCAAAAGGCTATCTAGATTTAAACTTACTCGATCATTTACTATGCAATCATGGTAAAATCAAGTGAAAAAGGGTATTATTAATTCATATGAATCTTTAAAAATTGAAAGTAATAAGACATTTTTCTCTAAATTAAAAACTATGTAAATATTTTGAATAAAAACTGAAATATTATAGTTGAAACTACGAAACGTGATATATATCCTCTATGATTTCAGAGTACAGGTTATCATAGAGAAATATAAACTGATGTCTGGCCTGAACTTTTGTATGTTTGTGTAAAGCAGATAAGCATGCAAATGCGCTAATAGAATGAGAACTGACTCTGTGGCTAGGACAAATAACCTGAGGTAGTAATTATGAGGTAGTTGGGAGTCGGAATATGGTAGATGGTAAATGTGGGACGAGTGCCTGGAATTGGGAGTCTGGCTCAGCTGCCGTTCATCATGGTTTATCTTAATAAACCGCCTCACTCAGTCAGACATTAAACCGAAAAGCAGCCAAAAGTCTTCTGCGAAATTGCTTAATTTGCAGTTGCTAGGCAGCAGCAGCATAGTGGGTGCAAATGTGGGGATGTGTTTGGGCCAAGTGGATGAACGTGAAATCAGAGCCTGACAAAGCGAATGGTAACGTGTATGCTTAACGTTATAACGTCGCTCATGCTGCAGTTACTCGCTGGCACGTTAACGTGAACGCAACGTAAAAATGTTGATAAAACGCACAAAAGCCCGTTGATGATTTCAATTTATATATCCAAGTGGAACTCATCTTCAGTTGTGCCACACGTATGTAGGATGAGGCTGCTGCTGCTGCTGCTGCTGCTGCTGCTGCTACTGCTGCTACTGCTGCTGCTCAGTGATCCACTCACTCATCCCATGCAACACAAACACTCACACATATATTTACATGGATGTATGAAAATTTGCTGAAGCATCTCACGTGCAACATAATTTTTCCGAGCGACTTGCCGACGAAACGCGTTACATGAATGACTCACCCCTCTCAATCCATCCATCCCCCACCTGTCACAATGGCCACACGCCCTCTACATTCGTCAATGATGTATGTGTGTGTGTGTGTGTGTGTGTGTGTGTGTGTTAGTGCTGTGCTTTATGTGCTGGAGGATGTGTGGCATTATGAGCGTGAAGTAGACTAAATAAATTACATTTAAGCGCGAAGGTGTTACGCATTGCATGCCATGCCCACGGGGCCATCTCCACTCCCTCCTCCCTGCCCACTCATCACCACTCAAAAGGAGGGCGTGGCTGGTTACTAGCTCCCGTTACTTTCAGCATAATTACACCGTGTCAAAGCCAAAAGTGCAGCAGTTGCTCATTAATTAACCGATTGAGAGCGTTACTAAATGGCACACCATATGATTTCATGGAATGATGATGATGATGATGATGATGATGATGATAAAGCAAATGACAGATGATGATGATTAATGACATTTAAATATTTAATGATTGAAAATATTAAATTAATTAACTTTACCAAACAAAATTTAATGTGATGATAAATTTGTAAAATATTAGTAGAAGCAGATATATTGTATAAACATAACGCACAGATTATTAAACATTTCTGCCTTCTTAACCTGAAAGCACTCTTTAAGCCTTAAGGCTGTCTTCCCTATAAAATCGTAAATTAGTTTTATCACCATTTTCATATGCTTTAACTATTTGCCGTCTATTAATCCATATACGCGTAATTTTTCACCATCCATTTTGATCGCCAATAAAGATGTCATGTTTAAATATCAAAAGTTGAAATTGCTGTGTGAGGCGCGCAATGAAGTTTTCCATTTTCGTAGGCAGCGTCGTATGGAACACGGATAAAAATGCGCACCTGGACACCTTTGGCTGTCGTAAATAGTCAAAGTTAAGGCGACTAAACGCTAATATCATAAAATGCTGAGCTGGATGCATTAAAAGTGTCGGGAGGGGGGGGGGGGGGTGGAAAAGCGTGAAAACTTTTAGCTGCCATATAAAAAACAAAAAAACAAATGGACCATCTTAATGCAGTTTTAAATGTTTTCCTTCAGATATTTAAAGTGACTATCAAGGAAAAGACTACGAATGCCTCGCTCCGTCCTCTTGGTCCACCGATTTTGCAACTTCAAAATGCATTCGGCTTCTTGTTGTAAAAGTTTCTGGAAAGCAAATGGAGCAGGAAACAGCTGTCCCTTCATATCTTTTGCATATCAAAAGTATCGACGACGACGACGACGGAGACGCAGACAAGGACAACGATGTGGATGAGTTTGTAGGTTGGGATAGATGGAGAGGAAGGAAGGGGAAGAGGCTCACATTGCAGTCTCTATGTATGTTAAAGTGAAATATATGCAAAGTTTTTCTATTGGGCTCTGGGAGACACCCAGAAATTCTCCAAATTGCATTTGGCTTCCAAAATAGCTGGAAACCAGTATAAATGTGTGTGTGTGTCTTGTTTGCATAGATGAGTGCAAAGTTACATTAAATTTATATGCACTTGCAAAAGTTTACTACGGAAAAAAAGTTTTTACTCACCGAAAACTAAACATTTTGTTATCGCTATGATAATGGACCCCGGCAAAGCAGTGATTGCGTCTGTAAAATAAATATACACGCCGAGTACATTCTAGAGTTGTCCGCAATAACAGTGTATGTATATCGTTTCATTCGGGTTACTTGTAATATCTGGATTAATAACCTTTTTGAAAGATTTTCGTAATAAAAGCAACAACGAAATAAGCTTACATCGATTGCAGATACTGCTGATCATCGATATGAATTTAAAAGTATCGATTTCTCTTTATACCGCTTTAATAACTGTTTAATAATAATCATCGATAATAATTATAATCGATATTAGATAGTATAAAAACTCTCCTCTAAGCGAAGCACATCAATAGAAGTTAGAAGCAGACAAGTCATTCAATTTCGTGACTTTGCACAAACTGGTGCAGCTGTGAAAAAGATTTTCAAATTGTGCAAATATTAAATTTTCTTCCATTATTTAGCCATGGCTTTTGTAATATTAAGTGCACGCTATTAAATTGGCGAACAAGCGACTGGCAAACGATCAAAGCAAACTTGGCGCTTTTCTTGACTTATTAACTTTCCCGGCGGCGTTTTCTGGACTTTCAAAGAAATTAAACAACAGCTGCAGCACAAATGCATCGATTATGCCAAGTCAGTGCAGACAACATAAACATCAAAATTAATATTCTCAGCTATGCAATGTAAAAATGCCAAGAAGCCCTCATTGCAACAGCAGCAGCAGCAGCAGCAGCAGCAGCAGCAGCGGCAGCTACAGCGGATCAAAATGAGTTGCTTTGAAGTTTCAGCAACAAGACGCCGCCGGCCATAACGAAAAATGCAAAAAGAAAGCATGGTAAGCGGCATTCTGCTCATCATCAGCAGCAGAAATACAACAGCACGAGGAGTGGAACAGGAAGAACATCAAGAGTTGAGGAACGTTTGCTTCATCAATGCCAGAAATGGCAGCTGTCTGGCCCTGAGCAACTTACAAGTAAGTAATCTCAGTTAAAGTAAGTTCACTGAAATCACAGCGAGAGCTGAGTGCAAATCAGTGGAAATGCAATTTAACAATCGCAACTGAATAGTATTTCGATATTGTATGATGCAGCTTAATAAGTGCTGGCCAATACCTGGACAGGACAAGAGGGATTCAATTCAGCAAAGGATGCAGAGAATGGGAATGGAAGTGGGAGAACCGCTGTGGACAGCCGCAAAGAGAATGGCAAACAAAGTAACTGCGTTTTTTGTGGTTTTGCCTTTCGCACAAAGTAAACAAGAGCAGATGATGCACTGAAGATGCAGCCGCAGCGACGACTGAGCAAGAAAAAGACCGTGCGAGAAGCAGAAATGCAATTGGATGTTCTGTTTGTGTGCTGCTCACATATTACTCATATGTGCCCGAGGCATCATGCAAGAGAAGAGGGGTAAGTGAATGTGTGTGTATGTGTGCGCCCCATGTGTGCGAGTGTGAGGGGAGAGACGTGAGCTGCTTTTGTTCTGGGCTACTGTTGCAATGGGTGTATATATATTTATGTATATATACATATATTGCCGGCCCTTGGCTTATACTACACTTTTTTAATAAATTATAAATTGCTGCAAATATATTTGCAAACAGGGATTACATTTATCCCCCCCTCTTACACTTCACCATCGCACGCTTGTTTGCATATCGCTAGTTTGGCTCATGTCCCAAGTGTGCGGTTATATTCCTATCCCTACCGCCCTCCCCCTGGCAAGACTCAGCCACCCGACTCCCTCCTTCTTCAATGCTGCATGTGTGATTTTGTATGAACTTTAGGATTTTGTATTCATGCTTAAGTCACGTTTTGCACATTTGTTAAAAATAGTTCTTAAGGCGATTGCAACGCGTTCTTTGCGTGCCGCTGAAAGAGACGGTGAAATTGTGTGAAAAGTCTTAAATTAACTGCAAGTAACTTTGCAAACTGCACATGGCAGCAGCAACGGCAACAGCAACAGCAACTTGCAACTTGCAACTTGCAGCTCTACCTAAAGGCTGATTGTCCCTGGGCTAAAACATTTTTTAATCAATCACACATATGTGCATATTATTCTCGTGGCGCACCCAAGGCGACTGAAGCACATTAAATAATAATGGAAGAGTCTACGATTTTGTACTTAAATTAAATTGAAAGTACAAGAAAATGATCGGAACTGTACTGCTCATAAATTTCTAAGGGAGCTTTCAACCACTCTTTTGTCCTTGATGAAGGTTCTCATCCATTTTAATGCCGAAATAAATTCATTATATTTTTTGAGCTCCCAGCTCCCTCCTTAAAAATGCTTGTTTTTATATTTTTACCAAACAATAAAAATGTCATTTTACAGTGATATATGAGTTCTATAAAAATGTGCCCCCTGTCTCGGCTCAATGCCACGAAAATCACGTAGTAAATTTTGCGTAAACTTGAAAAGCTGCCGGTTCCGATAATTCGTCGCGAAAATGAAACATGTTCTCCGAACTTTTTGTTTTTGGGTTTGGCGCTCACCCATTTCAATTTTTTGCCTGCTGCATATTAATTTGAAATTTGTAGCATACTTTCAACACGCGCAGATACAATTCTGCATAGGTTGTGTGTTAGCAAAGTCATAAATTTCCAGCACTGCTGACAGTTTTCATGTTTGACTTTTGCTATGCATGTTCAAAATTGTTCAAATGTCTACCGAAATGGACGTGGAGGCATAACACATTTTCAGCTTGGCCCTTACACCTGCATTTCCACAAAGCCAAGGCAAGAAGTTGTATTGTTGGTATTGCTCTTGCCCTTAAAGTTGTGCTCAAGGGTACGATTGGGTTTCGACGCGTTTGCATATCAAATAAGTTGTACGTATTTTAAATAAGCATGAGCACAGCTCCACATCATGCAACACATTGATTTATGGCAGATCTCTATAATAAGTATTTTTCAATTCTATCCTATTGTTACCCTTTGCTGTATCTACTTAGCCCTGTTTAGGGAAAATACTTAAGGCACTTAAAATCATTTGCGTATGAATTGAATTTGCCTTCTTTTCTCACTTTGTGTTTAACTCCTCTCCAACTGCAACGATAAATATTTTCTAGTTTAGATTTATATTTTTCAATGTAAAATTAATTTTACCTAGTACCTAGTAGAATTGCCCTCCGATAGTTCAATCTTAACTTAACTTAAAGGAAATTAAGTTTTGTTAATTCTCTGGAATGATTTAAAAGTTGTGTAACTTTAACCCCAACCGATAAGTGAATTGATAACCGATTTTTTCATTTTGAATCGAGCGTACAGTCTGATATTGTAATTGAGTATTACTTACCTTATTTCCGCAGTGAGCACCATTAGGAGTCGCCAACGTGCAACTGACATAAAAGCAATGACAAACTTCATTCAAGCTTTCACAATTCGCATCTCAATCAGCGGCACATTCAATAAAATGTTTTGGCACAAAATCTTACTCTGTGTGTAAACACACAGACACACTGTGAAACTGCCGGTGTGTGTGCACATTTATTGTGCATTTGTAGTCGCTGATATTTATTTACTATCCTTTGCTGGGGAGTGGGGTGGGGAAGGGTTGGGGGAATGGTTCTGCACAACATTCGAGAGCATTGAATTAAATTTTTCACGACGGCACGAAGTGTAAAAAGTTTTCAGCTGCACTCGGTGAAAGTTTTTGTGTTATTTCCGGTGGCAGCGACAGGGGCAACAAGCCAGTAAGGACGACATTTTTGGCCAAATTGTGTGTGAAATTGAATTGCAATTGTCAATAATTCGTTTTCAAAAAATATTCGCAACGCTGCCAAGCAAACTGATTGAGTCAACGAGCAGAACGCGCTGAGTGAGTGAAAAGTTGCGTGCAGAGCAATAGCCTACCTGGGTGCGAGTGTCTAATTAAAATCAGCTTGAACATCTTGAAAAGTTTTTGGCCATGCAAAGTTCGATGCCGCCAACTGATTGAATACTAACTTTGGCCAAGATGACAATTCCCAATAGCAAACACGTTACACTCGATCTAAATCATTTCTGCTGCAGTCATAAAATCCAACGAGGCGCATACAATTTATTTGCTTTTTATGTGCTTACAACTAATGTGGGGGGCCAAAAAAGACTGGGGCAGCCTGGCAACTTGCAGCTGCCAGCTGAAAACCAGCTCCGTTTCGTGCCAGTCCAAAACGGCACGTAGCAAAAGTTCCGCAACGCAATTTTTGAGTTTTACTTACGTAAAATGTTTAAACATATGTGCAAATCGAAGACGAGTCGAGAGTCTGCTGCTGTGTATGTCTCTCCTGTCATAAGTTCGAGCAATCCCTCTATCAGCTTGGAAGGGGATCGGGTGCACGGGGGGAAGTTAGTTGCATGTGAGCCAAAACTGAACCGACACTGACTTTGCCATTTCTTTGGCCGCAACATTTGACACCTGCTACGCTTTTGTTCTGTTTTTCTTTTTGTGTGTTTTTTTTTTTGTGTGTGTGGACCCCTCAAGCAGCAAAAAGGAGTAGGGTTGAAGTGTGCGTGTGTGTGTGTGTGCTTGGTTGGCATACCTCCCATTGTTTCCATTTTATTGTGTGCTTAAATATTTACACAATGGAAACGAAGCGTTTTCCTACACACACACACAGACAGACACTTGTATTTATGAGTGTGTGTGAGCCACAAACACATTGTTTTTGGGGGCTTTGCGTGTTTGATTTATGATCGTTGTTGTGCTTCTTTGTTGTTGCTGTGGTTGTTGTTGCTGTTTTTGTTTTTGATGACCTCCAGTTACACATATGACATGATATTTTATACTCGATTGCCAATTATGACCTGTTAAGGGTTTATGGACAATCGCTTGTTTTCTCTCTCTTCATCTCTATGTTTGTGTACGTTGTTCAAATGTGCGTGTAATTGTTTGCCCTTAAGGGGGAGCAATCATTAGAACAAAGACTTAAGTGCTTTGGCTACTATAGATATCATAGTTATTAATTGGATTTGGTATTTTATGATATTTGTATTTTAAATGCATATTTTTTGTATTCATAGCTTATATTCTAAGGTGAAGTCCATGATTAAGCTTAAAAGGCATCTTTAAAATAAAAGTCTACCCAAAATCTAAACATTTTCTTGCATGCAAGCGGGCTTAAAGTAACTGAATATTTAACATTTTATAAACAAAGGTTTATTCTATACAGGCTCCATTTTCGTTCTTGTATAAATATTTAAATAAACTCTTCAAGCCAACTCGTAGTTTAATTTACTGTAACTTCACTTTAAGACATACACAGATATTTCAGAAAATTCCGAAACTTTTTCGCTTGCCTAGCAGAGCTCCTTAAGACATCTCTTGCAGGCCCTGCCAAATGCTGGCCAATTGAATATTTTATGACATTTGTCACTTTGCATGCAACAGACATTCGTTTCCTGTGCACAAACGCTGCCAGATCTTAACCCTATACTACCACCTCCGCCCTAGCAGATGACACTGAGATAACTTGAAGTCCTCGCGCATTTCACTGCCTGTCATTACCCTTCCCTTGCTGTTGGGTGGTTGGTTACAGGGTTGTAGGGAGTTTTTTTTCTTGCGTATTCAGCATGTCAACTGTGGAAACTCAATTTGCCTAAGTAAATAAACGGAATATGAATGTTTAATTTATTTTACGAGCATAGATATTAAATAAACACACACACACACACGATGCTGTGTATACAGTGTAGTCTTGCACATGTCATAAAAAAACTTTCACCGAGCTCTGAACTCGAGTTGCGCAAGTTGAAGTATGGGTTACGAAAATAGCGACTAGCAGGCTTTTGCGGCTTGTTTGTGATAACAACATTTGCAATTCTGGCTAAAGTTTCTCTTGGTTGAGTTTTCAAAATGTAATTTCGGCACTGTGTTCGCTATTTGGGCTAGACAATGGCAATTTTCGATTGGGATTGCTGACTTTGCGACAAATCAATGAAAAGGCCCAGAAAAGTTTAATTAAATCAAATGAAAAGCGTGTGCAAACTCATTTTCATTCAATGAAACCGAAACGAGCTCTCAAATTAATAGAAACCTCATCACATGCAACATGCACGAGTACATTGAATGCGGTTAATTTATTTTATATACATTTTCACTGTTGGCACTTTCCATCTGCGGAGAGAAAGGTAAAATGCCAAATTACAAAGAAATGTTAAATGCGAAAAAGTGTGGCAAGTAAACAAGTGAAACATGTAAACCTGCGGCAAGTGAACCTTTGCATTTCGCATTTAATTAAAAAAGTCGTTTCAATATATTCACGTTTTAATTAATATTCAATTTTATTTTTATATTTAACTTTTTTTTTTGGCAGCTCAAAGTCTACTTCTGCTCACGTTGCGCATTCGCAAGTCAACTTTCGCCCAACAATCTTCAATCAACGGTGCAGCACATAAAATTTTGTTGCGTTACTCATAATTTGTTGTCGAGTTGTTTACATAACAACCCCAGCTACTTTCTGCCCCCTTCTGACATAGCAGATCCATAATGATGATGGGCGCCTTTATGAATATTGTTCCTGGACTTGTTATATGGTTGTATGTGACAGTATCGCAACATAAAATCCTAAGCGTTTCGCTTAGCAACATTAAATTTGTGAGCGTTTTTTTTTATACGACTGAATCGTGTTATTACCAGTTGTAATCGCTCATGTTTATACTCTCTGCTGCTCCTGCTAAGTGGATGGATTTGTGCTCTGTGCCCAAATGCCTTTTTTGTTGAGGGTCTGTACCTGAATTCACAAAACATGGAGGAAACTTGTTGGTCGTATTAAGAAATGTATAAATCTTATCGCGAAATCAGAAAATCATACATAGCTGTTCCATAGTTCAATTTATCGAGAGCATAAGGCATGATTATGAATGAGTATTATACATATGAGTGTTGATGTGTCAACATAAAATTTGTTTAATATTAAGCTTGTTTGTATAATATTATAAGAGTGAACAAGTTTTAATTACATAAGAGTTTATTTACAATTGTCTATAGAGTGCCCGCCTCTCCGTTTTCGAAACCAACAAAATATAGCCTCAATTCTGAGCCTGAGGTTATGCAAACATTTAAATGAAACTGGTTCGAAATGTTGACATGATTCAATAACGGGTAATTCAAAATGATTTTACTGTTCTAATAGACAAAACAAACATATTGCTATTGTTTACCTAAGAACAGCTGTTACCTTAATGCAACATTGTCAGAAGCAAAGTTTATCGTGCAATACTCAGCTACTTTTCGAAACCTATTGTTTGAAATTTAATGAGATTCCGCAACCAATTTGGTTTGCACGATTGCTTAAGAAGCCTTGTAAAAATATGTTTCAGAGTTTAATCTTGATTGGTTTAGTATAAAACGCTGATCGAACTGGCCGGAAGCTCAGTTACCTACCGCTCGTTAAAGCATCTCCATCTCCAGTAACCAGCAGCAATGCATATCGTATCAGTTGTTACTCTGCTGCTGGGCAGCATATTTGCCTATTCCAATGGTGCGCCACAGTTTGGACCCAATCTGAGTTCAATCTCGTTAGCTCTGACTCAGTTAGCTCAACAGCTCGCCCAGCAGTCAAATTCGACGATGCGATCAAACAACGGTTCGCTGATCGTTCCGGGCCTTATTAATGTGCCTAATAATAATGGTCTGAGACCTGGCTGGAACAACGGTTGGAATAATGGCTGGAATGGTTTCTGGCGCGGCAATCCGGAATACGATGGTCTGCCGGAGGACGAAGAGTCTGAGATGGAAGGAAACGATGTGGACAACGATGACGAAGATCAAAAGCCAATTCATGAACAAGACTAAAAATTTAAAATTTGTTAAACTATTTAAAGTAATGGCATCATAGCCATACAAAAATTGGATTCAAATTTAATATATTCTAGTTAAATTAATCTCTTCTATCGATCTGGTCGAAACCTGAAGTGGCTCAACGATACCAAGCACGGGCTTAAGCAAAACAGCAATCACAATTTAGATATCTGGTTTCGAGAAGTCCATTTGATTTAATTTATTATGTTCTGGCTTTTAAAGAATTTGCTTAAATGTGAATATTGTTGCGAGCTGTGTGAATACGTTAGTTATTCATATTTATTTGCCAACTTACACATTCAATATTTTATGTCAAAAAAAGGGGTTAAAACTCAACTCCCAATGTGTGCAAGTGCTGTCTCTCTGTTTGCGAAACACGGCGAATTCTCGCTGGAAGCATAAAATATATTTGTGCACATACATTTTGCATATATGTACATATATTGCTGAAATTGTATATTAATATGCACAGCAAAAGTTTCATGACACTGTATGAACTCGTTATGGGGTAGTTTAGCCCATAACATACCAAACTGTCGAGTGCACTGCTGTGAAATGTTTTCGTTGCAGTTCACTAATTGTTAGCTAGCTGCACACAGTTGCAGCAAAACTTTTATTCAACTCTTGCATATACGCTTCAAAACTGAGAGTTTTGCAAAACTGTAAAGCTGCCAGCATGAATTTTATATGCCAGAGATAAACATATTTTTCATCGGCAATAATTGTATAGTTTGAAAATTATTGCTTTTAGTTAATTTTCTGAAATACGCTTCGCGGGGTAATATTCATAATCCAACATCTGCTGACTTCTGACAGGGTATTTCTTCTATCGCGTTATATCATAAATTGTTTTACGTATAAGTTTTACTCGAAATATGAGCAATATTCATAATATGCAGACGCCAAGTGTGACATTTATAGGCGTGCTGTATGATTTTGGCAAGTCGCCCGAGCGGGCAACAGTTTTGGCAGCACTTTAAACTTGGCTCCGCTTCAAGTCAAGCAAAATAATGTCTGACAAAACTGTTTTTTCAATGCGAACACTGAGGGATGCTGACTGCATCGTGATCCTCTGATTGGACTATGTAAATTGGCTGTTGAACTGGAAGAGTGCCAAGCGCTGTCAAATTGGGTTTTTCTCTTCGGGACTTTTTCAACGGATTCTGAAAACATGATACATGTGATACACTTTATTAGCTGATTTTATGCAGCTGATAAAGCCTCGACTCCACTGAGAACTTCGATTTTAGCTCCTTGGGGAGTTTACAAATCACTTCAACGGCAATGCGTGTCTATCGTTTGAATTGCGACAAATGGAACGCATTAGGTTAACATTATTGCCAAACAATTTGCTACAAATGTGTTTATTTGTCTCCTTGTTGCTGTCGTCGTTGTTGCTTCACAACGTTTCTAGTCGTATTTCTATTTTTCGTTTTTATTTTTCTCTCTTCCCCACAGGACACACACAACACAACGGCGAACTCCCACCTAAATACAATTCCTTAGCCAATTGTGCTATATGTGGCCAACTTGAAATCTGATTAGGTAAGGCAGCGGGCTGAGAGGGTGGATAAATCAAACAACGATAAATTGCTGAAACTTGTAACCGATATTACCCAATACGACGACAATTTGCTCTGTTAGCCTGTTGCTAAAACTGTCCTAGCTTATTCATGTTGTTGTGGTTCCTGTTGCTGCTGCTGTTGTCAGGCTTCCCGTTCTTTGGCGTCCCTATTCCTGGCTTTATTCCTGTTTTGTGCCTTACCAGTTGAGATACGATATTAAGTGGTAAATTATCTTTTTACTTGTGTGGGATTTGCAATGACAATGCTTTCAAAAAGGGTTTACATGTAATCGATACCTGTTCGAGAAAAACTCTCGGAGGCCTTTAAAGTGCTTTGGTAAATGTCTCAAATGGATTTGCATTTGTGCATTTAGTCAATTAACTCTAAAAGTGTGGGGGTCAAAACACTGAAAAAAAATGCAAATAGGTCTGCTCAGTTCCATTGCCATAACTTTGTCTAAAGTGATCCGAAACTCGATCATGCATTCAAAAAGTGGCGGAGAGAATTGTCAAAACTAGATTCACTCTAAATTTAAATTTGAAAACGAGGTTAGTTGTCGAAATATATATAAAGATCAGAGTGCTTGGATCCAAAGTGATAAGATTTTCAAACATCACAAATTTTTAAACATTTTTGATTTAAACAATTTTGACTTCTAGTTTCAAACTAAGTTTATAGTTGGAATATTCAATATAAATATTTATTCAATTAATACTTAAAATTCACTTCTAAGCTCAATTGTACTTCAAATCTGTTTAAAGTTTGACAAAGAACATAAATATCTGAAAAGAAGTCTGACAATGAGATGCTCTCCATCTTTTAATGAATGCAGGAAGTGTTGGCCGTGTCAGTGCATTGTAGAGTCCCTACATCGAAAATGCTGTCTCCTTCACAAACCACAGCATATGGTATCGGATAGTCACAGACAACATAACGATTGCAGTCGTTGGGATATGGTAAAATAGTTCCCAAGGAGTATCCACAACATATGTTTGGCGTATCTGGATGTATTGTCGTGGGTGCTGCTGGAGTCGATGGTGTCACAGTTGTTGTTATTGTTGATGTCTCCGGAGTTGTGCTTGTAGAATCTGTTGTAGTTGTAGTCGCTGGGGTAGTCGATGGTGTCACAGTTGTTGTTATTGTTGATGTCTCCGGAGTTGTGCTTGTAGAATCTGTTGTAGTTGTAGTCGCTGGGTTAGTCGATGGTGTCACAGTTGTTGTTATTGTTGATGTCTCCGGAGTTGTGCTTGTAGAATCTGTTGTAGTTGTAGTCGCTGGGGTAGTCGATGGTGTCACAGTTGTTGTTATTGTTGATGTCTCCGGAGTTGTGCTTGTAGAATCTGTTGTAGTTGTAGTCGCTGGGGTAGTCGATGGTGTCACAGTTGTTGTTATTGTTGATGTCTCCGGAGTTGTGCTTGTAGAATCTGTTGTAGTTGTAGTCGCTGGGGTAGTCGATGGTGTCACAGTTGTTGTTGGTGTCGGTGTTGGCTTCGGTGCACAATTGGCTAAATCCGGATCCATGCACTCCAGTTCTGTAGGGCTGAAGCTCAAACCTTCAGGACAATCATAGCCAATCGGAATGGGTTCCTGGCAAACAATAAACTTGTCGCAATTGTTTGGATATGGCACCAGGGTACCATTGGCTTTACCGCCGCAAATACCAGAGGGCGCTGGTGTTGTAGTAATTTCAGTTGTGGTTGTTTCAGTGGTTGTGCTCTCGGTAGTGGTGGTGGTTACAGTTGTGGGATTCCCTTCAGAGGTAGTAGTCGGTTGAGTTGTAGAAGTTTCTTCGGTTGTGGATGTTTCAGGAGTTGTGGAAATTCCTTGAGTTGAATTAGTTGGCTCTTCAGTAGTGGATGGTGTTGTGCCCTTTGTTGTTGTCTCTCCAGGACCTGCCGTTGTTCCCCCTGTGCAATTAGCCATCGAAGCTTCCATACATGTGAGCAACACTGGACTAAACTCATCGCCAGCATCACAATCGAAGGCAGCAGCAATGGGGCGATCGCATTTAATATATTTGGAGCAATCGTTCGGATACGGCACCAGTTCTCCATCGGCGGCATCATCACAGGGACCCTTTTGAGGCGGTGGCCTCGTCACAGGCTCTAGCGTTGATGCCACTGTTGTTGTTGAAGTATAGTCCCAGCGACAGGCATCAGATGGTACATCCGCACCACATTCACCACTTATCGGATCGTAGTATTCGCCGCAGTTGCACACATCCATCATGTAGATGTAATCGTCCACACAACGTATAAACCACTGACAGTTCTCCGGATAGGGGAAGGTGGTGCGACTGCTGTTCGTGCACATTGTCGGCTCCTGTGGCGCTAGCGTGTAACCAGGTGTCGTTGTCGACGACGCCTCCTTGTCGCAGTCGCTGTCCTCCCACTGCACGCATTGCTGCTGCTTGGCATTGAAGTAAGAATCGACACTGCAGTAGAAGGCAACTGGTATGGGTGACACGCACACAATGTACTTGCTGCAGTCGTTCGGATAGGCAATCATTTCACCCTCATCCTTATTGCCACAAATGCCGCCAGGTTGCACAGGAGTTGAACTGGTTGTTGTTTGTGTTGGTGCCACGCTTGTGGTGGTGCTGACAGCCTCCGTTGTTGTGGTTCTTGTTGATGTTGTGGCCTCGGTTGTTGTTGTTGCTGTTGCCTCATTACAGGCTGTTGGTGACACATTTGGCCCACACATGCCCGACTTTGGATCATAGTAGGAATCGACCATGCACATTACCACATAGAAATTTCCACCGCCCAAGCATAAGATATACTTTGAGCAATCCTCCACGTAAGGGAATGAGTCGCCTAGTTCTTTATCTTTACACAACTCGTCGGGCCCTAGTGTTGTCGCCGGCATGGTTGTCAAAGTGGTGCTGCTAGTTGTCGTTGTTGGCTCTTCGGTGGTGGTGGTTGGTGCTGCTGTACTAGTCGTTGTGGTGCGATCACCATAACAAACCACATCATTCGGCTCATCACAGATTAGATAATCGGGATTAAAGAGCAAATGATTCGGACACTGAATCAAAACCGCCTGATCATCTTTACATTGCAGAAACTGTGCACAGTCAGGGGCATAGGGTAAACGTGTATAATCGGGTAAGCCCTTACAAAGATCGGCTGGGATTACTGGTGTCGTCGTTGTAGTAACCACTGCTGTGGTGCTCGAATTGTTCTCCGTGGTCGCAGGCGTTGAGGTTGTCCCTGCGGCACCACTCGAACTGCTCGTATCCGATTCTGTTGTGGCAACTGTAGTTGTCGGAAAAGGCTGTGGATTGCACTGCACCGAATTGGGTGTGTCGCAGATGTGCAGCCAGGGATTAAAGAGTTTATCGGGTATGCAGTAGGCCAACTCAGTACAGCCATTCCGACAACTTATGTAGGCGCTACAATTATAGGGATATTCGTAGAAACCATTGCCCAGTGGTTCACAGTAATCCTCAATTCCCAAGGGTGGATCATCGCACTGGCCGTCCTCTGTTGTTGTTATTGTTGTTGTTGTTGTTGGTGTCAGTTCGGTAGTTGTTGTTCTTGTGGGTTCCGGTGTTGTTGTTGGGAGCTCGGTTGTTATCGTTGTTGTTGTAAGTTCAGTGCTTGTTGTCGTGGGCATAGGTGTTGTTGTTGGTGGCAATGGCAGCGACTCACATTGAGCGGTGTCGGGCGTATCGCATATTGCCAGCACTTGATTGAAGACCTTATCGGGCTCACAGTAATTCAAGACAGGCCAGCCAAGAGTACAGTTAATATAGGCATTGCAATCGTACGGATATCGATGCACCGATCCATCAGCAAAGTTCTTACAGTATGTATCCGCAATGCCCGGCGGTGGCGGTGGCGGTGACGGCTCATAACTGGACGTTGTCGAAGGCTTCCCTGTTGTGCTCGTCATGGGGCTGGTGGTTTTGGCGTTCGGCGTTGTTGGTGTTGTGGGAACTGTTAATATTGTTGTGGTTGATTCCATGGTGTAATAAATGCACTCCACGCTCTGTGGCCAGTTGCAGGTTTGTGTACTATTATCCCAATACAGACTGGCGGGACAAAGCATCACAGTGGGGTATATGCAATCGCAAACTAAATACATTGTGCAATTATCCGGATATGGAGCTCGAAATCCAGCCTGTACACCCGCACACATGACCTGATTCTCGTATCTTTGATCATTGTCGCACGACACGGATTTTGGCTCACCTACCAATGCCAAAGCCGCTGGTATTAATAACATCAGCACTGGCAACCAATCCCATCTATTGGCTAAAATTATAGACATACTGCTGATAAACTCGTCTAGGTCGCCTTAAAATATATTAATTTATGTTCACAAGAAATTTACCTTTCATTATGTCGTTTGCAATATCTTCTATTATTTTGTTATGCTCACTGCTTCACGATCTGTTCGAGACTAATGAAACTTTGGCAACGCAGTCAGCTATAAAAAGCTTAATCGAAGCACTCAAAACAGCAAATATCATTCATGAAATCGATAAGATCTTATTATTATTTTAAAATATATTTTAATTGTTTGAATTGATACCTCAGGGGCATTTTTACCTGTCAAACTTATCTGTTAAAGTAGTAGCTAATGGAGTATTTTAAGAACTTTCTTCAAGTTGCGATAACAATAATGAGGAAATAACATATACATACACAAATATACATGTATATATACATTTATATATATATATTAAGTATATGTCAAAGCGTATGCACACTTATCAAATCTTTTGAGTATTTCCTTTGTTTAATCAAGAACTGATAAAAATGTTTTTGCCTCACACACGCCTCACAAAAGCTAAATCAAAATAGTTATGGTTAATAATTGAGCTTATAATATATATATCTCATATCTTCCTGAATGCGAAAAGTTCAATTAAATATATAATGTTCTGTGGCTTTTAATAACTATGGTGCAATTTGTATTCAATTTGTAGCTATATATATTTGTCAGTTTCCTTTCTGCTGAGAAAATTCAATTTATGGCACACCTAATAAAATGTTAAGTACGTTATGGGCTCCATTAAATTTCATATTTTTGGCTCAACTGACTATGTATTTATTTTTTGCATTTCTTACAAACTGTTCGTGGCTCTTTTAATATAAAACACTTTAGCAATTTTCCGCAAAGTTTCTGCACGTTTGTGGCGTTGCAAGTTGCTGCACAAAAAGCTACTTTTGTTGGCAAGGAAAGGAGAAATTGGTAAATGGATTTATGCTTTTAAGTTATTTGTCGCTCAAGTGTTCTTGTATTTTTCTTCTTTTGCAAATAATAAGCAAAGTCTTTTATTGGCTCACGAGTTATTCTGCCAATTTTGTTTACTGCTCATGTTTTGTCGCTTTATTTTAATGGCTGGCGCGTTGAAGTCCTGGCTTCATTTATGTTTATGCTCGCATTTTTTATTTGTGTAATTTAAGCGTCGAGTGGCCCTCATAAATTCTGCAGTTGAGAGGTCACGTTGTCTCATTAAAAGAACAACGGCAATAAGTGTAATAACAGCAGCAATAAGAGCCACACACATGTCAACACACACAGCTGAAAATAAAAGCGCTTCTGATATATATATTGTATATATTTTTGAAAGTCTTTAACCTGGCTTACTGCTCTCTTGGTTCATTAAATTTTAGAGTTTGTATGATGCCAGGTCTGCGTCCATACTTTTTCTAAATAAAGATAGATAGAAAAGTAATTGGTTGAAAATACTTTTAAATATAGTTTTGCTGATGGTCTGACTAGTTACATACTATCAAAATCTTGCATCGATTAAGAATCCAAGTCAATAAATAAAAGAGTGATATTTCCTATAAGCATAAGCCCTGACTGGCTACCTATGCCCAAAATGGAGACATGAAAGCAATTTTTCAGCTTGATCTGTTGGCTGCTGTCAAGCGTTTGATCTGCAACAGATTGAACTATCAATTATGGCCGGTGGAGACGTGACTGTCTAACAGCTGCCAGCATGGCTTGTCTCTGATGTGTCCAAGTTCTGGCATATATGTGGGAGAGAATGAGAGACGGGAAGAGAGAGAAGAAGAGACTTATACACACACAGGGCAGGTGGGTTAAGCTGGAACGGACGTTTAGTTACAGCTGAGCACCTGTCGTGTGCCGTATCAGAAGAAAAGCAGCCAGCCAGCGAGCAAGCGAGCGAGCAAAGGAGTACGTGTCCCACATGGATCCAAGCATCAAGAGCAGCACCATCACCAGCAGTTGCCTTTGTTATTGTTGTTGCTCTAGTGTGTTGCATGAAATTGACCTCGCCCTTGTCCGTGTGTGTCGCTGACGAGAATCGAGCACCCAGCACAAAAGTTTGGGTGTGGTAGTATATGTTTCACATGGCTTACGTGAGCGGTTGCTACATGTGGCAACAACCTTCACAAGCTTCTGGTTGGATCGGACCGAGGGGGGTGGGGCTAGAGGGATGTGCGCTAAGACAAAGCGCCACAAATCAAGCTGTGTACGCTGCCAGCATAAAGAAATTACTGGTAAAGCAAACAGCTAAAAATGGTAGAAAAGAAAATGCAGCAGCAAAATCAAAGCTACATTCAACAAAGTATTCGAGGCAGTCAAAAGTCAAAGGCTTGGGAAGAGCTATACATAGTTGTCGATCCTTGTTGTTTCGGAGCCTTTGCCATTTCTATTAATTAAAATCCAATGAATCTCTATTTGCTGACGTTTGTTATGGTGAATTTGCATTTTGAGTACAACCCCCTTCACATTTTCTCTTTATTTTTCCCATTCATTGTTCTTGCTGGTTTTGATTCAATTGATTAACTCACACACATAAGAACCTACCTTTCAAAACAACATTTTTGCATATATTTGCTGTCTGATATTGTGAATAGTGCATCATAATTGTTGTTTCTCTTTTGCAATTTATGCAATTAAATAAAGATTTTCGATGTTAAAATATTGATTGGAAAACAAAAGGGTAAATATGTGTACTTGTGCATATACATTGTTGTCAGCTAAACACGCAAGAATTAAATATTCAAATGTGCCACACATAACTACAAATTTGGTTTTTTTGTTTATATTGTATTATTAACTTTCTCATACTATTCTGAAATGCTTAAGTATTACTTAAGGTTCTTGCTTCGATATCTTTCCACAGTTAAAAACTTAATCAAACAACATTTCTCTAGAAACTCTTATACAATTTGAATTAAAATACTCGAAAGAACGCCTGCTGTTGGCCAGAAACTCTTTTCGAAATTGTTTCTTGCGATTGCGCGAAACTTTTCTCTTTGCAAGCTCTTCTTCAAGCGACAACTCAAATTTTGTTCGTAAAAAAATTGACGCAGTTCGTGAAATTCGAGTGCGAAATTGAACAGCGAAAGTGAAGTAGAAATTCGGGCATAGCTTTGGGTTCAGTTGCTTTTCAGCTGGTGCCGAAAGCAAAAGCAGCCGGAGCAGAGTTCTGCAACATTTGGCAATAGTATTTTAGCGTAATTTTGGCCTTTAGGTTGTAAATTGGATACCATTAAAATTATCTAAAAGTCATAAACATAGTCGTGCATTGATTTTTCAGCTTTTGTGTTTGTTATGCTGACCTATAAAATTAAAATGAACAAAGGAACACTTTGCATACTTTATATAGGTGTGAAAATAAACACACACACAAAATTGCTGCATTTCGTGTGGAAATGCAATTAAAAATGCCTTTGAACAAGAACAAATTAATTGCCAAAGGAAATAGCACCACCCCTCCCTTTCCCATGGCCTACCAAACTATAGCTATTTTTTAATTGAGCCAAGTGTGTGGCAGGAAGACAGAATGCGAACTACGTCAGTTTGTAGAGTGGGATGGGTGGAAGACGGTAGCGAAAGTGGAGAGTGCCATGCAAAGGCAAAGAACAGCTTTCCAAAGCCAAGAAGTACAATATAATGGGTGGTGGGGCAGCCACCACAGATTAGCTATAGTTTGGGTTGCGGCTGTGGGTCGAGAACATTCGCAGCAGAGAGAGAGAGAGAGAGAGAGAGAATCAGACCCAACATGGAAAATGCAGTGATTGATGCCAGGCCAACAACAGCAGACGCCGCATGACCAACCTGCCTGGCAGCCGTTATGCACTCCAGGCATTTGTTGCATACAACCCCTTCAGCATGGAACAGGAAATTGTGTGTCTGATGTGCATTCTTTGGTGGTGCGCCACGATGATAGCCCGGCCACTTTGGCCAGTCACAACAAAACGTTGCCGCATTCTTGTCTTTCGTTATGTTAAATTAAAGCGAGTGGGAAAACTGAAAGAAAAAATCGTTGTAACTAACACCTTAGTCCTTCATCAGCAGACAGCGTGGAAAACCTCAGTGAAAAACTATGCAGACTATGGCTGCTTGACAAAACTGTAAAATGGCAGCGAGTCGAGTTGGTTGATGAAAGAAGAAGCGACAGGGAGAAAAAAAAAATACGGTTTTCAAATGGTGCATTTTGAAAAGCGCACGGAAAAGCGCTGCAAATGCGCTGTGGGAAATGTGTGAATTTTTCCAGCTGTAGCGCAAAAAAAAAAACACTGTTGAGCAACTTTTGGCAGCATTCCTTCGTCGACGGTTGCCGTTGCTTAAAAATTTAAATTTTCATTTTGTTCAGCAAATTGGGAAAACCGCTTAAAAAAAAAACCGTGTAGCACAAAAAAGGCAGCTTCGTCGCTGCAAAGTTTTTGTTTTAACCACAATGCGCTTTTGCGCTGTTGTTGTTGTTGCTGCTTTTTCAGTTTCAAGTGCGAATTGCATTCTGCTTTTGTCGCATTTGCGGTTTTGTTGAAGCAACTAAATTTCCTACCAGACACCTGCACGAAAAACCCCAAGAACCCATAGACGGTGTTAACGGTACTCGCTACAAGTTGATCCAGTCTATGTTTGTGTGTGTTTCTGTGTGTGTGTGTGTTTGGCCGCGCTGTAGGCAGCTTGTTTGCAAGTGCACTTCATGCTTTGCCCTGCCGCGCAACTGTGAGCGAATTTTTCGGTTTGAATTTATGAGGGGGAAACGAAATGAAGTGCACTTGGCTGCGAATGCCAGATCCCAGACCCCCAAGACCTCTTCCCGCCACTTCACTTTCCACTTGACTCACTCAACTCTGAACGCTGCTTTTGTGGACACAGGACCACACAGAGAGCCACCGCCGCACCACCACCACTGCATCACAATGTCATTTGCAGTTTTTCGCTGTCTGTGCCTGTAAATGTTTTATTTGAGTATTATTACTTCGACTCTTTAGCGCCACGTTTGAGCAAAAACATAACGAAAAGTGTTGCGGGGGAAAACTTGAAGATGATGGGAGTGGTGGCTGAACTGAAGAACGGGTTTCAGGTTGTGTAAATAAACGGTTCTCAGTTGGCTGGTTCTTAAGTGAGCTATTGATAAATGACTGTATTACTAAGTGATGGATTGTGTGCAATGGAATTCCCTCTTTTTTTTTGTGGTGTAATAAAAATATCTCCGACGAATTTGATCAGCACGAAACTGAGAGAGAAGGTCGTATAGTAAATTAGCTTAGTTTATTAGCTTTTTGAAGAAGTATGGTATCAAAATTGACTTTCTATGATGAATTACGTTTTCGCTCAATTCTATTGACTGGAAGCAGAATTCGTAGCATAACTTTTCACAACTAACAGATAGAAGAGCACATATATTTTAATTTACCTCGACTAGCCTGAATCACAGTTTGCTATTGCAGCGTTGACTTTGCAATTGACAGGTAGAGGAAACATTTGCTCACCGATTTTCTGCATCAACTTGTGTGTCTTGTTTCTCTAATGCTTGTTAGCTTGTTCGCTTATGGGCCACAATTGAGGTTTGCCGGAAATGCTGCTCAAATATCCACACGTCACACATGCCGCACACCCACCCGTCCCGTTTTCCCACCGCACATTCACGTCCCCATAGCTACTATATGTGTTCGCACACCCACCCCCATTCTGGCACCCAACGTGCGCTGGCGGCGCTGGACCATGATGAGTGCTGTTGTGGTTTGTTGGCACTTCTATTTAAACTTTTATTGCTGCTCAGTTTGCGAAAAAGGTCAGTCAGGTGCGGGGGCGGGTTAAAAGCAAATGGCTTGTATGTTAATGCTTAATGCTTAATGCTTAATATTTATTTTTATTTTTTTTAACTTCATTAACATGCGACACTCCTGTTATTTTAAATATGCTTAAAACTTTTTTTGTAATTTCCATTGAACACAGATGCTGAAACACAAATATAAAATCACAGAAAATTATCTCTTTTCAGGTTGAATATCTCTTTCGAATTTCAAGATTATAACATTTTCCAATACTTATTCATAGGAGAAATGAAAAATAAAATATTTATACATGCAAAATGGTCTCTCATTTCAATCATAATATTTGAAAAATGCGCATTATTTGCAAAGCAATTTATGAAATATATTTTCCAATGTCATTTTTTTTTCAGTTCTGTTTTTGTTTGTTTGCAAAGTCAATTAAAATCTGAACAACGTTGTAAACAACGAATACAACACTTGTAAGCCATTGCCAGCACTTGATGCACTTTTTGCCGCACGTGTCGCATATATATATATAAATTATTTTAAAATGCGTACGTAACAGTACATACATATATAGAATTAATTAAATATGTATTTGCATGCATTGAATTTTAATCACTTAGTACACCATTTGAAGGATTTTTGTTTACCAAGTTGAGGATTACCTCGTAAAATGAAACCGATGCAATGCCTCTTTTTCTTCATCATGGCGCCCAATATTCCGGCTGGACACGCTTTAATTAAATATATTTTGTGATACTTTCGTATGATTTTACTACTCTGAAACAATGCTAAGCAATTTCATGTTGCATTTTACTGCCAAGTTAATTTCACGTTTTAATGGCCCCGCACAGATTATATGTATCGCACATTTTGTCAAGATATAATTTCAAATTATAAGTGCGTAAAAGTTGTTATATGAAAATAAATTTAAAATTTATTACCCCAACCGCATGAATACATAACATTTTACTACCCATTTTACAATAGTATTGCGATTTTAATTGATTTCAATAGGTCTCTTTGGCCATTGCCGTGGCGCGGTAACGCTCTCTGTTTCAGGCCGTCATTAATCGGCTTATAGTTGACATAAATACATTTTCCAATTGAAATTTATGCTGGTGTGCATTTCTGTCGCTCGCTGTTAATTGGAATGCAAACCGTCCAGTACCACCTGCTAAAGCTAAATAAATAATTCATCGCATTCATGCATTTCATACATTTCGCTCTTTATTTAAATATGCCTGCTCGAAAAACTGAAAATCGTTTTGCTTAATTATGGCAATTGAATAAAAATTAATAACTACAAAATTTAAATTCTTAAGGTCTTAGAAATTATGCTTTTGCAGCACTTTTGCACAGTTATGCGCATATTGGATCTAAAATTTGTATTATATACAATGTATTTAGTAAATATTCATGACACGTTTAAAGGCTGTTAGTCGCATCGATTTGGCTAATTAGCACTTGCCATTTTGCTGATGTGGCTTATTGATATATATGTCTAAAATTGAACACTGAAACTATTCAATTCAGTTGAGTTCACACGTCTGAGATAATATGTTCGCCGATAATAGGTGACTGTAAATATAATCTGATCAGTTTTGGCAAATCCAAACTTTGGCTGCTGATTTGCATCATTTACCACGTAAATTTTACGCAATGTGATGTTTGTTTTACATTTACAATCAAAATCGCTTCTAATTATTAAGTGCATAAGTGCTTAGGCCATACTAAATTTAAAGGGTTGCCACATTATAACTTTCAGCATTAATTATTAATAATGTCAGGGGCCGAAAACATTTAGCCAAATGGCTCATTAGAAGCACACATGCTTGCAACTAAGCCAAAAACCATAATCTGCCCCCCGACTATCGTGAAGTCATTTGAGAGGCTTAATGAGCTAAGGATGGCTCGAAACGTATTTGAGAAGTTCGTTTTGGTTAAGCTGGAATGCATTTGGAAGCAAAGTGTTATGGGACTGCTTTAGATTACAATTTGAAAGCTGATTAACATATGCTCGATTATATACAATTCTGTTTCAGTTTGGTACACATTCGGCATTTGTAATCTGTAAACAGCTCACATGCATTTGCTATTTGCATTGACCTGCATGTTGGCAGGGCTTCAAGCTGTTTATCAACTTGTTATTTGATTAATCCTCCCATTGAAGGAGTCGAGCTCCCTTACCACCTTTTCAGCCCCTATGTAAACACATTCTCTCTCTCTCTCTGACAATGCAATGCAAATGCCATCTAAGCATTTGCCAGATTTTAAACTTAACTGAAATACGTGTGAAACTAGCGAGTGCGTGTGTGTTGAGTTACTCGAAAGGGAAAATTTAGTTCAAATATTATTTGATATCCTGCGGTGGCCCTGGCGACATTCATTGTTTGCCATCGCTTTTGGATTCGAATACTTTTGATTCCTAAGTGTCGCACATGGAAAATGCCTTCCAGCAGAGACGCCTGTCAATATCAGCACCCATTCTGTCACTGACATTGTCATTTAGGTATTGTTGTAGCTCTTGTAGAATCCAAGTGTCTCCTTGTCTTTCTTTCTCTCTCTATCTTTATCTCCCTCTCTCTCTCTCTCTCTCTCTCTCACTGGCTTCTACAAACACGTCATTCAGCTTTATATAGTCTGTGTGTAATCCACAAGTGTTGCGCTTGTTTTGAATGTTAATATTTGCACTTACAATTCAAGCAGAGCAAGTGAGAATTTATTCACTTTGCTGCTGGTCTCAATTTCATTGAATCTTTTTCCTTTTGTGTCATTAAGTGGTAACTGAAAAGTATTTGCTCTTTTTGCCTGATTTTCACTGCTCTAAAAAAGTGAACAAAAATCCTTAAGTCGTTCAAAAGTTGACCAAAGAACGCTGACAAAAAAATGTGCGGTTTTTGTTGCACTTCCTTAAACCGATTCCTTACAGAGTGGAATTTTTTTAAAGGCACACTTTAAATAAGTGAAAGAATCGATTTCGACACAATATATTAGGTACATGTTTATATATATATTTTAAACAGTTTCAGCTTATCACTTTCCAAATCTTAATTAAAGTAGACATTTTTAATTATAGCTTGATAGCTATTACGAGTTGAGTGTCTCTTGCCCATTTGCATTCGACAGCAGATTTTAAAGACCATAGTTGTTGTTCAGGTGCAAAAACAGCAATTAAAACAACTACACAACACAACAAGAAGAAAATTAACAGCAGGCAGCTAACAAGAGCAACAATTGTGTGGTCGAGACCAGATTTAAGATTTTTGCCTCGAATCACAGAAACTATTGCCAAATTGCACAAGCAAAAGCTGAGGACTTAATGTGTCCACGGATCTAAAAACACCTTCAGAACACATTCATTCATTCATTCATTTATTCATTCATTTATTCTTTCGTTCGGTTGTTCAGTTACCCACTTAGGTGGGCCATTCGAGCTGTCATTCATTCAAGGCTTAATTGCGTACAAAAGTTGCTGCTTAAGTGTTGCTCGCTCAAGTTGACATTTGTTCGTTAATTAAACCTTTTTGTTGCTGGCTACTGTGCACCGCAAGCAAATTGATTTATCTTTTCAACACCTCAAATTACCAGACGACTGAAGTTGTTTGACTAACGTATAAATGGGAAAGACGTGGCTTTGATACTGGCATACACTTTCCTTTCCCAATCCTTATCCCCTTTCGATTTCAGGCAGCAACTACTGAAGCAGTCGCTTCACCCCCTTCTGTGCTCTATGCATTTAATGGCAAAACTTTTTCACTTAACATTTGCTCATAAATTGATTTTTACTTTTTAACGACCTGGCTGTGCTAATGGCTTGGCCTTGCGCCTTAGTCCTTGAGCCTTCAACACTTTACACTTGGCTTCCCCACTCATGCATGCCTGCCCAACAAACACACACACACACACACATACTCATCCATACATCCACAGACACATACACAACTTGTTGGCCCAGCTGTCGTTGCTAACAAAATTAGTTGCGTCTTCACATTATCAACTCGCACTTGGAATTTTCAATTAGTGGGTGAAAAGTGGTCAAGCTTTTTGGCCGTGGCAAACGTGTTTGGTAAACAAATTATGTGTTAATTTTACTTATGGCAAAAGTTTTTTTCCTGCTGTCCTTTCTGCTGTTGGCTTGGCGTGCTGTGTGTCCTTTGATGTTGTTTAATTATGACTTCCGGCAAGTAATCAATGTGCAAATTTCGACCATGTCGCCTGGCATGCTAATGCCCCAGCAACTTCATGCCACGTCTTGAAGCTGGTAGCTGGCTGGGGTACGTGGGGATTGTGTTGCCAAAGTTTTGGTGTGGCAACCATAAATTTATGCAAGCATCCAAGCACTCTTTGGCAACTTGTGCGCAATTACATGAGCATTTTGTGGCTGCACATATGAAATATGCATGCAATTTTGAATTTGCCATTCATTTAAATGTTTTCTTGATTACATTCTCGGCAGCAGCACTCTGCCACAGCCACAGCAGAAGAGGCACCAGCAGCAGCAGCATTACCAACAAAAGACACCCAAATAATTCCATGGAACATTTTCATTGTCTTCTTCATCTGTGCCTTTGCGGATTAGTTTGCCATACAGCTTTGAAGCCGCAATGCCATGGGGCATGCAACATAGGGAGCCAAAACACCAAACACAACATTTGCCATTGCTCAAAATGATCCGCTTTCTGTTAGCTCTTTAGAAATGTTCTTTAGAGAGCAACTAGTAGTTTTGCTGTATATGCGAATTGCCCTCAAAACTCACAAAATATTTAAATTAATTTCCAATAATTTTATTTACGATTCTTACATCTCTAATAGAGATGTAAAAGCTCCACAATCTAGTCAAAGGACTTTGTCTGCATTGAAATTAGTTAAAAGTTGTGCAAATCATGTATTGCCAATAATAATTCATAATATTTGTTCGACTTTTAATGGCATATCAATGCCAACAGCAAATTGTCAGTCAATCAATCTTTTATTCTCAGTTGAAGTCATTTGTAACTTTCGGAGTCATTGCTCATGGAAATAAAATCCGCCCACTGTCTGGACAGAACTTTGCCGGCAACTTAAAAAAAAAACTCGGAGAAAATTGAAAGTTTTGATTTATAATCTAAAAACTTTTACGCTATCGCATTCTGTCCCGCCCTAGCTCTCTTATAATCTGTCTATCTATTGCCATTCAAGTGCATACATATTTTTTATGCAAGAGCGGTTTTGTTATGCTAGTTACCCATTTAAATGTGGAAGAATGAGGTATTATCAAACTGGAAATTGAAGATAATTTGTATGTATATGGTAAAACCCTGCACTGTAAAATTGTAAGCAGAAAGGAAGTAAAATTAATAGTAAAGTAGTATTCAAGTTAATCAAGACGCATTAGTTACCGACAAAATTATTACGTTAATTAGTGAGTATCTTCTAGTCAAGAACTTACAACTCAATCATTTCAACTGGAAATTCGGCTGCTTGTAAACTTTGTGACCGCTGTTGCAATCAGATTAAGAGCATTTTGGGCCGGCTAATGCCTCTTGGAAGTCTTTCGAGTCAGCGGCCATGCTCCGCCTCCCTCACGCGACCATTATCGGGCAATCAATACATTTTTAATAATCGCTGGCTGCGAAACTATCTGGCCAAGTTCTCGGCTTCATATTTATGACTTGAAAGTTTTCTCTTGGTCGGCTTTGATGTTGCCGCCCACACTCATAAATAGAACAAACGGCAGGGGGCACCTTATCCGTTAACGTTGCCTTAAGTGCCTTTTGCAACTGGCAGCGAATTGTGTCATAAACTGTTTGGGATGTGCTGTCACTTTGTGCAGCTATCTATTGTTGCTGAGGCAGCAGCCCCTGCAGCTGCTTATACTCTTGCTGCTGCTCCCCTTTGCTCTCTGGCAATTTCTCCAGAGTTGATGTCAGAAAATCGATAGCTTAGACATCATATGATGCCTTATTATTTTGCTTGCACCATAAATCATGGGAATATGTTAAATTGTGCAACGTTGCAGCTGGCTAGTATCGCTACATATAATTATATCGCAATTAGAGTATAAGTAAAAGTTGTTCAACAGAACAACCTCAGCAATTATTTAATCTCCGTTATTAGTTATCATAATGATTGATAGAGCTCTCGCAAATTGTTTTCTATTTACATATTTTGTTATCCAGAGTTATGCCAATCTCGACATGACAGCGCAGTTTGTTTCACTTCACTTCGTACAGCTGCTCCATGCGACTTGGCCAGCGATAAATCTTTTACGCGCTGATTTCACATATGCGTCGAACCTTTTGGCCAAATTTAGATTTATCTCGTTGCAAATATATTTGAGCAGGCAGAAACTTTTGACATATTTCAGACAGGCGCAAGATAAATGCGCTTTTAATGTCAATAAATTTATAGAAATTTTATGATTTATATTTTAATAAAATTAAATAAACGCCATACAATATTGTCTACTTTGTTTCTTTAAAAATATACTAAATAAATGAAAAACGTTTGTCAGAGGCATTCAATTGTCGATGTGGTCTGTGGTATTTGTTGTTGGTACTGTTATCCCGGATATCTGTTGTCAGATAAATTCTAAAAAATATTTTTAATACATAATTTTTGTTTTAGGTCAGATAATAAATCACTGCAAGCAGACATGTTTGGCCACAAATCCACAAAGATATTTGCAGCCAAAACAGCAAATGTAAGCAAACTGAAACTGATAACCATGCCCAAAAGGGTCTGTAACAATACGAATATCATAAAAGCAACTATAAACTCGATATTCTATGGCTTTAAATTATGTGTAACATAACAGTTAGTTAAACATTTTTATGTCTGAGAACAGTGCAGCTTGCATTTCCAAACGTTTACTAAGCAATTTAATGTTCACGACGGGGACGGAAGACTATCTAAATATGTTGAGGATTAAAGCTCTACTGTTGATGTGGCCATAAATCTCACTGTTTACCTTCTCATTCAGCGAAACAATTGAATTAAAAACATGTTTTCTCGTCTGTAATCGTGTCTGAAGCACAGCAGGATTTAGATTCAATTAAACTGTCAGCGGGACAGGCAGCCACAAGACCCACAAGATATGTTGCTTGCCACAGACACCTCCAATATTTGTCATGCCGCGCAACAAGCATTAAATTCGAATTAGCGTCAACAAAAGAACAGTGTGCAAAGTCGCCTTCCGTTGCCTCGTCTCCCCCTCCTCAGCCAATGATTATGCTAAACACTAAACGAAAAATTCGATTTTAAGTGCAACCAAGATTTATCCCTATCGACGCTATCATTTTTCATGGCCCCAAATATGCTGAACTGAAGCAGACGAGGAGCAGAGGATGAGGGGGACACTGGCAGGTGGGCGAGCTGTCAACAGACACAGAGCCGAAAACCGCAAAGGACACGCAAAGTTCGAACTAAGTAAGCGGCCATTGAGACCGTTGAGGGACAACAAAAGTGGAAATTTGAAATGCGCGAACAGTTTGCAGATGGCGACCACAACCGTCTGTCAACAGGGGACAAGTCCTGAAAGTGTACAAGGACACGAAGTTGAGCTGGAGATGGACACCTGTGGCTTTTTGCAGGCAATAAATCAATTTGCCTGACGTCTTGACATTTGCCTCTAATCGCTGGGGACATGACTTGAACTCGTACTTGCTCATTCTATGTCGAACTGCTCGACTTTGCGGTGTTTGCCTAGAGAATTTATTTCTCTATTGGAGAATTCTCTTGAAATCATTGTATTGAAATAACTGCACAACTGTAAGCTGTTTAAGTCCTCAAAGTTCCACGGCTTGCGTGTGCATCTTATTGTCTTCAAATCCAAAGATATTAAATTGTCCTGAAAAGTTTCCAATGCATGTCAATAGATACCAATGAAGTTGAATGCCATCGGTTGACTCCTACCAAAAGATTTCAACTATATTTAATTTGACCGTTGACTAAAGTTCTTTCCAGACTTGTGTTTTGTATCACTTTTCCCACCCAAATGCTGGCAAACCCAGCAAATCATATGCCTTTGTCAAAATCAATGAAATTCATACAAATTTCGACACAAATCGAAATCTGCTCTGTGTACAGTTGTTTACTGAGTCGCTTCACTTGATGAAATAATTAACATGCTTTTCAGTGTACATTGATCAACGTTTTGCCACTGAATATGAGTATGAGTATGACTACGAGTAGTGTGTAATGAGGACATCATCAATATTGAAGTATGGCCAATGACTGCCAAAAACAGACGCCATTTATGGGGAGACGACAGTCCGGGAACAGAAGTGCGCACTTTGGCATTAGCCCGCGCCGATTTATGATGCCACTCGACCACTCGATGGCCGTCGAGAGGCCACGGCATGGACAGACATTCCTTTCTGCTGTCTGAATCGTGGTCATAATCCTGCAATTGTTTGCATTTCCACCTCAAAAGAGGAGCCAGACAGACGAATCGACTGGTATTTTGTATGGGAATGAAGTTGAACCCTTTCTGGTCTGGCTGTCTTCTCCCCATGCTTTATATGACCCCATATTTGGGCTCATTATCTGAGTTGAAATCGGAATAGAAGTCCATACTAGACGAAGATTTGTCGTCTGCTCTGCAATTGACATTCATTGCCGTTGGGTAGTCAGCAGACTCGGTATTGTCTGTTACTGTCGCCCACTTTGTTCTCTTTGGAACAACTTAACAACTCATTAACACGCTCAGCGAAACAACGAAAAGCAACCAACAGCAATTGTTGTCGATGTCATTTCCAATTTAAGTTAAAGCTTTTTAAATGCTGTTATTTACTTGGTTTCACAATTATTCGCTTATTAGGGCTTTGACGCATTTTTTTTGGGGATTACCCTTGTCAATTTAATTGAATTGAAGGTGAGGTCAACGTCAGCTAAAGGGTCAGATAATGTAAGAACGGATCCCTTGAAATCCCTTCGATTGCTGATTACCTAACAATGCAAAATAAGCAGCATTAGTCTTCGGCCGTTAGTCGATTGCTGAACAGCTTTAAGACTTAAATCAAATTGTCAGAAACAGTCCTAAGTCTGTAAATTAAAAATAAAATTATAATAATTATTTACATATTAAATTTAGAGCTCTGCTTGAATTATCAAAATTAAATCTATAATTCCACTTGAAAGTCTTTCGCTATTGAAACAAACGTATGAGTCATTTTTCTCATCAGTCATCAAAATCCCACCTCCCCTCGAAATAATTCACATGTGGGCTTGCCACTGGGCTTAAGTCAACCCGAGCACTTCTGCCATAGTTCCAGTTGTGCTCCAACCTCGATCTCAACAGTTTTTGAATAACTAATGAAGGTGCCAGAAAAACAACAACTTAAACAATAACAGAGCTGCAACAACAACAAATACGACTACAAGAGGGTTAAACATTGTGTTGAGACTCGAGTGCCCGGCCCGAATATGAAATTCGGATTTTCATCCAACTGTCGACATTCATCTTGCCAACTGTCCGTCCAACTGGTTGGCATTAGGCAGGCTGTTTGTCTGTCTGAGTGTCTATGAGAGTCTGTCCTTTGTCCAGGACTTGTGCGTCATTGTCAAAATATTAACAGCTGGCACATTCCAAGTCTGTCTGTGCTCATGTGAGCGCTTAAGCCTTGCTCTGGATGAGGAGGTTGATGATGAAAAATAGGAATTTAACTATTTCGAAATATATCTTAGCAAATAAATTTGCAAGTGGCAACTGTTGGTAATGTGGGTC
Source organism: Drosophila nr. perissopoda 5 BK-2023a (assembly GCA_035044105.1). Lineage (NCBI taxonomy): Eukaryota > Metazoa > Arthropoda > Insecta > Diptera > Drosophilidae > Drosophila > Drosophila nr. perissopoda 5 BK-2023a. The sequence continues at coordinate 2,789,037 of JAWNMK010000124.1, forward strand.
AAGGCAAGTCAGGTTAAATCCTCTTTGATTTGGACTCATTTACGCCTGCAAACTGTCAGGACATATATTAACCTTCATTTATGTATATTTGTTTGTACATAAATTCAAGAACCACTGCTTAAAGTAAGTCTATTACAACATTTAAAGTTAGAATTGTATGGCTGCATAATCAGACATATTAATTAAAGCCTGCATTTATAAATCATCACTGATGGAAAAAGTTTCATATTCTAAATATTTTCCAACATTTCCATGGAAAAAGTGATTGCGAAACAATTTGATGGTGAATGGAGACAGACAAAGAAGTCAGAGCAGTGCTAAAAACTTTTCCACGTCTTCCGCTTCCACATCGCCAACTCTGTTTTAAACAGAACCAATCACTCTTCGAATGCAGTGTGTATCAGAAATATCGAAGTATCGATTTCCAGGAGTGCAATGGATGCAAGTGATGGAGGCCACAGGGAAGAGGGAGACATTTACTTGGGCTGTCGTCTGCTGCATATGGAGAAAATCTAAATGAATTTGCTTTTGAGTAAATTAAAAGCAAACAGCAAACAGCCAAATCAAATATTAATGTTGTGTAACGCGATATCCAAAGGGGGTTCCAATTCGATCATTGTGGACAAGAGGAGAGCTGATTCGGATTGCGATACGGATTCTGATTCTGATTCTGTTTCGGTTGTTGACTGGCGTTGAGTAAACAGAGTCATTTAGAAAAATCAATGTGACGCGCTCTTTATTTGCCCATGAAACGAACGAAACAATAAAAAAATTGTCATTTAGTCACTTCAAATGAAGATTTATTTTCCGTTTTTTGCAAAACAGTTTCCCCTTCCCTACGGCCAAGTTAGTATCTTGAAATGTCAACATCGAAATGCCCAAAATAACTCCAAATAGAGTCGTCTCCAGCAACATCTGCATCCTCTTGCCTGGAATCAGCCTCATCCTCGTTTGTCTGATGTGGCACAAAAACCTTTTTTGGTATTCAAATGTTATTTTTGGCGCAACATTTGCGGAATTTTTTGTTCATGCCTCGGAAAAGGGGAAAGAAAACGTGTGAAAAGCGGAAGTGTTTTGACTCTAGTTGATGTTGTTGTTGTTGTTGACACCGAAATGCTTGGGAAACGCTTTGAGCGACCGCAGAAGCGAAACGCCTTCGAACTTTTCGCTAAATTGTTTGGTTTTTATTGCCGAGTTGAAACCGGAAAAGGTTGTTTCGTGTTTGTTATAAACTGAATATCCTCAAAGGGTTAAAAACAAAACTCCAAAAGCGGAAAATATTCGAGTTGATGTGCCCTTTGGCTGCCCAACCGATGAGTGTTTTCCTTAATTCTGAGAGTGGTTCTCAAAGGAGGCGGCACAAAGTGTAAGAAGAAAATTCAAATATGATGGAATAAGTAAGCATTTCTAGTTATGAGGACCTGCATCCGTGTTCTGTGTACTCCAATAAATGTACAACACAATATTAAGCAGAGTAGGTGTTATGTGCTGTGGCCAGAGGCAAGATTGAAGAACCAAACAAATATTGCGAATTTGTAGATGATGTGGGTCAAGTTATAGGACGTAGTGTAGCCTGAAGAGGCTCAAACAATAATTTCGATTCTGAATGCTGAAGGAGAGAGAAATGTCGGCTGCCTCAGGTGCAATTAAATGTTAATCGATAGTGTTTGCAGTAGTTTGCCAATTGGAATAGGAGTTGAGTGCACAACAAACATGCAGGTGTGTGTGTGTGTGTAGGTGTGTGTGTGAGATTGCATAATCAACTGCAGCAATGAGCGAGTATGATAATGACGACCTTTTTGGTTGCCTTCTTGTGTGGGTTGCTCTCGGTTTGAGTTTTGCTTGTGGCTTTGGCAATTTTCAGTTACTTCAGAGAAAGAGAGAGAGAGAGAGAGAAAGAGGGAAAGAGAGAGAGAGTGAGTAAGGGGGGAAGAAGTAGTTGTTCGTGTGTCAGATGCGTAATTAATTGTCAATAGTTGTCCAAGTGTCAGCTGCAATTTATTTCCTCCACAAACTCAATGTGAATGACCCCTAGAGAGATATTTTGTAGAAGAGTTAAGTCATTACTCCACATTATAATTACTTATAATTACGTATCCCAACTTAATTCTACTTTGCCTATTTGTTTGAATTAGCGCAAACGACTCATAGTGACAGCTACTTATAATTGCCAGTTGGGATCAGTCTCAACCTTTTTTTTTTCGATATTTGCATGTCAAACGCGTGGTAATTTTATATTACTGCGACACTCGACTTGGCTTCCCTTCCCTGACTATCTTCATCTCTCTGTGCTCGAACTCATTATTTATGACTTGTACGTTTTCCGTGTTATTTTATAAACATTTTTCAAAATATGCTGCACACCCGTCCGGCCGTGAGGAAAGTTGCGGAGCCTGCAACTGCTTGCCGACATCATAAAAAAGGAATTCTACGCGCCGGCGCCTTTATGTTTTATTTATGAGCCCAAGCACGCCCACAAAAAGTTAACATGGGGCCCACAATGCGAGCCGCGTTTTAATGTTGTGACCAGATGAGAGGAGAGAAGAGTAGAGAGGGAAACGTGTGCAAGAAGATGGTAACTTTTATAGAGGTAATTATTGTTTGGGCGAGTAAGTCAAAGGAAAGCATATGGGTTGAAATGTATCTGAAATCGATTTTCCTATATGCAGATTAAACATTATCAGGAGTCCAGCTCCCATAAATATTCAGCAAAGGGTCAAAGGCTAAGTGCAGTTTCAGTCTTACAGTTACCCAGTGGTCCTTGAGTCGTTTTACTTGCTAGTCCCCTCAGAGCTTCTTATGAAAGCCACAAATCGCCGTTTAAATATTAATACATCAATCCACTTAATATGCGAATTTACAGCAACGAATGATGCAATAAATATAAAAAAGGAAAAACACAGACAGACAGACAAACTGAAAGAAGGGATGATCCAATGATGATGAGCATATGTTGGAGATACCCGTAACACATAAAGGACTCCTCACTTTATGATGTGTTTTGTTGGCGATATGATATGATAGAATATCAAAGCGAGTACACAAGAAATATCCATTAAAGTTACAGCTCAGCCTTGGCGTATCAAAGTACTTATTTTTGGCTTTTTCAATCTGGCCACAAAGCAAACAAGATTGTGATGATGTAAGACAAAACAAATTTTACTATAAGCGCGCACTTCCTGCTGCCTCTCCTTGGAGATGTGGCACAAAGGAAGTGCTCTGCTTGTTTATTTCTCGAACTTGTGATGCAAACAAAACTTGTATTTCCGAAGCAGCCGCCACAATCAAAATAATAACAGAGACTCAGAATATCACAGTACAATTTACATAACATTTCTGGGAATTTGAAGAGGGAGGCCAAAGGCAACAAGACGTGGGTAGAAAATTTGTCTGTCCAGCAAATTTCTTGCGTACCAAAGTTAACATTCAAAGATTTTATACAACCATTCTTTTTTTTGATTTTTGCATGTTTGCCTGTGCGTTATGATTGCACAAGCAGAACAAATATGCAGCTCCTCCTTCTCCACCATCTGTAAATGAAACTTAACCGCCCACAAAACTGCAACTGACATAATTATGTATGCAGAATATTTAAGTGCAATGTGTATTTGCAATTGTCTGGCTAAACTCAGAGAACTGAGTGTGGAATGAGTATTAAAAACACACAACTAAAGCTAAAAGTTTGCTTTAAGTACTTGCACTTAATTAAAGTAAGTAGTAAGTACAATATCGATAAGTCTGTAATCTAATAAAAGTTAACTTAATTCCATTACACCGTTTATGGGCTGAAAATTGTTATTCATATTTGCTTCTTTGAGTCTGTACGAGTTATTTGCGGAGTACCGCAAGGAAGTCATATTATTATATATTTATATATATATACATATATACTATATATATATATATATATATATATTTAGAAATTTGAAAGCCTGGTGTCGTATTAATTTATTAACTATTTTCTTAATGGAAATGCATTGAATGTGTTGATGATTAGGGTATCCTTTTAGATTCGAAGCTTAAGTTTGACAAGTATATTTCTTGCTCTGCTAATAAATCTTCCTCCTCTTTCTGATCCTAGAACAATGGTTGGTGTAATCCTTTTACATAAGCTTATAAACGGGCCACTTGAATGTGCTGCTCGTTAGTAATTCAACGTCCAAATATAATAGATGTCAACTATTTAATAAGCTATAAAGACCTTTAAAATGAGAACAAATTTATTGATTTAAGTTAACTAAAATGGCTGAATTTTCATATTATTATTATTCTATTATCATTTCAGTCTAGCATATGTTTATTCCGGGACTTTTAAAATTACTTTTTGGATTGAGATATGTATACAAATACATTTATAAATTCAAGTTAATTAAGAAACACTTAAAAAAAAATCACTTGGACTTGACTGTTTAATGCTTTTGTAAAATTTCCCATGAGTAATAAAAAAGAAGGAGCCGTTTACTCATACTAATATGATGGCTGTTGCGCAAACCTATAACGTTTATCTGGTTCGCCTGCCGCTCTGCTCGCTGTGTTTACAAATCCCATTCAAGTTCAAGGGGGTGACTTGTAGGCCTAATGCCTAACGGCTCAACAACCAACAACAACAGTCAGCGCCTCTCTTTGTATTAATTTGTGCACACATTCTTAGCCAATGAGATTTATGCGCTGCGTATTACATTTTTTTGCTGCTGCCACTGTTAGAGTTGTGGCTGCGACACCCACAAAAGAGTCGCTCGTCCCACCCACATCGTTGTCCCTACGACGAAGTGAATTTCGAAAAAGGCGCGAGGCGCAAACATAATATTATTTTGTTGTTGTTGCTTTGTTGTTTTTGTTTTTCTTTGATTTTCGTAAAACGCACGTGTTTCGTTCGAAAACAGCGACGCAGGCGCAACAACAACAACTTGAGCGTAACTCGAAACTTGACGAAAGTCCGAGCACGAGCGGCAATCGTGTCCGAAGCCAAACCTTCGGGTGGCACAACACGAATGCTGCGGCGGCACTAACTGCCAATGAAGCGAAGCTTTGAGCCATCAGTTCAACTCGAAACTGCGCCGGAAGTGGACGCCAAACATCGCCGTGTTGAGCCACAGAAAACAACAACAACACCGTCAACTACCAAAGAAGTGCAAATTCATCAGTTTTTTGTGTTCGTAATTAAAGGAATGCCCGTAAAACCATCAAATTGAAATTCAAATAATTAATTGAAAGCCTCTGAAATTACCCAGCAAATAAAACGTAAAAGTGCTTGAAAGTGCCCAAAAGTGCGAGTAAAAAACGTGGACAACACGAAACGTTAATGTTACCCGAACTTCAGTTTATAATTTGCATTCCTTTAAAAAAATGTATATATACATTTATATATAGATATATATCATCTATATATATATATTTGATATATAGATATATATGAAAATACGGTCCTAGTGCGCACATAAATTTCACGGCAATCAGCAATGAGCAGCAGTTGAGCGGGTTGCAAGTCATCCAAACTTCATTTGTTGCTCTGCGGCTCCAACTATCCTTATAGTACAACAAGACTCCACTTTGTTTCATCCTTGCCAGCTGCAGGCTGCCTTCTGCATGCTGCCTGGTGCCCGAGTTGAAATATTGCTTTCATTATTTATGTTAAGTTTATGCAACATTTTCTACGCTTCTGCCCGTTGTTACCGCTACTCTACTCTTGTTGTTGCACTTGGCGCACTTGTTTTTAATATCCTACAGCTTTGTGAAGGCATTCGTGCCTCGTGCTGCATGCCTGCCACTAAACTTGTAACTTGCAACCGTACCATGCCGCACACTGAACCAAATTACGCGGCAATGGTTTTTCTATCATTCGTCTCGTTATTGCAATCTTTCCTGACTGTCTCTCCTGTCCTGTCCTGTCCCGTCCCAGCAGGACATCAGCTGCCGGATTCAATTCCTGGTTCATTGCACTGCATCTGTTATTGATAGTTCCTGCATAAATAAGAACAATTGCTTATTCATTTTGAAGGATGCTGATTTGTTTTTATGTACTTTGTCTGATTGATCGGCCCAAGTAAATCATGCCCGAAGTTATTGAAAAGTGTAATATCATCTTTTAATACTTGATGCTGCTGAGCGGATTGAAGATTGTTGAAGTGAAACGCCGATGCACAAAGTTATTATTGGTGGCAACTGTGATGATAAAAATATCTACATATGTATATACAAAAATTACATTGAGCTTATCGTAAGAACAACAAAAAGCAAGGAAGTTGCTTAGAGCTTAAGCACTTTGAATTCCCAGTGGGGTGAGGCGGCGACATGGAACTTTTTAGGCTGTTATGTGAAGTCTATTTTGAAATACAAACCGCTCTAAGAAATTCAGCTTATGGAGAATTAATCACCATGACTTCCAAGCATTTTGTAAATACCAATTCTGGGGAGAACCAGCCAAACTGCTCAGCTGTTTAAATTAACCACAAAACTATGTTTTCTTGTGTGTATATTTTTTAAGCTACTTATTAGCTCTGCTTCTTACAGCCCAAAAAGAAAACAGCCAAAGGGTGCTCGCCGCCCGTATTGTTTTGGATGTCCTCCATTTGAACAAAAGACACTACTAATAGCCAAAATGAGCTAATTAGCGCAAACATGGCGAAAATTAAAAAACAAAAGATTGCAAAAAAAAGAGGAGAACTAGAATGTGAGAAAAAATATCATCCATTGTTTATTTGGGAAGAGCAATTATAATGTTGAATGGCTTTTTAAATGTTTTAAGGAGTTCTCTTTCATTCAGCTCTTGCATTCAAATGAACCATTTAATATTCATTAACTTGTTGAAAAAACATAATGTCAGAAACATAGACATAAGAATTCTCATGTGCGCTTTGACAGTGTTTTTTAGAATACGAATTTTGGGCTGATGGAAACTGGATTTTAATGCATCATTCTCGTGTTGTGGTGGCGTCTGCATGCCGTATGCCTCATGCCTCATGCTGCATTATCCATTCTCTTTTTGCACCCACACTTCCCTCTCTTCCTCCCATCACTGCGGGCATGCAATTCCATTTGCACTGACGGCTGTCTGTTATCTCACTATCTGTCTGTGCCGCCACTCAAGATGCAGTCGAGATGACAGTCTTCGGATGCCATTTCTTTGCACTCAACCACACACACACACACACAACATTTCAAGCACAATTCATGGTGCACTCTGGCGTGAGCGAATGAAATTGAAAATTTCTGAGATTTGTATTTTGTTATAAGAGTTAACGTTCATTTATAAATGTCAGGGGCGGCGGCAGTTGTGTGTTGTGATTTTTAGCCCTGTTCATTTGTTTCCAAACTGATTGCATCATAATTACCCAACTGACGTACCGATTTGTTGCACCCATGCCCCTGTCTCCTTGCCTGGTCCTAAGTGCTTTTTAACGAGCTGCTGCTGCTGCTTTTGTTGTTGCTTCCATTGTGCTGTTGTCCATTTGGAAAATTTAGGTTTGCAGTCGACGCGCTGCTCTACATGGTCGAAAATAAATGCTGTAATTTCCAGACATGTGCGTTTCTCTGATTTTGTCGCTATAATCTGCTACATGAACCCATAATTTGTAATTTCAACCTAATTACTTTGCCTGCTCGCAGGCAACCTGCCTGTGGACTGAAGGGGAGATGGAAAGGGAGGATGGGGCATAGCCGGAGGCAAAAACCTTGTCGTCAGCCATAAAATGTCAGCAGCAACCAACAAAACGCCCATTTCGAAAGCAGCAGAAACAGCAGCCTTCACTTGCACACATCAGCAGACACACGCACACACCCAACCACGCCCCCTTAGTCAGTGGCATGGCTAGTACATGTATTTGTGGCTGCCACATTTCTACTAGCTGCCAGAATTTTGTTGACGCGACATATGTAAATTTGTGACAGCTGTTTGGAGGTCATTGAAATTGATTTCTAGTTGCTTCGGCTTATTTGTAAATATTCAAGAATGAAATGGAATTCTAAACCAAAACCATTTGCAGAAGAAAACATTGTATGTTGCAGGGATTAAAGAGCGCATACAAGCTAACTGCCAGATAAAACTATGCAAAATATTTTGAAATGTAATAAAAATAATAAAAATAAAATCTACGCCATGTGGAAATTGTATAAAATGAGTGTGTATTGAGTGTGACGTATTCGTTTAGTAATATTATTTTTTCAATTAAATTAATGCACGTTTAAAATTACATTGCATACTTTGCTGCGCAGTTTTTAAAGGAAATAATTCCATTTTTTATTTCCATTACGCGCAATTAAACAATTTAAAATACTTTTTTTAATTTAATTTCACTTATTTATTGCAACATTCAAACGACATTAACTTTTTGTTGTTAAATTATCTGAATATATATGAATTGCAGCAAAAACAAAATAGAAGTATCATAAATGTATTGTCCCCACAGACTGTCAATTATTTTTAATGCAACCGATTTAAAAAAAAAGAATGAGAAGCTATTAAAATGACATTTGACTAAAAGCTGAGATGAACTCGATGGCTGGTTTGTTGTTTACACTTTATTTTATTTTACTATGTAAATGTTGCGATAGCAGAAGTTTTAAATACTTTTTAAACAACAGACAAAAAGGTATTATACGATTACTCGTTTCATTAATAAATGCATATGTAAAATAAATATGTAAGCCAAGAGAAATTGATGACAAAAAAAGCGGCAGTTAAATCAAATATTAATGTCTTGATGCGACAACTGGAGTATTACCAGTGTCAGTCTATAACAGCGGGACAGCGAAGTCTACAATAGCGGGGCGTGGGTGGTGCAGGATGCTGACATGTCATGTGCATTCATAAATCATTTTCCAAAATTGAACTGCCCAAGTCACTGTGCGCCACAGTTACCCAAACATATCAGTCAGTTATAGTGCATTTATGCGAAAACAAATGTAGACAGCGAGCAACTGGCAAATTGAGTAGCAAAAGCTTTAATGCTCTTTGTTAGCTGGTTTTGTTATGAAATGAAAAGAATTGCCATATTTTTAAACAGCATTCTTTGATATATATAAAATATTAATGTTAATTTTCCAGGGTCGTATAAATCGGATTATAATTAAGCAGTTCTTTTAATATATCGACATAAACTGACTGACATAGTTGTTATACCCTCCAATCCAGCAATGCGAGACGGCAGCGGAACGAAAAATAACAATTCAGGCGCAATGAAAATGTGGCCATGTTATGACAACGACAGCGGCAGCAACAACGACAGCAACAACAACTACTAACAATAACAGCAATAAACGCAAGAACCACAACAGCTACAAAAGCAACAACAGCAATGCGTAGTGGTCATAAAATAGCAACATCAATGCAGCGCGTTCATTTGTATACACATCTCTGGTCCGGAATACAGCGCTATTAATAATAAATGTAGCATTTATAGCGCACGCACACGCACACGCACATACAGTTAGTGACACACAAAAGCAGTCAAATGAACTTTGCAAACCGAAAATCCCAACGAAACCAACAAAAACAACAACAACAAGCAGCAAACGACTCATAACCCATAAGCGTCAAGAACTGCAATGGTTGTTGTTGTTGTTGATGTCAGTCAAGCCCACACACGCAGACACAAGCAAACATACAACATTGTAAAGTCCACACACAAGAACAACAATTGTGTATGCGAGTGCCATAATAATAATAAATGCTATAATCTCTGAAATCGCTAGCGCCTCTGTGAAAGTCCCCCAAGCCCCCCTTTTGCCACTCGAGTATATGCATTTTTTATTTTCAATTTTCATTGTTTCATCTGTAGTAGCAACAACCACAACCAACAACTTTAACAACAACAATGCGATTCGGAGCGTCAAGTGAATTAAGCGATTTTTAAAGCTTTACGCTAAATGAAATTTGAATTGCCATTCCCAGCGTATAATATCCAAATGCAAAAGTGTTCACTTGTGTGTGCAAATTAAATTACGTAAATCAAATACATATAAAATACAAGAAGCAGAAGAAAAAAAATACGAAAACAATACAAAAAATACCACAGAATAAATGCGTAAAATGTTTGGAAAATAATAGTAAGCGTGCATATGAAAATTGCTGTAAAAAGTTAACTAAACGTCGCGTAATTTAACGAATACAGTAATCGATATTCTGTGTGTTATTGTGTGTCTGTGTATGCGTGTGTATTTAACTAATTCCGGTTAAGCACACAGATCAACATGTTTATCATTACGGTAATTAAACTTTTGCTGATTGCGCTCAACATATTTCCAAGCCGCTTCACAAATCGGCGGATTATGTTTCTCATCTATATGACCAACTTAGTGACACATGGTAAGTGCTAAAAAAACCGTTGAAATAAATCAAAGATAGAGATTTGAAATATACGAATTTATAGTTTTAATTCGACTTTTACAAAATTATATGCACGGAATAGTCTGACATCATTTGTATAGCATACTTTTTTGGGCAATGGTGATCTACATTTTATTATAATTTTATTTCATTACATCATATAATTTTAGTTGCTTGCACTATAAAGTTGTTGAAGTTGAAGACCTTCAACAACCCTTCATTGGTCCAATTATTAGCATAGCTGCTTTAAATTCCGCAACATTCACAAAGTATTGCACAGAGAGCAGTTCGAGGTGTTTGGTGTCGAAACTGTCGAGTCGAGTCGAGTCATAATTTAATTAGTAAAATGAGACCTCAAATTCCCCGAAACGACGATGGCATCAAGGTGCTTGCATTCAATTTCAATGCCAGAGGTCCGTGTCGAAATCCGAGTCCGTGCCGTGCTGTGTCGTGCCTTGCTACCGCTTACAGCGTATTCAAAAGCCAGGTGGAATGTTAGAATATGGGCCGCCACCGCCAACTGCGTGATGCAGATAACAAGCCCCAATCCCATCCCCTCTGTAGCCCTTAGCCGTTGGCAGGCATCCACTTGCCGTGTTTAACAGCCTGGCTGGTGTTTTGCTTTTGTGCACCATTTGCACTGGAAAAACAGCAAACGAAATGAACGCATACAAAAAACAAAAGTACCATTTGCAACAGGCAAGAACAACAGCCAAGGACAGGCTGCGGTTGCCGCTACCGTCTGCAGACTACGGACTCCCGACTACAGCTCCAGCTCCGGCTCCATCTGCCAGCTAGATAAAAATTGCTTTGTTAAATTATTTCATAATGACACTAACGTAGCCGTTGATTATATTTGGCCTGCGGGTCATGGACTTCCGGTAACAGCTGCAAAATGCAGCTTCCTTCATCTGCATATATTTTGCATTGGATTGCATAACTTTTCCATGCAGTTCAAGAATATATGCAAATTAAGTCATTTTATTATACTAAAGTTGCTGACGTTGAAAACTTCTAAAAAAAAAAATGCCTTAGGATAGGCGGATGCAGTTATTTTTAGAAAGTGTGTAGCTAATGGGATTTAAATATATTTCACATCAGTCCTGTCTCCATTTGAAATGTGCAGAATGCTATTACTATATTTGAAGACCGTTTTTCAATATGCAGTAATATAATTAATAGAGTATTGATAATTCTAAATATGTTTTCACATTCGCATATTTTGCTGAAATTTTATTTTTAGTTTTCGTAAGAGTATATCAAATATGTTCAGTTTGTTGCATTTGACCTTGTTGCCTAGATGAGTCTGCTGATGATCATGCTGCACATTAACTAACCGACTTGCTTATGCCGCTCTTCATTTACAGTTATGATGGATGAGCCCCGCTTCGCACAGCCGATACCAAATGTCACCGTTGCCGTTGGCCGTGATGCGAATCTGCCCTGTGTGGTCGAGCACTTGGGTGGCTACAAGGTGAGTAGTGTACGGACGCATTGGGCATATCATAAATCGTGTGTACAACGTCACGATGTTTCCCATTCAATAAACTTTCAGGCTGGCGACACTGTCTAAAATCAATTTCGGGAATTGCTCCCTCGCACACAAGGACAGGGCCATTCATAAACTTGCGCAGTGTGCTTGTGTTTGTTGAATTGACATCTATAGATAGCTTGACGTGTTTGTGTGTCTATGATAAGTTGTGGCCTAGACAAAGCAACTGAGTGCTCTGTTGAGCAACTACTTCAAAAAGACACTTCTTTAAATAGATCCACATGGATATATAATAATAATAAAGGAGAATCAACAGTTGGCAACTTTGCAAGCTGGAGTCCATTGAAAAAGTAAAGCCCCCAGAGGCCTTAGCCTCCCCGAACCGAGAGCAAGAGAATAACTAGAAAATCACTTATCATTTATCTCAGTTTTGCTGGCACTGCGCGCTTTCATAACAAATCACAAATATTTACTCGCCATATCAGCTTCATATAAAACACTGTCCTTTGCCAGCCTCTCTGCTCCTAGTCCTCGGCACTGGACATGCGAGTCCACGGCTCAACTGGCAGCTCGCCGTCTGAGAGTCTCAGTCTCAGACAGCTGCTATCTGGCTCTTATTGGACTTTCATCAACATTGCCAGCGCAGCCAAGGAGCGAGTCTGGTGTGTGTGCCGGCCATTGTTGAGCTGAAAACGAGAAACTCATTGCTGTCACTGGGCAGAAAGTAAATTTGAAAAGTTTGCAGCGTGGCTGCAAAATCCTTGCCAAGACAAACCCATGCCCCCTTGTGTCACACGCAATGTAAGCAAACGAAGCTAGAAAGAAAAAGTGTATTAAAAAAGCGGAAACAGCTGTCAAGTTGGGTTTTTTTCTTTTATTTCTTTTTTTTGTTTTTGTTAGTCGCTCTCATGCGTCACAACAAGGCGTTCATTTATTATAACTAGTTGTGGACGTGTGTGTGAGCCAAGTATGTGTATTTGTAGAAATGGATTGTCATTGGTGTTTCTGCTTTTAGGTGGCCTGGATACACATAGATCGCCAGATGATACTGACGATACACCGTCATGTGATCTCGCGCATACCACGCTACAGCATCACGTATGCGGACAACACGTGGCTGCTGCACGTTAATCAGGCACATCAGGATGATCGCGGCTATTACATGTGTCAGGTCAACACCAATCCGATGATTAGCCAGGTTGGCTATCTGCAGGTCGTGGGTAAGTGCCAAAGAGCAGACAACCAACCAGCCAAGCCCTACTGACTACCTCTTTCGTCGCAGTGCCACCCAACATATTGGACATTGAGAGCACCCCATCCTCGGTGGCGGTGCGTGAAAACCAAAACATCAACATGACATGTCGCGCAGATGGATTCCCCACGCCAAAAATCATTTGGCGTCGAGAGGATGGCGAGGAAATAGCCGTAGAGAAAAAGAAGAAAGGTACACATGGGAGTGAGTTTCAAACAGTCAAACTGGGGTTGCTTTAAAAGTTATAAATGTCAGCATACAAATTTGTTATTTGTCGAAAACAAACAACAAACTAATTAATTAAATTTAAATATAATTGCCTAATATCTAAATCTAATCTCGATTATACATATAATATAATCTTTTTGATGTGTCTTAACTTAACATATCTAAATTGTGTAAATTCTAAAATTTGCTGGCATTATTAACTGAACTTTTCAAACTACCCACTTAGATTCATGTGGCTTTTGTCTCATTGAAAATTCGCTATGCTCTGCACGTTTATTTCCATGGTGCGGACACTTCCTTCCGGCAAACATCAAACCCAACAAAAACAACAACAATCAGTTCTCGTCTACGATGGCGATGTGCTGCCGCTGACCAAAGTGAGCCGCAATGAGATGGGCGCCTATCTGTGCATAGCCACCAACGGAGTGCCCCCCTCCGTCTCGAAGCGCATCATATTGGATGTGGAGTGTAAGTAAAGCTTACATAGACAGTATATAGTGGTTTACATGTGTGTGTGTGTGTGTTTATTTGACAAGCAAAACCCATAAGACTTGAGTCAAATGAAAACTATCTATATACACGTTCGCATAGACATATATCGACTCGGAGCTGGTCGCATTATATTGGCATGGCTGTAGCACGCGCGTGCACTTAACGAGAACGATGACAACGACTCGCTGTCTGTGGCAGTCTGTGGCGATGGAGGAGTATCTATGCGCCAGTTCATCCATTGATGCAGGAGTCAGGAGTCGACAGCATCAGGCAGCGTACCTGCTCCGCTGCTCATCAATTTAACTGCATGCTCGCGTCTGGGCTCGTGACAAACGCAGCTAGCGACCTGGTTTGCTGCTCGCTAATGCAGCTGCTGATATATCTATGCTGTATGCTGTGTGCTGGATATACGTGTGTTAGCTGGGCGTAAAAGTTGCGCGGCTGTTGCACGCTCTATGTACCAAGTAAACGCTTGTTAATCCTAACGAGTTTCTGCTTCATACGAACATAGCGCCTCATGCCTCATGTCCCATGCCCCATGCCTACACATTGACAATAATTCACGTCACGTACCTGCAATAAAGTCACTTGCCGGCATTGCACGTATGACTTTGACGGCGCTTTCGTTTTTTTGTCCACCTTTTTTTTCTATTTTATTATGAACGGTTTTGTGCGTGTGTGCTGCAGGAGGGGGGTTGAATTTGGTGGGGGTGCCGCACCGCCATGTTTCGAATTACAGGTAGTCATTGTGAGTGCGCGTTTAAATTTCCAACAAGCCGTTCGCTGTTTCAATTTCGTGTTCGTATTGTGCACAGAACTGGGGCAAACTAAGGGAAAGGTGCGAAAATCGTTGATGGAAGATTGGAGAAGGGAACTCTGTAGCTAAATAGTTGTATATATTGATAAAAGGTAGATAGAAAAGCTGTCTCAATAGGTAGAATTGGCACGGATCCAACAGTGTTTCCAAAATGAGATGGTTCTAATGCAGTTTGCCTAAAATGTAGAACAATTTTATATTCTTCGCATGGCTAAAATTTCATATTTCATTTTTAGTTTGAAGAGACTATTACACAATGAGTTGCTAGTTGAGCTAGCCTCTACTAGTGTATATTAAATACAAAGTCCACAACGCGTACTTCCGGTTAAACTCAACATCATTTTTCTTATTTTTTTGAAGAACCAAACCTGGTAACGTGTAAGTCTCATTGCCATGTCTGGTATACGTTTTTCAGCTTTGTCATTGCACTTTCATTTTGAGCTTGGCAGACTGGCGACTTTTCCAACACATATACGCAAACACATGCACACGGAGAAAACTGAGAACCGAGAAGTGAGCAGCGGAAAAACCGAGGCAGACACATATTGAACATACGTAATGCTGCAGCTTATGCGTGCTTTGGCCAATCGCTTTCAATACCACCTTGTCTAACTGTGTACACACACACATACACACACAAACACCCACATCCGTACACTCATTTATATTTCTCGCATTTCCCTCGGATATCATTCACTTTACTAACATTTCTCTACTTTCACACGCTTCGCGTCTCCTCAAATAGTCTCGCCAATGATTTGGGTGCCGAATCAACTTGTTGGCGCGCCAGCTGGCACAGATGTAACCATCGATTGCCACACCGAGGCGCATCCCAAGTAAGCTTTCCATATTTAGTTCACTTTATTTTCTTAAATTCTTATGTAGCATTGCCGCAAGTTGAGTTTTTCATTTCCATTGATCTAACTTCGATTTTCACATGCACTTTGTTTTCGTATTCTATGCCAAATATGATGAAAATGATGTTGCTGTCTATTTTGCAGAGCCATCATCTATTGGGTGTACAATTCTGTGATGGTATTACCGAGCAAGAAGTATAAGACCGACTACACTGAGAACTCATATCGGTATGTCAAAAGCAAAAGCGCCTCAGCTTTAGCTTCCACAAAATTGTGTTGTTAAATATTTATTATGCATTTGCGCTCTCACCTAAACAACTGGCAGCTGGGTCATGAGCAAAAAGCCAATACATACTTAATTTATATGTTCCCGAAAACTATATTGTCAACATTTCGCCAAATTTTTAAAGAATGTGCAGTATAAAATCAAGCCAAGAGCGGATACCTTTTGACATTTTCATCAAGAATACATTTTTAGAATGTGTTTTACGCAAGAAAACTATCTAATATCAAAATGCAAGCTTTTGTATACAAAAAAAAAGTATCTATTTATTTATTATATAGAATTTAACTTTTAGAATATGCCATTTGGTTTTTCTCGTTAATATTTGTTTGTCTCACTCCAACATGTCTATTTTGAAAAGCGCTCACATGAAACTGACGATAAGGAACCTTCAATATGGCGACTTTGGTAACTATCGATGCATCTCAAAGAATTCACTTGGGGAAACGGAAGGTTCCATACGTGTTTATGGTAAGTGCATTTGTATTGGTAGCCTAAGTGCACACTGCAGCAAATACACACCTGCAGCTACACCCACACTCACACACACCCAATGCAATATCGAGCGGCCTTTGTGCTACAAATTCTGCCAAAAGCTTTTACCTATGTGCAGCTTCAGCGCCCGCAGGCAGGCCGAACAGCACCAAGAGTTGAGGTGGTGAGGAGAGGTGGTGAGGTGAGGCGGAGAAAACGAGAAGGAGAAGTGAAGCAGCGTTTCGTCTAGCTCCGATATGTGCACTGTGCTTTGGAGCGTAAAACTAAACGAGCGGCCACCAACGGAGCTCAACTGTGTCTGGTTCTAGCTCTGGATTTTGCTCTGGCTTTGGTTCCAGCTTTGGCTCTGGCTTTGGCTCTGGCTTTGGATTTGGGTTTGAATTTGGATCTGCTAAAACAGCAGCACGAAGATTCATTCACCATAAACGTAATCATAAAAAAAGGTGCATTCTGGAATTGTTTGACTTTGTATCGAGCAAAGCCGCAAAAAAAAAACCAGACAACACTCTTGTTGCCTGTCTGCCTATGCGAGACGGACCCCACGTTCCTTACTGTCTGGGTTTCGTTTATTTTTAGTGGCTTCTATTTATTTATTTATATTTTATGCATCACTTAGTTGTAGTTGAAGAGTTCTGGCGGCTCCAATGCATTCCCTTAAAGGAATAGCTGAAAAACAGAAACCTTCGTTGCTGGGCAGCCGCAGCTCGCAGATGTTTTCATTGTGTAGGATTTCATACGGAAAATGTTTCCAATAAGTTGCCTTTTTTACAAGATTGACGTAAAAAAGTCAATCTATACGTGTTTAGTATGTCAAATGTATTCTGCTCTAAAATTAAATGTTATTTTGAATTCATAATTACAAATGCCTCTCTTTAAATGCATTACATTCAGAAAAACATTCCAATAAATTTCTTTGGTTGACATATAAAGCATACTCTTAAGTGCAATTAAATATGCAGTTTCACAACAGCGTGTTGACCCATATTTTGCAAATAATGTGACTAATCAAGGCCTCACACACACCTCGAATTAAGTAAATATACGCTATTAATTTAAGTTCTTTAAACTGAGAACGACTGAGCTCAAGAATGCCGGCTGAAAGCATATTATGACCTTTCCCCTGCTAACACTTGACACACAAAACCACAACGCTGCTGGCAACTATATTTGTACGTATACGTACATACTCATATTTTACACTTGTACATACATGAAATTAAAAACTCATTTCGATGATTTTACCATAATTAATTATGCGCTGCAATTCAATTCCATTTTGTTTTACAGAAATACCTTTGCCGTCAACACCATCCAAACAAGTAACGCACACCACCGTCGAGTCCAGGGAGAGTAAGTATAGTATCAGCCAAGCTGATGGTACTGATATGTGTGTGGCTGGCTGTGTGTGGTTCAATGGTGGGGGATTGGTTCGAGTGATGCTCGCTTTTGTGCTTAACACATCCAGTATAGCGTCGAGCGACGAGCGTTGCATAAACTGTGAAAGTCACACCGGCAAACCGACACTCACACCCGCATTCATGCTCACACTCACACTCACACTATCAGGCCCGGGAAGGATACAGGATACGGCGACCCACAAACAAAACTGCGAAAGTAGCAGCTAAGCCAGACAGAGCCAAACACACACACATACACACACACACTCATCTATCCATCCACCCATGCACACACACACCCAAGCTGGGGATTCGCTACGCCCACTAGAAAGAGATAAGGTAAAGCAAAGCACTTTTGACTATTTCAACGTGGAGGGGCTTTTGGCATCTCAAGTCGAGCAGAAAAGTACACACACTTTCAAGTTCAGTGTGTTTGTGTATGTGTGTGTGTGTTCCGGCCGCTGCAAGTCCAGGGCAAAGCAATATGCTGCGGATTATGCTGCTAGGGATTTTCGGGGGCATTAGGTTGGAAACATATTTGAAACACTGCCGGCTCCGCTAGCAGCAAACAGCAATAGCAACAGCAACAACTCTGCAAAAAGGACCAAACATATTTTATTTAAAGTGACTGGCGCGGCGACGACTGCCGCTGCACTGGAACGTAATCCTGCCAGGCAACAAAGGATGTGCTATATCTATATATGCATGTGTATGTGTGTGTATATGTAGGTATGCGTGTGTGTGTGTATGCCCTTGTTGCTATCTTTGTGTGTGTGTGAGCTGCGTGGTAAATTTTTGTATCGCAGCCAAGTGGCTGCCACAAGATTTCCACACAATTTAACTTGAAAACCATGTCAGCAAAGGTTGTACAAGTTGCTCGTGTGTGTTTGTGGGGCAAGTTTTCTTGTTATTGAGTTATTAGCTGTTGTAGATAGTAGTAGTGGCAATAGTCGTGGTCTAAACACATCATGCGTGCTAATTTTACTATTCTTATCCTTTCTTATAGGCAACATTATACCATCCTTACGGAACGAAACAACGAAATCGCTACAAACGGATGTGTATGCAATGAAAAACGATTTGTATGCTGGTGGCACACCTGGCTCATCGTTGGCTGGCTCCGGATCCTCGGCCGCCTCATCGTCATCGATGCAGACGTCCTTGCTGCCCGGCGGCGGCACCGCTGGCAATAGCCTCTCAGCGTTAAGCGGCGGCAGCAAGAACTCCTTGGCGATAGGCAAGAGTGTGTTCTACACGGAACGTCCACCGAATGAGATCTCGGGCTCCACGGGTAAGTGTGTTCAATACATACAAATCTATACCTAACTCATGATAATTTCATACGATATATATTTATATATTTATTTTTTGCCCATTTTGTGCTGCATTTTTTGTAAAATTGGTAATTGCAGCTGGAGCTTTGCATAGGCTGAGCTGGCTGGGCGCAGGATTTGTGCTGCTCATCGCTGCGCTTTGAAATCAATAATTTAGTTACTTAATACGATATAAAAGGCATTTGTAAAATGCAGCCAAAGGGTCACACAGGGGGTTATAAGGGGTAGCTTTTAGGTGTATTCATTTCACAGCTGAAGCAAACTGAAAACCAAAAATTTATATATATTAATAATGACGTTAAAAACTGCAATAATATTAAATGAATAACTCACATTGAATTGAGCTGTTTATCGTCGAGTTATTTAAAAAAAAATGTAAAATGAGAAACTGACAATGATAAGCAAAAGTAAAAAATTTATTATCTGCTGGCGGACAGCAGCAAAACACAATAAAATGCTCATTCTTTGTACAATACGACAACTTATACATAAGTAAACTATAAACTAACAAACACACACACACTCTCACATACAAGCTAAGTAATAAATAATAATATACATATGTTATTATTACATACAAGCATATACTTAATTTGTTGGGATTTTGTGTTTGCTTCTCTGCTTTGTTTTTTTAGAGCTTAGCTTTTTATTTTGTAATCGACACACGCAAAATTGTGTAGCTGAAAGCAAAACTTTTCCTAGATTTAAAACAATTTTTTGCTGTACTCGGCTGCTGTCAAATGAATATGCAATTATACATTTGGAACTATAATAATTAACAAAAACTTTGGAGTTTATAGAATGGCATATCGAATGAAAAAATAGCAGAAATTATCATATCTCAAATGTATACATATGAAGGAAATACATATTGCAATTGTAGAGTTGAATTACTTTCAGTCTATGAACAGAGTTACTCCTAAAGTCATAAAGTCATGCTCTCAATCTATTAAGGTCATCATTAATTACTGCACATTTGCTTATCCGAGCAATTAAGCAAATGCGGTTTTTACCTTGAAATGCATTCAAATTGTAATAAAGAAAAAACGTGGATTTTT
This sequence comes from Drosophila nr. perissopoda 5 BK-2023a, assembly GCA_035044105.1. NCBI lineage: Eukaryota > Metazoa > Arthropoda > Insecta > Diptera > Drosophilidae > Drosophila > Drosophila nr. perissopoda 5 BK-2023a. The sequence continues at coordinate 2,809,066 of JAWNMK010000124.1, forward strand.
CTTTAGTATTTTATTATATTTGTTTCCCATTTTTTCTTTATTAATTTTATACTCATGCTGGCTTTTTCATGTATTGAATTTTATACTTTCTTAGCTTTATTGTGGATATTCCTGCTTAAGTTTCTCGTAGCTCAACAAACATGCAATTTGTAAAATATTAAAGCCTTTTGCTGCCACGACGAAATGCCCTGCTGCCACACTCCTCCAACTAGTCCGTCAACGTTTTGCAGTTGTTGCCGTTTGGCTCATGTTTGGTCAAGGCATTAAAACGCCTTAAAAATGTCATTAATTTTTACATTGCATTACCCTCACCTCTCAGTTGACACACCCTGAGCTACAACAACAACAACAACAATAACAACAACAGCAACTGAAAACGGAAATGCAATAATAATATTCCGGCTGCGTTCACGGCGGCTATTGGCTTGATTTTTCGTATTCGGAGCAAATTGTTGCTTACTGGCTTTTCGGTGCGCTTGGCTCTTGTGCTTGCTGCGCTTTTGTGCGCTTTCATCATTTTTTAATAAATGCACATGCTAATTATATTATTACTCATACGACCCGTGGCATGACATTCGGGTCGAACGGATGAAACACGCTGAAACGTTGTCTGCGCGAAATACTCGCAATTAATTTCAACATAAAATTGCGTGGCCTGCGGTCTCCTGGCCCCGCACACAATGACACACAGTTAACATGTCCAATTTATTGGTCATAATTCATGCAGACCAATGACGGTGCACCCAAAAGGCGGCCCACAGGCAGCACGGACGGAACGGACGGAAACCGACAGACGCAGCGCTATCGACAGTAGCGACGGACGGCAAGAAAAATGGTATTAAGACCAGAAGATATATGGCACATTTGCATACATATATGTATATAAAATCGCAAAGAGTAGTCCTGGGCACACATACACACATACATTATGTACATACATATATGCTGTGTATGTGAGCATTTGGGTGTCGTAGTACGGGGTTAAAGTGCCGCCAATTTACTGTACTTATGTCATGCGTTGTTGGCGTAACTGTATATATGGTTTTAATAATTTAAACCCGTGTTGCATAAGGCCTGCAGCACGTGGCAATTGGCTGGCCAAGATGCACGGCACATAGCTGTTGTTAACCACTGTTAACTGTACAGCAAAAGGACTCAACTGCAGCGCATAGATAAATGAGTGCATTCAAAATAATATATGAATCGTCAATAATGCAGTAACAAAAAGTTCATCTTTTTTATTTTATTTAATTTGATTTACTTTTTCTCTTTTTTGCCTTTTGTAGTTTTCGTGTGCTCATTGTGTCAACTTTTCGTGGTGTTGTTTTTGTTGTTGTTAAACAAATAAGGACATGACTGGCATACATGTATTGTCGCTTCTGCTATTATCTCGAACAATGCAGCTAATTAAGTATTATAAATGCAAGCCATAAGGCAGCACGCAGCTCCTAGCAAGGACATACAGTCAGGATATTGCCCATATGCGCATTAAATATCCACGCCCAATAAGACACACACTAAAACCGCATCGTAAATATACCTCAATAAATTTTCATTAATTTAATGTTTATGAGTTTTGGTTTTATACCTCATTTAGTTTAGAGTTAGAGTTCATTAAACATCTATAACTAATTATTTAGTGTCAACACTAATTGAATTTGTTTTTTTATATTTTCCTCAACAAATATATGTAAATACAACTCTGAGTTTTAAACACAAATTTAAATACAAACACAGAATTAAAAAAGCTGTAAATAAAACTGCCTTTTTATGTAAATAGCTAACAATAATAATATATATGTATTGTCCTGATAAATTGCTATAATACAGCTCATAATAATTGAAATAGACATAAAATCCATTATATCACATTAAAAAAAAACCATAAATATTACCAGTTTCTAACAAAAAAAAAATGAAATCTATAGTAAATTAACAAATGTGCAAAGGTCATCTGCAGTGCTCGGATTTAAGCCAATTAACCTATAAATAAATGCTAGAAAAAAAAATCAAATTGGTATTAAAAATAGTTGTAATTAAATATAACATGCATATACATATACTATATACATAATTATGTTGTTTGTTGCCTGTATTTTAGATGTAAGACGAGATATCAAATCAATAATAGTATTCTAAATGTTGCAAGCTCTTGCAACGGAAATTTTCCTAATAATATGTAAAGCTGACAACAATATTTATTTTGAGCTACAAAACTTATTTCACAGAGCGGCGTATTAAGCTTAAAAAATTGAATCAAAGTTATCAAAGATATCCAGCAAAAAATCATGCAATTTTAAATAATATTCTAGTACATTTATGGATTTTAATTTTTTATGTTCTTAGTCTACTTAATTCCGAAAAAATGCTTCTGCAGAAAACCAGGGAATTGAATTTGTCTGCATTCAAATTAATTACATTAACTTGTATATTTAATGTTAGTCGTGCAGCCGCTCTGTTGTAAAGCCAAGCTATTGTAAAAAAAAAACAAATTAACTACAAGAAAAATCATAAATAATAACAAGCACACACAACAACCAAGTCGACTTAAGATTGAGATTAATAGTAAGCAGTTATTAATACGCGAAAATAAGTATAATAAAACTTAGGTCGATTGATACCAAGCAAGTAAACCAAGTAAAAGAAAACCAAAGCATAACACCAACAACAGAATGCGAACAAAATGGAAAAACAAACAAAAGTAAAGAACATAAATAACTGTTGTTTTATTCAGCAATTTGCATCTAATTCAGCGCTCAATTACATGCGACAACGCCAGCGTCGCAGTCAGCGTCGCAGTCAGCGTCGCATTTATGCAAATTCCTTTTGGCTTTAGCTTTAGGCGGCTTTTCGGTGGGGTTTGACATTTGGCTCTTAACGGCTTTTAGGCCCGAAACGTTAATGAGCGCGTTTATTTTACAGCAACAATAACAAACTGCATAACCAAACCGGCTCTAACCGCGCAATGTGTGTGTGTGTGTGGTTGTGTGCGTTTGTGTGTGTATGGGTGTATGGGTGAGTAGTTGCTAATTGTTTGAGACACGCAAACAAATTTAACACAAAATATGCTAAATATTTGCGACGCAAAGAAAACTGTTTCATAATTTAATGTTATTTGCCTAGATTTGAGCTGACGCTCTGACAGTGCCCAATTAAGTTAAACACGCAGCGCACTAAATCGCCAGCCACACACACATACACACACACACACACACACACCACAGGAGCCACACACCACTTTAACAGCAAGCACATAATTTGTTTGTTCCCATGATGGCCAGACGAACTTTTCGGCGACAAAACGTTTCACATCGGCTTGGCACACGCTGCGTATAAGCAATGCTTAAAGCCGTGCGCCTCAATTTGGTTAACAACTTTTGCCACAAGCATGTAAAACCCACTTGGGCGCACTAACATTATCATAATTATAACATATATAGACAGACAGCGGGATAGACGAAGGATACCTTTTTGGTTATCTTGTTTTTGGCTGGCGCTGGCGCTACTCGAGCAACTTTTCAAAAGTCATTTAAATTATGCGCACAAAAGCGCGAAAATTATGCCACAACGTGAATACAGGCGCCACTTACAGCCGGCACACACACACACACACACACACACACACTCGCAGACATATACCCAAAGAGAAACAGACTGAAACACAAGCGGAAACCACATTTGTCGGCAAAGTTTTGCCTACAGCCGTTTCAGCATTGCGAAAATAGTTGAGTGCAAAGCGTGCGCACACTTAAGATAAGCTTCGAGCGACAAACTTTCATCTTACAAATTCGCGCAGCAGCTCACGCCCCCTCCTACGCCCCTCGGCAATAACCAGTCACACTCTCGACATTTCCAGACGCATTCCACAAATTAATTCTGCGCCGATGTCTGTCTGGGCCTGTTTGTCCCCGGTGCCATTCGAGCCGCTTTTGCAGCTGCAGGAAATATGTTTAATTTCATTTAAATGTAGTAAGTGCAACACTTTGGTTAGCTTTTGCCATCGCATGGCGTCTGCCTCTGAATTCTGGAGGGGTTCTTTTTTTGTGTTTTGTGGGTAGTGGGAATTTGGTTTACATTCGTGCTGCTCGCTTTTTGGCACATAGTCGACACAAATGCAATATTTAAATTCTGTGTATGTGCTTTTGCCTGATTTTAAACAAGTATTTGTGTAAATAGATTTCTGCTCAAAGGATATATTTGAGCTGGTTAATGAGCGCGAATGGCATAAGCAAGGGTATTGATTCAGCAACTCTATCAACAACCGGTTATTTTGATTGACAATTTTTGATAGACGGCAAGCATTACGTTATTCAAATAATAAAATTAAATTTTAGCTCGATATTATTCAAAAAGTTTTTAAAATTACAGATTTTTTACAGAGGGGCACTTCTGTTCCTGACTTTGCTTAGATGCCAACATCATTATAAACATTCTCTAAACCAAATAAATTTACAAAAATGACAGCAACAAATACAACAAAAGCTCAGTTAGCCCACAGGGATTTGCGAAACTTTGTTTGCATTTTTTAAACAGACGCCGCAAATTGCAGCCAAACTTGCCAAGCAGATAAATTTCTGTTGCCACATGCAACACTACTTATATGCATATATATTTTGCTTACTATGTTGCCATTGCTGCTGTTGCTGCTGGATTTTTTTCACTTTGCCTCGTCATCAGCATATTTTATTTGTCGAAACTCATCTGTCAGTTTTACATAGTGCACCCTAGAGAAATTTCATGTTTGTTGCATAAAAATTATATACATTGCCCATTGTTCGCTTGTGTACTTTGATGCCAAATGACTGCCCCACACACATACACACACACACACACACACACTCACGCACTCCAACAATCTCACAATAGCACACAGTATGAGTGGTAATAGTGTCTCCAGTTTTGGCATTTGTTATAAACTAGCGCTGCAGCTGCTAGTCACCGCGGGGACTCATTGATGTGACTGTGACACAACAAGCGAACAGAAACTTTACTGTATTTTCGCGAGGGTGGGGTGGGAGCAGTTAGGGGTGCAATGTTCTCATTTTGTGTGCATTTATGATGTGACCGCTTAAATGCCACAAAACGTTATTTAAAATGATGCACTTTAACAAAATTCACATTAAAAAAAAGAATACATTTTTCAGAGGTTTATTGTGGCTCTAAGAAGCGCTAATGAGTTGTAAATAAGAACTCTCTAGACTAGATAAAATACAAAAATATAATAGGGACAAAGATCCTCTTTACCAGTATATTTTCTGCCACTAATCATAACCGAAGAGCTCCCTTCATAAAATAGGAACATGCCCTGTGATAAATTATGAAAAACTTCCGCAACAGTTTATCCAACGAATGTCGCTTGCCCCGCTCTTTAAGCAGCTTCAAAAAGGTTACAACTTAAGGCAAAAGCAACATTGTCAGTCCAGGACTAAAGACATTTACCTTGCTGTAGGAACAGCAGCCGCCAAGTGTATTTTATGGATGGCTTTTGTTCAGGCTTCCCCCTTTTTAGGAGGGTTGCCACAATGCTTGCCGTCGCGCATATTTGTTTGAGTTTATTTTTTAATTTTCACAACTTTTGACAGCTTTGCTGTTGGTCACGTACGGACAGGACGCCTGTCTGGACTGCCTCCTATATTGGCAATGACCAGTGTGTGTGTGTGTGTGTATGCGTGAGTATGTGTATATGAGTGGTTGCCTGTTGGGTAGCACTTGGCAAGCATCTGCGTTGGACGCACGTGCAACTCATCCTTTTTTTCACACTTTTCTTTCACTCTATCTCTCTCTCTCTCTTTGTCCACTATTGTTGCCATGGTCAATTTTAATCAAGTTTTCTCGCCTGTATTTCTCTCTCTCCGTCTCGCACACTCTGTCTCTATTTAATTGTCAATTTGGACGGCGCGTGTCTCTGCTTGCCAGATAAATTATGTGCCATACAAAACAAATACCACAAGGACAAAAAAAAACTAAAATGCAATCACAGACAAAAACACAAACACACAGACACATTAGACAAATTATCTTAGCGCAGTCTTATGCACACACACAGTCACACAAACATTGTAAACGCATTTACGCAATTTGGGTATGCGTGTGTGTGTGTATTTGTGCTTGCGTATGAAACTCGAATTTACGAGTTGAAATGCATGCAAAACTTTAGCTCGGCTCTTGAACCGTATTGCGGTGGGTGCCCAGTCAGGCGTTCTTATCTGTACCCTGCAGCCCGGTTCAGTTATCTTTTCTTAATGATTCCATTGTCAAACTCATTGCTCCGGAAATTGTGTAGACAATTTAAATATTCAACAGGATATTGCATGAAATATACATAAGTACACTGGTACACAGAACACACAAGCACACAGTGCACACACACACAGACAAAGTCACAAGACCCTAATGTCATGGGCGAGTCAAGTTGGCAATGTGGCAAGTTGACCAGTCAACACTGCGGGCGACAAAATCTTGTTGTACGTAAATGTTCTTTGGTTGATGTCCCTGCTTTGCGCAGAGCTTTATTATTTTTTGTTTTCTAATCTCCGATTTTGTGTCATTTTAAATATGTGCTTGTACTATTCGTAGAAAAAAATAAGTTTTAAATTGGATTTACCTTGAATTTAGTTAGTTGACAAATTACTTAATAAATGTGAGAATTTTGATACTGATTGCTTGACATGTTGTCAGCTAGATTTAAGGCAGCAATCTTAATAGTAAAGTCCATCCAAGGGAAATCAAGTTAGTCACAAGAATTTTCTAACATGCATAAATTTTAGAATTAAATGTCACTTTAAACTATGGACAAAGCTATGGTAAGTTGAAGTAAATATTTAAAGGATTTACTGATTTGCAAACGCAGGAAAGCTTTAATTTTTGCTCAGTTTTCATTTACTCCCTGTCGCTGTAATCTAATTTTGTTTAGCTGTAGCATTGATTCGCAAAGGAATTGTATTTTCCCAAGCCCATCACTTGAAGCATGCGGGCATTTGGACACTTACACCAACCCCAATCCCAAAGAGACCGAGGCTGTGCCTCCCTGGAGTCCAGGAGCGAGTTGTCGAGCCTGCAACGGTGCCCCCCAAAAAACTCGTGTCAGTAACAAATGCCATTCATTTCCGATGCCAAGCCAGGCCAGGCTGCACGTCGCTGCGCCACAGTTGAGCTGGGTTGAAACTAGGGGCGGCCTACAGCTACAAGTAGCCTGGTCGAAGACTTGTGTCTTAATCTTGAGATGGCCAGCAGAAGCAGCTGCTGCTCCTACTGTTGTTTATTGTATTTGGACTCTGGCTCCATTTGTAGCAGTGACTTTGACAAGTTGGATGTTATAACATTAGTTTGTGTTAATCTTTTACTTGCTATGGTCACAAGGGAGAAGCGCTCAACAATTGAAATGGGGCATATATTTGATGGACTTTCGCATCAAGTTTTCTAATGCAACTTGAAAAGTTTTTGATAGCCAAACAAAAGCGGTGGAAACAGAAAGCAAATCACTTTATGCTGCCAACGCTGCCACAGGATGCCTCGTAAACTTTTACGCGCTCCAAAAAACGTGCGGCGGCTGGTGGCGGCGATTGTTGGCAGTGGGTGGACAGTGAGAGGCGGAGAGGTGGGATTGGTTAGAATTAGTGGTAAGCTGGGGTAGTGGTCCTGATTGTTGCGTTTCCATTTCATGGCTTTGCTGCTCAGTCGCTGCTCAGTTACTACTGTTCCAGGTTTTGGTTTGTCGCACAAACACTTTGCTCCCAAAATAGCTTTTCATTGTCTGCTGTTTTAGTGGCAAAGGCATGGGAAGATGAGAGTAAAGGGAGGGAGGCATACAAATGTCAATAAAATAAATACTGTTGACGCAGCGCGGTTATTTTCCAACACAATCTCCATTACGGCGTTTACATTTCTATGTGTGTGTCTCTCTGTGTGTGTATGTGTGTGTGCGTGTTGAACACGTCTGCCTGTTGGCCTGACTAGCTGTATTTGACTTTAAGCGGCGTTAACGGCGACAAAGATAAAGACATGAAGCCAGACAGAGAGAGTGGGAAAAGCAACGTTTGCCTGCCACTCGTAGATACGTTGCCTCAATTGACGGTCATTGTCATTAAGTCGCACAGAATGAAGATGAGTTTTTCCATTTTATTTGTACTTGTTTTTTTTTTGGGGGGGTTTTTTTTCACGCCTCGCTTGTCGTTTAGTTCATTTGCCTTATCAACGTGGACAACAGGATACGATGCTAGTGTCAAAAATGCTAAATCAGTTTATTTTAGATGTAAGATGAGTATTTAAGAAAATGTAGAGAGATTTTCTTCATTATTAACTAAAGTTGAATCTTCCCTTTTTCCTAGAACTTGGAACTTAACATCTAAGAGTGCTGAATTTGTAGGTTTTTCTAATATTGCTGGCATTGTTATAGTGATCAGATTTTCAATGGTCAGGGCTGTGTTATTATGGTTTGGCCCCTAGAATAATACTAAATTCAAAATTTGAAAGGTGAAATTTGCTCGATTTTGTTATTTTTATATTCATATTTACCGATTTTGACAATCAGATATTTTTGATCGTCGATTGACAAAATACTAACTACATTTAACGTTAAGATCGCGATTTGTCGCGTATATTCATTATTGATTAACAAAAAAGCCAAAATGTGTCTAAATTTTCAGTCTATAATTTGTACTTGTCTTCCGACCTAAAATCACGTTTTCAACTTTAAATGTACGATTGATTTAGGGGCAAAACTATGATCAAAAAGCCCTCGCTTTTTAAAATCAGTTGAGTTTTGACGAAGTTATGGCATTTTGAAGTTTCGACCTATGCCCATATATCGATATATAGATTTTCAGGCTATAATTTTTACTTGTCTTCCGACCTCAAATTTCGTTTTCAACTTTAAGTGTACGATTGATTTAGGGGCAAAACTATGATCAAAAAGCCCTCGCTTTTTAAAATCAGTTGAGTTTTGACGAAGTTATGGCATTTTGAAGTTTCGACCTATGCCCATATATCGATATATAGATTTTCAGGCTATAATTTTTACTTGTCTTCCGACCTCAAATTTCGTTTTCAACTTTAAGTGTACGATTGATTTAGGGGCAAAACTATGATCAAAAAGCCCTCGCTTTTTAAAATCAGTTGAGTTTTGACGAAGTTATGGGATTTTGAAGTTTCGACCTATGCCCATATATCGATATATAGATTTTCAGGCTATAATTTTTACTTGTCTTCCGACCTCAAATTTCGTTTTCAACTTTAAGTGTACGATTGATTTAGGGGCAAAACTATGATCAAAAAGCCCTCGCTTTTTAAAATCAGTTGAGTTTTGACGAAGTTATGGCATTTTGAAGTTTCGACCTATGCCCATATATCGATATATAGATTTTCAGGCTATAATTTTTACTTGTCTTCCGACCTCAAATTTCGTTTTCAACTTTAAGTGTACGATTGATTTAGGGGCAAAACTATGATCAAAAAGCCCTCGCTTTTTAAAATCAGTTGAGTTTTGACGAAGTTATGAGATTTTGAAGTTTCGACCTATGCGCATATACCGATTTTCAGGCTATAATTTTTACTTGTCTTCCGACCTCAAATTTCGTTTTCAACTTTAAATGTACGATTGATTTAGGGGCAAAACTATGATCAAAAAGCCCTCGCTTTTTAAAATCAGTTGAGTTTTGACGAAGTTATGAGATTTTGAAGTTTCGACCTATGCGCATATACCGATTTTCAGGCTATAATTTTTACTTGTCTTCCGACCTCAAATTTCGTTTTCAACTTTAAATGTACGATTGATTTAGGGGCAAAACTATGATCAAAAAGCCCTCGCTTTTTAAAATCAGTTGAGTTTTGACGAAGTTATGAGATTTTGAAGTTTCGACCTATGCGCATATACCGATTTTCAGGCTATAATTTTTACTTGTCTTCCGACCTCAAATTTCGTTTTCAACTTTAAATGTACGATTGATTTAGGGGCAAAACTATGATCAAAAAGCCCTCGCTTTTTAAAATCAGTTGAGTTTTGACGAAGCTATGGGATTTTGAAGTTTCGACCTATGCCCATATATCGATATACCGATTTTCAGGCTATAATTTTTACTTGTCTTCCGACCTCAAATTTCGTTTTCAACTTTAAATGTACGATTGATTTAGGGGCAAAACTATGATCAAAAAGCCCTCGCTTTTTAAAATCAGTTGAGTTTTGACGAAGTTATGAGATTTTGAAGTTTCGACCTATGCGCATATACCGATTTTCAGGCTATAATTTTTACTTGTCTTCCGACCTCAAATTTCGTTTTCAACTTTAAATGTACGATTGATTTAGGGGCAAAACTATGATCAAAAAGCCCTCGCTTTTTAAAATCAGTTGAGTTTTGACGAAGTTATGAGATTTTGAAGTTTCGACCTATGCGCATATACCGATTTTCAGGCTATAATTTTTACTTGTCTTCCGACCTCAAATTTCGTTTTCAACTTTAAATGTACGATTGATTTAGGGGCAAAACTATGATCAAAAAGCCCTCGCTTTTTAAAATCAGTTGAGTTTTGACGAAGTTATGGGATTTTGAAGTTTCGACCTATGCCCATATATCGATATATCGATTTTCAGGCTATAATTTTTACTTGTCTTCCGACCTCAAATTTCGTTTTCAACTTTAAATGTACGATTGATTTAGGGGCAAAACTATGATCAAAAAGCCCTCGCTTTTTAAAATCAGTTGAGTTTTGACGAAGTTATGGGATTTTGAAGATTCGACCTATGCCCATATATCGATATACCGATTTTCAGGCTATAATTTTTACTTGTCTTCCGACCTCAAATTTCGTTTTCAACTTTAAATGTACGATTGATTTAGGGGCAAAACTATGATCAAAAAGCCCTCGCTTTTTAAAATCAGTTGAGTTTTGACCGAAGCTATGGGATTTTGAAGTTTCGACCTATGCCCATATATCGATATACCGATTTTCAGGCTATAATTTTTACTTGTCTTCCGACCTCAAATTTCGTTTTCAACTTTAAATGTACGATTGATTTAGGGGCAAAACTATGATCAAAAAGCCCTCGCTTTTTAAAATCAGTTGAGTTTTGACGAAGTTATGAGATTTTGAAGTTTCGACCTATGCGCATATACCGATTTTCAGGCTATAATTTTTACTTGTCTTCCGACCTCAAATTTCGTTTTCAACTTTAAATGTACGATTGATTTAGGGGCAAAACTATGATCAAAAAGCCCTCGCTTTTTAAAATCAGTTGAGTTTTGACGAAGTTATGAGATTTTGAAGTTTCGACCTATGCGCATATACCGATTTTCAGGCTATAATTTTTACTTGTCTTCCGACCTCAAATTTCGTTTTCAACTTTAAATGTACGATTGATTTAGGGGCAAAACTATGATCAAAAAGCCCTCGCTTTTTAAAATCAGTTGAGTTTTGACGAAGTTATGGGATTTTGAAGTTTCGACCTATGCCCATATATCGATATATCGATTTTCAGGCTATAATTTTTACTTGTCTTCCGACCTCAAATTTCGTTTTCAACTTTAAATGTACGATTGATTTAGGGGCAAAACTATGATCAAAAAGCCCTCGCTTTTTAAAATCAGTTGAGTTTTGACGAAGTTATGGGATTTTGAAGATTCGACCTATGCCCATATATCGATATACCGATTTTCAGGCTATAATTTTTACTTGTCTTCCGACCTCAAATTTCGTTTTCAACTTTAAATGTACGATTGATTTAGGGGCAAAACTATGATCAAAAAGCCCTCGCTTTTTAAAATCAGTTGAGTTTTGACGAAGTTATGGGATTTTGAAGTTTCGACCTATGCCCATATATCGATATATCGATTTTCAGGCTATAATTTTTACTTGTCTTCCGACCTCAAATTTCGTTTTCAACTTTAAATGTACGATTGATTTAGGGGCAAAACTATGATCAAAAAGCCCTCGCTTTTTAAAATCAGTTGAGTTTTGACGAAGTTATGGCATTTTGAAGTTTCGACCTATGCCCATATATCGATATATCGATTTTCGGGCTATAATTTTTACTTGTCTTCCGACCTCAAATTTCGTTTTCAACTTTAAATGTACGATTGATTTAGGGGCAAAACTATGATCAAAAAGCCCTCGCTTTTTAAAATCAGTTGAGTTTTGACGAAGTTATGGCATTTTGAAGTTTCGCCCTATGCCCATGTATCGATATATCGATTTTCAGGCTATAATTTTTACTTGTCTTCCGACCTCAAATTTCGTTTTCAACTTTAAATGTACGATTGATTTAGGGGCAAAACTATGATCAAAAAGCCCTCGCTTTTTAAAATCAGTTGAGTTTTGACGAAGTTATGGGATCTTGAAGTTGCGACCTATGCCCATATATCGATATATCGATTTTCAGGCCATAATTTTAACTTGTCTTCCGACCTCAAATTTCGTTTTCAACTTTAAATGTACGATTGATTTAGGGGCAAAACTATGATCCAAAAACCCTCGCTTTTTAAAATAAGTTGAGTTTTGACGAAGTTATGGCATTTTGATGTTTCGACGTATACCCATATATCTTCATCTGTGAATCTACTATAGTGTTAGAGTCCAGCTGTTTTATTTGATTGAAAACTAAACAAATGGTACTGAATGAAATTCAAAACAAAGTTCGAGTGGAACGCATTGGCAAATTGCCACTTTTCTATAAAGCGCTTAACCCAAGGACCAAAACCACGTATTCACCCACGTGCCACACAGGCCACACTGTTGCCCACTTTTGTTGGTTTATCTACTACTTTATTACTGCAAATCCTCAGATAATTTATTTGATTTGTACGCGCGTATGCCACAACATGCCAGCAGCCTCTCTCTGCCTCGACCTCCCTTTTTCACTCTCATACTCAGTTGAACAACAAGAAAAGGAAGCAACAGCTGCGCTCTAGGGTTTGTTAGAGTTTCAACATTCTGTTGGTTTCTCTGCTTATGTGGGTGCTGATTTGTATCGCTAGACTGTAAAGTGTATCGCATTACAATCAGATTAACTTAAAGCCATCTTGTGTATGTGCCTCTCTCTCTCTCTCACACACACACACACGCTCTGCCGCTCAGCCTAAATTGAATTTAAAAGTTGTATTGGAACAAAATTGAAAAATAATTTTTATGCACAGCTAGGAGATAAGTGCCAGGACTTGGAGTTGTATTTTAAGTAAATTAGGCGACGCCCAAGTCTGCCTACGTCTTTAAGAACTAAAAGAACTTAAAGAACACGTCCAGATCGAATTTTAAATGCCCATAAATATTTACAAAAAAAGAGTTGTCGGAGTCAGAGTTGTTTTTACCTCACTGTTTGCGGTTGTGGTTAACTAGATAGACTCTGGACAGCACCAGCTGGCCCTTGACGCAGACTCAACGCCAACCAGTTGGGCATAAGTGGAAATTTATGGTCTGGTCCTTGAGCAAGATATGCAATTGAGCATTCCAGACAGACGGGACTCGAAGCGCATGTCCATTTATATTCAAAGGACATTGGAGCAGCAATTGATAAAGCGAGCAATAAAAAAAAAAGAAGAAAAACTGTTCCACAAATGTTGTAAATGCAAAAGGGATACAATTGTCTGTGTCTGACGTTGTCTTCGCAGTGAATGTGTGTGTGTGGAAATCTCTTTCAGTGTGAGCGTTTTTGGCTAATGTGATAAATCAATTTTATGTGAAAATCTCAGTGCATAAATTCGGTTAACTAACGCATTTGTCAAGAACACTCAAGCGACTTAAGTTGGCAATAAATTTGCAAAAACTAAGACAAATTTGGAAGCGCTTAGGTAACTTGTAAATTGCCTAATTAAGATCGTTACTTTGTGCCAGGCAGACACTTGACGCATGCAACAATGTCAAAATCAAAGGTTGCTTGAGAATGTTTGGATTGAAACGGTCTTCAAATTGAACTCAAAGCTGCCGGTGTTATGGAATTATAACACTAACAAATAAATGCCATGTATTGAACCGTAAAACTATAGCTTCAGCTTTCAACATTTTCCAATAAACGACCGGTTGGGTACAATTTAGGTTAGTTGTGTAACAAATCGCATTGGGAAATCAAATCCAATAATAGCTGTGGCTGCAACTCCTGCTGCCCCCGTCCGGTATTTGTTATTTGATTGTCATTGCCCACGGCTAAAGTCTCCACAATCAAAAACCACAAAATGTGAGGGTACCTTTATTCTTCAGCAGCAGAGGCTGCAGCAACTCCATCGAAAAAAAAAATAGTAACTGACATTTGATTTTTCTTTTCTGCAGTTAGCGCTGCTGGGGCTAATGCCCCAATAGCTGACAGGCTTTATTTCTGTTTGCGTTGCGATGGTTGTTGACCAATTTGTAGACCATCATCAAGTGTGAAATTTTCCAATTTCCGTCAATGGCGACCGATAGGGAGGTATCAGTTCTCACTGCCCATCTACAGTAACAGTCCGAGGGCTGTATTAAAATTGTTGGGATACATCCCACACCATACAAGAGAAATGCAAATGCAGCGTTTCGTTTGCAATGGTTTTGTGCGTATTTGTGCTATACAAACTGAGTACTCTGCGAAACGATCTATTTGTAAAGCTAATCGCGTGGAAAAATAACACATTTTCTGAGTGCCATCATTTTAAATAAGAGTCATAATTTATAGCTAAATACTTTAAGAAACTTTCCAATTAATGGGTTTTAAATGACGCTGGAATATGTATGTATATTTGTATATAAATAATTGTATATGTCGACCTACAAAAACTACTCATCCACTCCCAGTCTCCCACCATTGCAGTAATTACTCTCACCATCAATTGAATTTGAAGCATCTCGCCCGAGCACCTCAGCTCAACGCATTTCAACTTCAAAGCGGTAAAGTTTAATTGAATTTAATTAAAAGCCGACAAATTGATTTGGCTAAAAGTTTAGAACCTTCTCTCCGTGAGAGATCATTAGCCAAAGGTCAAAGTCACTCTCAAAATATACTACGTCGCAACTTATAGCGATTGTTTCCCATCTACCCACTTCACTTCGCTTGCGTAAAACGCTGCACCTCAATTAATGGCGCTCAAGCGAAAGTTTAATTGAAGTATTCTATGAGAAATTTTCGCTATCGTATCGACATGGCCTACGCGAACCATAATTACACCTGTCCAAAGTTGCCATTCTAAGTATTTCTATTTCTCAAACAGCGCTAATGTTGTTTTTGTTTGTGTGCTGTTGTTGAGTTTGCTTTAATTTCACGACTGATAAAGCACAAAGATTGAGTTTAGCTCGGAATTAAATATTTAAGTGCGCCTTTAAGAGGCTTGTTTGCATTTCCAGGAATTTGGCTGGCTGTGTATTGTGCTTCCTTATTAATTCAGTCAATATATATATATATGTACATACATATATGTGTGTACTTATAGCACATTATCAGTTGCTGATTATATTGTGTGCGGCTTTTTTTAAAGCCGCAAAAAGAGCCATTCAATGGGAATAAAATAAAATGAATAGCGTTCGGGATCCTTTTTTTCCTCTTGCGCAGACATTGAACTAAAATAAAAACCATAAATGGCAAGCCTTCCCCCCGAGCGTAGCAAGGCAATCAAGCAGAAAGGCTACTGCTTTATTTTCAATGTCTATGCGACTGCTACATATATATATATTTTTATATATGTGTGTGTGTGTGTGTGTGTGCACTACAGCAAAATGGCTGCCGGTTAAATTGGCAACACTTTATCAAAAAATATGAAAAGCACTAAAAGTCGAAACGCATGGCAAATGGTTAACAAGCAAACAGAATAAAAAAATACATACATATGTAAAATAAAATAAAAAGGGTACCGGGAGCAGTCAGGACGTAGACGAGCACATGACTGGGGCTTGCATATAGATTGGCAATAAGGCCAACTTGAATCATCATAAAGCAGCATCGAAAAAGTCAAACACAGACAGACAGGCCATGGAAAATATGCAAATGTCGCAGGACCTCGCATATATCGTATGATTCTCCATTTACAAAATACCACAAAATTTGACGAGACAGATGCAAAACGAACTAAAGCTCAAATTTTGTGTCAAGTTCGAAACCATTTTTAAGCACAATTTATGCACTTAAACAGTAAGCAAAGTGTGAGTGCTTATTTGTGTGTGTAAGTCAACTAAAGTCCACTTTACAGCTTCATTAAAATATGCAAACTACAACAGAGTAGAGCAGCAGCACGAACAGTTGCGTAATGTGGGTTTTTTAAATGCTGATCATTTTTGACAGAGTTATGGCTGTCCAGTTCCCAAAAGCATTTTTAAGGGAATAATTTTATCAAGAATATCGATCCAGAATCACGTTTCTAACTTTATATGTAGAACTATTTTAGAGGTGAAACAATGTTCAAAAAGTCCTGGTTTTTGAAATTCTGATAATTTTTGACAGAGTTATGGCTGTTGAAAGTTTTGACCAGTTCCCAAAAGCATTTTTAGGGGTATTAGAAAGGTCAAACCAGTATTAAGTTTCTTTTATTTTAGGGAATTTCTTGAATGTAATTAAAATATACTCGAGATTTTTTATTTTATTTATTTCAATATTCTATGCACACAATGTACAATGATTTATACAATTTTAGTGTTATTTATGGTTGTAAAGCAAATATTTTGTATATTTTATTGTAAATATGAATAAGTTTATATTTTAATGTATCCTGCAGAGCATTGGAATTCCATATATTAACATGTTATAACTCCATAAGTCCAAGAGTTTTCGTATTGAACCAACTAATCTGTTCAATCAACTGTCAATTAACAAGCAATGGAAAACGCGTTCGACCAGCACAAAAACACTTTCAAGCACACAGACAGACAGACGGACATACATGCAAGTACCCTTTCATAATTTATTCAATTGAAGTGGAGCTTTATGACACAGAAACAAATCGCTGCATATATCAAATTGGTTCGTTAAACAAACGCCCATCGTATCGATGTGGTCCGATTCGCTGGACTTGCTAATACAATTTTAATCAGGGCCCAACGCCTCCGCCCCTAAAAAGCATAATTTCAATAAAACGAAAATATACAAGTAAGCCTGCGGAATGCGGCAAGTGGCATGCGACATAATGTGGCATATGCCGTGTGTTTAGGCACCTGAACTGCGGCTGATTTTGTCAGCTGACTGAAAGTAATTAGCTTGAAATAACAAATTATTAACGAGCTAGCATTATTGTGTGGTGGCAGCTGAAACACATACACAACAAACATATTAAAATTAGCTGGTGCAATTTGTGGCAGTTCGTTATGGGGCACTAAGGCAGTGTGTAGTCTCTCTCTCTCTCTCTGTCTCTCCCTTTTTCTCTCTCTCTCTCTC
Organism: Drosophila nr. perissopoda 5 BK-2023a; assembly: GCA_035044105.1. NCBI lineage: Eukaryota > Metazoa > Arthropoda > Insecta > Diptera > Drosophilidae > Drosophila > Drosophila nr. perissopoda 5 BK-2023a. Next base: position 2,826,374 of record JAWNMK010000124.1, read on the forward strand.
TCTCTTCCTCTTTGGCAACCAATTAAGATGGGATTATGTGAACCAATGTTGTAAAGTGCATGAATTGCAATTAACTTTTATATGCGCCACGCTGCACACCGGAGTACCGACTCCGACCGGCAACGACTGTTGCAAGCTGAAAAGCGAAATAGAATCACAAAAGATGCCAAATCTCCCGACAATGCCCAAGTTGAATGTAAATTATTCAAAAGGTAGCTAAAAATACGAGTATTACGCGATGGATGTCATTTACATTGCGGTTTCCTCAGACGACACTGTCGTCGTTGTCGTTGCCGCCATCGTCGTCGTCCTCATCCTTGCCAGACAGCACCAAAATGCCAGCAGAAATGAAATGGAATTGTTTGTGGGATGAAACAAAAAAGAAGCAGTCAAGTTGCGGGCTTGAAAAGTGCCTGGAAAATGCATTAAATTCAGTTTTCGTGCAACTGAGACAACAGTTGAGTAAATTATGGCCACGAGCAGCAGCAACCATCCAGCGAGCCAGCCAAAAAAGGTCAGGAGAATGGCGGAGGCTGCTTCTGTTGAAATTTTTATGAAGATAGCAGCGCACAAAATTTGAATTTTGCAGTCCAAAATAGTTAAGGGGCTCAACTTTAAGTGCCACAAACTGCAGCCCAGCTATGTTAACTAACACTTAAGAAGCAACTTAGTTTCAGCTCCATAACGAGCGCTGCGATCTATAATATCTATAAGAAGCTGGCTACTCCTTGCGGTTGCACTGGGCTTATGCGTAATGCAACTTATAGCTAAGTCGAAGCAGTAGCAGTCAGCAGGCTGCTACGTCAGCTGAAAAATGTTGCAAACATTTAACAAAAATAATGGCCAGCATATTCTAGCGACAAGTCATGTCGCTCTACAACTTGAGAGGAAAATGCCAGCCAGACAGGCAGCCAGCCAGCCAGGCAGTTACCCAAACAGGCAGGCAGGCACGCAGGTTGCCAAGCAGACCTGGTAACCAGACACTCACTCGAAGCTGCGAAGCTGGAAGCTGGAAGCCTGCAAGAGCCGTGCTCAATTTTTAATGATTGCCAAGACGGTGGGGAGCATTGCTCTGGCAATGGCGTGCAATAAAAACCACATTTAATGCTTAAATTCCTCAGCAGTTCCGCTAAAAATTAAGCCATCAAACTGAAAAAAAAAAAACAATTTGAATGCCCGCATTAATTGTCAAAATGCCTCTATAAATATTGAAATTAATTACTCTTATACAATTTTAATTGATCAACAGAAATACATAAAAATAAATACGCCTATAAAGAAAACAAAAACCGTAAACCAATTTATTTGGTTGCCCAAAATGAACTGAGCTCGTTTCACGTTGCTAGCATTCGGCTCATGTTGCAACCTTCGTTAATTTTCGGCTCGGATTTCGTTCAGTTTGCGAGAGTTTCGTGTATAAGAGTTTAATACGCTCTTTGAACTTTGCGCCTGCGCATACAATTTGTAACAGAGAAAGGCAATCCATCTCAAATCAAAGCAAATAAAATAAAGTAAACAAAATATAATGCAGCAAATAACGCAGAAAGTCAGAAATTTACTTGTATTTCATTACTTTCGAATAAAATAAAATGATTATCATAATATGCTCATAAGCCAATCCATTACCTTTAATTGCAATCATTTTTAATATATACATACATTTATTATATATATTAAACTTCTCTTTGTTCTTCTGTAACTCTATCTGTTCCTCAAGGTTATTGGGCGCCTTCTAGTTGCTTCATCGAAAATACACATGTTTTTGTTTGCATCACAAGTTCTAGAAATAAACAAGTAGAGCACCTCCTTTGTGCCACATCTCCAAGGAGACGCAGCAGGAAGTGCGTGCTTATGGTAAAATTTGTTTTGTCTTCATCATCAGTCGAATCTTTTTTACTTTGTGGCCAGATTAAAAAAGCCGAACATAAGTACTTTCGCTGAGCCGTAACTTTAATGAATATTTCTTGTGTACTCGCTATGATATTCTATCATATCATATCGCCAACAAAACACATCATAAAGTAAAGAGTCCATTATGTGTTACGGGTATCGCCAACATATGCTCATCATCATTGGATCATCCCTTCTTTCAGTTTGTCTGTCCGTCTGTTTGTGTTTTTCCTTTTTTATATTTATTGCATCATTCGTTGCTGTAAATTCGCATATTAAGTGGATTGATGTATTAATATTTAAACGGCGATTTGTGGCTTTCATAAGAAGCTCTGAGGGGACTAGCAAGTAAAACGACTCAAGGACCACCGGGTAACTGTAACACTGAAGCTGCACTTAACCTTTGACCCTTTGCTGAATATTTATGGGAGCTGGACTCCTGATAATGTTTAATCTGCATATAGGAAAATCGATTTCAGATACATTTCAACCCATATGCTTTCCTTTGACTTACTCGCCCAAACAATAATTACCTCTATAAAAGTTACCATCTTCTTGCAGACGTTTCCCTCTCCACTCTTCTCTTCCCTCATCTGGTCACAACATTAAAACGCGGCTCGCATTGTGGGCCCCATGTTAACTTTTTGTGGGCGTGCTTGGGCTCATAAATAAAACATAAAGGCGCCGGCGCGTAGAATTCCTTTTTTATGATGTCGGCAAGCAGTTGCAGGCTCCGCAACTTTCCTCACGGCCGGACGGGTGTGCAGCATATTTTGAAAAATGTTTATAAAATAACACGGAAAACGTACAAGTCATAAATAATGAGTTCGAGCACAGAGATATGAAGATAGTCAAGGAAGAGAAGCCAAGTCGAGTGTCGCAGTAATATAAAATTACCACGCGTTTGACATGCAAATATCGAAAAAAAAAAGGTTGAGACGGATCCCAACTGGCAATTATAAGTAGCTGTCACTATGAGTCGTTTGCGCTAATTCAAACAAATAGGCAAAGTAGAATTAAGTTGAGATACGTAATTATAAGTTATGTGGAGTAATGACTTAACTCTTCTACAAAATATCTCTCTAGGGGTCATTCACATTGAGTTTGTGGAGGAAATAAATTGCAACTGACACTTGGACAACTATTGACAATTAATTACGCATCTGACACACGAACAACTACTCCTTCCCCCCTTACTCACTCTCTTTCTCTCTTTCACTCTCTCTCTCTCTTTCTCTGAAGTAACTGAAAATTGCCAAAGCCACAAGCAAAACTCAAACCGAGAGCAACCCACACAAGAAGGCAACCAAAAAGGTCGTCATTATCATACTCGCTCATTGTCGTTAGGCTGCAGTTGATTATGCAATCTCACACACACACCTACACACACACACACCTGCATGTTTGTTGTGCACTCAACTCCTATTCCAATTGGCAAACTACTGCAAACACTATCGATTAACATTTAATTGCACCTGAGGCAGCCGACATTTCTCTCTCCTTCAGCATTCCCAATCGAAATTATTGTTTGAGCCTCTTCAGGCTACACTACGTCCTATAACTTGACCCACATCATCTACAAATTCGCAATATTTGTTTGGTTCTTCAATCTTGCCTCTGGCCACAGCACATAACACCTACTCTGCTTAATATTGTGTTGTACATTTATTGGAGTACACAGAACACGGATGCAGGTCCTCATAACTAGAAATGCTTACTTATTCCATCATATTTGAATTTTCTTCTTACACTTTGTGACGCCTCCTTTGAGAACCACTCTCAGAATTAAGGAAAACACTCATCGGTTGAGCAGCCAAAGGGCACATCAACTCGAATATTTTCCGCTTTTGGAGTTTTGTTTTTAACCCTTTGAGGATATTCAGTTTATAACAAACACGAAACAACCTTTTCCGGTTTCAACTCGGCAATAAAAACCAAACAATTTAGCGAAAAGTTCGAAGGCGTTTCGCTTCTGCGGTCGCTCAAAGCGTTTCCCAAGCATTTCGGTGTCAACAACAACAACAACATCAACTAGAGTCAAAACACTTCCGCTTTTCACACGTTTTCTTTCCCCTTTTCCGAGGCATGAACAAAAAATTCCGCAAATGTTGCTCCAAAAATAACATTTGAATACCAAAAAAGGTTTTTGTGCCACGTCAGACAAACGAGGATGAGGCTGATTCCAGGCAAAAGGATGCAGATGTTGCTGGAGACGACTCTATTTGGAGTTATTTTGGGCATTTCGATGTTGACATTTCAGGATACTAACTTGGCCGTGGGGAAGGGGAAACTGTTTTGCAAAAAACGGAAAATAAATCTTCATTTGAAGTGACTAAATGACAATTTTTTTATTGTTTCGTTCGTTTCATGGGCAAATAAAGAGCGCGTCACATTGATTTTTCTAAATGACTCTGTTTACTCAACGCCAGTCAACAACCGAAACAAAATCAGAATCAGAATCCGTATCACAATCCGAATCAGCGCTCCTCTTGTCCACAATCGAATTGGAACCCCCTTTGGATATCGCGTTACACAACATTAATATTTGATTTTGCTGTTTGCTGTTTGCTGTTTGCTTTTAATTTACTCAAAAGCAAATTCATTTAGATTTTCTCCATATGAAGCAGACGACAGCCCAAGTAAATGTCTCCCTCTTCCCTGTGGCCTCCATCACTTGCATCCATTGCACTCCACGAAATCGATACTTCGATATTTCTGATACACACTGCATTCGAAGAGTGATTGGTTCTGTTTAAAACAGAGTTGGCGATGCGGAAGCGGAAGACGTGGAAAAGTTTTTAGCACTGCTCTGACTTCTTTGTCTGTCTCCATTCAGCATCAAATTGTTTCGCAATCACTTTTTCCATGGAAATGTTGGAAAATATTTAGAATATGAAAGTTTTTCCATCAGTGATGTTTTATAAATGCAGGTTTTAATTAATATGTGTGATTATGCAGCCTTACAGTTCTAACTTTAAATGTTGTAATGGACTTACTTTAAGCAGTGGTTCTTGAATTTATGTACAAACAAATATACATAAATGAAGGCTAATATATGTCCTGACAGTTTGAAGGCGTAAATGAGTCCAAATCAAAGAGGATTTAACCTGACTTGCCTTGACCCACATTACCAACAGTTGCCACTTGCAAATTTATTTGCTAAGATATATTTCGAAATAGTTAAATTCCTATTTTTCATCATCAACCTCCTCATCCAGAGCAAGGCTTAAGCGCTCACATGAGCACAGACAGACTTGGAATGTGCCAGCTGTTAATATTTTGACAATGACGCACAAGTCCTGGACAAAGGACAGACTCTCATAGGCACTCAGACAGACAAACAGCCTGCCTAATGCCAACCAGTTGGACGGACAGTTGGCAAGATGAATGTCGACAGTTGGATGAAAATCCGAATTTCATATTCGGGCCGGGCACTCGAGTCTCAACACAATGTTTAACCCTCTTGTAGTCGTGGTTGTTGTTGTTGCAGCTCTGTTATTGTTTAAGTTGTTGTTTTTCTGGCACCTTCATTAGTTATTCAAAAACTGTTGAGATCGAGGTTGGAGCACAACTGGAACTATGGCAGAAGTGCTCGGGTTGACTTAAGCCCAGTGGCAAACCCACATGTGAATTATTTCGAGGGGAGGTGGGATTTTGATGACTGATGAGAAGAATGACTCATACGTTTGTTTCAATAGCGAATGACCTTCAAGTGGAATTATAGATTTAATTTTGATAATTCAAGCAGAGCTCTCAATTTAATATGTAAATAATTATTATAATTTTATTTTTAATTTACAGACTTAGGACTGTTTCTGACAATGTGATTTAAATCTTAAAGCTGTTCTGCAATCGACAAACGGCCGAAGACTAATCCTGCTTATTTTGCATTGTTAGGTAATCAGCAATCGAAGGGATTTCAAGGGATCCGTTCTTATATTATCTGACCCTTTAGCTGACGTCGGGCTCACCTTCAATTCAATTAAATTGACAAGGGTAATCCCCAAAAAAATGCGTCAAAGCCCTAATAAGCGAATAATTGTGAAACCAAGTAAATAACAGCATTTAAAAAGCTTTAACTTAAATTGGAAATGACATCGACAACAATTGCTGTTGGTTGCTTTTCGTTGTTTCGCTGAGCGTGTTAATGAGTTGTTAAGTTGTTCCAAAGAGAACAAAGTGGGCGACAGTAACAGACAATACCGAGTCTGCTGACTACCCAACGGCAATGAATGTCAATTGCAGAGCAGACGACAAATCTTCGTCCAGTATGGACTTCTATTCTGATTTCAACTCAGATAATGAGCCCAAATCTGGGGTCATATAAAGCATGGGGAGAAGACAGCCAGACCAGAAAGGGTTCAACTTCATTCCCATACAAAATACCAGTCGATTCGTCTGTCTGTCTCCTCTTTTGAGGTGGATATGCAAACAATTGCAGGATTATGACCACGATTCAGACAGCAGAAAGGAATGTCTGTCCATGCCGTGGCCTCTCGACGGCCATCGAGTGGTCGAGTGGCATCATAAATCGGCGCGGGCTAATGCCAAAGTGCGCATTTCTGTTCCCGGACTATCGTCTGCCCATAAATGGCGTCTGTTTTTGGCAGTCATTGGCCACACTTCAATATTGATGATGTCCTCATTACACACTACTCGTAGTCATACTCATACTCATATTCAGTGGCAAAATGTTGATCAATGTACACTGAAAGGCATGCTAATTATTTCATCAAGTGAAGCGACTCAGTAAACAGAGCAGATTTCGATTTGTATCGAAATTTGTATGACTTTCATTGATTTTGGCAACTGTTTTGGAACTTTCTGTGGAACTTTGAGGACTTAAACAGCTTATTGGTGTGGTGTTGGGTTACCCGTTGATGATCGTTGTCTATTTATATCAATTGAATGATTTCAAGAGAAATCTCCAATTGAAAATTACGTTCCCTCGGTAGTTTAAAATGAAAGGCAAATTGATTAGTTACCTTCCAAAAGCCACACGTGTCTATCTCCAGCACTTCAACATCGTATCCTTACCCGCTTCCAGGACTTGTCCACTGTTGACAGACGGTTGAGGTCGCCATCTGTGAACTGTTCGCGCATTTCAAATTTCTAACTTCGCTATCCCTCAACGGTCTCAGTGACCGGTTTCGCCTCTGTTTCTGTTGACAGCGCGCTCACCTGCCAGTGCCCTTAGCTTATTGTCTGCATCTCCTCAGCATATTAGTGTCGATAGCGATACATTTTGGTCGCATATAAATTCGAATTTGTTGCTTGCTGTTTATCATAATCATTGGCTGTGGAGTGAGAAGGGGTCGATTTTCCATTCTGTTCAGTTGTAAAGGCCTCTCTCCTAATTCGAATTTAATGAGCACTGCTCGTCATGAGAATTATTGCAGTTGTCGTATGAATCAAGGCAGTTAACTGAGACTGTGGCTTAACTGAATTTAAATCCTGCTCTACTCGAAACACAGTGGCAATAATTTCATTGTTTGAGATGGTAAACAGAGAGACTTATGACCACTTCAACTGTATTGCTTCAATGTCCTAAGTTTTTATCCCTAAAATATTTAGATAGTCCTCTTTGCCCATCGTGCACATAAAAATGCTTAGTAAATGTGGAAAAGTGCAAGCTGCAATGTTCTCAGACATAAAAATGCATAGTTAACTATTTTGTTACGCATAAGTTAAAGTCAACAATGAAGCCATAGAATTTCGAGTGTATAGTAGTTGATTGTTAGTTTTTGTTGCAACTTGGGGTATTTCTATGAGAACTTTGTTTATTTTCACACACCCTCAAATGTTTTTGCTCTGGTTACATGTGTGAGGACACAGAGTTCTTTTTGGATTTGTGGCTACAGTTTCTGCTGGACTGATTTATTATCGGGCCATAACTAAAAACAGTTTTATAAAAATATTTATGAAATTTATCTGACAACAGTACTGCAATAAAAAGAAACGACAATAAAAACCACACAGACTTTAACTAAAAACTATCATTTTCCTTTTGTTTTGTTTATTAAATTTAAAGAAACATTTATAATTAAAGTGTTATAAAACGAACTGCAATGTAAATCATATAATTTCGTATAATTTATTGACATTAAAAACGCATTTGTCTTCTGCATGTCTGAAATATGTCAAAAGTTTGTGGAGGCTAAAATACATATATTCACAATGAAATAAATCTAAATTTGGACAAAAGGTTCGACGCACATGTGAAATCAGCGCGTAAAAGATTTATCGCTGGCCAAGTCGCATTGTGGAGCTGCTGTCCATGCCATCAGGGGTGAGATAAAACAAACAGTGCGGCTTATGCGTGATATAGTGAGCTGTATATAAGTTATATGCATGCGTACATAAGCTCATGTGCAAAGATTTTAAAGCTGTTTATTGCTACAGCTTGGCAGACGCTGCGTATGCGCAATATTAATTAATATGCCAACTGTCAAATTCTTTTTCTTCTGCTGCTGATGTTTTTTATGGATTGCAATTCTGTTGAATTATTGTTTACCTTTTGCCTTTCGCACTCACGATGTCATTTCATCTCCTACTCCTCCTTGCAACGTTGGCAATTCATTTACAAAATGATTGTAGCTGCACCTGGCAAGCAATTGACGGCTTACAATTCTCTCTGACATGTTGTATATGTAAATGATGCTGCTGTTTGTTGTTTATTGATGTACGTATGCTATGTATATGTATATATAGATGACTGGCAACTTTCACAGCACTCCATAAAAGCAACATTCATCCGCTTATGCAACTCAGAAACGGCTTTAAGTTTTAACTCTTATCCAATTTTCAACCGTAATTAAGCTTGATACCGTAACAAAATACTGTTGGCTACTTTCTTAATGTAAATGATTTACTCGGTTGGCTGGCTCCCAGTGCGAGCTCAACATAAATCAAATTGAGGTTATGTGCAAGGCAACGCGTTTAATTACCAGTTAAAACAATGTGTTGCTCTACAGAATCCCAATCAACTAGCTGAACATTGTGGCAACATGTACGTGGCTGTATTACAAGCGAATGTTGTTTCAGCAACAAAACAACTTGTATTTCAGCGTTGAATTGTTATTTGTGCCTTTGTTTAAGCCAAAATGTAAGAAGAAAAAAGGCATTTCAATTAACTTTTTGTTTAGACAAATTCTTGTTCAATCCAGTTCATATATCTACAACATGGATGAAACAAACGAGACCAGCAAATACTCTTACCTAGTTTTAAAGAGGCCTAAATCTATTATAATTTCATATGAGCATCTCTAGATTCTATTCAAGTTCTAATAATATCCCCTTTTATTGCTCGTTTTACAAGAGCAGGGTATTCAAATACTGACTCATATATCAAAGCCTTCAACTTGTTAATATTTTGTTTAACAACTTGAAGGCTTTGAAACATGCCACACGCATTACGTAATTTGTCACTAACACTTTTGACTTTCAGTTTGGAAACTGTAAATACAGCATGTCGAAACTTTCAAGAAGCCAGCCAGCTTAGCCCCAAGTTCAGACACAGATGTGCAGCACAGACTTCATATGTTACTTTCATACACACTCACACATATATAAACAAATATATATATGTGTGTGTGTGTGTGTGTGTGCACACATAACTCATCATACGCATGCAAAGTCATTACTCAAGCAAAAAGTCGTTAGGAGTGAAAGAAATCAATTCAGCAGTGAAGGTTAAGTGAAAAAGTTTTGCCATTAAAACTGGCAAGGTGAGTAATAAGATGGTGTGAGGAGAGTTGAGATGGTTGTCTAATGGTTGTCAGCAGGAGTAAGTGAGAAATACCCTTTAGGTCAATAAATTGCTGGAACAAGTAACGGAAATTTCTTCTGTGGCATATAAATCAATTTTGTTGTTTGTTTAAAGGGGAAGGCTTAAGCAAATGTTAACAAATTTGTCTTTGCATAAGGTAAAGCCTGAAATTCCTTGTTCAATATAGTAGAACTTCTTTGCATTTTCATTTCTTGAACAAGCCTTTGAACTGACTTGATTGTAAATGTGGTTGACATGGTAAACCAGACTCGAGCAGCTTTCCCCATTTCTCATTTTCTTTGCAAGCTTTTGGCTGGAAAAGTGGAAATGCAAGCGTCATACAGTGCAAACACCGCAGGTCACTGAAACTGCTCAGATATTTTACAAGAATGTATTTCAAATTTAACCTCGTTTCATAAATTTTATTTGTGGCAGGAATTTTGCATGCCAAAGTTAATTAAAAGGAAATTCCAATTTTCAACATACCACATTATTTCTATAGCACAAAGATGTATTTTCTTTTAATTATAAATGCGAAAATAGTAAACTGAAGTAGTTATTTTATAAATTTAATTTCTTAAAGGAAACTTATGACAGAAAAGAATCTCTTAGTTAATAAATGTAGTTGGATACAAATGAGTTACAGTTAAGTTAACCTTTTATGTGAGAAGTATATATTTAATATTCATATCTCAGCAATTTTTGTATTAATATTATTAAATGTAAAGCCATTTACTGCATTGATTTATTTTATTTTATTTATTTAAGTTGCATTTCAGAATTTATTCTGTTTACTGGTTTTCTCTCGTCGTAAATTAATAATGATTTACAGTGCACTCAAATAGACTCCAATAAAAACTCGAGAACAACTCGATTTAAAGATACCCTGCACTCAGCATGTATATATGTGTATATATTAGTGTCGAAAATATCTACTAAAAAATGTGAATGTAAACTTTAAAAGCGTTGGCACGTGGTAACGCGTCAGTTCAAGCTTTTAAATCGATTGCATTCATTGATTTTAAGTTTAATACCAGGGTAAACATTATTGCAAGGCAAAGTAAACGCAATCTGTTGTTGTAGTTAGGAAAGAAAGTGAAATGCGCGCAAACAGCAAAGGGGAAGATTGTTTAAAGTGCAGGAAAGCACAACAGAACTGGCTACTATCTGGCAAAGCAGCGGTAAATCCCAGCACTTGCCTGCTACAGCGGAAGCCGCCAGCCTGCATCAACAAGGGGCAAGTCATCAATAACAGAGCCAACAACCGGTGGCAGGAACTTTAAACAGAGCACAAACAACGCTCCCGTCCAGTCCGTAAGCCCAAGCAGGCAGGCAGACAGGCAGTAACTCCTCCCCACTTACTTATCGGATTAAGATAGAAACACATGATCTGGCCAGGCAGACCATCCGCCTGCCGCCCCATCCGACAGCTTCTAATTTTGTGGTTTGCAGCCCAGAAACTGGTGGCAAGCAGCACATCCGCCGTTTGCCGCGTTGTTTACGGGACGCGAGCGAGCGCGCATCAACTAAATGGCTTTGCGGTTGAGGGTTGCCGCCCCTCAAGTGATGCGTTCTGTGGCTGCCTAATGAACGGCGATATTAAATAAAATGTCGGTCAATTGTCGTTCTGGCTTATCAGCAACAGACAAAATGCGACATTTGCGAGAAGTGGCTGATATTTGATGAGTGCGGTAATGGATTTTCTAAATTGTGGAAACTTGGGTTTCTTATTTCATCTTCTGCTTTGCTGTCAAACACTGTCAGTGTGGTTGCAGCAATAGTTTTGTAAAGTGTGTTAATTTCTTAAAGGAAAAACATTAAAATTGACACGCAGATAGACAGAAACATTGGATGCGAGAGAGAGGAAGATAGAAATATAATTCAATGCGATGCGCACATTAAATATTAACACTTTAATCTAGTCGATGGCAGTATATTTTTGCGTGTGAGAGAGGGGTTAAGCGATTCTATAAAAGCAGGAACAACGATATATAAAATCTATACTGACAGACTTTTGTGCTGCAGCGAACACACCCCCATCACACCGGTCTCCATCACAATGCCATCGTGAGCCGCATGTTAAACAGCTTTGCAGAGCGCACAAAACTTGGCAATTGAAAAGTGAAGCAAGCCAGGACATAAAACTTACCGGCAACATCGAGACGGAGAGCCATGCCCGCATAGCACGCAAGGCCGTCGACCATAAATTCCCTTGCGAACACAAACACACAACGATACACACAGAATAATTATATGGCTAAAATGTGTAAAGGCCAGCCCGCGAACACAAATAAAATCAACATGAAACGCCTCGAAATTTTGCACAATATGAGTCACTAATATTCACGCCCACTATAAGAGCACATAAATAGGCGTGGTAAATACAAAACTGACCCAAGTCAAAAAACCCAAAATGAAAAGGTGCAGCATAATGTTGTGTGTACCACTTCCGGGGACACACCGTCTGAAATAATGCTACAAAATGCGGCTGCTTCGCCGAGCAAACAAACAGCTCAGCAAGTGTTGCAATTTGACACGCCCACGGCAATTGCACCCAAAATAAATGTGGGAAGAGCTGGCATAATTAAATACGGGTTGTACAGGAAACGGCTGCCTTAACGCTGACTCCCATAGATAATTACAAATGCGATTTTTTTGCACTGACCTCTGATTAAAGTTAACTTAAGTTTTCTTTTGATTTTAAACTTGCAGCATACCGTTGATAGTGCTTCTTATGGATTATTGTTATTTTTAGCTTAAGTTAAAAGGTATTTTCTCAATTTTCGATTTTGATAAAAGCATTGCCGAAAAATGGGAAGGGATGATGTGCGTATCTTGTTTACTGAACATAAATGATTATGATTCTATGCTGATTGTAATTAATTGTTTCTTGGCTTGTAATGCCCAAGCTTAACTTTCAATGTTTATCTTTCTGTAATTGACCCGAACCCATAAATATGCAAGCTGAAGCTGGCAGAGCTGAAAAAGATTTCGCTTTAAAGTATTTCAAGTTGTGTGTTTGACAAAGTTATTCAAAAAATTTTATAGATTGCTCACAATAAAATGTGCAATGGTTTTGCGGTTGGCTGACAAATAGAACACAACTTTTACATACTTATTGGTAGATCACTGTAAGTGGTCCTTTTAAAAACAAATATTAAATATGTGATTACCACACCAGCCCGCATTTACATTCATATGCAAATACACAAATACGCATATAAAATCCGTAACAGCTGCTCATAAATGTGATAATTTGTGTGTTTTATTGTTGTCCTTTCCCAAAGCTGTGTTCATCATTTTAGATATGTACACATGCTTAACTGGGATTCGCAATGAATTGAATTGTTTTTGGTTGATTATGCAATCTACATTGTCAGATTATGAAAATTAAGCTCCTCGTTTTACATTAGCGTAATTGATGTCTATCCTATTACGATATTTGCCAATAGCCAAACACTACCAAAAACTTACAACAAACGTTTTATTAATTACTTAACATATAAATCAATTGTTTGCGAAGCTCATGAAACTTAAAACTTTCAATTATATTTGGAATTTCATAAAATTTAAAAATTGCCAACTGTTAGTACCCTACAAACAGGAAAATGGCTAGCAAGCGCAAAATACAACAATTTATATGGTTTATTAGCAGAATACATTTTATAGATGGAAAATGATAAAATGTTAGAGTTTTTAAACTGAATTTAGATGAAAAATTGTTTTTATGTATTTAAATGATAAAAAAAACAAATTAAGAGCCAATGCTCATATTTCTACAACAGCACAAAATGTGCTTGCTTAAATTGAGTTCAGCTAGAGACTAATTAAAAAATGCCTAGACTGTTTGGACAAATCAAGTAAAGTGCATTGAAAACTGTTTCAGCACTTCAGAAATTAGGCGTCAAAGTTTTTCCCATCAATAATGTGAGCATAGAGAGCACATTCACAGCCGCACTCAATTGCATGGGTGTTCAGTGAAACGCAAATCAGGATTTCGTATAACCAAAACCGCAAGGGATAATTTACAACCACAAAACCCCTCTAATAGAAGGGCGCTACAAATCTTAACCGAATTTGATTTTGTTTGCTTAACTCGATGAGATGGCGATATTTTGCGCGTGTAAATATTTTGACTGCTAAACTGAATTTTGGAGAGGATGCCACAACGCGTATGTTGGGGGAGGACATTTTGGGGTTGGTATCAAAGGAAAGCATCATATTACACATAAATTTCCCCTACCTTACTTGTCGTTGGTGTTGTTGTTTCCGAAACGTCAATTGACGTCGTCGACAACAAAAACAGCAACAACAATAACAACAACAACAACAACGACAGTAAACAAAAAAATGCCACAAAAATGCGAAGCGGATGTGAGTTATGTGTAGGAAGCAACCAAAACGAATCGTTTCCCACAGGACTGTTGTTGCTCTGCGTATGTGTTGATGTGCGTGTGTGCATGAGTGTGACAGAGTGTGGGATTGAAATGACAACAACAAATAACATAAATAAACACGATTAGAGTGAAATTGTTTGGCAATAATGTTAACTTAATGCGTTATATTTGTCGCACTTCAGCCCGATAAACACGCACTCAATTGTGCCCAGAGCAAATGGCAAGTGATTTGTAATACTTATTGGTTACACACAAGTCTGGGCATGTTCAATTGTTTTGGCTCAGTTGGTTGCTTAACGCATGCCCTTTTTTAATGAACTACCACTAGCTGCTTTAGCGCAACAAGTTGTTGAGTATCTCTATGTCTAGCCACTTAATAGATAAACCCGCTAATGAGCTCACACAACCGCCCAACTTCTCGTGCGTTCTTGTGGCAAGGCATACACACAGCCACACACACACAGACACACAAAACGCCTACAGGCCAGAAACGAGTTCGTTTTTATGAGGGTTAAGTGAAACTTAGTGCTCAATGTTGACTGGCAGCCAATTTAATTAGTTGTTTTTATGGGCCTGATTACGGAAGTTAAGCAGCAAATCTGTTCGGCAATGATTTGACATTTAGGACTCCAGCACTGAAGTGTTCAAGTGCTTCTTAGCCATTAGTGCTGTGTTGGCGTTTTGCTTTGTGCTCTTTACTCGGACCGGCAAAACTTTATAATTTCATCAAATTCACATTCAAAATTGCGTACATAATATTATTATTTTGAAAGCACTTGAACGAACTTTATCTAAACATACAGACACTCAGAACAACTACCTACCGTTCCATCCGCTCTTCAAGCTTTTAAAATGTTGATGCTTTGGCCAACAACTTGTTTGAAACAGCAATTAAAATAAATTACATTTTGCAATTTTAATTGCGTCTAATTGCAGGTAAAAGCCAGCAAATATTTTCGCACACACACAAAACTTTGCAATTGGGTGCAACCATGTATTGAGGGAAGTTAGACAATGGGAGGAGCGTTTTGGCCAAATTAATTTTGGCTGTTGTCAATTTTGAGTGGAACACAAAAAACTTTTATTCGAAAATGGACATGCACACAAAATCATAATACAAATAGACAATAAATGTACGCGCTGAGTATACATAATTTCCAGTTTTCAACTTTTATGAGTGACAATTTGTACAGTTGTTCTGTCCTGATTGACGGTTGCCACCATGATTATATGTGGGGAGCGAAATTGTGTGGCAACATCTAAAAAATAACATTGTTATGAGTGCGGCGCGCAAAATAAATTTGCGCATTCAAAAAACATTGAAATCGTATTTTTAATTGGAATAAAACATTCCTTAAACTGCTTAATTAAAAAACGACTGTGTTTGTTTAACATATCTATTTTAAAAGCTGTTCAAATATACATATATTTATGGCAGTGATCTTTAAAATATTGAATTTTCCATTAACTTTATTCGCTTCCTTCTTCTTCTGAGAACATCTACTTCTGAGCCAATGCGTTTATTAAATAAATTTCCCACAAATTAAGCATACGTCTGTCGCTTATTTGCTTAAGCAAATTGAGTTTTCCCGGTTTGACATGTTTGTTGAATTTCAATTGATTCGCAAAAAAAAAGGATGTCTCAACTGAGCCATTGAGGGGTTAGCAGTTGCGAGTGTCTCGTGTGTCTAACATGTAAGCTGATACAAGACATGAAATATTCAAATGGCAAAAACATTTTCTTCCATGCTATTTTGGAGACACACAGGGTCAACAAGAAACGACTTGCAATTGAAACGAAAAACGACTTATTTGAGTGTGCCAAGACTTTAAAAAGCAAGAGTTTTAAATTTAACGCATCCTGCCGTGTTGCCCTAATTAGTTTACTTTGAAATTGCCTGGTACTTATGTGGCAGCTGACAAAATATGCCACCAAGTGTTGCCGTCTGCCTCAAGATGCTGCTTGTACCGCCATGCAGCGTAAGAATTCAAGTGCTCTGCGTGTGTCCGTTATAGATCCGGAAAAGGAAACAGCGCTGCAACTGTAAGATGCATTTTAAAGCAACAGAAAACGGGTAAAAACAAGGTAGAAAGGTGAAAAATTAATATTCCTTTTGCGGTGCAAGCTGTAACTGCCGAGAAAAGAGAATTTTGAAGCTTTATTAAAACAATCGCTGGAAAACTTCATCAAATGTTTCATTCCGAAATTACTTTATCTTTCTGCAGCTAACAGAGAGAGAGAGCGAAGTATAAGCAAACAGTAGCTCAATGTAAAGAAAAGAAATGATAATTTCGTTTCCCCACTATTATATCCCGAACGTTCGGACAGCAATCCTCTACAGAATAAACGATTCTGAATCACCTGAGTAACTGACAGCACATAAACCAAGCCATTGAATTGTCTCTACAAATACGAAATAATCCGCCAAATTGCCGTCCATTCGTTGGTTGGTGTACGCTTTTGAGAAATTTTCTAGCATTTGTATGCTCCGCTTGAGTGCCGTGTATGCCCATTAAAAAGGAAAAACTCCGAGCACTGTGCAATCGAAAACAATGAACGCTGCAAACATTGAGTATCTCATGGATTGCTCATACGCCGTGTGTGCCAGAACTAAAAACTAGCTACTGCGTTCTACTACAACTTTTGCCACTGCTGCTCCATTCGATGAATTATAAATTGCAGTTAATATATTTTGCGGTTGGGATTACTTTGGAACACATAATTGTCTGTTGAGCAGCTCAACGTTTAGAGTTATGGAATATTTTCGATTGCGCTTTTAGTCACGTTTCCCTAATGCTTACGGCAAACTGCAAAAAAATAAAGTTGCACTCAACTGCAAAATAGATATTTGTTCACGTAAAAGGGCTGAAATACTAACGTCCGTAAATATACTCGTTAGGCGTTCGAAATGCACTTATTAAAATGGTTTAGATAAATATAAACAACAATTGATTGATCAGTGCTTTGAGACTTATTGATATCTATAAAAACATTACTATAGTTGGATTGGTAGATGCTCTGCGATTGATTATTTGTTTTTTTTAGCAATAATTTGTATTTTGAGCATTTCAAGGTCTGCTTTTCATTCATTTATCAGCACAATAAACTTCTAAATCAATTTTTGTAATGCTTTAACTGCAAAAAGTATTGTGCCCTAGTCCTGGAGATGCTTTTGTTATCCTTTGGACGTTTGCTCATCATGTTTTCCAGTGCCATGAGTTGATCGGCAATAAAAACAAAACGCAAAAATATGCAGTGGAAAAACACTTAAATTAACATAATTTCCGCTTCACGTCACGACTACTGACTCCTTCCCCACCATACACTCACCCACAATTCTCACCCAGTTCACAGCTTCATTTGGCATAAAAGGCCGCCAGCGAAGTGTTGCCATGGCAGCCTGGTGGGTTTGGGTTAGTCGCTTTCATTGCTCTTAGCTTTTAAAGTGCTGTATGCGGGCAGGTGCTAGTTTTGGAAAAAAGAACAACTTCAATGCTTGCTGCCCTTTGGCCTGTATATTAACAGGTGACTAAAGACCAGCGGCCATTGTAGATGGGCAGCAGCTGTTACCGTTGCTTGTTGCTATATTTGCTTAGTTGTATTCGTTGCCCAACGTTGCGTACACGCGATGCGCCACTGGCTATAGCTAAAAATTGCGCCTCTTGCAAATATTTACAAATGTGTCAAGTGCAGCGAACTTTTCCAGCAAAAAAGAAAACAAATAATAAAAAAATATCAACTTAGCTCAGCGGCAGCATCATGAGCAGTCAAGAGCTAAAATGGAATCGCCGGCGCGAGTCAAGGCGACATTTGCATGCAAATGTTGCAACCTGCAAGTGACAAGGAATGTTCAAACGACCAGCGGCGACGTGCGTCCCGGCGTCGCTGGCAAATTAACTTGTTTGGTAGCTAATGAGATAAACATGAAAATGCTGGGCTTCTGCAGTGAGGAATACAGCATAAAAAACAACAAAAGAAAAAAAGGGACGAGTGCTGCCAGGGTGGTAAGAGTCAATTAACTCGTATTTCCGCAACCCAGAAATTGAGTATGTTATTATGCAAGTGTTTTTCACTCTTCTTGTTTTGAAAAGTTAATCTAGCTGATTAGCTTAATTATAAAGCAGTGACTTAATATCATATCATTTCATTAGGAAAAAAGTTGCATTAAGTAAACAGCTAAAGAGTTGTCATGTAAAATATATGCAGCAAAGCAGTATCATTAAATCCGCTCTTATGCTATATTCATTTCTTGAATAAAAAGATTCGGCTTAAATAAATGCTTTTTTAAGTAACACATATAATTTGAAAAGGAAAAATGAAATGTTATTGTTTATATTCTCTTAGTTTACAGTGTGAACACACATTCCTTTTGCAATTAAATAAGCCACATTTCGAACGCATGAAAACTTTCCATGACTTTTGACTCAATTTTCTGCATAGTTGTTCAGTTGTGCAAAACTTTTATTACTATCTGAAATAATTTTTTGTCCATGCAGCCAACAAAAGTTTCGTTGCTCAACTGCATAAATGAATGTTATGAAAACACTTCAATTAGATATACTTTATATTTATATATATTCTTTTTGTAACTTCGTTTGCAAGCAATTGAACTGCATGTGTGTCAATTTAATTTAATTCTTTAATGTGCACAGATTTACAGTAGCAAAATAACTAAAATACTAAGGTAAGTTAATTTGTGGCATAAAGTTATTTCTGTATTTATTTCTTTCATTCTGCTTTTTATATGGCAATCCGAAACGCATCAAATTGCATGTTGCCAGCACATAAGAAATATTGTCCATTAATACTTCAGTGTTATCGTAATAACGCCCGTTTCTTGACAGTTCACAGATTAAATTATTAACCAACTTCCAAAAATAATCTGTGCTAATGTTACTAATATTGTATGACGTGCAACTTTTAATTGCTCAAGTCATGCGACAAAAGTGTTCATATTTGAAGCATCTCGGCTCAGCTTTAAGTTGCGTATAATGTGCGTAAAATCTGCAACTCGAAAGCATTATGTTTTTTTCTTCTGTAACAAAGTGGCCTTACAACATTGCGTATGGGTAATCTTACACTCATTCCCTTCGCACATAAACATGTAAACACATTTCGTTATTTTTCTTTCAACGTTGCCAGCTTCTTTTTTTATGACAAGCAAATGCATGCAAATCTCGAATTTTACAAACGATAAACGCCTTGAGGCAAGCTGCTGCTATTCCTGATGCTGTCCTTGGGGTGATGAAGTAGGTTCTAGACCAAACACAGAATCCCATTGCCACATACATACAATTTATGCCACTTGCTGTAGGCGACGATTGTTATAAGTGTGTGTATGCGTAGCGTATGTGCACATACTCAATGCTCATTTTTCTTTTACTATGCTAGATCCGTTTTTATGCACATATCAAACAAAAAAAAACGTTAGGCAAATTTCGAGGCAAGCAACGAAAAGAATGGGCAACAATATAACCTATTTGTTTAATGTTTAGGTACGGTTTCGAAAACAAATTTAAACGTATACAACTTTAACTTAACCCGGTTTTCGTTGTTAATATTATTTCTAGTTTGCTTAATGCTCGCTTAATTTATATAAATCCCCATAATTAGCTACTTAAAAAATCGTTGTTGGCCAGCTTTTTGCAAATATGTGTGAACTCACTTAGAACCTAATATCCCACTAATACCCAAACCGCAAGCAGCTGCAGCTCTTCGATTTAAGTCCAACCCGTCCCCATCTCCACACTCGTCACCCAACTGAATTGGGGATACATAACGTTATTCAACACTAAGCGACACAAGCTGCCGCAGTGAAACATCTGTTGTCCTTCAAGTAACTTGCTCTAGTTCTTGTTGTTTTTCGGTTTTGTTTTTTTTTGTTGCTGTTGTTTGTTGTTGCTACTTGAAAAGGATAAGAAACATGGGCCCCCCGGGGGCTGCCAAAGCAACAGCTGCATTTGAAATGAAAAGCATTTGTTTCTGACACGACTCGTCTTCGCCTGTTTAATACGTACACACACACAAGTATACGTATCCTGGCCATACACAAAGACGCAGTCCATTGAGATAGCTTGCTCCACTGCGTTCCACTCATTATGTTGATTATCCCAAGCGGCCAGCGTGCTCAAGGATTCCTCAAAAACTACGAATAAAATATGAATTGAAATAAATGCGCTTACCGCTAGCTTGCTTCTTTGCTTCCTTGCTCCTTGTTCCATGCTTCTTGTTCCATGCTCCTTGCTTCCTTCAGTCCGTGTTCCCTCATCGTTGTTTCTTCTTCTGTCTGAAATTTCATTAGAATCGTTATAAATTCTGTTGCAAAAAAAGAGAAAAACCGCACCATTAACCCTTCATTGCGGTGGCTTAACCCATGTTGTATGCCATATTTTTTTTTGTAGTGACCTTACTGTCCACTAGAATTTATGGCTTTCTCTTTTGGGCACGTCTAATGTAATTTCATATGGCTGGCATTTCCATTACCACCCGCTTGTTGTGAGTGTGAGGCGGTGGCGGGACAACCTTCGACTAGGGCAATTGATGAGCCAAAAAGCCAACGAGCATGAAATGAAGCCAACTTGGGGAGTTCCTTCTATCTGTGCTTAATGTGATAAATCAATTTTATGTGAAAATCACGGAGCATAAATTTATTTAACTAGCACATAAGTCACGTGGTCCTTGCTACAACTGTTTTGTGGGAGAGACAAATAGTTGACTATTTAGCTGACTCCTTAAGGCCACAACAATTGAAATACGTATCTAGTTCAGTGCAATTGCTATGTCGCCCCATCAAATCCTACATTTTTTGACCAAGAACTGGAGCTGTGATATCTGAACGCATTGAGTCATGTGACACTCACGTTTTGCTCTTTATGACGGCACATCGGATCTGTCGGCTTGTGTGCACGCACACCAGGGAAATCAAAGGACATGGCGTCAATCAGATGACCAGGCTGAAATCGAAACTGTTCTGCGGGTTCAGCTTGCCAAGTGGAATGTGCCACAAAAGCGGCAAAGAAACATATCAGTTCCCTTGGCGGGACACACACAGGTTGCCTAGTGCCTATCACGCATGTTCCTGTTTGTCTCTGCATTGCTGCTACAATTTGTCACCCATCATCAGGTGTGAAATTCAATTTCCCAAATGCTTGCAGCTGCCTAGCAAACGGAGCTGTGTATTCAAGAGGATTTCAGTTAACTGTCATTGAGAGCCTTCAATTTTAGTCAATAGACAAATGTGTCTAGAAGAGAATTTAAGTGCTCTTTTGTGGCTAAAAATTACATTTATGCAACTTATTTATAAATTCATTTATTTAAAGTAAGTAAGATTGATCATATTAAAAGCAAACAAAAATAACATACATCATTTTATTGATGTCTAACGAACCTAAACCCCGTTATTGCATTGATGTATAATTCAGAGCATTGAAAATTTGTTGTTTTGTATAATTCAGAATTTAATAGTATGCAAAAAGTAAATATATTCTTCATACAGTTCAATGGTAACAAAATGTCCACCAGCTATTTAAATAACTCTTTTTTTTTGTTGCTAGGCTTGCCCCGCATTTGGCATGCGTTTAATTCGCATTAAAAATTCATTTAGATTTTTCACCTTTTATCTTTGTATGCACAATGAATAAAATTAGAATAATCCGCGACCAAGTGACTGTGAAGCGGGGGTGTTGATAATTTTTTTATTTTTATTTTTTGTGTTCCGCTTCCTCCCCTATATCTGGGTTCAGGCTTCATTTGAATAACTGAATTGCTAAGTGAGCGCCGTGTGACGAATGGACTTGGGCAGCAACTCAGGTTCAGTTGGCATTTATCTGCTTGAGTTGGAATGTGCGCAGACTTTTAATTAAATTTAATTACAAATGCCAACAGTGAGGTGGAGATCAAGTTGACTTTGATAAAGCCATTTGCAGCAATTTGCATATTTGATGCGTACTTCAGAGTTGCTCAATTTTCAAGTTTTTCAATTGATATGTCACCAACTTTTTGGCAACAGTAGAACTCATGTTATTCAAATCCCTAAGTAGTCGGCCCAATGGCAACCTCAATGCTTCAAGTCAGGTGCCAAGACGCAAGCGTCCTTGTAACTGAGTTGAGTCCACAAAAAAAAAGCTTCTGCATTTTAATGTAGCATTTGTAAAATATTACTGCATACTCTGCGGCGCCGACACACATATACCACCAACACAGGCAGACAGACACACGCAGAGACCTTTATAGCATGTGTCGCACTCAAGTCACGTTTGCCAACTGGCAAAAGCTTCAACAAATGTTAAGCTCAAGATTTATTGAGCTACTTAAGTTGCCGTTGATGATGTTCGTTGTTCGTTGCTCGTTTTCCTGTCTTTCTACACCCTGTGCTCCCTAAAAGAGATTCAAGCTACTCAAGCTACTCAGTCGGCCACGCGTCGTGCATACTCTCTGATAATATCTTATGCGAATGAAAGTAATCGAGACGCCGCATAATCCCATCATAATTTCATTAAAACAAATAGAAATATCTTAAAGAACTAAATTTACAACAAATTTCATTTATTTTAAATCCATTTAAGAAGATCATCAGTAAAGTTCTCATCAATAAAACATAAGCGAATGTATTTTTATGTTGCAAGTTGTTGGCTTTGTTGTTCCTGAGGCAAGCATATTAAAAAAATGTATAAAATAAAGCAAGCATACATAACGTACAAGTCATAAATAATGTGTTCGAGACCAACCAATGTTGCGTGCTGAAAATGTATAAAAAAAAATAAATAAACGAGCTCAAGGTACAAGGTACAGCAGTTTCCCAAACAGAGCTCAATATTATGTCCAAAGTGTGCGCTCAAAGCTCTTTTTAGAAGGTCATATAAATGTGTGTCTAACGCGTTTGATATGCAAATAAAAAACACCGAAATGCTTATCATTTTGATGACCGACCGGGCTCTCTGTTAAACGTTGTCGACGCGCAATATAAAACACATGTTTCCAAATTTTTAGCTTGCGATAAGCGTGTTTATTTTTTTTATTTTTTGCTGTCTATTGCTACATTTCAATTGAATTGTTGCAAAGTGTCCAAACCGAAAAAATATGTTGCATGCGCTATTTTGCCTCAAGCTAAATTTGAATTGTCAAAAATATAACGAGGTTTTACCTCTCTTACCGCTCACCCTTTCGATCTCATCTCCCAGTTCGTAGGTCGTTGGCTCGTTTCGCTGACATAAACTGCATTGAAATGTAATAAAATTGAAACAAGTTTTTCTCGTCCATCTCTCGGATCGCTTGCCATCTGCAGCCCTGGATTCAAGTTGTCCTCGTCCCCCTGCTGCTTCTGGCTGACTTTGAATGGCAGTTGGCTTGTATTGCTGCAATGTCGCATGATGTTGTTGTTGCTGTTGTTGTCGGTTTTGGGCTGCTGCTTTGCATACAAATAACGTTAATCTTTAGCTACACCCCCAACCATCCAGTCTGCTGTCTAGCTAATACCTTTCTTTCTGCGCTCTCCATTTGCCCCAATTCGCTGATGTTGCTGCTTTGCATGTAGAGATGCCACTGGCCAAGTGGGCGTCGCCAAGCCAACATATGTGGGCTTATGAAAATTTATTGACTTACGTTAATTTGTGAAATGATTTCGATTTCGTACACTGTACTTGTTAGCAATAAGATAATGCAGCTGAGACTTTAATAAAATGCCAATGACAAATGCACAATAATATTGAATTAATTATATGAATTACGCTCATAAACGGCTTATACTACACCCAATAACCAAGCCATCAGTTGCAGGAAGGCTACAACTTCAACAATAGAATGGACCTTTCAAACCAGTTGATTATGGTTGCCAACTCAGACACAAGCACCCATACAGACAGAGGCACACACACACATCTGCCACTTGATTGTGGGCGTGTCGTATGCCCAATCGATTTACATTTAATTGTGGCATCGGCTCCCAATTGCTGTATTTGAAATTTGCTTTATTGTGTTCCTCTCCTTGCATTTATTTTGCCGAGTACGCAATGGATAATGGGACTGTCATATAACACACTGCTTACTGTACGGACTATAGTATGTATTTATTAGTTAAACCCACTGGCAGCAGCTTCATTTTGGGTTTGTCTTTTGTTCTCAAATGACAATGCAAATACACGAGTGTTGTTTGGCTCTACTCGGCATTATACAGTGATTACCATGGGGGCGTATACGTGTTAAATGCGTCTGACAAATATTTTAGCTTCAACAATATTTGCACAACCCCTCTCTATCTCTCTCTCTCTCTATGTCTCTCTCTCCGATGCCCTACGGAAAATTGTATATGTACGTGACAGTGAGAGCAGAGTAATCGTGGCATTATAACAAACAGATTTCAGATTTCAGTTTATTTGAGTTGAGTTTACGCTTTTGTTTTTCATTTGGTATTCCCATTGGTCAAAAGTATTTTTTTTTTTTTCTCCTGTTTTTTTGCTGTTTTTGCGTCGGAGGCTGCCTTTGTTGTTGTCATATTTACGTATTTACCAAGTTGGATATTTGAATTCCCCGGAGTCGCATTACATTCGCAAAGTTTTTAGACACATTTATTGAGCTCCAAAGAAAAAGAGCCTCAGACTCGAGAACTGAAAGCTGAGTACTAAGAGAAGCGTCAAGCGGCTTTCGTTTTGTTTGTCGTTTGAATATTTTAAAAGGCATTATACAAATCTTAATGCATACTCGACCTTTTTGGCATTTGTATAGAAACGAAGACTTTCCGTAGCAAATTTGAGGCAAAAACTGCAAATGCTGCTCCCGCAACTGATATTAAAGGAAGCTACTAAAGAAGCTATTCATATATAAGTTTAAGCATTTGTTTCTTCTTTTAAATATTTTTATAGTTCATATTCAATTACAAACACAATACCCAATCAGCGAAGAAATCTCTACTAAAGTTTTCTTACTAGCTTAAAACCAGTCAGGATTTAATCGTCTCCCGTGGAGCATAAGAAAAAAAATCGATGCACCAGATCGTTAAATTCCGAAGCGCCGAAGCAATAATTGCACCGGCCTGCAAAGTTTTGGACACCATTAAAATGAGTGCTGCCAGTGATTGATTGAATTTCAAGTGGATTTCAATAATTCGCCATTCGAAGGGCCATTTTTTGCAATTGCATAGACAGTGGAACATGGGAATGAAAAGTATAGTGGTGGCAGGAGGGGGAGTAGAACTAAATTAGTGCGCTTTGTGTCATTCAGTTTCGCTTCACTTGGAAACCATTTGCCAGTTGCAATCAAGAGTACGCACTTAACAGTATTCCACTTCACATGGGGGAGAGTAAAGCGCTTTCCAATTTCGAACATTTTTCGCAGCACAGTTTTTGGTTTTAGCCCCTTTGCCTTTGCAAGCTTAACAAGAGTATCCGGCCACAATCACAGCTCCTTTTCGTTATTTTAGGCGAAAAGGCAAAAACAGTTTGGCAAAAACTTTTAAGCCCTAAACGGACTTGCGGTCGCCCAAAGTGATGACAAAAAAAAAACATTCTATACATACAAATTTTTTGATATGCAAACGACAAAACACCTTTAACAGAGATTTAATAGAAAGCTCAAACACTTGAGCATAGCTCTTCAAAAACTTTTTCAATTTCTTTAATCTAACAACTCATTCCGATGTATGTAGTCGAGCAGCATAAATTTAACTCAGCCCATTTTTGTTATTCATGGCAAGATGCTTGTAAGTCAAATATCTCACCCACCCGATTGATTGATGGCAGCCACAGGTGTGTGCTGTGAGTAGAAATGCCTAACTTGCCCGTGTGTATGATGAATTACTCAAATTACCCCCATTCCTTTTTATCTTCAGTATCTCATTGTATTACTTTTCCTGTCTTGTCACGCAACGTATAGGAGCTGTCAATAAGCAAATGCCCGTCATAAATCTCATGTATATATATATATATATATATATATATAAATATAAATATATTTATATATTTATATATTGCATAATTTCACTCAACCAAAACAAACAGGCAACAGCAAGTTTTCCGTTGTGTTATTTATACTTTATATAAAACTCGTTTATTTTAGTGACAGATTGTTTCAAACAGTGGCCTCACATTGTTGACAATTTTGCGGCTTGTTCCCTTGCTGACATTTTAATTGAAATGTCCTTTTTCCCAAATCAGGCGGGTATTGTGATGCCGAAAAACCACATGTTATATTTGACCTCTTGGTTTATATACATACGTGCAAATTTTGCAACGAACTGTGTGTATCAGTAGAAAGAATTTAATGATAAATACTAAAGATATTTCCAAATTTGTTCTGTAGTCTCTGTATTTAAGCACAAAGTTAAGAAACTTTGCCACTCCTCTTAATATCTTGACAATTGTGCATTTCCAAGCACAACGATCTTCCCAAGACCAACTCGTGAGTAACGAAACTAAAGTCGACTGTCATGCAACAGCTGCCAATAAAAATAAATAAAACATGCAACTGAAATGGAAAAAAGATAACAGACTTGTCAAAGACTGAATGCTCTTGCAGAAACATGATAAATGTTCGAAATAGTACAATAAAATTATTTTTAGAAGAAAAAAAATCAACTCTCAAAGCTAGAAAAGATTATTTAACATAAAACACAAAAAATTATATGGTTCCGATAAATTTTCTTTCTTGACAAAATGAGAATACTCTTTCCGAGTATATGCAAAATATTTCATGCTGCCAAATGTAGCGTAAAACTTTCCCATTTATAAATCAAAAAACTTTCAATATTCTTTGGTTTTTCCAGTTACTGCTGCTTGGAAAGTTGCTGTGCCATCGGCTAGACGAGAACCATTCACATAAAGAGTAAATAAAGTTTTATACAATGGCAGCTGTAGATAAAAAAAATGAAACTTCAAACTAAATAACGCAAATTGCTGAAAAAAGCATCCAAAGAATGTGAATACTAAATATAAAATGTACCAAAGTTATTTTAATAGCTCTATTAAATGTATATTTTAGTACAACCATTTTTGCAAAGCTTATTGTCTGAAATTATTATGCCAAATGATTTATCTAATGAAAAATGTCATTGTATCTAATGTATTTGTGCATTAGAGGCAGCAGTTGCACATTTTCTCTTTTTTTACAAATTTTTCCAACTTTTTTGTCCACCTGCGAATGCTGATAACAATTTTTATAGTTGGCACTTTGCCCAATGGCAGCCACAGAGCAAAAATAATAGCAATGAATTACAGTTGGCAACAAAAAAATATAAATATGTTACTACATTTAGGGAAAGTGCAAATACTGGCAACACATAAAAAAATTGTGAAAGAATAATAAAATCGCAGGCGCATTCACATATGTACACCCTGTGACTACATTGTGTTTAAACTATTACAAACGATCAATTATATATAATTGAGCCTGCAATATGAATTATTTATGACTACACATGTGAGGTAGTGTGTGTGTGTGTGTGTGTCACGCCCTGACCAAAAGGCAGACCTAAATATTAATAATGTCAAAGCACACACACACACACACCTAGAGACAGATAGAGATAGAGCTGCTGAGAAGGACACATAATTGTTTTGGTTGCCTCATTAAGAACCCGGACTTGTGCCTGAGCTCAGCAAAACGAGCAGTGTTCATATGGTCAGGGGCACAGCATGAGATTATAACGATTATTCACTTTAATAGAAGTTACACACAAGCTCGATTTATGTCCTTTAAAGCTAGCCCACATAATTATATTATTTAGCTGCCACAACAAAAACTTCAATCAATCCTTGCCGAAAATTTACTTTGCCTGCATTACGTCATAATGACATAATGAGCATATTCTGCGTTGCGTTAGTTTTATTTTCATAATGTACAATTGAATAACACACATGAAGTAGCTGATAATTAAGAGGCAGAAGCTTTGCATAGAAAGAATTGTCAAGTAAATAGCGCATTTGATGCAATTGATGCAAGCAAAATATTATAAACCTAAATCTGTTTACTATAAATGTGTTTATAAATAATATGGATAGCTTTAAGATCTTCCTTTTGGTATTTTCTAGTTCAGTACGCCCTTCTTTCGCATTTTAATTTGTTAACAAAGCCAAATTGCTGTAATTGCATGCGCACGCCGGCAATATTCATTTGAGAGTTATTTTCCGCCATTCTTTAATGGCCTTTAATTGAAACTTTACTGAAATATAAATTGATATTTAATTTATTTCAGCTGCAAATGAATATTTAAATTAACTAAATAAATACATGTATATAGTATATATATTTAAGCTGGCACCGTAATTATAAGGTACTGGCAAACGGACACCAGCTTTATAAGCAGCCACTTATTTAACGCAAAGTTTGTCGGTAATTAGTTAGGTTAAATTAAAGTCCCTCTCCCTCGAAACCAACCCCACCCAACACCCTCTGCACCCACTCCATAGCTCACAGTCACAATTTAGTTGCATTTCTTTTCTCATGTGCAGCTGTCACTTTTAAAAAGTTGCCATCACCTCACGCTGCAAATTTGGCGCATAATTCGTAGCTCTGTATAAAATTTAATTAAGACGCTCGAAGTTTTTCACACTTTGACACAAGCCCCAAGCATATGCGCTGGTCCCAGCAACTGCCACCCCTTGGCTCATTGCCGCAATCTTGCCCGATCTTCATGGTTGCAGTCGGTTAGCTCCAGGGGCGTTAAGGCAACTACTTTACTTTGGCTTTGGCAAAACTTTCGCATTTGGCCAGACCGCGCGCACCATAATATTGCAAACTGTGAACTGGAAGCGAGTAAAATTATGCGCCCTGCTGAGCGCTTTGTTAATTATACTGCCAGATCCCACTTTTGCAGTCGGGACCGCTGCTGCAGCTATTTTCCGCTACTTGCTACTACTTCCTGCCATTGTTGTTTAGCTTTCTTAGCAACCGCAAAACTTTTGTTGCACAATTTGCGCTTAAACAAAGCCAAAACAATTTAATTGTCGCTAGCAAAGAAACAAGTTTCCTAGCGGATGGCAAATGGATAGGGCAAGCTATATACTGTATACTGTATAGATTATGCTATCAGAAATCCCAATCGAACGCTTGACACTTTCGCCACCACAACATGGAAGCAACAACTGGCGTTTGGCACAGTGATGCGACCAAAAATGCAATCTCTGCACTCTTTCGACAGCTGTGTTTTTGGGAATTGTCTTTTTTTTATTTTTTGTCTAACATCGTAACCCAAAAATTCACTCAGCAAACCATGTTCTGTCTTTTTATATATATATAGCCTTTTTTTGAGAGTGTGCGGCAGGACATCGATGTATTCCCCGGCTCGCTAATGAGCAAGGGCATTAAAGAAAACAGCAGTTGCAGCTGCACCGGCAACTTTTGATGCATGTCCTTTCTACAACAACTGGACGCAAGCCAGCAAGCCGGCGGCTACAATAAAAACCACTTGTAATTGATTTCTAGGCATTGCTAAGCGCTAATGTTTTAACAAGGACAATCTTGAGGTTGCTTTTTGTTCTCTACGTTTTTTTTTTAATTTTTTTTTTATTTTTGTTAGCACTTTTGAAAAGCCAGCGTGTTCGACTTTCGTACAACACGCAGACTGCGAAATAAAAGTCTTTTCAAATTTAAAAATGCCTGAGAGCGTCACTTTGGCAATGCGCCAAAGCGCAAGACGTTGCCACACAACTTTGGGTGCGCTGAAAGGGGATGCGATAGGAGCGGGGGGGAAGCAGCCCTGCTTCAGCTAAAGGGAAAGAAAAATGCCTGTGCTAGATGATGGTAACGGGGGGGTTGGGGAGCGCGCATGGGAGAATGTTACAACTACTGAAAACTTGTTATCTTAATGGATATTTTGTACTTCGTTTGTGGTTTAAATTGACTCACTCGGCCGTTCGCTCGCTTTTCCCGCTCGCTAGCTGTTTGCCTCCAGGCGCACATAGCGAAAAACTACTAGAAAAGAAAAAACAATTTTCTTTCTATTTTTTTTCGGCTTGGGTGCGCCTCGCGGTGCTGTTGCTTTATTTGTTGAATATGTTTTTTGGCCAACGAAGTTGTCGTGCTGTGTAACTATATAAGTAAATTCAATATTTCACTAGGCTTTTAGTGGTTAGGCTTTTTTGTAAAAGCATTTAAGTAAATGTTTCTGCTATATTCAATCTAATTAAATTCACGATCTTTGCGACAATACCCAACTAAGGCAAATCAAGCTACAATCCACTTAAACTTAAGTAAAATCAATTACACATTTCTAATTGGATTACGACCATAGCGTTTACGTCGCGATGTCTTCAATGTCAAACAGCAACAGTGACTGCTAAAATTTAATTATGTTAACGTTCATTTCGGGTATGTCGGCGTTTGCTGTTGGAAAGTTCATTTAATTAAACTTTCAATCTTTGACAAATAACTAAAATATTTGCACGGAGTGAAAAATCAACTTGGATTCTTGCACAGCTATTAATAAAAGGAGCATTTAGAGTTATGCGGGAAACTGTTGAGCTAGAAAGTTTCTCAATTGAATTTGATTTCAATGCGACTTTGCCACTTCGAGTAGAGTATCTCAATAATTAGCACGAATATTGTTATGACATAGCTCATTAGAAGTAAAATCAACGCCGAGCTTATAGTTTCTATATCAACCTGTAAATATTGTTATTAAATTTATTTAATTCAAAATTTGTGCATAACTCACATGCAAATCTGAGGTTTCTACTGTCTTCACACAGGACGGCTTCCGTGTGTGCCACACATTGAATTGATATGAAAATATTCCCGTTTCCGTAACACGTCGCAAGCTTTTACAAGTTTCCAGTTGTTTTACAAAATATTTGAATAACTCAAGTGTAACTCACCCGTATGAAAGGACCTTTCGCATGGGTGAATTCTTTTGGGTTATGGTCACCGTTTTCTGCGGTGCAAACATGCTGACCTCTGTAAGATCGCAAATATCACGCTCGTTAAAAGTGTCAACAATTATTTTATAGGCACCAGCAACATCGACATGAAAGGCAAAACCTGTAATCAAAGATTAATCCTAAACGAACGGCCACACGTGAAGGCAAACATACGTTCATTTTTGACACGCCGCAAACCCGTTTCGGGATCCAGCCAATTGGTTGCCGCATTTTCCTTGGCATGCGCTCCTACCTCATGGCTGTGTACAATATCACGATAGGCTTTAGCCGATGCACCTGGTGGTAACTTGGACTCCTCATCCTCAGCAGGGGCAACGACGCTGTCAGGTACAGCACTAGGTGCCTCATTGTCTTTATTAGTTGGCACTTTAGTAATTTTCTTGGCATACAGCTCCATGGAAACGGGATCTTTGGTGTTCTGTCAACAGCACATAACTATAGAAGTATCTCCCTTCCTATTTTTATAGTTGCTTACCAAAAAATAGTCGCGATTGTAGACAATATCCTCGACGCCCACCTGGAGTGAACTCTGCACCAGATCTTTCAGAGTCCTTATGGTCTTGGGCTTCTCCATGAGTAGAGTTCCCACAATACTCGCCGAGTAGAATTGATAGATGCAGAAGGAGAACGACAGGCTGGTGATGACAATTGTGCGACCCGACAAGAAGCTAGTGGAGAAACCCAAGCCCTGCTGGCAAATAATACCAACAAAGAACAACACAGACTCCATAAAGAGACCCTGTCGATTGGATACAGTAGCCACTGCATTGCGTCTTTTGAAGTAGTTTCTCAATCTTGCACAGCAGCGCTGCCAATATGTGCCCTCAACAGGCAGCAGTTCCAGTGAGACAAGGGACACATGAGAGGCAGGACGTGACTCCACCTGCTGCTGTTGTTGCTGCCGGTGCTGTTGTGGTGCACCGCCCTTTGGCTTAATCAGCGCGGCACCCTGCTGAGGAATGAGCTTACTCTCGATGGTTGTGAGGAGCCAAAGTATAAGCACAGTGGAAACGCCACACACCAAAATTAACATCCAAACACCGTCCGTAAATGGCTGCAGGAACACAATTCGATCCATTTGCGTACTACGGGGATGCCTGAAGATGAAACACGGCCGGCTTGACCAACTTTGACCAGCTGCATCGATCCATTTATGCCGCTCCAGCCAATAGAAAATAGGAGTACCACCAATGTCCGTCTCATTACGTATGAGAGCACCAATCATGCCATCATATCGCCCATTCTTTAGGTAGCCCCAGGAGCTGGTCCTTGACAGCACAAACGTCCAGTTGAACATATCGCGGACGGCCATAAGCAGATTGAAATTGAAGCGACTCATCGTATCGATATGGCCCGACTCCGTGTGCGTCAAATAGTGGAGCAGTGTGCCTGTCATATTCTTGTTCGTCACCTGTCAATGAGTGTGGCACGCAGGTCAAAGCTGCCCCTCTCTCTTTTCCCCAATTAATACATACCACAAGCATGCAACGCACTTGGGCATGCTTCATATCAAGACGTCGCAGCAGCGTCGATGTTATGCGAAACCAGCTCTGCAGCTGCATCCCATCTGTCAATGTGAAGTTGCCAATTTTCGTTATGTTGACATCGCCGCCAAAGTTGCGGCCAGGACTCCTGAAGGATTGAAATTTTACAGGATTCAAATTATTCATGATTTACCGCGATTGAACTGAGTATGGCTATGACACTTCAAAAGGTATCCTCATCATAGCCAAACCTTAAATCGCAAATCTAAAAGTGAAGCTATGTTTAAAATTGCATCAGGATTGACAAGCGGATTAGCTGAGGCGGTCCTTGGCAAATGTTAAAAGATTGGAACATGGCAATCTGATTGTATTTGAATCTATTCCATAGTGTTTCATTGATTATGGTATTTACGTGACTAAGATACAATTTAAAAATGTTTAAAATAAGCCAAGCGTTTGTATATTTTACCTCTGATACTATCGGAAAATGTTTCGATTAACGTGGCTATCTTAAACACACTCATTCACACTGACACTGACTGCATCCAATGCTCCCAACACTCACTGTCACTAACAACAAGTAAGTTGCAAAAATATCTCTGACAGCTGTCTCCAGCAGAGGAAAAGATACTCAGCCCACTCCATGTTGCACAGTACATACCACACATCGTACAGTGAATAACTGGCGTCTTGGGGCGCTCTCTTTGCCAGTGTCAGTTCGGTGTTCATGTAGAAGTTCAGGGTCTCCATTAAGCTCTCAATGGGCTCCAGTTCGTCCGTATCCCTATTCGCATCCGTAGCCATGGCCGTATCCGTCAGATGCAGTTGCTGTTGCTGCTGCTGCAGTGCCGCCTGCCTGACGCCCGCACCAACGTGCAGCGTGTAATCCTCAATCAATAGCCAGTGATATTTATCGTTGTAGAGCATCTTGCCAGAAGCCTTACAAATAGTAAGTTGTAGGGCAGGCTGAGCACTCAATATGCATAAGGACGTGCCACTTACCAGCTCCAGGAAACGACGACTTAGCATGCCGCACGCCAAATCCACGACCACAATTTGCCTCAGCGCTTCCATAGTCAGCACGCTGTCCAACCACTCGGCGTTATTTGCAGCCACACTCGAACCCATCCCGGATCTGCCACCCTGGCCCCTGACTTTGCCAAACTGGCTGCCGCTCACCTGACGCAGCACATCCAACAGCACAATCCGCACAAATGGTTGCTGTAGCTGCATCCCATCGCTATCCTCGTTGTAGTCCTGGTAGGTGAGGCGACCAATCAGCTCAACATTCTTAGCATTGAATGCGTCGCGCAGTTGGTTCAGTTTGGCGCGACTGGCGCGCATAGTGCCCGTGTCATTGTTGGCTGGATTGCTGCAGGTGAAGTACGTTAACCTTGGTATTTGTTTGTGCCGCACAGCGAACTCTAATATCAGGCGGCTTTGCAGCAGCGCTGAGGTGCGTGGCTCCAGCCACACTTTTGCACCGACAAGGCTAACAAAAAGCAGAAGTGTTAGCCAGCCGCACATGATTTCGAATGGCGCTTTGATTGCCGTTCAGCGGCTTTATACGAATCCACTCATAAGTACAACTACTCAATTATGTATCAGTATCGCGACTGTTGTCAAAACTTTGGCAACGTTTAATGTCAATCATAGCAATCGGACACAGAAATTTTACTTTGCTTGTCAGCTGAAACTGACTCATTATTCAATTTCGATTCAATTAGCTTTCATAATTCATGGGCCAGCCATAAGTATGCACGTGGATAGGAATGCGTATGAATTTGAGTCCCTTTGCGGACTACTCACTCTCTGTGTGCGTGTGTGTGTGCGAGTGTTTTTGTGTTTGTCCTTGGAGTATTCACTTGGTTTGCGATTTGCTGCGCCCATGTCAAAAATTTTGACAGTTTGTCACTTTAATTGAATTTCTATCGAAAGTTATAAGAGAAACTTTATTGTATGGGCTACTATAAGAATATTTTGTTAAAAGTTACACAGCTTTTGTTTAAGATATGATAGCTTAAAATTATAAACGTTTGAAATATTTAAAGATTAGGAATTGCGGAATTCGGGCTTCCCCAAGTATGTCTTTAATCTCAATATCGATAAGTTTCTATTCAGTTTTTAAGTATTCTCAACGATGCGACGTTATACATAAATATCGTCATCCCATTCTCGCAAATGTCAGACGACGGCTTCTTCTTTTCTTTTCATTTCTTCCTCACATATTTGGTTTCACTTCTGTTGGCGAACTTTTTTTTTTTTTTTGACATCATTTTCATTCCAAGTCGTCCAATAACCACGTTACTTCTGCTTTTAATTCTACTTTTTCATCAAATATTAGGGTCTTTTTTTTGCTCATCATTTTGACTACACTATGATCAAAAAGCCCTCACGCTTTTAAAATAAGATGAGTTTTGACGAAACCATGGCATTTTGAAGTTTCGACCTATGCCCATATACCGATTTTCAGGCTATAATTTTTACTTGTCTTCCGACCTCAAATTTCGTTTTCAACTTTAAATGTACGATTGATTTAGGGGCAAAACTATGATCAAAAAGTCCTCGCTTTTTAAAATCAGTTGAGTTTTGACGAAGTTATGGCATTTTGAAGTTTCGCCCTATGCCCATGTATCGATATATCGATTTTCAGGCTATAATTTTTACATGTCTTCCGACCTCAAATTTCGTTTTCAACTTTAAATGTACGATTGATTTAGGGGCAAAACTATGATCAAAAAGCCCTCGCTTTTTAAAATCAGTTGAGTTTTGACGAAGTTATGGCATTTTGAAGTTTCGCCCTATGCCCATGTATGGATATATCGATTTTCAGGCTATAATTTTTACTTGTCTTTCGACCTCAAATTTCGTTTTCAACTTTAAATGTACGATTGATTTAGGGGCAAAACTATGATCAAAAAGCCCTCGCTTCTTAAAATCAGTTGAGTTTTGACGAAGTTATGGCATTTTGAAGTTTCGCCCTATGCCCATGTATCGATATATCGATTTTCAGGCTATAATTTTTACTTGTCTTTCGACCTCAAATTTCGTTTTCAACTTTAAATGTACGATTGATTTAGGGGCAAAACTATGATCAAAAAGCCCTCGCTTCTTAAAATCAGTTGAGTTTTGACGAAGTTATGGCATTTTGAAGTTTCGCCCTATGCCCATGTATCGATATATCGATTTTCAGGCTATAATTTTTACTTGTCTTCCGACCTCAAATTTCGTTTTCAACTTTAAATGTACGATTGATTTAGGGGCAAAACTATGATCAAAAAGCCCTCGCTTTTTAAAATCAGTTGAGTTTTGACGAAGTTATGGCATTTTGAAGTTTCGCCCTATGCCCATGTATCGATATATCGATTTTCAGGCTATAATTTTTACTTGTCTTCCGACCTCAAATTTCGTTTTCAACTTTAAATGTACGATTGATTTAGGGGCAAAACTATGATCAAAAAGCCCTCGCTTCTTAAAATCAGTTGAGTTTTGACGAAGTTATGGCATTTTGAAGTTTCGCCCTATGCCCATGTATCGATATATCGATTTTCAGGCTATAATTTTTACTTGTCTTCCGACCTCAAATTTCGTTTTCAACTTTAAATGTACGATTGATTTAGGGGCAAAACTATGATCAAAAAGCCCTCGCTTCTTAAAATCAGTTGAGTTTTGACGAAGTTATGGCATTTTGAAGTTTCGCCCTATGCCCATGTATCGATATATCGATTTTCAGGCTATAATTTTTACTTGTCTTCCGACCTCAAATTTCGTTTTCAACTTTAAATGTACGATTGATTTAGGGGCAAAACTATGATCAAAAAGCCCTAGCTTTTTAAAATCAGTTGAGTTTTGACGAAGTTATGGCATTTTGAAGTTTCGCCCTATGCCCATGTATCGATATATCGATTTTCAGGCTATAATTTGTACTTGTCTTCCGACCTCAAATTTCGTTTTCAACTTTAAATGTACGATTGACTTAGGGGCAAAACTATGATCAAAAAGCCCTCGCTTTTTAAAATCGGTTGAGTTTTGACGAAGTTATGGCATTTTGAAGTTTCGCCCTATGCCCATGTATCGATATATCGATTTTCAGGCTATAATTTGTACTTGTCTTCCGACCTCAAATTTCGTTTTCAACTTTAAATGTACGATTGACTTAGGGGCAAAACTATGATCAAAAAGCCCTCGCTTTTTAAAATCAGTTGAGTTTTGACGAAGTTATGGCATTTTGAAGTTTCGCCCTATGCCCATGTATCGATATATCGATTTTCAGGCTATAATTTGTACTTGTCTTCCGACCTCAAATTTCGTTTTCAACTTTAAATGTACGATTGACTTAGGGGCAAAACTATGATCAAAAAGCCCTCGCTTCTTAAAATCAGTTGAGTTTTGAC
The DNA here is from genome assembly GCA_035044105.1 of Drosophila nr. perissopoda 5 BK-2023a. Taxonomy (NCBI): domain Eukaryota; kingdom Metazoa; phylum Arthropoda; class Insecta; order Diptera; family Drosophilidae; genus Drosophila; species Drosophila nr. perissopoda 5 BK-2023a. Next base: position 2,863,173 of record JAWNMK010000124.1, read on the forward strand.
GAAGTTATGGCATTTTGAAGTTTCGACCTATGCGCATATACCGATTTTCAGGCTATAATTTTTACTTGTCTTCCGACCTAAAATCACATTTTCAACTTTAAATGTACGATACCATTGTTAGGTTGTTGTATAAGGTGGTAAGTTGTACGATGTTTGTTTTTATCTTAATGCATCGTATGCATCGATATATTGTGGTTTTTTTATTATATATGTATGTAGAATAGCAAAATAACGCACAGGTTCTTTAATCGCTGACCTTATGATTTTTGGGCAATCTCATTCATTTTTGTATTTCCTGCTTCTACATTTTTGCTTTTACATTTTCATTGCCATTATTTAATTCCATTTTTGTGTTCAAGTTATGTTTAGGTCCAATTTGTGAGCTTAAAGCAAAGCAAGACAACAGCCAGCGGTGTCCACCGACTTGGCCACAAACTCATATTTCCTTATTATCTGCGCTGGGCCATCCTCATAATGCCGGGGAAAAAATACGAAAAAAAAACTGAAATGGAATTATTAATGGCACTGTCCATTTGCTGCTAAGTGGCGCAAATTACATTTTTGTTTATTTTGCTTGAGGTTTAACGCTGTTGTTTTATTTTTATATACACAGAGATACAGTTTTTTTTTTTTAGTTTACCAAGTTGACTTCTTGGCCCTTGGGGGCGTCGGTGCTTTAGCTCCTTGTCTTATTTTTTTTTTTATTTTTTAATTTTATTTCGTACAGCCCCAAGAGTATTTTGTATGGCTTTTGGGCGTTCGTTGAAATCCTTAATTGTTCTTGGCAGCAAACGGAGCGCGAAGACTTTGCGTTTGCAGGCGCGTCCAAGCGCATCGCTTTAATGGCTACACAATGCTTCAATACCTTTCTGCCGTTATTTATTGGTCCCATCGCCAACCAACCACCCACCACCCACCTACCCGCACATAGCAAGCGTATGTGTAATATTCTACTTGTAAGCGGATTGAAAGTATTTTAGCAAAACTTCTACAAAGTTGTGAGTATGCCTCAAAAAGTTCGGGGCCAGAAACTTAGTGATGTTGCAATTATAAACTAAATATTCTTGCGTATGCATGAGGTTTCTCAAAATTTTGTTTTGTATTTAGGGCACAACATTCAGAGCAAAAACTATAACTAAACTGCCACTAATGAGTGGTTAAGTGCACATTTGCAAGCGAGCAACGAGCAGTCAGCCAATAAAAACTGATGGTAACAGCAACAAACGACAATTTCCACACAAAAAACTTGCCCAGCAAAGAAAACTTTTCATAAAGGCCAGCTACTTATACCCTGGCAAAAGGTATTATACACATTGAGGGCAACAACTTTGGCCCTATTAAACGTACACTTTCTTGATCAGCCTAAGCTGGATCGGACCACTATATTGTTTTCAAATACATCTAAGGCAAACTCTCATGGCAACACTTAATAAATTTCGGACTAAAATTGAAAGAGATTGACGCCGTAAGAGTATGTAATCTTCGGATTGCCAATTTGATTTTATGATTTCTTTTTGGCTATTCAGCTATCTCGTTCTCTCTCTTTTTGTGCCTGGCATATTGGCCTTAGTGAAGTGTCAACGGCAGTTGCAACTGTCGTCGCTTTTGGGCTTGCTTTATGTGCGCCGTTACTGTTGCTAAAAGTCGAGCCAAGTGCAGGGCTAAGCCACAACAAAGCCGTGCAAAAGCGAAAAATGAACAAGCGCAGAAAGGCAGCGGCACAAAGCAAAAGAGGGGAGACGACGTGACAAAGGGTAGGTTGGGAGCGACAACGAGGGACTTGTTGGTGGCTAAAAGTGCCAAACGACATTTGCATGCAAATGACGCAGGCAGTGAAGTGGCAAGTGGAAAGTGGCAACGGAACCAACTCCCAATACTCGTCGGTACTGCAATTGCCCGTACTTGCAGCGTATTGGCTATGAACGAGCAGGCAGTTGAACTTGCTTCGTGCTAATGAGATCAGCATGCAAATGACCAATGGCAGTGTTACAGCTGCTGCTGGTCTGGCAGCAAGTCTTAGGGACGAGAGCCAAGAGGCACCTGACTCTTAGTGTGGCAAGCGGGATTGCAATGAAAGTTAGCCATTATAGCTGCACATTATACAGTTGTTACATTATAGCCGTAAGTGACTTACAGCATTCATCAGCATCAGTCGACCATATTACGGCAAAAGCCACATTAATCAGCTCACGGCTCACGACTCTTGCGCTAAGTAAAGGGCCAAAAGTGCCAGTCTGCCACACTGATGATGATTTCATTTTATGTTTAGCAAAAATTTTTGCATCCAAGGCAGTAGACTGAACACGGCCAATGGTAATTTTTCCAGTTGAGCTGTGCTGACTCGAAAGCAGCTGAGACCCGCAGCTAAATTTCAGATATATTGTGTGTGTAGCACGTATTATATTCGGGTCAAACGTTAGCAGGTAACGCAGCCAACCTATGCTTAAACAGTTCACTGAAAAAGGACTCTCGACATGTTCACATCAATCAGCGCAGCATGCAAGACAGTAACGAGATTACCTAGCTTTGAATATGATTGTAATAATATTAAGATGAATAATTACAATAATCTTGGCAGCTACTAGTGTTCCTCAACATTAGGCTAAAAGTAAAATTTATGCTTCACTCTCTGATCAAAAGAAATCGTTGTGTGGCATAATTTCACTGCTATTCAAGTATTCCACCGGCAATGGGTTGGATTGATTGAAAAAGAGGGGAAGCAGACAGGCTTTTGCTGTTAAGCTAACTCCTTAATGAGAGACATTTGAAGCCGGATTTTGTACATTTTTTCTGGACAAGTTTTTACCTTTGGCTTACTCGTTTTTTGTGCATTAATAATCTTGACTGTCATGTGGCATTTTTCATCATTATGCGGATTCCGCAAGTTGACAAATTATTACTGACATTTTTTTATGCTTCTGGCAGCAAGCAAGTAGACGAGTAGAATAGGGCTGTGCGCACAGCTTTTATCCTTGAAATAAATAATATGCATCTTTAAAGATATTCTGCGTAAGTAAAAACACAGTTGAGTGACAGTTGTGGCATTTGTTTTAGAACACAGTCAAATGAATCCCAGAAAATGTTATAAAGTGTTCCTACTTTCTGCGGCCTTGCGTCAAAGCAGTGTTCAGGTAGTTAGGAATTATATTTTTAAAATCAACAATTTTGTATTAAATATGTAGGAACTATGATATTTAAGTTCTATTTAAGTATAGAGCAATATTTTTATATTAATGCGTTTTATGTTACCATATTTTAAATATTATATCCGATGGCATTTTTCGTTTAATTGGAATTCTTCAGTTAATTCACGGTTCAACCAAATCTGCTGTTAAAGCACTGTCCGCCACAATCCTCTGGCTCCGCCCATTTAATCCTTAACGAGAGAGCAAGTCATAACTTAAATACCATAAAATAAATCGTACTCAAATCTTCTCGCCACTTTCCTAAGAACTGACGCCTCCTCTGCTTTCAGCCACTTGGCTGCTCAGCAAAAGTTGCGACGTCAACTGAAAAGACGCGCTGAGTGCATTTTGTTGATTTATAATAAAAATAATGTTAAAACATATTACAATATAATGAAGGCGCGCAACGGGGTAGCTGCATCGTCAGTTATACAAAATATAAGTAAGACAGAAACATGGTGGGTTAAGAGGGCAGCAAAAGAGGAAGCACTGCAAAAGGCGTCGTAAACAACTTTCGAGTGAAATAATAAAATGCCCTCTTTATGCATTTCTTCTGGGTGGCAGATAGAGAAAGAGAGAGAGAGAGAGCTGGCACGCTTCTTGCCTCGCACCGCACCTTTGCATTATGCGTGTTATGTAATAGTTAGTCTAGTGGGCTAACCTGCGACCCAACTGGCTGCATGCTTGCCATTATTAAGGCAAGCTATCGTGACGTCCTTGCAACTTTGCAGCATATTTCAACGCTGTGGCAAAAATGCGAAAAACTTTCGCTCGCTGCATTCAAGCAAAAACAACAAGAACTGCAAACAGCAACAAAAATAACATCAAAAATGGTAGCTACAATAGCTAAAGAATAACATGAATAACCTAAACATAAAACGCACACAAGCCGTAAAAGCAACCACAAACTTTTACCACGGAATTTTGACACCTGAACCATTTGCTGCGTTGACAACATACCGGCATGTTAATCCTGTCTACCTAAGCCCCAACCCCCAAGCAGCAACTTGCCAAAAGCAGCCATAGTCAAAAGTGTTGCCAAAAACAATCTACAAAATAAACACAACAAAAAAACTGAAAAAGTGAAAAACAGAAACAAAACAAGAAGCGAAAAAATATGCGATATTTGCGGGTCAAAATGGCGTATGATCAATGGGTTGCAGCTTAAAAGGTGAATAAATCATTTTACGCAGTTGCCAGGCAGTGTCCGATAAGCCCTGCTAATTATGCTCCTAAATCCAATTATTTTCGACGAATTTTATTTACAATATTATTGTAAGATAATAGCTGAGTACAGTTATTTTAATTATATCTCTCGACTGCTGCGGCGCTATATCTATTTATTTGACTCTTCATTCTTCCATTTCGTATTAAGAAATTTAATTTTGTAAATTATTATATTTTGAGTATTTTCACCTTTAATCAAAACCAAAACCACGAAAAATTTTGTTATTTATATTTAATTTCCTTATGCTCTTCGCTATTCGCACCTAAAATCCACGCTGCTTCAAGGGAAAAACTCTCCACGAAACCTTTAATCAAACATTCGTGTGTTCCTCTTTGTTTTATAGCTGCAGATGTAGCTAGCTTTTGCTAGACGCTCTTCAATCAAAAGCTGCGACGCATACGTAACGCTGAATTGTTATGGAAATCCATAAATAAAAGCGCACAGACACATGTTTACAAGCTCATCAATTCGGCTGGCAAGGCGGCAGCCACTTGCGAGCGACTGCCAGTGGGTAGCGGTGGGCTAGGGTGTGTGGCACGTGAAAAAGACAGTCAAACGTCAGGCGTGAACAGTTGTTAATCTTGGCAACGTAGCTAGCGATGACTATAATTCACGACACGTACTTGCAATAAACTCGGGAGCCAGCGAAGTGTGCATATAACTAGGATGGGGTGGCGTTAGGGGACCGTCAACCCCTAGAAAACTGAGTTGTCGACTAAACTAAAAATTTTAAGCAAGAAAGTTAAATAAAAATGCCCGTATGTGAAGCGCTATTGACTACTTTTAGACTCAGCTTAAAGAACTCCAGGCCGCTAGAGGTAAACAAAGTAGACTAGCATGCAAAGAATTTTTAGAACAGAACTGAATCAAATTTTAGTTGCTGCTTAACGCCTGACAAAGTGGGAAGTGAGAACTGCTTAGAACTTAATAAAGGGCTCTAATACTCATTACAAACAAGAACGAAGCTAGAGTACCAAGAATCATAAGCTGCCTAATATATAACCACGTCCCCCTGACAAATTCTGTATAATTTCTGTTGCCTATTTTTTTTTTTTTGTTTGGCATAAGGACGAACGTGCGTGTCTTGTGACCATACAAATTTCAGAGGCGTGCTTCGTGTTGACATTTTGGGCTAGATTAAGTTATAAACAAATAAGAGTGCTAATGAAGTGTTTGTTTGACTACACCACACCCCCCCCCCCCCCTCTCTCATGCTTCGGCGTATGCCGCCGCCAAAGGCCCCCGCCCCCACCGAACAAAAACCAAATAAAATGTCAACAACTTTTACTGTGTGAAGCTGTTTATTACACAACGACGACACGCAACGCAAATTAAGTCATGAAAATCGGAGATAGAGTATGGGCTCAATGTTAAATGAAACCAAAACGACAATACGGAAAGTGGACAACAATTTTTTTTTCTTTTGTGAACCAGTTGTGTAAGTCTCGAAGCATCTGCCTGCATCTCATTTGCATAATTTGTCAAAACAAACATAATACAAAGTGCTGCCCCTGTACGAGTGTATATAACAGAGCCCAGGCCAGGCTCACATTGCGTATGCGTAATCTTGCATCACTCTGCTACCAAATACAACCATAAACACACACAATCACATACAAAGTGCAAAGAATTTCGCCCTTTTTTGCGACAAGCACAAAATACATGCAAATCGAATACAAGAAAAAGTAACCAACACAAAAATAAGAATGCGAGAAAACGATAAACGGCTGTAGGACACGGCTACAGCCATTGGGCTTGAGGTGAGGGGCAAGGGGGTGCTTGTGGGGTCACAAGAAAAGAGCAAATCCCACTAATACCCAAAACCAAATGGATGCCGTTTGTTTGCCAAATCCGCCCTTTATGCTAAAATCAAACAACAATAAAAACCAAACCAACAGGGATGAAATTGGTCTAGGAATATAGAATAGGTATTGGGAGTGGGAATGCGAATCGGATGAGTTTCCCCTTTTTATGGTTATCGTCAAGTGTTGCGTTATGTTTTATGACTAGAATGGGGATTTCAGCTGGGCGACAAAAGTATGCAGCTAGCTGCTATCCGTACATTCATCATACCATTTCCCGGAGTTTTCCTGTACATTTCCTTTAATTAAGTGCGAGATCAATAACGTTTGCCACAGAGCACTTTATGCGCGCTTAATGACAACAATTCCAGCAACGCTCGCTTTGACTTACTGACAATTATCATCAACTGCAGCACACACACACAATTGATGACCATACACTCAACGTGCTTACTCTGTGTCAAAGGGAATCTCTACACAACAGCAAAGTCAAGTATTTCGTAACTTTTCACTTTGGGGTAAGAAAGAAAAACCAGCAATCGCATTTATTTTTATTGACATTTCTTACACTAAACCCACATGCCCCCGATCCGGTCTCAAAACCAGAAATCAACAAAAAAAAACCGGTGGAAAAAAGCTGTTCAACGAAGGCGAACGATTTGGGTGAAGGAGACCGCGGCGGCCATTTAATGCCAGAACATTTCCTTCTCGCCCTCAAAAGGTGAAACGGAAAAGCGCGGCATGCACAAAGAAAATGCCATTTTCCGGGGGTGGCCATAATGAATGCATAAAACTTTATTGCAGCAGTAGCAGGGGTGGCTGACGAAATGAAAATACCAAAAGGTGCGCCCAGCTGTGCTCGAGTTCTGTGTGTTGATTTATTTGCGAAATGCTGGACGAAAACTTGTGGGAATAACTGTCAATCGCAGACAGATCAAAATACACAGTGCTCGCGTATTGTCAAAGGAAATGACCCTCAAAGTAAAACCGCTTTTACCGGTGATTTAATTTGACAAAGATATTTCGAATTCCTTTCCATATAATTCATATCATTAAAATCCAATTATCGCTAAAAGTAAGCTGCTAATGGGAAAAAATGTACATTTTTGTGGAAATTTCATCACAAAATATAATTATACTAAGTATAAGTGCTCTATTATTACGTCAAATGAAACCACTCAACGCCTACCTAGAAGAATGACTGTGAAAAATTAAACCAATTGCCAAAAGGTCACTCTAAACTAAGCCAAAAAGTAGCAGTTACAAAATGCAATCGGCCCATGGGGCAATAGCCTCTATAGCCAAAACCGACCTTATGCCAAAGGGCTAAACAATTAAAAGTACTGAGAGACAAAACAACAAATAATTAACCAACATGGAAGGAGTAGTAGAAACTCGACATAGCTGTATCTACAGTTTTGTATCCTGTAGCTATTGACAAATATTGTGTACCTGTCCAAAGCCCAAATTGCTGCAATGGCAAATAATAAAATGCTACGCCAAATGTAAATAACAATGGGAAACCGAACTCGAGACGGTTCAATGAGAAAAGCAGCAGAGAACAAGGCCAATACATTTGTTGTTCTTCTTGTTTTGTATACCCTGTGCCCACTCAGTGGGTAAAAAGTGGGTGTAGTACTAAATCTAAGTCATTGTGGTACACAAATTCACCTTTATCAACATCAAAATACTCATTTCACGCTTCCTTCCATATTTACCCGAAATTCAATAAAAATGTAATTAATTAATATAAATAAGAGAAAGTATAATAGGTATCTCAAAGCCTAGCACACCCGATTGCCGCCCTCTTACTGGTTAGAGTTTTAGCCTGTAGCTGAGAACAGGACAACAAATTTGCACAAATAGCTGGGAATCCATGACAGTTGTTGCTGCGGGCCGTTTTGCTGGCCCATTGAACATTTCGGAAATTGGAAATTTCGCACTTGATGATTGTCCACAAATTGGCCCATACTGATGAAGACAAGGTGCAGGGCCGGCGGGTTCTGCAGACCAATTGCAGCAATGCCTGCGCGTGTGAGGGATTCGGTCGAAAATCAAACAAGAGTTTCGGGTTTTTGGGTCCATGATGCTTTTCTGTGAGAGGGGAGCAGCAGGGTGATCTGTGGTTTTAGCCTTTGGCTAACTCAAACGCAGCCTTGTCCTCTGTTTTTTGCTCTGCGTGGGGGGAATGTGGAAGGGAATGGTGGATTTGTGTGTCGCCTCAACCCGCAGCTCTCGTTGTGTTACATTGATAGAGTTCTCAGTTTGATTTCATTGTCACATTGTTGCTGGCAGTTTGGGGACGTCTGATTGATGCCATGTCGTTTGATTTCCCAAGTGTGAGCAGCGAAGTTCAACAACGATCCCTTTTCTGGCTCTCATAAAGTGTTTATGAGTGTTTGTCGCTCTTTGTGTCTGCTGGCCTGTCGGTTTGTCGCTGCTGCAATGCATTTTGTGCGCTAAGTTTGTCAGACAGCTTTTATGGCCTGGCACACATTTCGCTTGACTGGCCACAACCAAGCTCATATTTTACAGGGTGTTAAGCGACAATTTGTGGCACATCAAGGCGCTTAAGCTCGGACTGCAAAAGGTAATGAGTTTTTCTTACATACATTTCTTTTATTACCCAGTCCCTACTCAAGCAAAGTAAAGTGGGGTTTTCGTTGCCGTTAATCATAACACGACTTAGTCTTAGACATTAAATAACTTTTGGAAAGCAGGAAAAAAATCTCAAAATGAGGGAACTTTAAGCATTTATCACTTTGAAGCCAACTCGGAAATCATTTTAGGCAACCAATTGACAATATCCGATTTTTATTTCCTGCTCAAAAGCATTTCCTTGCCAATAAAATTTGTCCGTTCAACAATTTTGTCCATAGTTTCTGAATGAAAAAGGAAAGCTTTGCTTAAAGGTAAGAAGATGTGAAATAATTTAAGCTCGACTCTTATGTACGGCAATCAAAATTACTCCAAATTTATATATGATGTTTTGACTATTGCAACTCTTATGTCTTAAGGCTAATTAAATTCTAACACCTATAAGCAGCCTGATTAACAACTCAAGTTTCAAACAAACTGTTATGTGATAAAATCCAATAAATATGTCAAACAGGACTGTGACAAACAGAAATTGCAGCTGCAGGGGGACTTAACAATCTTAGTAATTCATACAAAGTTTCATACAGTTGCCTGATTAATTAGATGTAAGCCGCATATTTTGCTTTTGAAACACAGGACATTTCGAATCACAAACTTTTATGCGTCGTTCTGACAATAGCAGCCACTTAAAGGGCATTAGATGTTTCACATATCTGAGCGAATATGCCGCAAACATAACATGCACATAAACAGCACACGCTCCTTTGGATGCAGGAATGTAGAGAGGGTTGAGATTTGCAGGAAGCGCATTCACAACATACGCACCATACGCAGCGTGAATTGCGCATCGGCGGCTTTTGAGGTGACACACGGCTTAAGTGTTAAATGTTGAATGAGGTGAGTGGCAGGTGGAGGAAAACAATGTGTATTCTGCGCCGGAAACCATCGGCACAACATAAGCAACCAACCACCCTCCAACACAAACACACCTTCCCACAAGCTCTCACCGCAATGTCTAAGAAGCGTGAATTTTCCACTGGTTCTCAGCTGTACTCGTTGTTGTTCAGCTGTGTGGCAATGTGTCAGGCAGCAGGTGGCGGCAAGAGTTGCATTTATGTGGGGCATGTTCTGCATTTGGCAAAGAGAGTCGCTTAATGTCTCCCATATGCCATATGCCCTATGCCATATGGACATATATACTACATATAGCAGATTTAAGCAGTTGTACGAAAATTTATGCAAACATTTTTTCTTCCACTCTATTCCTTTTTTTCCACACACATATATTGCACTGTTTTCCCACTCGGGGATCTTTATTGTACGCTTTTTGTACCCTTGGCATGGAAATTCAATTAAAGTGACAAACTGTCCAAATTTTTGACATGGGCATACACAAAAAAAGCAGCAGCAAGAAAAAGCAAAAAGAAATCAAATGAATGCCCAATGGACAATCACTAACAAGCAGAAAAAGCAACACACATGACCAAAGAGAGATAGAATAAAGTAGAGACAGGGTTTTCAAAGCCTATGCATATTCATTGCGAGTACAAAATCTGAATGCACAGTAAACAAACTGGCCAAATGAAAGGCCACTCATTAATTATGAGTTGTAATTGAATCACATTGAATTCCATATCAGTGTCCATGTTATATGTAAGCTAAAAACTTGCTGAAGTTTAGCATTGAATAACAGAACGACTCAAAGCAGTCATTCGAAAAGGACTTCAATCAGATCGAGCAACTAAGTCAAAGTAAGAGCAATATTCAGCAGAGAACTGGACTAAAGACTAGTTTCATTATGAAGAAGTGCATCAAACTAAGCTCTGCAATAGGTAAATGCATTGCAGGATTAAATTGCATTCTAAGAATAATGAGATACTTATTTAAGATTTCATATTAATCTTTTCCTTAAGCAAGCGTCTTTCTAGTTAATCAAAATTAGTTTTAAAAAATACAATATTAATTCTAATAAGTTTGCAGACGACTAAGAATTCTAATTGTATCTATATAATTCGTGTCTGTGTCTAATGGTTGCAGTCATCAATTGAATGATACTATAATCAACATTAAGTATACGCCACTTTAGACATTTGAAGAGATTTATGAGGCAATCGCAGTAAATGGGAAAACGATTGTCATTTGATTTGTAAAACACATGCAAGACTTTCCGACTGGCCCTGTGCCAGTTGGTTAGACAACATGCTGCATGTGCTTAGGCCAAGAGCAGAGCGATAGAGAGAGTCAGAGCCAAACACAACATTCGAAGTAACTTTTATGCGCTGCACATTTGGCAACAGCTCAAAGTTCAATTTGCAATACAAAATGCTCTGGCATAAAACTTCCGATTTAGTGGACCATTTGAACACAGATATAGAATGGGCGAGGGAGACAGAGACAGAGCTAGAGAGAGAGAGAGAGAGAGAGAGCAATCAGTGACAGCTGCATTGACCGAATGTCTTTTAAATATCCTCCTCGCTTGGCAATCAGCATTTATCATTTGTTGTATTGGCCAACGAAACAAGGCCAAAATGCCGCTGTGGCATACAAATTAGACCCGGCTAGATCTTTATTTCAACGCAACGCTGCAAATTCAATTGTAGCGCGGCTTTAAGGACACTCACTCATTTGCACATCTTAAAGCGCCATCGTGCGTCCAATTCGTTACTCAATCAGTTGAGTGCCCAAGGAATAGCTCACAGTTCATTTAAACCTGGGGAATAAGTAGAGAATGGGTCGCGCATTTTTAGATAACGCTGCGCATAGCAATTGCTCTCACAGCTCTCTAGCAACGGTGTCAAACGTTTGATCTGGAACAGATTGAACAATCAATTACGTGCCGGCATGCCACGCCCACTCAGCCACAGACACACTCACACCCTTGCAAACGGCACCTAACTTTGGGTCTGCAAACTTAGCAGACCGCAGCTACAAACTGCAATAGTCAAAGCGGGTTAACGTATGAAATAGAAGAAGAATAACGCGCATACGTGTCGTTGTCCAGGTTGGGAGCCAGGTCGAAGCCGGTCCAGATTGCAAAGCAGTTGTGTTGCCACCGCCGTCGTCGTTGCATGAAATTGACCCACGATGCCGGGGCTTTACAAATGCATGTGTGCACTTGATGCATGTGACTGACTCCAACTACTCGTGACTTCCTTCCCACTCGCGATACCCTTATGAGGGTGTGCGGGTGTGTTTCTGGGCGGATAGGGGGTTATGAGAAATGCAAGAAGTCAACCAAAAGCGAACGTGCGATGCATGCAAAAGCTACCTGCGAACGGATTGTTTTCTTATATGTGGTTCAACGTCTGAAAAATGCAATCAACTTGAGGCGAAAATAAAACAACAGCAAAGAAAATAAAAAAGAAACTTTCACCTGTAAACGGCTATGAGTGTGTTGCATCATCACAAATTGCTAAGGCAAGTGGAACCACATACACATGCACACACACACATCCATATTTGGATCTGTGTGGTATGCAACAGCTAGTGCTGTATGGAACAGCCGCTCGTTTTGTGCACTGAGTGCAACCGCAGCGATTTTAATAATATGAAAATATTCAAGTGGAAACATTTTATAGCCAAGCTGATAACAAAGATGCGCTCAACCAAAAGCATTTGAGAATCCCTAAAACTATTCAAATATCAAGTTGTTAAGTAATACTACAAATACCAGCGTACAACTAAAAGCTGTATTTTAATATAATCTGAACTGTACGGCTGGATTTTCATGTTAATTGGTTGGTAGATCCATAAATTTGTCAAAAGTAATCAGATCAGCTCAGAGAAAACGCTTGGATCATGTGATTACCTCTTAATCAAGAAACACTTAAATTTAAAATTTAAGGAAAAAAACATTTAAGCAATAATTGCAAGAAAAAAACAAAACATTTCCACAATTTAACTCAAATAAATGATGAAATCGGTTGAGGTACTTCCACTTTTGAACATTGAAGCCCAAATAATAAGATATTATTGTTATTATGATAAAGATCATGTAAATTTTGTGACTGGTCTCGCCCACAAAGGCACAGAAGGACGGCAGGCGGCGTCATGTAAATATTTAATATTATTTATCCCCTGGGCCCGTCGCGCCTGCCCGTCTGTCATTTAAAATGCAAGCGCTTTCACACAGACGGCTGACCAGTATGAAAGTTTGTTTAGGCCAAATGGACGGGGGCATGTTCAAATGCTTGGACAGCTGGCCAAAATGCGGGGCCAGCAGAATGGTGAGAAATTTGAATTTAATCGTTTCTCAAAATGTGTTTGTGGTCAAATCAAATATGAATATTTATGTTGAGGATTAACGTGGCTAGATTTATGGTTTATAAAAGACAATGACAAACATTTGAAAGGCGAATACCCAAACTTGATGTCGAAACCTGAATTTAATGTTTTCAATTAGCTACCAGAAATCGCTTGGCCCCCGCAGCGTTAAGTCAAAGGGAAAACCCCACAAACACAAACCGTAAGCCACGTTAACAAAACAACAGAAGCTGTGCAAACAATTCGGTTGGGGAATTGGTTTATGGAGGGTTTCTAAACGGGCTGGGTGGAGTTGATTGTATTGGTGGTGTCTGTGAATAATTTTGGCATTATTGCCTGTGCTTAATTCAAATGAAATTAATTTCAGCAGGTAAACTTCGTGACGTGCCGCAAGAGCAACAACAACAATAACAACAACAGGAACAGCAACAGAAGAAGCACGATCCCATCTCATTGTTTTTGGTGATTTAATGGCTGTGTATATATATATATGAGTATGAGTGTGTGTGTGAGTGTGTGTGTGTGTGTGTGTGTGTGTGTGTGTGTGTGGCTGGGTGTAAGGGCTACTTGCGTGTGCCGTAAATGAATTCATCCCTTGGGCAACATTTTATGGCATAATTTGAGGCGTCCGGAAGTGAGGCCGTGCCAAAAGGTCAGTGCCTGTCTGATGTGGCATGCCTCGTGCCCATTTCCCTGGCACTCTCCGCACAACCCTCTACCCCTACTCATGTGGGTGTGAATATTAATGCTTCATATTTTATTTTCAGCGCTATTTTCGTGCTGTTTAGCTTTTAATATTGTGCCCCAACAAGATATATAAATATACGTCTTCCGGGGGCGTCGCTTGTTGATTTTTGGGTCTCGCCTCGCAACAGTAGGCCAAAATTGCGTTTGCCCCCCGTAATTATTTCTAGCGTTGTGTGCGCCCAATGAACTGCTGATACAGTGCTAAGCCTTTAGCCTGGCAAACCGCCGTTCCTCCCCGCAGCGTTTTTCGGGTTTTGCACCACTCGAAATACTTGAGAGCAGCACGTTTCTAACATTCACTTCGAGTATTTGAATCCCACTCACTTTGTCTGCTGGGAAATGCCAGCGCATATCTGTCCGTCTGTCTGCTTGTCTCTCTGCCGGTGTTCGGTCTGCCTTTCGCTGTGTCTGATTTGTAAGATATTTTGCTATTTTTTACTGCCACACCATTTCTGGCCGTGTGGCGAATGCCGCGCCGTCTGGCTTTGCTCTTGCCATTGAGTGGATTAAACTGTAAATATTTAATGCACGCGATTTGTGCGGCTTACGTTTGTCGGCGTGAGTTATTATTACGAGTCATGTAAACAGCTACTACACATACATATACACAAACGACTCCAAATCTTAAAGCACTCAGCAATCGACTCTTAAAGCTGCCAGCCAATCCCTTGACTGATTGGATCTGCCCAGCCACAATTCTTACACATCATCGCTCATTAGTAAGCCAAAAAGTAAGCAATAAATAAAGTTTGCAACTCTCACAAAGCAATAAACATAGACCACATCATACGTTGAACTTCATAATGCCTGATAGATAATATGCTCAGACGTTCGTTAGTTTGCCGCATCGACGTTTTTATGCCAGTGGCAAGCTGCAGCTAGAGTATCCGCTAGATACACACATGCACGAAGTATCTTTTGTTGTATGCAACATGTTACGATTGTGTGCGCTTGTTGTTTGGTTCGCTTTAGGGAGTTGTTAAGTTGCTGATTAAGGTTTTGGTTTCATTTATGGAGCAGCTGCAACCAGAAAATGTTTACGCAAATTTTACAGCTTTAAACATCTCAATTTTACATATTATTACATTTTTTATTCGATTCCTTAATGCAATTTCTAAAGTATATTTACAGTTTCGATTTTGTCACTGCATACATTGTAAATAATAAAACATAATAAATCAATTCGAGGCTGATATAAAAAATGTTATGGATGCAAATAAATGATACGCTTTTAAATTAAATAATTTAATGGAATTTTATTTATAGAGTGCTTTGCGCACAGATTCAATTAATAAAATTGTTACAACTATACAAATAAATCACAACAATTGTAAAACTATATATTTAATGTAATAAATTTCAAACATAACCGTTAAAGCAATTGCAGCCGAAACTCAACTACAAATGAAATTAAATATAGTCCACTGGCCACGCCCACTGCTGGCCATGTGTGTGTGTGTGCGCCCCTCGCCCGTATCCATACTAATTAAGTTTGAACGTGTGTTTAACGACAGCTAAATGAACTACCAGAAACAGACAGGCACCGACATAGGAACGATAACGACACACTCATTATTATTCCCCCCACACACACACACGCACAGACACACACACACACATACAACAACACACAGACAAAGAGGACGAAGTCAGGACACATGGTTACACGTTTCACACGCTTAGAATTTTTCGGGAACGCACAGATTGACATAATGACAACATCACGCCCCTCAAATGATTGGCCTCCGACTCTGCTTTTGGATTGGGATGGGTCATATGTGGCAGAGGGAATATGTAGCAATTATAGAACCTGCCGGTATAATTCCAAACAGAAGCCGAAATTCACCATCATCTTATGTGGCTTTAAAGAGCAGCAGAAATGGCTGGCTACCACGCCCAAGTTAATAATCACCATAATCTCATGCTGTGTTCATGGAGCTCTATTCCATATATAGAAATGTGAAACACACACACAAGTGACAGGAGACAACTCCTGGAATACGCTTGCACGCTTTGGCTTAAGTTCTGGCATTTAATGAGGCTTTGAAAACAATTATGTTATGTGTGCGTGTGTATGTGTTTTCTTGACATTATTAATATTTGAAACTTAAGTGAATATTTGGCTTTAATATGTTTACAGAAAACCCAAAAAAGAACATCGGTAAACATTTAGTTTCGGACTAGCTGTGCTGTAAGTGAAAACCAGCTGAATATGTTGTTATGCTTAAGTTGAATTTAATTAAAGTTTTTGTCTGTTTGCAGTCCACAATAGTGAAATCTAAGGATAGTCTATCATTGTTTACTCAACTGCTGTCGGGTGTCAATGCTGTCGCCTTCTGGTGTGCTGAAGACTGTATGTCGTGGCCAGTTGAGACGAATGTGGCAGAGAAGAGGAAGAGATGGCAGATGCCGCTGTTTAATGCCAACAAGTGTGTGCGCCTGTCTTGAATGTTAATATGTGCACTTTCAATTCGCAGTCGCTTCAAGTGGCAATTTATCATCACCATCTTGCAGTCTTCTTCACACACCAACACTCTTTCCCTCTCTCTCTCTCTCTCTTAATGTTGCTTTAAAAACGCAATTGTTGCAGTCCTTAAGCCACAATTG
This sequence comes from Drosophila nr. perissopoda 5 BK-2023a, assembly GCA_035044105.1. Classification (NCBI taxonomy): domain Eukaryota; kingdom Metazoa; phylum Arthropoda; class Insecta; order Diptera; family Drosophilidae; genus Drosophila; species Drosophila nr. perissopoda 5 BK-2023a. Next base: position 2,879,603 of record JAWNMK010000124.1, read on the forward strand.
TGGCCAGGCAGCCGGTAATGCAATTCGCAATCGTCACACGAGCTGCAATTATTTAAGAATTGTTCATGCACTTCCTGCCATTTAATATGAATTAAATCTGAAATTCTTATGAATTGAATTCTCTAACAAAAGGCAACAGAAAATGCTTCAGCAATTGTCCTCAAGTTGCAGCTGCTCGCAATGTCTTGTGTGGCACCATATACACATATGTATAAAGCACATACATCTATTATTTTACATTGTCGACCACAATGCGAGAAATCCAAATAAAAATTCCCACTTCTATTGTCTATTTGTTGTACGCAATTTATACATTTTCGGTATTATATAATAAGTGCTTTAAAGCAAATTGCTGAATTCACACAAACTTGGCCATTTTATTATTATATTCAAGGGGAAAAAGCCTGGACATACCAAACGCTTGTCACCTTTCAAAATATTTCTCAGAAACCCATCAGCTTAACAATGCATCAACATGTCTGCAAAACAGGATGTTCATTTCTCGGACAAATAAAAAGTGGAAATATTTGTAGAGCATTGCTTAGGAGAAAGCATCAAAGATGTTAATTGCTTAATAGCTAGGGTATCCCCTGGTGCTTTACTCTATCAAAACATTGAAATGAGTTGATGAACTTGTTTGTTATTGACCTGCAACAATATTTGACTCAAATTGAATTTTAAAAAAATCGTAACTGTTGGGTTACATTATTGCTAACAGCTGCTGAAAGATTTTTCTAAAATTAAATATTCAAATAGGCCATCTCGATGCGAAACCCTTGCAAAGTGTCCTTAAAGTTTGCACACGGATTAAGTTGGGATTTGTGTGCTTACAAACACAAAAACCTCAGGCTGTTGTGTGTTTCTGTTTCGTGTTTTTATAAAGCCCTTTTCCTTTATACTTTCCCCTCCTTCTCCCTCTCCTCCTTGTCCCACTGTAGCAGCAGTCGCTTAAGGTCTCTAAGCATTTGTGTATCTTTTAGGGTCTGTTGTTGGTTTTACGGCTAACCGAGCAAATCGTTTGAGTTGGTCATGCAAAGTGCCAAAGTTTTTATACCCACAAAAAATGACGGGGTCGGTTCCAACTCAAATAGATGCTTGAGTGAAGACATATTAATAATATAGATAGTGTACAGTTTATAAAAACTTTTAGTTTTATTGCTTGCGCATTAAATAACTCGGTTTCTTTGCGAAAACTTTGCCCGGATATCTAAACAACAATTAGCTTTGCCCATTGACAGATTCGATTATTGCCCAAACCCTCTTTAAGATCAGATAGATGCATTTCTCAGTGCGATTATTTTCGTTTAGGTGCCGACTTTAATTGAGCCGCAATGAATGCCAAAGATAAGGATAAACCAGCTTGAAAGGAAAACTTAACATTTGTAAGGCAGCAAGTTGGGAGACTTGCAAGGCTTTAAGCCTGATGAGGGGGCAAAAGGGCAGTGGATGTGAATGCTACTTCATTGTGCTGCTGGTAGACAGTCTATTGATGCAGCAGCTGCAATTGCGTCATTTCACAGCAATTCCCTCACCACCCCTGGCAGGGCAAAGTGTTATGCTGCCCCCTTTCTATGGGTGTGTTGATTTAATTTATGGCCGCTGTGCGCGCTGGTCCAGCAGCCAAGGCAGGCAGCAGGCTGTCCGCCATGTCAGATAAATGTGTCTGTGCTTCGACAATGGGTACGTACATTGGCCAACGGATCCAAAGAGGGAGAGAGACCCTTACAAGACCCCACCCAAAAAACGAACCCATGTTGCACTCTATGCGAAAACTTTGCGGTTACATTGCTGACCACAGCTGACCAGCCAGGCAAGGTAAACTGCACTCTCCCGATGACGAAGTAGATAAGAATAATTTATGGTGATGCCGCTTGAATTGTGACTGTGTGTGTGTGTGTGCATATGTGTGTACAACATGCGCAAATTAGACATGCAGACAAATTTATTGTCCTAACAAATCTTCATTTTTTTTCGATTTTACTTCATGTTTCTTGCTATTATTGTGGTACAGACAGGCATGTGCATGTTGAGCTCTATTAAAATATTGTTTACAAAATGCTCAAAGTTTAAGTTGACAATGGGAAATGAATTGCTGAAGTGTGTGTGTGTGTGTGTGTGTGTGTGTGTTGCTTAAAGCGTCAAATTGAACGTTGTTGAGATAAAAGACATCGAAAAGTATGCATCGAGATATTTATAGGAATAAAATCATTTCGGTTAGTATGAGGAATGCCAGAAAGCTACACAGACTTAAATGTGCACTTGAAAATTAGATTTCTTCTAGAGGCAATTTAAATTTATAATAATGCAATGGAGTATTAAGTGTATGCAACGTTTTTCTTAAAGTTGTTAACTTCCACTTCTTAGATTGCATTTTGTCCTTTTTGAACATTGCTCAGCATCTCTTTGCCCTACTTAAGAATGTTTCAGCTGTTAATTTTCCAGCTTATGTCAGCTATTTTTGTCATTTCAATTAAAGTGTCAAGCCAAGTTATTGTTATTATATTCCTATTCCTACTAACACAGCAGAACTTTAAACCATCCCATCCATCCCAGCTGCTCCAACCCTAACATTTACTCAAGTTTATAGTTGTGTTGGCGTAACGCTGTGAAAATAATTTTAATGGCATTTAATTTACGCAAATGCAACAGTTAAAAGCTTTTCAGTTTCCACTTTTCACAATGCCAAATCTGATTATTTTGTGCGTTGCTTTGCATTTTGGCTTTCAGTTAACGGAGCGAGAGACACACAAATTATAATTGTTATGTCAGCTGTTTTAAGCGAGTCTTGCACAGTGCCAAAAGGACAAAGGTGTAAACCAAATGATAAACGCAATTAGACGTGCCAAAAGTTTCCACTACAATCACACAAGGCAACGAGTGACTAAACTTACAAATTATTTATGTACAGTCGCAGAACAAAAACAAATGCTTCGCAAATCCAACAAAGTACAAACGACATGCTTGAGTAATGACTCCCTGGGTCCATAAAAATTGTGGCCAGTTGTCCAACCGCAGACGTTTGCCAAACCATTTTCTCTACTCTTTGCGACCAACCGCATATGCACAACAGTAAAAGCTTTGTGCTGCTGCTGCTCCAGCTCCTGCTGCTCCTAATGCTGCTCCTGCTGCCACTCATACTCCTGCTGCTGCGAGGGCATACCAAATGAAAAACATTACAAATGTGCGGTTAACTCTAATGGAGTAAGTGGGCGGAGGTAGAGTTTTTGGTGGTCTGTTGGTCTAAGAACTACTCAGAGAGATTCTCAACTCTCTAAGCTTAAATGTATACAAATGCATATTAAAGTTATCATGCACTCATTTTATAGATGCTTAAAAATGCATTCACAGCATTATCATTATTTTCAGTTTATCCAATTGCAATGCATACGTTTACTTGGGCTAAAATTAAAAACAAACAACGTGTTCAAGCATTAATATATTTGATTACCAATACACATCAATTGGGATTAGTTTTTTTATGCACCATGCATTTGATCGAAGAGTAATTGAAAAGTGTTTACTATTAAATTGCTTTGATTATATGCAAATTGTAAACGCTGTCCTGCATAGATGCAAAGCAAAATCATATAAAATAAAAATCAAACAAGTAAAGCGAACTTTGCATACTCTTATCGAGTAAATATCTTTACTTTCAACTATTTCACATTATTAAACACTTAAGTCGGAACGTTGCCAAATTACTTAATGCAATTTCAATTGCTTTTACATGCAACGAATTTCAGTATTATTGTAATCGTAAGCTAAAATTCAATCAAAACTCTTGTCGTTTTCGCTGTGGGTCCCCCCGAGCAGGAAAATGTTCTGATTTCAGCCAGTCGACGACCAAAAATCAAAGTCGACAAAAGAACGACCAAAGTCATGGAAATCGCAGCAATTATCTGTCAGTGAGCCGCACAACGAGAAACGAGAGAAAAATCTCACACACACACACAGTAACACACACATTCCCAGCTGTTCCCGATTTGGTCTGCGCTATGCAAAAATTGTGACAAAAAATCAGACAAAAAAAAAATAATAAAGAGAATGAAAAGAAGAAAATATTTACTTTTGCCATGACAATGTCGCTCCAGTCGGATCCCACTGCCAATCGCTGTGGAACTTTGATGGTTTGCAAGTTGTTCCAGATTAACAGGAGTGTCGCCGAGGAAGGCATTCAGAAAAGTGCCTCCCCGGGTAGGTGGTCTGAGCGGGGTATTATTGGCTTCTGATTGGGGATTATGTTTTTAATTGACAAACTTGAATAGATAACGACGTTGTCAGCAGGAGTAAGTCGCATCCAAAGTGCCGACAAACGAATGCATAACAAGCAACTTGTTTTTTGTTGTTGCTTTTATTGTTGTTGTTCATCGGATTCTGCTTGTCCTTGTTGTCGTTGGCATAAAATGGAAATTGATACGCAGCTGGAGGCGAACGGCATTTTACAAGTGTAGGTGTAGCTAAAGCTTATGGCTTTCGTAGACACACCACGAACCACCAAACAACACTTTTTGCTTTGTGGCTGGAAAAGGCACAAAATCTAAAGAGCTGACAGATTATTGATCTATACATATTAGCTACCCACAATAATATTAACAATTGAGCAGAAAGCCGACTGAGACCCAGTTGCGATGCAACCTTACGTCAGACAGGCTTTGCTGTAGGTCAAACCGACTAAAACATTGAAAATCAATATAAATAAAGAGAAAATGCTTATCTTATGCACACCGACGACTTACAGACTTAAGTTTTAAAGTTTTGTGCAGTTTTATTATATCAGACTACGCCTATCCTGATCCCACAATCCGTCTGGCGTTTGTTCGTCTCCTTTAAGGCTAAAGGTAAAGTAGGCTGCTGAAAATGAATATTTAAAATCAATTATTGTTAGCCACATTCAAAATGTGTATAAAACCAATTCAAATTTTTAGATTAGAATGCTGAAAGCAATAATTATTAAATGCATATCAACTGTATGCCTCAAGCTTTGCATTTGCAATAAAGTTTTCAAATGCCACGCTCATCATGCAACTATTATGCTCATTGCGCATACGCCTTGTTAGTAATTACATAATAAACAGAAGGTGTGGGCTTTCCAATGGACAAAACACTTAACACGAGACATAAAACACACTTCTCGAGTTCTCAGCGCATATGCAGCTCACACACACACACACACACACACGAAATCAACAGAAGTTGAGCCAAATTAAACCAACCAACAAAACAAATACATAAACATTACGACAATGTGAACAATAATTTGGATTACAGAAATTTGCGAACAGCAAATTTTGTGGAGCCGCAGATGCAATTAAATGCAAATCGATTGTGCTTGTACCATGAATGTAGAACACAGCCCAGATTCAGTGGAGTGCGTGTGTGTGTGTGTGTGTGAGCTGGTAAAATGCCATTGATTGCAAAACTAACTGCAGTTAATGGCATTTGCTTGTTATGGTCTTTGAGCAGGCAGAAGATGTCTTACCATAGACAAATGTGGATATTTCCAATCAAATTAATTAAGCATATATTAAATAATTGAAACTCCAACTGCTGGTATTATATAGTAAAGAATTGATTGAGTTTTCTAATTCATCGCGCTAAACTAGCCCTTCAACTAACCAATTTAAATTATTAAATTCATCAGAGGCTCTGAGCACCTCTTAAAAGTTGGTTTTTTGTATATTCCATAGCAAAACGCAGTTTCTCAATAAACTATTCAAAAATGCCCCGAATTGTGCGACACGTATAACAATAAATTTTCATAATAGCCGCGCAACTAACCCCAAACACCAAACCAAGCCAAACACGGCCCACAACGCCCACACATGTTAGTCGGGGCCACGCCCACTTGGCCAATGGCCACGTGTAAAGTGCAAAAGCGCAACATCAGCTAAATGGGGCAAATGCAGAGCACAGCAGGAAAGTCAGCAGACTAGACGGGGATGGAGTGGGATTTGGCAGCTAAAGATTACCGTTATTTGTATGCAAAGCAGCAGCCCAAAACCGACAACAACAGCAACAACAGCATCATGCGACACTGCAGCAACACAACCCAACTGCCATTCAAAGTCAGCAAGCAGCAACAGGACAGGAGAACAGGAGAGGAGATGAGGACAACTCGAATACTGGTCTGCAGATGGCAAGCGATCCGAGAGGTGGACGAGAGAAACGTGTTTCAATTTTTATGACATTTCAATGCAGTTTATGTCAGCGAAACGAGCCAACGGACAACGAACTGAGAGATGAGACATGAAACGAAAGCTTTGGGGGAGGAAGGTGAAATCTCGTTATATTTTTGACAATTCAAATTTAGCTTGAGGCCAAACGGCGCATGCAACATATCTTTTCGTTTTGGATACTTTGCAACAATTCAATTCAATTGAAACAGTTTTGAAATGGAGAATCGACAACATGTTGAACATGCGCTTGTCGCAAAAGTGTGGTAACTCCATAAAGGTCATTATATTGGCCATCAACTAACTACAACTCAATTTGCACTTCAGAGGTGAATGTTTTCACCTGTCTAGCACATTAAAACATTATGCATAATTCAAAGTGATTTCATACACTCAATTAGCTTTTGTGATATCCTAATTGAGTTAAGGTGCTGTTTATTTACTGCTGGTTATCCCTTTGGGGATGTGATATTGTCAAAAACAGAATTTCAAATGCGGCTGCTCATTATTAATCATAATTAACCAAGCAGATATAATTAGAATATAGCTTTGTGTTCATTCTCTTTCATACAGCAGTTGTTAATCGAAAGTTTCTCAGTGGGTTCAATAAGTTCTTCTAAAAATATAAGCAGAGTTTCCATTAATTGCTAGAACGCAATTTCTGACTAATTTTTGTAGCATGCTTATTAAAAGTGCATTAGTGTTTGCTTTAATATGCACTTACATTTAGTTTCGGAAAGTTGGTAGTATGTGAAGTGTATTATTAATAGTAAAAACCATAGATAACTATCATGTATCGACTAGAAAATACCTTGATTGGAAATGACTCACACAACTAAAGTCAAAGTTGCCATTTAGTTTTGCCAAGAAAGCATATATATTATGTTCTCTACATTTTCACAGGGTGCGCAAAGAACCATCAAGTCACACTTAAATACTAAGTAGTAATAAATCTTGAAGCCAATATGTGCTGAGACTCCCGGCAGACGTGACTCACATATGGTATAGCCACGGATCAACTAAAGATGCTCTCGGAAGTATGCAACATTATTGTTGCTGCCAAATGTTTTTATAGAAATGGTTAAAAGGCAATGGCAGACGCAAAGTCGACAACTTGCCACTCGCTTCTGGCAACGGGTGATAAATTAACGCATTAAAAGCAGAATGGCGAATGCGGCCATGCTTCAGCTTTTAATAACACAAATTGCAATCGAATGTTCGTCGTTGAGGGAGGGGTGAAAAAAGGCAAGCGAGAACGGAAACGGAAGCGAATACGAAAATAGAATGCGTAATGAGCGTAAAGTCAAGAAACGTGAACGCAATTGTAACAGTTAATAGCATAATTAACTTCAATTAAAAATTGAAAATCTTCGCGTACCGATTTGGAGGCTAAGAGTTCAATAACATTATCAATTGATGGGCTATTGTGAAGTAGAAATTTTGATAATCATAACCATTGGATTGCCTCTAAGTCGGAACAGTGATCTGAAAGCAAAGCTCGTTTAAAATACTATTATATACAGTTGGGAATACAACTTTTGGTTGGAATTGGAGTAAACATTGCAAGCAAGCAATGACATCTGTAAAAAGTTGCACAACGGCAACGCAACACCCAAAAGCAGATACAACTACACAATTATATACACAGACTATGGACAAAGATAAATCTATGCAAATGGCGGAACTTAATCAAACAGCATTCAGAGCGGACTGTGCAGGAAGCATTTGCCAAATATTATGCAACAAAATAAAAGGTAACTGGTCAGCAAAATGGCAAATAATGAATAAGGTGAACAAATGTAAATAAAAATGTTCAGATGCCAACTATTCGCACACTCACATAAACATAAACATGAACATATGTAGTATATAGAAAACAGTAACACGTATCTATGACAGTATCTGTGGCTTATTGGAGTTGCTGTCGCACATTTCGGAAATTGGATATTTCGCACTCGATGATGGCCAGCTCGATGATGGCCAGCTCGATGATGGCACAGGTAAAATTGCTGGCGTTATCAAACGGAACCTTTTTGCTTTAGGCCGCATTCTGATGTCTTCACATCTCCCATTTTTCCATTAAGCATTTTCCAGAAAAAGCATTGCCTGGTCGCAGCCACAGCTCAATTGATTGCCACTTGGGCGCAGCAGCAACTGATTGTCGTCATGTCTGTTGATTTCCCAAGTGTGAAGCAAACCGCCAAGAGACAAAAAGCTGTCAAGCTGCGTCATTGCTAAGATCTACAGAAAGATAGTAAGAGAAGAGAGCGCTGCATTCGCTCTAAATGATTTCATACATATGCATTGGAATATCTAATTGAATTATGTTTCATGTGTGGAAATATTATTTGCATAATCACAGGCAATGTTACAGGTAAATTTATACAAATGTTGTTTTAATATTGTATTATTTTTAATATTTTTGCATTTCTGTGAAATTTGATATTTAAATTGCCGTTTAAAAACAATTTTCGATTTGATAAATATATTGGAAATGCCAATGTCAAGTGACACATCATTTGTGCCATCAATTTACATAGCTATTCAGGGCATGTGCGTAATTTGATTGGAATGTTAAACTGGTAAATTGATGCAATTCTCAGATACAAATCAATTGCCAACTGTTGCACGCTGCCTATTTGGCCCATCTGCTCTTGTGCTGTAAATCGCCTGATGAGCGCGCAAATTCAATAAATTGTGAGAGAAATTGCAGAGTAAGACGAACCAGAAAATGTCCCAATAAAATCAAAGAACTCAAGCAAGACTACATGAGGTATAATAAGGGAAAAACAGTTTAATGTTCAATTTAAATTAAAGCCATCTATCTTGTCGAATGCAAATATGTGCTTTAATTTAATTAAATCTACGTTTGCAAATATGCTTTCGAAATTTAACTTTGCGAAATGTAAACGAAATAATTGAAGGCATTTCCCAGTCGAGTCAGGAATTTAAGCATTAACACGCTTTTGTAAATGTTAAATTTTCGCTTAATTGCATTTGCATATTTAGATTATATTTGGGGAAATGAAAGTGCCGAAATGCATTGAGGGCTTAGTATGATTACCGTTTCAAGTGGGTGCAAACTGGGCGGTTGGATAATGCAGTGAACCAAACTCGAGCAGGAAATTTGAATTCAACGGATATGAGCCACAATTTCTATTTGGGGAATGTTCATTCATTGGTAAATTCAATTCAATTGGTAAACTTTCCATGACATGTACCAGTAATTACAGCACACATCAATTAAATATTACCAATCAACAAATAATGGTTAATCATAATTTAGCAATTATCATTCGTTTTGCCTTGCACACGTAAACGATGCCATCTGTATGTTGTCATAGGTACTGACAGCAACAGCGCCATCTGGTGATGTTACTCATAAGACAGTTAACATTATGTTTGCTAACAGAGTGTGCCTTTTACCCAACAAATATGTGGTCACACTTTAGGCACAAGCCCGCAATATTTAAAGGCTTAATTTAAATATTTTTTTGTCTCTATTTTTGTACTAAAAATATATATTGATTACAGTTATAAGACATGCGCGACATTTGTACAACTATGACTATGAGATGATGTGACTTACAACTAATCAATACATATTACAAAAAACGTAATAGTAAAAGAAAACAAACACAAGCGACAAGAATTCACATGTATGGCAACAATTGTGTGTGTGTGTGCGTGTGTGTATGAGAGTGGGCGTGTGTTTTCAATGCTCATTTAAAAGTATATATATATATAATATGTTAAAATATATGTGCTAAAATATATTCGCATAGACTTAAAAACAATAGACAAAAGTCCAGTAAACCGCATTGAAAGCCAAGAACATGCCGGGAAATAATAAACGCGATCGTCTATCAATCCACATGGCAATCTCCTGCGGCGTCATGGTTGTAAATGTTGGAGCATCCTTCTCCTTATCCTTTTCTATGTCGATTACGTGATCGTTATTGGAACGTGTACTGCAAACGGAAACATTGTCGGCGCACTCAGTGCGAATAATGGGCAGATTGGGCTGTAAGAAAACAAACGACATATATTAATACCAGTTCAACTAACTACAGTAAAGCCAGACTTACATGGACTGTCAGATAGTTGTTGAAGCCAGGATTCACAGTACCATTGCCATTGCGCACACTTTCCGTGCTGGACACAATATTGTCCAGGCTGGAGCATGAGCGTGCTCTCGAATCGTTGCTCAAACTGCCGCCCATTTGCCGGCGAGAGGGGCGTGGCGTTAATGTGGACTTTATTATATATTTACTGTTCACTTTCTTCAGCTCAATATTCTCCTTGCGCCGCCATATCGTATTGACAAATGCGAACTCCACCAGGCTGCCAAAGATGAAAAAGGTGCAGCCAATGAACCACACCTCCGACACCTTTATATAGCTGACTTTGGGCAGCGTTTTGCTCTGGGATGAAGACAGCGTTATAAATGACAACATCGTACTCGTGCCTGCAACAAGAAACATAAGTTTTGGTATTAAATACTTCTCGGAAGTAACAATTAAGAATCTTTCTTGTGGTCAGTAGTTTACCTAACATAATGCGCGGAGGTGAAGCATCCGCCTGCAACCAGAAGGTTACCCACGAAATGGCCACAATCATCATGGATGGCAGATAGTAGTCCAATAGATAGAAACCAAACTCGCGCTGTAAACTAACCGTATAGCTCAGCATGCTGTAGTCGCCCTCTGCAAAAAAAAATAAATAAATATTATGTTATAAGTGAATTCTCTAAGGGATTCACTGAAGGACAACTTACTGAATGCGCCGTGCCGCAAATTGACATCGTCCGAGTGGACAACAGATGTATTGTGCCAGAAGTCTTCCAAGTTATATTCGGTGAGTCGCATATCGGGATCAAAGGATATCGGCATATGATCCTCCCACTCCAGCAATAAATCGGAAGTATTATACATCCCTGGCAGAAGTAAAATCCATTAGGATACATAATCAACTGGGGAAAACTCAGCATTGCTTACAGCTCTCCATTATCGTTGAACAATATTGCTGATCGAAGGGAAACTTCTTAAAGTTCATCCAGCAGTAGAGGGTTGCCTGGATGCGAGTGGAGATGATCACATTGCCTTCGCGTGAGATGGAGGTGAGCACATCCTTCTCATCGGTTCCAAGGATGCTCGACTCTCGCTCATTGGTAAAGAATATGTGCGGTAGCCAGAGGCGCTCACTCAAATGTTTCTGCCCCAGTATCGTTTCCGATCGTGATGGCGCAAAATCCTTGTATGCCAGTCGCTTATCCTGGAAGCTTAGCTGGAGAAGTGCATGCATCTTGAATTGCAGCAAGTCGGAGTTGAGATTCTGCAGCAGGTAAACATAGATGCGCATCTTCACCACAATCGGCAGACGGTGCTTTGTTTCGACGTCGTATTCTGTAAGGAACAAGCAAACGTTAGGATCATAGCTATTTGGAACTGTGGCACACACTTACCTATGGGTCGCTCTAGCCGATCGTAGCGACACACATGCGTCATTCTTTGGATCAGTTCTGTATGTTGGAGGCTTTCCGCATCCGTAAGCGGTGGACAGTTCGCATCCACAGTCTCATTGTCAGCCCTGAAAGTTTATCAAAGAAAATTATTTTTCGACTTAAGTTTTATTTAAAGAAGAAGCATAAGAATAATGTTAATGAAAATTTGGTTATTCTGATTAAAAGCCAATAAAATTGATTTTAAAATGCCTTTTAAATAGTTTATCTTAAGGGCACTTATTCTCTCATATATTTCATATTGACGCCCACGTAGTTAATTTATATTAATATGCAGGTAGCAAAAAGCTGCAACACGTTCGTAAAATTTCTATACGTTTAATAGGTTAATGCAAATATTATGTCGACTTTATTGCATTTACTAAGAGAAAGGGAAAGGGGAAGCTTATCATCCATTGTGCAGCTGTGCAAGCTCATTTGGAGCTGAGTAGCCTAGGTATTTGCCGACTTTACACTATTTATTATTATTTAACTTTCGCATTGTTCATTTGTGCCATTGTGCAAATTGTACAATTAAACAGAAACCAATTCAATTACTGCGTTTTGGCCTGATCTCTAACCAAATAATCCATAAATAAACTCCAGCAGCTCGTTTATTTCTGGTTTGCTTTTCAATATTTACCTATTGACATTGCATTTATAAATGACAGAAAATAATTTTCCATGAGCTCTCTAACCTTATTCTATTCAGCACATAAGCCCCGAAAGTTGGCTTGAATTAATTATAAACTTCTGTTCTCTATTTCTACACCTTCAAATTATGGAAATATTTGCTTAGCAGCGTCGGCGGCATATATAAATAGCGAAAAAAAAAAAAAACCGAATGGCACATGGCGTATACGTAATACGAGTTAATATTGCTGCCCAACCCAATTTTGACTTTTTTTTAATAAGTACATATTCTCTCGAGAGCTCCTTGTTATCGAAACTGTTGAAACAACTTCTATCTAAATAATTTTCATATGAAAAATGATAACAAACTCTTGGCTTTATCATATTACAGCAAAAGGAAGTGATTTCTTTACATCATGTTCCTTATCAGTTTTATCAGTTGGGTAACTGACAGAAATTGTGTAAATTTTAACTCTTAATTAATAACTGAAGATTATTTCAGTCTGTAAATATTTCGCATGCTATGCAATTGACAAATACTCAAAACCAAACAGAGAACTTCAAATTCCTTAGGATAGCAATGAAGAAAATCAGACCAGAACAAAGAGATGTGCAAAAGTCGAAGAAGTCAATCAGTTTGTCTTCAACCGACTCCGGAATAATTTGGTTGTATCTGACAAATAGAAACATATCAATGCTATTAAGTTTTATCATTCGCAATTGTGTTTTTTTTTTTTTTTTTTGTTTTTTTTGTGCTCTGCATTGCATTAAAAATTACTATCAGCATTTTCTTATGAACAGAACTGAAAACTTTGCGGGGAATGTGGAATGAAAGTGATGTTATAATTACTTTAATGGGATGATTTGACTTACCAAACGTAATTTAGTATATTGCTCAATGTAATAGTTATTAATATTATTTTTGTAATGTGCACAAAATAAAAATTCGTCATTGTGCAAAAAATATGTTAAAATAATTAACTACACTAGATTTAACGCACTTCTTTGTGTTCAGTTAATTATAGTTATTTAATTTATTCTTTAAGTTGATAAATTTGTTTTATTCGTGTTGTTTAATGCTCATGTTTTTGTAGTAGAACACTTTGTAATAGAACACTTGTTCAGCGACACTCTCAATTTCCACGCGATCTTTTATCCTCGCTTCGCTTCACATTCACTTTGCCGATCGCATTGCACTTAATTCAAATCAAATCACAAATTGTTTGTAAGAATCGAAGTACTTAAATTGTAGGTGATGCGGTGCGGTACGGTTTGCCGTTTGTTCTAATGCCGAGGACGTGGACCTGTTGCCAGTCGTTGTCGCTTTGAGCTCGCGTCGCGTTTGTGCCTCGCAGAAATAGCTGACTGAAATAGCTACTTGGCCCACCTGCGCTGCTGCTTTTGCTGCTGCTGCTGCTGCTGCTGCTGCGGTTATCGTCGACGGCGACACCTCAAAGAGCACTGCGCTCTTAACGCTCGGCAACTGCCATAGGAAGCTAACGAAGATTGTCTAAGTACTAAGTAGTTGCCCAAAATGTACGATATGTTCAGTTCGGTTTTTTGATAAGCCAGTCAGCCAACAACAACAACAACAATAACAACAACCACACTGATAACAACAACAACAACAGACTTGTAAAGCTGTTTTTTGTGTTATTTTTTATATACTTTTCGTTCAGTGAGGCGGTGTTACCTGTCGAACAGCGTAAAGGCAACGGCGCAGGGTCGCTGGAGATCGTCTCACTTATAAACTGGGCACAGCATCAACAGCAGCAGCAGCAGCAGCCACAGTAGCAGCAGCAAACCACAAGCAGTGACTCGACTCTCAGATACTCTGCTCTGGCATAACTTCGACAAGTATTCAAATTAGCAATATGATTAATAAACTAAGTTGAATTTTAATTATTAATATTTGTCTCTAAATCTAAAACTTGCTTTACATAGAAATTAATCTAGAAGTATCAAAATAAGCTAAGACATTGAATTTCCAGCATTTTGTGGGGCTAAGAACTCTAAACGTGTGTTAACGTGCCTTCGCATTGTTAAACAATTGTATAGGGTACAATTGACATATCTAAAGCTCATTAATATAATATATGTATATATGTGGATATATATATATACACAGATAGGAAGCATTACATAAGTATATGTGTTGGAAAATGTGTAAACCGGTATCCCCAAGTCTTCGAAATGCGTTCTAGTCAGTGCAAATAGTGCAAAATGTGTAGTAGTTAAAATTATAATGAAATGCACTTCAACATTTATTGTTGCAACATTAGCATATCAATAGTATGTGGCATATAGAGGGAGGGGAGGTAGATTTAGAGTGTGTGTTCAAGTGTTTTTTTGCAAAAACTTGCGTTCGACATCTCGACAAATGTAATTAAGCAATTGGCAATCGAATTAGTTGAGGCGGAGCGGGGCATAAATAATATTTGACCAAGCTTTGCTGTTGCACATACGCACATGATTTGTGCAAATGAATTATTGAATGTGGCATATTAATTATTATATAACTTGTTATTGCTGTTGCTACTTGCGGTTTACAGTTCAACAAACTGACAAAAGCTTTGAAAACTATTTAATTCTTATCAGTTAACAGTCACGGGAGACAAATCATTGATTATGTAAATTTTGCGACTAGTTGAACAAACTTTTATTGTACGCGATATTCGATGCTTGCCGGCTTATGCCTATAAAGGTCGCCCTCTTAACGCAATTGTTATTGGCAAATTAATAAACAATAGCAACGATGAAACGTGCCATAGAAATGTTTATGACAATAATTGAATATCACAAATTGCCAATAACAAAATGAGTTAACAACATTGCGATTAATATTGGATGCTACAGTAGCTGAAAGCCCTGATCATGTTGTTGCTGTGGGCTGTGCATTGTTTGTTTAATTGATTTTTTTGTTAGATTAGGCATTGAATGCTCAATCAAAATAACTTTAGCTAATTGTTAATCGAGTTTTTATTAAATGCAAGACTTAACAACAGCTTTAATTATTAAGTGGTAAAGGGTATAGAGGTGTGTCATATCAATTCGCAATCTTATACGGCAAATCCTAAGAATTTGGGTTTATACTAGAATTTTTCGCATTTTTTTTTAATGAAACACACGTCAATTAGATAACAAATCTCATAGAAAGTGCTTCTGCACAGACACTTCCACCATTTTGCTTAATTAAAAAGGAAACAACATTATTTGAGTATCATAAGCTTAAATCAGTTCATAAACTGGCGGAACAGAACGCATAATCTGTTGATAGTATTTAGATAAAACTGTTTGACACACGGTTCTACAAATATTATGCTTAGTAATTGGTTAAAACAATTGAATTTAGTCACTAATTGGACAAAGTTTTTAATTATGCCTATCTAGAGGGGGAAGTACCGTACGAATTTCAATTCGATTTATTCGAAGCCCACAACTTCTACTTATAACTTATTTATACAATTAATATATTTAGCTTTTGCAACTGCGTCAATTTGTGTGTTGACAAAGTCCACTGAATATTTGCAAATATGAAAATATTTTTTATCTCAATTTTAATTAAACTAAACAAGAAAGCATTTTTAATTATTGTTCGCAATTGGCAAATAAACAAAGCTTTATTTTATTTGAAATTCACAGACGCTTTCTTCTGTCGTCACCCGAGCCGTATGCGCAATGTTGAAAAGAAATTTCGCTTATCATCAGCTATGAATGTGTGTGTGTGTGTGTGTGGGTGTGTATGCTCATACAACATTTGCTCCCCCTGGCCTTCAGATCGCAGTAGGTCTCTGAGGTGTTGCTTGTTATGTCTGCCTTGGGGCTGGGATCTGGCAGAGGTGGGGCAGCATTGCGTATACGTAATTTCGCCCATTTAGAGGTTAAGCATGTATTTATTTACCTTTTTTTTTTGTTTTTTTTATGGGTCACCGAAAATGTGATTTCATATTTGTTTCGCGCGCTGGCAAATATTGACAATTTGCGCTTACCAAAACAAATTTAATTATATACAAGTTAATGAAAATTAGCTGCCGGTTGCAACACGTGATTTAATACGATTTGCAGCGGCGCTTTTGAAGTTTTGCCAGCGTTACCACAACAACAGCAGCAGCAGCAGCAGCGGCAACAGCATCTGTAGCCAAGATCTTGACATTATCTTTGCCATAGCATGACTCACACGACGCCCAGTGGGGGTGCACTCGGTGGATGCGTAGTAAATTTTTATCTGCAGCCTGTCAGCGCGACAGGCAGACAGTTACTTGTGTTTGGGCCGCTTAACTCGGCCAACAATAATGTCAAACAACTAGCCGTATTAATTATAAACTAGTGTTTGCTATTTAAATAAATATGCCTTAGCAAGTAGCCGGCCAGATAGCAGTAGTACCATATACAAATATCATAAATAGACATGATCAAAGCAAAGTCAATTCAACATATACAAATAAATATAAAAAAAAACTGGCTACCTGTTAAGATAATCAGTCAAGTGCTCTTTGAGTGCCGACATGGCTAAAATTAAACCAGTGACAGTTACAGCGACTTGTTGCAGTTGTCCTAACGGCATTTATCGCTAGCTAGTGTGTGTATTTTGGGAACGGTCTCAAGTGCTCCGCACAATTAGGGATATAACCAGAAAAAAAATACAGTCCACAGTACAGTTAGTTGTCTCCAACTGTCTGTTATCAGTGTGTGGCGCACGTTTGCCACTGCGTCTGACGTCTGTTCGTAGATTGTTGTTAGCTTTATTTTATTTGCGCCACTGAAACGTACAGAGCCATGTTTAATGTCTGATTTTTAGACGTGTGCGGCGGCGTATGCGTAATCATCTTTACACTACACGAAAACTAGAACGGAAGATGCTAAAGTACAGCCATAATTGGTTGTAATCTGTAATAATGTGTTATAAATGTCAACAGTGGCTGACAAGTTTCACTCTCATGGGTTAATCAATGAGTCAGTCGGATAATATGATGATGATAATAATGTTGATGTTGATAATGACAATGCGTCGCTCTCACAGATGAGTGACGTCGCCTGCCGCAATATTTATTTTTATCAACTCTCGCGACAAGTTTTTCTCACAACAACAAAAATAACCCACTGCAATTCTGTATAATGATTGACTGTGTGGAACATCGCGCCAGCAATAACAACTGGCTATCAATCATATATCGGAGTGTAGACGAACTCTCTTGTTGCCGCCCTTCACAATCATATCGGCAGTTGGACTACTAACATTCCACTGGAAATCAAATTCAAATTCTAGCTAATTATTATAATAAATAAGTGTTATCAGTGTGTGCATAGTGTTATCTGTAAGGAATACTTATTTATAGAATGAATAATTTAATTGCTTCTTGAGATATAATTAATTTGGAGTTATGAGTCAATCTTTGCTCTATTTGAGATCGTTTGGGGTTACCCACTGCTGCTTGATACTCTTTTCTGATTCACGTGTTTCTTGCACGCTCATCGTTTAGTTGCTGTTTTACTTTGGCATCTCATGGCTGTCGGCTAATGCCATAAATAAATAATAAATATAAATAATAATAAATTAAGAGCTAAGGCTCTTGTTGCTTATCTGTTGTTTTAACTAATGAGCAATGTTTTCGCGACAGTTTAAATATCACATGTAAATCACTCAGAGAACTCAAAATGATTTACAATTAACTTCCTCGGAAGGCGCCAAAGATGTTCAACGGTTTCATGAGGAACGTGTTAGTTTAAATTAAATGCTAATGCTGAATGAGGTTTCAAGGCGACTGTCACGCTTAAGACATAATATTGTTTATTGCTAGCACAGAAGGTCGAGCACAATACGCATAGAGAGAGAGAGGTAAATTAATAAATAGATTAGTAGTCAAAGAGCAATTGCTGCTCTTCTATCATCATCTACAACTCTCTCATCCAACGCAGCGCTGCTCGAGGGTTTGTCTGTGTGTTCTTGGGGAGAGTTGGGGTTTCTTTTCGTACATAAACATAGTATTCAATAGACTAACTATGAACTAACATGAAGACAGCCTGCTATTGAACGGATAAGCATTGCACATCCTTGGACAACTATTTTGCCGTCACCGTTGCTGGCTTTTCGCTGGCGGTGATCGCTGGGGATTGGGCAAAGTCTTCGAATGTGTCTTTCACCTTCTTAATGCCTCGGCCCGCATAGCAGGGCAGCATGTGGACAAACCGAAAGGAGCTCTTCACCCCCTCGTTGTAGTAGTGCTTGGCGAGGAAACGCACCTCGCCCGCCTTGGGCAGCTGTGGCACCTCGAACGGCAGCTGCTTCTTCGCCTTTTGCACATAGGGACAGAGCTGCGCCTTTACGTCGTTGTAAAGCTTATGCGACTCCTCGGGATTGCCCCAAAAGCCAGCCTTATTGGTGTAGTAAACAGCGCCAGCGACGAGTCCACCGCGCAACAGGAGTCTAATTGGAGCACAGCAGTCAGATTAGCGTTTGGATTACGTAAGTTTTGCATGCACATTTGCTGTTTGGCTTACCCGAATACCATTTTGTTTTACTTGCTTAGTTGCTACAGAAGGGGGTGCGTGTTCGGCAGGGAGTATTCCAAACTTTGGCAAGTCTGGTCGTAGGATGTTAGTTGCTATTAAAATTCTGATATGAATGTGGATTTTGCGGAGATAACAATAACAATTTGCTATTTACACTGCTCTGGGCACCCTATAATTTTAACAGTTGCTGAAATGTTATTAACAGCGCGGTTTGAAGAACTGCAGTACAAAATAAATTATATTAATCAAGTCCTATGCTAAATTAATACTACGGTTTATTAAAAAAAAATAGTATGGTGTAAATTTTGAAAGAAAAACTACTAAGAAAACAAGAAGTTAACTTTAACAGCTGACCTAACATAATTAACAGAATAGCTCCTCACCAAACGAATTGTATCCAATGTTACTCCACACTTAACGTCTCAAGCAATTCGTTTGAAATTAAAAGCAATGGAAAATTTTAAATTTTAACACACATATAATTCCATTTATTAATATAAATATTGTTTGCATCTGTAGTGAATACGGATTTCGGATGCAATAAACAGGTAATACAAAACTCTTATGCACTTTTTTAATGAGTACATATAACATTTTGGGTTTTATCTGATTTTTCATAAGTACAAATTCCTTCAAATTTTTTGTTTAGTGCCAATGCCAATGATTGCCTCACATTTGGTTTTATAAGTATTTTTCTTTGCAACACATTTATAAGAAACATGGATTGAGAAACATTTGTTTGCCTTTTTTCGATTTATAAATTAACACTCAGATATAAAATACATATTTTGTGTATATAAGTAACATGTAAAGTGTGCTTTACATATGTGATTATTAATATTTACGTTGGTAGAAGTTGCATCTGTGAAATATGTACTATTTATTACTGGTTTCAACTTGACAAAACCAAACATTCATAAGTGAAAATAGAGTTTTTTCTGACATTTCTTATGCATTGTTCAGTTTTGGAACGTGCTTAACATAATGTGCTTATTTGTTTATTTATTTATGGTTAACTTTTCGCTGCCCACGTTTGCACTCTGTGCTTTATAATTATTAATTTATTACAATTTGTTATTGCTTTTCATTGTATCTTGAACAGAAATTGACATTTTATTGACCTTGCAGCGCACAATCCACAAAAAGAACATTATTTTACGAACATCAGTCTTCGCTTGTAAGCTGATTGTATACTTTAAATATTATTCTAAAATACATACAATTTCAAAGTGCTTTTCCAAGGAATTGTTTTCCCATAGTTGACACAAACAAGAAACAGGATATAGGCGAAGGTCGGAGCTATAGAACTTAATTATTAAAAGCTCGTTTATATCCACAAAGAACATTCAAAATGATAACAGTTATTGTTTTGTGTTTGTTTTTTTTTCACAGTTACTTCAACAATTTAGGAATAGGAAGACTATAATACTACTACATACATCGAATAGTGCCTATGGCAACATAGATAACGATTTTAAGTTAGTTTTTGTCAGTATTTAATACGGCTACAGTACTTTAGACAGTAAATTTTGCAAAAATTAAACGAAAAGATGCTTGAGATCGTATTTGTTTTTTTTTTAGACGGTTTTCTATGCTAAACTTTGTAAACTTAAATTCAATTTGTCGGTGTACCAATTGTTGCAAGCTTGTCAAACATTTTGACACTAGAGCCGTATTTAAAGTAACTGTCATTGGCTAGCGGTAACCAATTTTTTGATATACCTAAACAATACACACAAACACACATTTATATAATTATCTACAATTGATTTAAGTATCATTTGGATCTTTTTCAAGCTCTGCTGTGGGTGAATTTTCGGCTGTCTTTATCTTTGCTGTTCCTGCCCCCTCCTCAATATCTATTGAATTCTCCCGCTCCCTTATGTCCGGCATCTTGAGCGAAAAACTGCTTAGCTTACGCTCCGCGGAGCCCAGCGAACTTTGCGAATCCGCCTTCAGCAATGTGGAGCGACGCTCATTGATCACCCTGAGCGAATCGTAGATCTGCTCATCGTTGCTAGCGGAACTGCCGCCACGCTCCAGCGATCTTATATAGAATATGGAATCATCTCGATCCTTGACAATGCCGGGCTTGGGCCGATAGAACTGCCTGGAACTGTTGCTCCTGTAAAGCAGTGCAGGATTTGCCTTCTGCTGCTGCTGCGCCTCTTGCTGGTGTTGTTGCGGCTGATCCGTGCTGTCGCCGAGTGGCAGAAAATCGGGACGCTGTTTCTTCGGTGGCAGACTGTGGCTGTGATGCGTCAGCTTATTTATCTCATTGTACGAGACATTTGTGTTGATGTTGTTGTTGTTGTTGGTGCTGCACTCAACGCTGTCAACGCGTTCATCGATTAGCTCCACATTTTCTTCCGGCACAGCGGGTTCCATGCTCGACTGTCCCGACAGTTGACGCATTGGGGGTGGTGGTTCCGAGCACACCGACAACTGGCTGCTGTATAAGGATGCATTTTGACAATAAGTTGTGATGCGGTCCTTTGTGCTGCGCTAAAAATAGAAACACTTACCGGAACTCCTTATCGACGGATGGCGTGGCCGAGGGACCGGAACTGTAGCGTTTGGGGGAGCGCAGTATCGACTTTGGCATCACCTCCGGACTATGGAGATCCACTTGCACGCGACGCGAATCGATGCTGGAAGTACGACTTGCCACAGAAGCACAACGTGCCGTCCAGCGGCCACTATACGATGAATCTGACATGGTCGAGTTGCTGCGGAAGCACGCCAAGTGATTGAGGAATGATAATGAATAAATCCGGTTTTTTTTTGTGTGTGAGAATATCTAGAATTATCTTGTGCTTCGTCCACGAGCTAATTAATTAATGCGCCATTCATTAGGGGAACGGTCTTAATATCTTGTTAGTCATTAACAATTAATGTGCTTCCTGTGCGTCACAAAGGACAAAGCAAGCTGTGCAAGCTGTGCAAGCTGAAAGCAAGCCATCATAACTTAATCAATAAGCTATTGCTTAGCTAAAAAGGTTTCATAAATTATTCGCTCGTTCCTTTAATCTTTGATTTGATTTAAATACTGAGCCAAAAGAGTGACAAAATCGGAAATCTCGTAAAATGCACAAGGCAAGTCAAGCTTTTGGCTTGCAGTTAGCTTTCAGGCTTTGAAAGCTTTACTCGTGTTTTGTAGCAAAAGCTTGTGGCACATGAGTAAGTTTAAAGCTTTTCTAAGCACTTACCGTCTGTGTCCCAACGGACTGTAACGATCCCGATCCCGATCCCGATCCCGGTCACGATCTCGATCCCGCTCCCTCGCCGCCGCTGCCTCCTCATGCTCGATGGGACGCTGGCGAGAGAGGATATGTCGCTTGGCTGTATCGGAGCGTTTGTTGCGCTCAGCGCGTTTCTCGCCTTGACTCGAGTGCACAGCGATGCCCACTCCCATGCCAGTATCGAAGGATGACGCTTGCCAGTAGACACGACTCGCTGCCGGTGGCTGGAGCAGAGTGCAGGTCGTATAATCTCTCGTTGCGCGCTGTATCAAACTGGAGGAGTTGCCGCTGAGGCGTGTGTTGGAGCCACTGGAACCACCAGCTCCGCTACCACCACCAGCAGCGCTGCCAGCGGTTCGAGATTGACGAACGCGTCGAACACTGCTGCTCAATTGTTGGTGTTGTTGTTGTTTGCGTTGTTTGTGTTGATGATGGCGATGATGATGATGATGTCGTTTGCAGCACATTTGTTGCAGTTGTTGTTGTTGTTGTAGCAGTTGTTGGTAATGATGTCCCAGCGGCGATTGAAGATGCGACGAGAATAGATTGGAGTGATTAGAGTCTTTGCAGTCGGTGGATGGATGAGCGTTTGCATGGATGGTGGACAGATTGGGCACGGAACCAGTGAAGGTGAGGCGACGCTGAGACAGCTGTGGCGAGTATCGTGTGGATGCGCTAATGGTAGATGCAAAGCAATCACAAAAGAGCGATAGACATAGAGAGAGATAGCAAGAGAGAGAGAGCGACAGAGTGAAGCAATATGAAGCAGCCAATTATGATTTGTAGCAATATTTTACAGTATGCAATGCTTAATGTGGATTTAATGCACAAGTTGTTGGAGTCTATAAGTGGAGTAAATACCTGAGCGACTTGGAGAACTTGACGAGCTCCGCGGTAAGTGCCTCGCGATCGAAGGGCTGCGTCGCAGCCGATCCTGTGGCACCAGCGACCGCCTGCAGCTGCTGATGTGCATCGTTGGGCGAGGAGCGAAAGACGCCAAAGTGCTGATCCCAACGCGTCGACTGATACTGAGCACCTAAGCAAGGCAAGACAAGGCAAGAGGCGTCCTCATTAGAAGCTCCCTCACATACAATATTTTCTCAAGGACACATCTTCAACTGCATAAAAGTATCTATTTTCTTTCTAGTGGCATAAAGCTCGGACTCCTTCCTTATCATAATTTATTTATTTGGTAAAGCAAAATGCCAAATTTGCCAAATTTGCAAGCAATTATCAAAATCGAACTATTTCGGACTATTTTTTATAATAATTTATTTTTTTAATAGTTCGGCATGCCGAATCTACTTTATATCTATGTTCATTCTTATTAATATATATTTTTTCTCTTACCCATGCCACGTCGCTGGGAGGCGGAGCTGCCTTGATTACTGCGAGCTGTGGATTTGTTGCAAGTGCTGCCGCCGCCAGCGCGCAGTCGAGCTGGCACCACCTTGGCAGCGGAGTCGCGTGCCTCGAAGGTCATCACACAGGAGGCGACCACGATGAAGCCGCCGAAACCCATCACAATCGGTCCCACATACGCAAAGTTATTCAAATGGAAGCCCTTCAGATCGTTCTTGACGCGCACCGTCACATTGCCTCGCAGCTCGGAGCCCATTGACAGATGATCCGCATAGTAGCCGAGGGTGGCCATACCAGCCCCGACCAGCATTAGGGCCAGGCCTAGGATTAGCGCTCGACAGGCATGCCACAGGCACTTGGACGACATCTTGCCACGCACCACTTGGACATTCCATGTGGCACCGGACGCCGGATGCGCTCGTCGCAGATTTCCCAGCGAGTGCTTGCGCCGTGTGGTGCCAACACCACCGCTGCGACGTGACGGCATTACAACCACATCGACGACCCGCTCTCTGCTGTGGTGCTTGTACTACTAGCCAACGAGCTGCTCATCAACGGATGCGCTGCAGGACAAAACAAAAGGAATCATTAGAGAGAGAGAGCATCCAACAATCAGTTCATTGTTATCAAGGTAAGAGAAATGCCACTTATAATGAGTTAGAAAAGTTTCTTTTAACTCTTTGAGGCTGCTTGAAATGTTACATTCACAATAAGATGTAGCTAAAGCATTATAATTTTAGATTTCAAAACTTTCGGCTTGGAATTCAGAATCAGATCAGTTTGGACAAAGTTATAGTATTCTTATTTATTTTTAAAGTTAATTGAAGGACAATTCCAATCAGAAATGCATAGATGTTCAATTAAAATTAAAGCTAAAACTGAAAATTAAATAAATAACAATTTGGCCAAGGAAAGCTATTTCTCAAAGTGTATTCCTAACTTTCTGTCTCCATCAGTATTGAAATATTTCTGATACACAAAATGAAAAAAATCCAATTAAGTTTGCGCTGATGCCAAGCGTTATTCCTTTCACCTGCAGGTGTAGAGTAGCAAATCCAATATCTAAGAATAGCTAAGGACACACATCGCACCACACACATCCACCTGTTGTTTGTGTCTTGTTGTCTTGTGGCAGTAAGGTCATCTCATTCGCTACTTGGGGCTGTTTAGACTGAGACCCGAGTTCAAGTATGCGCACACACTCTGAACTTATTGTGCACATAACAAGTCAACAACAACAAGAGCAGCAGCAACAATGTCAGTGCCAAGAATGGCAACGAATAGATTTTAAAGAGCAACAACAAGACACTTGTAGAGAACCACAACAAGCGACAACAATTAGCACAAATACCCCAACTGGAAACTGAAGGATCTGATAACAAGCTGTTCAAGTTGGGCTCTTGGCTCTGCCTGCTTGTGTCTCTCACATTTTCAAGCGATACAGAAACAGGTGTGCATACTACTACTACATACAGACACCTGCAAAAGTTGAACGCAAAAAGGATACGTTGACCACCCAAGCGAAAGTAGATGCAAAAAAAACTCATTAAGATGCTTTTTATGTAACTACCGTTTGGAGAATAATCAACGCACACAAACTTCATGCTATGCATAATTAATTGTAATTAATTACTTACTCGCCGCGAGCTTGATGGATCCTTAATTTTATAGCGTTTTTCTAATTGATTTTCATTTTGTGCAGGCGCGCTTTGTACGCGTTCTCTTCAGTTTGGATTTTCTTTCTTTTTGTCGCTTTTGTTTGACCTAAAACAACTTTTCTTTTCACGTATATATATGTCTGTATGCGTCGTGTGTGTGTGTGTATGTATGTATACTAAGGTATTATTCATTAGAGCGTTTCACTTATCCTCTGCGTTAGTTGTGGCTTTGTCTTTGTTATAACAAAAACAGGACACTATCATCATTGCTTTATTCTTTTCACGTTCTTTAAGTTGTGTGTGTGTGTGTGTGTGTGTATGTATATTGTGAGGCAAACTTCACATTTTTTCCTTCGGCCGAGACGTTTTCGCACTTTAAACTATTTGCAGCACAATGTAATTCAAACGGCAGTACTGCCAAACAAGGACCAAGGACGTCTGCACCCGACCAGCATCCAAGCGTTTCTGATAACACAGCAGTCACAACAGTGCCAGATGCTGATTGGCATAAATTGGGGGTGAGAGACACGAAGAGAGAAAGCTAGAGAGAGAGAGCAGCTTTAACTGTGCTCTGAGTGTTTTCTTGAAATATCTGCTGCATTTAGGCATAAAATGATTAAGCCCACACGTGGCGCCATCTGTGAGTAGTTGTAGACTGTATACGAGCTCTTATACGTATGTGAGTTGTGTCTAACTTATACGTGCCTTGTATAACTTAATTAAACAATGTCTAAACTGATATAATAAGGTCATTCAATTCTAAGGTAAATCTTTACTAAACTTAAGATTTTAATTAATTATTTTTATAGATTTAAGCCAATATACTACAGTTAGATATAACAGCTAAGCAACAAACAAATTTCACATCCTAAAACAACTAAACTTAAAATCTTAAAGTGAAAGTAATTTAGACCAAAGCCACAGCCCCTTAAATTGCACTGCTTTACCGAATTTATACCAATCTTTTTACACCGCACAACCCCTAAAAAGTTCGGAATTGGATTACTCACCACTCGTTGAAAATTCAACAAACCAAACGAAAGAAGCTTTGGCCCCGCCGCATTCCCCATGGCAAGAGCCGAGGCACACAACGATGCAGAGATTTGGCAGTTTTGATGAGTTCGGGCAGTCAACAACAATTCAAATTCAACAACCCACTGATTTGGGCTGCCTCCAGAAGGACAGTCATAAACGAAGTGTAACGGCGTGTTGACGTTTTCTCGCACCAGCTGTGGAAGGAACATTCAAACCGTATCCGAAACTCGTAGAATTGATGTTGGTCGTTGGGGCGAATGTAGATATTCAAACTTGCGTGTAATACTACGTCAAATTATAACTATTCAGATTTTTGATATTCTGTATGGTTCGTTGCAAAAGAAATGCTAGTTTTCCGTGCATGCCATCAAATTATAATAGCAAAAAAACGAGAAAACAAAAAGCAAAAAGAAATGAAAATAAAATAAATAATAAAATATTCTAGTTGTCAAGTGAAAGTTGTTCCGATTACATATACAAAATAAATATGCAGAAACAACCAAGTTCAGTTTTTTAACATGCCGCTAAGCTCAAATTGAAAGTGCTTTAAGAATATCGTAAAGAATCGAAACAGCAAAAAAGGAAAACGAAGAAAGCTGGGCGGAACACATAAATGGGATTCCCTGTCGCGGTTTTATGCCCCAAAGAAAATTTGGTGAAGGCCTCTGAGACCGTTTGTGAAATTGTGTCTGCGAAATAACTACATGCGTATGTAACTACTACATACCCATACTACTCACATATATACATATATATATATATCTACGACTAGCAATACAAGTGCAGAATTGAAACACTTCCAACATTGTGGCGAAATGTGGCTATAAAGCTATTGCTATTGTATTACCCAAACAGATTTTTTTATGAAAACGCATTTTGCGCTAATTTACATATTCATTTTTATTACCTTATGCATTCAAAAACTCAACCTTTATAAATCGCGAGCTATATTCTGTGATTGAACGGACTTGGTGCGCTGACTTTTATAATTCCGGATATCTGAATTTATGAGAATTTATTACGAGTGCAGCACCAAACAGGCAACAAACAAAAAAATACAATGCAAAGGCTCGGGAATTGTTCAGGTTTTACTTTTTTCTTTCTATTTTTCTTTTCTTTTTTTGTATTTCGCTTTTATGCTGCCCTAGTAATGTGAGGTATTCATATAAATAAACACATGTATACGGCGTCAAGGATAAAAAGGATAGGTAGCGTAAAGGCATTTACAAAACAAACCACAGCAAAAAGTAGATTATGAAAAGGGGTTTTTTTTCTGTGATAGCTAGACACATGATTTGGGACACTAACAAAAATAATCATATTCATAATTGCTTGAGCTTGATTTATTCAAGCGATAAATATTTGAAATTGAGTTTTTGCTAAATATGTACAAGCTGAGCCAAATTCAATTATGGCCTGCATATAAATGCAAAAATTGTGTAAAATATTAAACGTAATCTATTTAATAAATATTATAATTCTGTTTTATAAATAATCCAACTTAAATCACTCAAAGAAATTATCAATCGACATAAATGTTATTAAACAAAGTTGCAGCAATAAAGTTTCGAGTGCAACAACCGCAAAACTAAGCTACAACATAAAATAGTAACTAGAAACAGAGAACAACGGCAAAAAAAAAAGTTAAATAAGTGGGAGCAGCAGTGGCGGTGGCGGTGGCGGGGGCAGTGTGGCAACAAGCTCAATGCAGTTAGTGAAATGTGTTTTGGTTAAGGCAAATTCCACGCAGGAATTCACAAATACAAAATGCGTTTAAATGCAACAACAACAAGAGCAGCAACAACAACAACAACAACAACAGCAGCAACAACTACAACAATACGCATTAGAAACACAACCAAAACGAAAACGAAACAAACAAAACAAACGAAAACAGCCGCAACAAAAATAAAAACAGAAACAAGCCAAATTAAATGTTTTATATGCAATTTAATACAATTATTCACACTGACAACGATGATGCTTTGCACCGCTAGTGCATTGGGCAGCGGCTTGCTGCTTCCGGTACAGGCCCAACCCACTAACATGGATGCGTTCAATAGTGGTCAGCAGTTTGAAGAGTTGTCGCCCACAGACTACGAATCCTCGATGCTTGTTGCAGCATCTGCGGGGATGGACGCTGAGACTGCTGTTGCAACAACAATAACAGCGGCAACGCCATCCGCTGGATATCAATTTACAACGGATGGATACATACACTCACACACTCACACACACACACACTCGCACACACACTCGCACACACACACAACACAGCACCGGCAGCAGTCGGCAACAACGTTACGTGTTACTTACGGTAAGTGGTTTGAGCTCCTGAACTCTGCGGTTGGTCAATTGATTGACTGACAAAGAAATTGTGGAATGTGTGTGTAATGTATTGGTTGCAAGCCACGCCCACAACTGACCTCGAACTAATTTCACAATAAGTTGGCTAAGAGCCCACTTACCGAACTGGTGACATTTCAAAATGTAAGCCCATTTTTCAAACTTTTTTGTGCAACGTCTGCGTTTGCTGACAAATCTAAGCTATATTCTCGATTTCTGACTAAATTGGGAATGGGAATAGTTGAAGTACTTATAAATCCCTCTTAGAGAGGGGCTCTCAAGCAGATAAGTTCTCTTCAATACATAAGCCTAGTATTAACATCATAAATTATTCCTCAATCAAATATTTGGCATTCAATGACAAAATATCAGGTCCTTTACACTTTTTAGCCAATCTTAATGAAGCAATCTTCGAGAAAACGAAACCATATATTATGTTGGAATGGAATCGCAGCATTTCCTTTGCTTTTATGTGTTAAACACATGTAATAAATTAAGAAAATAAGTAAGATCATTGACGTGTACCATGTTATTTATTGACTCATTAATCTAAAGTAATTTTTTCGAAAAGCTTACCATATTTTTTGTTGTATTTTCTTTTTTTTACGAAAATCTGTGGCAGCTTTAACTCAACACGAACACAGTCGAACAGCCTAAAAAGAAATACGTTTCCGTCAATGCTGAAACTTTATTACAACAAATTAATCACGTCTCAGTTAGAAGATGTAAGAAATACATCCTTGAGGCGAAAATTAAATACCCTTACATTGAATATGTCAGCTATAGGGAAGTAGTAGAAAGTTTTTCCCAACTAGAGTAAAATAAGTTATGAATTCAAATGGGTGTTTAAATTGCAACCGATTACTGTAATTGCACTCCGAATAGATTCAGCGTAACATATAGAAACCATTGAGGGTCAGTGATTGCCAGCCTCCTCCCTGCAGGGCATTGCAGAGAGTAGTAATTCTAGGTTTTTGTAAGTGGCACGTCGAATGTCCTTTAACTTAATTTTGTCTTGTCTCATTTTATTATGTACCATAGATTCCAATGAAATCGATAATTCCTATGCTGCTGCGGGAGTAGCAGCAGCTGGCATCGAGGCTGATATCGCCTTCGATGCTGATGCTGATGTTGATGCCGATGCCGATGACTTTGACGTTGAAAAGTCTGGTGATGATTACGTCATTACCATGGGGCAGCGGCAGAACACAACGGAGGACAAAAATGAGAGAGCAGAGCCAAAACTAAGGGAAATAACAGCAACGACGGTTGCCACAACGCATGGCATACAACAACTAATGAATGCAAAAACACAAGATTTATTATCCTTATCGCAGCTTAGCTCGCACCAAGCATCGACACAGAGAACACCAGCAGCAGCAGCAGCATCAGCAAATGTGGCGCAACACGAGAAGAGCACATCAAGTCTGAAAAACTCCATCAGCAGCAACGGTGGCACATTTCAACAAATTGGCTCCCAACGCATCAATGGAAATGTGCCAGGAACTACGGCAACCGGTGCCATCGATAGTTCGAGTTCGAGTCAACAGGTCGCCAGAGCCAGCAATGGATCCCTGGTAACGCCAACCCCATCGACAGAATCCGGATCGGATAAGTCACACATACGCACCTCCGCCAAGAAAGTGGAGAGTCGATATGTGTTGCCGAAGCAGCAGAAAACCGATGCACCAATGTTAAACTATATCTTCGATACATTCTCATCGGCCAACAAACATCATCATCATGATCAGCGGTAAGGTGATGCATATAGTGTATTCATTTATGTCCAACAAATAATTCAATTGCAATGGAATATTTACAAATAATTTATGTTGTAATATTTTTATGAAATTCGCATTTTCACTTTGCATAATTCATTGCCAGGTTCATTTTTCAAAATGTGACCCAATTTCAGCTGGGCAAATAAATATTTCAACATTCGATAACAGAGAGCAAGGCGAGGGGATTTCGCACGGGGAAACGCACTTTATTAATCAATAAAGAATAACTAATAACGACATTGTTAAATAACAGACTGCATACACATATATTAACTTATCGTTTGAGATTATAATAGACACGGGGATATAATTATAGAGACATGAAATCCGTAATTTGTTCAAATAAATGGTTGGCAAACCAAAGGAATAAAATAGTTGAACTGCACAGTTATTAGATGGCCTCTTCAAAGGTGCTCTGACGCCAAGCAGCCAGCAATAAAAACAGTTTACCGAAGGTCCTTCGAACTTAAACCTTTAAGACACTTTTACAAGCAATAACTGGTATATATGTATATATTTGTCAGTGTTCATTCACACACACACACACACACACCTGCTGTCCAATAGATATGCACATATATGTACTATATACTATGTAGTTTTGTACTGAAATGTTTTTCTTGCTTACAGTTACGGGCCACATTTTGAGGACGCTCACCCCGTTGGCCAGCCAACAAATATGACTGTGCAGGCTGGCAGCAGCATTCATTTAAACTGCAGAATATCATTGCTGCAAGATAAGACTGTAAGTGAGCAAAACTGAAAAGTTCACTTTAAGAAAACTTTTCATATGATAAACAGGTTTCCTGGGTGCGCCGGAATACGCTAAACGAGGAGAATGCTTTGGATCTATTAACTGTTGGGCTGCACGCTTACACCGGCGATAAGCGTTATAAAATGGAATTTCAATATCCAAACAATTGGCGACTGAAAATTGGGAATGTGAAGAAGGACGATGAGGCCACATATGAATGCCAGATCTCAACGCATCCGCCTCGCGTCATACAAATTAATTTACATGTGAACGGTGGGAAATTTAATGATTCCATACTCTATACTTGCTATAAATAACAATAATCTACTATCGCACAGCGCCCAAAGTGATGATTGTGGATGAGTATGGGGATCCATTGCAGGAAAAATACTATGAAATCGATTCAACGCTGCAGTTGTCCTGCGTAGTCCGCAATGTGGCCATGACCAGTTCCGTTGTATTTTGGAAGCATAGCGAAAATGTGCTCAACTATGATGTAACACGTGGTGGTGTAAGGTGGGTTTTACAAAAATCCTAGTTTAATCTTATAACTCTCATATATATATATACATTTTTTTTTTTAGTGTTAAAACTGAACTGATGGAGGATGGGGCAAACTCAACATTGTCGATTGCAAAAATTCACAAAGCTGATTCGGGAAACTATACTTGCTCAATAAGTGAATATCAAAATTTTACCATAGTAGTGCATATACTAAACGGTAAGTTCTGGTGGCTATTACCAATTTTAAAATAGTGCATAATATGCATCATTTTTGTAGGCGAAAGTTTTGCCGAGCTGCATCATGGTGGGGCAGGTGCGGCACTTGCAACGTGGCAATTTATAATCGGACTGTATTTCCTGCTGCTTATGCGATGGATCGCCAGTAATACAGTGTTCACATATAGGTAAAGTTAACAAATTTGGAACACCAGACGCCTACATTTTTATATATAAATAAGTACATGGATAAATAAATGAATTTAGGCATTAATTGTTCTCCAGGTAGTCGGTCGGTCATCTTATGTACATTTTTGTTAATTAATTGTAAAGAATTTGGATAGACATTACCTAGCAAAGAAGTTATTAGAAATAACTAAAAACTAAGTTTAAATCAAAACAAAATAAACTGAATTGTTGTTGTAAGCAAGTACTGTAAGTATAAATGCCTATTGAAATTATAAGTATATATAAAATGTACTAATTATTCTTGATTGATTTTCGATAGCATCAATTTGTACATGTAAAAGCACACATAAAGTTAATGTTAATAACTAAGTCAACTAATTGCGTTTGGCCCAAATGCTGCCAAACCAATTTCCATGCAAAACAATTACAAAATCAAAAATAAAAAAAACCCCAAATGAGAATTGAAACCAAAAATAAATACCGGAATGTAAGATAACATATGAACAAGCGATTGTGGTCTGGGCTTTTATAAAACCAAAAATAAAGTACACACATACAATACATATTGCAAGCCCAACACACACATACACACACTCACACACAAACACACACACACCCACACACCAATACTAATATTTCAAGAATACCACAGCGTATAAATGTGTAATTTAATGCTTACAATATCTAGAACATAAGCTGAGATACGATTAATAAATAAAAACTACACAATGATAAAAAATCAGTGAGTATTTTTTTATAATTGTATTATAAGGAATTGGTTTACAACTTCAACGTTACACTTTCAGTGTTAATAGCATTATAGATAAAGGTATTATCAATTGGTTTATATTGTTTGGTTATTATCTTGATCACCTCCTGCGCAGCACAGCCTCCTGTAAGAAGAATGATCGCTCAATCAATACGCGTATCTGATGAGTGTTATTCAGTTGATATTTACCAATGAAAGCGGACACAGCATGCAGCTCGGCGCCGCCGTAGCGACAAATCTCATGCAGGACATCGTCGCTAATGGTCGCATGCAGACCCAAGTCGTTCAGCATTTTGATGGTGATGCTCTTCAGACGGCCAATGTCCTGCTCGACAGCGCACTCGCCGGGAATGCTGCCGCACTCGCTCAGAAAACGCTCATAGGCCCGCAGTGCAAAATTGTAGACGGTTAAGGTACCCTGCAGCTCGTTCTCCTCGACTGCACATTACAACAGGCATAAGAGTTGAATGGTGAAATTGCAATTGCTGTGCACTTCATTTACACTTACCCAATGGCAAAAGGCGACAGTTCTTCTCGTACTCATCGGCGATACGAGTGCCATGTAGGACAAACAGACCGACAGCCTCGCGGCAAAGTAAACGCACAGTGCGCTCATCTATGCTGTCCGGCGGCAGGGACAACTGCTTGAGGTAGTGTTGGCACTTGTGGTATACCTGATCGGCATCATGCAAGGCCTGCTGGCGGTAGATTTGCTGCAGGGTTATGTAAGAGTCCGTGCTAGCCGTCATATCGGGCAATACTCCGGGCAGCGGCAAATAGCCCTTGTTTTCCTCCACAACGAAATGCTTAAGTGCCTTGGCCATAATCCAAAAGATATCGCTCTGTTGCGGAAATGAAAAATTTATAAATGGGCTTTGATAGAAATAAGGAGAACGTACCTTTTTGTGCAGCTGCTCACAAGCATCGTCTTCGAATATGGCCTTGAGAGAGCTGGGCACCCGGCCGGCGCCAAATACTGTGTTCACCGCCTTCATAGCCTCCTCGTAGTTTTCCTCGTCCTTCTTCATTTCAGCTCTGATTGCCTCGCGAAGCTTTGTCTTTTCCTTGTAGTTGCTGGGCGCCAGGCGCCCAGCTTCCTGTTCCTTTTGCCAGACTTTTAGGAATTTGTACAGAACCACTAGCCAGGGAATTTTGCTAGTGACATCAGAGGCTTCCAAGTGCTCGCGCAAAGCCTCAAATGGCTGCTCCAGACGCAAATCGAACTGACGATTGTCGGGATGAGCCTCTACAATGCAGTGCTCCTTGAGTTGCAGGCGTATGGAGCCTAGCATTCCCAGGGAACGACAATAGACAAATGGCACATTGGACTCCCACAAGCGGTTTGCCAGCTGCAGCAATGATTGCTCATTGAGATTCGAGGCGATTACCAAATCAAAACTGTCAAAGAAATTCGGTCGATTTGCCAGGATATAGTCAACGCTCTCGTCTACGTAATCCCCATTGACATCCGGGTTCAACTCCTGCAACAGCTGTTGGCAGGCAAGTGCCTTTGATTTGCCCAGATAACTAGAATCTAGAAAGAAGCTACACTCATGCTTGTTAATCACTACAATTAAGCTAGGAATAGCAATTTGCTGTTCATGACGTACTTGTTGCCGAGATCCTCCTCCTTAACTGTGCTCCCATCGGCAACTGTGAAGCCACCAATGCCCGGTAGGACGAGTCCCTTTGCTGTCTCGCAGCCCACCGCTGTCACATTCACCAGGCAAATTGTAGCCGCCTCCAACAATGCCTGTCCGTGGTCACCCCAAAGTCTGTTAAGGCATGTTGGGTCATTCACATTACTGAGCACTTTATATACATATATAGATATATTTACCTGATTTGTCTATCATATTTTTTACTTTTATCTGATAATTCAGGCGACTTTGGGGGCGCAGGCGAAGACATTTTACAAGCCGGTTGAAATTTGCAAATGAGTAGCAGTGCAAGTGTTGCAAAACGTGATTAGCTATCGGGTTTGCAATCGATAGACGTATTCAGTTACCAGTGAGAGACGCAAGTTCAATTTTTATTTAACATTTATTAAATAATACGTTGTACATCATTCACGTGTTTTTGCTCTAAAATTTATTTTGTTAATCATTCTGGTCTTATTCGACTACATAGAAGAAATCAGTCTTTACAAAAAATTTTATTAACTTATAGTTTGTTATTTGAAACATATCGGCAAAAATAATACCAAGTTATGAGCAAACCATAAATGTATTGAGGTCGAAATTTTCCATTTCAATTACTACTGTACAATTTTTACTAGTTGTAATTTACTCCACTCGATAAATTAATTGTATAATACCGCATCTCTAAATTGCCTGCCGCTCATTTTCCAACACTTGATCCAAGAGGCCACACATATGTTTTACAATTACGCTTTGGTACATCATTCGCGTTGTTATTTCACAACGACTCGCTTATTTTTGGCTACATTTTGTCAGCTTTAGTTACAGGAAAAAGGAGGCAAAAATTTAAATACATATTAAAATTATCACCGATAGAATGCCAGCCAGGAGAAGCACTGCAAAACCATCAACCAGCCGAGGCAACGCCGATAGGAGTCCACAGTCAGATGATTCCGCATACAAGATGAAAAGACAAAAGAATAATGAGGTAAGTGTAAACAAAACAATATACAAAGTTGCTGCCCAAAAATAGCATCTGGGGAAATTAGGGCAATTGTGATACACTATTTAACATATACATTATTGCATTACACAGTACATTTGAATATTCTTATAGGCAGTGCAGCGCACCCGCGAAAAAACAAAGAAATCTGCCGAGGATCGGAAAGATCGCATCGAGAGACTAAAGAAGGAAAACATCGAATTATTGGTGCAAATTAGTGCAGAAAAGAAACACATTAGCACACTGCGTAATCTGATTATACAGGGCAAAAAAACCGAGGAGCAGGATCGTCAGGTCGATGAGATATTGAGAACGTCTGATGAGGACGACGACGACGACAACTAATATTCAAAATGACAAATGAGCAATTGCTCTTAATCTATTTAATCCTATTCACATATTTTTAAGCGTGATAATCTAGCATTAATTTACTACTAACCGTCATATACGTCGAGTTTTTCCATGTGCAATGAGAAAACCTCGTCCATTTTGTGTTGTTGTTCAATGTAATAAATCAACGTAAAATGAATTTTCTTTGTTTTCTTGCGGTTGTTGCTGCTTGTGCCAATGTCCCGTTACAGCTGCTCAGTCTTGTGCTCTTTGTTATTGTTCCTTGCTTAGGTCACCACTTCCGCCTTCTTGCTGCTGGGCATTGATTTATTGCACTTCTCACATGTGTATGTGTGTGTGTGTGAGTGTGTGTGTAAACGTTAAATTTAGTCTGCACTTTGCTGAATTGCCGGGCAGGTTTTATGTATATTTTTACACATGTGCTCACGTTCCACTACAAATTATTTATCAGATCATTTGCACAGACGAGATTTTAAGCTATAATTAACACGTCCAGGGTGATTTGACAGCAATTAAATCATAGTTGCTACGAGTAACGTCACATGCCAAATAAAAACCACAATGCCAAATGCACAGCCAGCTCTGAGCTCTAATTAAATGAGCAGTAGTTTTATTGATGCTGAGTGTTCAACTGCGACTAATTCTCTGTTTTTGGAATTGTACGGCTGGCCATGTCATTTACAGATTTCCTCTTTTTTCCATTTATATTTCACGTAACTTTTTGTTTTTGCTGCTTTGTTGTTGCCCCCATGGGCTGTTTAGAGACTCGGATGGCGGAAAACTGCTATTTAACAGCATGCTGTTATTAACAGCTTGACTAATTCACAGTGTTCCCATGTCACATAAATTATGAAATCCAGTAAAACAAAATAGTATCCAGTCAAATAATAAATAGTTTTTATCCTTTTCGCTTTTTACGTGGTAGAATGTGCTGCTACAGCAAATAATCAATGCTGCTTAGAACTGTCTGTCGATAAATAAATTTCTACTGTGTTGTCCAAGTACATTTCAAAATTTCTAAAAAAAAATTGTGTCCGTTTCGAAAATGTTACAAAATTGATTCCAATAATAATAATAATGCTGCTGCCCTTGGAGAGATTTTCTTCTAATCTACACACTAACTCCACTGTCCATCTGCTGAAACGTCAAATAGCTGAAAATGGAACAAAATCGCAAACCCAATTATTCCAAGCCTTCCTATTCGACATTCACGAGTCGGGAAGCTCCAGCACCGTTAACTTCCAATAGGGAACGACTCAATAACACAAACACCACAAAAGCCCATCTTGCGGAATTTGCCGAGCAGCTGCCAAACAATCCAAACAGCAGCCGGTCAAGAGGTATTCGCGGCTTTTTGAAGCAAAGGTTTTTGAAATCAAACAGGCCTCAAGATGCGCCTCATAATCAACAACCCAGCCAAATACAAAACACCTTTGATGTGCGCCGAGTAACCGATAGTTCGAATAAATGCTTGAATGCAACTCAGCTGTCGGGGAAAAACTGTAGCAACCTGATAAGCAACACTTTGGTTTTACCTACGCCGTTTCCAGAGAGTAATTGCTTGCCCCGCCTTCGTCGAAAGCAGTATCTTAAAGGGGAAAGATCGGACACAATATCTGTAGGAAAAGGAAAAGGTCCAGCAACAGATCCAAATATAAATCGACCGGAGCACATCAAGGGGAAAGCGATGCAACAAGAGTCATTGAAGCAGGAGGAGCAGCTGGCAAAAGAACAAATAGAGCTAGTGCCATTGGCTCAGAAGCTGGAACTGCAGGCAATGGACGAAAAACAACCACAGCAGCAAATATCATTGGAGCAGGAACAAGACCAGCAGCTGGTGAACGAACAGGAGAAGCATCATTTGGATCAAAAGCATTTCTCGCAATCGGACTCAGAACGGTCACAGACACTACTAGGTGCTCAGAATAATACAAATGAGCACCGAGTCAATTCTAGACCAAATCTGCGTCAACCACGAATTGTGATCATTCATTTGGCACAACGAGCCGCTCAAGGATTTAATGAAGGACCTGGTATTGCTGTTAAGAGCCAGAAAGCAACTCAAGATGCTCGATGTGCAAAAGTGGCGAGCGCTCAGCCAGGGGCTGATTCTAATCAGCGACAGCAGGTGCAAGTGCTGTGCGACATGATACGAGCAGAGCTTGGGTCCGCACCAGATTTCATTTACTACGATGCTAAGTGGCGCATCATTGAGATCTTGCGGGAGGTGAACAGGCGTCAAATGGACCACAGAAAATGTGCTGCAACACAGAGCACAAACAAGGAACGCAATGGGTTTGCACTCGAGGAGATGTCCGAGCTGGCGCGCCAGTTGAAGGCCTCTCAATGTTCCTACTGTCCAAAATGCTGTAAGCATTGAACTTTCTCTCTCTCCCTCCGCCTTATCAGTCAGCCGTTCCGTTCACCATGACCAACTTTTTGCGAGAGATAAGCAATGGTTTGGCACACCTTATCGCTGCTCAGTTCGCCAGCAGCTGTTAACAAAGATGGAATCTTTTTGGAGCACCTCAAAATTGCTGAAACATTGGCCAAGCATTCTGCTCGGATTTCTGCTTGCTTTGGCCATTAAATACTTGCAGAACTACAGAAAACGACGGCTGCAGGATACGCTGTTGGATGGGGCAGAGGATGTTGCAGGTAGCCAAAGTTTAATAGATACTTTTATACACTCACTAACAAAACTCTGGTCTAGTTGAATTTCCGCTCGCTGTTGACAACGGCGCAGAATTGCAGCCCGCCTTGGAGGAGAAACCACATGTGCCCTTTGTGCCTGGCCAAAATCTCAATCCGGATGGCGCCAGGCGTTTCTATGAACTGGTGCGCGATCGTCGCAGTGTGCGGGCCTTTAATGCGAGCCTAAAACCACCCATCGAAGTATTGGAGGATTGTATACGCTCAGCTGGAACGGCACCAAGTGGTGCTCACACCGAGCCCTGGACATTTTGTGTGGTTGAGCAGTTGGCACTGCGACAGGCGGTGCGGGAGATTGTGGAGCAGGAGGAGCACATCAACTATAGCACACGCATGCAGAAACAGTGGGTGACGGATCTGCGACCGTTGCAGACAAATGCACACAAACCGTATCTAACGGATGCGCCATATCTCGTGCTGATCTTTAAACAGACGCATGGAATGACAACGGATGGTCGCAAGAAGCTGCACTATTACAATGAGATCTCCACATCCATTGCTGCCGGCTTGCTGCTCTGTGCTCTACAAGCGGCCGGACTCTGTTCTCTAGTGACCACGCCCCTGAATTGTGGGCCTGCCCTGCGGCGTCTGCTCGACCGACCGCCGAATGAGAAACTGTTAATTTTGCTGGCTGTGGGTTATGCGGCGGAGGATTGCAAAGTGCCGGATCTGGAACGGAAAGCGCTTCAGCAGATTATGGTGAAATATTAAGTGGGCTTGTAGTTACACAAAGCAGCAGAAATAAATATGTTCTAATTCAGTTATCAATTATATGTTGATTTTTCTGATTTTATTTAACGTATATACATGAGGTACTACATGTGGTGATGAACAAAATGGTTTGTGCATGTCGAGAAAATACATAATTAAATTTTAAGTGAGAAAACCATGCTTAGGAACTGCTCGTATTGGATGGTAATGACACCGTCCATGTCGGTGTCGTGCTGCCGGAAGGCGGCAGTTAAAGTGTATAAGGCGATGCAGCATTGGATGAAATCATCGAAAAGAATAGTTCCTTGGCCAAAGCGATCAAATTTACGTATTAGGACGCAAACAAGTTGGTCAGAGAGACGATAACCAAAGGTGCTCAGAGCGGTGGTGAGCTCTTGCTTATCAATATTGCCGGAATTATCCCGATCAAATGAACGAAAACAATTTTGCCAATCAGTAACGTATTTCCATAGAGATTCAAAGTCCTGAAAAGACACAGTGCCTCTATTCTCGCGATCAAACATTCCAATCATGAGTCGCACTGTTTCCGGGTTGAAAGCCGACCAAGTGCCATTGGAAAGAGCCACCTGGAGTTCATCAGCAGAAATCTGACCGCTTCTGTCCTTGTCAACCCTTTGGAAAACGTCCCACAGAAACGATTGATCGGGCATTGCTCCTTGCTGGTAGGCCATTTTCAATTAAACCAACTTATTTAAGCCGAAACACTTGATTTTTACGACTGTAATTTGATAATTTGTTAAGAAACCCGATTTGTTAATGTGCCAGAGAGATTAAACTATTAAGCGCAATTAACGAATTTCAACAATTGTTATAACAAACAGCAAGCAACTGTGCTGAATTAGTCATTTTACTTAGAGGTGGTGGTCTGTCGATAAGCTTCAAATAGTCAGCTGTTTTAATTTACTTTGAATGGTAGCCGATAGGCATTCGGGGTCTATCGATGCGATTATGTTTACTTTTTATGATATTTAATTGCAATTAATTACCATAATATCCGTTATAACCCAGATAAGGTAACCTTAAAGCTCATGTTTTGTTGTTATCATTGCCAAAAATAATCGAAAATGCGATCATGCCCAAATCATCGATATAAGGTCAGCATTTGCACATATCGATTATAGCACATACCAGTTCATTTTATAAATAACTTCGATGTGTTCGGTCGTGTTGTCGGGAAATTATCGAAATTACCAAAGACCCTAATGAGTAAATTAGTAAATAGAACTATTTACTTCGAACCCAATGCAATTGCAATCGCTTGTGAACAATGCGGGATAAGAAATATTTGATGAAAAATGTGCTGTATTGTCGATGCAACAGCAAATAAGTGGCAAAGAATGAGAGCGCAAAGCAGATGGCAAAGAGCGTCGCGCCGCATTGGTGTTGGTATTGTGTGCGTGTGTATGTGAAGTAGAAAGCGGCGGTAAAAACTTGTAAAATCCACACGTATTAAACACATGCACATGTGTATATATATATACATATATATAGAGAAAAGTAAAGTATGTTTCTCAATTCCACCAAAATCGATTTCATCGTCAATTGGAAATTAAAATAATTCTAACTTATTGCACGGTCGAATCTGCAAGTCAAAACAAAACAAACGTGAAACGTAGCCGAAAAACGCCATCGTGTTTGTGTGAGTGAGCGTAATAAGAAAAAGCCACAGCAAAAAAGACAAAAGAAAAATAGTGCATACGAAGAGCAGGCGCAAAGCGCAATTGATGAAATTTGTGATTATCACAATTGTGTATTAACAAATGGTTGAATAATATCTAAGCCTGGGCTTTAAAACTCAACATATTCACAATTAATTCAAACAAAGAGAGTTCGCAGAACGTGTGCAAACATAATTGTGCAGTGTTATTTTGCGCCTTTTATTGCTCTGAGGTGAGTTGTAGTTGATCTTTTAGAAGAGTTTTCAATCGTCGCTGCGTGTGTCCAAACTGTACTAGAGATGAGCGCGTTATGTGTGCTTCGTGCATTCGTGTATAAATCGGCTTAATAAAATGCTTAAACTTTTTAAATTGAATAGCCGTTTGTAAAAAATTAAAGTATCCTTGCACTCTATTTATTCATGTAACAATAAATAAAAAAGTCCACGCCATCTATGCTGATTAGACAAACATAATTTGTCACTCACGCGCCCATCTCGATTCCAAACTGTACCATATTGACGAGAAAACACAAAGATAAAGAGCGCGCTTAACAAATTTTCTTTCGCTCTTTGTCATTCTCTTTCTTATGATAATCAGCTGCTACAAATCGTCCTGAACAGTTATTTGCAATAAGTCATTGCACACAAAATGAGTCGCATACAGAGGAAACAACAACAACATCGCAATCAGTGCGAAATCGTCAGCAGCAGCACTAGCGTCACAAAAGGCAAACGCAAACAGCAGCCGCTGCCAGATTTTGATGGTAATGAAATAATGTTGCGACCTGCTAAACTTGTCAACGGACACTCCAATGGGACTGGCAGAATGACGAAACGACGACGACAGAGCGACGACGACACCAATGAGCAGCACCTATTGACCAATGGGAGTTGTAGCAAAAGTGTCAGGCTAAAGGAGGAGGGGACGACCACGCCAGCCAGTTCGGGTGCCAGTAGTGGGCAGCGTTACAACAACAACGGCAGAATAGTCAATCACAACAACAATAATAATAATAT
This sequence comes from Drosophila nr. perissopoda 5 BK-2023a, assembly GCA_035044105.1. NCBI lineage: Eukaryota > Metazoa > Arthropoda > Insecta > Diptera > Drosophilidae > Drosophila > Drosophila nr. perissopoda 5 BK-2023a. The sequence continues at coordinate 2,921,387 of JAWNMK010000124.1, forward strand.
TAATAACAACAGCAGTGAGAAGAGCAACAATAATGCAAGCAAATTGTTTGGACGGCAACACACGGCCACCACTAAGAAGAAGAAGCAGAATACAGCTGCAGCAGCAACAACAAGAACACAAATGGAGTACAGTTATCGAAATAACATATCCACCATACCAACGCCACCCTCACCAGCCTCACCGGCTTCGCCGCCGCCAACGTCGACGTCGAAGATTGCACCGAATATTGTTTGTATTTCGGAGACGGACAGCGATGAGCATGAATGCATCGAATGTTACGATCATGATTCGGAGGAGGATAGCGAAGTGGAGATCGAAGAGGCGCCCACCACCAGCAAGAGCAATCAATCCAAGATGTATAGCATTAACAACAACAACAGAAACAATAACAAAGCGGCGGCAGCAGCAGCAAAAGCGGCAGCAGCAGCGGCAAAAGCAGCAGCAGCAGCTGCCTCATTATCACCCATCTATGCGATGCCACCCACAAACAGCACGCCGCTGGATTTGGACAATGAGGCGCATCAACGGGACTTGGAGAACGTAACCGACCTGCGCTCCTATGGTGAGTAGTAAATAAATCAGTCTAAACTTGATTCTCTCAAGCATATTAGCATGTATAGTATGTAGTATATGTATGTGTGTGTAAAATATATATGTGTGTGTTTGTCTGTTATGGGCTGGTCAATGTAGCCCACATCGACCTTTACGTCTCTCGGTCCTTTCGAAGTGGGGCACATGCATTTAACCTTGACACACTTGGACACACACACACGGACCCACAATTATACACACACATGCACAGACGCATGTAGAAAATGTGTGAATGGTTTTATTTGGGTGCTTATGCGTTCGCCCGTTGTAATTCACCTCAAAAGTCAACTCACCACGCCACTCAACAACAACAACAGCCGTCGCTCGGACATAGATATGCATTGTGTGTGTGTTTAAGTATATAAGTAATTGATTTACTTGAACTTGACAATGCAACAGGCCCAGCAACAACTACATACATGCATATGTAAACATAAATGTGCATGCTAAATAATGTAAAACATGTTAGCCTTTGCACCTAATTGGCAATTTGCTATGTACCTGTGAGTGAGCATAAATACAAACTTGACACGACTTCAACTCACAGAGGAGAGTTTCTTCCGTGCTGCATTCTGTTATCATACGTGCTGCCTGCTTGCTGATCGTGCACTCTCTTTGAACCAGACAGAGACAACGAGCTCTTCATAACGGTTGTCGAGTAAGTGTGTGTGAGCGTGCGTGTGTTGTATATTTGCATGCCTAAACCAGCTGTGCGCTTTCTGTTGTTGATTGTACAGCACCGCACACAGTTTGACAAACTTTTTACAGAGGAACTTTTTGACGTCTTTAACAGCTAATTAACTTGGATCTATTAAAATGACAACATGTATGTATGGATGTATGTATGTGTGTGTACATGCATACATATGAAAATAACATAAGCTGTCTGCGAATTTAATTTAAAGAATTTCATTTCGAATCTAGAATATTTGGAATTGTTTTTGAGATGGGAACGCAGCTGTCTAGCATTTATTCGGTATACTTCTGCTCACATTTATAGCGTTCATTAAACTTTGGCTAAGAAAAATAACAACCATTATTTAAAAGTTTGCCAAGATAATATTGGAAAATATGTACAGAAATATTCATTTTGTCTGGGAATGGCTCAGATACCACTCATCAATTGTTGGAATTGTTGATAGTCAACTCGTTAGAAACTGTTCTTAATTATAAAAAAGTATTCATGCGCTTTAGTTGGTTTCTTTTAATTACTGCATTTATTTTTGTAACAACAATATTTAACATTCTCCGACCAGATGAGTACATGCTTAATGGGTTTATCACTTCTTCTAGTTTTGTTTGTTGGATCAATAATTTTGCTAGCCATTCAAAAAATAAATATTTTCGTTGAAGTACATTTTATTTACTTACATTTACCACCCAGAAAGCAAGAAAAAGCTGTCACTGACCAGTTCGTTGCTCCCTTATTATAATATAAGTATATAAGTAATAATATGTAACAGGTTTGTTGCAACCAAAATAACAATTAGCAAGTTAATTTTATTATCTTTTTCGGCCGTGTCAATGAGCTGAGAGCATTTTACAATCAGTTGATATCTCGATGGGAACAGAAACAAAATTAACGATACATATGGATTGCATTGCCAGAATTGTCAGTTTTTAATCACTTTTTATACCCTGAACCCATTAAAAATGGATAAAAAGGTTATAATGGTTTTGTGCAAATGTATGTAACACATAAAGTTTATATATTCTTGATCAGGATCAATGATGAATGATCACAATTATATATATGTATGTACATATGTATGTATGTATGTGCACGTGTTTGTATCCAGTCAGTTCGGGCGAAATATGGGCTGGCTTGGTTTTTTTTTACTCTGCAGTCCCTGTGCCAGCCATAAGAAAAGAGTATACTTGAACAACTTCTCACATTTGGGTGCAAGACTTTTCAAAGGGAAATTTGGCAATAAAAGTAGAGTGTATTTAACAATTGGGTTCAGGGTATATCGTAGTCGAGCTCACTTGACACTTTTGCCAAACAAAAAAGTGTGGCACGAATAGCCGAAATGAAAAAGGCCACAGGTTCAAGGACAAACGTCCAGCAGTGGCATTAAACTCGCTTACTGTATCTGCATCTCTGTCTCGTGACTGCGCTCTCTTCTCTTCTGCTCTTTGCCGCAGGCTCTGCTTGTCAGACAGAGTGCATCCGACTCAAATAGAAATTAGTCTATTGTGAAATTAAATTAAATATGCACCGCTTCTGTTTGCGTACAATTTTTATACCATTTCCATTTTCCGTGCATTATGTACAAATATCGTCTGGACGTCGGAATAACCAGACAAGGCCACTGAACCGTTAAATGGCTATAGGCATCGAGAGAGAATCTCGTTGCGTGTGAGTGTTGGTTAGCAGCTCGCATTTGATTGGTTGCTGTGCTGGCTTTTTCTCTTGCACACACCCACACACTAAAAGCTCTCTCAGTGGGTCAGCCACCTGCTGCAATGACGCCCGTCGGCACTGTGGGTGTCCTTAGAAAATATATGTATATTTATGTATGTGTGTATGCATGTATGTATGTATGTATATACATATATAGTCAGTTCTCTTTGCATGCTTGCATTGCAAAGCGTTCATATTTGTAGCAAAGCTGCTTATATCAAGTGTCGCACGTGCTGCTGCTCAGCTAGTAAATTGCGATAATGCTAATCACATGCTTCAACTACTTGGTAAACAATTGCACTGTAGTCTTATGGCACCCTTTTGTGTGTGTGTGTGTGTGTGTGTGCGCATTTACTTATTATCGTCTCGCTTTTATTGTTTTATCATCTTAGCGCGCATCAAGCAACATTACTGCTTAAGCTAATCAATCTGCATTTCGAATTTGTCTTTCACAGTTAAACTGTACAGCGATGAGAGCGTGTCCATAAATGATTTTAAAATCATTCGCGTGCTTGGCACGGGCGGTAAGCATGAAATATATAAATGATTAAAAAAAAAGGACAACGGATTTTAATTAACACTTCTTTTTTTTTTGCTTAGCTTATGGACGCGTTTTCCTGGTCCGTAAACTGACCCGACACGATGCAGGCAAATTGTATGCAATGAAGGTTCTCAATAAGATAACCGTGGTGGTAAAACGCAAAACGGCCGAGCATACGAAAACCGAGCGTGTGGTAAGTAGATTATCAAAATTAAGCGAGAGCATGCAAAAAAGTTTTGGTCGAAAGAACAAAAGAGAAAAAGAATCAAGAAACAAGAAACGAGAAATGAACAAGATGCGAAACGTGTCCAAATCAAAGTTTTCGTTGCCAATTCATTTCGGCATTTTTTACTTTGTGCTTTAACTTTTACATGATTAAAAAGTGCATCACATTGAAAGCAAAACCTTAAGTTGCTTCTGCACGTACATCAAAAAAGAAAAAATTAAAAAAAAAAATAAGAGGAAGAGAGAAAAGTAAAAGAAACGTATTGGGAATTGAAACGTGCTCGTGACACACATTGCAACAAGCTGGCCGCTCAACATGTTGCACCGGCAAAAAGTTAACGAATTGGCAGTGATATAGTGTGGGCGGACGAGGGATAGACGGATAAAGAGCGGGGCCGAGAGTGAGAGAGAGAGAGAGCCAAAAGAGAGCTAGCCGATCTACTAAGTATGTGTGTGTGTGTGTGTGCGATTTATGACCGGTTTGCGGCATTGCAAATGGTAAACCGTATCGAAAATCTTGGTTAAATAACTGCAAAAACAGGCGTAGTTTAGTGGGAGAGAGGTGAGTGAGAGTAACAAATAACAAGAGCACTTTTGGGCGGATAATTCATAACTTAAACAGTGAGTTGTCTTTGTCACACACACACACACGAGCAGACGCACACGCACTTAAAGTGCTGTTGTTCAAGGTACATAAACAACGATGACTACGGCGCTTGTGCCAGTAACCCAGATTGCAACATAATATGTTGCTGTGTGAGATGGAAAGGAAGCAGCGGGGAGGGGGAGGTGGAGGTTGTGGATATACCGGCTATAATTGTATATACATTTCCCGCTTGCGCGCTGTCCGCCCTGCGTTGTGTGCTTTTGTTGTTATTATTTTTTGTTTCTGCCAAAAATGGAAAGGAATGAATTCGTGAAATGTGAAAGTTTCGCTTTGCAAGAAGAGATGCTTGACAATTGTCTATGAGAGCAAGAGCAAAAAAAAAAAATCATTAAAAGAGAGAGAGATGAAGCAAATAATCGCAAAATTAAATTAAATTATACAGAAATATATTTTCACTTTCACGCACAGTACAAAGTAGCTTTAATATAAATAGGCACATATTTATATAGGTATTCTTAACTTCTGTGGCTCATTTGTGTAATTTCTGCAATATTTTTGTTAGGCTACAGTTGGTGTTCCAGGGAAACACAAGAATATTGAACAAAAACAATAATCGATAAGTTTTGTATATAATGAACGAGTATTAATGACGAGTTTAACGTTTCTTCCAGGTACTTGAAGCACTGCAGCGGAGTCCATTCCTGGTCGGCTTACACTACGCCTTTCAGTCATCATCGAAGCTTTATTTAGTGCTGGGTAAGATCTCAATGATTCACAAATTATCACCACAATTGATTCAAATGTAAATGTTTTGCTTTTTGTAGACTTTGCTAATGGCGGGGAGCTGTTCACGCATCTCTACCATGCGGAGCATTTTGAGGAGTCGCGGGTGCGCTCTTATATAGCTGAGGTGGTGCTGGCACTGGAGCAGCTGCATCAGCTGGGTATCATATATCGTGACATTAAGCTGGAGAACATTATGCTGGATGGCGACGGGCACATTGTACTTTCCGATTTTGGACTGTCCAAGATACTCTCCGTCGAGAATGAATATCGTGCGCATAGTTTCTGCGGCACACTGGAGTATATGGCGCCGGAGATTATACGGACTGGACCGCCTGGTCATGACAGTGCCGTGGATTGGTGGTCGGTGGGCGTGTTAACGTTTGAGTTGCTTACGGGCGCCTCTCCATTTGCCACCTCGGATAGTCAGAGTCAGCAATCGGAGATCTCGCGACGCATACAAAAGGAGCAGCCGTTGATACCATCATCGTTTAGCCCGAACGCCCGTGATTTTGTGCTCAAGATGCTGGAGAAGAATCCGAAGCGTCGACTCGGCGGCAATCATCGCGATGCCAGCGAGATCAAGGAACACCCCTTCTTCGCTGGCATCAACTGGCCTGATCTGCAGGCGAAGCGAATCAAAGCGCCCTACAAGCCAACAATCAACGCCGAGGACGATGTGCAAAACTTTAGCAACGAGTTCACTGATCAACTGCCTGAGGATCCCGAGTGTGAAGCCCCGCCCTCACGCATTAGACTCTTTCGCGGCTATACATATGTGGCCCCCGAGCATTTGGAACAGATGCGACGCGACAACCTCTGCCAGATTGAGTATTGCAATCCCAATCTGCATGTGAGTGTTTTTCCGCTTATGAACTTATGTGCCCTCAATCCCAACTAATTGAATTGCTTTGCAGATAATACCCACACGACCCGATGATCTGGAGCTGGGCACACGCACAGTGAAAGGTGCCTATGGCACTTGCTATTTTATCACGGACGCCACGGACATAGTGTTCATGGCAAAGGTTATACCGATGTCCAAGTTTCGGGTATCCGAAGTGGATGCACTCATATCGTGTGCCTTAGACGGGAACATTCACAGGAACATTGTGCGCTATCATGGCTCCTTCCGGGATAAATGCGAGGTGTGGGTACTCATGGAATATCTGGTCGGCGAGGAGCTTACCACCTATTTGGCGCGAAAGCCGCTCAATGAGCAGGACGCCCGTATCGTCTTTATGCAGCTGGTGCGGGCTGTGCAGCATGTGCACTCCAAACACTTTATACACGGTGACATCAAGCCCGAGAATATAATGTTTGTTTGCCGCGAGGCGCTGGATTGCAAACTGGTGGACTTCGGCAGTTCCTGGTGAGATTAACATTGCAACTAGCAACGAGCTGTAGGTCCATATAAATACTCACACTTCATTCTTTACAGCTACAATAAGCGCTTCGAGAGCTGGAGGGACAAGCCGCGCTACACTCTGGATTATGCCGCGCCAGAACTATTGAAGGATGCCAATGTGGTTACCTATTCGCCGGCTGTCGATATTTACGGTCTGGGCGCGACGCTCTACAGAATGATGGTGGGTCATGCGCCCTATCGTCTCTATCCAGGCGACTCCGAGCATAGTGCCGAGGTGCATCATACGCTGCGCAAACGCATCACCAACGAGTCGTTCAATCAGCGCTCCGAGTGCTGGCTGAATGCAAGTCCGGAGTACAGGGAGCTGGTCAGCTGGTGCCTGCAAAAGGATCCGTCTAAACGGGCCACAATAAATGATATTATCAAAAGTAAATGGCTGAAAGATGTTGAGAATCTGGACATGATTTCATCGCAGGATCTGGATAACTCCATAGGGCCAATGAAGGCTCACTCTGATCTGCAGCAGGCTGCTGATGCAACGGCCAACGGGGACGAGGGCATCTTTGATGACGACTTTGAGGAACCTGATTTCTATGGCTTCGATGAGGACACGCTGATATTAGGTGTGTCCGCCCTGCATTACGATGAGGATCTAGATCTGACCAGGCACAATGATGCTATCAACATCAACTATTCAATGGCGCCGCCAACTGTACCTCCTCCCGGACCACCTGCTGAAACCGCTAATGGTCCTCGAACGCGACAACAACGCCGCACGCAGCTGTGCGAAACCACCGTCGAAATGCCGCCCGATCCGGTTGACTCAAAGGCGGCTCTCTTATTGCTGATGAAGCAGATACCACCAGATACCATGGAGCATGCGATGCCGCCACTGGTCAATGTGTTGCCGCTAAGGCCCACTGCCTCCGGTAGAAGTCTCGTCACGCCGCGTCCCCTTGAGAATTTAAGTGGATTTGCCAAATCGTTGACTGCGTTGCGCAAATCGAATGCCAGCTGGCGTCACTTCTGTCTGCTGATCAACGGCGTCCAGAAGGTGCTCAAGCAGCGCTTCAAGAAGGAGCGACGCGTTTACTGCTCGCCCAACATTAAAAAGGAGCATATCGACGAGGAGTACGAGAAGTCACTCATATTTCCGCGACCAAAGCCACGACCGCAGTGTGCACCCAAGCGATCGCCCAAGGTGCCGAGCCTGCCGACGCGTGTACAGCCGGCGAGAGCGCGTGCGCTGCGTGAACGTTATGTGTTCGAATGACGAAGGCGTTTGCGAGGCCAAACCTCTATTGCGACACGTGCCGACATCGAAGCCGAGGAGCAGCGAATAATGCTCTCCAATTTCGGCGCGAGTCGAGTGCGATTGGCGCGACAGCGGCATTGGCAGCTGTTGCAGCAGCGACAGATATGTCGCCGAACGGAATACGGATGCACGCGCGTTTCACAGGGGCAATCATTCAATAAACAGAAAAAAGGACACATGGGGGAAACACAGACACAAACACAAACACATGCAAAGATACATGTTTAGATGTATGGTTGATGTGGACAACAGAGGTGGGTCTAACGGATCATTGAGCAGCACCAAAGATCCTGTCGATAGAGATTTAGAAATTGTTATCATGCTAAGTTAATTCTTAAGTGGACTTTGATTTTTTGATTAATTATTGGAATATCTATATCACACCAACACCCACACAACCCACACCCACACAACCCACACACAAGTTTAATAGTTGGATTAGTTAATTGTTTACGTTGCTTATGTAAAAAGTCAATAAACTACAAATCTTAACTCGTAAATTAAATGTAAATCTGTTCTTTTTTTAATGTAAATTTTAAAAAAAAAAATCACAAGAAAATAACCAGAGAAATGCATGCAAAAAAATTGAAAACTAGTTAAGTTCAAAGATAGTTAATTAAGCTTGTGAGCGAATGGAAAATTAAACGCATACTTATTGTTAGTCTCATATACAATATGCATCGATGCACATATATATATATATATATATATATATATATATACATACACTTTTATATGTATATACATTAATAATACACATTCAGTTGTGCTCTATGTTAAGTTTATAATTAATAGCTAAGCGGAAAACCTCCATAACAAGTATAACAAATTTATTATTTAACATTTGAATAGTTTCGAAATATACAATTCAATTTCCAATGTTTACATTAATTTTCCCAAAAAAAAAACAAAATAGTTTGCAACTTTTTTGACTTTGCAATATTTAAATTTCGATTTAATTTAAATATTTAAAATCTCCTATTTATGAATAGATGCATAAATTTTTTTTGAATTTTGCAAACCTATGTTTTTGTTAAACCTATGTTTTCTTATATGTTTATAGATTTTATTTTGTTAGCCAAATGAAAAAATTGAAACTTAAATCCATAAGACCTTAAAGCGTTTATTAACTGTATGAATTGAATTGAAATAAACTGAAATGCTTAACAACATAAACAACACACTTTTATATTATTATTTTATTTTTAATTTTATTTACAAAACACACACAAAAACATATCCGGATTTTGTAAAAAAAAAGAGGAAAGAAGCAGAGCTCATGATCCCAAAATTGTTTAGTGTAAAGCGAAATGACTTTAATAATATATTAAAGTTGCCTTTAAACGAGTTGCCTTAGATAACAAAAAAACAAAAAACAAACTACGAAAATGTTAAACCAAAACTCCAAAAGAAAATTAAGAAAAACAAAACATGAATTACCACTAAGAGGAAGCCAAAATACAAAATGCTCGGCAAGCATTTTGATTATTATTAAAATGGGAGTTTTTACAAACTAAGCAATAGACTCTAGGGTTCCAGTAGAATATAATAAATGTTTAAGCAAACACACCCACACACACACACACACACACACACAACCAACTAAACTAAGCTCAACCAACAAATCGCAAATAATATCGTATTTTAACCCATGTATATTTAATGCAGCGCAATTTCGGAGCGTTGTTTTTAGCTGTACAAACGAAGAGAAAAAAAAGAAGGTAAACAAACATTTATTTGCTAACTGTAAGTCACCAAAGTTTGTACATATACTTATACATGTATAGTTAAAATAAAACATTTCAAATAAAATCAAACTGGCCGTAAATCATTTATTCAAATGAGTCGAGATCTGTTGATCGACTTGGTGTATCTCATATATATTTATTTGTATAATTTATTTACACAATTCATTAGCACAACTCGATTTCTATGTTTATACTTCTCGACTTCTCCAAGCCCAGCTAATGCTTTCGTTTCTTGCCCAATTTGGGTTTCGCTCCTCCAAACTTTTTGCTTGTATAGTTTTTGCTATTCGAGCGACGCTTTTCCTCCCATTTCAGTTGCTTGTCGGATGATTTGTCTTTGTTGAAGAGGGCATTGCTGGTGCCTTGTCCCTTGGATTTGCCCGTTTCCTCCAGCAACGAGGAGAAGTCATCTGCAGCCGCAAACAGCGAGCTCATATCTAAAGCGAGCATTTGAATTAAATACAAAATTGAAGAAGGAACACAAATAACTCATACGCACCGTTGCTGTGTTTCAGTTTCTGTGCAAAGCCTCGCTCGTCCATGATGGCATTTTTGCGTGACTTCTTTGACTTGGGCGCATCCTCGTCGTCATCTTCGTCATCGTCGGGACTGTCGGGCGCATCGCTTAAGTCACTGTCAACATCCAACGGCATTGCACCTTCCTCATCATCATCATCATCATCATCGTCGTCGTCATCGTCTTCGATTTCATCCAAAGGATGCAAGTCAATTGAGCCCGTCTCATCATCGGACTGATCCTCTGCCTCTGCATCAGATTGCTCATCGGCCTCCTCTTCTTCGGCATCATCATTGCCCCAATCGTCATCGATGTCTTCCATATCATCATCCTCCGTTTCTTGTTTCTTCTTCTTTTGCTTCTTCTTTGACTTGTCCGCCTGCAGCTCACCGCCCAGCTCCTTCAGGAAATTTAGTTCGTCTTCGTCCTGCTCCCCATCGCCGCCCTTCTCGAGTTTCTTGCCAAAGAAGCCATCCAGATAGGACTCGAACTCATCATCATCCACTTCGCCCTCTTTCAGCTCATCAACATCAGCCGCTTCGGGCGTCTCCACCTCATCTTTATGCTGTGGCTCCTTCTTGGTCTGCTCCATCAGCTCGGTTTGTTTGCGCTTATACTCCATAAAATTGAATAAAAACATTTCATCCTCTGTGCATGTGGTTTTCGTCAGCGACTTAACCGGCTTGCCACGTGCCCCAAATGACGTGTATTTCTTGTGCGAGGCCTTCACAACCTGCTGATGGTCGAGTTTCTTGGGATTCTTGAAGGCGAAACGCTCCAGGAAATGCGGCAGTCCAAAGTCTCGCAACGGATCGCCATAGTAATCGATGCGCTTTTCTGAAAGATAGATACACATATCAGTTGCAATTAGAATCCATCGAGTGGAGTACAGCTACCCACCCAGCAATATCTGCTCGGCAAAGACCTGCACGGTGGGATGGTAGTGTTGACGCAGCAGGAGCAGCTCATTGCGCAGGGCATAGCCAGCGCCGGCAAATGCGGGAACCCGATGGTACGGATCATATTTGCAGGCATCAATGTTGCGCACCTTCGACTCGCCGGGCATTAGCTTGAGATGATGCCAGGAGCTGCTGCTGCTGGCTGGCTTTTTATCGTTCTCTTCGTGCTTTAAGGCTGTATCCGACTGCTCGACATCCGCATCCTTGTAGACCTCCTCGCCATCGTTGCCAAATTTGTCCAGATCCTCAGCGTCAGCAGCAGGCAACAATTGCCTCGCACTCGCAGCCATTTCCACATCACCAATGCCAGCGACGAGTTCCCGTCGCATTCGCAGCAGCTTGTGCAGCACAATCAGGCAACCGGCGGAGATGTTGGGCGGCGCATAGAGCGCCAGTTGAAGCAGTCGCTTCACAAAGGCCTGGGCGCGAGCCACGTGCTTGTCAATGTGCATGGCCCGATGCACAATGTGCAGCAATTGGGCCGCTGTCTTGCCACCAATATTGATCAGATTCAGGTCCAGCAATTTGATATACAGAGCATTGTAGAAGCGATCCGATTTCTCCGTTTTGGCGGCGACCAGTTGAAGGAGCAGTCCCAGCGTTTGCACCGAGACGCGTATTTCGGCCAGATGCACCAGACGATAGATGGTGTCCTGCATCTCCTTGGTCAGCAGTTCGGTGCTGCCCTTCGCTGGCTGTGCCTCCAAAATGGCCTTCTGCAGACAGCGGAGGATCGCTTGCATTGTGCGATTGTTGACGGCGCCCTTCTGGACGAGCACCTTGAAGAGCGCAAAGCAGATGTTGACCAGCTTGGTGCACACCTCGGGGCGACCCGATGGCGCGATGCTTGAGAGGAAGCAGAGAGCAAAGTGCTGGGCACGCTCCGAGATGTTGTTGCGGAACAGCAGCTTTTCCGCCTCTGCTACAATGACGCCGCACATATTGGGATGCCGTTGGGCAACCTCGCTCAGATGATGCAGTGCCTTCGAGGCAATCTTGGCTACGGGATCACCCAGTTTATTGATCAGCATTGTCAGCAGCATTTGCTCCTTCTCGGGTGCGTAGGCCAACAGCTTGGCAGCGGCCACAATGGCTGCGGTCTTATTGTGCTCCTGTCCCGTCTGCAGGCCTTGCATTAGATTCTTGAGGTACTCGTGATACTGATCCTTCAGCTCGTTCTCAAAGTACCAATAGGCGTAGATGCGACGCGTCTGATCCTTGTGCAGCTCCTGCTTGCGCAACAGCTTCCAGTCGGCGCCACGCATGTGGATGGCCAACATTTTGCGCTGTGGCGGCAACAGCACCTCCTGCCACAACTCCGTTAACACTGCGATGACATCGTTGCTGCTCTTGTTCGACAGCTTGCAAAAGCCAATCAAATTGGACAATGCCTCCAAATTGCCCAGTGGATTGCTGGTCACCAGCAGAGCGCCCGCATTGCCACGATCCTTGGCTGTGCCCTTATGCAGTGCCGTCTGCAGCCAGCGGGCATCAGTGGGATTGCCTATGGAGGGTGTAAGAAATTAATCAATTTAGCATGAATTAAACTTGATAAAAGCCTACGCTTATTGAAAGTTGACTTCTCCGTTTCGAAGGAGGCTTTGCACAGATTGAACAGCTCCAGTTGCTCGTTTTCCTTCATGTCCAGCAGCTCATCGCTGCTCGGGTATTCCGTGTACTATAGAAAATAGTAATAATAACTTTATAAATACCCTTATGTCAATCGGATTAAACATAAACTTTTACCACTTGATACCATTTCTTCTGGGCATCATCTTCGTCTGTGTGCGACTGATATTTATTGCGTTTCTTGGACTTTCCTGCATTGTCATCCTCCACAGCATCCTCGTCGTCGCTGTCTTTCTCACTATCAGTTCCCAGCTCTTTTGTAACGCCATCCTCGTCGAATTTTATGCGCTGCGGTTTTTTCACTTTTCCAGCGGCGTCGACCAACAACTGGTTGCCTTTCTTCGTCGGCTCCACTTTGGGTGCGGACTTACTGCTGGGCACTTCTTCCACATCGCCATCGTCTCCAAATTTAATTCTCTGCGGCTTTTTCACCTGTTCTCGACTCTTTGGAGCTGATTTACCATTTTGCTGCTTTTGTGTTGGAGCCTTTTTGTTGTGCCCCTGTTTGTTGGGCTTTTTCAGCTCTTCGCCATCGTCATTGAAGACGATCTTCTTATTTTTCAATGAGCCATTCATTTGCACACCTGTCGCAACAGCTGCCGGCATATTTTTCATAAATTTTAAGCAACTTTGGCATTAAACAAAACGCACTTCAAATTAAATCAAAATTGCTGCACGTGTAGCAACAATTGCCATTCACTGGGAAGGCAAGGCATACGCAGTGTGACCGCAGCTGGATCATTTGCTACTATCGATAGTGTTTTTCGAATGCGATAAGAGTGGAGTATATTTGTGGTGCGAAGAATTGGTCACACAGGCGTGCAGTAATGGTTCAACATCAACATCCCTAGGAAGCGGTCGTGTCGCACGGGTTTCGCCAGCTGAATTGTTTTTTATTTTTTAAATATAATTAAGCCTCGCGCTTCGTTTTGTTGTTCGCTGCTTGTTGTCGAACAGCAACAACAACAACAACAGCAACAAGGCTTAAACGTGTCTCGAATAAAAGCTTTGTGTGCAGTCCCCAGTCGCAGTCGCAGTTTCTGAAGCAACGTTTCTCATTTTCGCTATCTTTATTTTGTGGTGTCTTTCGTGCGCGCATTTCCATGAAAAACGTTAATTTTTGTTTAATTTATGCGAAATTACACAAAGCTAATGAGGAATATGTAACATACAAATAAACGCTGGCACGCACACAACCAACAACAAATACAGCAAACGAAGGGGTAAAAATTGTAGAAAATTTTGTGCAAAAAACTGTGACGACAGCAGCAGCGCCAGCAGCAGCGGCAGTATTTTTGTTTGTAGTTGTGAGTTGTTGTTGTATTTGCTGTATTTGCCGTGGGGTGCCTGGCAGCAACAGTTAAATTAATATTAAGCGGTCTCCGCCTGCCTCCACCATTCGGATATTATGACGACGACGTCGACGATGATGGCCAATTTCCATGCACACATCCATCTGCAGCAACAACAACAACAACACAGCCAGCTGCTCTGCCAGCGAGTGTAAACAACGCAGCACACACACAAACACACACGCAATACGCAATACGCACACAAATACACAGGCAGCAGAGAAACGAATACAGTACAAGATAAACAAAAAAAATCCGTTGACGCCGACGTCCTTCACCTTGCTTACGCCTGCTGCTGCTTGCGCTGCTTTTGCTGCTGCTGCTGCTGTTGCCAGCCACACACATATTGAGTTTCAGTTTCATCTTCACAACCTGTTCACCAGCAAGACACAGGAAGTTTCGCAAAGTGCAGCAGCCAACCAACAACAATAGCAACAACGGAAGCGACAACGCTTCGCTGAGCCACAGCCTGTGACTTTATTCGGTCAGCTTTGCAGCTTGCAGCTGTTCCTGAAAACCAAAACCCATTTTTGCCAGAAGCTCGTCTCGGTAAGTGTTCTATCTGCGCTGCTTCTTCTTCTGCTTCTTTTGTATATCCTATATAATTTAGAAGTGATATAAAAAGGGTTAAACTGGAAATAAGAATAATATATAGAAAAAAAAGTCATAAATATTGGAATAGTTCAGTCTGGAATAATGCATATTTGCTAGTCGTATATCACTCACTCTATATCTCATCTCTCTTTGGGAATTTGCACAACTGTTTGTATTTTTTGAAACATTTGTTAAACAGTTACAAATGTTCAAATTTCATTTGGTGGTTGATCGTCACCAGAAAGAATTTGATTAGTTTGGTTGTTTGAAGCAAGTCCGCTTAGAGGGGATTGTTTTTTTTTCGTTCCACATTCGCCACACAATACTAGTTAATTGTTTCCGCCTATGTAATTATTCAATAGTCGCCTGAGAGAGAGAGAGATGGAGAGAGCGTTTTGTGCGGTAAACGTTATTATTAGTTGAAGCTTTGTGTAAAGCTTATCGCTTAAATGTATCTTGAGTCAATCTCTAAAAATACAAGCGGTACTCATTTTTGCACTCGTATAACTCATTCTGCCCCCAGCAACAACAACAGCAAGAGCAGCTTCAGCTCGTTCTGTTATCGCCAATAATTGCAACTTTAGCACGCGCCAAGAATTCTTTACAAACTTGAAGAAGTTGTCGCTGATGTCACAACTGCTATTGCGGTTGCAGCTGCGCTCTCTTAATAATTCGTTCTCTCTCTTTCTCACACACACATGCACAAGCATTGCGTGGCCCACTTGCATGCTACGGCTGCAGCAGCGCAGTCGTAGTAGCCGTCGCCGTCGCAGTCGCAGTCACCATTTGTAACTGACGTAATGCTATTATTGATTATGAAGCAGCGACGTCGCCGCGTCGTCCATTTTAATTTTTATATGCTGCCCATAAATTGCCATACGGTACTTTCACTTGCATAATTGTACCTATGCCAATTATGTATTGAGTTCGCATCGGGTTCAAGTTCGCGCTGCCAAAACTAAGCCTAAGCCAACAAGTTCGACGGCGAACTCGAACTCCCTTCAAACATGTGCGAGACTCGATGATTCGTGGTTTTTACTATGAAAAATGTAACAGTGTAAATAACGTGACCGTCATTCAAAACTCTTTTCTCAAATTGTCTTCGGCTGAGCGTGGGAAGTGCCACAAAAGCAACAAACATTGTTGCAAGCATTCTCACTTTTTGTATTTAAAAAACAACAAAAAAGAAACCATGTCAAAAAATTGCGAAAAGTTAAATTTTTGAAATGCACTCGAAGAAAAAGCTGAAAACAATTGATATGAAAAGTGAATCTTGATGATAATTTGAATAAAATGACACATAAATATTTGTAAAAATAATCTCAGAAACTTGTATATAATTTGATGTATTTTTGTTTCATACATTTGTCACCTGATTTGTTTCTCTATTTTTGCAGCTGCTGTGGTTGGTGTACTAATAATGGGTTCACCAGCTGGCGGTGATGGAGGCGCAGGCGAGACCGCTTGGCTGGAGGATCTGCTGCGCGAGGTGCAGCTGGAACAGTTCCTGGAGCGCATTAGGGATGATCTGCAGGTGACGCGATTGGCCCACTTCGACTATGTCCTGTCTGATGATTTGGAGCGCTGTGGTCTGGGCAAGCCCGCCATCCGGCGTCTGATGGAGGCGGTGCGCAAGAAGAAAGCGCATCAGTGGCGCAAAAATATACTCTCCAAGCTGATTGGCGGCGGCAAGCAGCCCTCGTCCAAGAAGCAGCAGCTGCAACAGCAGCAGCAACATCCACAGCCAGGTGCATTGACGTGCCTGATCCATGAGAAGGACATTACGCTGGGCCTGAAGCTAGGCGATGGCTCCTTTGGGGTGGTGCGACGCGGCGAGTGGAGTGCATCGCCGGCGGGCAAGGTGCTCCCGGTGGCCGTGAAGGTGCTCAAGTCGGACAATCTGACGCAGCCGGGCATCATCGATGACTTCTTTCGCGAGGTGCAGGCCATGCACGCTTTGGACCACTCGAATCTGGTGCGACTGTATGGCGTGGTGCTGTCACAACCCATGATGATGATCACGGAGCTGGCGGAGCGTGGTTCGCTGCTGGACACGCTGCGCAAACAGTGCCGCCACACATCACTCACCCACATCTGGAACTGGTCCGTTCAGATTGTGACGGGCATGGCATATCTGGAGCAGAAACGTTTCCTGCATCGTGATCTCGCGTGTCGCAATGTGCTGCTTGCCGCTGGCAATAAGATAAAGATCGGTGACTTTGGCCTGATGCGTGCTTTGCCTCAAGAGGATGATTGCTATGTGATGTCCGAGCACAAGAAGGTGCCGTTTCCCTGGTGTGCACCCGAATCTCTGCGTTTTCGCCAATTCTCCCACGCCTCGGACACGTGGATGTTTGGCGTCACCCTCTGGGAGATGTTCAGCTTTGGCGAGGATCCCTGGGTGGGCCTCAACGGTTCGCAGATCTTGCGCAAAATTGATCGGGAGGGCGAGCGACTGCATCAGCCGGACGCCTGTCCACCCGATGTGTATGCCATGATGCTCCAGTGCTGGGACAAAACGCCAGCAGAACGACCCACATTTGCGGCACTCAAGTAAGCATTCCCCACTGGTGAATTCCTGCTCCTTGTATGCGAATCTTTAGTTAATTGTGTGCCCTTTCTCTCGCAGGGAATATCTGGCGAGCATGTCGCCGCCAGTGATGCGCGCCTCTCGCAGCTATCACGACGCGAAGGGGCTGCAAATCGAGACGGGCGACACCATTGCCATCATCGATGGCCGCACCGAGCTGAAGCTGATCAAGGGCCAGAATCAGCGCACCTACGACATCGGCATCTTTCCTCGTGCCATCTTGGAGCAGCGACGCCAAGGCGATGCCCAACTGCGTCACGCTTCACCATTTGGTTTCTGCTGGGCGCCCGGCTCCGAGGAGCGCCAACGCAAGTGCGCCTCGCTGACGCCTCAGGCGACGGCTCATGCCAAGGAGCGCAAGTCGACGTCCAGCAAACAGTTTGCCTACAACAAGCTGACCAACGATTCCAGTGGCCTGCAGCGACGCAATGCCATCAAGCAGAAGAGCGTGGCGGGACCACAGCGACCACCTCCGCCAAATCAACAGAAGCAGCAGCAGGAGGAGGGCATCCTAATTGACATCTCGCCAGAGATGCGACCCAATGCAGCAGCAGCAGCCGCATTGATGAGTGCCGGCGACAGCTCCTCGTTGCAACTGGACAGCTCCTTCTGCCTGCTAGATGCGCCCATTGATGTGCCCACTTTTAATGATGCTGCCGCTGCGGCTGCAGGTGCTGCCTACTCCTCGGGCCCCAATACGCCCACCTACTTCAACGAGCAGCCGCAGTTTGACTTTGAATCGGCAGCTGCAGCTGGCGCAGGAATATCTCCTGCACGGTTGCAGCCGCCGCCCTATCAAATGCCGCCCACCTATTCGAACACAATGGAATTTGTCCAGCAGCAGCAGAAGCGGGACACCCCACAGACACCCAGCCGAGATCCCTTCGATACGAGCAGTCTGGATAGCAACGCAGGTGCTTTAATGCTATACTCGAATGCGACTGCTGCTCCTGCTCCCATTTATGGCAGTCCAGCTGCGCGCAAGAATCTCTTTGGTCCGAGCAGCAGCAGCAGCATCGATTCGCTGGCCAATGGGCATGCCAACAAGGAGAATATACCGGCGCTGGAGTCCGCTGCCATGCAGTATAATCTCAGCAATCTCTCGCTGGATCGACAAGAGATTAGCACAATGAATCTTTCGACGACTACAACAACTGCAAGTGTGCCGCCGCAGCAGCAGCAAGAGAGTGTGTTGCTGGACAAGTCGTTTATAGCTGAGCTAGAGAAGGATATGTGGAGTGGCAGCAATAAGGCGCACGAGGATTATCAGCGCAACTCCGCTCAGATGTATGCCAGCAAGGACATGGTCTACAAACAGAATCTGACGCCGCTGAAGAATGGCAATCACTCGAATCACTCCAGTCCCACATCGAATGCCAGCCAGGCATCGCCCACGCCCAAGCAGAACAATGTGGAAGCAGCAGCGGCTGCGGCAGCTGCAGTTGGCACAAATGCCACACAGAGTCTCGTGAATCGCATCTGGTACGAGCGTGTGGCAGCTACCCCCTCGGACTACTACGCCCAGCCACCGTCGGCCGAGCTTCCGAGCGATCAACTCTACCAGAATCACCAGCAGCATCAGCCGGAAACGCATCATTCGTTTGTCGCTATCTCGAATCGTGTGGTGGCGCCCAAGAGCAACGTCTATGCCTCGTCTGCGTCGCTTTATGGCAGTGTGACAACTGCTGGGGAACGCTATGATCCAGTGGCCGGTTCCACGTACTATGGCCAGGTGCCCAATGGCAATGCGGCCATTTACGACGAGGTCACCTTTGATGACTATCTGCGTCCACATCGACCGGCCCCGCTGGCCCCGTTGGCGCCGCCACCATTGTCGGCGCAGCAAATCCAGCGACGGTTGGACAAGATGCGCCAACAGCAACAGCAACAATTGGAGGGCGCCCATCAGCTGTATGCACCGGTGCCGGCGGAGGCGTCACGCGAGCAGGAGAAACTACAACAGCTGCTTGGCGAGCTAGGCAGCTCGGCCGTCGAGCAGGATGTGCGCAATGCACTGCGTGCCGCCAGTGGCGATGTGCAGCTCGCCCTGCGCCACTACAAGATCGATCAGCTGACCCGCCTCGGAGTCGCCGGGCGACCGCAATGCGAGCAGGCGCTCCAACAGACCGGATGGAGTCTCGAAATGGCCGCCGAGCTGCTGTTGCAGACTACAACGACAACTTAGTTAAGTTGCTGCAAGATTGATGATGTGAAGGGGCACAATGTATTTTAGTTGGATTTTTAGTAGTGTCGTCGTCAAGCCGTGTTTTAAGTTCTTAGCCTTAATTATAACCAACTCGTATATATTTTGCTGATAAGTCTCGATGAACTCTCGAATCGAAAAATACTCTGTTGCAAAAATTGCACGAATTTCTGTAGAAACAATGTCCAATGACTGTACTCTACATTTACATATATATATATTTATTTATATATATATAAATATATTTATATGTGTATCTTTTAATTTCTAAGCAAACCGATTTGAAATGAATGAATCTTTTGGAGTAATTGTTATTACTGTATATATAATTTAATGCGACAGGAAATTGTTTGCACTCGATTTAACGAATCACAAATGCTAAACCAATAGCCGCTATTTAGTTTTTTATTAAATCAATAAATTATACGTAATTGTTACAAACTGTTATGCGATTGTTATTTATGAATTACAATTTGAAAATAACTGAACAGTCTTATCGTGAACACATTACTTTCAATAGTTACTTGTCTATCGAATACCCATAATATTGGTGGCTAGGTTGTCTGGTATTTTTAAATGTATTTTTATGGCTCTTGCTCGGGTTTTCCACGAAGTGCGCTGCGGTCACACTGATTGGCTTTGTTTTAGTTGCAAACGAATCGCCGAAGGTAAAGATACGCATAGTTCGCATGCTGTTTGGTTTCGCACAAAAAAAAAACAATAAGTTTGTGTTTGTGTGTGTACAAATGTCGCCTAAATTATGACGCATACTAAGTGCAATCGCATATTAATGTGATAAAATATTGTGCAACATTTGAACAGCGGCCACAATATCGATAAATTCCAAGCTGTGCACTTTAGTGGTAAAAAGCTAAAAAGAAAAACCAGCAGCGCAGTGTGCAAGAAGCAGAGTGCGTGCACTCGGCCTATGTTCGTTGCTGTGTGTGTGTGTACGTGCATGTGTATGTGTGCCTCTGCTTGTGTATGTGTGTGCGAAATTATGTAAAAAATACAACAATAGGCAAATTTGCCTTTTGTTTGGCCTGGCGTCGCTTAGTTATTGTTGTTGTTGTATTGCGTTGTTTGCCAGCGTTTAAATTGAAAATTAAAACTAATGTCGAATTCAATTAAAGACGACTGCAAAATGTGTTTAAATATATTTGACAGCCATAAATAAATGATTGCTTATAAAATTCCAATTGCCAATTGCCTCTTGCTCTCTCTCACTCTCAATTACGAAATGCAGCCACGCTGCGCTCTCTCAAATCTTTATTGTCGCTCGCTCGCTCTCTCAATCTCCATCTCTATCTCTATCCATCACGCGGGCCTGCAACGAATGCCAGTGCACTAAAAATTTTCTTGACGTCAGCAGCGACGGTGGCCGGTTTTATTTGCTGCTTGCTTGCTGGCAGCAATTGGCAATTGTCCCTATGCCCGCACCCGTTCCTGTTCCCCGTTCCTCGTTCCAAATTCCTTAACCATTTAGAGTTTTCTACCTGCCGCTGCCGGCGTCGGTGCGGCAGTGCTGCCTTTGGTACACGTCTGCATTTTACCTGTGCTTTTAATGTGAACGCAGCTATTGGAAAATGCTCTCTTTTCCATTTTGTTTATTTTTGTTGTTTGTTCACAACGCAAAACGAAACAAAATTCTCAGTTTTTTACTTTTGTGTGTTTCCTTTCTTGTATGCTCTCCAACAACAACAATAACAACAACCGATAACAACAAAAACAGTGTGGCAAAACGGATCAAATAAAATTTAGCAGAAGCAGCAGCAGCAGGCAGCGCAGCAGCAGAAACTGGCGGAGTCAGAAAACGCAGCAGCAGCAGCGCCAAACTCCAACAACAAAATGAGTTGGGGTACTGAGCTATGGGTAAGTTTTTGTTGTTTTCTTGTTTCTTACATTTTCTCTCTCATAAATTAAAGCTCTCATATTTTAGTTGTTGTTGTTCTCGTGTGTAAAGCTTAAAGTGCAAGCGTGTTGTAAGCGTTTTCTTCATCTCGCGGTTTCTCGCTTACCCCACTCTCTCTCCCTTCCTCTCTCGCGCTCGCTCTATCTCTCTCTTTCTGATTTGACCAACAGAACGCTGTTAGCTGCGACTTAAAAATATTTTTAAAAAATACTAAAAACTGGTTTGGCTCGTTTTATGTAAATTGCCGCTCGCCATCTGAGAGAGCGCCTCAAGCTTTTTGAATTCTTCGTGTTGTTACTGTTGTATTCTACATATTTGTATGTTTTTTCTTATTTGTTTTTGGGTCCATTTCAGGCTAAAGATTTGTTTTGTTGCTTAACTGTTTTTCCACGGCCTCCTGTCGCCATTTGGTTGGTGGCACACAGCTGTGCTCTAAGCCAACTGCTGCTGCTGACACGCCCGTTTTACCTGAATACCTCTCTCCCTCTCTTCCTCCTCCTCCCACTGCTGCGCACTCCCCACGCATAAAACTGCTGCTTCAGCTGCTTTATTCGGTTTTATTTTTTTGGGTAAGGGAGTTTGAAGAACCTAAGTGCTAAACAATACTTTTTGCCTTAGAATTCAATGAAGTTTGTTTTTTGTATTATTCGTTTTGCAATTTCGATTGCGATTTCGGGGGTAGTTTTGTGCACCGCCCTGACAAGCAGCAGCAGCAGCAGCACACCCCCAAACTCGGCTTATCTATAGTTGTATATTGGTGTATAGGTGTGAGAGTGTGTGTGTGCAGCTGGTAAACTTGATGGCGCAGCAGCTTTGCTGTCTGCTCTCCGCCAGGCTGAAATTGCATGTCTAGACATTCATGTAGTCAGCTATTAGCATAAATATCCTTTTATTTTCCTCTAAACTCGGATGCTAGTTTTTTTTTCATATAGTACCGTTTCTCAGTTGCCCGAAATTTGTTTGCATTATGGATTTAATACGACAACTTTGAACAAATATGAGGAATTTGTGTTATATTCGTAATATGTTTTGTAAGCCTTACGATAAACAGGAACAGCCTCAATTCCACATTTGTTTTGGACATTGTCTGACAACACTATTTTTTTGAGCATAGAATCTGCGATTTTTGTAATTTCTGCTTTAAAAATAAGATTTTCATTAATTTCTGCTCAGTTTTACTTCGTCATCAGTTGGAAACATTAGTTGTGCATTCGCTTCAAATGATATCTGTTAGTTAAAGTCTAGCTTTGCTTTTACTTTCGTCAAAAGGTGGCAACACCAATTATGAATGCTCCCCAGTCGACTCAATTCATTCTCACTTCTTTCTCAAACTTTACCATTTCTTTCTTCTGATGGACCCCTTTTATCCATAAATTAAAATGTGAATCGCTGACCATTGTTTTGAGAGCTTGCCAAGTTGGTAGCCACAGTGGCAAATTATTGTTTTTGACCATAAGCGTTTTCAGTATTTGCATAAGTAATTTACACGCAAATTAAGATCGTGAAGTGTTTGATTTTATTTGATTGAGTAAGGGAAACATGCCATTTTGCATATCATGCAAAACGTTTATAGAAAGTGCAAGGAGCGTGTTAAATACGTCTAATCGACTTTAACACGTAAATATTATTATTTTTAATGCAAATCTGCCAGACTTAAGCTCAAGCCGATGCGGCTTGGAGTGGGGAGTGTGTGAGGGGCTAATAAGCAGGTCAATGGCGAGCCTGCATTAAAAATAGAATTAATTTAAAAAAAAAAAAAGCAAAACCACGACGCGTTGTCTGTCTATCTAACCGTATGTCTGTCTGTCGGCCAAGTGAAGCCGATCCAAACCCCAATCCCCAATCCAAGCGCCACTCAACTAAAGAAATAACAACAAACTTTCTTTGCAGTTTTTGTTTCGCTTCGTTTTTTGGTTTCTTACACACTATTATGAACAAAAATTTTCACTTTAATTAAATTTGAGGCATGCGCCGCCGCCGTTAAAACCTGCAACCTGCCCCCTGCACATATGCAAAAAGCAGAAAATTTTTTTAAACTAAAATACAATTGTAATAAAAAAAAAACGCTCATTATTTTGGGTGAGTTTCTTTTTTCCCCTCTCCCTCTCTCCCCGGACTTTTATTTGGTTCGCTGCCGCCCTCAACGCTGTATTCTTGTATCTCTTTCGCTCTTTCACGCTGGCTCTATAAATAGTCGCCTGTCATTTCAAATTTGCTAGACGAGGTGCGGGGTGGGGGTGAGGAGAAGCTGTGCAACGTTTTTTTTTATTATCTACTTTATGCCCCAAACATAGCCTATTTAAATTATTGATTACTGTCAGGAATTAAAAAAAAAAATACACCTGCATTTTATATATATAAAATGAAAAGTGCTGCATTTTTCCATTTGCTGTTGTTGTTGTTGTTGTATGTTAATATATCTTTTGTAATGGCTTATCGATTTGTATCTTTTTATCAGCTGTTTGCCACCAAGTCTCCGCCAGTTCGTCTGCCTGTCCGTCTGTCTCCTTCACTCTCTCCGCCTCTCTGTTTCTCTGTCCAACCAATCCACTCGATGCTCAATGCCGTTGTGTGGAGTGCAGCTGTGTTTTGTTGTTGTTGATTTAAATTTAGAGCGCTGTGTAAATAATTTTGATGTTGTGATTGTTTGGCATATTTTCGATACGTTTTCATGGCATTGAAATTCGAGTGAAGCGCACAATTACCCTGAAATTAAAACATAATCGAAACAATTGCGTTGGCTTGGGCATTTTGGCGGTTTCTAGCGGTTTTCTAGACATTGGCTAAAAATAAAAACCAGACTGGTTTTTATGGCCTTTTACAAATGACACACATAGTAGCTGTAAAAAAAGAAAGAGCGAAAGAAAGAGAGAGAAAAAGAACTTTGGGTCATATATCTTTTAGCACTTCTAATTACTGTTTTCAGCCGCATCGTTAATTTAACTAACGTGTGCAGCATTATTAAAATTGTGGCACACACCCCAAAACTGAGTGTGGCATTTGCCCCTTGCCAAACAGCATAGCGCAGCATAGAACAGCACAGCATCCAATTAAGCCACAAGGGGCGTGGCCGGACGGGAGGCGTCGATTTATGCGCTCAAGGCCAAGCTGTCAAGAAACGCATTTTGTTTTCTTGTTATAGATGCCTTGGGGTCGCACCCTAACTGCAAATCTCTCTCGTCTGCACATCTCATCGATTTTGCCAACAGGACCTGCAAGGGGAGACACTAGCTTCTTGGCGCCAGTCTGCCAGGACCTTCGCCTTGGGAATTGGTTGCAAGGATAAGCCATTTTGTGCGTCGCAACGGGTGGTTGCAAAAACCCTGCCATGATTTTATTGCATCCGGCGATTTTTCCAGTCATCTGTCTAGGCTGGATTTAAAACGCAGTTTGTGTACTATTCCAAGGGGTAGAAATATGATTAGATGTGGCCCAAATCGAAATTGAAGTTGTGTTCGCTCAGTGTAGATGAAGGCCAGCCAAATGCCACTTAAAACTGAGTGCCACACTCAGATTCTCTCTCTCTCTCTCTCTGTCTTCCTCGGCTCTTATGTATCTTTTGGCTCGCTCACGTCGTGATGACAATCTATGTGCAAAAGATAATTGCGAATTCCACTCACATTGTCCAAGTGCATTGTAAAATAATCTCGCTGTTGTTGTTGTTGTTGTTGCTGTTGTCTGATGTCTACTGTCTGATGGATTTCAGTTGTCTTCAGCCTTCAGTTTGTGCCGCATGCATATTAAGCACTGTCATCGCTGTGTATCCATCAGCTACATTTGGCCAAAGCGTTTAATATGCAAATTGCGACTGTTGCAATACGAAATTGCGGCGCCTGCGTTTGTCCAACTGACCGTTTGCTATTCAAAAATCAAATGTGCACCACACACACACACACACACATATATGGTTTAATAGTATCATCCAAGTATATGGCATATTTGTATTAAATCCATGATAAGGCAAACCATTCTTGGAAATTATATATATATATATATAATATATCATGTAGTATATATAATTTGTTTAATGGGGCACTCATTTCCTTTGCAACTTATCGCTTGACCAAGTTATTTTGTGTTTTTTTTTGTTTGAGACAGCGATAATTGAAATACAATTGACGCAATGAACAACAAATATTTCCACACATTTTTTAGCGCTTGAATTTATTTTGTTTAGACGCACAATTAAAATGCAAAGAATGTAGGCAAAAATTAATTGCGTCTTCTTATATACCCTGTATAAATGTATAAATAAGTCATGATGTGATTGTGAAGTAGACATTTATTTGGATAAATAAACATAACATAAACTGTGAACTGCCGATAGAATAAAAAGGTTAAGTTGATTTTGTTTTGTTAATAACTAATCACAGAGCATCTCGTGGCCGAGTATGCCACTCTTTTATACCTGAATTTTGTGAGTGTTTGCATGATTAACACCTACCACACACAAATGAAATTTGTTCAAACCTTATGCGTCACAGCATAGCAAAAAGTTTATTTTATTTATAATATATTTTTTTCTTTCTCACTGATTTTGGTCAGCATCTTGGGGTCTGATTCATAATGCAATAGTTTTCAATCGGTTATTGTTTTTATAATTTCCAAGGCATTCCGACAAATTATTCACATACATTTCCTTTATTGACGAATGCGTCACGGAATGTTTGTCACTTATCAGTGAATCTATGCGGCCATTTGTATTTGGATTGTGACTAAATTCAATGAACCTGTTGCTGCAGCTCGTACAAATACATATAAAAGATGTGTGTATGTGTGTGTGTGTGTTTAGGTAGATATATACTCGTAAGGTAAAGTTGTATTTATCGGGGAATTGCGCGTTATCAGCATACTTTATATGACCTACAGCAAAATGATAGCATTATCTATAGCAGAGCTGAAAGAGATATAAAAGTCCAAATATTTACAATAACTGGATTTAATTTTGAATTGTAATTGAATGTTCTAGAAATGTAGAGGTTATAAAGTGACTAAGCTGTAAGTTGTTCACTCTTCTTCTTTAACGTCTGTTTGGTATCTTGGCCAAGCTAACAGCGATATGAGCAAAGGTTAATAAGCAAATATTTGTTGGGCATTCGATAAACACACGCGTTGTGACAGGCAACTTTATATATATTGTAAATTTTTTTCATCGTTATTTTGTTGGCATTCTTGTTGGCCCAAAGACAACACAAACACTGCCAATTAATGTTGTTGAGGCGAAGCAACAACATGGCCATGTTTGGGGTGTGGTTGCGAAAAAAAAACTACAATGTGGGCAACGCTCTCGTGTGTATAATATGGTCAGGCATTCTTTTGCCAGATTTATTTTCAATAATTAAAAATTCCAAAATGATGTATGAGGTAAAAAGAACGAAAAAGAAATAACAAAAGATTGGGAACTCATGCAAATAACAGCTGCTGATAAATAGTTAAAAAATGAAGCATTGACTTGTGCACATTGATAAGAATGCAGACGATTTACTTCGTCAAATTGTTCAAGTTGCTGGTTTATCAACGCATTGCGTTCTTCTGGCTATAATTGTTAACCCTGTGCTGTCAAGTTTTCAAAAATATATTAATTACGTTGAAGATTTATGGTCCCGTTGTGTTGCCAGCAGCGTAAGCGTATAATTCATTTACGCCTAATGACTTTTGATGCCGACATGTGGCTGCCACACGACCAACATGAATATGCGTGCAACATATAAAGAACAAAAGAGGCCCTTGCCATTTTTGCGCAAATCGGCGACAAAAATCGACCACAAATGACTTGAAAATCAAAGTAAAGGGAGAGAGAGAGACAGAGAGAGAGAAAAAAAGCCACCCTCGAAGACGCTAAAGAAATTCCATTTCTATTTCAACTGTGGTATGCACTTGACGTGAAGTGGACAAGTGCCAGGAATAGCGCCTGCAACTTGAGGGGAGACATTGCAACCAGTTGTTGTTCTTGTTTTTGGTTATGCACGTCCACATAACTCAAATGTGTGTTTGTTTGTGTGTGAGTGTGTGTGTGTGTGTGTATGGGTGTGTGGGTGTGTGTATGCTCTAATTTCAGTTTGCATCACGTTTTAGCTGCTGCTGCTGATTACACAGAGCAACACGTTTCATTATCTCTCCTCTGACAGTTGACGAAATGCTTTTCCTTTTTCCATTTTGAGTCATTCGCCCAGTTCAGGCTTTGCTCTGACTCACCCACCTAAGAATGGGGGATGATAATGCTGAGCAACCCTCCCATCTACAACGGGCAATCCACCAACAGCTGTTGGCTGTATGACTCATGGCCACAGCTGATATTCTAAGGGCGGACAATCTGTGTGGGTGAATGGCTTTGTTTATTCACCATTCACCCCCTCCAACCCTCGTCTCTTGTGTTGCGGCAAAATGCTTCATTATGATGTTTGTTTAGCGCTGAAAGTGGAAAATTATTCACTCTGTGCTACACTGTGCACAAATACGCTAAAAATATAAAAATTCATCATAAGCAGGGTTTGGCAGAGACTGCCCTCATTAAGTCCAGTTTAATATTTCGAATACATATAGTATTAACAATTCTACTACTTTCTTTCGCTCAGTGCAGTGGAAGCTGTCGCTGGCTTTGGGCCACATATATGCATCTATGTGTGTAAGCCCAGGGCAAGTTCAAAGGCAAAAGCTGCCTCTTCCTTTGTTGTGTCATGTGTGTGCTGTTTGCGTTTGTTGTCATCTCATCATAAAATGTTATGCGAATGCTTTTTTGAATGCGCCTCAACCTTTTTTCCAGCCATCAGGGCTGAGTGTAAATAACATAAAAACGACAGCCTTTGCCTTGTGCCAGTTCCTTGACTTGCCTTGCTGCGTCTCTGTTTGTTGCCTGGTCTTTGTATTCGATACTGTCCCTCCTTTTGGGCCCAAACAGCTGCCACACCCCGCCAACAAATTAGCTTCATTTCCTGTCACATGACAATATGCTCGAAGCTTTAACCCTAACCAAAAATGTAACGCGTTATTTTCTCATTGTTATTCATACATAAGTATTTTAGAGGCATACGAACATTTTTTGGGCACTTTACTCTTGCAGAGTTCTCTATCAGAAATCTTTGCCTAATAAATAAGTAAGTTGTAAGTAAATCTATCTTAAACTCAAAAGTGATGAGTCAAATATGTTTTGTTCTAAACTATATAAGAATATTATATAGCTACGATTGCAAGGGTATTTTACATTCGCCAACCGGAAACTCCCTTATTTATTTATTTTTTTTTTACTTGTCTTACGAGTTTTGTTTTACTTTTTGTCGTGGCTTGCAAAATCTCAAGTCAAATTGTTTATTTCTCATCTCTTCTTTTGGGTAGATATTGTTGTTTGCGTGGGCAAAATGTGTGAAGGAGTCGCCTGTGCAAGCTAACGGAAATCGTTAAATGCTTTTTTGAGAGCAGCAGAGATAAGCGGCCATCTGTGGCAACATGCTGCATATATGTTGCTGCAAGCTGGGGCAACATGTTGCCAAGCTGTCATATTTATATGCATTGTACAGACACACACATAAATATTTGCAACGACGATGCCAACGAACTCATTTAAAAGCCAGCATGTTTTTTCGTGTGTATAAAGAAATCGATTCTTTTTAGCGAGCCAGCAACACAGAGTGGGGTGGGAGGGGGAAAGGGCAGCGTGGATCGCGCACGTAGCCGGCTACTGGGCACGATCCCCAAAGTGCTTGACTCATTGGACTCGCTGCCGGCCATATTGTACGTGGCATAAACGCGAATGGGGTCGCTTTCAGTTTCTGCACACAAAACTGAATCACGCGTCCATAAAACCAACACTCATTCGCATCAACTGTGAGGAAATGCGTGGCAGAAAGTAAAAAGAGTGGGGGGGGGGGATATGAGGTACTTTCCATTGTTTAACCCTCCTCATCATCATTGGCTAGTGTTTTTACAATAATTTGCATCAATCATGCAACAGGCTGGACTTTGTTTTGTCAGCGCAGCTAATCGTGAGAAATTGCATTGATATTGTCGCATTTATGATACAGGAGATCATAATTGTAGTTTTGAGCTGCTCATCGTTGGAGTCGAGTCGATTTAGCGGCACACTTTTTTTTTAGCGGCAACTTAGTCGAAATAAGTCAAGAGTCTGAGACGTGACTCGCTAACTTTGCTGCTGCCACACCGACGTGGCATAATAATATTAAAACTCCACTCGGTCTACAAAGGCAAAGAAACGTCAGGGACGACGGGCATAAAAGTTGCGCGTTGTTTGCCAGTGGAGCAGAAGCAGAGCAGGCAGCTGATGGGGGGTTGGGGGGGGGGGGGGGTATCGTGTGGCAAAGAGGCAGGCATAAGAAGTTGTTGCACAGTTGATGCTTGCCGGTGCAATGCACTCCATACGACGCTGTCATTGTGGCAGTTGAGGCAGCTGCCAACTATTTTGCATCATACGCTCACATACACACTAATGAGTGTTGCAAGTGTGTGCGTGTGTGTGTGAATGTGTGTGTATGTGTGTGTGTGTGTGTGTGTGCTTTGGGTCGTGTCATGCAACTCACTGCACACGTCGTCTTCGAAGTCTACGTTGTCAACGTTGTCGCCTTGTGATAATGCTATTATGCTATGATGGTAGCGTTGATTTCACAAAGAAGAAGCAGAAGAAGAAGTAGTGGAAGAGCCTAAGATGGGGCTAAGAACATTGACTTTGATGTTGGCCCCATTGGGTAGTCGACTGGCAGGCCGATAAACTATGCGATGCAGAGCGAATTTTTAATTAAAATATGCTAATCCAAGCAGAAAGATAAATTAATCGATTAATCAAGCGTTTGATAGAATGTAAACTATTTAAACGTGTGCTGCATATTTAAATATATATATCTGATTATAAAGATCATAAATTCTCGCCTGTTATTTACGTAACTCAATTAGTTATAAATATATATATATATAAATGCCATATGCTAATCTTGCTAAATCTATCTAAAGTGATGATAAATGGCGATAATTTATATAGAGTTCTATTAACTATTAGAGTATCGATAAATCTACTAAAATGTCTCGCATTTGGCCTATGTTATTAAAGTAATTCAATTACAAATCGATATATAAATACCAAATAGTGATGCCGATGATTTTGATAGTGTGCAGTGCAGTAAAAGTATCGATAAATCGATTAAAATTTCTCGCTTTTGGCCTATACAATTTCTTGGGCAATTATTCATCATTAGTGTGGATGGCTGTAGATAATTTGTGTCTGGAATTACCAACGAAATTCACTTGTTCACTTATTCTGTTATTTTCCGCTGCATATTCATTAACTTTCTTTCTCTCTGTTTGCTTTCCAGGTAAGTTCACTGCACAATTAATCAAGCCACGTGAGTTGCTGCCAACATCTCCACTTCCCATAAACACATTTTGCGATTTCCACTCTGTAAACAATCGAGGAGGGTGAGTGATGGGGGATGAGGGTGTGGAATGGAGGGGGGTTGCAGGGATTAAAGAAGCAACAGCCTTTGTTGCGTTCTTTGCCGGCATTGCAATTGATGCGTTTATTTTTATAAGACTCGCGCATTTATTATAAACAAAATATATTTTCAAGCGCTCCGATCGATGATAGTTGTTTATATCTCGCTTTTTGTTGTTGTTGGTGTTGTGTTTATGTTAACATTGCCTGTTAGCAAGCAGTATGAAGAAGAAGAACAAGAAATAGACACAGACAGCCACCCACCCACTGAAATGAAACTGCGTCGTCGCCCGTTTCCACTTCTTGACGCATTTCCGTGGCGCATTTCTGTTTTTCTTCGTAGTTTTCTTCATGTTTTTTTTCTTCTCTCTTTTAGTAAACAGCACGTCGAACACGGATCCAGAGCTATTCGATCCAGAGGTTTTGTTTTTTTTTTTGTTGGGCAGCTGGTAACTTTTACTTTTTTGTGTATATGCATCGAATTGAAAAACGAATCGATTTGTATTTGAAATGCAATGCTTTCATAATTCACTTTGTATTCAATATATGCAATATACTCGTAATTCCGCATACTTTTTTGGCACTTTCGGTTTCCATAAAAATATTTGAATAGCGTTCCTATCTCCCCCCTCCAAATACCCTATATATAGATATAATTGAATCGATAAATGATTATGCATTCGGTTTATTGTGTGCCTGATGAGCTGACTAATCAACTCGACCATCTACCCCCTTCATTGCCAGTATCTCTCTTTTCGAGATTATTCATCAGCACAATTAACATTTCAAATCATAAAACGTCAGACGGTCAGTCAATTTGCATTCCTATTGTTTACAATAGCAACAATAACAAACAGACAACAACACAAGTTTTGTTTTCATAACAGATTTATTTTTCAGTTTGTTTTTCATACTCCTTTTTCATTTTTTTTTATTTTAACCGTTGCTTGTTTTGGAAATTATTTATGCATTCTACTGCCAGCTCTTTCATAATTTAACGCATGAGATATGTGGACAGGTGGAAACCGGTTTATAAAGTTTAGATTTAACCAGCTCTCGTATTTCTTTCGATTTCGATGTGACTGCATAATTTGATATTGTGCATTTCTTTAGGAAAGTCAAAGTCTGTTTTTGGAATCTGGCCGCCTTAATTCTTTTGTTAATTTGCGAAAGTGAAAACATTTTTTTTATTACTCTGCGCTAACAGCCAGTTTTAATAACACAAATAAAATGCAAATTGAACCGACAACAATAAAGTGCTGGATCATAAACTTTGTGAGCTGAGTGGAAAAAACAAAAAATTAACATATGGAATTTTCATTAGTAGAGCGCTTTTGAGATTCTAAGCTAACGGTTCTTAAAATGCATTCTAACGGTTGATGCAGCCGTTAAATAATACTTTACTTTTGAAAAGCGCCGTCCAAGAGAAATATCTTTATTTGGTTTGCCTGATTTTAAGTGGGGAACATTTCAGTTTGAATGATGACAGATATTTTAAGAATATAATGGAATATATTCTATTTTGTTTAAGAGAAAAAGTATTTTATATATTTATTAGTTTGATTGCCTTTTTTTTAGACAAGCAAAGTATATAAAAAATATTGCTAATGACTAAAAATAACGAAAACCAAATTTTCCTCAGTCTGCTTCTATACAAAATTATTTATATCTATGTATACGCATTAAAATGGCCACTTGGAAAATGTTTTTCATTTCAAAATAATCAAAACACTTGACTAACGTTTTTCTGCACAACCAAAAAACGCCCACGCCACAGTCAGATCCAACAGCCGGCGAAAAAACTAAGAGAATACATAAAAATATATAAAAAATAATCATCGGCAAGATTCATAAATCGTTTTGGCTTTCTGGTGTTGTAGGTTGAAGAGGGCATTTGGCAATAATTGTTATGAAATCGCCAACACTCCGCCCCCCCTCCCACTTGTTTTGTTTATTAGCCCGTTTTGCAGACGTTTCATTGTGCGCCGATCATTTTCAATTTGAATTTTTCCAAAAGGCGTCGTCCAAAGCCAAAGCGATGGAATTGAACCAGGCCAAAAAACAATAGCAACAGGCCCAGACTGAGTGGCACTTGGCGCCAAAACTCGTTTAGCGATTTGATGATGAACGGAGTTGCAAGCAACTAACCAAACCCCTTTCTTCGCTCCGCTCGACGCGCCCCTTAACCAAGTGCGACGATGTTGTTCGTCTCTGTGTGTGTGAGTGTGTGTGTGTGTGAGAGTCTGTGTGTATTTAACGTCGTCAAGCAGCTGGAACAAACAGAAAATCTCGGCTAAACAATGGCAAAGTCCGCTTATTGCACTCAACCATAAAAAATTTCAAACTAAAAAAAAAAAAAAAAAAAACCGCGAGCAATTGAAACCAGAATTTCGTTTGGTTTAGATTTTCACTTTTGCGGCTGTCGGTCAATTGCGGGTAAATCCCTCCCCGTCCTCCCCCTCACCAGCGCCACACGATGGCCAATCATTGCCAGTGCCTGTGGCTGGCTAGCTGGATCTGGGCCTCCTCTGCGCTTGGTCCGCAGCGAGCGGCACGTGTTCCCTGGCAGCTGGCAGAGCCAATTTTCTCTTTGTTCTAAGGCGCATAATACTTTCTGCTTTTCAATCGGTTAATTGAAAGCGTCTCTGGCCCGGGCCTAGACCCAGGCCCAGGCCGTGGCAATTGTCCACAATGATTAGGTGGCAGCAGCTGAGCTGAGCTGTGTTGCAAATTGGCTTTGAAATTATTGCACTGCTCGATTAAAGCGATGCTTGTGTAAAATGCTTTCGTTTTGAGAGCATGGAAAATTGCTCGAAATGCAGGTGGTTAAGAGTTGTTAGCTAATTTTGAAGCATCGATTTGATTGCGCTCTAACTATTTAAGTGCAGTGTACTTAAGGCTAGAAGTTTTTATCCAATTTCCGCTTAAAACTATGATTATATTATTACTAAGGAAACCATCAGCATTCTTAGTTTTCATTTTATTTGGCATGTAATCTTTGTTTATATATTTAAAAAGTAACAGAATAATTTAATTGCCAATTAGCTGCTTTTAATGCTCGTATCAAAATTCTTACTTACTTTTGCTCAACCCGCTTAATGATCATGTAAATTTTTCTTTTTGATATTGTTATTGTTGTTGTTGGTTTTTTTTGCTAATGGCATTTGGGACATAACTTAAGCTAACATAACTTTAGGATTGCTGCTTCCTCAACTGAAAGTCTTCTCACGTTCAAGCAACTGGCAAAAAGTCGTAGACAATTTAACCTTTTGAACTGGCCAGAGAGCCTCAGCAGCAGGCAGCAGGCAGCAACAAGCTTGTGACGTCAGTTGTGGTCGTCGCTGTTGCATGTCTGGAGTATCTCTCATTGTTATTGTTGTTGTTGTTGCCTGTTATTAATTGACTTTTGAGTTGACTCGACTGGGTGAAATGACAGCTTTTAATTTATTGCGCATACGCCCCGCTGTCTATGGCTTCACGAAAAGTCAAAGATATATGGAGAAGGAGAGTAGCACCCACAAGTTCCGTGGCGACTGCTTTTACTGCTCCTGCTGCTGCGGAAGCTGCTGCTTAGGGAAGCAGCTGAAAGCTGCAACCAATTGTCGTCGAGGTGTAAGGCACCTCCGTCCGTTTGTCTGTCTGCCAGGAACACTCGAATTGCATTTTCATGGCTCATAAATATTGCATTATGGCTCACAGTCATACTCAATCGCATACTCCTCGAGTTCTCTGTCACTAAGTGCATAGCTAGGCGAATACCCTGTAGTTGTTTATGGTTTGTCTGCCTTTGCACTTACAAGTATTAACGAATATACCGCGCTTGGTGTGTGAAAACTATAGCACAACGCATAAAAATAGCAAGAAAAATGCAGCGAAAGTTACACACAGATTTTTTTGTAGTACTCAACATTTACTTCACTCTACTCGGGGGATCTCAAATTTAAATATTTAATTTGCTTTTGTTTATTTACTTTGTGGCATGTGAGAACAAGATTCTCTCGCGTTTTCTTTGTTTCTTTCATCTATTATTATTATGTGTATACAGATTTTTTCCGAGTACTCGTATTCGTATTCGTATTCTTATTCGTATTTGTATTCGTACTTACTCGTATTATTCTCGCCTAGTTCTTTCGCCTAGTGACTCGCAACGCGTTTCGCTTTTATAATTGCTACCTTGTTTTCTACGAATTTGTTGCGCTATCCGTACAATCAAAAACGTATGTAAATACATACGTGCATACTTGTGAGAATTTTTTAATTATAAGAATGAGCCAACAACAGTAAGAATAACAACAACAAACACAACATCAACAACAACCACAATTAATTACTTACATATATGCATCTGTATTTGTTTATTAAATCCATGTATGCCTCTCGTCTTGCATTCGCCTCAGATTAATGATAAGTTGAGCTGAGCTGAGCTGAGTTGAGTTGACTTGAGTTGAGAGCTGTCTCTCTGGCGAATAGGCAATGAAAAATAACATGAGTGCATGAGAAATTACTTACTTGGAATTGTTGTTCACTTTTTTTTCTTCTCTCTTTTTACGCCGCCTGCTCTAGTTAAACGAAGGAAAATGTATATATAAGAAAAGAAAAAAAAGATTGAAAAAATAATAACATTGCATATTTTGTCGTACAAGCAACGGAAATGCAACAAATTGTTGTTGTCTAAGCAGCTCGCTCAACAACTGAAAAAGCGAAACTATGGCAAAGAAATGCTCAAGCTATAAGTCCTGGCCATGTCTATTTATAGATACGCTGCATAGATAGTCGTCGGTCGTAGCTGTTGCTTTGGCCATGCCATGATCCTCTTTCTATGGATTCTACTTGTAGTCGTTGTGTATACAATGTCCGGGGCTATTTAGCTGCTGGCTGCAATGCATTGGGCAATGCGCATGCGCCACACCATTCCTCCAACCAAAGTAGTTCAACCTGTTCGGCCGCTTTGACTTTGCGACCGGCTAAAAGAATGTGGCTGCGAATTTATAGCTCTTTTGCTTTCAGCTTTACCTTATAGCCAGCCGGCTGCGATGAAGGCTTCTTCTTCCATCTATACAATGTTTTTCTAGCTCTTCAACAGCAAAAGCAGCAGCAGCAGCAGCTAGAAAATAGGTAAATTTAACTTTTCGAGTAATTTACGTGCAAGATTTACGCAAAAATGCCAAAGTTGCTGGGCAGCGTAAAAAAATAACATGATCAGGGGCGGCGGTTAACGACCAAAGTCATGGAATCTGTGTAAAGTCGGTGTGAATGTGTTGCAAGTGCGAGAAACTTTAAAAATATTTAATAAAATTTAATTTTTAAGCGAATTACTTTAATTTGTTCTTGATTAAGAGAGGTAGTCTGTAAAGTATTATTTGTCACGTTTTTGTTTTCATTTAAGAATTTTTTGTTTTTAAATTTCCAAAATCAATTCAATTGATTTTCAAAAGACTTCACAATTTGAGTAGCGTAATTCAGCTTCGCCTTGCCAAAGAAGAGGATCTTTATTTGTCTTGCTTTTGCATATGAAGTGGACTTAACTACGTTGCGAGTTGAAGTGTCAGTCGAAGAGTCAGATCCGTTGTCAGTCACTCATTCATTCATTCACTCATTCATTTAGTGTAGCATCTGTTGCTAGGCTTTTGTCTTAAGTTGTTGTGCGTTGTTGTCTTCTGCGTTGTTGTTGTTTCGATTCGCTTCTTCTTTTGTAGTTTTTCTTAGCTCTCCGCCGCAGCTTCTCAATTAAGTTTAATGAGCACATGGGCATTTTCATAATTGGAGCAAATTAACTTGGATGGCGCTTGAGTTTGCCGAATGCCTTGGACTGGCTGGCTTGCTCTATATAGATCACAGACATGAGCATGATGCTTAAGCAGCCGGAAGTGTTTGTTGGCCAACTGTTTGCTTGACCAACTTGCTCAGTGCCAATTGAATTCGTTTCTGGAAATTATTATAGTTATATTAGTTATTGATACTTTACAGGTACTTTGTATATCAGTCAATTGTTGTTGTTGCGCCTAATGAGCCACAATTGTCAACTGCCCAGTTCTTTTGGCCTGGCCCACAGCAGCACGGCACAGCATGCACCAGTTTTCTTCTCGTTGTGGGCACGTTTCGAGGTCACTTGGCCAGCGCGCAATCAGCGTATAAAAGCGCCATAAAAAATCTTTAAAAATAATACAATAAAATAAATTTCAAAAAGAAGAAAAAAATATGCGAACAATTCTGCGTTTTTCATTGAGCCAGCTCGCGATTTGCGCATTATATTTATTGAAATTCTTGGCTTATCGGCACCTCAAGTGTTTTTGAGCCACTTTAGCCAAAATGCCAAAGCGTCCAGCACTCGGCCAATTAGTTCACATCTGGCTTTCAACATGGGCTGCCTGTTTGGATATTCGACTGCTGTTACACACTTCAAGCAAAAGGATTGGCATATGGAATTTTTGGTGAGCGCCAGCAAAACCAAAACAGCTACAAGAACAGCACTGCAGGTGGTTAATAGACTGGCTGTTGACTGCTGCTTACATTAACGTGGCCAACCAGTTTGCAATTAAATATCGCCGTTTAACTTTGCTTTGATTTTTGCATAACCAACAGCATGCAATGTGTGCTGCTTGCTGTCTGTCTGTCGAACTGTGGTATTTGTGATAGTGCTGGCCAAGTTGTTGGGTTGCATTGGTTATTGAGAAAGTACAGTCAAACGATTTGTCTGGATGAGAATAAAATTAATATAAAGTGAGTTTTATGTGCCGAAGATTGGTAAGAATGACAAGTGATAAACTAGAAGTCGTATCATCTAATAATGGTAAAGGAGCAACTTATGTTTTCTGGAAAAGATATATGATACAATATATGGGTTCATGCCTGATTTCAAAGCAGTTCTTTAGTTAAATCCAAATTTTATAACTGTATTATCTGCCAAATCTGAATTTGGAAGTAGAAAATATATTAAGTTGTCTATTTTAAAAGAACCTGTTTCATTTTACAACTCAAAAACATACTTAAAATAGGCAACTTTGTTCAAACTTTAACCATAACTGCTTAAGAATTATGCAAAACAATTTGATGGTTCAATTTTTGGAAGTTGTCTTGCTAAAAGCTTGATCTTTATAGCGAGTATGATCTAGCTTATTTCGTGAGTTGTGTTAATTGAGCGTGAGCCGTTGCGTTTGAGCCATTCACGTGACCATCTCGAGTTACGTTTGCAGTGGCCATTGGCTACCAAGTTGACCAACTACCTGCTTCGCTGCTAGCTGTTAAAGTTAAAGTTCAAATAAACGGCGTTGTTCAAGTATTTTTATGATTATGCTACTTGTCTGCTGCTGGCTGTTAACGGTTTTACACACACACACACATATATATATATATATATATACAATGTGTGCGTTTTAGATTTTTTGGTTGATACTTTTTGCTTCCTGTTTGGTCTAGCGAAGCGTCCGCACATTATCAGTTGGCGTCGTCATCATTACGAGCGTGAGCATCTTCTGGCCAAGATCATGTAGCTGTGGCTGCCACTGCCACAGGCCCAATGTTGTTGTTCTCATTGTTGCTGCTGTCTAGCGCTTGGAGATTAACTTGACTTGCTGCTCTGTGTTGATTCTCAAGATTTGTTTTTGTTTGCCAGCGGCTTTGGTTTTTGCCTCAAGACTTAACTGTGAAAAGGCGTCGCTTGATTTATTCATTTATTCATTCAGCTGCTGTATATATTATGTATACTATGTATATGTATGTACATATGTATATGCATATATCACAACTGCATGCATGTAATTATTGTAGCTTGTAAGTCAGCAATTTGCTGCTGCAAGTATTGTACACATGTTTCTGGGCGCTGACTTTGTGACTGTACGACTGTACCTCTTATTATTTTTACTTAAGTGTTATCTTGTAAAGCTTATAATTGGATAAGAGCGCTTTGCTTTTGATCTCTGTTGCCTTAGCAAGCATTTTTCGCTATGGATATTGATTTATGTGTGCGCACATTATTTAATCAATAGCAGCAACAACAAACGTGACACACAAATCCAACAACAACAGCAAACGGCAGCCAACAACGGGTTAATGTGCTAATTTTCGGTACGACTGGCAAAAGAGAGCGAGGGAGAGAGAGTGAGTGAGTGAGTGAGGCAACGCACATATGCACTACATATAAATAGCATTTGAAATGCCGAAAGGCGGGAAAGGTAGGGTTAGGAGTTGAGTGGGTTAACAAGTGGCAGGCAATATTCACACAATGGTTGCCCACAAGGGCTTCGTTGAAGGTATTGTTGATGCGGAAAATCGTTACAACAAATTAACTGAAAATGAGCAACGGCAACGGCAACAACAACAAACAAGCGAAAATAAAAGCGGCATATAAATAGCTAAAAAGAAACGGGTCAGGAGTTGTTTTTCTATTCGAAGTTTTCTCTTGCTTTGCCTAGTTTGAGGTTTTGCCTCAAATCAAACGAAATTAGCGCAAACTTGTGGAAAATTGCATGAGACAGCTGGCCAAATTGTTGACAGTTGTTTGTGCTGTTGTGTTGTTAGTTAGTTCATGTTGTTTTATTTTTGTTGCTGCCCGTTCGTTGAACTGCCCACACAAATGTTGTTGTTGTGTTTTTTTTACACTCACCCAACGGCAGAAGTGCACGTCAGTTAATGCACTTCAGGCACACATCATGATGAGTTTGACAGTTTATAGTCAAAACAAAGGCGCCGCCGTTTGTTAAATTGTAAAAAATATGTACACACACGCTACAGGGTGCCACGGTCTTGGGGGGTGGTGTGTGTGTGGCGTGTATGTGTGGTGAGTCGGCTGTTTGTATGCAGCCAATGTCAATTTGCGAGGCCCAAGGCCCCAACCGGGCGACGACCAACGACCAGCGAAGCAGCGTCATCCAAATGTCAACTGGGTGCAGCAAACAACAATTGCAATAACAACAGTGGCAACAACAATAACACCAACAAGCAACACGCCGGGGCGCTCAACTTTATTGTCGATAGTTGTTGTGCTTATCAGCGGCAACAGTTGTTGCTGTTGCAATTGTTGCCATTGCTCTGGTTTGCTATGCAACATTTCTTGCGCGCTTGTTTTGCGTGCCACGTCCGTTGCAGATAAAACGCGTGCTGGCGGCACTTCCATTCAGAGGCATGCGCAAGTTGCGTTTATTCTTCTTGTTACTCTTCTTGTTGTAATCATTCATACAAATGTTTACACATATGATTTTACATCCATGTGTATATCAATGCAATGAGTCAACAGCACTTTTTAATTCAATGACGCCAATAAAGGAAATTTAAAGGAATTTATATAATGGAAAAATATTGTTATGTAGATATGAAAAATATCTACAACTTTAAATACTGAACAGTTGAAGCTAACTCTACCACGTAATCTAAAATCCATTATTTAAATAAATGGTATATTTTTGAATAGGAAGCTAGTTTGAAAACGAAACTAAATTTCTGTTCTGTGGCCTAGTATAATTATTGTGGCATGTCTTTGGGGGCAGCGCCTTAAGCTGTTGGCATGCTTAGGCCAAAACACACCACCCGACCCGATCCGTTACCACCACGTTATTACTGCGCTTGCTCCCCGCCCATTTGTCTGCCTATGGCTTCCAGCAATTGGTAACCAAATCGTTGCCGCTGCACCTGTTACCCACTTTTTGTTAGTTGCTGCCGTTTTAGCCTGCTGCCGGCTGGGGTAACTAGTTAGCTAGCTTGGTTGGTTAGTCGGTCGCTCAAAGTGGGTCTAAAAAATGGTAAAACAAAAGCAATGCGTTGCCAAAAGGAAGCCAATGTTTCTGGTCGAGTGAACGCCTCGACAATTGTAATGCAAAAGAGGAACCATATTGTGCGACACGATTGTGTGTGGCGATGCGATCAGTGTGAGCGAGACAATTGTATAACTATATGCTGTCGCTTTCTGCTTCAATTGACACCCTTCAGCTGAAGTTGCTGTTGCAGTTGCATTGTTGGCAGGCAATCATTACATAAAGACAAACATTGACAGAGCGAGGCTCTGCTCATTTTGGGGGCCATCATGTTGTTGCCTCGTCGTAGTTGCCTCGTTTACTCTGTGGTTTCCCCGTCACCGCAGCAAAGACGGCGGCACTTGCACAATATTCGAATTGGCTTTTGACTATGGCATCTAATACACCTGTGTGTGTGTGTGTGTGTGTGTGTGTGTGTTTGTCTGTGGTTTAGTATTCGATTAGATAAACCAAACCCCAGGCAACAGCTAACTGCCAAAAGAATTGAATTTATGGCAGGCACCAAAAGCAAACAACCTCCAATATCAGCTCGATGCACTTGCTAGCGGGTGAATTCCCATCGCTTTGGTTAGTCATTTTTGCAGCTTTATGGCACTACTTTATCAAGGTTTGATATTGTGACAAAGAATGAGTTAATCAAAAAATGGTAAACGAATAAAATGGCAATTACTAAACATAAAATTACCTTTGCTTATGTATTTAAAATAGCTGTTCCATTATCTCTCAAGTTATTTGAGATGGAGTGGGTATTCAAATGAATTAGACAAGTATGCTAGCTGAAAACTTTTCGACACGTTTCAGTTGAAGAACTTAACTTAAAGCAGCACTTCCTCCACTGCATTTTATCGTGCAACCAGTGTTTTGATCAATTGTCACGAGCAACATTAAAAGCCAAACAAAATAAAATAAAGTAAGAAAACGAATCGAAACAAATCGAAGCAGAGAGGCACGATTAATTTAATGAACTTCAACAATGCCGTTGTGCCAGCGATTGCGAGTGCTTTAATCAATCGCTCAAATTTCAATCTTGACCCAGTGGCTATGTGTCTGGCGGGGAGACAGACCTCAGACCTTAAAGCTCTCAGACAGACCCCCCTCCAGTTGGGTCTGAGCAATGGAAACGCCCTTATGCTATGTGGTTGATATGTGCTTCGATGATTCCATTTCACGTTGATTGCTCACATTTCCAGCCAACAACAACAACAACAGCAATCGATGACAATCTTCAATCGAATTTAACACTTTTGGCTTTGGACACTAAATGTCGTGTTTTGTTCCTATTTGTTATTGTTGCTCTCTGCAATTTGTTAATTTCTTTATTGGTTTTTATTGTCATTGTTTTTCTGGTTTGTTGTTTCTTTTGCTTGGGAAAGTGTACGGTTATTGTTGTCTTTAAATTCTTATTGTTACACTTACTTGATTGGGGCACAGAAAAGGGAATACAAACGGGATCGGGAGGGGGTGCGGGTGCGGGTGCGGATGAGGTGCGTTTGCCGGGTGTAAACACATCCGTTGTATCAGTGAAAGCGTCTGACTGGTTAGTGATTTTGGGGGAGATTGGTTTTGGTGTTGGTGTTGGTGTTGCGACTAATAACTCGATGGATTACAAAGTTGAAGTTGAAGTTGAAGTGTGCCTGATGACATTTCTGGTTGCTGATGCTCTCACTGGCCACGCCCCTCGCCCGCGCTTTCTTCTCTTGTTGCTTAACTTTCGCCATAATTTATTGGCTAGCATTTTCAGACATTGTGACATTAATCTTGTGATTCGCTCAAATAAATAAATAATATTAAAATGTTTATCTTAGCTTATC
Source organism: Drosophila nr. perissopoda 5 BK-2023a (assembly GCA_035044105.1). NCBI lineage: Eukaryota > Metazoa > Arthropoda > Insecta > Diptera > Drosophilidae > Drosophila > Drosophila nr. perissopoda 5 BK-2023a. The sequence continues at coordinate 2,963,720 of JAWNMK010000124.1, forward strand.
GTCAAAATGAAAGGTTATTAAACCCAAGCAAAGCAAGAAAAGGCAAATAAAAAACTTGTCGCTGCCCCAACGTTCAACATTCAACTTCAACCACGCAACTTTGCGCTCCCCATTTGGCATCGCGTGTTGCCACATGCTGCAGTCGCGAGTCGGAGGATGTCGCATGCCAATTTGAAACCCTTGCTTGCTCCCTGCTTGCAATGCTGTTTGCTCCTTATATAAGCATTATGCTGGTGCCTGTATTCGTGCCCGCCTTTTATAGCCGGCTCGCGAATCATTTGCTCACTGACTGCTGCCTGGTCAAGGTTAACTATGCGATCTCCAATTCGTTGCGTTGCATTGCGTTACGTTGGGTTGCTTCGCATTCCGACTGGCAAGCAACAACCTCCAAAGTCGTCTGTCAATGTCAACCGTGGACTTGCCGCGTGCATAGAGATGAACTTTTCATGCCCGTCGAAGCGATCATAACTGATCAGCATTTTAATCTGTAGATCGGCGTTGAGCAACTCACGAAATGTTACTAAGCTTTGCGGTGTTCGTTGACTTCACAAGGTATTAATCATTTTATTTACTTTTAAAAATGTTTTATGACTAACGATAAGATTTGCAAATATAGCACAAAGAAAATCCCAAGTAGGATATTTTAATTTAAAATTTGCGATAAGATTCAAACGACAAGTGTTTTTGGTTTTTATTTAAATAACATATAAAAATATTGATTTGTTATAATTAATTAGCAAAGTAGTTCAGAAACGACTCTGATTACATTTTAACTGAGCTGTAGCTTATTTTCATCAGACATCAAACATTATTGAATGATTATCGCTGTTCTCTGGCTGACTGGCTGCCTATAAACATAATTTGATTGCAATCTAATTATTATTGATTTTGCCCGCTCACCTGTTATTAGCTCTTTATATAAATCAATGGCGCTAATGGCAACTTTCCTGCCCAGACACAAGCAATTTGCCAATCGCAATCGCCCGTTTAAGAGAAATAAATAGAGAAAAAAAACTGGCACAGAGTAGATCAATTGTAAAAGTAATTTCCCGCTGGCAAGGATGTTGCGCAAGCGCAGCGACAGCTAGCGAAAAATAATAACAAATGAATTTGAAAACCCATATCGGCTTTAGCCAGTCCCAGTTGAGCCCCTGGGGCGTTATATAAAATGCGAGCTGCAGCAGTTGACACTTTAATGCTTTGGGCCCGCCGCTTGACAAGCTGCCACCCACATTTGTAGCACCACCAACCACAATGCGCATGCATAATGCATGCCACATTGGCAACCCCTCAAACGTTGCAACATTCGCCAGTCAATTATCTCACGTGTGTGTGTGGGTCGGAATTTTTCTGACCATTTTCTTGATTAGTTTTTGGTGTGTGCACGAAAATGCTTTTCATTTAGGGCCACACCCACACGCAAACACACACACACTCTGGTGAAAGTTTGTGTGACAGAAAATTCTACAAATGCCACTTAAATTGTTTTTTTTTTTTATCTTTCTTAATTAAATGCGTGCACGTTTCTGAGTGAAAATCGAAGCAAGCGTCATTGCCAAATTTCACTGATCAATGCAAACGCAACAAATTTAAATTCGCTTCACATTAATGAACGAAACGGACAACTTACTGTGCTCGACTAGCAGATGCCCTGTATAAGTGTGCAAAAGTATGTGTCTATAACAACATAAGCCTTTATTTTCCCATTTTTCTAAAATGTCTTTACTAACCACCCTATACTTTTACTGCGTACAGGGTATTTATTGTATGAAGCCCTCAATAACGTAAATGGTGTGGCCTAAATAGCTTGTTATTGAGGATTGATGTGGATCATGATCATGAGATATAGCAATAGTTGTAGTAGCAAGCTGCAACCTGTGATTCATTATATAATTGTTTGTAATTTTTGGGGCTTATGCAAATTTGCATGTTGGGGGCCAGAGCATCGGAGTTTGTCTGTTTGCCGTTTTGTGACTGCTTTAAATTCAATCTGTTCGCCGAATAAACGAGCTTGTTGTTTGTTATTATTGCTGCTGCGTTTTGTAGGCGTGATTGGCAACATTGTCATTTGCTGATGTTACGTAGATTTGGTTTTTTTTTTATGTATTGTTACTTGTCTGGCGTGCGAATAGTAAAAAGTGGATCACACTTTGCTTTCTTGCAAGTGTGGGTCTTCCTCCATTGACAAATTGTATTGAATGGCATTGCAAATTGCCGCAGCATAACTCGAACATTATGTCACCGAAGTTAGAGGAAGTTGCACAGCTTAATGACTTCCATATTTGCGGCAACTGCTACTGTAAATGACTAATTTTGTTTGCGATCGCTTAGCATAATTTCAAATCTAAATAGTTGGCAGTAGCTGCTAATTGGCCCCAGTCTTTTTATGGCAATTAATAGCTTTGCTATTTCTTTTATCATACCATTTGGCAAATTGTACAAAATTGTTGTGGCTAATTGAAAAACAATATTGCTGATCTTTATCCACACACGATTTAACAATATATAACTGATATATATATACATATATTATACATACGCAGCGTTTGCTACCAGCCATTCAGCCATTCGCATGCTGAGACGCAGTTGCCTTTTGTTCCAATTAAATACGAAATTCGATTAATTTTCTACAGCGCAGATTTTTGCTGATTTGCTGGCCAATATAGACAGTCGCCGAGCCTCATATGCCACACAGTTTTGTTTCTTTGTTGGCTCAGTGTCAAATTGTGAATATTTCTTTTTAATTTTTCTATATTATCTATGGCTTCTTATTGCGTCTCACACAACACTCTAATCCGCATCGTGTGTCATCTTGTGTGTTTATTTTCAGGATCAGTACGATAATCTGTCAATACACACAAACAAAGGCATTGAAGTGCTCGATAAATATGCCAATTTTTTACGCGATCGAGTAGCCATAGAAACGGAATATGCCGGCAAATTGAGGTGAGTACAATATATATAATTGAAATATACGACTTTTATATGAATATTATAACAATAATAACAATACGAGACTTTTGAAAAGTGGAGAGCAAGGCTACCAAAGGTTACCTGTATTAAACATGCTACATGCTCTTAAGACTTAATGCATTTCAAAAACTGAAAGATTATTGCCATAAAAACAAATGAACGCTGTCTCAAGTCGTAGTTCTGTTATATTTCCTGATAAAAAGGTTTAAAATTTAAAAATTTAATACCAGCATTTAATTGTTAGCCAGCTAAGCGCAAATAATAATTACAAATGCTCTTAAGGCCTCCGCCAAATGTGTAAATCATGTGGCGCCACTTAATGACCATATTTGTATGTCAATTAAATGATTTTTTTTTAAATTTGTTTTTTTTTATTTGTGAATATATATTTTTTATACGACTTAATGGCAAAGGCCTCGCCTGTCAAGACAAAAAGCGACAAACAATTCCTTACAAGAAACAAGACACACATTAAATTGAACACGAGTGCAATTCTCGCAAATGTTTAGTTTTATAGATATATATATATATATGTATATATATATTTGTATATATATTTATGTATACACATTTATTGTAAACTGAAAGCTGAAATAAGCACAAGGTCAGCCAGTTCTAGAGATTGTACGCCATGCGCGTTGTGTCCATTGGCCATTCCTGGGCAGCAGCAGCAGCAGCAGCTACATGCACGGCTCCAAACAATTGAAGAGTGAGGTGCCGGAATAAGCAACAGCTAATCGTGCGCTTTGTGGCAAGCAGAGCCCATAAAGATATTACTCATACAATAAATAATATGCTTATTGCGGGCACTTTGGGGCGCACTTCAATTAATGCCCTTCCATGGGCTCAATTTCGAGTATGTTGCGCCGCACCTCATATCATGGGAATGGGGGCTTGGTGGGGAGAGATGGGGGTAGGGCTTGCGCTGGACCCACCCCAATATGCTATGCTCATTTTTGTGTCCAGTCGCCAGCTAAATTGCGCAATAGACTGACAACTAAATAAACACGAGCTGACCACGACCTGCCCCACGCAACAGACACGTGACACCACGAACGTGATGGGGGAGGGGGGGGGAGGGGACTGGTTGTAAAGTGGAAAATTCTGTCCATTTAATGTGATTGAGCTTGAGTAACGCCGAGCCCACATCATTTGTGGAGTACTTCCCAACTATGTGTCATAAATGTTTAATTTACTTGACGATTTATCCAGCTGCTGTTGCTGCTACTGTTGCTAGAGCTGCTCTGCCCCAAGGTGTTTGGGGGCACTTGGGAACGCTGCCTTGCATCATGGTAGTCGTTAGCTTGCTATTTTCTTCGTAAAAACTGTATTTCTCAATGCGGTGGCGTCAGTTCCCACAATTTGAATGCCGCAAACTGAGTCGAGAGTTGGTTGAGGAGGCCTGATGACTGAAACTGAACTGTGGCCTCTCTGCTACGCTTTTGACTGAACTGACTGCTGCCTGCAGTTACTGTACTGTGTCTGAGCCCTTTTCATAAAGACATTATCATCTTCCCATGCGCCCAACTAGACCACAAATGCGGCCACATGAAATGGAAAACTCTCTGCCATATTAAGTACTATATACTGCGTCGCAGCAACTAGTGAAATCAGACATCTGAAATCTGTACTCTATACTCGGTACTCTCGTCTGTAGTCTGAAATTTAAAAATTGCTTTGCGTGTCTCGTCTCGCAATGCCAAAATGAAAAGTCTCGTGTTAATGCAAATGCCTTAACTTGCTTGCTGCTGTGTTTGTTGTTATTATTGTTAAAGTTATTGTTATTATTGTAATAGTTTTTTTTTATATAGAGTTGTTGCTATTTCAAAGTTTCACTAATGCCATGCTATTTGGTTTGCTTTTCTTTCTTCAGGCGCTTAGTGAAAAATTATCAGCCCAAAAGGAAGGAGGAGGAAGACAATGAGTAAGCACAAAACATATAACAAACAAAATAAAATATAGTTGTAAGCATAATAAACATATAATAAAAGTGGTGAGAGAGCTGTTAATTGCAACTGCTCAACTGTGAGCTACCCTATATCTAAGTGTGTGTGAAATTACAGGCATGAAATTATGTTGTGATGATGAAGTGAGTTCATTTTATGCTCTGAGACATTTTCTAGCTAATAATATATTTGTGGAGAGCAATTTAAATGTGAGATTCAACAAGCAGCATGCTTTCTTATATTTATGCAGGGTATTTACCAATTGTAGATGGATTTGTGGAACGCGATTGCGCAGAGGTGGTTTGTTAAATCTCTTGGAAAATTATTAACAATTCGTGCGGCCTGCTGTTTGGCAAATCTGTTAGCAATGTGTTAAGTAGATTTTGTTTTGGATAACGCTGCAACGATGACTCTCCTAAGAACTGCTCAGATGACCAATTGTACTGTTCAATTGTGTAATTGTGTGCGTGTCTGTGGCATTCAATTTGCGAGACATTCACTCAATTGATAAACGTCATGATTGTAGCTACTTTTGGCTCATGTGTGGTCTGAGAATAATGTTTGCGGCCTGCCACTCAGTTTTAATTATGAGCAATACTCGATTCCTGACTTACTTTGGTGGTTGGCTGCCGGCCTCACTGCTGACTGACTGACTGACAGACTGACATCATAGGCCCGCAAATAGCGCGCCGCAAATTTGTAGTATTACTTATGACAATGAAGCCATTGCTGCTTGCGTCCAAATTGAAGAGTTGGTAATGAAATGCCAATGCTTTGCCTTATACAGCTGTAATATCCATAAATTTATTCATGATTGCCGTTCGGCCTGGAACTCTGCACCATAAGTGGATTGACAGACGGACGGACAGACTGTAGCGACGACAGCGACGCTGCGTGGGCGCTCAAAAGCGCGTGTCCAATAAGAGGCGCCATAAATCGAAATTGCCAACAAAGCGAACGTAGGGATAGACATATTGTGTAGTAGTTTGTACTCAAGGCGCGAAAAGTTCGTGGGAGGATTGTAAGACCAGTTGAACTGATTGCGCCTGGTTTACTATTTACAGATTAACATCGAGGCAAGCGTTCCGCAATCTCCTCAAGGAGGTGGGCGATCTGGCGGGGCAGCGTGAGGTTGTGTCCGAGACCCTACAGCAGCAGATAATCCAGGGTGTGACATTGCTGTCGAAAACATTGCGAGAGGACCGCAAGGTAACGTAAATATATATTAATCTCTTATATATGCACATCTTATCAATTGGTAATCTGCATCTCATTCTCTTTCTGTGTCTGTAGAAATGCCTTACGGATGGCACCATGCTGCAACAGTGCCTCAGCGCACAGCTATCGTCATTGGAGCGCGCCAAGCGTAATTATGACAAGGCCTATCGAGATTCGGAGAAGGCCGTTGAAAACTACAAGAAGGCTGACATGGATCTCAATCTGAGTCGCGCCGAGGTGGAGCGTTACAAGAACATTATGACATCGAAAACTCAACAGTCCGATGACGCAAAGAACGAGTACGCCAATCAGCTGCAGAAGACAAACAATTTACAGCAGCATCACTATAGTATGCTGTTACCCGCCGTCTTCAATCGGTTGCAGGAGCTGGACGAGAAGCGTACGCTTGGCATACGCGAGTTCATAATTGGTGCCGCTGATGTCGAGTCCTCGGTGGCGCCCATCATTGCGCGCTGCATGGAAGGCATTGTCAAGGCCGGCGAGTCCATCAACGAGAAGGAAGACTCACTCAAAGTCATCGAAAGGTTTGTCGTCGATTACATTAATTAGCTATTTGTTTTGCCATTGCTAATCGGTTAAATATATTTTCTAGATATCAATCGGGCTTCACACCACCGACGGACATACCATTTGAGGATCTGTCAAAGATGGATCTTAGCAATGTCAGCAACTACAGTCACTCGACCATCAAGGGCACGATCTCGGTCAGAAGAAAGGGAGTACGCAACAACATCTTGCAAAGCATCTTTGGGAGCAACAAGGTGAGAGCAAACGTTGGCGATTGCGGCTCCTTGGTTCAGGCTTACAACTTAGTTGCTAGTTCCTCAAGTTTTTCTTGATATATGTTTTTTTTTAAGTGGTTTGGTCCCATGTTATGTTCATGTCGCTATCCTATTGTCATTGCCTGGCACAGTGTCGCTCTCTATCTCTCTCCCTATATCTATCTATCTGTCACTTTCTCGATCTACTCTTATTTGATGCGAGAGATTCGCCAAAGCACAACTGCCTCTTGAGTTCAGATGCTTCTTGTTTAGTTTTAAGTTTATCCTTAAGTCATAGGTTTTTGTGTCTTCTTCTCCTAATTATAGTTTTACTCATGCCGTCTCTCTCTCTCTCTCCTTCTCTTTTTCTGTTCTTATTTCATTTATCAATCAAATTGCCATTTCTTTAATTTATGTCACGAAACTTTCGGGCGTTGGTTCCATCTTGCTGTAAGTACCAAGTGTCCAGCTGCCTAAACCGCAGGCAGCTAATCGCCGTTTCGTTTCGTGTCCTCCTATCTCATGTCCTAAATGTCAACTAAACAAACAAAAAATAAATGGTTGCAGTCTTTCATATACCATGCTCAAGTCATATATACATTTAACAAGCGCATACGAATTTGTACTATATCTTATGTCTCTGTTTTATGTCACGTTATTTCATCAAAATTTACTGCTAGTTATGCAACAATTGGCTGCCATCGCTTTTCACTCGCTTTTCACTCGCTTTTCTATTTTCATTGCATTTGCCTCTGAGATAAAAATCAATCACAATTATTAATGGCATTTAACTCTTTAATTTCTTTAATGCATATATTTTGCTGTCATACAATTTTCTAACACAAAACAAAAAACAAAAAAAAAACATGCTTTTACTTACACAAACACACCACACCTACACTCGGAAAAACCAAATCAAAATGTGATACGTTTTCAATAAAATAATCAAATATAAATATGAAATAAATAACTAAATCAATTCGCTGCCAATAGCAACGGCAGATAATTGAAGCCTGTATCACGATGAAGGTATGATGTACTATATTCCAGCTCTTCTAACTAACTGCTCTTAACACATCAACTAATTATCATTAGCTACTAATCACAATCGCTAAAACTTAATCAACACTAGCAAATTAATAAAACTCTTCATTGAGTCACTTCACCTTGAACACCTAATCATTAAAACTAATCTTAATAAATAAAAATTATATTAATTATATTCCGTAAGGAATCGTTAAATAGTTAGTTTGTTAACAACATGGCAAAGCAGCACACTCACACATTGCAGAACAAAATATTTTAATTACAATCTTCGTTAAACAGTAATTTCATTAATTATTGTTTAGGAAACTCAAGCATGTTTTGGTTTTATTATTGCAACATGCATTACATGTGTTTATTATTAATATTATTGATTAATTTTAATTAATTTTCTTGAAATCAATTCAATTTCTGTTAAGGTTCTTATTTATTTTCTTATACCCTTTATGATTCGAAACTTGGCGTCTGCTAAACGTTGTGAATGTGTTTGTTAATATTGTTGTTCCGTCATTTCAACCTTGTATAGTACTCATTGCACTTCTACATACGATTTATATAGAAATCTATACAATAGTAACACTCGGAAAATACAACAACTAATGATTATTTATTTTCACACATAGAATTCATTAACTGCGGACGGACAAAAGGAGGATTTCAGCGATCTGCCACCGAATCAGCAGCGCAAGAAGTTGGTAGCAAAAATAGCCGAGCTGCAGCAAAAGGTCGATCAGGAGACGAACACACGAGATGGCCTGATGAAGATGAAAATTGTATATGAGGCGAACTCATCGCTTGGAAATCCCATGACTGTTGAGGGACAACTGAACGAATCCGAGCATGAATTGGAAAAACTTAAAAAGGATTTGAAAAAGTTTCAGGACATTTTGGACAAAGCTAATCAGCTGCAGGTGGCCAACAATAGTCCTCAATCGCATCGCAATCAACTGCAAAACGGACACCGAACATCCAGGTGAAACAATTATTTACTCATTAGCTACAGGAACTCTTTGCCTAACCGACAGTTTACAATTGCTTGCAGACATTCCAATGGCAGCGCTAGCGCTGATGATCATCACGATGCTGATGATCAGCCCGATGACGCTGGCAGCTTAAGCAGGTCAGATTCTGAGGATAATGTGGCGCAAATACAAAATGGGCATAATAATAACAATAACGGGTACACTCATAAGTCTACGTTCAATGTTTATATATATACACATCTCTACTTACACACACACACACACCAACAAAAACAAACACACTCTTACACATATATTCATTATTGTCGTTCATATATCGCTTATGATTTGGCTCGTTTTTTTCTCATTTGTACATTGCTCCCTTATTTTTGATGTCATCTTTGTTTGGTGTTGGCTGCTTATGTTCAGTTTTGCTCTTTATTACCTTATGAAATTATTAAGAAATAAGCACAAGTGCCCGTAAAAAAGTCCACAATATGCCAAAGAAACAAAAGTTCAAACAATTTATCAGTTGTAGTAAATTAACTAAATTACATTTAGTAATTTTTTATTTAATTTGATTTGATTGCTTACACCATACAAATAACACATAGTAATGTCAAAATTGCAACTTCTTTTAAATATTTCGTTTCATTTTGCCTTTTCCATGGTGAAATCCAGCAGTTCGGCAAGTCCTGAAAGCGGCCTAGGCACATCGCACACTTCACTGCCCGGTTCCGGGCAGGGCAGCGCCAATGAAAATGCCATCGGCGAAGAGACGTGCTATGAAACGGAGGTGGAGCTGCTGCAACCACTGGGCACATGTCGTGCGCTCTACCCCTTCGAAGGTAAGTTCTCAAATGTGTTAAACGAAACCATATAAAGTATTTTTTTTTTTATTCCATACAGCTTCCAGCGAAGGCAGCATACCCATGAGTGAGGGCGAGGAGCTGCAGGTGATTGAGAATGATCAGGGTGATGGATGGACGCGTGTGCGGCGGGCGAACAACTCAAATGGCTGGGACGAGGGATTTGTGCCCACGAGTTACATCGAGTGCACACTCTTTGCTTAGAATCTTGTTGGCAATAGTGGGCAGTTTTAAATGTTAACTACTTAACAGCATTTGCATATGTTCCATACATTTGTGTACTTTTGTCATAACTTTGCGTTGTTTTGGAAAGCCATAGAATACCACATCAACTATCACAAGAACATACATTTACGCACAATCATGTAAATTTGTCTTAAGAGTAGGTAAAAATTTAATTTTCTATTCTGTATTTTTTGTATGTTAACTTTTATTTTGCAATTGCGTTGATTATGAGTAGTAAAGTAGTAGAGATATCATATTATACAATACGATCGATCACTAAACGTAGTTATGAATACTTGCATACATACATACATACATAAATGCACCCCACGAGCAGACCTCACCTAATTGTAAGCAAACGCACCGCACCGTTTCCCTTATCACAACCGAACTACGAGTATAACAATCATGTATTAACTATTTATATATACATATATAAAATGTAATTTATATGGCACTTAAATGAGTAAAAGAAAAATACACATTTCTCATATTGCATCATCGTGAAAAATTAGCTGGTAAACATATTGAAAGACCTTAAAACTAAATGCACTTTGCAATATGCTTACTAGATTTATTTTTTATAATCACATTTCAAATATTTAATAGCACCTGCTACTTTTCGAGCTGACCAAGAAAAGCGACAGTAATTGTGGCTATTAAATTAAAAGAGTAAACAACAAGATAACCTAAAGCACATAAAATTTAAAAAAAAGATATATATATATATATATATATACAGAGCAAAAATGAAGAAATTCACATCCATGGACCACAATTCCATAACATTCGAAGAAAGTATTTCAACGTTTTAATAATATAGCAAAAGTTATGACAATTTTGCATTAGGCATGAGGCATATGCGAATTGGAAAGCAAAGAAAGCGCTAGCTTGTTATATATGGAATAGCAACAATTGTACATTTTACTTTACGCATTATGCATAAAACAAAACAAACTTAATTATAATTTTATACCTAAATAACTTTTGTATTGCTTTTGTCTTGTACATTTTCAAACACAAACATACAAACACACACACACACACAGACATACAAAAACACACACACGTACATATATGTTTAAACTCTGAGATACAGAGAAAGAATTAAAGTCGAAATTCATTTTGTTTTAGGGCCCATTTAGTTATTTAAGTTGAAAACACTTAAGGCTTAAGTCAAATGCAAAGCCGGGCGGCGCTACCTTCTGTTATGTTGAACGCCACTTTGCAATACATTTATTTATACTATATATATTATATATACCATTATGCGTACATATACAAAACATAAAGTAAAGCAAGCATAAGCATTATTATCTGAAATCAAAAAATTATAAGTCTGCGGCAAAGTTAACATTTAGCAGGCCTGACAATTTAATTTTCTTCATTTTTCTTTCTTATTTTTTTGCCAATCTCATTTTCCGTCTGTTGTTTTTAGTCTGACTCGCTCGATAAGCTGCATACCTAAACAGGTTGTAAATATGTCACAGCTTTCATTGAGTAACCTACCAAAACTATCTATATAATATATAATTTGGATTGCTTTAGCATTTAAGTGTGCATATACTGAATAAATATTTGTGTGGCTTTTATGTTAAAATAAACTGTAAACGAATAGTAAACACGAAAAAGATACTGAACTACATGCGAGCGCAAAGATAACAAATAATTCCAAAATTCTTAAATTTATATAATTTATATTGAAACTACTACATACACTTGATGATAAATAAGTAAATGTTTTACATGAAATGGAAGCAGAATGAAATGTATGTGACAAATGGTGTCATATGTGAGAGTGGTTCAATCTTTGAGTGAACATGACAACATATGTAATAAACAATAATAAAGAAAGTAAATATTAAAACTAAATAACATTTAACTGACTTTCAAACCAAATGTCAAAATGGTGCTTGTCCTAGATAAAGTTCATTAAAAGCTGCTTGCTCTGATAGGCAGCTTGCGCCATCTGCAGTTAATAGAGCGCATTAATCGAAGGGCCATCTATCGTACAACAGTTGACATTCTAAGTAAACAGATGCACATATGCACGAAAAAGTAAGTATTAAAAGAGTGGGATTAGTATTCAATGTCAACGGGTAATGAGTATAATTATGTTCGAATTTCCTGTTGTAGTATAGACCATTCTGAGTTCGTTATTGCCAGTTTAAAATGAAGGCCATCCGATGTTTGCGAACCTGACAGAAAGCTCGTGTCTTTGAAGTTGCGCATGCTGTTTGCCGGTCTCAAATGGTTATTGTAAGTAGCTGCTTGCTATAACATTAAGGTTGGCGCCATCTGCAGCTCATAAAGGGCATTAATCGAAATGCCATCTATCGTTCAGCAGTGCTTTCACAGCTCCATGCATACATCCCTGTTTTGCTATTAAGGTGCATATTTAATTTTGATTTTAATGCACCCTTTGCACCTTTTATTTAATTAATTACATCACTCATAATGCATATTAAATATGAAACTCAATGGCAGACCGCTGTCCAAATAATATTGTATGTTTATTGAAACTCAATTTGATATACATATTGTGGATGTTTTTGTTTTGGTTTTCTACATTTAAATATAATAATATTTGTATATATCTGTATATATATATGTATTTGTTCATATTGTTCACATCTGTCTAAATATATATTGTGTATGTATATGTATTACATAGTAGTACTGTCAGTAATTACCAACGTTTTAACCAATTATTAAAGTTACATTTTTTCCTTTCATATAATCGTCAGCCATGCTACACACACTCTCTGCACTTTTAAAGCGCTATCCTTAACCTTTGCTAATCCTTGTCCTCAACGCTACACGTTGATATGGTGTTATTTTACAGTATTTTTTTTTAAGAGTACAATTAATTACAACAAGTAATAGTAATAGTAATAATAGTTAAAGTAGAGATCGTACAGAGCGTAGATCGAATAGACTTAAGTTTCAGTTACAGCAACAGTTAGTATTATGATACCTAAGTTTTCGCAGAAAATATCTTAGAGCTTATACAGCCAATACAGAAAATAGAGTTTCAACAATGATTATAATAGTATTTTTCTCATAGCACAACCATTTTGTTTAGTTTCATTTCATTTTATTTCGTTTTGTTGTTACATCAGTTTGCCACAAATATTTCTCGAAAAGATTTTCGGGCTAAAGTCAACAGCCAAAATGTGAAGAGAAATTAGTTCTTAATTTAAACTGAAATGTATTTTTTTCCCTAACACCACTTGAACATTTTACCCTGGCTACCTGGACAAATTGTATATATATACATATACATTAATACACATATGTGTATATACATACATATATGTTTTGTAAGCAGTTGCACAATGACAATGACAAAATTGATTATTTTGTAATCTTACCGATTAGAGTGATTTTAAAAAAGCAACATTTATTAAGTACATGGCTAGAGTTCAAAATTCTTAGCAGTCCCTTTGCTAACTTCCGGTAAAAATTTGTCGGAGTTGTAGAAATAGTTAAGTGTGTTTTAGAGGTTCTCAGTTAGTGGAAGATAGTAAAAAGTTCCATATGTTTACAAATATTCTAGTTTAGTATTTATAATATGACTCCAGTGTATGCTAGATAGTAAATATATATTTTAGAAATTTCGTTTTTTTTTTAGTTTCAATTTTGTTATTTTTTTGGTTTTTCTTTTTGCCAAGTTTGAAACTCCAAGTCAATAAGTTGAACGTGGTTTTTGTTTACAAGTCGTTTTTTGCAACCATTGTTTTCAAAGTTTTTCATTACAAG